>OX451735.1:321775645-323034809 GCA_948472305.1 Vicia faba | reverse complement strand
CTCCACAAAAAGTAGGGGAATCCCATACTTTGTAAATCCCTGTCAACAAGACAGACAATTACGCAGACCTACAGTATAAAGATTTTGATTTGGAAGCTGTCACTCAAACACACCAACCCAAAATTGTTGAGAATTCTGTGGCACTCAATTAATACAAAGCTCTTGAGGAAAGATTGAAAGTTGTGGAGGGTTACGATGCTTTCGATGTAGATGCTCTTGAAATAGGTTTAGTTCTTGATGTGGTGATCCCACCAAAATTCAAAGTACCTGACTTTGGAAAACACAAGGGGATCACCGGCCTAAGGAACCATTTGTGAATGTATTGCAGGAAGATGCATGCCTATGATCATGACCAGAAACTGATGATTCATTGTTTCTAAGACAGTTTGAGTAGGGCATCTCTATATTAGTATATGCAATTAGAGTAAGTCCATATCCAAACATGGGCAGATCTTGCTAACGCTTTCCTAAGATAGTACAAGTACAGCTTGGACATGGCGCCTACCCGTATGCAACTCCAGAACCTGACTCAGAAAAAAGAGGAGTCCTTCAAGGAATATTACCAAAGGTGGAGAGAAATGGCATCCCGTGTACAACAACCACTTCTGGAGAAAGAACTAGTCGATATTTTCATTAGAACCGTGCAAGGGATATACTATGAAAAAATGGTAGGAAGTGTCTCCTCTGGATTTTTGGATTTGGTGACTATTGGTGAAAGGGTTGAAGCAGACATAAAGAGTGGAAAAATACAAGGGGCATCCTCTATTACCCATTACAATTCTAAAATACATGTTCCTAACTTCTCAAAAAAGAAGGAAGGGCAAATAAATGTTGTATCATCACAACCAATGGCACACAAACCATTGAGAATTCCCTGAGAGCAGTAACATAACAAGTTTGAAAGACCATAAAGAAGTTTTGATCTTCTCCCCATGTCACAGATTCAATTACTACAACACTTAATCAAGGCATCTTTGGTAGGGATAAAACCTCTAGCTCCTCCAATTGGGGCAATCCCATTGAGGTATGATACCAATGCCAGGTGCGAGTATCAGGAAAATTCTCCAAGACATACTATAGAGAAATGTTGGGTCTTCAGGCATAAGGTTCAAGATTTATTGGATGCATAAGATATCACCTTTGATGAGTCGAATATAAAACCAAACCCCATGCCTCCTCATGGTGGACCCACAATAAATGTAATTGAAGTAGTCGCCGACTTTGGGGCAGTCAGATGAGTCAAGGCCCTGTGATACGGTGGCAGAACCGACTATTTTTTACTGGTTTGCATTTTGCATTTTGTGTTTGCAAAATGTCGTGGTAAGCAAGAGTCGCCACCTACTTTTATTTCATCCAATCATGGAAAAGGAAAAGGAATAGAAAAACCTTTTTTCGAGTTTTCTGAGTACGGGGGGTAGATTATAGAAAGGGATGGTGTTGTACCCCAAAATTTGCCCTCCCATATTCATCAAGAATTGTCAAAGTCAAGGTCACAAAATTCCCCCAGGGTTGTGCAGCTCAACTGTCTCCTAGACAGTCAAAACTAGGGTTTGAGTTCTGGTCAAGCAGATGAACTTTTCAAAGGCCCAATCAAGTCTCACATGCCTACAAATGTGGTCAAGCATCCTCATGTCAAGTTTCAAGGCATTCAGCTCAAAATTGCACAGTCAAAACCCTAGATTGCACTACAGTCAACTGTAGGGGCAAAATGGTCATTTGACAGTCAAAAGTTCAAATTTTTGGTCAACATATCATTTTGAAGCCACAAACATCATTTGATCAATGCTTGATCATGATTCTCAAAATTTGGCTCAGAAATCATCAAAGATGCAAAAGTTGCTATATTTGGACAGCTGAAAAAGTCAACTGAAATTAACCAGGGCATAACTTTCACATGGATTATCAGAAAAATTCCATCCAAAGCTCATTTTGAAGAGAAAGACATTTCCTACAATTCATCTTCATGTCCCGAGTCCAAGAAATGCTCTCACAAAAAGTTATCAATTTCAACATTATAGGTCATTTTCAAAAGTCAACAAAAAGTGACTTTAAGTCAAAGGCCATAACTTGAGATTGGTAAATCAAAATGACATGGGACCAAAGGCATTGGTTAAAGGACTCAAAGACCTTTCCAAAATGTCCAAGAGCATGTGAAAAGCTTAAAAATTGACCAAGTTATGCCTTGTGGAAGTTGGGAAATTTTTAGGGATTTTGAAAAGTCAACATTGATGCAAAAGGCTTAAAAATGCAAATGGGCCCATTTTCCTTCCAAATTTCTTCATGCCAAGCCTATGCACGACCACTAGGCCCAAAGGGAAGTATTCTCATATTTTTTAATTATTTATTTGAATTAATATTAATTTATATTCATTTAAATGATTTTAATATATGAAAAATATCAAACTAACCTAGAAAAATCTTTTTGTGCACATTCTAATCTCTACAAATCGTGCACATCTCAAATAGGCAAGCTTTGGTGCTAATTGATCAGATTTGGTACAAAAAAACATGAGAAAAAGATTGAAAAAGATTTTCCAAAATCAAATATTGAAATCCATGAATGCTTGAGATTTTGTGCAAAGTTTTTGACCTAAATCATTCCTTACATATACTAGAACATAACCCTAATGATCCAAGACTAGAAGCTGCGCTCAGAACCTCATTACAAACTTGCAAAAATTCTCAAAAAGTTGAATTCTGAAATCAAGGTTATAGGGTGATTCAAGGCACCAAACCAATTGCAATAGCTTCCTTGGACAATTCTGAAGGTGTTCCAATCACAAACAATAACAAAAGCGCAAAGAATCGGTACCATAGCCTCGAACAGTTTCAAGAAAAATTCATGATCGTGCTTTGATTTATAGGCATCCTTACTGCATTTTAATCATATATTCATGCTCCTTGTCAAGTTTTGAAACTAACCACTATATTCAATTTGATTTTTGCATCGTATGTAGAATTTCACCATGTTTGAAAATTAGGGTTACAGGTTCTTTGAATGAGGGCTTTTGCATAGAGAAAAAATCAGTACTCGTGAATGCCATGGTTGGGTTCAGTACCTCAAGACGAAGCAATCTAGACCATCGCGCCTAATTTATATTGGGACATGACTTAATCGCTATTTTTTTGAAAACGGCTTTAGACCACGCCCAGAAAACCGTGGCCATATGCTTATGTTTCAGGGAAGAACGAGGACGAAGACTGCGTGGCAAAGCGTGATAGGTGGATTCAAACTTCGCGCGAAATTCCAAGGGCATCAGCATTTTCTTCTTATAATATTTGCCGTTTATTATATATTAAACATAACTAAAGTGCTTCAGTGGCAGGTGTCCTCGTTTGCAAGGTACAAGACCTGGGTTCGAGCCCCAGGTCTGAATAAATGTCCATATTATTTTTCTGTTAGCAATTACGTGCAGCACCTCCATTGCAAGATTATCATACGCACCCAGCAATCACTATCCATGCGTCCAAAGCATCCAGATCAAGGGTTCAGATGGAAGGGGTACCATATATCAAGTCAATGGCATCATACACAATCCAAAAAGTCAACAAATGCTTATTGGGCCATATTACAAAGCCTTACCTCCTAATCTGGGGCAGCACCCCACTTTGGTTTGCTCTTCTTTTTCTTTTATTATTTTAATTATTGTATTATTAATTTTTATTGTTTTAATTAATTAATTTTCTCCCTTTTATGAAATACAAAAACATTATAAAAAATCAGAAAATGATAAAAAAGATAATAAATATTTTATTTTAATTATTTTTATGAATAAATTATGTAATTGAATTTAATATAATTAGGTGCTTTTAGTTTTAATTCTTTTCATAATAAAAATATAAAAACATAGAATTTAGGTTAATAAACATTTTTTCTTCTTTTTTTTAATTTTTTCTCCCTTTTTCTTCCATAGTAACAATTATTTGTTTATTTATTTTTTTTTTTAATTAAATTGCACATAAATAACTTAGGGTTTAGTTTAGATTATATTTTAATTCTTTCACAATAAATAAAAAAATACTAGAATTAGGGTTTGCCGTCTAATTTAATCTCAATTAATTTCCTTTTTCATTAAATCTAAAAAACACAAAAATATCATTCTCATTTAATTTTAATTTTTAAGTCCTTATTAATTTTAATTATTTGCAAAAAGGGGTCCAACGCCCTAGTTTCGTTTCAATGATTTAATTCGCGCATTTATCTTATGTCGTTTAATTATAATTATGTAATTGTCCCTAAGCCATGTAATTTACTTTTCGCACTTTATTTACTTCGCATTATTTATTTTTTCGCTAAATCGGGTCCGGTTTAATTTTGGCGATGTGGACCCGCGCCTTTGTAATAGTCGTAGATTTATTTTTTCCGCAACTTTATAACTGTTAAAAATGCATGCAAGAATGGATGGACAAATTAAAATCAAGCGTAGAACACGACAAACATGACAAGACAAATAACTGAAACATGACACACAATTCGCACACACCACCCCTAGGGTACGCCTCACTGTTGCCTTTCGAAAGGTGATCGTCGAGTAGAGGATGTCTTAGTAAGTCCTCATGATCCGGGAACCTGGCATGAGGGTAGCTTCTAAGGTGTCTTCCCATTGCTCCGGTGATCACCATGTCCCTTAAAATCGAATTGACCCGAACACCTCCAACGGTGGTGCTACCTACCTCTCAATGGTGGGATGGCACTACTTTAAAGGACATTTACACAGACGAATTCCTTAGGGTAGGTAGGTTCTCAAGGATACTTGCTCTAATCTCAAAACAAACTCAAAAAGACTTTTCACACTGACACTTTTCAAAAGCTTTCAAAGCAAACTTTTCAAACACTCTGACGTACGAGTCGATCTGAAATTTTTCAAAGAATACTTTTAAAACCCACATTGAAAAGCAAACAAACCATTTTGAAAACACAAATGAGCAAGTATCTAAGAGCCCATGGATAACCATGGATAGAAAGGGTGCTAACACCTTCCCTTTCTATAACCTACCTCCCGAACCGAGAGCGATCTCTATAAGGAATTTTTCTGTGCTTTTGTCCTTTCCATTTGGAGAAAATAAAAGACAGTGGCGACTCTTGCTTCCGCGACATTTCGCGAACCAGCGTTAAACAGTCAGTTCCAGATCCACCGACCACAGAACTGGCGACTCTGCTGGGGATAGAAACTTAAAGTGAGGTGTACCTTAGGGCTAGGTCATAACTGTGTTTTCAATTGTATTGCTTTGCTTGCTTTAAATTGTGGGTTGCTTGGGAGTTCTATAGATCCTAAACCCGGATCTGGGGGATACCTTTCTTAGAAAGTAGCAACAAGGCTGTGAGGGAACTGTGCGGGGTATACCGACATGGTTGAAACAGTCTGCTACGTTGATGTGGCACTTTGGTGTGTACCGGTAACCCTTGAGTTCAGTCAAGGAGAGTACGGGGCCTCCGCGTGGTGTCGTGAAGCATCAACAGACCTTAGGAACCTTAATTGAACTATCTTGGCCTCTTTAGGGTAGTGAGATCACTGACTTTGGTGCAGTCCGAGGTTGGTGGATACTCGATACTACGCTCAATTGAGGGTTGCTTTCCTGGAATATTTCGGTCGCCAGTTCAGTGGCTAAATCGAAACGATGAACAATGAAAGCAATCCCGTGATATTGGGAACCTTAGAACCCGGTTACTTTGATTAGGACAGGTATGAACCCACCAACTTCAAGAGGGTAATGCCTAGACCCCATGCTGGCCTAAACCCTAGGGGCTTCTCTTGCGTGACTTGTGTGCCTTCGTACTTGACTACTTGCATGCTTGTTATCTGACCCTTGATGTCTTGCAGGCTTTGTTCATAGTCCTTAATTGGGACTTACAACAGGGTGTACTAACCACTTGCAGGCTCTGTTTATAGTCCTTAATTGGGACTCATGACAGATTTTACCTAGGTTTCTTGCAGGTTTTGTTCATAGTCCTTAATTGGGACTCATAACAACGTATACTAAATTTCTTGCAGGGTCTGTTTATAGTCCTTAATTGGGACTCATAGCAGGGTTTACCTACATCATCCCATACATAGCATGACATCATACCATTGCATACATCCTAACCCATTTCAAGGATCTCAAGGGCTTGTGATGCAGGTCATGGTGAATCAACTATCCCAGCAAAGGGCAAAGAGGATTTATTTTCCTCTAGCCAAGGTTGTCAGAGGCTATGACCCACTGGATATGGTGAGCCTATGACCCTTGAAGAAGGACTCTCAACAACATGCAGTTCCTTCAATCAAGCTACGAATTCAAATTCTAACAAATCTTCTTGTTTACCCCGCGAGGTCCTTGAAAACATTGCATACATATCATACTCATCATTGCATTACAGGTATCCCTTTTGCAGGTCACTCACCATCTTCGCTGTTTATTTCAGCAATGGCTTTCCAACCAGACAACCAAGATCTCCGTACTCAGAACGCTCAACTGCGAGAAATGTTCTTGAACCTATCCCAGGGGCAAGAAGAAATAAAGACTCTCCTCACCAGGAACTTGACCTTAGGGAATGCAGGGGGCCTCAGAAACGATCAGCTGGAAGGGCTACAAATTGAGTTGGCAACCATGAAGATCCAAATGATGGGGCAGTTGGTGGGCCAAATGACTCTCATTCAGGACTTAGCTCAAAAACAAGAAGAGCTCCGGGTCCTCGTCACCAAGCTGCTTCAAAATAATCCAGTAGGGCAAACAGCCAAGGTGGAAGCTCCAGCCATCATTCAACCACATGCGGGGCAAGAAGACAAAGGAAAATCTCCTCAGTTTGCTTCAGGGTCACGAGCCCAGCCTCAACGGGGTAGTCAACGTAAACGAAATGCGCCCGGAAGACATTTCTCGGAGACTGATATACCCTCATCCTTTATACTGAAGCGCTTGCTGGAGGTCAATCTGATCACTCTAAAGGACCCTCCCAAGAATCCCAACAGGACAGCTCCAAGGTATAACCCCGACGCCCACTGCGCTTATCATTCAGACAGCCCGGGACATGCTACAGACGACTGTTGGACCTTGAAGAACAAAATTCAGGATTTGATTGACGAAGGGGTGATAGAGTTCATGCCGGATGGCGAGATGAAAATCTTCCACTGAAAATTCTCCATCTGGGATAGCTACCTCAAACTAGAAATTTTGTTCATTAGGATTTTTCAAGTTGTAATTCCCTTTTGATTATTCAAACATTTGTTCATTGTTAAACATTGTTATTTCATTAATGCATTGCACATGTCTGTTTTGAAGTAATTATTTCGTATTCACTATATTGCAAATTGCTTTCATATTTTTCTTGATGTCAACTCTTGGTTAATAATTCTGAGCCTCTTGAGGGAGGATGACGAAAACGATACCATAATATACAGTATGCTTTTGAACAGACCCCGCTGATGAGGTACAGGCATTGTTTCAACCCCTAAACACTGGAGTTATAAGGATGATAATCCCTCGTCAACCCATCAGAGCCAAAGAAGTAGGAGTTTTTATTTTCGAAAATCAAAACCCTTAATCATAACCTGGGGCAGGGTAGTTCTCTCAGTTGATCCAAGTGCATGACGAATGGCACCGAAAAGATCTTTACAAAACGAACAAAGACAGTAATGGTTCAGAACAATCAAAAGGACAGGCAGTCATCATCAAAATTCATAAATGAAAAGCCCAAAAAGTCTAAACCTACAAAAGGGACTCATGAAATTGGGGCATCCCGCTGACTGTAATTCCAAAAAGGAAACAGTTCAGGCAAAAAAGAAAGGGATAACAAAAATCAAGAAAGAGGTCTCAGAAACCCTCAACCAAAGCAAAAATGACTGCCTAGTCAGAATAAATCATCAACAGCTGAACCATCATTGGAACATCAAAGCAAAGACTCAAGCGAGGTCTAACGCATGATCAACTGAGTTTAGGTTTGGAGAACATCACGAAGAGCGGGTGGGTACAAATAAATTTGAGCCTTTATCCTTTGTTTCTTAAACCGTGAACCAGGCCACGATATAACCCTTAAAAGTCCTAGCTGAAGCATGGGTTAGTTCGAAAGCATACTGTTACGAAAGGTATCCTGACTCCTGAAGGCTTACGGTAAAATAACGAGTTGACATCATGTTTTTACAAACATTCACTTGTTTTATGGAGAAAAGAATGCATTTTCAAAATCGCCAAGACAGACATAGGCTTTGCATTTTTAACATAACTTTGTTTGCATATGACTTTTTGTTTGAACAGCAGGGAAATTCGCACGAGAAATACCTAGTGAACAAAAGCACTCCCAATCAAGGGGCAGACGTAATTATTGTCCATCATCTGAGGCAATTAAGTCAAGATTCGGAGAATCTCTCAAAAGGCCAACCAGCCTGGGGCAAATCTCAGCCTAAGTCACTTGGGGCATTTCAACGACAAATCTTGCCTGATCAAATACCTTCTGGTGGCATGACAAAACACTGTTAACAGGGGCAACTCCCTAACATTCTGAAAGCACGGACATAGTCGAAAAGATACTACGCAAAATCAAAGACCCGCTAGGTTGACATACCTAGGCAAAAATAAGGGCTTCCCGGCGAATCAAAAGGGTTCGGGCAAAATGAAGGGATGAAATGAAAATCTGTACACCCGGCAAGTCGAAAACCTGAAAAGGCGGCTTGGGCAAAAAATGGGTATCCCGGTGGACTGAAAACCCGAAAGGGCGGTCCAGGCAAAAGTTAGGGATTAAAGCGTACGACTATGTTCTGTCATCTTGTCACCTGCCTACCAGAAGAAGGTTTATCTCTCAACAACTAACATCACACAAGTGCCTCCCCCATAGAAACTGGGGCAATAAAGGTTGATCTGAGCAGTCTGATTGTTCTCCAAAGTATCAGGGTAGGTCCTGTGTAAACAATACAGTCCAATACTCCCCCCAGGAGAGTCCAATCCAGCTTCACCAATAAAGTGGGAAGTCATATCCCTCAAGCAGTAAGCTTATCCCTAGTAGATTCTGGAAGCTTACCCCCTCGCAAAGCACGAACGCGTCGTCCGGCTTTATTCAAAGAGTTATTTCCGTAACAGGATATAACTGGGTTATCCTCAGCCAAAAGCCAAGGAAAGAGCGTCGTCGACAGAACCTTCTTATCCCCAGCGAAGTCCATTCATACTTCCAATACAGCAAGGTATCCTCAGTGAGTCATCCTCAACAAAATCAGCAAAAGCATCTCCCCACAGAGTATTTCTTCCCAGCATGGTCGCTAGAATATCTTTTTCTCCCCGCAGAATCCTCCATTCGCCAAGTTTATTCCCCGACGGAGTTATCTTCTCCTACCGGTATACTTGCAATTATCATCCCCAGCGGAAGCAAAAGCTATTCCTCCACAACAGCCCAGGATGCGACTTCCCGACACCCGTCAAGGATTTATTCTCCCACGACGAAAACATACATTCATAAAACGTCACATACATCATTATAGCATGCATATGCATCATATTACACGAATCTCATTGATCTTGAAAACATACAGTTCACGCATCATGATTTTGCATACAATTATGTTTTACCTTTTCAGGAAAATGATCAATACAAAAATGACTACTATCAACTAATCAGAATTCCTTCTAGATATAGTTTCAGATGTAAGCCCAGCGATGGTGACGTTCTGATACTGCTTCCGGAAGTCTTTTTGATGGTCCCCTCTCCAACGGCGTGTGAGGTGGTAATTCCTTCTTCAGATGTTCCCCTCTCCGGCATGAGCGTGAGGTGATATTCTCTTATGGTCCCCTCTCCAACGGCGTGTGAGGTGGTAATTCCTTCTTCAGATGTTTCCCTCTCCGGCATGAGCGTGAGGTGATATTCTCTTATGGTCCCCTCTCCAACGGCGTGTGAGGTGGTAATTCCTTCTTCAGATGTTTCCCTCTCCGGCATGAGCGTGAGGTGATATTCTCTTATGGTCCCCTCTCCAACGGCGTGTGAGGTGGTAATTCCTTTTTCAGATGTTTCCCTCTCCGGCATGAGCGTGAGGTGATATTCTCTTATGGTCCCCTCTCCAACGGCGTGTGAGGTGGTAATTCCTTCTTCAGATGTTTCCCTCTCCGGCATGAGCGTGAGGTGATATTCTCTTATGGTCCCCTCTCCAACGGCGTGTGAGGTGGTAATTCCTTCTTCAGATGTTCCCCTCTCCGGCATGAGCGTGAGGTGATATTCTCTTATGGTCCCCTCTCCAACGGCGTGTGAGGTGGTAATTCCTTCTTCAGATGTTTCCCTCTCCGGCATGAGCGTGAGGTGATATTCTCTTATGGTCCCCTCTCCAACGGCGTGTGAGGCGGTAATTCCTTTTTCAGATGTTTCCCTCTCCAGCATGAGCGTGAGGTGATATTCTCTTATGGTCCCCTCTCCAACGGCGCGTGAGGTGGTAATTCCTTTTTCAGATGTTTCCCTCTCCGGCATGAGCGTGAGGTGATATTTCCTTTCAGATTATAATTTCCTATAGTTCCCTCTCCAACGGTGAGTGAGATGACTCCCTTTGAGATTATAATGTCCTTTGGTTCTCTTCCTGACCCTACGAAGATGGTAATTCTCACCAAGATTTTCTCAACGAGCGTTGTTGAGGTTGGAATCATTCAGGATTCTCTTACCATTCATGCTAAGGCAGTAACCATCCCCGGTTCATTCATCAACGTTTGAAGCTCCAGACCCAGCTCCTGTAACTAGTCAGGACATATCTATATCAAGCATCCAAAATCAGCTCCTGCAACGTGTCAGGTACTCATTTTCTCTTTTGCAGGTATGCAGGTTCTCGCTAAGGAATCTCCTACGCGATCAACATCCCGATGGCATCTATAAGCCCATCATCAAATGACATCTATAAGCCCATTCCCCCATCATCATTGCTACTATGTGAGCGCAAATTTCTGGGCACTTTAGTGTTCAATCATCTTCTACCCTCGGATTACGAAAGGCACGTCAGCCAATCTGCACCCTCAGGTCTAAGAAGATTGAACAGGGGCAACTGTTGTACCCCAAAATTTGCCCTCCCATATTCATCAAGAATTGTCAAAGTCAAGGTCACAAAATTCCCCCAGGGTTGTGCAGCTCAACTGTCTCCTAGACAGTCAAAACTAGGGTTTGAGTTCTGGTCAAGCAGATGAACTTTTCAAAGGCCCAATCAAGTCTCACATGCCTACAAATGTGGTCAAGCATCCTCATGTCAAGTTTCAAGGCATTCAGCTCAAAATTGCACAGTCAAAACCCTAGATTGCACTACAGTCAACTGTAGGGGCAAAATGGTCATTTGACAGTCAAAAGTTCAAATTTTTGGTCAACATATCATTTTGAAGCCACAAACATCATTTGATCAATGCTTGATCATGATTCTCAAAATTTGGCTCAGAAATCATCAAAGATGCAAAAGTTGCTATATTTGGACAGCTGAAAAAGTCAACTGAAATTAACCAGGGCATAACTTTCACATGGATTATCAGAAAAATTCCATCCAAAGCTCATTTTGAAGAGAAAGACATTTCCTACAATTCATCTTCATGTCCCGAGTCCAAGAAATGCTCTCACAAAAAGTTATCAATTTCAACATTATAGGTCATTTTCAAAAGTCAACAAAAAGTGACTTTAAGTCAAAGGCCATAACTTGAGATTGGTAAATCAAAATGACATGGGACCAAAGGCATTGGTTAAAGGACTCAAAGACCTTTCCAAAATGTCCAAGAGCATGTGAAAAGCTTAAAAATTGACCAAGTTATGCCTTGTGGAAGTTGGGAAATTTTTAGGGATTTTGAAAAGTCAACATTGATGCAAAAGGCTTAAAAATGCAAATGGGCCCATTTTCCTTCCAAATTTCTTCATGCCAAGCCTATGCACGACCACTAGGCCCAAAGGGAAGTATTCTCATATTTTTTAATTATTTATTTGAATTAATATTAATTTATATTCATTTAAATGATTTTAATATATGAAAAATATCAAACTAACCTAGAAAAATCTTTTTGTGCACATTCTAATCTCTACAAATCGTGCACATCTCAAATAGGCAAGCTTTGGTGCTAATTGATCAGATTTGGTACAAAAAAACATGAGAAAAAGATTGAAAAAGATTTTCCAAAATCAAATATTGAAATCCATGAATGCTTGAGATTTTGTGCAAAGTTTTTGACCTAAATCATTCCTTACATATACTAGAACATAACCCTAATGATCCAAGACTAGAAGCTGCGCTCAGAACCTCATTACAAACTTGCAAAAATTCTCAAAAAGTTGAATTCTGAAATCAAGGTTATAGGGTGATTCAAGGCACCAAACCAATTGCAATAGCTTCCTTGGACAATTCTGAAGGTGTTCCAATCACAAACAATAACAAAAGCGCA
Source organism: Vicia faba (assembly GCA_948472305.1). Classification (NCBI taxonomy): domain Eukaryota; kingdom Viridiplantae; phylum Streptophyta; class Magnoliopsida; order Fabales; family Fabaceae; genus Vicia; species Vicia faba. The sequence goes on along the minus strand of OX451735.1, from coordinate 323,022,464 downwards.
AAGAATCGGTACCATAGCCTCGAACAGTTTCAAGAAAAATTCATGATCGTGCTTTGATTTATAGGCATCCTTACTGCATTTTAATCATATATTCATGCTCCTTGTCAAGTTTTGAAACTAACCACTATATTCAATTTGATTTTTGCATCGTATGTAGAATTTCACCATGTTTGAAAATTAGGGTTACAGGTTCTTTGAATGAGGGCTTTTGCATAGAGAAAAAATCAGTACTCGTGAATGCCATGGTTGGGTTCAGTACCTCAAGACGAAGCAATCTAGACCATCGCGCCTAATTTATATTGGGACATGACTTAATCGCTATTTTTTTGAAAACGGCTTTAGACCACGCCCAGAAAACCGTGGCCATATGCTTATGTTTCAGGGAAGAACGAGGACGAAGACTGCGTGGCAAAGCGTGATAGGTGGATTCAAACTTCGCGCGAAATTCCAAGGGCATCAGCATTTTCTTCTTATAATATTTGCCGTTTATTATATATTAAACATAACTAAAGTGCTTCAGTGGCAGGTGTCCTCGTTTGCAAGGTACAAGACCTGGGTTCGAGCCCCAGGTCTGAATAAATGTCCATATTATTTTTCTGTTAGCAATTACGTGCAGCACCTCCATTGCAAGATTATCATACGCACCCAGCAATCACTATCCACGCGTCCAAAGCATCCAGATCAAGGGTTCAGATGGAAGGGGTACCATATATCAAGTCAATGGCATCATACACAATCCAAAAAGTCAACAAATGCTTATTGGGCCATATTACAAAGCCTTACCTCCTAATCTGGGGCAGCACCCCACTTTGGTTTGCTCTTCTTTTTCTTTTATTATTTTAATTATTGTATTATTAATTTTTATTGTTTTAATTAATTAATTTTCTCCCTTTTATGAAATACAAAAACATTATAAAAAATCAGAAAATGATAAAAAAGATAATAAATATTTTATTTTAATTATTTTTATGAATAAATTATGTAATTGAATTTAATATAATTAGGTGCTTTTAGTTTTAATTCTTTTCATAATAAAAATATAAAAACATAGAATTTAGGTTAATAAACATTTTTTCTTCTTTTTTTTAATTTTTTCTCCCTTTTTCTTCCATAGTAACAATTATTTGTTTATTTATTTTTTTTTTAATTAAATTGCACATAAATAACTTAGGGTTTAGTTTAGATTATATTTTAATTCTTTCACAATAAATAAAAAAATACTAGAATTAGGGTTTGCCGTCTAATTTAATCTCAATTAATTTCCTTTTTCATTAAATCTAAAAAACACAAAAATATCATTCTCATTTAATTTTAATTTTTAAGTCCTTATTAATTTTAATTATTTGCAAAAAGGGGTCCAACGCCCTAGTTTCGTTTCAATGATTTAATTCGCGCATTTATCTTATGTCGTTTAATTATAATTATGTAATTGTCCCTAAGCCATGTAATTTACTTTTCGCACTTTATTTACTTCGCATTATTTATTTTTTCGCTAAATCGGGTCCGGTTTAATTTTGGCGATGTGGACCCGCGCCTTTGTAATAGTCGTAGATTTATTTTTTCCGCAACTTTATAACTGTTAAAAATGCATGCAAGAATGGATGGACAAATTAAAATCAAGCGTAGAACACGACAAACATGACAAGACAAATAACTGAAACATGACACACAATTCGCACACACCACCCCTAGGGTACGCCTCACTGTTGCCTTTCGAAAGGTGATCGTCGAGTAGAGGATGTCTTAGTAAGTCCTCATGATCCGGGAACCTGGCATGAGGGTAGCTTCTAAGGTGTCTTCCCATTGCTCCGGTGATCACCATGTCCCTTAAAATCGAATTGACCCGAACACCTCCAACGGTGGTGCTACCTACCTCTCAATGGTGGGATGGCACTACTTTAAAGGACATTTACACAGACGAATTCCTTAGGGTAGGTAGGTTCTCAAGGATACTTGCTCTAATCTCAAAACAAACTCAAAAAGACTTTTCACACTGACACTTTTCAAAAGCTTTCAAAGCAAACTTTTCAAACACTCTGACGTACGAGTCGATCTGAAATTTTTCAAAGAATACTTTTAAAACCCACATTGAAAAGCAAACAAACCATTTTGAAAACACAAATGAGCAAGTATCTAAGAGCCCATGGATAACCATGGATAGAAAGGGTGCTAACACCTTCCCTTTCTATAACCTACCTCCCGAACCGAGAGCGATCTCTATAAGGAATTTTTCTGTGCTTTTGTCCTTTCCATTTGGAGAAAATAAAAGACAGTGGCGACTCTTGCTTCCGCGACATTTCGCGAACCAGCGTTAAACAGTCAGTTCCAGATCCACCGACCACAGAACTGGCGACTCTGCTGGGGATAGAAACTTAAAGTGAGGTGTACCTTAGGGCTAGGTCATAACTGTGTTTTCAATTGTATTGCTTTGCTTGCTTTAAATTGTGGGTTGCTTGGGAGTTCTATAGATCCTAAACCCGGATCTGGGGGATACCTTTCTTAGAAAGTAGCAACAAGGCTGTGAGGGAACTGTGCGGGGTATACCGACATGGTTGAAACAGTCTGCTACGTTGATGTGGCACTTTGGTGTGTACCGGTAACCCTTGAGTTCAGTCAAGGAGAGTACGGGGCCTCCGCGTGGTGTCGTGAAGCATCAACAGACCTTAGGAACCTTAATTGAACTATCTTGGCCTCTTTAGGGTAGTGAGATCACTGACTTTGGTGCAGTCCGAGGTTGGTGGATACTCGATACTACGCTCAATTGAGGGTTGCTTTCCTGGAATATTTCGGTCGCCAGTTCAGTGGCTAAATCGAAACGATGAACAATGAAAGCAATCCCGTGATATTGGGAACCTTAGAACCCGGTTACTTTGATTAGGACAGGTATGAACCCACCAACTTCAAGAGGGTAATGCCTAGACCCCATGCTGGCCTAAACCCTAGGGGCTTCTCTTGCGTGACTTGTGTGCCTTCGTACTTGACTACTTGCATGCTTGTTATCTGACCCTTGATGTCTTGCAGGCTTTGTTCATAGTCCTTAATTGGGACTTACAACAGGGTGTACTAACCACTTGCAGGCTCTGTTTATAGTCCTTAATTGGGACTCATGACAGATTTTACCTAGGTTTCTTGCAGGTTTTGTTCATAGTCCTTAATTGGGACTCATAACAACGTATACTAAATTTCTTGCAGGGTCTGTTTATAGTCCTTAATTGGGACTCATAGCAGGGTTTACCTACATCATCCCATACATAGCATGACATCATACCATTGCATACATCCTAACCCATTTCAAGGATCTCAAGGGCTTGTGATGCAGGTCATGGTGAATCAACTATCCCAGCAAAGGGCAAAGAGGATTTATTTTCCTCTAGCCAAGGTTGTCAGAGGCTATGACCCACTGGATATGGTGAGCCTATGACCCTTGAAGAAGGACTCTCAACAACATGCAGTTCCTTCAATCAAGCTACGAATTCAAATTCTAACAAATCTTCTTGTTTACCCCGCGAGGTCCTTGAAAACATTGCATACATATCATACTCATCATTGCATTACAGGTATCCCTTTTGCAGGTCACTCACCATCTTCGCTGTTTATTTCAGCAATGGCTTTCCAACCAGACAACCAAGATCTCCGTACTCAGAACGCTCAACTGCGAGAAATGTTCTTGAACCTATCCCAGGGGCAAGAAGAAATAAAGACTCTCCTCACCAGGAACTTGACCTTAGGGAATGCAGGGGGCCTCAGAAACGATCAGCTGGAAGGGCTACAAATTGAGTTGGCAACCATGAAGATCCAAATGATGGGGCAGTTGGTGGGCCAAATGACTCTCATTCAGGACTTAGCTCAAAAACAAGAAGAGCTCCGGGTCCTCGTCACCAAGCTGCTTCAAAATAATCCAGTAGGGCAAACAGCCAAGGTGGAAGCTCCAGCCATCATTCAACCACATGCGGGGCAAGAAGACAAAGGAAAATCTCCTCAGTTTGCTTCAGGGTCACGAGCCCAGCCTCAACGGGGTAGTCAACGTAAACGAAATGCGCCCGGAAGACATTTCTCGGAGACTGATATACCCTCATCCTTTATACTGAAGCGCTTGCTGGAGGTCAATCTGATCACTCTAAAGGACCCTCCCAAGAATCCCAACAGGACAGCTCCAAGGTATAACCCCGACGCCCACTGCGCTTATCATTCAGACAGCCCGGGACATGCTACAGACGACTGTTGGACCTTGAAGAACAAAATTCAGGATTTGATTGACGAAGGGGTGATAGAGTTCATGCCGGATGGCGAGATGAAAATCTTCCACTGAAAATTCTCCATCTGGGATAGCTACCTCAAACTAGAAATTTTGTTCATTAGGATTTTTCAAGTTGTAATTCCCTTTTGATTATTCAAACATTTGTTCATTGTTAAACATTGTTATTTCATTAATGCATTGCACATGTCTGTTTTGAAGTAATTATTTCGTATTCACTATATTGCAAATTGCTTTCATATTTTTCTTGATGTCAACTCTTGGTTAATAATTCTGAGCCTCTTGAGGGAGGATGACGAAAACGATACCATAATATACAGTATGCTTTTGAACAGACCCCGCTGATGAGGTACAGGCATTGTTTCAACCCCTAAACACTGGAGTTATAAGGATGATAATCCCTCGTCAACCCATCAGAGCCAAAGAAGTAGGAGTTTTTATTTTCGAAAATCAAAACCCTTAATCATAACCTGGGGCAGGGTAGTTCTCTCAGTTGATCCAAGTGCATGACGAATGGCACCGAAAAGATCTTTACAAAACGAACAAAGACAGTAATGGTTCAGAACAATCAAAAGGACAGGCAGTCATCATCAAAATTCATAAATGAAAAGCCCAAAAAGTCTAAACCTACAAAAGGGACTCATGAAATTGGGGCATCCCGCTGACTGTAATTCCAAAAAGGAAACAGTTCAGGCAAAAAAGAAAGGGATAACAAAAATCAAGAAAGAGGTCTCAGAAACCCTCAACCAAAGCAAAAATGACTGCCTAGTCAGAATAAATCATCAACAGCTGAACCATCATTGGAACATCAAAGCAAAGACTCAAGCGAGGTCTAACGCATGATCAACTGAGTTTAGGTTTGGAGAACATCACGAAGAGCGGGTGGGTACAAATAAATTTGAGCCTTTATCCTTTGTTTCTTAAACCGTGAACCAGGCCACGATATAACCCTTAAAAGTCCTAGCTGAAGCATGGGTTAGTTCGAAAGCATACTGTTACGAAAGGTATCCTGACTCCTGAAGGCTTACGGTAAAATAACGAGTTGACATCATGTTTTTACAAACATTCACTTGTTTTATGGAGAAAAGAATGCATTTTCAAAATCGCCAAGACAGACATAGGCTTTGCATTTTTAACATAACTTTGTTTGCATATGACTTTTTGTTTGAACAGCAGGGAAATTCGCACGAGAAATACCTAGTGAACAAAAGCACTCCCAATCAAGGGGCAGACGTAATTATTGTCCATCATCTGAGGCAATTAAGTCAAGATTCGGAGAATCTCTCAAAAGGCCAACCAGCCTGGGGCAAATCTCAGCCTAAGTCACTTGGGGCATTTCAACGACAAATCTTGCCTGATCAAATACCTTCTGGTGGCATGACAAAACACTGTTAACAGGGGCAACTCCCTAACATTCTGAAAGCACGGACATAGTCGAAAAGATACTACGCAAAATCAAAGACCCGCTAGGTTGACATACCTAGGCAAAAATAAGGGCTTCCCGGCGAATCAAAAGGGTTCGGGCAAAATGAAGGGATGAAATGAAAATCTGTACACCCGGCAAGTCGAAAACCTGAAAAGGCGGCTTGGGCAAAAAATGGGTATCCCGGTGGACTGAAAACCCGAAAGGGCGGTCCAGGCAAAAGTTAGGGATTAAAGCGTACGACTATGTTCTGTCATCTTGTCACCTGCCTACCAGAAGAAGGTTTATCTCTCAACAACTAACATCACACAAGTGCCTCCCCCATAGAAACTGGGGCAATAAAGGTTGATCTGAGCAGTCTGATTGTTCTCCAAAGTATCAGGGTAGGTCCTGTGTAAACAATACAGTCCAATACTCCCCCCAGGAGAGTCCAATCCAGCTTCACCAATAAAGTGGGAAGTCATATCCCTCAAGCAGTAAGCTTATCCCTAGTAGATTCTGGAAGCTTACCCCCTCGCAAAGCACGAACGCGTCGTCCGGCTTTATTCAAAGAGTTATTTCCGTAACAGGATATAACTGGGTTATCCTCAGCCAAAAGCCAAGGAAAGAGCGTCGTCGACAGAACCTTCTTATCCCCAGCGAAGTCCATTCATACTTCCAATACAGCAAGGTATCCTCAGTGAGTCATCCTCAACAAAATCAGCAAAAGCATCTCCCCACAGAGTATTTCTTCCCAGCATGGTCGCTAGAATATCTTTTTCTCCCCGCAGAATCCTCCATTCGCCAAGTTTATTCCCCGACGGAGTTATCTTCTCCTACCGGTATACTTGCAATTATCATCCCCAGCGGAAGCAAAAGCTATTCCTCCACAACAGCCCAGGATGCGACTTCCCGACACCCGTCAAGGATTTATTCTCCCACGACGAAAACATACATTCATAAAACGTCACATACATCATTATAGCATGCATATGCATCATATTACACGAATCTCATTGATCTTGAAAACATACAGTTCACGCATCATGATTTTGCATACAATTATGTTTTACCTTTTCAGGAAAATGATCAATACAAAAATGACTACTATCAACTAATCAGAATTCCTTCTAGATATAGTTTCAGATGTAAGCCCAGCGATGGTGACGTTCTGATACTGCTTCCGGAAGTCTTTTTGATGGTCCCCTCTCCAACGGCGTGTGAGGTGGTAATTCCTTCTTCAGATGTTCCCCTCTCCGGCATGAGCGTGAGGTGATATTCTCTTATGGTCCCCTCTCCAACGGCGTGTGAGGTGGTAATTCCTTCTTCAGATGTTTCCCTCTCCGGCATGAGCGTGAGGTGATATTCTCTTATGGTCCCCTCTCCAACGGCGTGTGAGGTGGTAATTCCTTCTTCAGATGTTTCCCTCTCCGGCATGAGCGTGAGGTGATATTCTCTTATGGTCCCCTCTCCAACGGCGTGTGAGGTGGTAATTCCTTTTTCAGATGTTTCCCTCTCCGGCATGAGCGTGAGGTGATATTCTCTTATGGTCCCCTCTCCAACGGCGTGTGAGGTGGTAATTCCTTCTTCAGATGTTTCCCTCTCCGGCATGAGCGTGAGGTGATATTCTCTTATGGTCCCCTCTCCAACGGCGTGTGAGGTGGTAATTCCTTCTTCAGATGTTCCCCTCTCCGGCATGAGCGTGAGGTGATATTCTCTTATGGTCCCCTCTCCAACGGCGTGTGAGGTGGTAATTCCTTCTTCAGATGTTTCCCTCTCCGGCATGAGCGTGAGGTGATATTCTCTTATGGTCCCCTCTCCAACGGCGTGTGAGGCGGTAATTCCTTTTTCAGATGTTTCCCTCTCCAGCATGAGCGTGAGGTGATATTCTCTTATGGTCCCCTCTCCAACGGCGCGTGAGGTGGTAATTCCTTTTTCAGATGTTTCCCTCTCCGGCATGAGCGTGAGGTGATATTTCCTTTCAGATTATAATTTCCTATAGTTCCCTCTCCAACGGTGAGTGAGATGACTCCCTTTGAGATTATAATGTCCTTTGGTTCTCTTCCTGACCCTACGAAGATGGTAATTCTCACCAAGATTTTCTCAACGAGCGTTGTTGAGGTTGGAATCATTCAGGATTCTCTTACCATTCATGCTAAGGCAGTAACCATCCCCGGTTCATTCATCAACGTTTGAAGCTCCAGACCCAGCTCCTGTAACTAGTCAGGACATATCTATATCAAGCATCCAAAATCAGCTCCTGCAACGTGTCAGGTACTCATTTTCTCTTTTGCAGGTATGCAGGTTCTCGCTAAGGAATCTCCTACGCGATCAACATCCCGATGGCATCTATAAGCCCATCATCAAATGACATCTATAAGCCCATTCCCCCATCATCATTGCTACTATGTGAGCGCAAATTTCTGGGCACTTTAGTGTTCAATCATCTTCTACCCTCGGATTACGAAAGGCACGTCAGCCAATCTGCACCCTCAGGTCTAAGAAGATTGAACAGGGGCAACTGTTGTACCCCAAAATTTGCCCTCCCATATTCATCAAGAATTGTCAAAGTCAAGGTCACAAAATTCCCCCAGGGTTGTGCAGCTCAACTGTCTCCTAGACAGTCAAAACTAGGGTTTGAGTTCTGGTCAAGCAGATGAACTTTTCAAAGGCCCAATCAAGTCTCACATGCCTACAAATGTGGTCAAGCATCCTCATGTCAAGTTTCAAGGCATTCAGCTCAAAATTGCACAGTCAAAACCCTAGATTGCACTACAGTCAACTGTAGGGGCAAAATGGTCATTTGACAGTCAAAAGTTCAAATTTTTGGTCAACATATCATTTTGAAGCCACAAACATCATTTGATCAATGCTTGATCATGATTCTCAAAATTTGGCTCAGAAATCATCAAAGATGCAAAAGTTGCTATATTTGGACAGCTGAAAAAGTCAACTGAAATTAACCAGGGCATAACTTTCACATGGATTATCAGAAAAATTCCATCCAAAGCTCATTTTGAAGAGAAAGACATTTCCTACAATTCATCTTCATGTCCCGAGTCCAAGAAATGCTCTCACAAAAAGTTATCAATTTCAACATTATAGGTCATTTTCAAAAGTCAACAAAAAGTGACTTTAAGTCAAAGGCCATAACTTGAGATTGGTAAATCAAAATGACATGGGACCAAAGGCATTGGTTAAAGGACTCAAAGACCTTTCCAAAATGTCCAAGAGCATGTGAAAAGCTTAAAAATTGACCAAGTTATGCCTTGTGGAAGTTGGGAAATTTTTAGGGATTTTGAAAAGTCAACATTGATGCAAAAGGCTTAAAAATGCAAATGGGCCCATTTTCCTTCCAAATTTCTTCATGCCAAGCCTATGCACGACCACTAGGCCCAAAGGGAAGTATTCTCATATTTTTTAATTATTTATTTGAATTAATATTAATTTATATTCATTTAAATGATTTTAATATATGAAAAATATCAAACTAACCTAGAAAAATCTTTTTGTGCACATTCTAATCTCTACAAATCGTGCACATCTCAAATAGGCAAGCTTTGGTGCTAATTGATCAGATTTGGTACAAAAAAACATGAGAAAAAGATTGAAAAAGATTTTCCAAAATCAAATATTGAAATCCATGAATGCTTGAGATTTTGTGCAAAGTTTTTGACCTAAATCATTCCTTACATATACTAGAACATAACCCTAATGATCCAAGACTAGAAGCTGCGCTCAGAACCTCATTACAAACTTGCAAAAATTCTCAAAAAGTTGAATTCTGAAATCAAGGTTATAGGGTGATTCAAGGCACCAAACCAATTGCAATAGCTTCCTTGGACAATTCTGAAGGTGTTCCAATCACAAACAATAACAAAAGCGCAAAGAATCGGTACCATAGCCTCGAACAGTTTCAAGAAAAATTCATGATCGTGCTTTGATTTATAGGCATCCTTACTGCATTTTAATCATATATTCATGCTCCTTGTCAAGTTTTGAAACTAACCACTATATTCAATTTGATTTTTGCATCGTATGTAGAATTTCACCATGTTTGAAAATTAGGGTTACAGGTTCTTTGAATGAGGGCTTTTGCATAGAGAAAAAATCAGTACTCGTGAATGCCATGGTTGGGTTCAGTACCTCAAGACGAAGCAATCTAGACCATCGCGCCTAATTTATATTGGGACATGACTTAATCGCTATTTTTTTGAAAACGGCTTTAGACCACGCCCAGAAAACCGTGGCCATATGCTTATGTTTCAGGGAAGAACGAGGACGAAGACTGCGTGGCAAAGCGTGATAGGTGGATTCAAACTTCGCGCGAAATTCCAAGGGCATCAGCATTTTCTTCTTATAATATTTGCCGTTTATTATATATTAAACATAACTAAAGTGCTTCAGTGGCAGGTGTCCTCGTTTGCAAGGTACAAGACCTGGGTTCGAGCCCCAGGTCTGAATAAATGTCCATATTATTTTTCTGTTAGCAATTACGTGCAGCACCTCCATTGCAAGATTATCATACGCACCCAGCAATCACTATCCACGCGTCCAAAGCATCCAGATCAAGGGTTCAGATGGAAGGGGTACCATATATCAAGTCAATGGCATCATACACAATCCAAAAAGTCAACAAATGCTTATTGGGCCATATTACAAAGCCTTACCTCCTAATCTGGGGCAGCACCCCACTTTGGTTTGCTCTTCTTTTTCTTTTATTATTTTAATTATTGTATTATTAATTTTTATTGTTTTAATTAATTAATTTTCTCCCTTTTATGAAATACAAAAACATTATAAAAAATCAGAAAATGATAAAAAAGATAATAAATATTTTATTTTAATTATTTTTATGAATAAATTATGTAATTGAATTTAATATAATTAGGTGCTTTTAGTTTTAATTCTTTTCATAATAAAAATATAAAAACATAGAATTTAGGTTAATAAACATTTTTTCTTCTTTTTTTTAATTTTTTCTCCCTTTTTCTTCCATAGTAACAATTATTTGTTTATTTATTTTTTTTTTAATTAAATTGCACATAAATAACTTAGGGTTTAGTTTAGATTATATTTTAATTCTTTCACAATAAATAAAAAAATACTAGAATTAGGGTTTGCCGTCTAATTTAATCTCAATTAATTTCCTTTTTCATTAAATCTAAAAAACACAAAAATATCATTCTCATTTAATTTTAATTTTTAAGTCCTTATTAATTTTAATTATTTGCAAAAAGGGGTCCAACGCCCTAGTTTCGTTTCAATGATTTAATTCGCGCATTTATCTTATGTCGTTTAATTATAATTATGTAATTGTCCCTAAGCCATGTAATTTACTTTTCGCACTTTATTTACTTCGCATTATTTATTTTTTCGCTAAATCGGGTCCGGTTTAATTTTGGCGATGTGGACCCGCGCCTTTGTAATAGTCGTAGATTTATTTTTTCCGCAACTTTATAACTGTTAAAAATGCATGCAAGAATGGATGGACAAATTAAAATCAAGCGTAGAACACGACAAACATGACAAGACAAATAACTGAAACATGACACACAATTCGCACACACCACCCCTAGGGTACGCCTCACTGTTGCCTTTCGAAAGGTGATCGTCGAGTAGAGGATGTCTTAGTAAGTCCTCATGATCCGGGAACCTGGCATGAGGGTAGCTTCTAAGGTGTCTTCCCATTGCTCCGGTGATCACCATGTCCCTTAAAATCGAATTGACCCGAACACCTCCAACGGTGGTGCTACCTACCTCTCAATGGTGGGATGGCACTACTTTAAAGGACATTTACACAGACGAATTCCTTAGGGTAGGTAGGTTCTCAAGGATACTTGCTCTAATCTCAAAACAAACTCAAAAAGACTTTTCACACTGACACTTTTCAAAAGCTTTCAAAGCAAACTTTTCAAACACTCTGACGTACGAGTCGATCTGAAATTTTTCAAAGAATACTTTTAAAACCCACATTGAAAAGCAAACAAACCATTTTGAAAACACAAATGAGCAAGTATCTAAGAGCCCATGGATAACCATGGATAGAAAGGGTGCTAACACCTTCCCTTTCTATAACCTACCTCCCGAACCGAGAGCGATCTCTATAAGGAATTTTTCTGTGCTTTTGTCCTTTCCATTTGGAGAAAATAAAAGACGGTGGCGACTCTTGCTTCCGCGACATTTCGCGAACCAGCGTTAAACAGTCAGTTCCAGATCCACTGACCACAGATGGTGTTAGCACCCTTTCTATCCATGGTTTTCCATGGGCTCTTAGGTACTTTCTCATATTTTTAAAATTGCTTGTGTGTGTGCTTGCTTTGAAATTTTTTTACTTCGTGATAACCCTTGTATCAGTCCTCGAGGATGTGACGAAGTTATTTTGAAAATTTGTTTTGAAAGGTGTTTGTGTGAAAAGTTTTTATTCAGCAAGTACTTAAGATTCTACCTACTCGAAAAAAGATTGTTCATTCTATTTCCTTTAGACAGCGCTATCCCACTATTAAGTAGTAAGTAGCACCGTCGTTGGAGTTTGTAAGGGACGTTCGAAAGGGACAAATACAATCACTAAAGCAATAGTTAGAAAACTTTAGTAGTAACCCGAAAGTCTTAAGATCTTTTTGAGGCAACGTTTCCGAGGCAACATTTCCGAGGCAACATTTCTGAGGCAAAATTCGAATGGGATATTTGATCTTTTAGACAGGAGGGCGACCACTAAAATTTCCTATGCTTAATGACTGTTTACCGAAGGCAACTATAATGAGGCAAACCCTAGGAGTGAACATGTGCATGTGAACTTTTTTCAATTACTTAATCTTTGCACATTAGGTGATCTACCATTTTAAATTTCAAGCATTCTTTTCATACAATCCTATTAGCTATGCATCTAGACAGTTAAAGATTACGGGAATTTAAAGTGCGAAAATAAACCTATCTATTACAAGGCTTCGGGGAGGGGAATTAATTACATGACCAAAAATCGGGGATTTAAAAAGTAAATAAAAACCCTAGGTTAACTATTACAAATCCTGAGCAGTTACAAAATAATGGACAAGTAATTAATAAGCGCGCGACAAATTAAATGCGAGGACGATTAAAATAACCTAAACCCTAATTGAGAGAAGAAACATTTTTTTTGTGGATTTTTATTGAAGAAAACAATTAAGTTGCAAATTAATTAAACCTAATTTCTAATTATTTTTAAATTATGAAAGAAATTAAATTAACCTAATTTTTTAATTAAATTAATTAATTAAAGAAATAAATATTTATGAGAAAAATGCTTTTTAATTTGTATTTGTGAAAAAAAATTAATTAAACTATGTATAATTAAAATCCTAATTCTAATTATTTTTAATTGTATAAAAAGATTAAATTTCCCTAAATTAATTAAACTAATTAATTAAAAATATTCATTAAAAAAAGATCTTTTTGTGATTTTTGTGTTTAATAAGAAAATAATTTGTGTTAATTAAAAGAAAAAAAAGAAATAATTAAAGAAAATAAACAAAGAAAATTAAAAAAAGGAATAGAAAAAAGAATAATATGATGGGCATGTATGCTAGCTGAAAGGGGGTGTGAAACTGAACTTCTTGGCCCATTAAGCTGAGCCCGGTCAACCATGTGGGATTAGGTGTGATGTTTGACCTGAGGTGCATCATGGTCCTTCAGGCTGGAAGCGTTGGATCTGGGTAGAAGTGCATCCAGTGGTCAGGAATTGCTAGGGCATGGTGGATGGTTGAGAGCGTGATACACCTGATCATAGAAGAAAAAATAACACAAAGAAATTGTTGGGACCTGGGATCGAAACCAGGTCCTTGTACTCACCACCAATGATACGCTGCAAGCTGCGCTAACTTGTTACTTTGTTTATATAATGAAAACAAAACATAATAAGTAAAACAAAATAATGGATTCAGAAAGGCGCGCGCAATTCAGATCAGCAAGTCATGGGCTACCACGCATCATCCTCTTCGCTGCAACCGTTGTATTAGATAAAAGACTTATACTTACGGACGTTTGCTGTAACTACAGCCCTGCAAAACTCAAAAATCTCATACGAGCAAGATAAATTAATTGTGATCGTATCAATCAACTCGTCTTGGCCTCACGAGCATCATGGTACTTGATTCATAACCTAATTTTACCTGTATACAAAGACCCTAAAATTCATGTTGAAACCCTAACCATGGAAGATGCGTGTAAAGGTCCCAAAAATACAATTAAACTATGTGGTCAGCTTGAAAACATGATAATGATCACAAATATAACAATTAAAAGTGATAATGATGCGTAAATTGTAATAATCGAATTTGAGAAAATTGGGAAACCGTCATGTGTCTAGGCGATGGTTCTTGACGTTTTGAAGGCTGCAAATGATGTTGTTGGCTTTAGGAGATGGCCAGGAAGTTATTAGAGTCTTTCAATGGCCTCGAATCGTCCTCTAGGGCAGAAATCGAATGCACATTTTTATCCAATTTTTGAGTTCTTGCTCTTGCTTCCTACGACTGCAAAACCTTGTATTTTGATCTGCAATTGTTGTATACATATAGTAGAGCATATTAGGTCAATAAAATTGCATCATATCTTTGAGAATTATGAAAATGTGATTTGATTTTATTCATGTATGATATCTTTCAAAAACAAGCTTCAACCCAATCTTTTCCAACCCTAATGAGTCTTGCACGAATTGATCATCATGCTAGTTGTACATAGACTCCAAATGTGCACAAAAATCCCAATATTTGATTTGCTTTTATTATTTTACCATTTAATTTGATTTATTTTGATTTAAATGAATAAAAAATCAAAATAAATGATAAAAGTAATAAAATAATAGGTGGAAAAGCTCAGGGGTTGTGGGTCCCATTAGAAACATGTTTCAAGCAAGAAAACATGGGCCCCTTTGGAAAAAATGCAAATTTGATCAATGTTGACTTTTTACAATTTTCCAAAAATTGCCAACTTTGACAATGAACAACTCTCTCAATTTTGAAACTAGGAGGGTGTTCTTGGACTTTTTAGAAAGCTTAGGATGTCCCCTAAACAACCCTTTTGGTTTCATCTATATTGGATCTTCCGTGTTCATGTATGAAGCTTTGACCCAAAAGTTGTTTTTGTTGACTTTTCAAAAGGACCTATAATGTAGAAATTCATATCTTTTGATGAGTTCATATTTTGATCTTGAGGTCTGAAGATGAATTGTAGGGAATTGAATCCTCTTAAAAATGAGCCTTGGATGGGAAATTTCGGATAAAGTATGGAGAAGTTATGCTTGGTCAAAGTTGGGTTGACTTTTCATGCAAAACCCTAATTTAGCAACTTTTGGGTTTTGATGAATTTGGAGCATTCCTTGAGGAATCATGATCAAACCTTGGTCAAATGATGGAATTTACTTCCAAATGTTGATGTTGACCAAAAATCTTGAGGTTTGACTATATGTGGGCCACAGTTGACTTTTAGCCTAATACAGTCAGTTCTCAAGCATTTGAGCAATTGACTGAGCAAACTTCTTATGCAAGGCTTGAAACTTGGCATGGATGATCTTGGGAACATATTAAGACATTGGGAAGCATTTGAGTCCTTTGTGGTTCACACATCTGGATGAAAAGGGAAACCCTAATTTGAGGTATACTGCCTTAGGAGAGAGTTTGTCTGGTCAGCTCTTGGACTTCCTTGGGCAACTTGGGGACCTCAATTGACATTTGTTGAGTAAAATGGGAAGGAAAATTTTGGGGTACAATATTTGCCCCTGTTCAATCTTCTTAAACCTGAGGATGTAGATTGGCTGCTCTGCCTTTCGTGATCTGAAGGTGGAAGATGATTGAACACTAGAGTGCCCAGAAATTTGCATTCGCATGAAGTGGCACTTGATTTGTGATATCGAGAATGGGCTTATAGATTCCATTTGGAAGTTGCTAGGGAATTTTCGGAGATGGTTTTAAAGATGCCATCCAAAATATGACAGAGTACTGTTGGAGATGGGCTTAAAGATGACATCTAGAGGATGTTGATTTCCTGAGACATTCCTTCGATGAGAGTCCTGGCTCCTGTCATTAAGGAGCAATCTGTTGAGGAGTGTTGGTATCTGTCTTGGGAGAAATAGAATTTTAGGAGCTTCAGTTGTTTGTTACTCTACTGGGGGAAATAACTCCTGCTTGAGGAAGCGGAAGTGAACTGCATGTCTGGTCAGGGTACAAGCTGCACCGCGACTTACTGGGGAAATGCGAAACCAATCGTGTTTGATTAGGTCCAGGTCTTATAGTGCCGTAGACTTCCTTCTGGAGATAAGAGAGAAGGAACCTAGATAGTAAGGTTATAAGAAGGAACCTGGATAGTAGGGTTGCTTTGAAATGAAGGCCTGGATAGTAGGGCTGTGAGAAGGAACCTGGATAGTAGGGTTACTTTGATATGAAAGCCGGGATAGTAGGGCTGTGAAAAGGAACCTAGGTAGTAGGGTTACTTCTAATGAAAGCCTGGATACTAGGGCTGTGAGAAGGAACCTGGATAGTAGGGTTACTTCGAAGCGATAATGTAGATTAGTTGTCCCGTTTGATTTCGGGAACTGAGTTTCCATTAGTCGTATGTAGATATGATCTGTATAACTGCTGAATTTATTGAAGCTAATCCTCTTTTCCTGAAAAGATATTAGGGTTAGTTATATGCGATGCATGAAATGCATGGTGAGATGATGTTCTCAAAATAAATGAGATTATGCCGTATATATCATGTATGTGTATGTCATGATGTATGTTCATGAAATTCTATCGGGGTATGCTCGCGTCTGGGAAAATAAATCCCTGATTATTGCTGGAGAGTTATAAATATTCTTTCGGGAAGAGATGCTTGAGAATAAACTCTGCGGGGACCAAACTTAGGGGAAAGAGATACTCTGTTGGTAGACCTGCTGATCTGAAGGAACAAATTTAGCTGGGGATGAAATGCCGTTGCTGGAGCTGATGAGCTCTGTTGGAGATTGAGCTTCTGTATCTGTAGAAATGAACTCCGCTTGGGGGATGAAATTTACTGACTAGCCTGCGATTATGAATCTCGGTTGGGGGTGATTACGTCCTGCTTCGAGAAAGCTGATGTTGATTCCTTTGGATAATTTTACTCTGTGGGGAGTATATGTACCAATAATCATGTTCCAAAGCTGGCTCTATCTCGATACCTGCTGGGCAGAGGAACCGTCGGGTTTGGTACTTCTTGTTTTTCCTTGTTTCTGGAATTACGAGTAATTGTTTTTTGTTTCTTATGTAAATCTTTATGAGAAGCAATCATTTTCAAATGCATATATCAAAAAATAAATCATTGGACGTTCTTGCAAAAAAAAACAGAAAAAAAAAACAAATTGAAGTTTGTGAAAATGACTTGTATTGATTTTGAAATTGGCCTATAATAGGCGTTTTGTACAAGGAAGCTAACGTCCTAGTAAGAGAGCGCCGCCGAAAGATAGAAATTATACAATTTGTGTAAAAGAAAGAAAAACAACTATGTGAAACAACCCCCATTGGGTTCCAACTCTGCTATTTCCTTTATATCTCCAAGCGTCTCATCACTTTGCTACTTGGCCGAAGGTTGATCAGATTGATTGGTGTCGTCCGAGCTTGATAGTCGATACCGAAGTCTGGTCGTAAGATGATCCAATGAGACATAGAGATACGCTTCAATCCCTAACTTTTGCTTGGATTTCCCTTTCGGGTTTTCAATCCACCGGGATACCCTTTTTTGCCCAAGCCTCCCTTTCGGGTTTTCGACTTGCCGGGTGTACAGATTTTAATTTTCATCCCTTACTTTTTCCCGAACCCATTTGGTTCGCCGGGAAGCCCTTATTTTTTCCTAGGCCAGTCGACCTAGAGGGTCTTTGATTATGCGTAGTATCTTTTCACTATGTCTGCATTGACAGGGTGAGGAAGGTCGTCACCATCCATGGTGGTTAGAATTATAGCTCCTCCCGAGAAAATGTTCTTAAACACAAATGGCCCTTCATACGTGGGAGTCCATTTTCCCCTGGGATCACCTTGCAGCAGTATGATGCGTTTGATCACCAGATCCCCGACTTGATATTATTGACGCTTGACTTTCTTGTTAAAAGCCTTGATCATTCGCTTTTGATACGTCTGACCATGGCAGATAGCAGTAAGTCTCTTTTCATCGATTAGATTCAGTTGATCAAGTCGGAATTAGATCCAATTGTCTTTGTTCAAACCTGCATCCTTCATAATCATGAGAGAGGGTATCTGGACTTCTATGGGTAGGACTGCCTCCATACCATATACTAGAGATTAAGGGGTTGCCCCTGTCGACTTCCGTGCTGAGGTACGGTACCCATAAAGAATAAATGGTAACATCTCATGCCAGTCTTTGTATGTCACCATCATCTTCTGTAAAATCTTCTTGATGTTCTTGTTAGCTGCTTCAACAGCGCCATTCATCTTCGGACGGTAAGGAGAAGAGTTATGATGCTATATCTTAAACTGTTTGCAGAGCTCGGTGATCATTGTGTTATTGAGATTCATACCATTGTCAATAATAATCCTCTCTGGTACACCATATCAACAGATCAGATTATGTCGGATAAACCATGCCACGACGTTCTTGGTCACAGTAGCAAAAGAGGCTACCTCAACCCACTTTGTAAAGTAATCAATGGCTACTAAGATGAAACGATGCCCGTTAGACGCAGTAGGTATGATCTCACCGATCATGTCGATGTCCCACGTCGCAAAGGGCCAAGGAGCTGTCAGGATGTTCAAAGGAACTGAAGGCACATGCACCTTATCAGCGTAGACTTGGCACTTATGAAAAGTTCGAGAGTGCTGATAACAATCGGCTTCCATAGTGGACCAGTAATATCCTGCCCGTAGGATCTTCTTAGCCATGGTATATCCACTAGAATGGGTTCCGAAGGTGCCTTCATGTAGATATGTCATGATCCTCTCTGCTTCGCTCTTGTCTACACATCGTAGTAGTGTGGAGTCATGGTTGCGTTTATAGAGGATCCCATTACTAAGGAAGAACTTTGCAGCGAACCTTCTCAGAAACTTCTTATCATTGACAGATGCCCCTTCGGGATACTCCTAAACCTCGAGATACCTTTTGACTTCGTGAAACCAGGGTTGGTCTGCCACTTCTTCGGTGTCGATCTCACATCAGTGTACTGGTTCATCCAACCTCTCAATGGTAATTTGGGGAGATTCATTGTCCCACCTAACTTTTAACATAGAAGACATGGTAGCTAGCGCGTCGGCCAACTGGTTCTCTTCTCGTGGGAAATGTTCAAAGGTTACCTCCTCAAACTATGGGAGAAATGTCAGTACATACTCTCTGTAAGGAATGAGATTCGGATGCTTCGTATCCCACTTGCCTTTGATCTGACTTATTACCAGAGCGGAATCCCCGAATACACTTAAGAACTTAATCCTCAGGTCAATAGAGACACGAAGACCCATGATACATGCTTCATACTCCGCCATGTTGTTGGTGCAATTGAAACATAATCGGGAAGTAAACGGAGTATGACAACCCTCAGGAGATATGATTACAGTGCCAATGCTTTTACCTAGTGCATTTGAGGCTCCATCAAAATACATAGACCATCGAGATCCTTCATCAGGTCCTTCATTCGGTCTAGGTTCCTCGTAGTCAGTCACTAACATGATATTCTCATCCGGGAACTCGAACTTCATGAACTGGTAGTCATCCACGGCCTGATGAGCCAAATGATCTGCCAATACACTTCCCTTAATTTCCTTTTGGGTTGTATATTGTATGTCGTATTCAGTTAAGATCATTTTCCACCTTGCTATCCTTCCGGAGAGAGCGAGCTTCTCGAAAATATACTTGATTGGATCCATCTTTGATATCAACAAGGTAGTGTGAGTCAGCGTATACTGTCTCAGTCGGCGAGCAGCCCATGCCAAAGCGTAACAAGTTTTCTCGAGCAATGAGTATCGGGTCTCACAGTCGGTAAACTTTTTGCTAAGGTAATAAATGGCGTTCTCTTTTCGACCAGACTCGTCATGCTGCCCCAACACACACACCATTGAATTGTCTAGCACTGTCAAGTATAATATCAAAGGACTTCCTTCAACTGAAGGCATCAGAATTGGAGGTTCTTGAAGGTATTCCTTGATTCTTTCGAAAGTGGTCTGACATTCATCATTCCACTTTACCACTTGATCTTTCTTCAGAAGCTTGAAGATTGGCTCACAAGTAGCAGTCAAATGTGAAATGAATCTGGTGATGTAATTCAGGCATCCCAAGAAACCTCTAACCTCCTTCTCTGTGCGGGGAACCGGCATCTCTCGTATGGCCTTTACCTTCGCAGGGTCTACCTGAATACCCTTATCACTGACGAAAAATCCCAGAAGCTTGCCAGATCTTACTCCGAAGGTACACTTGTTCGGATTCAACCTCAACTTGTATGTCTTCAATCTATCAAACAACTTTTGGAGATGATCAAGGTGCTCTTCCTCAGTCTGAGACTTGGCTATCATGTCATCAACATACACTTCGATCTCATGGTGAATCATATCGTGAAACAAAGTGACCATGACGCGCTGATAGGTTGCCCCAGCATTCTTCAACCCAAAACACATCACCTTGTAGCAGAAGGTGCCCCACTGTGTGATGAAGGTTGTCTTCTCCATGTACTCAAGAGCCATCTTGATCTGGTTGTATCCAGAGAAACCATCCATGAAGGAGAAGATTTTGTGTAGCGCAGTGTTGTCCACCAGAACATCAATGTGAGGAAGTGGGAAGTCATCCTTCGGGCTTGCCCTGTTCAGATCTCTGTAATCAACACACATTTGTACCTTACCGTCCTTCTTAGGTACCAGAAAAACGTTAGCAACCCACTGTGGATACCAAGTGACAGCTAAGAATCCTGCATCGAACTGTTTCATGACCTCTTCCTTGATCTTCTCTGACATTTCGGGACGCATACGACGAACCTTCTGTTTAACCGGAGGACAACCTTCTTTAGTCAACATGCGATGTACCACAATATTAGTTTCTAAACCAGGCATGTCTTCGTAGGACTAGGCGAAGATCTCAACATAGTCGTGCAACATCTGTATCAACCTCTGTTTGATGCTAAGCTCCAGATTTGCACCTATTTTAACCTCGTTTCTGTCTTCCTCAGTACCCCAGTTCACTGTCTCAATCGGCTCTTCATGAGGCTGTATGGCCATTTCTTCCTGTTGTAGTAGTCTAGCAAGTTCTCCCCAGGCACCTCACAATCATCCTCACCTTCGTCCTCGACTTGATTGATCGGATTTTTGAAGTCATAAATAGAAATAGCAGAGCTGTTATCAATGGGATCCAGAGTGGATATGGATCTGCATTGTGATACGTGAGTGTTTGCAAGAGAATAATTGTTTTGATAAAGTGAAAAACAGAGAGCACAAAATTTATATGCAAGAAACTTCCAATGCTTTATTAATGATTATGAAATGACAAATAATAGCCCTCACAAGCAAAGCCAAGGTGCCTCGGGCAAGGCACCGGGCCGTAAAGTTTCAAATTGTTTGTTACAAATGTTAAAATAAATAAGTCAATTACTGTAGAATAAAAGAAACAGGTATGAAGTCCCTAGCCGTCCAGTTACTCGGTCCACCATTGGTAGTTAGGTAGATCCAGCTGTCGATGTCTGAGTTCTCATCATCAACATATTCTGTGGCAGAGACAACCTCAATAGCATTGATTCTCGAGCCATGCTTGGGCATGGGTGCAGTTATGACGTTGGGCTTCTCCGGAGCGTCAAACTCAAATTCTTTGGCTTCAATCAAGTCTTGTACTTTGTTTCTCAGAGCCCATCAGTCATTTGTATCGTGGCCAGGACTCTTAAAATGATAGGCACGCCGGGCATTCGGATTATATCGGGGAGATGTAGTATTTGGATTCTTGGGAGCCTCTCTCAAGGTTGCCAAGATAGATCTCAGCAGATGAGGTAGAACTTCGGTCAATGTCATGTTGATGCGGGTAAACTGCCGATGTGGTCTTTCCACCCTTTGTTGATTGTTGAATTATGGAGAAACTGCAGGTCTAGGTATCATCATGACACTTACTGTTTGCCGTTGTTCAGCCCTGTTCTGACCCCTTGAGCTATAGATGGCACTGACTTCCTTCTTACCAGCAAAAGGCTTCTTTACTGAACTTGAAGAGGCATCCTTCTGTATTTTTCCGCTTCAAATCCCAGCTTCTACTCTTTCCACAGTTAGGATTAGCTCAGTGAAACCAGCTGATGAGTTGCCGATCAAATGATTGAAAAGTGTACCAGATAGCATCCCCGGAAACATATCAACCAACTTCCTATCAGACAACGGGGGTTGAACTCTCCCAGTAAAGTCTCTCCATTTTTGTGCATAATCTTTAAAGCATTCACTTTCACCCATGGACATACTCTGGAGTTGAGTACGAGTGAGAGCAAGGTCGGCATTGTACTGATACTGCTTGTAGAAAGCAGCAACCAGATCTTCCCAGTTTTGGATATTTGCTCCCTCGAGCTGGTAGAACCATTCAAGTTGAGTCCCTGACAGACTATATTGAAAGAAGTGAACCCACAGATTTCTATCAGTTATGTGGGGATAGATCTTCCTGACATAAGAACGGAGATGGAGTTTTGGACAGGACACCCCATCATACTTAGAAAAAACTAGAGCTTTGAACTTCTGCGGGATGACTACTCCCAACACTAATCCTATTTCTTTGAAATCTCGTCCAGGTGTCCTCTGAACTTCCATGGCACTCAGACGGTATTCTAGCTGTTTGTATCTATCCTCAGCAGGAGGATATTGTTCATTGTTATAATCAGTATCATTGTCAGAGACTGCAGGACTAGGATCCTTTTCTTCTTCCTGATTCTCCCCTTCCTTGGATGAAGAGGTCAGATCAGTTTGTCGCTTCAACCGCTCTCCAAACCTTCTGCCCATATTCAGAATACCGACAACCTTCTTCTTTTTCTTCTTCTCTTTCAGAATGAGGGCTTTCAGATCCTCCTGCCCTTTTGCCAGACTGATGAACATTTGTTGGAATTGGGCATTCTGTGCCTGAAGATCCTTGATGCTTTGTTCGGAAGAAATTTCTGCTAAATTAAACAGCGAAGAAGATGAGAAACCTGTAATGGTACCTGTTTATGCAATGTTATGAATGATATGTGTATGCAATGATTTCAAGGATTCTTAAAAGCTCAGATTTGTTTAACCAAAAGAAACACACGTTAATTGCATTAATAAGTTCAAATTGTTACAAAGAATTCCCTTTAGGCTTACAAATAAACAAAACTGAAACTCTTTGGTGTGATGTAGGCATTTATATTCCTTTCTTCGTGAAGTAGCCTAGTGAGCTCCAGGACCTTCTTCTCACTGGCATAAAACTGAGCTTCAAATGTGCCCCACTCTTCTTTGAGTTGAACCCAAGACTTCTGTAACTCTTCATGATCAGTTGGCATGTCGGGATGATGACCAAGTGAAGTAGTGTCTCCTTCAGCAACTGGCTCCACAATTATTGGTAGGACAACAGGGTAGGGCATCATCAGACTTTAGGCGCGAGCTCGTACCCATCGGAGATAAGTCTCAAGAGGAATGGAATTCTTGTGCCCTAGCGTCTTGCTATCAATTTTATGTACCATGCCCCAAGATTTTATGAACCTTCTACGATAGCCTTGAACGTCGTTCTCATAATTGAAGGAGATTCCTTGGATAAGAGTATCATGAGGACCATCTCTTCTCGCATAACCAAACTGACGCAGTGCCAAACAAGGGTTGTAAGTGATTCCTCCCCTAATGCCTAAGAGAGGGACATTAGGGAATTCACCAAAATGATCAATGATGGTAGTATCTTCCGAGAACCGCGAACACCAATGAATGTCTGAATGCTTGAGGGACATTGGCCTACGAGACCATTTCAAACCATGTTCATTCTTCAAAACAGCCCTAGGTAGGTGCGAAACAAACCACCTAGCCAATAGAGGAGTGCAACACAGGAGGGTTCCTCTTCTCTTTAGAGTGCGAGCATGCAAAGAGTGCAGAATATCCCCGAGTAATGTAGGTACTGGTTTATGAGACAGGAAAACCTTGATAGTGCTCACATCTACGAGTTGATCAACATTAGGGAAAAGTATCGTCCCATAAACGAGAAGTGCTAGAAACTCTTCGAAAGCTTGTAAATTTAAGGTATCCCAAAAATGATAAGCCTTCTCAAATAGAAACTTAACCAGAATTCCTTGGACACTCCCTCTAGTCTCCCAATTTGTCACTATATCAGACCATTGTAAAGACAGAGCTCTAGCAATTTCTTCAGGCTTTGGATGTTATTCTGTACCATTGAAATAAAACTGGTCAAGAATAGGTACTCCCAATAACTGAGAAAATTCCTCCATAGTAGGTACTAGCTAGAAATCCGGGAAGGTGAAACAATGGTGCACCGGGTCGAAGAACTGAAACAACACTTTTAACAACTCTTCATCAGGTTTTGCAGTGACCAAATTGAGCAACTGACCATGCTTTCTAGTGAAATGAGAACCTTCAAGAACCCTTAATGTCGGATCCTTTAGTTGAAGAGACACTTTCACAAGGTTGATCTGTATAGTGTTCCTACGGGCAAATGCCATGTCTTACAAAACAAAGCAAAAATGAGCCCTAGGGAATCCTTGAAATGGTTAGTCATGATATGATATGCTTATGATGTCATGATTAGGTTAGAAAATCACAGGTATATCAAACAAAAAACAAGTCACACCAAGTCCTTAGGTTTAAGGCTTTGCATGAGTCTTAAGGTCATACCCTCTTGAAGTTGGATTGGTTCAACCTATCCTATAAATAGTAACCGGGTTCTAAAAGGGATCTCAATATCACTGATCTTTCTCCTAGCTTCGTTCAATAGGCGATTGACTCGCAACAAAACAAAGCTCAAGAGTCAGACCTCAATGAGTGTAGCATCAATTATCTGTCGACCTTGGAAATACACCAAAGCCAACCATCTCTCTACGTCCTACTGGCCAAGTTGTACAATTAAAGGTTCTAAGGTCAGTTGATGCTTCACGATACCACGCGGCGGCCCCGTACTCTCCTTGATTGACTCAAGGGTTACCAGTACCAACCAAAGTGCCACATCAACATAGCTACTGCTTCAACTGTGTCGGTATACCCCAGCATAGTTCCCTCACAGTTTATTGCTACTTACCTAAAAGGTGTTTCCCCGATCCAGGTGTAGGATCAAATAACCCAAACAGTTCCCATAAATATAAAGCAAACAAGACAATCAAGAGAAAGCAATTAAATATGACCTAGATCCTAAGGTTTACCCCACTTATTTAATGTCCCTAGTAGAGTCTCCAGTTCTGTGATACGGTGGCAGAACCGACTGTTAATACTGGTTTGCGTTTTGCGTTTTGTGCTTGCAAAATGTCGCGGTAAGCAAAAGTCGCCACCAACTTTTATTTCATCCAATCATGGAAAAGGAAAAAGAACAAAAAAAACCTTTTTTCGAGTTTTCTGAGTATGGGGGGTAGATTATAGAAAGGGAAGATGTTAGCACCCTTTCTATCCATGGTTTTCCATGGGCTCTTAGGTACTTGCTCATCTTTTTAAAATTGCTTGTATGTGTGCTTGCTTTGAAAATGTTTTACTTCGTGATAACCCTTGTATCAGTCCTCAAGGATGTGACGAAGTTGTTTTTAAAATTTGTTTTGAAAGGTGTTTATGTGAAAAAAATTTATTGAGCAAGTACTTAAGATTCTACCTACTCGAAAAAAGATTGTTCATTCTATTTCCTTTAGACAGCACTATCCCACTATTAAGGAGTAAGTAGCACCGTCGTTGGAGTTTGTAAGGGACGTTCGAAAGGGACAAATACAATCACTAAAGCAATAGTTAGAAAACTTTAGTAGTAACCCTAGAGTCTTAAGATCTTTTTGAGACAATGTTTCCGAGGCAACATTTCCGAGGTAACATTTCTGAGGCAACATTCGAATGGGACATTTGATCTTTTATACAGGAGGGCGACCACTAAAATTTCCTATGCTTAATGACTGTTTACCGAAGGCAACTATAATGAGGCAAACCCTAGGAGTGAACATGTGCATGTGAACTTTTTTCAATTACTTAATCTTTGCACATTAGGTGATCTACCGTTTTAAATTTCAAGCATTCTTTTCATATAATCCTATTAGCCATGCATCTATACAGTTAACGATTGCGGGAATTTAAAGTGTGAAAAATAAACCTAGCTATTACAAGGCTTCGGGGAGGGGAATTAATTACATGACCAAAAATCAGGGATTTAAACAGTAAATAAAAACCCTAGGTTAACTATTACAAACCCTAAGCAATTACAAAATAATGGACAAATAATTAACAAGCGCGCAGCAAATTAAATGCGAGGATGATTAAAATAACCTAAACCCTAATTGAGAGAAAAAAGATTTTTTTGTGGATTTTTATTAAAGAAAACAATTTAATTGCAAATTAATTAAACCTAATTTCTAATTGTTTTTAAATTATGAAAGAAATTAAATTAACCTAATTTTCTAATTAAATTAATTAATTAAAGAAATAAATATTTATGATAAAAATGATTTTTTATGTGTATTTGTGAAAAAAAAGAAAATTAATTAAACTATGTACAATTAAAATCCTAATTCTAATTATTTTTAATTGTATAAAAATATTAAATTACCCTAAATTAATTAAACTAATTAATTAAAAATATTTATTAAAAAAAGATCTTTTTGTGATTTTTGTGTTTTATAAGAAAATAATTTGTGTTAATTAAAAGAAAAAAAGAAATAATTAAAGAAAATAAACAAAGAAAAATATAAAAAAAAGGAGTAGAAAAAAGAATAATATGATGGACCTGTATGCTAGCTGAAAGGGGGTGTGAAACTGAACTTCTTGGCCCATTAAGCTGAGCCCGGTCAACCATGTGAGATTAGGTGTGGCGTTTGACCTGAGGTGCATCATGGTCCTTTAGGCTGGAAGCATTGGATCTGGGTAGAAGTGCATCCAGTGGTCAGGAGTTGCTACCACATGGTGGATGGTTGAGAGCGTGATACATCTGATCATAGAAGAAAAAATAACACAAAGAAATTGTTGGGACCTGGGATCGAAACCAGGTCCTTGTACTCACCACCAATGATACGCTGCAAGCTGCGCTAACTTGTTACTTTGTTTATATAATGAAAACAAAACATAATAAGTAAAACAAAATAATGGATTCAGAAAGGCGCGCGCAATTCAAATCACCCAGTCATGGGCTGCCACGCATCATCCTCTTCGCTGCAACCATCGTATTAGATAAAAGACTTATACCTACGGACGTTTGATGTAACTACAACCCTACAAAACTCAAAAATCTCATACGAGCAAGATAAATTAATTGTGATGGTACCAATCAACTCGTCTTGGCCTCACGAGCATCATGGTACTTGATTCATAGCCTAATTTTACCTGTATACAAAGACCCTAAAATTCATGTAGAAACCCTAACCATGGTAGATGCGTGTAAAGGTCCCAAAAATGCAATTAAACTATATGGTCAGCTTGAAAATATGATAATGATCACAAATATAATAATTAAAGGTGCTAATGATGCGTAAATTGTAATAATCGAATTTGAGAAAATTGGGAAACCGTGATGTGTCTAGGCGATGGTTCTTGACGTTTTGAAGGATGCAAATGATGTTGTTGGCTTCAGGAGATGGCCAGAAAGTTATTAGAGTCTTTCAATGGCTTGGAATCGTCCTCTAGGGCTGAAATCAAATGCACACTTTTTATCCAATTTTTTAGTTCTTGCTCTTGCTTCCTACGACTGCAAAACCTTGTATTTTGATTTGTAATTGTTGTATACATATAGTAGAGCATATTAGGTCAATAAAATTGCATCATATCATTGAGAATCATGAAAATGTGAATTGATTTGATTCATGTATGATATCTTTCTAAAACAAGCTTCAATCCAATATTTTCCAACCCTAACTAGTCTTGCACGAATTGATCATCATGCTAGCTGTACATAGACTCCAAATGTGCACAAAAATCCCAAGATTTGATTTGCTTTTATTATTTTACCATTTAATTTGATTTATTTTGATTTAAATGAATAAAAAATCAAAATAAATGATAAAAGTAATAAAATAATAGGTGGAAAAGCTCAGGGGTCGTGGGTCCCATTAGAAACATGTTTCAAGCAAGAAAACATGGGCCTCTTTGGAAAAAATGAAAATTTGTTTAATGTTGACTTTTGACAATTTTCCAAATATTGCCAACTTTGACAATGCACAACTCTCTCAATTTTGACCCTAGGAGGGTGTTCTTGGACTTTTTATAAATCTTATGATGTCCCCTAAATAACCCTTTTGGTTTCATCTCAATTGGATCTTCCATGTTCATGTATGAAGCTTTGACCCAAAAGGTGTTTTTGTTGACTTTTCAAAAGGACCTATAATGTAGAAATTCATATCTTTTGATGAGTGCATATTTTGATCTTGAGGGCTGAAGATGAATTTTATGGAATTTCATCCTCTTCAAAATGAGCCTTGGATGAAAAATTTCTGATAAAGTATGGAGAAGTTATGCATGGTCAAAGTTGGGTTGACTTTTCCTACAAAACCCTAATTTAGCAACTTTTGGATTTTGATGAATTTGGAGCATTCCTTGAGGAATCATGATCAACCCTAGATCAAATTATGGAATTCACTTCCAAATGTTAATGTTGACCAAAAATCTTGAGGTTTGACTGTATGTGGGCCACAGTTGACTTTTGACCTAATACAGTAGATTCTCAAGCATTTGAGCAATTGACTAAGCAAACTTCTTATACAAGGCCTGAAACTTGGCATGGATGATCTTAGGAACGTATTAATACCTTTGGAAGCATTTGAGTCCTTTATGGTTCACACATCTGGATGAAAAGGGAAACCCTAATTTGAGGTATATTGCCTTAGGAGAGAGTTTGTCTGGTCAACTCTTGGACTTCCTTGAGCAACTTGGGGATCTCAATTGACATTTGTTGAGTAAAATGGGAGGGAAAATTTTGGGGTACAACAGGCACCAATAAATTTGTTAAAGGAATATTTGTTGGAGTGTGGGTCCCTGTTGGAACATAATAAAGCTTTTGAAAGGACATTACAAAAACTGGTGGACTAGGGGATACTCTGATTCGGATCATACCCTAAAGGAGACTGTGTAGCTGAAATTGAGAGAAGTACAAAGAAGCCTTTGGTAATCCCTTGCCAAAGGCCAAACCATAACAAAAAGACTCTCGTGATTCCGTGGGGAGAATAAACAGAAACATCTGCAATAACAACAAGACAAACTCTGATGATACTAGTAGTTCCAAAGACTACAATGGTATTTAGAGGGCCATCTCCTACCCCTTATGAAAGTGACAAAGAAGTATCATGGAGTTATCATTCAACTGTATACGCAAATGGCTTAAAACAAGAATGTGAGTGTTGTACCCCAAAATTTTCCCTCCCATAATCTTCAAAGCTTTGACAAGCATCACCTCAAATGGTTCAAAGTCTACTCAAGGGCTACACAGTCAACCGTCCTCCTAAGCTATGCAAATTAGGGTTTTGGTTCTTGCAAGGAAATTGAAGTTTTCAAAGGCTCAATCAAGTCACATATGCCTATACACATTGTCAAGCACCTACATGTCAAGTTTCAAGGCTCACAAGGTCAAGTTGCACAGTCAAAAACCCTAATTGCTCCACAGCCAACTGCAGGGGCAAAATGGTCATTTGGCAGTCAAAAGTCAAAATTTTTGGTCAACATCTTATTTTGAAGCCACAATCATCATTTGGTCAAATCTTGACCATGATTTCACAAGAATGGCTCAAAAATCATCAAAGTGTCAAAAGTTTCTATTTTTGGACAGTTGAAAAGTCAACTGTAACTTGACCAAGGCATAACTTTTTCATGGTTCATCAGAAAAATCCCATCTAATGCTCATCTTGAAGGGGAAGACATTTCCTACAATTCATCTTCACACTCCAAGTCCAAGAAATGCTCTCACAAAAAGTTATCAATTTCAACATTATAGGTCATTTTCAAAAGTCAACAAAAAGGGACTTTAAGTCAAAGACCATAACTTGAGATTGGTAAATCAAAATGACATGGAACCAAAGACATTGGTTAGAGGACTTCAAGACCTTTCCAAAATGTCCAAGAACATGTTCATAACTTCAAAATTGAGCATGATATGCATTGGAGAAGTTGGGAAATTTTTGTGAAATGGCCAAAATCAATTATCCTTGAAACTTCATTTTTGACAAAAGGGGCCCACTTTTTCCACTTGATTCAGCTTGGCCATGCTTCCCACGTGTCCCACAAATTATTTCAAGATTTAAAATTAATTTTTCCATTTTTATTTGATTTTATTTGATTTAATTCATTTTAAATCTTTTAAAATCAAATAAAAATCAAGAAAATTAATAAAAGGGAATATTTTGTGTTGAATAACTTTGATACAGCATCATGATCATTCCAATTTCGTGCAAAGGCCTAAATGAAGCAAGAATTCAAATTTTGGCTCAAAAATGGAAAGTGCTTCAATGGAGTTTATGGAAAATCCCAAGCATGAATGCATTGTGTTATTGGCCTTAACTCTGATCAAAACACATTACATAACATGTATGCAAGCCATCACAAACAGATTCACGACCAAAAAAGCTCCCAAACGGCCAAACGCATTTTCAAATTTTCAAGCAAAAAAGCAAATCTGAAAACCTAGTTGCAGCGCCTCTCAAGCCTCCATTCCAATCCAAACACATCCCTGGTATCCCAAGGAAGCTTTTGCAATCAAAAACCAATCCAAACGTGCCCAGAATCTTAGAACTCAGGCCAAACGGTTTGCATTTTTTCTTGAATTCTATATAATCATTCATGCGTTTTTTGACATTTTTTTGAATGGATTTATACTCATAGGGACATCCTGAAGCTTTTGGTATCATTCAATTGAACAATGGCATCCCATATCAAAAACTGCCATTGATGGACATTAGGTTTTCAGAAGCTCAAAATTAGGCGTTTACACATATGGTAAAATTAGGCTACCAAACTGGTACCGTTGAATTCGTGACGTCCAAATGAATCATTCCATGACCTCGCGCCCAATTTATGTTCAAGCATGGGCTATTCGCTATTTTTGCAGGTGGTGTTTAGTGGGGGTTTAAAACCCCCGCTATTTGATTGTATTACAGGTACACTAATGAGGAAGAAGGTGGACGTGGCTCATGATGATTGGGGCATTCAAAGTTTCAGCGCCCTTTTTTTTTGTTTCATATCACTAATGTTAGTTTTGTTTTATATGATTTGCTTGCCATTACCTTTACAAACGCGCACGTTGGCTCAGATGGTGGGAACAAGGCTTGGTAAACGCTGGGACCTGGGTTCGATTCCCAGGTCCCCTATCATATTTCATAATTTTGTCCATAACATGTTTCCATGCAGTGCACGTCCCAGGGCTCACCATGCATCCCAACGCTTGGGCTTGACAAGTGGCTTCAAGACAAATCTGAAGGCCAGAACATGCAATCCATGATGCACCCTAGTCAAGAGCATTACACTCAACTGGAAAAGTCAACGAGCTGGCTTCTTAATGGGCCCAGATTCAGCATCACACCTTCCTATTTGGCCCACACCCCCTTGGTTTTCATTTCTTTTCTTTTATTATTTATTTGTTTTTGTTATTTCCTATTATTTTTAACCCTTTTATTTTATTACTAATAATTAATTTAATTAACCATTTTCATAAAAAACCAAAAAAATATAATTAACACTTTTTTTTATCATTATTTATTATTTTGTAAATAAACCATAATTGAACTAGTTTTTTTTTAATTAGGCCATTTTAACATTTTAATAATTAAAATAGATTTAGATTTAGGTTAACCTAGAATTTTATTTATTTTTCTATTTTATTTTCATAAAAAATACATAAAAACAAAAAAATATTTTCTTTAATTAAATTAAGTTAATTAGTTATTAATTAGTCTCCATTTCATCCATGAATGCTCCCCGGACGAAGAACTCAAGAATTGGACAGTTGTGGAGATTCCAGAGATCTTTTTCTTTCCAAAGTAATTTTTTTTGTTTTCGAAAGAACCTATGTCAAGCCCGAGGCATAGGGGTTGCTTGTAAAGGTCCCTCATTTTGTTTAAGAAAATATTCATGATTAATAAAATTTATATTTCACATTCAATTAAGATCCCTGTCTTTCTCTTGCATTTATCTCTTACATTTAAAAATTGCAATACTTTCTTCATATGCATTTTCCATGCCCAAAATCACCGATAATGTTACCGTTGCTATCTGATATATTTTTGATGCATCCATCAATCAAGCTAAAGAGGAGGATGATGAAGATCTTAAACTTTCTAAAGAATTGGCGAGGAAAATAGAGCGAAGATGACAGTATACACCCATAAGAATATCCAAAAGAGATCAAGCTAGGGGCAACATTGGAGAAAAGCGTCAAAGAAAGGCTGATCAAGTTGTTACATGAATATGTGGATATATTTGCATGGTCTTACAGAGATATGCCAGGATTAGATACAGACATTGTGGTGCACAGATTACCTCTTACAGAAGGTTTCTCTCTGTTTAGGCAGAAACTCAGGAGAACTCGTCTCGACATGACCAACAAGATTTGAGAAGAGGTCCTTAAACCATTTGACGCAGGGTTCTTAGCCGTGGTAGATTATCCACCTTGGATAGCTAACATCGTACCAATACCTAAGAAGGATGTCAAAGTACGCATGTGTGTGGATTATCGGGATCTGAAAAAAGCAAGTCCCAAATAGGATTTCCCGTTACCTCACATAGATGTTCTAGTGGACAATATATCTCAAGCTTTGGTATTCTTGTTCATGGACGATTTCTCAAGCTACAACCAAATCAAAATGGCACCCAAAGATATGGAAACGACTAATTTCATGACACCTTGGGGCACTTTCTGTTACAAAGTAATGCCATTCGGTTTGAAGAACGCAGGGGAAACCTATCAATGGGCTATGGTCACATTATTCCATGATATGATTCATAAAGAGGTTGAGGTGTACGTAGATGATATGATTTCCAAATATCATACGGAGGTGGATCATATCATACATTTAAAAAATCTATTTGAGCTTCTGCGCATGTTCAAATAAGCTTGAATCCAAACAAGTGTACATTTAGTGTCAAATCAGGCAAGTTACTAGGTTTCATTGTAAGTCAGCATGGTATTAAGGGGGACCCTGACAAGGTAAAAGCCATACAAGAAATGCTAGCTCCGAGGAAAGAGAAAAAGGTTTGTGGTTTCTTAGGATGATTAAACTACATTTTAAGGTTCATATCGCACCTAACTGCTACGTGCGGGCCTATATTCATATTACTGCGAAAAGATCAGGCGGGTGGTATGGAACAATGATTGTAAAAAAGCCTTCGAGACAATAAATAAATATTTACAAGAGCCACCGATCTTGATGCCACCAGTTCCCGGAAGACCACTCATCATGTATCTAACGGTGCTTGAAGGATCAATGAGATATGTGTTGGTATAACATGATGAAACAGGTAGAAAAGAGCATGCCATCTACTACCTCAACAAGAAATTTTCTGACTGCGAAACCAGATACTCGCTTCTCAAGAAGAATTGTTGTGCGTTGGCTTGGGCAACTAAAAGATTAAGGAAATACAAGTTAACTCACACCACATGGTTAATAACAATAATGGATCCTTTAAAGTATGTATTCAAAAAACCATCTCTTAGAGGAAGAATTTCCTGATGGAAGATGTTACTATCAGAATATGACACCCAATACATTACTCAAAAGGCCATCAAGGGTAGTGTACTAGCTGACCATCTAGCTCACCGACCACTACCAGAGTACCAACCAATGAAGTTTGACTTTCCAGACGAAGATGTCATGGTTATAGGTGACTACGAAATACTAGGTGACTACTGCTAGGTTATGTTTTAACTGCACCAACAATTTCTCCAAATAAAAAGCTTGTATCCTAGGTCTACAGGCTTCCATCGATCTAAGAATCAAACATCTCAAAGTATTTGGAGACTCCGCTCTAGTCATATACCAAGTCAGCTGTGAATGGGAAACTAAACATCCCAAATTGATTCCATATCGGGATCATGTTTTAAAGCTAGCTATAGAATTCACCAAGATCACTTTCAGTCATATCCCACGAGAGGAAAATCAGATGACAGACGCCCTGGAAACTCTATCATCCATGTTCAAAGTAACTTGGCCAAACCACGAACTGTGCATTACAATTAGACATTTTGAAGAGCCTTCGCACCACCTTGCTATTAAAGAGCGACCAAATAACAAACCTTGGTTCTATGACATTAAGAAGTACCTTGACAAACAAGAATATCCAAAAAATGCCTCTATCATTAAAAAACAAACTCTGTAGAAGCTAGCCTCAAAATTATTTCTGAATGGTGATGTGCTATATAAAAGAAACTACAATATGGTGTTGCTCAGGTGTGTGGAGAAACAAGAAGCTGATACGCTCATGAGAGATATTCATGAAGGTACTTTTGGAACTCATACAAATGGGCATGTCATGGCTAGAAAAATCCCGCGATCGGGTTATTCTTGGTTGACGATAGAAGCCGATTGCTACCATTATACAAAGACATGTCACAAGTGCAAAATCTACACCGACAAAATGAACGTGCTACCAACTCCTCTGAATGTCATGAGCTCTCCTTGGCCATTTTCAATATGGGGGATGGATATGATAGCATGATCGAACTGAAAGCATCTAATGGACACCAATTCATATTGGTTGCCATTGATTACTTCACCAAATGGGTAGAAGTGGCATCCTACCCGAATGTGACAAGTCAAGTGGTTACTCGATTCATCAAGCAAAATCTCATATGCAGGTATGGCGTTCCGAGCAGAATCATTACAAACAATGGGTCCAATGTAAACAATAAAATGATGAAGGAGTTATGCGATAATTTCAAGATTGAGCATCATAATTCCTCACCATATCAACCCAATATTAACGGTGCCGTTGAAGCTTCCAATAAGAAAATTAAGAAAATCATTCAGAAAATGGTGAAGACATACAAATATTGGCATGAAATGCTTCCCTTTTCTCTACATGGCTATCGTACTTCCGTATGCACATCGACAGGTGCAACTCCTTTCTCTCTAGTATATGGAATAGAGGGAGTACTTCCGATTGAAATAGAGATTCCATCATTTCGAGTTCTAAATGAAATAAAGCTTAAAGAAGCAGAATAGATTCAGACGCGACTTGATCAGCTCAACCTCATTGAAGAGAAACGCTTGACAACTTTGTGCCACAGCCAGTTATATCAGAAGTGGATGAAGAAAGCATTTGACAAGAAAGTCCGCCCTCGAGTGTTCAAAGAAGGGTATTTGGTGCTCAAAAAGATTATGCTACCTCGCCTCAATTCACGTGGTAAATGGACACCCAACTATGAAGGTCCATATGTGGTGAAAACAACATTCTCCGGTGGTGGTCTCATCCTCACAACAATGGATGGGGAAGAACTACCACATCCGGCAAGTTCAGACGCAGTCAAAAATACTATGTATAAAAAGCTCGCTAAGTTCGAACCTTAAACAAATGACTTAGGAAAAAAGGAGCCTTCCATTGGATTGAAAACCCTAAAGGGCGATCCAGGCAAAAATTAGGGACATGCACAAAAAAATTATCCCGGTGGATTGAAAACCCGAAAGGGCCGTTATGGATCTTATTCAAAGAAAATAAAGAACAAAAAAGTCCGTGATCTAAGAATTGTGACTACTACCATGAAGGAGAGAGATAGGTCTAAATCATTTGACTCGAAAGCAAAGGAGATTGGAGCTATCAAAAGTACATTGGGGAAACGGTTGTAGAAGTTATCATTTTCATTGCCATTTTACAGTTTTTATTAAAAACTTTATGTAATTACCTCTTTCAAGGAATTGCATCTTGTATGTTCGCCTATTCAGAGGTATATCTATCAATAAAACATTAAATTTTTCAAATCTTTCAATTGTGTTTTACTTTTCAGACTTGGTTGCAAATTACTACAATTATTTTTGTGAATATTGCCTTGAAATCATTTTGGGGAATTGACATACAAATAAAATCATTTTAATAAAAGCATCAAAAGTGTTTTGGTTAGAAAAATTTCGAAAGAAAATCCATGTTTATGTCCATGCCTATGCATGCGCCTATAATATAATTATCTATGACATGTTGACATTGTTCACCATGCTTTATCAAATCGACTTGGAGAGACAACAATTAGCAACAAACAACATTGGGAAGTTGGTGACTACGAGAACCCGATGGTTCAAAAAAGGAGAATTATCAAAAACATTTGCAAAATATTTGGGGCATATACACACATAAACATTTTGGTACATGAGCATTTAAAATATTTGGGGCATATATCACACTTGGGCAACCCATCAATGTAGGGCATTATGCATATACATCATGCATGGCATCTTTAAAAGCTAATTTGGTTAAAATTGAAAATTTTCTCGGGGTCCATCATTAGCAAGCTTATCTGTGCGAACTATATAGTTCAAACTTTAAGCGATTTGGGGTTTATTTCTTCATGTTTATAGTCTTGGTTGAGGGATGACACAATTGACAGCATCGGTGAATTTAGGGTTTATTTCTTCATGTTGATAGTCTTGGTTGAGGGCTGACACAACCGACATCATCAATGAATTTAGGGTTTATTTCTTCATGTTGATAGTCTTGGTTGAGGGCTGACACAACGAAATCATCGATTAATTTGGGGTTTATTTCTTCATGTTGATAGTCTCGGTTAAGGGCAAACACAATCGACATCATCGATGAATTTGAGGTTTATTTCTCCATGTTGATAGTCTTGGTTAAGGGATGACACAATTGATATCATCGATGAATTTGGGGTTTATTTCTTCATGTTGATAGTCTTGGTTGAGGGCTGACACAACCTACATCATTGATGAATTTGGGGTTTATTTCTTCATGTTGATACTCTTGGTTGAGGGCTGACACAACCAACATCATCAATGAATTTGGGGTTTATTTCTTCATGTTGATAGTCTTAGTTGAGGGCTGACACAACCGACATCATCAATGAATTTGGGGTTTATTTATTCATGTCGATAGTCTTGGTTGAGGACTGACATAATCGACATCATCGATGAATTTGGGGTTTATTTCTTCATGTTGATAGTCTTGGTTGTGGGCTGACACAACCGACATC
The DNA here is from genome assembly GCA_948472305.1 of Vicia faba. Taxonomy (NCBI): domain Eukaryota; kingdom Viridiplantae; phylum Streptophyta; class Magnoliopsida; order Fabales; family Fabaceae; genus Vicia; species Vicia faba. The sequence continues at coordinate 322,985,568 of OX451735.1, read as the reverse complement.
ATCAATGAATTTAGGGTTTATTTCTTCATGTTGATAGTCTTGGTTGAGGGCTAACACAACCGACATCATCGATGAATTTGGGGTTTATTTCCTTCATGATTGACAGTCTTTGTTGATGGCGACACAACCGACGTCATCTGTGAATTTGAGGTTCACCGCTTTAAACCTAGCATATTTTGTTTGGTTATCGAGTCTTGGTTGAGGGCTGACATAACCGACACTATCTTTCCAAGTTCCAAATATCTGGTTTCAAACTCGTATTATCCATCCTCTAGGTTGTGGTAGGTATACGAAAAAAACTTTGGCTCATTGCGTTAGTCTCAAAGCGGCAATAAGTTATCTTTCTCGCCGACGTAATTCATTGTGTTAGTCTCCATGCAAAAATATATTATCAAGATCTATGTTATTTATCCCCTAGGCTGTGATGAATATACAAAGTATGCGTCATAAGCTTACTATATTGATCTCCAAGCATTAGTAAGTCAATTTTTCAAAATTGTATTATGTTACCTCCTTGGTTATGGTAAATATGCAAGAATCTATGATCTCTTTTTAGGTACTGACGAGTTATCTGCATTGTCATATCTAAGTCAAAACAAAACTTGGGTTCAAATGCTGGTAAGATGATACATCATCATCTATGCCTACTCTTCATGCCTATAGGAACGTTGTATAGCGTATCCTTATAATCTTTCAGACAAATTTTGGGGTCTTCCAATATTTAATAAACTTCCATTCAAAACTTCTGAGATATGTGTATTCTCACACTATTCAATCAAAAAGTAATTAAATAGGGGCAACTGTCATATCCCAAAATTGCCATATCATTACAATATTTATATTGTATTTAGGTTTCTAAATAAATAAATCATATTGTTTAAGTTTTATTTCTATGGGGGTTTAAAACAGAGAAGAGAGGTGTATTGATCTAAAATGGACAATCAATATCTGATGGCCCATTAGAGTTTCATTCATTTTTTGAGAGGGGTGCATTTTTATAAAGGGGGCACACTATTTTAAAAAATCATGGACCTTTCTAAATCAAAAAAGGCCCATGTAAAATCTTAAGACCGTTTTAAAGTTTGAAGGGTGAGGGGGGGGGGGGGGGGGGGGGGGGGGGAGTTCACTACAATAAGGATTTTTGGGCCTTTCTAAATCACAAAGGCCCATACAAAGTTTTGGTCCATTTAGAATAAGTTATAGAAGGGGGGTGTATGTTGTAAATCAAGAAGGCCCAATGTAATCCGTTTTCGTTTAAGGCCCAATAAATAAAACCATTTTGGCCCATTTCAGTTTTTGTTTATTTTAAAACAAATTGCATTTGTTTTTACAGTATTATTATTAAAATCATTATTTTATAAACTTAATTAAAAAATTTAGATTGTTTTATTAATTAAAACATTGACTAATAAAGTCATATTGGAAACAAAAAAAAGGTTTTTTAAAATCACATGGCCCAAACCCAGTCCAAATAAAAAAAATGCATTGTCCTGCCCTTTGCTGAGTGCAAGCCCAAACTCAAGCAAGCCCAATCCAAAACGCTTATTACAGTCCAAAACAAAGAAACGCGTACTGTTTGAATCAATTAAGGAAAAACGCAAATTTCAACCTAAAACAAGTATTGTTTGAATTAAATAAAATCTTTCCCTTATTAAATACAAAATCAAATCGAAACTAAAACTGAATCATATCAAATTAAATTAGATCTAATCAAAACTTGAATTACATAATCAATACAGAGGTGAATCCGATCAAAACAAAATCAAAACTTGATACAAATTATGAATAAATCAAAACAAAATCCCTAATTCTCTAAGAGTAACAACAATCATAAATTTGTTTCCTAAATCACTTAAACCTCTAATGCTATAAAAACCTAAAGACACTAAGAGAGCGAGGGAAGGAGGGAAAAATATACAAAAGAAGAAGAGATGGAGGCTTGTGGTCTTGAGTCCCCAGTTGAAGCCACCTTCATCCGGATCTAGGTTTCAAAATCTAAAACCCTAGATCTGTGAGGTTCACCAACACCACGCCTTCATCATCCAGTGTACCTTCAAGCAAAGAAGGAGAAAGGGAATCAGAAAGAGGAAATCAAAATACGATAAGAATCCCTACAAGGAAGGTAAGCCTCAAACTTAGCTTTAATGGGCATCATTGTTGATTTGGGGATGATTGGTGTTTGGTTTTGAGTTTGGGGATTCTGGAAATTTAGGATTAGGATTAGGGTTAGGGTTAGGCATCATGTTTAGATTTAGGGTTCTAATGGTATAAGGTTAGGGATTTTCACAATTGAAGGTTTCTGGGTTTGGTTGATTAGGGTTCCTGGGGTTAGGTTATATGTTGTTAGGGTTCTTCAAGAACCCTGAGGTTTCTTATGAACCCAGACGACAATGGGGTTTGAAGACAGTGGTGCCCTGGAACAGCCATCGGCAAAAGGGATTTCTGGCCAGCGGCGCCCAAGGCGGGGAGATTTCTGGTGTGGCAGTTCTCTAAATAGAAGCCAAAACTTCTCTCTCTAAAAAAAATAACGTGTTTGTGTTTTGTGTGAAGAGAGAGGGAAAGAAAGAAAAAATGGGCCTCCAGCCCAGTAACGAGATTTTATAAAAGCGCCATAGATCCATTGCATTCAGTCCTAACATCCTCACTGTGCACTTCCCATTATCATCATTTGATTGTCATCAGATGATCCCTAGCATGTACATCCATCGTAATACTATGCGCCTGCCTGTATGGAGTCCAAACAAACTCCTCAAACACTTGTTGTTTTGGGCCTAAGCCCAATACTCCATACATCCTCTATTTTACCATGCTCACATAATCCTCACCCCCCTCAGCCTAGTGGGCCAAGTCCAATATTTGGGCTTGGTCCCCTACTCCTTACACCCCTAACTTTTGCTGCATAAGCCAAATTCAAATCCCCCAGTCTTTTGGGCCTGAATTCAATATCTGAATTCAGGGCCCTGCTATATACACCCTCTTATTTTACTAGCCCAATATAATTCATACCCCCTGCATTTTTAATTTTAATTCTTTTATTTTATTTTATTTTTATTTTATAATTTTTATATTTTATATTTTAATATATTTATAAATTATAATATTATACTCATTTTTATTAAATCAAATATTATTTTTTCTAAAACTCATCCAAATATTATATTTATTTTATTACATTAAAAATTATTTTTAAATCATGCATTAATAAGATATTTTATAATTAACACATTAAAAATCATTTAACCAACATAAAATCATTTTTATAATCAAATTAAATTCAACAAACAACTTTCAAAAAGTATTAAGAATATATTTTAATCGACTGCGCACTTTGCCCAAATAACTCTGCTATTCACACACTCGAAATAAGTACAAGGGAAATTCAAACATCTTCGTAATCCATAAAAAACACCAACCCGTACGAACTACGAATTGAGACTCTAATTCCTCATAAGAGGATACGTAGGTATACGACTAAAATCGTGGTGAGTTCCCTAAATAAAACATTAAAACCCTATTTCTTAAAGATCGCGCTTCTAAACCCTCGTATCCTTGTGAACAAGGTAGATGAGGGGTGTCTAACACCTTCCCTTTGTCTAAAACCGAGTCCAAAAACCTAGAATCTCTAACTTATTTATGGTTATTCCTTTATATTCCCTTCCTTAGGATAAAAATTAAGGGTGGTGACTCTCGATTTAAATCCAGTTACAACACTAGTTCCAAGAACTAAGTCGATCATAAACTTCACCTCACGCTCTGGTGGTAAATCCCTTACATCTTCAGGAAATACTTTAGGAATATTACGAACTATTGCTAATTCACCAATAGTTCATTTCCCACCAATATCCAATGTTTCCATCAAAGCCAACAACAGAGCACCATCCTGCACCCATTCACTTTACATATTATCAAGCTGATAACATAAGCCTATCCAATCCAATACGATCTCGTTTACTATCAATAAGAAATTAAGGGTGATCAGTTCCTCAATTTTTCAATAGGTGGCCGACAACCATGATGGTAGCATAAACCATCATTACCCAACTATAATAGCATTTCTCTTGTGCTCAAAGTCACCTAAAGCACCATGGTCCAACTGTTCACACCCTAACCATCCCAAGGAAACAAATCTTCTACCCCACTTATTTTAAACCCACTATAGCAACCAAGTAGTTATAAAAACAAGCAAGTACCATCAGTGTTTCACACACATGTCGTGTACTAAGGAACAAACAACGTTAGACAACCTGGCGGGACGACCGACCATGCTCTGATACCACTAATGTAACACCCCTTAAACCCTCGGGCAATAATATTGAATAATCAGATTAATTTAACATGCATATCAAAGAGGGTGTCACATTTACTTCATAATAACAACAACACAAATACACCATTCATGCTCATAACGCACATTTAAAATTATGTTCTACACACTAACACATATGCATATCACAAAGGAATAATTCTCTTTTCAAAATGATACCAATAATTGTATCTCATAAATAAAAAATAATGTATTAAGACATTAGGCACTAAAGGCAAATTATCACATAATCTCAAATACAATATAAAATAAAAGAGAGTATATCAAACATCTCGTAAAATAACATGAGTTCAAACGTTTCCCCGTGTTACATAACCAGAGCATGACTCTCTATCTAAATATAGATAAAAAATAACTCGCTCCTCCAATTAATCATTGCAAGGAGAACCATTACCTGCGGTACCTAAGCGATGTCGTATAAAACATCATTCCAGCAAAAGGGTGAGAATTCACATAATTATAGAAATATATAATAACATGTAATGTATAACATACAACATTAATAGAATTCATCACACTTCACATAATCACATATTCAACACTTTCTAACATAACTCACATATTCATATATACAACATTGCTAAACGATTCATGATTCAAAGATAATCAATCACAAATACCACATATGTAGCATTCATACAAATATCACATGTTGCATACCAATTCAACATTTCACATCGACACATGTGACTCCAATGTGAATCAATGAAATATGCATGTGGTACTGTTGTACCCCAAAATTTTCTCTCTCATTTTATCAATATTTCCCCTCACAAGACTCTTTGGACTCCAGACAAGACTAGGGTTTGCTCTGCTTAAGACATCTCCTTGCACTATTGACCTGAATTAGGGTTTGAGTTTGCACAGAGATTTTTGGACTTCCAATGCCTAAAGTGACTTTCATAATTCATGTTGGACTTATAAGATTGCCCATACCAAGTTTCAAGCCTTGAATCAAATTTTTGCCCAATCAATTGGACAATTGACCTAGAAATCAACTATATTGGGGAAAAAGTCAACTGTGGCCAATTTACAGTCAAACCTAATAATATTTGATCCACAACAACATTGTAAACTCATATGAACTATTTGATCAAGTTTGGACCACAACTCCTCAAGAAATTTGATCAGATCATCAAAAGGGCAAAATGGTCATTTTTACGGTTTTGACTGCAGAAGGGCAACTTCTGATTTTTGACCTAGCCAATGGTAAATTGGGTTCAAGCATGGATTCAAGGACTCAATGGCATCATCTTGACCTAATCACAAGGATCAAAAGATCTCAAAAGCATTGGATTGACAGATGAATTTTCCAGTCAACTGATCAAAAATCAATTGTACACTAAAAAGTCAAACTTTGACTTTTTGGTCAAAATCAAGTGTCAAGGGTCATAATTCATCAAGATATGTCAAAATGTGAAACTTGTTGACCAATAAACCTAAAATTGAAAATTAGGGTTTTAATTTGAAATTTTTCATAACTTAGAATTTTTCTAAGTTATGGAAATTTCTTATTTTTTCCCAACTTTCCATAACTCTTTCACCATGATACAACCGGATTCAAATAAAACTTCCAACATGAAAGTTGTAGTCCTCCATGAAACATACAACTTTTATTCACAAAGTTTTCCCAAAATAAGCTTGTATATCAAGTTATTATTTTATGAATAAGGGTCCAAAAACTTTCTAACTTAGTGAAATTTTGCCCTAGTTTAGGCAGGATTTTGACCTATCTTCATGGAAATTTATCACATAGTTCCCATTGGAATCTCAAAATTCATTTCAAAGATTTATTGTAGATAATGTTACAAGCTTTCCAAAATGTCAAAGAACTCTCCAAAATCATTTGTGGTTAGGGAGAATCGAAGGTTTGAATATGGAAAAATGTCACTTTGATCCATGGCATTTTTCATGTTGCTACAAGTTGCAAATTCTATCCAGCCTTGCTTGTACTTGTTTACAGGTTCTTAAACCCTTCCACACTCAAAAATTTAATGCAAACACAATGGATTAAGGCATTATTCTTATCAATGGAAGATTACACATTGAATTAATCTAAAAATGACAAAAAGTTAACAATGCCATTTTGATAAAGTTCACTTTATGCATTTTTGTTTCCCTTGAGCCTTGAACCCATCCCTTTGCAGAAAACCAACTCAATAAACTTAGGCAAAAGTACACGCACTATGTGCATGCTTGGAGCTATCCTGTACAGGCCTGGCCTTGGTCACTTCTCACTTTTGCTTCAAAACCAAGTCAACTTGCAAAAAGCACATAACTTTGCAATTTAATAAAACCAAGTGTTGTGAACCTTTGAACCAAGTTTGGCATATCACACTAAGTCGGAAGCACTAGCTAACCACTTCTCAAACCTTCCAAAACACCAAAATCACATTTTCTTGCAAAACAGGGCAACTTCTGCAATTTGACATCCAAAGCAAAATCCACTCGTGCGTTTTGCTTGCAACCACTTCAAACACATTCTAAACAACACACCTAAGCTATCCCAACCATTGTCCAGCAACTGTAACCTTGTTTTCAAGCTTCACCATTTTTGAATTCTGACTTTGCAGGTTGAGTTCCATAGAGAGATTCAAGCAAGTTCAAAGCAAACTAAGCATTGGGGAAGGTCAAAGGAACTTCAAGCAAGCTCCCAAGTATCTCAGGCCTCACTGAAAACCCCTGCATTGCCATACTCGAGCTTGACTGAAACAGGTAAAGTTTAAACTTCTATCTCTCTATTTAGGAATCATTAGGCTTAGGTTTGTGAATAAAAAATGTAGTACTCATTGCCCTTGAGCTGTACATATGCATAGCTTTCATTTAAGTTAACTGAGTTGGGAGAATTTGAATGATGAAATTTATGAAAAAACTAGGTTAGAAATTAGGGCCAGAGAAATTCTCTCTGGTCTTTGAGAGTTAGATTAAGTTTTTTATATGGTTAGAATCGTATGATCATGCTCTATAACTTTCATGTTGTAAGTTTTTGTTTTTAAGCACAAATGCAGGATTTCCAGTTTTGAATACCACGCGCGCGTTTTTCTTGTCACAAGGTTGAAGATGAAGGTCATCTGGGCTGGGCCTGGCCATTCCATGCTATTTGCACCCTCCATCCTACTTCCTGCACCCCCTTGGCCCATTGTTTTATATTTTCATATTATTTCCATTTCTTTTTTAGTTTCTGACTTTTATTTATTTTTCTAAATATTAAAAATTACCAAAAATATTTTCATAAATTTTCACATTTTATTTTATTATTTTTATTATTTTTTCTAGCATAAAAATAATTACTTTAATAATATACTTTTATTTTCTTAAATAAAAAAAACACATAATACAAAAAAAATATTATATTTTTATTTTTATTATTTATACACTTAAATAATATTTTCTCATATATTTTTATTTTCTAAACATTTGTATATATTTTATTTTATTTACTTGTACATAAATAAATAATTATAATATATATATTTTCTTATTTTATTTCTTATTTTGATACATTAAATAGTTTATTTTCACATACATAAAAATAATACAAAAAAATCATTTTTGCATATTTATATTTAATTGCTTATTTAAATATTGTCTATTTATTTATTTATGCAAAGAATTCAATATGGTTGTAATAATCTTATGGTTTTATTTTCTTGCAAATCTACCCCTATTCAAATTTGTATACCCCTCCCCATAATCATGTTGTAATAGTGTTAGATTTACTTTTACGCACTTTATCGCTTCCAAATATGCCATGATAGAAAGATTAGGGTTTGTATGCAAAAATCCAAAATCAAACAAATTGCTTGACTAATACAAGACAAAAATCATGAAAAATGAAAACACAATACACACAAGCACCCCTAGGGTTTTATCCACTTATTGCCTTTAAAATAGCCATGGTATGCATGCTAGGTATCTTGGCAAAACAAAAACAAAACAAAAAGATCATAGTCCCTCGATGTCGCTATCTTGGTTGCCTATACAAAATGATCTAGTCCCTCAAACAAAAACTTGCTAATGATACTTAGCACTATTGTTATCATGGCCATAAGATGACCCGCGCCTGTCCCGTTTAACATTCAAACACAAGGTTGTTTACCAAATACAATGGTAAAATAACAATGTAAAAGGGTTAAAAATGTATAAAAAAGATCTTTTGAGTAGGGTAGACAACTCCTAGTTACTTGATCAACTTGCAAACATCCTTGCTATTTTCAAACACACATCACAACACAATTTCAAAACATTTCCCGAAACAAACTTTCATACATTGAAACATTTTTCAAAAGACAAATACCTTTGTATATATTCAAACAAGAATTATTACAAAGTTTTCCTCGACAAAGGCCTCTTTTCAAAATATTTTCAAAACCACACACAAAAGCACCATTTCAAACAATTGAAAAGCAAAAGCAAGTGATCTAAAACAAGTAACTAAGAGCCCATGTAAAACCATGGATGAAAAGGGTGCTAGCACCTTCCCTTTTCATAATCTACCCCCCGAACCCAAGAAAACATCTCAAAGGTCTTTCCTGTTCTTTTTTACCTTTCCTTTGGATAAATAAAAATTCGGTGGCGACTCTTGCTAAACCGAAGCATTTGCAAACACAAATGCAAAACCTCAAGTCAGTTCTCCCACCGCATCACAGAACTGGCGACTCTGCTGGGGAGTAACACTTAAAATTGGGGTTACCTTAGGCTTTTAGATCACCTTTACATGCTTATTTTGCTTGACTTGTATGCTTTACATTTGGTTCTATTGTTTGGGTTTGAATCCTCTACCCGGATTTGGGAAACATTCTTAGGTAAATAGCAATACGTTGTGGAAACTGTACGGGGTATACCGACATGGTTGAAGAAATAGCTATATTAGTGCGACATATTTGTGGGTACCGGTAGCCTTTGAGTTAATCAAAGAGAATATGGGGCCGCTGAGTGATGTCATGAAGCACTAATGGACTTTTAGAACCTTTACTTGACCAACTTGGCCTTTTTTAGGGGTAGTGAGATGACTGGATTTGGTGCATTCCAAAGTTGGTAGATACTCGATACTACACTCATTGAGGGTTGTTTTATTGGAATATTTCGGTCTCCAGTCAAGTGGCTAAACTGAAACAATGAACATAGGAAATAATCCAGTGATATTGAGCTCCTTAGAACTCGGTTACTATTTATAGGACAGGTTGAGCCAACTAAACTTCAAGAGGGTACTTACCTATGAAACCCCATGCAAGCCTGAAACTAGGATCTTGTGTGATTTGTTTGTACATATATACTTGTGCATAGCATCATAACTTCATGAAGCATCATATACATCCACTAACCATGTCAAGGATTTAGATCTTCATCTTTGTTCCTGTTTTATAGGTAATGGATTCACTTCGCAGGAAAACAATTCAAGTCAACCTTATGAGAATTCCTCCTCAACTCAAGGAGCTTGCTTCCAAGATTCCAAAATATTCTCCATTCACCGAGAGGCATGGTCGTCTTCTCAACTTAGTCAACACCAACACTGAGGAAGACATGGTGAAAGTTCTCTTCCAGTTCTTTGACCCCCTACACCACTGCTTCACATTTCCTGATTACCAGCTTGTGCTTAATTTGGAGGAATTTTCTCAACTCCCGAGGATTCCTATTCTCCATAAACTACCCTACAACGGTACGGAAAGAGATCCAAAGCCTGAAGATGTTGCTCAAGCCCTACACTTGCAACCATCTGATGTTAAAGGTCATTGGGAAACCAGAAGTGGTGTCAAGGGTTTCTTGGCAAAGTTTCTGTTTGAGAAAGCTCAAGAATGCTGGAATTCAATGGACTTACAAGCTTTTGAGGAGATTGTAGCTCTTCTCATCTATGGGTTAGTCTTGTTCCCAAACCCTGACCAGCTTATAGATGTAAGTGCTGTCAAAATTTTCATGGCTCGCAACCCAGTTCCTACATTACTTGGGGATATCCTCCACTCATTTCACACACGAACAATGAGAAAAAAGGTGTTCTCATGTGTTGTACTCCTCTTCTGGCAAGATGGTATATTTCTCATCTTCCCCAATCAGTTTTGAAGAATAAGCAAGGTTTGAGGTTGTCACAACGATTGATGACTCTTACATATTCAGAAGTTCATTGGTGTTCTCGATCCCGAGAAAATGTTATCATCATTGATCGTTTTGGGGGAATTCCCTAATGTCCCTCTACTTGGCATTAGGGGAGGCATTACCTACAACCCTTGCTTGGCTCTGAGACAGTTTGGGTATGCCCGAAGGGATGGCCCTCATGACATGCTGATTCCAGACTTGGTTTTTGACTTCGACAACGACGATAAAGGACTTCGACAAAGGTTTATCCGAGCTTGGAGAATTCCCAACAAAGTGGACAGTAAGACCTTGGGACACAAGAATTCCATCCCCCTTGAGCCTTACCTCAAGTGGGTACGAGCCCGCGCCCAAAGTCTTATGATGCCTTATCCCTACATTCTGCCTGTGATCAAAGAGCCTGTTATGGAAGGAGAGGTTCCATACACCCTCCTGCATCCTGACATGCCAACATCACTTGAAGATTTGCAAAGGAGTTGGATACAGCTCAAGGGAGAACGCGACACTTTTGAAGCCCAATTCTACGCCAGTGAGAAGAAGGTTTTGGAACTTACTCGCCAACTTCACGAAGAGATGACTCTTAACACCTACATAGCATAAAAGAGCATGCGCAACGTCTTTTTACATTGGAATTTTGTATTATTTTGCCCATGGGGCATTTATGTACTAACAAATTCTTCTTATTAATATGACATGTGTTCTTTTTGTTTGCAACAAATTTGAATTTCTGAATCCTTGAATGTATTACATGAATAACATATCATTCATCATATGCATAAGCAGGTCTTCACACCAGGTTTCCTTATCTCTCTGTTGTTTATTTCATCCAGATGGATATAGAGCAGACGGTGAAAGACTTACAAGCGCAGAATTCACAGTTCCAGCAGCTACTCATGACCTTGGCTAAGGGTCAGAAGGATCTCAAAAACTTGCTGGAAAAGGAAAAGGAGAAAAAGAAAAAGAAAAGAGTTGGTGTGGCTACCTTGGATAGAAGATTTGAAGGTCAAGCTAGAAGGGTTCTGGATTTTCCCTCAACATCTGATGAAGGGGCAGGAAAGGGAGCTGCAGTGCAACATGAGTCTGAGGAAGAAGAAGAAGAAGAGGATGAATATTATTCTGAGCAGCAGTACCCGCCTGCAGATGACAAGTACAAGAATCTGGAAGAGCGTCTGGCAGCCATGGAGGTACAAAGGGTGCCTGGGCTAAACTTCGAAGATTTAGGACTGGTTTCTGTGATCGTGATTCCCCCCAAGTTTAAGGTGCCTATATTTTCTAAGTACGATAGTTTGTTTTGTCCAAAGATGCATCTGCGGTCTTACGTCAGAAAAATCCAACCTCATTCTTATGATAAGGATCTGTGGGTCCATTTCTTCCAAGACAGTCTTTCGGGGACACCAATTAGATTGGTTTTACCAGCTAGAGAGATCTGATGTGCACAATTGGGAGGATTTGGCTGCTGTCTTCTACAGACAATACCAATATAATGCAGATTTAGCAGTAACCCGTACTCAATTACAGAGTATGGGCATGGTATCAAATGAAGGTTTCAAAGAGTATTCCCAGAAATGGAGAGACTTGGCGGGACGAGTACAACCACCTCTGTCTGAGAGGGAGCTGGTTGATATGTTCTTGGGTACACTGTCTGGCCCATTTTTCAATCACCTGATTGGAAGTTCGTCTGCAGGGTTCACCGAGTTGATTCTGACTGGTGAGAGAGTTGAAGTCGGCATCAAGAGTGGAAAAATTCAAAAGGATGCATCTACTTCCGCTGCCATTAAAAAGACTTTTCCAGCCAAGAAAGAGGTATCAGTTGTCTACTCTCAAAGAAGTCAAGGAAGAGTTGAGTGCCAGCCAGCGGTGGGGGCTGTAATGATTCAGAAGACTGCAGCTGATCAACCTAGAAATAATCAACCCAGAACCAACCAAGCAAGGGTCGAAAGGCCTGCACAGAAATTCACTCGGATCAATATGACACCTGCTCAGGTTCTCCCTCATCTGTTAAAGTTAAACCTTTCAAGTTTTAAAGAGGCGCCGAAGAATCTGAATACATCTTCTCCTTACTACCATTCAAATGCGAAGTGTGCTTATCATTCAGACAGCTTGGGGCATGACACCAACAATTATTGGGCCCTCAAAAATAAGATCCAGGACTTGATAGATGCTAAAGAAGTGGAATTCGACGCCCCTGAAAAACCTAATGTGATCTTTGCTCCAATGCTGAAGCATGGCCACCATGCCCATGCTGTTGAAGAGGGTCTTTTTGTTGTTACCGTTGATGAATTGATGACTCCACTATCGATAATCAAGTTGAATTTTCTAAAGGCTGGGATTTTCCCAGGTTGTGAAGAAAATTGCTACCTTTGTTCATCCTTACCGACCGACTGTCTGTTGTTGAAGTTAGGCATCCAACGCCTAATGGATAATCAAGAGATCCTTTTTGAAAAGACTCCTGTTACACCGACTCTTGTTAATGATGTTTCGATAATTACCATATCCGCCAATCTTTCCAAGGTCTCCAAAAGACCTGTTAAGATTACATCCGATCCAAAGATTGTACCTTTGAAGATAACTATGCCGGGGCCTATCCCGTACAAGTCCAACAAATCAATATCGTGGAACTATGGGGGAGAGATCTTCTACCACGGTGTTAAACAAATTGAATCAAATGAAGAGAGTTCTGATGAAGAGACTTCCGACATTGGAAACATTACCGAAATGAGTAAAATCACCCGCAGTGGAAAAAAAATCTCCGGAGATTGCGCCACCAAAGGCAATCTTCGGTCCCTCAGCCTCTCCAAAGGTTACTCCTGAACCGGTCAATATATCTGCGAGAACTCCAGTTATTGAAGAAGTTGTGACTCCTGAAGTTGTCCCATCTGCTGCTGCTGATGATAAAGGGAAAGGGATCCAAGAAGAGCCTATCATGACGAGGGGTCAGCCGTTGATCATCCCTGAAACCACTCAGAAAGAAATGGAAGAGATTTTGAAAATAATCAAGAAGAGCGATTATAATGTTGTGGAGCAACTGGGGCAAACCCCCTCAAAAATCTCTATGATGGCCTTACTGCTTTGCTCAGAAGCACATGCCAAAGCTTTGATCAAATTCTTGAAGACGACCCATGTGCCCCAGGAAACCTCCACGGACCAATTCAAGGAATGTATAGCTAGCCTAACACCAGACAACAGTCTAGGATTCTCCGGCGCTGATTTAACATCAAAAGGGAGAAAACATAATGACGCTCTACATGTCTCGGTGGATTGCAGAGGGACTACTATGGCACACGTTCTGGTAGACACTGGCTCTTCGCTGAATGTCCTACCAAAGAAAGCATTAGATAGACTAGATTGTGAAGGTCTAACTTTGAAGCCCAGCAACATCATTGTTAGAGCCTTTGATGGTTCTAAAAGGATGGTCCACGAGGAGGTGGACATCCTGATCAAAGTGGGAACTGAAACCTTCAAATCCACATTCTATGTCATGGACATCTGTCCCTCATATTCTTGCTTATTGGGAAGACCCTGGATTCATCATGCTGGAGCTGTTACTTTAACTCTGCATCAAAAGCTCAAGTACCCTGTCCGGGGGAAAATTGTAACAATTCACGGTGAGGAGGAATACATGATAATCCATCTTAATTCTTTCCGCTATGTGGAATTGGATGGTGAGATCATTGAGACCCCCTTTCAACACTTTGAGCAAGTTTCTGAGGAGATTGCAGCAACCAAGGCAGTGCCTTCTGTACCCATGATTACCCGACCTCCGCCTCGGATGTCGTCACTCAAAGATGCAAAGGCTGTGATTGAAGAAGGAGGAAGCATAATCTGGGGGCAGCTTCCTGATTTTCCTTTCAAATCTGATAAATTCGGCTTAGGTTTCACTGCTTCTTCCCAAAAGGCTGTGCGTCGCTCCCGGGCTAGAGGGCCACCAGTAAAAATCACCCATCATGGAGTCAATGCTTTAGAAGATAGTGAAGAGGTGGACAACCTTAAAGACTGGATTTTCCCTACCGTTGAAGGAGGCTTGTGCAATTGGGAGGCAAAGGATTTTGTTCCCATTACTTTCATGAATCAGCAATTTATCTTTCGAACATTTCTGTTGGTTTGTAATAATTCCTAAACAATTCGTACACTTTTTTGCCTTGTGCCTTACCCGAGGTACATAGGTCCATTTGTAAGGGTTTGATTTTTCATCTTCATATGCCATTTTAATGAATCACAGACGTTTTCACATATAAACTTTTGTGTTTATTTTCTTTCTTTTTGCATTTTATTTGTTTAAAGGTGGTTATCCCTTACACACACCCACACTTACAAATGCAGGTACCCATCCATTCTGGATTCCATGGGTAACAATTCTGCTATGGCCTTTAGTAACTCTGAGGATTTGGTCTACCATGCCGAATACGAAGGTGATGAAGACTGTGAAGTGCCTAGAGAATTGGCTAGACTGCTACAACAGCAAGAAATGGCTATCCTACCTCACGAGGAATTGTTAGAGACCATCAACTTGGGAACAAAGGAAGACAGAAAAGAAGTTAGAGTGGGTGCCAACCTAGAGCCAAGTGTCAAAGAGCACTTAGTTCAGCTATTAAGTGAATACGTTAAGGTCTTCGCCTGGTCCTATGAAGACATGTTGGGACTTGATACAGATATTGTGGTTCATCGTCTCCCTACAAGAGAAGATTGTCCACCAATTAAACAGAAAGTTCACCGCATGAGGCCCGATATGTCTGAAAAGATCAAAGCTGAAGTAATGAAGCAGTTCAATGCTGACTTTCTTGTTGTTACTTCCTATCCATAATGGGTTGCTAACATTGTGCCCGTGCCTAAGAAGGACGGCAAAGTCAGAATGTGCGTGGATTACAGAGACTTAAACAGGGCTAGCCCTAAAGATGACTTTCCACTGCCGCACATTGACATCTTGGTTGAAAATACAGCTCAGCACAAGGTATTTTCTTTCATGGATGGATTTTCAGGGTACAACCAGATTAAAATGGCCCCTGAAGACATGGAGAAAACTGCTTTTGTTACACAGTGGGGTACGTTATGCTATAAAGTGATGCCATTCAGACTGAAGAATGCCGAAGCAACCTATCAATGCGCCATGGTGGCTTTATTTCATGACATGATACATCATGAGATAGAGGTCTACGTAGATGACATGATAGCCCGTTCACAGATAGAAGAAGAACACCTCGACCATCTGCAAAACTGTTTGTCAGGTTGAAGGAGTATAAGCTCAGACTGAACCCTAACAAGTGCAATTTCGGAGTCAGGTCCGGTAAACACTTGGGTTTCATTGTCAGTAACAAAGGCATTGAGGTTGATCCTGCCAAAGTCAAAGCTATACAAGAAATGCCTGCCCCTCGCACTGAGAAGGAGGTTAGAGGTTTCTTGGGACGCCTAAACTACATTGCAAGGTTCATTTCTCAACTAACATCTACCTGTGAGCCAATCTTCAAGCTGTTGAAGAAAGATCAGGTGGTTAAATGGAATGATGACTGTCAAGTTGCTTTCGATAGAATCAAGGAATATTTGCTGGAACCTCTTATCTTGACGCCTCCCGTTGAAGGAAGACCTTTAATCATGTATCTGACCATCTTGGAGAATTCAATGGGTGCGTATTGGGCCAACATGACGAGTCTGGCCGAAAAGAGCATGTCATTTATTACCTTAGAAAAAAGTTTACCGACTGTGAGACCCGCTACTCACTGCTCGAGAAAACTTGCTGCACTTTGGTATGGGCTGCTCGCCGGTTAAGGCAATATATGTTGACTCATACCACTTTGCTGATCTCTAAGATGGATCCGATCAAGTACATCTTTGAAAAGCCTGCTTTATCTGGAAGAATAGCTAGATGGAAGATGATCCTGACCGAATACGATATACAATACACGACCCAAAAAGCTATAAAGGGGAGTGTACTAGCTGATCATCTAGCTCATCTGGCTGTTGAAGATTACCAATCTATGAGGTTCGACTTCCATGACGAGGATATCATGACATTGAACAACATTGAAGAGAACAGACTGTATGAAGGACCTGAACAAGGAACCCGATGGACCCTGTACTTTGATGGTGCCTCCAACGCACTTGGCAACGATATTGGCGTTGTAGTTATCTCTCCAGAAGGTTGCCATACACCTTTCACCGCCAGACTCTGCTTCAGCTGCACCAACAACATGGCCGAGTATGAAGCTTGTATCTTTGGTCTCAAGGCTGCTATAGACTTGGGAATCAAATCCTTGATTGTATTTGAGGACTCCTCTTTGGTTATCAGTCAAATTAAAGGAGAGTGGGATATTAAACATTCAAACCTCATCCCTTACAAAGAAAATGTCTTAACATTGCTACCTCATTTCGAGCAGATTACCTTCGAGCACTTCTCGCGAGAAGAAAATCAGTTAGCAGATGCTCTAGCTACAATGTCATCCATGTTTAAACTTAACTGGGATAATGAGGCTCCTAAAATCACCATTGAGCAAATGGACGAACCTGC
Source organism: Vicia faba (assembly GCA_948472305.1). NCBI lineage: Eukaryota > Viridiplantae > Streptophyta > Magnoliopsida > Fabales > Fabaceae > Vicia > Vicia faba. The sequence continues at coordinate 322,968,658 of OX451735.1, read as the reverse complement.
ACATTGTCATGCGATTAATACCGAGGAAGTAGTGGACCGACCGTGGTTTCATGACGTCAAAAGGTATCTCGAAGCACAAAAATACCCTGAAGGAGCTTCAGTCAACGACAAAAAGTTCTTAAGGAGGTTCTCGGCCAAGTTCTTTCTGAGCAATGATATCCTATACAAGCGCAACCACGATTGCATTCTGCTCCATTGTGTGGACAAAGTTGAAGCTGAGCAGATCATGGTTAAAGTGTACAATGGTACCTTTGGCACCCACTCCAGCGGACATACATTGGCTAAGAAGATTCTATGGGCAGGCTACTACTGGTCTACCATGGAAGCTGACTTCCATCAACATTTCCGAACATGCCACAAATGCCAAATCTATGCGGATAAGGTACATATACCTCCATTTCCTCTTAATGTCTTAACAGCTCCTTGGCCATTCGCGATATGGGGAATCAACATGATTGGAGAGATGAAGCCTACAGCATCCAATAGACACCGCTTCATCCTGGTGGCCATTGACTACTTTACCAAGTGGGTCGAAGCAGCTTCCTTTGCCTTTGTCACAAAGAATGTTGTTACCCGCTTTATCAAGCAGAACCTTATTTGCCGGTATGGTATCCCCGACAGGATCATCACTGACAACGATACGAACCTGAACAACACTATGATCACCGCTCTGTGCGAGCAGTTCCAGATTCAACATCACAATTCATCTCCCTATCGGCCAAAGATGAACGGTGTTGTCGAAGCTGCCAACAAAAATATCAAGAAGATCATACAAAAGATGACAGTCACCTACAAGGACTGGCATGAGATGTTACCGTTTGCTTTGCACGGGTACCGTACCACGGAACACACATCAACTGGGGCAACACCCTATTCTTTGGTAAACAGCATGGAAGCTGTTTTACCTATCGAGGTTCAGATTCCCTCCTTAAGAATCATGAAGGATGTTGGTTTGAGTAAAGACGATTGGATTCAGACCCGGCTTGATCAACTTAACTTGATTGACGAAAAGCGACTTACTGCTGTTTGTCATGGTCAGGCATATCAAAAACGGATGATCAAGGCATTCAACAAGAAAGTCAGGTGCCATACATATCAAGTCGGGGATCTTCTAATCAAGCGGATCATCTTGCCACAAAGTGATCCCAGGGGCAAATAGACACCTACCTACGAAGGACCATTTATGATCAAAAACATCTTTTCTGGTGGGGCAATGATCTTAACCACCATGGACGGCGACGACCTACCTCACCCTGCGAATGCAGACATAGTCAAAAGATACTACGCATAAGTAACCCGACAAGTTGAAAACCCGAAAGGGTGACTTGGGAAAAAATGGGCATCCCGGTGAATCGAGAACCCGAAAGGTCGGTTCAGGCAAAAATTTGGGATAAATAAAAAAATCTGTACACCCGGCAAGTTAAAAACCCGAAAGGGCGACTTGGGCAAAAAAGGGTTTCCCGGTGGACTGAAAACCCGAAAGGGCGGTCCAGGCAAAGTTAGGGAATTAAAATGTATGACTATGTCTCGTCGGATCACTTTAAGGACAATCTCTTCACCAGACAAACTCTGGGCTTCTGATCAATCCAATCATCGTCGGACGAAGCAACGAATGAACAAGATATTCAGAGTTACGAAGGCTATAGCAGAATGGGAACCCCATGGAATTTTTACACATAGCCATCTTTCTTTGTATAAATTCCTCTCAATTTTTATGACAACATTCTCTTACTAGGATGTCTGTCTCCTTTGTACAAAATACTTACACAAAGTTAATACAAAGATACTTCAAAGTACAGAAAACTATTTGCCTTTTCTTCTTTTTTACACTTGTGTTTTATTTGAAAACGTCCAATGATTTATTAAATGAGCATATGCATTTGAATATAATCACCGTTTACAAATAAACGAAATGTGAAAGAACAATTACTGACAGGTTGAAAGTATGGGAAAACGTCTTCAGGCTATTCCGAGAGAAACCTCCTGCAGTACATCATCTATATCCCAGCGGAGCTACAACCTTGAAATACGTACCCCCAGCGGAGTTAAATTTCAAAATCCCCGTCAGAGTCAAATCTAAAAACTCCCAATCCCCAGCGGAGTTGCAATTTCAAATCCTTAATTCTCACCAGAGTTTAACCTTCAAACTCCCAGTTCCCAGCGGAGCAAAACTTTGGGTCATGAATTCTCAGCAAAGATGAAACCTTCTTCCCTAGCAAAGTCAAATTTCCAACTACCAATCCACAACGGAAACCATTCAGTTTTCTCCAGATTCCCCAGCAAGTTATCTTAAAGTCTGAGAATCAACCAGATAACAGTTAACTTTTATCCCCAACCGCCGGATAATTCCCCAGTAGATTGGCATACAACCCAAACTCCTGAACTTTTTCCAAAACAGGAATAAGCCTTTTCCCCCAGAGTATTGATCTCCCCAGAAGGATAGCTACTCTCCAGCGGTATAGTTATTCCCCACAGAGTTTTTATTCCCCAACAGAATTAAGATTCTCATTCTTAACTCTCTGATTTGAAGTCCCCAAGGATTTATTTCCCCCTAGAAGATTGAAGATTCTCAGCTTGGATTCCCCAGTGATGTTACCTGAGTATTCATAACTCCCCAGCGTGAGTTTGTCAGAATCTTTAATCCCCTGGAGATCGAAGATTCTCATTCTCACTTCTCCAGTGAAGCCCCAAGGCATCAATTTCCCCAGAAGAGTGAAGATTCTCATTCTTAAATCTCCACAGAAGCCATCAAAGTCTTCCTTATTCTCCAGCAGATCAATGTTTTCTTTCATCTAATCCCCAGTAGAGATTCGTCAAAATTTCCTTATTCCCCAGCCGAGTAAGGAGTCCCATGGTGTGATCTTCATCTATAGTCTTCATAATTCCCCAAGCAGGTTTCTCAAGCAGACTTGAAGGATTCCTATATCCCCAGGAAAGTCATGAAGGATTTTCACATCCACAGAAGTTGTCAAGGTCTTGTTAATCCCCACTAGTTGCCAAGGATTTTCCATCCCCAACAGTGGTCCAAGGATTTCTCATCTTCAGCAATCAAATATTTTGGAATCCCCAGCATCGGTCCAGGACTTACTTTCCCCGGCATCAGTCAAGGATTTTATTATCTCCAGCTATCAAGGATTTATTTCCTTCAGCGAGACAGCGAATCATCTTACATGCATATACATTACATTCATATATCATAAACATTGATAAAAACACATTTATTGCATCATACATTTCATGCAACATAACTCTGTGTTTCAGCTAACATTTTCCCCTTTTCAAGATAAGATTAAAATCTATCTTTTACAAATATTCAAAGATTTCAGATACAGTACCGATGCACTCCAAGACATGGAAGTTCTTTTGCTACTCATTCAGAAATCTTATTCAGATACAATCTGGATACACCCCAGACACGGAGGTCATTCTATTACTCATTCAGAATTCAAAGTCAAGATACAGTACGAATACGCACCAGACACTGATGTTATTCTACCACTCATTCAGACTTCAACAATCAGATATAGACTAGATACGCTCCAGACCTGGAAGCCATTCTATTTCTCATTCAGATTCAACTATCAACTTCAAGCTCAGATACACTCCAAGACATGGAAGTCATTCTGCTGCCTTTTCAGATCCCAGTTACAGTACGGATACACTCCAGACACGAAAGTCATTCTGCTACTCATATAGATCTCAACTACAGATACAGTCTAGATACGCTCCAGACACGGTAGCCATTATGTCACTCATTCAAATGTTATCCCCAGCCCAGAGATGCTCCAGACACGGATGACATTCTGTCGCTTATTCAGATTTCAGATTCGGATACAATACAGATACACTCTAGCCACGACAGTCATTCTGTTATTCATTCAAGAATCAAATACAGTTACAGCTCGGATATGCTCCAGACACGGACGCTATTCCCTTGCTCATACAGATCTAATCTCCAGATACAACTCAGATACGTTCCGGATACGGATACCATTCTAATGTTCATTCTCTTGATTTTCAACAAACAGTCTCAGATGGCATCTTTAATCCCATCTCCAGCAAGATTCTACCATCTCCAAATGGCATCTTTAAGCCCATTCTCTCAACAACATTTGACGAGTGCAAATTTACGGGCACTCTAGTGTCCAATCCTCTTTTACCTTCGAGTCACGAAAGGCAAACTCGCCAATCTAACTCTTCAGGTTCAAGAAAATTAAACAGGGGCAGCTGTTTTACCCCAAAATTTTCCCTCTCATTTTATCAAGATTTCCCCTCACAAGACTCTTTGGACTCCAGACAGGACTAGGGTTTGCTCTGCTCAAGACATCTCCTTGCATTGTTGACCTGAATTAGGGTTTGAGTTTGCACAGGGATTTTTGGACTTCCAATGCCTAATGTTACTTTCATACTTCATGTTGGACTTATAAGATTTCCCATACCAAGTTTCAAGCCTTGAATCAAATTTTTGCCCAGTCAATTGGACAATTGACCTAGAAATCAGCTGTATTGGGGAAAAAGTCAATTGTGGCCAATTTACAGTCAAACCTCATAATCTTTGATCCACAACAACATTATAAACTCATATGAACCATTTGATCAATTTTGTACCACAACTCCTCAAGAAATTTGATCAGATCATCAAAATGGCAAAATGGTCATTTTTAGGGTTTTGACTGCAAAAGGGCAATTTCTGATTTTTGACCTAGCCAATGGAAAATTGGGTTCAATCATGGATTCAAGGACTCAATGGAATCATCTTAACCTAATCACAAGGATCAAAATATCTCAAAATCATTGGATTGACAGATGAAATTTCCAGTCAACTAATCAAAAATCAACTGTACACTGAAAAGTCAAACTTTGACTTTTTGGTCAAAATCAAGTGCCAAGGGTCATAATTCATCAAGATATGTCAAAATGTGAAACTTGTTGACCAAGAAACCTAAAATTGAAAATTAGGGTTTTAATTTGAAATTTTTCATAACTTAGAATTTTTCTAAGTTATGGAAATTTCTTATTTTTTCCCAACTTTCCATAACTTTTTCACCATGATACAATTGGATTCAAACAAAACTTCCAACATGAACGTTTTAGTCCTCCATGAAATATACAACTTTTATTCACAAAGTTTTCCCAAAAGAAGCTTGGATCTCAAGTTATGATTTTATGAATAAGGGTCCAAAAACTTTCTAACAGAGTGAAATTTTGCCCTAGTTTAGGTAGGATTTTGACCTATCTTCATGGCAATTTTTCACATAGTTCCCATTGGAATCTCAAAATGCATTTCAAAGATGGATTTTAGAGCATGTTACAAGCTTTCCAAAATGTCAAATAACTCTCCAAAATCATTTGTGGTTAGGGAGAATTTAAGGTTTGAATTTGGAAAAATGTCACTTTGATCCATGGCATTTTTCATGTTGCTACAAGTAGCAAATTCTATCCAGCCTTGCTTGTACTTGTTTACAGGTTCTTAAACCCTTCCACACTCAAAAATTGAATGCAAACATAATGGATTAAGGCATTATTCTGATCAATGGAAGATTACACATTGAATTAATCTAAAAATGGCAAAAAGTTAACAATGCCATTTTGATAAAGTTCACTTTATGCATTTTTGTTTCCTTTGAGCCTTGAACCCATCCCTTTGCAGCAAACCAACTCCATAAACTTAGGCAAAAGTACACCAACTATGTGCATGCATGGAGCTAGCCTGTACAGGCCTGGCCTTAGTCACTTCTCACTTTTGCTTCAAAACCAAGTGAACTTGCAAAAAGCACATAACTTTGCAATCTGATAAAACCAAGTGTTGTGAACATTTGAACCAAGTTTGGCATATCACACTAAGTCAGAAGCACGAGCTAACCACTTCTCAAACCTTCCAAAACATCAAAATCACATTTTCTTGCAAAACAGGGCAACTTCTGCAATTTTACATCCAAAGCAAAATCCACTCGTGCGTTTTGCTTGCAACCACTTCAAACACATTCTAAACAACACACCTAAGCTATCCCCACCATTGGCCACCAATTGTAACCTTGTTTTCAAGCTTCACCATTTTTGAATTCTAACTTTGCAGGTTGAGTTCCATAGAGGGATTCAAGCAAGTTCAAAGCAAACTAAGCATTGGGGAAGGTCAAAGGAACTTCAAGCAAGCTCCCAAGTATCTCAGGCCTCACTGAAAACCCATGCATTGCCATACTCGAGCTTGACTGAAACAGGTAAAGTTCAAACTTCTATCTCTCTATTTAGGAATCATTAGGCTTAGGTTTGTGAATAAAAAATTTAGTACTCATTGCCCTTGAGATGTACATATGCATAGATTTCATTTAAGTTAACTGAGTTGGGAGAATTTGAATGATGAAATTTCTGAAAAAACTAGGTTAGAAATTAGGGCCAGAGAAATTCTCTCTGGTCTTCGAGAGTTAGATTAAGTTTTTTATATGGTTAGAATCCTATGATCATGCTCTATAACTTTCATGTTGCAAGTTTTTGTTTTTAAGCACAAATGCAGGATTTCCAGTTTTGAATACCACGCGCGCGTTTTTCTTGTCACAAGGTTGAAGATGAAGGCCATCTGGGTTGGGCCTGGCCATTCCATGCTATTTGCACCCTCCATCCTACTTCCTGCACCCCCTTGGCCCATTGTTTTATATTTTCATATTATTTCCATTTCTTTTTTAGTTTCTGACTTTTATTTATTTTTCTAAATATTAAAAATTACCAAAAATATTTTCATAAATTTTCACATTTTATTTTATTATTTTTATTATTTTTTCTAGCATAAAAATAATTACTTTAATAATATACTTTTATTTTCTTAAATAAAAAAAACTTATAATACAAAAAAAGTATTATATTTTTATTTTTATTATTTATACACTTAAATAATATTTTCTCATATATTTTTATTTTCTAAACATTTGTATATATTTTATTTTATTTACTTGTACATAAATAAATAATTATAATATATATATATATATATATATATATATATATATATATATATATATATATATATATATATATATATATATATATATATATATATATATATATATATATATATATATATATATATATATATATATATATATATATATATATATATATATATATATATATATATATATATATATATATATATATATATATATATATATATATATATATATATATATATATATATATATATATATATATCACATACATAAAAATAATACAAAAAAATCATTTTTGCATATTTATATTTAATTGCTTATTTAAATATTGTCTATTTATGCAAAGAATTCAATATGGTTGTAATAATCTTAGGGTTTTATTTTCTTGCAAATATCCCCCTATTCAAATTTGTATACCCCTCCCCATAATCATGTTGTAATAGTGTTAGATTTACTTTTACGCACTTTATCGCTTTCAAATATGCCATGATAGAAAGATTAGGGTTTGTATGCAAAAATCCAAAATCAAACAAATAGCTTGACTAATACAAGACAAAAAGCATGAAAAATGACAACACAATGCACACAAGCATCCCTAGGGTTTCATCCACTAGTTGCCTTTAAAATGGCCATGGTATGCATGCTAGGTATCTTGGCAAAACGAAAACAAAACAAAAAGATCATAGTCCCTCGATGATGCTATCTTGGTTGCCTATACAAAATGATCTAGTCCCTCAAACAAAAACTTGCTAAAGATACTTAGCACTATTGTTATCATGGCCATACGATGACCCGCGCCTGTCCTGTTTAACATCCAAACAAAAGGTTGTTTACCAAATACAATGGTAAAATAACAATGTAAAAGGGTTAAATATGTATAAGAAAGATCTTTTGAGTAGGGTAGACAACTCCTAGTTACTTGATCAACTTGCAAACATCCTTGCTATTTTCAAACACACATCACAACACAATTTCAAAACATTTCCCAAAACAAACCATCAAACATTGAAATATTTTTCAAAAGACAAACACCTTTGTATACATTCAAACAAGAATTACTACAAAGGTTGCCTCGACAAAGGCCTCTTTTCAAAATATTTTCAAAACCACACACAAAAGCACCATTTCAAACAATTGAAAAGCAAAAGTAAGTGATCTAAAACAAGTAACTAAGAGCCCATGGAAAACCATGGATGAAAAGGGTGCTAGCACCTTCCCTTTTCATAATCTACCCCCCGAACCCAAGAAAACATCTCAAAGGTTTTTCCTGTGCTTTTTAACCTTTCCTTTGGATAAATAAAAAGTCGATGGCGACTCTTGCTAAACCGAAACATTTGCGAACACAAACGCAAAACCTCAAGTCAGTTCTCCTACCGCATCACAGGTACCAATTGTTATCCTTACTGGTCATGTCGGGTCCATCTCTCAGATAGATAACCACCAAAAAGTCTGTCATCTAGGCTTCAAACCAGTCATCTAGGTTTAGGACAATTCAATAATTCCCATGGAATTACCAAACATTGCCTCTTGAAAACTCATGATGCATGTGCAATCTCAACATATATATGCAGTTAATACCATCTCCATATCTTAATCATACAAGCATATTTCACATAATTTAACACATTTGAATTATTTTCACCAAATTGTACAACACACATACATTAAGTCAACATTCACATACGATGAATACTAATAGTATTAATCATATCAACACATCAGTATAACATGTATCAACAAGTTTAATACATGTTATCTAAAATCAACATGAAGTCCCAACATACATATAAACAAACTCACGTATTATGTTTCTCATCAAAAGTTATCCAAAACCAATCCAAAACACATCGAATAAATTATTAAAATTCATGGAAATACTTAATAAATAATAATCATACAAGACCCCCAATCAATCATACAAAATATAAAACTTTTCATCCCAGACCGCGCTAAGCAAGACCCACGACGCAAAACGCCCTCTACAAAATGCAAAAAAATCTGCTTTGGACAGCATTTTGTCCTGCACGAATTGGGGTCATAAAACCAACTCCAATCAGTCATTCTCTTGTAATTAAATAAATTATAACATATATACAACATATAAAATCAATTAAAAACTTAAAAACATGATTCAAACATCAATTTCATGATTCCACATTCAAACACTAACATGTCAAAATCTAGAAATTGAAGAACAAAATCCCTAATCATGCTTACTACTCATTACATACTCTTATATAATCCCATAATAATCAAATTACCCATACTTAGCTTGGATGTAGATACTATAGGGTTCTATCTTCTTATCTTCTCTTTTCTCCCTTTTCTCCTCTTTTCCTCTTCTCTTCTCTTCTCTTGTTTTTGACAAATTCTCTCTCTCTCTCTCTCTCTCTCTCTCTCTCTCTCTCTCTCTCTCTCTCTCTCTCTCTCTCTCTTTATTTTACAAATCTCTTACTAAATCTTATTTCATTACTGGGCTTATATTATTTTTACACTAACCCATCTTGCTAAGGCCCAATTACTTAATAATTCCATTCTCACTCTTACTAACCCAAAACACAAATAAATAATTAATCCAAACAATCCATTTATTCACAAAATCACACAATTTAAATAATTACTATATCAAATAATAATTAATAAAAAAATAAATAATAAATAAAATTGGGGGTAATAGGTTCCAACAACTAGCCAGAAGGAACAAGAGACTCTCTAGGAGAAGCAATGGCTTCAGAGAATCTAGTTACAGATGCAAAGAAGATGACCAAAGGACTTGCTACAACTGCAAAAAAATTGGTCACTTCAGATTTGGTTGTTCTGATCTTCAGAAGGATAAGTCAAATAAAGGAAGCATCCAGAAGGACAACTTCAAAAATAGATTCAAGAAGAGTTTCATGGCAACATGGGATGAACTTGATAATTAAGGAAGTTCTAACAAAGATGAAGGAGAAGCAAATATGGCGTTGTTGGCTCACACATCATCTGATGCAGAACTGAATCTTGATCTAGTTTAGAATCAAACAAAGAAAAAGAGGTATTCTCTAACTGATCTCATTCTTGTCTTATTTACTTCATCTAAGACCTCATGAGTCATTACAAAAACAAAGCAAGACACATAAAAATCTTAGAGAGAGAAATGATTTTGTTAGGAATTAAAAATGTCGCAAGATAAACTTAACTCTCTTGAAAAGATCATAAGGCTCTCTTAGATAAATCTTCTAAAATATCTATAGATGAGCATGAGGTGGCTCTTCAAAGATTTCTCACAATATGTCTTGAGAGAACTAAACTTGAACCAAGGATTCTGAAAGATTTAGAAACTAATGTCACGACTCATCCTAGATAAAACTTTTATAGACCAAAAGTCTGGATTGAGCCTAGGCATTACTATCAGGTAAAAGTATAATACAAGAGAAAACATGTTAGAACTAACCACATAGGACCCATAATAGTAAGGGTGCCTAGATCTCAAATTGCATTTGATGCAGATATGCCCAAAAGAAGAAACAATGCTACAATCTTAATGCCAGAATAATGGCTGGCTATCAGATACAAAATAAAGAAGGCATACATTTAAATTCCAGCACTGAAAGAGGAAGTAAGTGTGGATTATGGAAAGAGGCACAATGGAAAAATATGGCTATGGATTCTATTGATTCTTTGGCGTCTTTGGTTTATCAAGAAAATAATTATTGGAATAAAGTAATATTTGTAAACTAAGTTGTATAAACAAAAAGTTGTGAACAACCAAAGAAAATAGAATCTATAAGTATCAGTCTAAGAGTTTACTCCTAACTATGTCTTTAAGAACCCCTTGATAGGAAAAATAGCAAGTGTATTATTTGTGCCCTTTGTAATAATAGGGAAATTCCATGAATGTCGATGTTGTACCCCAAGTTTTGACCCTAAGATTCCTCTATCATCTCATATCAAATCAATCACAACAAGATCACACTAGGGCTTGGTTTTTCTCCCTATCTTTAGGTTTGCTCATGAGGAATCACCAAGAACCTTGATTTATATATTGTGAGCATATATGTTTTGTGTTGATTAAATTTTAGCTAATAAATACAATGAATGTTTGCTCTAATTGATGATATTATAGGTAAGGGCACAACACATTTCATCAAGTTGATTCATAGGTTCAGGATTTCATTTACATGCCTTCTTCAACAAAGCTTCATTGAGATTCAAGCTTCATTATTGAAGAAGCTTTAAAGTAATATAATGACAAGGTCTACTGTGATTCATAATGACTCAATTTGTCAAATAAAATCAAAAAGATGCAAGAGTTGATTGAAGAAATTTTACCTAATTGGACAAGTTCTTGATTTCTTGATCACCAGTACATAACTCTCTCAATTCTTAACATTTGTTGTGTTTTGTTTCTATGGGTTATTATTATCATCCACAACGACTTCTATTCACATGGCAAGAGTAGTTATGCAAGAAAGTTTGTCAAAATTGAAAGGGGTTTCCAAGTCACTTTGGTGCTCTAGGAGCTAGGGTTTTAAACTTCTAAGGGCAATATCTTGCTCATATTTTGGTATTTTTGAGTGATTCCAAAGACGTGATTCTCTTTAAAGAGTTATCAACAAATCACATCAAATGTTTCAATAAAATTTTATGTGGAAGATGCCTAATGATGAAGAAAGATTACAAGTCCTCTAGATAGGCCATTAAATTCCCTTATGTGATTTTAAAAGATCATAACTTGGCCAATTTTTATCTACTTGAGCTCATTCTTTTTCCATAATTATCTTAAGGATGTTAAATTCAACTCTTCTTTTATGTGAAAAGCTTGAAAGTGAGTGGAAGATGCCCTAAGAACCCAAAAGATTATAGGTCACTTCATGAATTTTCACCAACTTCACAAGGCCATAACTTTTTCAATACATGGTAATTTTGAGTGATTCAAGTTTCATAATGCTCTTTGGGAAGTCTAATTCAAGCTAGAAACATTGATCAAAGCTCAATTTTGGAGGAAAGCCTTGGTTGAAATCAAAACATTATAGGTCACTTTTGAAGAAAAACTTAGACATTTTCTAAGTACAAAAAGTCAGCATCTTTTTCTCAACTTTGACTCATCACAACATTTAGCTCAAGCATCCAATTGATCTAACTATTTGCATGTTGTAAAGTTTGTGACCTTATCTTTCAAATGCTTTAAGAATCATGCCTTAAGGTTCCCTAAATTATGCATACCATGAGTTCAAAGACAGCCACTTGAAACTGATTTTTTTCCTCCAAGTCAGAATTTGAAATGCACAATTCAGCTTCTAATCACTAAATTGTTGCGCCTTTTTACTTCTAATCATGTTTAATAATCTTCCAGGAGTGATTATCACCTTGAAACGCAAGTTTTAGCGGTGTTTTAAGCAAAATATGAGTCACACTTTTCATGCTTGCAACTTCACACGAATTCCCTCCAAACTTCATCATTCCACATGCTTGAGCATCCCATTTGCTTCCCTAAAAATAGAGGGTTATTTCTCACTCATTTTCTCAAGCTTAACCAGCCAGAATCACCCTGCCCAACTCTCTCCTTAACCCATATTTCTGCAACTTCGAATTTGGTTTTACAACTTTCCTCAATCCATTTTCTTTGTCAATTCTTTATCCTTGAACTTCACTGAAGCTAACAAAAGAAGAACTAATCCCTAAAGCATTCTAAATTGGCTAGCCAAGTCATGTTTCAGAGCTCTTAATTTGAACTTCAATAGGTAGATTCCTTCATTAATTCTCTCAAAATTTTCTACCACAATGAAGCTCTCATCATTCTGATATTACTCGCATCATTTGTTTTCAACTGGAAATGAGTTTTGGCCATGAATTTTCAAATCCCTATTCAATTTTTTCCTTCTGGTTTTTTGCAAATCGACTGAGCTACACTTTAAATAAATTTTTCACGAGGGTATAGTTGTCTCCGTCTTGATGAGACGAAGCGAATGACATAGGTATGAGCTCCTAATTTTACACTATGAGAGACCTGCAATTTGTGTGGCTGGAGATTGAAGATGACCAACGTGCCATCTCTCAACCAATGATAAGGCGCCACTTGTTTTTAAAAAAAAATCTGATTTAATAATGGATCTAGTGTTTTATTCAATAAGGACCATGATATGCACAGCGCGCCAGATCTCTTAGATCTGATTACTAACACATTTTGACATTCATCCAATGGTCTATATCTTTTTCTTTTATTTTTATTTTCTTATTTTTATATTTTAATTGATTTAAACTTCAAAAATTCATAAAAAACCATTTCCAACTCAAAAAAATAGAAAAAATTCTTAAAAATATTTTGGATTTTTCTCTTTCTGATTTTTATTTTTTCACAATTTTATTTTAAAATTTGATTTTTTTTAAAATAATTTTTCACTTTAATTGAATTGTTTTAATTGATTAAAAAATATTTTTCTTAATTTTAAAATTCTGAAAAATTATGGAAAGGTCATTTGGCCTTCTTAGCAATTTTTGATAAACTTGTTTTATCTTTATTCCTGATTTTAATATTTTTCACCGTTCTTAGTTTGTTTTACATGTTTCTTTTATTTAAAAAAATAGTTTTTGACTTTAAAAAATTCTAAAAAAAATTGTCAACCTTTATTAAATCATGCTTGATCTCTGACTTTTTTTAGGATTTTCATTTAGTGTTTTAATATACTTTGTATATTTTTACCATTTATGTTCCTTTTAATTAACCTTTTAAATATTATTTTATTGAATTTTATTTTATTATTTTATTTGATTCTGACTTGGGCATTATTTGGTGACAAATTCTTTAACCTCATTAGATCTTAGGTGTTGATAGGTTGAGAAACCAAATCCATCAAAATTGATGAATGATGTTGATGATATTTAAAACCCTAATTTCATACCTTGCATCCCTTCTCTCTACATCTTATCCCTTTCACCATTCTGCTACATGTTATTAGAGGATGATCTACATATTATCACTCCAAACATATGGCACATAGATTGCTATTGACCAGCCTCAAAATAGGTGCGACTTCTATATAAGTCCACTTACAATTGCTTAACATAGCGCTAAATTTTGTCCCGATTCGAGAAATGATAATTTGTGGCCCAAAACTATGTTTGCAAGCCCAAGTATGTTTAATTTGAAACCTTTTGATCCAATAACCTTAAGGTTCATTGTTAGGAGGCTTTGGTCTTATCAATCCTCTAATGAATCTTCATAAATTTTGGAACTAAGTGAATCATTTAAACATCGTTGATCATTTATTGTTTCCTTGAGATTTTGAAATAAATGATATACTTGACAAAAAGAAAATAAAACTTGTTGATGGGTGGCTTTGATTTTATAAATCTTCTAATGAGTTTTCAAATACAAGTTTCAATATGGTCATTCAACTAACCTCTAATTTCTAACTCATTAACAATTAACTTTTATAGTTTTACTTTATGCTTTTACTTTAAGCACCATTTATTTTAGCATTTTCATTTCATGCTATTTTCATCTTTGCTCACTTGAGCATTTATCTTTATGTCATATTTATTTTTCTCACTTGAGCTTTTCATTTTATTTTTGAAGATATCTAATAATCAACTTGAACAATAACAAGCTTTAATATTACTTGGACTATTTGGTTACTATCCTTGAAATTTTGGAGTTATGGACTTCTTGGACTTAGGATTAGAGACCTTGACCTACCTTGAGACCTTGTAACTTCTTTTGCTATTTTGTCTGGAGTTCTTGGGGTTTACCCCGAGACATTAGGTTGTTTGTTTTCTTTGTGTGCAGGTTATTCTGATTATTTGCCTTGTCTGTGATTGAGAATTTATCTGTATACAACTGTTACTCTGCCCAAGTTTTGTGAAGACCTAATGTATTTGAAGCTTGGTTTTCTTAAGAGGTTTAATATCTTTGCTTGTTTATGTTCAATCCAAAGGATGAGAATTCTACATTGACTCATTATGTCAAGTGTTGGCTTATTGTTGGTTAGACGATTCTTTTCCCTAGCTTTTACCCTTATGCTTTAGGATAGTCCCTTCATCTCCTCCCATCTTCTTTAATTTCAAAAATATTCCCCCTCCTTTTAAAAACTATTCTTGTTTTCCAAACTTGAATCACTTTCATAATAAACTTGGACTTAGGTCCATGCATTTTCAAAATATTTTCTTAACCAAATTTTAAACAACTTAATCATACTTTGATATTTTTTGTGAGAAGACTAAAAGTCAATCAATCTCATTCAAACTATTTTTCCACTTTGGCTTTTACTTTAAAATTTTCTCAAAAGATTAGACTCTTGTCAATTCTTGTAGTGATGCGAGCTACTATACTTCTATGGTATGTAGTAAAGTGAGAAATTTTCCACTTGGGTGTTAAGCGAGGCTTTTTTGATTTTAAAATCCAAGCCATATCCTCCACTTTGAGATGATGCAAATTCTCCTTTCTCATTATCATGGTTAGTAAGTATGTTCTTCCACTCGGATAAGACGATGATGTCTCGTCTCTTAAAATTAACCAACAGACTTGTATTTTAAAATTTTTAAAGGTGAACTACGAGTACCCTGATCCCCTATTTCACGGAAGGTGGTACGTAGGCACTAAAGGTTCGCAACTGTGGCGGGTCCAAAAAATTTAAAAATATATTTATTTTCTTATCTCCACAATCTATTTCTATAAAACA
Organism: Vicia faba; assembly: GCA_948472305.1. Classification (NCBI taxonomy): domain Eukaryota; kingdom Viridiplantae; phylum Streptophyta; class Magnoliopsida; order Fabales; family Fabaceae; genus Vicia; species Vicia faba. Next base: position 322,953,057 of record OX451735.1, on the reverse strand, counting down.
TTTATAGCCAAAATACACAATTTTTCAAAGAGGTTCCTGCGGAGTACAGTAGATGTTTAGGGTGCTAATACCTTTCCTTTGCATAAATAACCCCCGAACTTAGATTCTCTCATCCTCTTTTTGGGTTATTCTCTATTTTCCAATTCCTTTAGAAACAATAAAGTGCGGTGGGGATTTTTATTTGCTTTGTGCGATTCAAGTCAATTTAATGGCTCAGTCTCAACATTTTTAACACTACAATTGATCTAAGGACTGTACAGAATTAACGAGATTAATGTGTGGTTAAATTAAACAAAAACATAACTTGGGGTTTTGGTTTTAGTAATTGTCACTAAATTATAAGCAGAAATACAAATATGCTTTATCACAGACATGATGAACATGCTAGGGTGTGGGGTGTAATTTTTCCTATAACGACCTTGAATTCTTATTTCTTCAACAAGTTCATAACATTCAACTACCAGCCCTTTATAGTATTTTCCCCTACGTCCTTAGTGAGAAAACCTTTAACTATCCATCCTAAATCCTAAGTCCATAGAGTATCTAATGGAGTCAAGCCTTTATTTTATCAAGATGATACGGTAACTACAAAGTATCCATAGTCCTAGGTGATATCTATTATAGCCTAATCATACAAAAACCTTAACAACCATGGTCCAGCTGGTTATTAACCATAAATCAATCCTAATTGGTCCAATCAGGAAAGCATAAAAACATTGCATGATTAAATTGAATAAGAAAACAACTTTATTAAAGAACTCAAGAATTCATAATCATTACAGATTCAAATCAGGGACATCTCATAGCATTGGGGGGTTTATCCATTCATATTGTTCATGAGAGTTACAAAAATATAAGAATTAGACATTACAGATGATGAATGAACTTTGGTCTTCAATCCCGTCTGCTCATGAAAGATCACCATTCTTCAAGAATCTCATATCCTCACTCCTAGACTCTGGAATTCGTTCGGTGCAAAAAAGGTACCTAATTATTCTTCAAAACTCATCTAAATAGTGCATAATCCATTTGTCTCAGACAGAAATTCCCAAAACGCCCCTCTGGGTCCCAAATCATAAACAAAATCATAAAAACACTCAAAATCAGCGTCCTGGCCAACATGGGTTGTGTCACCTGACACGGGCACCCGTGTCAACCTCTGTCCATCGCTCCAACAACACCTCTCTCCCGCACCTTCTAACAAAGGTCGTGTCAGCTAACACCGACACATGTATCAGCCTCCGCCTCTTCTCCCAAATTGCAGTTGTGCATCCTTTCTTGACATGACATGTGTCAGGTGACACGGATGGTCGTGTTAGGCACCCTCTAGCTTGTTTTTTTAGACTTCCTCCAAAACTTTAAATTTGCACTTTTCGCACTGATTTTCCTGGTTTTATTCCTCTGAGCCTGAAAACAACAAAATACACAACCAACGCATAAAACATAGAAGAATGAAATAAAATACTTGACAAAATAAAGAAACTATAACTAAAATAAATTGTAAATAAAGGTGAAAAAACCACTAATCAAACTCCTCCAAACATAAATCGTTGCTTGACCTCAAGCGGCCATTACAAGAACTCATGAAAATCACAACAGCCTGATACTCATACGTGAGACATCCGTTCAAATTGATCAAAAAGCAGTTTTCCTGATGTTCACATGACGCAAAGAGTTTATGTAAGAACCTTTAATTATCGAGCTCTCTCTTCAGATACCTCTCTAACTATGCTTTGTACTTAAGTCGTTTTCTGTTTTCCCCCTTTTTCATTCAGACAGTCAAATTAAGGCATTGGGAATTCTTGATGATCATCACATGCACAAGACTAATCAAGAAATTTTTTGTTCATGCACCAAATAAGAGCTTTTGCTCCTTTTTAAATTCAGATAAAATTTTCAAAACTTTTCAGTTTATATATTGTCCTTTATGAACGATGTTTAGGGATCAATCCCCTTTGGGCTGAATAACCTAGTGAGGGCTACCCAACTTAGCAAGCCAGTTGCCTTTTACCTCCTTTTCATCATTTGGTGACAGCTTTATTTATTTCTTAACCAATAATCCCTTCATATGAATCTATATTATGCCAAACTGTAAAGATAAACTACTCAAGGAGTACTTCTCAGGATTTAAGATCTATTGTCCAAATATACACGTTAGACTCATATCACTGTCACGTTATTATGAACTTCCTACACTTGAATAGCCATCCCTTTGTCTCTATATACTATTCCCGAACTCTATGAGAAACCAGTTCTTGAACAAAACAACACAAAAATTCGGTCCAAATTTGGGAAAGACTTCAACTTCTGGATTTACACCGCAATTAGCAAAGAACCAACAAAATAACATGTAAAGAAAAGAAGTAAAAACCCCCTAAGATTAAACTAAACATTGACCCTAATGTTTCAGAACAAGCTCGAGAAGGTGACTCATAGAGATTAATGCAACACCAGTTGCTGCCTCCTAGCTTTCACCATTAAGGCTCCCTTTTAATTACCTGCACACAAAATGAAACAAACAAAAAAAGAAAAACTAAGTTATTAAAAATGTGGGTTTCCTCCCATGAAGCGCTTCGTTTAACATCGCATGGCTCGACGATTCATCCCCTTATGGGGGTACTTCCTCTTCCACACCTTGTTGCTTTTCCTTTCCACAACCCATAACTCATTCAAATAAAAAGTAGTAACCTCTTTGTGCTTCCAGCCACTTCCAACTTCCATCTTCTCAGGTCAGTGTTCCTTCTTCTTTATCTTCTTTCCTTCTTGACTAAGCTTAGGAATTTTTATTGATGCCACCTGAGAGATTTTTCTTGAGACTTCTTCTGGGAGTGATTTTGAATTGTTTATTTCTCCTTCTACTTTTATCATTCTGATTGAAGATTTATTCTTTCCACATGCACATTTCTTCTTGATTTCCAACACCTTCAAGGTTATCTCCTTATCAAATGATTTCATTGTCAGATTACCTATCTCGATATCAAAATTGCATCGACTAGTAAGCAAAATGGGTCGACCAAGAATGATAGGAGTCTCTTCATCTTCAGGAATGTCCATGACCTGAAAATCTACTGGAAAAAATTTGTTAATTTCCACTAATACATCTTCATCTATACCATATGATTGTTTGATGGTATGATCAATAAATTTCAATTTTGTCCCACTCTTGCTTATCTTCTCAATACCCAACTTTTTGAAAATAGAAAATGACATCAAACTCACACTAGAACCAGAATCAATTAGAACCCTCTTGAAATTTATGTCTTTTATGGTGCACGATATTGCAATAAATCTTGGATCCTTCTAATTGATAGGATTTTTTTCTCGGGTATGATTGCACACATTTTCTCATCAACAGGTACTTGTTCATCTTCTGTTGGTCTTTTTTTTAGAGTACCTCTTTCATGAATTTCTGGTACAAGGGCATTTTCTCGAGTGCTTTAAACAATGATATGTTGATCTCCAGCTTTTTAAACAATTTGACAAATTTATCAAACTTTTTATCTTTCGTATCTTTCTTTGCCAATTGAGATGGATATAACAACTTGACTGCTGGTTTAGTCTTCTCTTCAAGTGGCTTTACAGGTGATACCACTTCTTCCTGTTTTTTCTTGTTCCCTCTCACTTCCAGCCCTACTTCTATGATATTGTCATCAAACTTCACCTCATCTTCTTTTTTATCTAGCAGCTTTCTCACTCCTTGTTTTAACAGCATTCACATTCTCATGACTTTTCTAATTACCTTGTGCTTGTAGCGATAATTGTTGTGCAATCTGTCCCATTTAAACTTCCAAAATTCTGATTGTAGATGTGGTGTTTATGTGATTTCTCCTTGTCTCTTCTTGAAATTGATAGGTATGGGCATCCATCTTTTCAATAGCCACATCCCACTCTTCCTTCTGAGGAGTTGGTTGCTATTGATCTTTCCAAAAGAAGTTAGGATGATTCTTCCATCCAGGATTTTAGGTGTTAGAATATGGGTTATTTTGCCTCAAGAATTTTATCCCCTCAATTTATTGCGGAGTTGCAAAATATGGCACAGTAAGGTGCGGTCCACTACAAGTTTCACAAGCTACCTTCTGTACCTGTTAAACTTGAGCTACCTGTTGAGTACCCATGTTCATTGCTTTCATCTTTTTCTCTACTTCTGCAGCAATTGCTTCTTTAAATTTTAGCTACTTATTAATTTCTAAATTTATATCAATCACCCCCTCTAGTTTACTCACAGCCCTTTCATATAGCTCTAGATGCTCATTTGCAGCAATGGCTTCAATAATCTTCTTCACACTAGTGGTTGTTATAAAGTTGGATGAGCCACTACACCATATAAGGGAATAGACATCGCTTTTTTTTGCCATAGACAGTGCTTACAAGCGCTTCCTATTCTTGCGCTGCTGTAACCATAGGCAGTGTTTTTTGTCTATGTGAAAGTGCTGTTTAATGTAGCCTTTAGACAGTGCTTTATTGAATAAGCTCTTTCTAAAGGGCCCTATAGACATCGCTTTTAACATTGTAAGCGCTTTCTATAGTGTGCCTATAACAGCGCTTTCACTTTAGACAGCGCTTCAGAAAGCGCTGTTTAATGTATTTTTTTTCTCGTTTTTTATATTTTAGGAAGCACTTTCTAAAGTCTCCTTTTAGTCAGTGCTTGTTATTTCACAAGCGCTTTCTATTCCCCATCATAGGCAGCATTTTTTGGTTTAAAGCGTTGTCTAATATTCACGGATTTTTTAATATATTCAGCTTATATTTTAAGCATCCTGTACACATAATCACTTAAAACTTAAGCATTGTTTTTCAAATTTGCACCACATTTTATAAATTTGAAGCTTCAGTCCAATAAATGTGCACCAAATTTACATATTTATATATACAACTTTAATCCAACAATTTATATATACATAAATACAACTTAAAAAATTCAATAATTTATATATACATAAATGTAAATGTTTACATATACAACTTTATAAACAAATAAATATGTACCAAATGTACATATTATTATCTTCTAGAGCTGCTATATTCTTTACTATCTTCTCTACAAACAACAATAATGAAGAATCCTAAATGAATATCTATATATCTTCTACATATGCACCTACCCGAAACAAAACCAACAAAGGCATATATATCATAACCAAGCTATATATATATATATATATATATATATATATATATATATATATATATATATATATATATATATATATATATATATATATATATATATATATATATATATATATATATATATATATATATATATATATATATATATAAAACACTTAAATCTTATAACTATTATAATTTAATATAAATCAATGTAACAAAAACAATTCAAGAATCTGTTATAACCCAACATTAAAAATTCCCTGATTCATACCATGAAACAAAATTTTGTATGAATTTAAATCCAATACATCCTAACTAATCTTCCACATAACAACAATAATATTGCAATAATTTACCACACTATGACGATATAGTATCTCATTAACTCAAACTTATATATACTCAAAATTCTCATCAATGAAAGTGTCGAAATACCTTATAAAATTCTCATCTCAATAATGTATTGACACCAATCCTTCTTAATTTCGTCCAAATGATCTAGAAGACTTGTATTCATCAAAGTACTACATAATATAACATAATATGATTTAGTTAAAACTAATTAATTAGATGAAATGTGTTAAATATATTAAAATAAATCATAAGTTAGAAACTCATACCATGGATGAAATCTCTATTTGATTTAAAAGAATAATTTCTTTCATAAACCTCAACATGAAATAACCACAATCTATACCATTGCACTGACGAGGACACTACACATGAAAAAATATACAAATATATATCATCTCATATAATTTAACTTATTTTATCAAGTAGCATCACTAATATAATCAAAATTATGAAAATATACATGCACTTTAAACCATGTAATGTAGTTTGCCTTACTCTTTGGTACTTGAATATTTCTTTGTAATCTAAAAATTTGTATAACCCTAATAAAATATAAACTAAGATTTAGAATAATCTCACATAAAAAATAAATAATTATACAAATGAAGTTTTATAACAATCTAACTTACGTATCAACCATCTCCTTCATGTTTGAGTATTTTGTCCAATCATCTTCTAATGAATCCAAATAATATATAAATCCTCTTATTGGATTGATCACAACCAACAACCAGTGTCCACTGTTAGATTAACAAAGGTTAAATTGAAACTTTCTATTAAACGTTAAAACATGAAAAATTATAATAGATGAAGTTTGAATAAAAATCTTACCCATTGTCAGTATTAAATGGAAAAAAACAATTTTTCCGTATCTTTGTTGACCATAAATGTACGGACAAAATACTCTTTGACATCATCTAGTCGTTGTTGGATTAACAGTGCGTTGATATTGTTTGGAGATAAGAAGGAGAATCTTTGGTCCAATTGTCGCGGGCGCATCAAGTTGGCATACATGAAACTTAAATAAAACATCATTAAAATTAAGACCATTCATTGAAATTAGTAGATAAATTGTTCAATAAAAACGAAATAAAGTTGATCGGAGAATACCTGATGTATATATTGACAACACCGAGGCCTAATTCTTCATGTCTAAGAATTTGATCCACATCCTCTCTACTTATTATTTCGTAATAGGAAAAACCAAAAATACCTTCCTCCATAGGTATATTACGAGCACATCCATTGCCAAATCTGAAATTCCCATTAATGTCTAAAGACATGACCTATACCGAGAAGTAGGCTTTTTTCTAGCCGCAGACTTTGCCGCATCCTTTGTTTGTGTGGACATGTTACCAATTTCAGGCTTCTTACTCATATGGACTTCTTGCATGTCTTTAACATGAATCTAAAGATCAAATGTATATAATAAGTTAGATGAAGTATAAGATCGTGAATTAACCTTTTCTATGCATAATATATATCAATTTACCTCCTTTTTGGATGCAACTGGCTCGGTCTGCGGCTTAATCCCTTTATCTTTTGATTTGGATTTTGTGGGAGTCTAACATTACCATGAAAAACAATGTACGTTAAATGGTCGTAAAAATTTGAATACTCAAAGGTTCATAATAGTTTTCAACGCTGCAAATGTTAACATACCTCATCATATATGCAAATGAGGCTTGACGACCATGCAACATAAGATCCTATTGCCTCTCCCACCAATGTTACATCTGAAATATCATCAAGCAACGGTAATGGCACATCCCTCTCTAAAGCAATTTCAATTGATACTTTCAAAAATCCAGCCGGGAGCGGTTTGTGGGGAAGTACTTCTCCCAAGGTGTTATGCATTTTTCCTTGCCAACCATACTATAAGTCGGTGACGATAAATATAGCTGACAAGGTGAAATACCCTAAACCAATAATAAATATGAAATTGTTAATGTTTATATATTCCAATTAAAAAAATTGTGCTAATTCATAATAATATATGTTACCTCGGGAATTTTCTATTGAAAGTCACAATTGATACTATCTTTGTCACTAGTATCCTTGAACCCTAAACCTTACCTTTCTGACATGTATTTTTCTTTGTCCTTTTCCAACTCACGAACTTTAGATTTTAATTTTTATAACTCTTCCATCACTTCTTTATTGCTATGACCTTTCCTCTTTTGATGATTACCCAAAGATGTTTGAGTCACCCCGAATCCCTTACCCCTCACACAACCAGTATACTCAGGAACATTTAATACTCGACTAAGTATGCTCCTGCAATCATGGTCTTCAGCTTGAGTTAAAGATTGAGATAGATTCTCTTGAAATTCATATGCATAGTGAAATAAATTAGTGGTTATTAAACTTATAAATTACATATTTTAATAAAATTTTGATTTAATTATAGGAATATTGATATACTTACACATTTCTCATAAATTTGAAGCACATCTTCCTTAACAACTCCATCCTTACCCCCGGGAAGCCTTCCCACAAAACATGGTCCGGAAGAGATGTTTTTTGACTTTTCTCTTCTTCTAACTACACATTAAGAGAAATAATAAATCAATAATAACACATGATGAACAAGTATATTATATCATGTATATATACTTACCAATCTTTGTTGCAAGCGTGCATATTCCATACGCCCTTTTCTATATGGATACGGGGGACTTGATACTCATTGGGATTCACGCCACTCACATCCTGAAAATCTGAGGTTCTTCTTTTTTCTTTGAAGGTTTCCCATTATTCAGGAGAAATCAAGCCTGCATACGGCTTTGGAAGCTCTGCATAGATAAAATTGTTATCGGCATCCCTAAGAAACTCGTTTGTCAAAAAAGATCAAAACCCTCTTAGTCTTATTCCAGCCAATTGAAGACAATATGATTTTCGATCATCATCAATGTTAAAAGACCTCTACAAAAAAACATACATAGAGTGCGTTAGTAATTTATATACATAAGCGTTAACAAAATCTAAAGATATCACATATCACACCTGTATTTCAGTCCATATTTTTTCTTTAACGGGTTTCAGCTCACGCCTTCTCCAATCATCACAAGTGATTGGAACTTATCTCCTAACAACGGAACCAATGTAACTTATCAACATTGAACCGTTAGGCTCAAATAGTTGTTTGTCTTCATTCCAATGTACGTCAAATTTGATACATTTATCTCTTGCACGAATTATTGACTTCATAATTGTTATTCCTCGTCTAATATCATTCTTAACATCACGAGCTGATTCCTTTCTATCAATATTAGAAGCGGGATGATCTTTTTCTTCATTAGTAGACATTTCACCTGTAATATTAAAGAAAAACATAATCACCATATAAAATTCAAGTAGCATTGGATGAATAGACAGAATCTAAAAACATAAACACAATATAAAACCATAAACACAATATAAAAACCAAAACACAATTTTATTGAATGACATAACATATAACATTTCACTAAGACGGATGGATTGATCCGAATTCCCTCATTATGATCATTTCTAACATATGACTCATCTGCTATAATATTCTCATCTTGATCATTTTGTACATACGTCTCATTGCCTCTAACATATGACTCATTCTCAATATCAACAAGACTTTGATTTACATTGTTATCATCAATCACTTTGTTAGATAAAAGTACTATAGACCATTTGGAACTTGTCGGATCAGTGACGTAGAACACTTCTTTAGCTTGAGAGGCTAGAATAAAAGACTCATCTTTGTACCCCACCCTATTAAGATCCACTTGTAAAAATCCTGACTTATCTATCTGTATGCTGCTATTATGTACCCATTTGCAACTGAAGATAGGCGTCTGAAACTTCTCATAATCAAACACCCAAATGTGCTCGATAACCCGAAAATATGACAGATTTGCATATTTGGGGTTTAAGTCATTCATACTTGAAATGTGCATTGCTTCAGCTAAAACAGTGACACAACTATTTTGCATAGTACTTTTATCATCTTGTTCTTTGGTATAAAATGTGTATCTATTAATTGTGTATGCGCTATAAGAAAACACGAGCAAACTCAGACCATATGCTAAACATCTTAACCTTTCTGTTATTGAAGCGGAATCTAAATCAAACTTTGAATAAATATGATATTTGAACCATTGTATAAAACTTTGATTGTGCTCTCGTACTATCCAATTTTCATTTCTATTCGGATTTAAACTCCGGAGTACATCCTTGTGCATTTCAACATACGGCTCAACCTCATTGTCATTGTGCAAAACATATAAATGCACTTGATCCCGTTCAACCCTTGATACTGTCACAATTTTTTTTCAATTACATTTTTTCCTTCCTTCCTTTCGATTATGAGATTTGGGTAGTCTAATGGATTGAACACTAATCAAATATTCAATACAAAACTCAATCGCTTCTTCAACAATGTATCGTTCAACCATACAACCCTCTGGCCGACTTCAAATTTTCACATACCCTTTTAATATTTTCATATAACACACAACATGGTACATCCATCTCATATAAGTTGGGCCATACAATTGTGTCTCTTTCATAAGATGAACAACAAGATGTACCATAATGTCAAAAAATGAGGGAGGAAAATATATTTCAAACTCACACAAAGTAATAATTATTTCTTTTTGCAATATTGGTAAGATCTCAAGATCGATTACCTTACTACAAATTAACCTGAAGAAAAAACACAATTTAGTTATGGCGCTTCTTAGATTTTCTGGAAAAATAAAATGTATACCTATTGGTAGAAAATGATCCATTATAACATGGAAATCATGTGTCTTTAAAATCTTTAACTTGATGTCTTTCATAGACACAAGTCTTCTAATATCTAAAGAGTAACCTTTTGTAACTTTAACTTCATTTAGAAACTTACACAATATTTTTTCTCCTTTCTAGATAAAGTATAAGCAGCATACGGAAGATATGTTCGTGTTCCTTTCTTCATGGGTCTTAATTCAGTTCTTATTCCCATTTGTATCAAGTCCTTTCTTGCTTTAAGGCCATCCTTATACTTTCCTTGTATATTGAGTAACGTACCAATAACACTTTCAAATACATTTTTTTCAATATGCATAACATCAAGAAAATGTCTTACATACAACGACTTCCAATACAAAAATTCAAAAAAAATGACCTCTTCTTCCACCCACCCTTGACAAGCGTATGTGCAAAAGGCTTCCCAAACTAGGTACTCATATCTTTCACCTTTTCAAAAACATGGTTACCTATCAATGTAAGTGGAGCTCTATCATGTTCTAGATTTCCATTGAATACATTTCTCCACAGACAGAAGTGATGATTAGAATTTAAGAATCTATGATGACTGAGAAATACATTCTTTTGACAAAATTCCGATCGCTTCCAATTTGTGTGTTCTTCACAAATAGGACACGCTTTTTGACCTTTAATGCTATACCCTGATAGATTTTCGTATGCCGGAAAATTATTAATTGTGCCAAACAACATCGCCCTCAAATTAAAACTTTATTTCTTATATCCATCATAAACCACCACACCGTTCTCCCACAAAATCTTTAAATCTTCGATTAATGGTTTCAAGTAAACGTATATGTCATTCCCCAGTTGTTTAGGTCCAGAAATTAACATAGATAACATCATGTACTTGCGCTTCATACATAGCCATGGAGGTAGGTTATAAATCATAATAATCACAGGCCATGTGGTATGTGAGATACTTTGAAGACCATGTTGGTTCATTCTATCAGTAGATAATACGAAGCGAAGGTTTCTTGCTTCTCCTCCAAAATCAGGATAATCATTATCAATTTTCGACCACTGTGGTGAATCTGCCGGATGTCAAAACTTTCCATCAATAATTATTTCATTTGCATGCCAAGTCAAGTGTCTTGCATCGGTTTTACTATGAAACATGCGTCTAAATCTCGAAATTATAGGAAAATACCATAAGACTTTTACTGGAGATAATTTTTTCTTATATTGAGATAAACCGCATTTAGGGCACTCATTTAACGATGCATATTTGTTTAGAAACAAAATGCAATCATTTGGAAAAGCATGTATCTTATCATAGCTCATGCCAATAGAGCACAACATTTTTTTGCCTCACGGGTTCAATTAGGAAGAACATTATCCTCCGGAAGCATATCTCTCATAATGGCTAATAACTTTGTGAAACTTTTATCCGACTATCTATTGCCCGCCTTTAAGTTATACAACTTTAATACCACATACAATCTTGTGAATTTAGTGCAACCTTTATGCAACAGTTTCTCTGTATCGCTTACCAACCTCTCAAACATTTTGGGATAATCCTAAAGATCTTCTTCAAGTTCTTTATCAATCTCTTCGAATTGATCAGAATCGTATGTATCTGTGTCATTGTCATCTGAAGCATATGTCGTACTATCCCCCGGTTCAACATTCTCGTTACTTTTCTCACCATGGAATATCCAACATGTGTAACTACGATCAATCCCATGCCTCAATAAATGCGATTGCAACCCAACTGCATCAACCCGACCCATAAAACAACAACTTAAGCAAGGACATTTCATGTGATTGGCGTCTTCGGTGTGTTCAACATCGAACTTAACGAATTCTAATATCCCATTCTCATACTCTTTGGACAATCGATTGGCAGACATCCATTTTTTATCCATGGTCTTACTATTAAGTAAGCTAAACAAAAACAATACTTAAAAAAAAGGACAGAGACTAAAAAGTTTAATACCAATTAGGCATATTCATCGAAAATAAAAATACTATAATTATTCAAGAAACTATAGAAAATTAAAAGAACAACTAAATACCTGTAGAGAAGTCAGCAACTTCTAAAACCACACAATGTAATATTCTTGGAAACGCTCAGAAACTCCACTCTTCACAAGTAACCTATATAAATGATCAATTAATTTTATTATAATAAAAAATAATTATAGAATAAGAATTACATTAGAATATTTATACAATATTAAACATATATGTATGCACCATTAAATAATCACTAATATTCTTTTTAACATACATTTTACTAATAAAAAAATATTAAACTAATTAAACAACATTAAATAATCACTAATATTTATACACCGTCCATCAAGAATATTTATATTATCGACGACCGTCAAAAATCATCACTAATATTTATATCTATATTATCACTAATATTTATACACCATCAAGAATATATATTATCGTTTCTATTCTATATTATCACTAATATTTATATTATCGTTTCAACTTTACATTATCATCAAATAATCACTTATATTATCAACTTTACACCATCAACTATATGAGTTCTTTCAACTTCAATTTCAACTCTATGTGAAGTGATTTCAATTTTAACACTATAAGTGTTATTACGACAACCTCTCAAACCAAAATGTATAGCTTGGTTAATTGTATAAGAATATATTTCCTCTCAATCAATACATACAATATTCATTGTGACATTTACACAAACACTTTACATACAAAACTCATTGTGACATTTTCACAAACACCTTACATGCAAAAACCACATGCCACACAAAACACAACATAATGCAACATTATCAACACTAAATCAACAATATCAACACTATCAACTAAACCAAATGCAACATTATATATCAACACTATCAAATATATCAAAAATCATACCTAGAGGAGAAAAGAATCTTGGTTTTGAATGGAAGAAAGGATGAGAACGGTCTTGAATGGAAGAAAGGATGAGAACCTTGATTGTGGAACAAATAGAATATATTTTCGTTGAGAATCAAACAAAAAATGGAAGATTCAATTGAAGAAGGTTGTCCGCGTTCGTACTTTGCGTGTGCGTGAGAAGAGGAGAGAAAAAAACCTATTTTCTGGAAATAATAACGTTATTGTGATACTTGGCATGTTTTATTTTTTTTTATAATGGGACTTTAGGCAGCGCTGCGTAATCCCACCTTTAGTCAGCGCTTCTAGTAGAAAGTGCTGCTTAATCCCCCCCTTTAGGCAGCGCTTCTACAAAGTGCTGCTTAAGCCCACCATTTAGGAAGCGCTTTTAAAAAGAGCTTTCTAAGCCCACCCTTTAGGTAGCGCTTCTCCAAAGAGCTACAATACCTACCCCCTTTAGCAGCGCTTTATCAAACCATATTCACCCCTTTCACAAAGCGCTGCTTAAGCCCACCCTTTAGGAAGCACTTTTAAAAAGCGCTTTGTAAGCCCACCATTTAGGCAGTGCTTCAGTACCTACCCCCTTTAGCGGCGCTTTATCAAACCACATTCACCCCCTTAGGAAACACCTTTTTAGAAAGCGTTGTCTAAGGTATACGACCAAATTCCCGTGTTTTTAAAATGGACTTTTAGCAATGCTTTTGATAAGAACCGCTGCCTTAGGTGTGTTATCTAATCTTATTTTTGGCGTAGTGAGCCACCAGCTGCTATATCAATAAGTTGTTTTATCTTTATTCAAAGGCCATTTACAAACATTTGAATTTGCTCTGTTTGACCCATGTTATGAGTGGGACAGGCTGCTAATAACCTCTTGAACCTCTTATAAGCATCACCTAGCGAATCTCCTTCCTTCTACTTAAAATTCAAAATATCATATCTTTTGCGAATATAAACAGAAGCAGGAAAGTACTCATCAAGAAAAGTCTTCTCCATTTATTCCCAAGTGGTGATACTTCCAGCAGGTAATGAGTAAAACCATTCTTCAGGATCTTCATACAGCATGAACAGGAACATCCTTAATTTCTTGGATTCTTCAGCGTGCCCCTTAATCTTCAAAGTATTACTCGTGGTTAGGAATCTCTGCAAATGTTTATTGGCATCTTCATTGATCTTTCCGGTGAAAGATTTGTTCTCGAGCTGGAGGATGGTTAAAGGATGCAGTTGAAAATTTGCAACATTTACCGGTTGATTCACAATAGTCAACCGACCTACTGGAGCATTTTCTACTCTGTAATCCCCAAGAAGTCTCTCTGGTGGTGGTGGGTTTTCACCCATAGTTTTGGGTTCTGATTCTGAACCTGAGTCTGTATATCAAAAGGAAATTCAACTGAGGGTTTTCCTCGCATGCAAAGTGTTGTACCCCAAAATTTTCCCTCTCATTTATCAAGATTTTCTCACAAGATCTCTTTGACCCAAGACTGGATTAGGGTTTGATCAACTCAAGACATCTCATCTTACACTGATGACCCAAAAATATGGTTTGAGTTTGCCCAAGGATTTTTGGACTATCAATGCTTCATATGACTTTCAAACATCATTATGGACCCCTAAGATAACTCATGTCAAGTTTCAAGCCTTGAATCCCAATTTTGATTAATCAATTGGACAGTTGACCTAAAAATTAGCTGTATTGAGGAAAAAGTCAACCATGGCCAATTTACGGTCAAACTTCATCATTTTTTATCCACATCAACATTCTAGACTCATATGTATCATTTAATCAAGTTTGGACCATAATTCCTCAAGAAATTTGATCAAATCATCAAAAGGGCAAAATGGTCAAAATTAGGATTTTGAGTGAGAAAAGGAAATTTCTAATTTTTGACCTAACAAATGACCAATTGGTTTGAAGCATAATTTCAATGGTTCATTTTTATCATATTGACCTAATGACATGGTTCAAAACATTGCAATTTCATTGGATTGACAGATGAAATTTGCAGTCAACTGATCAAAAGTCAACTATATACTGAAAAGTCAAACTTTGACTTTTTGGTCAAATTTAAGTACCAAGGATCACAATTCATCAAAACATGTCAAAATGTGAAACTTGTTCATCAAGAAATCAAGGATTTAAGATCTTGTTTTGAAATTTGAATTTTTCTTAACTTAGAAATTTTTCTAAGTATAGAAAATATCTTATTTTTTCTCAACTTTAAGCCATTTTTTCACCATGATACAAGATGATTCAAAGAAAGTTCCCAACATGAAAGTTGTAGACCTCCATGAAATCTACAACTTCCCTTTCACACATTTTTCCCTAAAGATGCTTGGATCTCAAGATATAATTTTGTGAATACATGCCCAAGAACTAAAATAACTTAGTGAAATTTTGCCCTAATTTAGGCAGGTTTTTGACCCAACTTCATGGCAATTTTTCACCTAGTTCCAAGAGGAATCTTGAAATGAATTTCAAATATGAGTTATATAGCACATTTCAAGATTTCCAAAATGTCCAAGAACTCCTTGAGATCATTTGTGAGTAGGGAGAATCGAAGAGATGAAATTGGCAATTTCACACTTTGATTTCAAGCCATTTCATGAAGAACAAAATTCAAATATGAACCTATGCTGCCTAATCCATGCTTTAAAGGTCCCAAAATTGTTTCTAACTCCATAATTTAATGCTTATTCAGTTGAAAAAGCCTTAATCCAAGCCCAAGATTCTTTGCCCGTTGTAATTCCATAAATGGCACAAAGTTGCCATTGCCATTTTGGAAAAGCATAACTTTTGCAACTTTACATTTCTTGAGCATTGGACCTTTTTTCTATGCACACACAAGTCCTATAAACCAAATATAAGTTGTCTAGGATTGGTACCAACTTCAAGCAGGCCAATACAAGCATGTGGAGACTTGTCTCTTCACTTTGCTTCAAAAGCAAGAAAGTATGCAAAAAAGCCTAGAACTGAAAAATCTGTTGTGGAGTTGACAAAAAACATTCTCTATACTAATACACAAACCCATTACAACTGCGAACAGGATTGCAAAAGGCCTAAAACACTCAAAACCTCCCTCTCACCAAAAACCTGTCAAAAACTTGCAGTTTGAGCATAAGCATAGCAATCCACAAATTGGCTCGTGTGTTTCAAGTTTTAATCATTCAAACACTTTACCTACCTCATATCTAAGTGACCCAGACCATCATCCATGCACTGTAACTCCTACTTCTTCATCTGCCATTTTTGTTTTCCAAGCTTGCAGGTTGACTTGGATAGAGAGTTTCAGACACTTTCAAAGCAAGGTAAGGATTGGAACACACTCAGGGAGGTTCAAGCAAGCTAAAGGAACCTTCAGGCCTTCCTAAATCTCACTCAAACTCCATTCACGATCTCAGCTGAAAGAGGTAAGAATTCCAACTTTTATCTCTTCATACAAGCATCCATTGGCCATGATTTGTGAAAGGAAAATGTAGATATTATAGTGCTGAAGCCAACCATGTGCATAGATTCCATTTCTGTTCATTATGTGTAGAGGATTTTGAACTTTAAATTTCTGTAAAAATTAGGTTTAAAATTAGGGCTTTCAAAATTCGTTTTAATCTTTGATTATTTGATTCCATAAATTACATGGTTGAAATCGTAGGAATGAGTACTATCATTTTCATGTTTGAAGTTTTCATTTTCATGGAGAAATGAGAAAGATACAGGAGTTCTGGCCAGCTTGAGGAAGAAGACGAAGTACAGGGCAAAGGAAGCTGTTTGTGTTATGTTTTTATTGTTTCATATAAACTAACGGATGTACAGCCACCCCAGTGGCAAGGTAGCACGCTGGCAATGCCCAGGTCATGGGATCGAACCTTGGCGCTACCTTTTACATTTTTCTCATTTTTTTCAGTTTCAGTTTTGACATTTTTGGCAGTATGGGCTTGGTTCTTGGGCTTTCTTTTTTTTTTCTAACACACTACTCCCTGTTTGCTTGCAGCACCCCTGGCCCAATCTTTTTATTATTTATTTTATTTTCATATTTGTTTTATTAAAATATTTTCTCTAACACTTAAAAATCATAAAAAATATAAACATGATAAATTTTTCATTTTGTTTATTTTATTTTATTTTCACATAAAAATATATTTTTATTAAACTATATATTAATTATTTCTTTCTTAAATAAACTTGTAAATATAATAGAATTAGGTTAACTATTTTATTCCTTTTTATTCATACTTGTAAATATTTACTTTTGATATGTAAAAAGACTAAACATTTTTTTCATAAAATATTATTTATTATTTTCAATACAAAAAAAATACACAAAAATAATACTTAAAGAACTTTATTTTCCCTTTAATTAGAAATTATGGTTAACTATTTTTCTCAAGAAATAATTTCCTTTTTTAATAATATTTTTAGGATTAGGTTAAAACTCCTTTTCACATAAAAACAAAACAAAAATCTTTTTTCTTGCATATACACATATTGCATATTTAAATTATTTTGTATATTGTTTATTCAAATATTTGTACAAATTCGATTTGGTTGTAATAGCTTAATTATATTTACATTATTGCAAATCCCCGTTCATAATTTGTATTCCCCCCTCCCATAAAGTGTTGTAATAGCGTAGTAATCTTTAAATTACGCAATTTACCGCTTTTATATACCATGCTAGTAATTAGGATTTGAATGACAAGATAAAAACAAATCAAATAGAAAACCATAATCCAAGACAAAACCAAGCATTAGAATAACACACTTGCACACAATCATCCTTAGGGTTTCTCCACTTGGTTGCTTTATAAAAAAATAGCCATATTACGCATGCGAAGTATCTTGGCAAAACAAACAAATATAAGATCATAGTCCCTTGATGAACGCCATTCTAAAGTTGCCTTACAAAAATGATCTTAGTCCCTCAAAAATGCTAAGATACTTTGCAACATTGCTAATCATGGTTATACGATGACCCACGCCCGTCCCATTTACATCCAAAGATAGGGTTGCTTACCAAATCAATGGTAAGACAACAATGTCAAAGAAATAGAAAATGAACAAGAAAGAGATTTGAGTAGGTAGATTACTTCTAGTTACTTGTTCTATTTCCAAACAACTATCCTTGCTATTTTCAAAACAAGCACACACATTTCCAAACATTTTACAAACATTGAAAACATTTTCAAAAAGACAAACATCTTTGTATACATTCTTACGAACGAGAATCATTACAAAGATTGCCTAAACAATGGCCTCTTTTACAAAATACTTTCAAAAACCACAAAAAGCACACTTTCAAAACAAAAAGCAAGTGATCTAGCAAGTAACTAAGAGCCCATGGAAAACCATGGATGAAAAGGGTGCTAACACCTTCCCTTTTCATAATCTACCCCCCGAACTCAAGAAACAATCTCAAAGGTCTTTCCTGTGCTTTTTCACCTTTCCTTTTGGATAAAAGAAAAGTCGGTGGCGACTCTTGCTAACCTCAACATTTGCGATAAAACGCAAAACCCTCAAGTCAGTTCTCCCACCGTATCACAGAACTGGCGACTCTGCTGGGGAAAATTCTAAAAGTGGGGTTACCTTAGGGCTAGATCACATTTATTTGCTTACATTATTTGACTTGTTTGCTTTACATTATGGTTCTTTTCTTGGGTTTGAAATCCTCTACCCGTATTTAGGATACATTATAGGTAAATAGCAATACATTGTGGAAATTGTGCGGGGTATACGGACATGGTCTAAGCAATAGCTATGTTAGTGTGACATATTTGTGGGTACTGGTAGCCTTTGAGTCAATCAAAGAGAATACAGGGTCGCTGAGTGATGTCATGAAGCACTAATGAACTTCTAGAATCCTTTACTTGACCAACTTGGCCTTTAGGATGTAGTGAGATGACCGGCTTTGGTGCAGTCCGAAGTTGATAGATACTCTATACTACACTCATTGAGGGTTGGTTTCTTGGGATATTTCGGTCGCCATTAAAGAGGCTTGAACTGAAACAATGACCAAGGAAACAATCCGGTGATATTGAGCTCCTTAGAACCCGGTTACTATTGCTAGGACAGGTTTAAGCCAACTAAACTTCAAGAGGGTATTTACCTATAAAACCCCATGCAAGCCTAAACTAAGAACTTGTTTGCTTTGCTTGTATATGCATACTCGTACATAACATCATGGACATCATGAGCATCATATGCATTCACTAACCATTTCAAGGGTTTTGGAGATTCATCTTTGTTCTTGTTTTGTAGGATATGGATTCACTTCACAAGAAAACTATCCAAGTCAACCTTGTAAGAATTCCTCCAAAACTCAAGGAGCTAGCTTCAAGGATCCCTGAGAACTCTCCATTCACCGAGAGGCATGGTCGTCTACTCAACTTGGTCACCTCGAACACAAAGGAGGATATGATGAAGGTGCTCTTCCAGTTCTTTGATCCTTTGCACCATTGCTTCACATTTCCCGACTATCAGCTTGTGCCTACTTTGGAAGAATTCTCTCAACTCTTGAGGATTCCCATTCTCAATCAACAACCTTTCAACGGTACGGAAAGAGACCCAAAGCCAGAAGAGATTGCTCAAGCTCTGCACTTGCACTCATCTAATGTCACAACCCATTGGGAAACTAGAAGTGGT
Source organism: Vicia faba (assembly GCA_948472305.1). NCBI lineage: Eukaryota > Viridiplantae > Streptophyta > Magnoliopsida > Fabales > Fabaceae > Vicia > Vicia faba. The sequence goes on along the minus strand of OX451735.1, from coordinate 322,933,322 downwards.
GTCAAAGGCTTCTTAGCAAAGTTTCTGTTTGAGAAAGCCCAAAGCTGTTGGAATTCCATAGACTTACAAGATTTTGAGGAAATTGTGTCTCTCCTCATCTACGGGATGGTTATGTTTCTCAATCCTGACCAACTCATAGGTGTAAGTACTGTCAAAATCTTCATGTCACACTATCTGGTGCCTACATTGCTAGGGGATATCCTACACTATTTTCACACTCGCACAATGAGGAAAAGAGGTGTCCTTATGTGTTGCACTCCTCTCCTGGAAAGATGGCTTATTTCTTATCTTCCCCAATCAGTCTTAAAGAATGAGCAAGTATTGAGGTGGTCACAAAGGTTAATGACGCTCAAACATTCAGATATTCATTGGTGCTCTCGATCCAAAGAGAATGTTATCATTTTTTACCGTTGTGGGGAATTCCCTAATGTCCCTCTACTTGGCATTAGGGGAGGCATCAGTTACAACCCATGCTTATCTCTAAGATAGTTTGGTTATGCCCGAAGGGATGGCCCGCACGAGATGCTGATTCAAGGCTTGGTATTCGACTACGACAACGATGATCAAGGTCTTCGCCATAGATTCATCCGAGCTTGGAGGATGCTGAACAAGGTGGATAGCAAGACTTTGGGACACAAGAATTCCATCCCTCTTGAGCCTTACCTCAAGTGGGTACGAACCCGCTCTCAAAGTCTTATGGTGCCTTATCCTTCCATCCTTCCGGTGATCATTGAGCCTGTTAAGGAGGGAGAAGTTCCATAGACTATCCTACATCCTGATATGCCCACATCTCTTGAAGACCTACAAAAGGATTGGATACAACTCAAAGGAGAGCGAGATACTTTCGAAGCCCAATTCTACGCAAGCGAGAAGAAGGTTTTGGAACTCACTAGGCTACTTCATGAGGAGCGAACTCTAAATGCCTACATAGCACCAAAGAGGATGCGCACTACTTTCTTATCTTAGAGTTTTGTATTATTTTGCCCGAGGGGCATTGATGTACTCAAACTATATCTTATTAATATAACGTGTGTTTCTTTTTGTCTAAAATGAACTTCAATCTTTAAAAATCCTTGAAAACATTACATATGCACATATCATTCATCATAACATAAACATGTCTTTTGCAACGAGTTTCCTCGTCTCTCTACTGTTTATTTCAGTAAGATGGATCTCGAACAGATAGTCAAAGATCTTCAAGTTCAAAACACACAGTTTCAACAGTTACTCATGACCCTAGCCAAGGGGCAAGAAGAGTTGAAGACTCTGTTAGCTGAAGAAAGAAAGAAGAAAACAAAGAAGGTCACTGGGGTTTTGAATATGGGGAGAAGGTTTCAGGGACAGACTAGAAGAACCTTGAATTTTGCAACCACTTCTGGGGAAGGAGAAGGGAAAGGGAAAGAAACAGTGGTTCCGTCAGAATCTGAAGAGGGGGAAGAAGAGGAAGACTACTCTGAGGAACAATATCCTCCAGCAGATGATAAGTACAGACATCTTGAAGAGCGTTTGAGCGCTATGGAATTACAAAAGGTGCCAGATCTAGACTTTGAAGAATTGGGACTAGTGTCGGGAATTGTGATCCCACTGAAGTTCAAAGTGTCGTTGTTTGCAAAATATGATGGGGTGTCATGTCCTAAGATGCACCTCCGATCTTATGTAAGAAAGATCCAGCCGTACTCCGCCGATAAAGACTTGTGGGTGCATTTTTTCCAAGATAGCCTATCTGGAACACAACTCGATTGGTTTTACCAATTGGAAAGGGACAACATCCACAACTAGGAAGACCTTGCCGCAACTTTCTATAAGCAATATCAATATAATGCTGATTTGGCGCCTACCCGTACTTAACTTCAGAGCATGGCCATGCCTTCCAATGAGGGTTTCAAGGATTACGCGCAGAAGTGGAGAGATCTAGCTGGGAGAGTTCACCCCCTCTGTCTGAAAGGGAGTTGGTGGATATGTTCTTAGGCACTCTATCAGGACCTTTCTTACACCATCTGATTAGAAGCTCATCTGCAGGATTTATTGAGTTAATACTGACCAGAGAAAGGGTGGAAGCTGGCATAAAAAGTGGAAAGATTCAGAAGGATTCATACGCCTCTACAGCTGTGAGGAAACCTTTCATTGGGAAGAAGGAGGTATCTGTTGTTTATCCATAAAGGAACCAAGGGAGAGTCGAGCGCCGACCAATGGTAGGGGTTATCATGATCCCAAAGCCTGCATCTGATCAACCAAGAAGTAATCAACCGAGGGTAGAGAGGCCAGTCCGGCAATTCACCAGAATCAATATGACTCTAGCCTAGTTTTTACCGCATCTTCTGAAATCCAATTTGGTAACTTTAAAAGAAGCTCCAAAGAACCCCAACACAGCGTCCCCTCATTATTACCCAACTGCCAGATGCACATATCATTCTGAAAGTCTGGGTCATGACACTAACAATTGTAGGGCCCTGCAAAACAAGATTCAAGACCTTATAGAGACAAAAGAGATTGAGTTTGATTTGCCCGAGAAGCCAAATGTCATTTATGATCCTATGCCCAGGCATGGTCACAACACCAATGCAATTGAAGAAGATTTGTTTGTTACCACAATCGATGAACTTTTGACTCCACTCCCAATCATTAAGATAAACTTGTTAAAAGCCGGTGTATTCCCAGGTTGTAATGAAGACTTCCATCTTTGCGTATCCTCACCAACTGTTTTCCCTTTGTTGAGAACAGGCATTCAACGCTTGATTGACAACAAAGAGATTTTTTTTGAAAGTACTCTTGTTTCACCTGTTCTTGTTGAAGACGTTTCAATCATCACCATCTCTGCCAATTCTTCCAGGGTCTCCAAAAGACCCGTTAGGATTACATCAGTTCAAAAAACTACTCCTCTTATAATCACAATGCCTAGGCCAGTCCCGTATGAATCGGATAAAACTGTACTGTGGAATTACGGTGGGGACATCTACTACCATGGCATCAAACAAGATGGGTTGGCCGCCGAAGAGATAAGCTCCAAAGAAGAAAACTCTGACATTAGCAATATTGTCGGAACCAGTAAGATCACCCGAAGCGGTAGAATTTTCTCTCCAGAAATTGCCCCCCCAAAGGCAGTTTTTGGACCCGTGGCTGCTCCAAAGGTTACCTCGGTACCAATAATCATATCTGCAAGTGCTCGTATTAACAAAGAAGACACAACTCCTGCTGTCATTCCTACCAACACTCCTGCTGCTAAAACTCGAGGAAAAAGTATTCAAGAAGAGCCTGTCTGGACGAAGGCTCAACCACTGACTATCCCCGAAACCTCCAAGAAGGAAATGGAGGAGATCCTGAGAATAATAAAGAAGAGTGACTACAACGTAGTTGAACAGTTCGGGCAAACTCCCTCTAAAATCTCCATGCTGGCATTGTTACTATACTCCGAGGCACATGTGAAAGCCCTGGTGAAGTTTCTGAAGACATCCCATGTGTCTCAAGAGACGTATGCTGACCAATTTCAAGATTGTGTGGCCAGTTTGACGGCGGATAATGGCCTAGGCTTCTCGGATGCTGATCTGACACCAAGGGGAAGAAAGCACAACGAGGCATTGCATGTCTCTGTAGAATGTAGAGGAAAAACTCTGGCTTACGTCTTGGTGGAAACTGGCTCATCTTTGAATGTTTTACTAAAGAAATCTCTTTACAGACTAGACTGCGAAGGGCTGGCGTTGAAACCCAGTAACATAGTTGTAAGGGCATTTGATGGCTCAAAGAGGATGGTGCACAGGGAGGTGGGTATCCCCATAAAGGTTGGGACTCAAACTTTCAACTCAACCTTCTATGTAATGGACATCCGCCCCTCTTACTCCTTTCTGCTAGGACGACCATGGATCCATAATGTCGACGATGTCACCTCTACACTGCACCAGATGCTGAAATATCTGGTTCAGGGAAAAATTATCATTGTCCACGGGGAGGAAGAATATATAATTAGCCACCTTAATTCCTTCAGGTATGTGGAATTGGATGGCGAGTTCATTGAAACTCCTTTTCAACATTTCGAAGAAGTCTCTCAAGAGGTAGCAGTAACCAAGACTGCGTCCCAGATTCCCAATATCACAAGACCTCCACTCCGGATGTCATCTCTGAAAGACGCCAAGGCGGTTGTAGAGGAAGGTGGATGAACCATCTAGGGGAAACTTCCATATATTCCGTATAAATCTGACAAGTTTGGTTTAGGGTTCACTTCAAGTGCTCAGAAGGCTGTACGCCGTGCCCGTGCTGGAGGGCCACCCTTGAAGATTAGCAACCAAGAGGTCAATGCGGTGGAAGATGGTGAAGAGGATTGCAGCTTGGAGGATTGGATCTTTCCTACTGTCAACGGAGGACTTCGCAATTGGGAAGCCAGATACTTTGTCCCAATAACTTTCATCCCTCAGTAATTTATCTTTACATTTTTGTTGGACTTGTAATATTCACAAACAATTCACACATTTAAAACCTTGTGTCTTACCCGAGGCACAATGGTCCATTTGTAAGGGTTTTATTTCATCTTCATATGACATTTAACGAATCATGGACGTTTTTCACATACAAACTTTTGTGCTCATTGTTTTTCTTTTACATTTTATTTTTAAAGATGGCTATACCCTTACACACACCCACACTCACAACTGCAGGTACCTCTCCATTCCGGATCCCATGGGTAACGATACTACTATGGTCTTTTATGACTCTGAGGATCTAATCTACCAAGCCGAAGACGAAGGTGAGGAAGATTGTGAAGTACCAGGGGAACTGGCCAGACTACTACAATAAGAGGAACGAGCTATTCAGCCTCATGAGGAACCGATGGATACAATCAACTTGGGTACCAAGGAGGATAAAAAATAAATCAAGGTGGGTGCCAATCTAGAAGCCAGTGTCAAGGAGCGTCTGATTCAGCTATTACATGATTATGTTGAGATCTTTGCCTGGTCATATGAAGACATGCCGGGACTCGATACGAACATCGTGGTACATCGTCTGCCAACAAGAGAAGATTATCCACCAGTAAAACAAAAAGTCTGCCACATGAGACCTGATATGTCAGAGAAGATCAAAGCGGAAGTCATGAAACAATTCAATGTTGGATTCTTGGTTGTCACTTCCTATCCCCAATGGGTTGCCAACATTGTTCCCGTGCCTAAAAAGGACGGCAAAGTATGAATGTACGTGGACTATAGAGATTTGAATAGGGCCAGCCCTAAAGATGATTTTCCACTCCCCCACATCGATATCCTGGTTAACAATACGACCTAACACAAAGTGTTTTCTTTCATGGACGGATTCTCAAGTTATAACCAAATCAAAATGGCACCTGAGGACATGGAGAAAACTACATTTGTCACACAGTGTGGCACATTCTGCTACAAAGTGATGCCATTCAGACTGATGAATGCTGGGGCAACCTATCAGCGTGCCATGGTAGCTTTGTTTCATGTTATGATACATCATGAAATAGAAGTCTACATAGATGATATGATAGTAAGATCACAAACAGAAGAGGAGCACCTTGATCACTTGCAAAAGTTGTTTGAAAGGTTGAAGAAGTACAAGCTAAGGTTGAACCCAAACAAGTGCACGTTCGGAGCACGGTCCAGTAAACTCTTAGGTTTTATCGTCAGTAACAAAGGCATTGAGGTCGATCCTGCCAAGGTTAAAGCAATACAAGAAATGCCTGCTCCTCTTACTGAGAAAGAAGTCAGAGGATTCTTGGGGCGCCTGAACTATATTTCCAGATTCATTTCTCACCTAACAGCTACTTGTGAGCCAAACTTCAAACTATTGAAGAAAGATCAAGTAGTCAGATGGAATGATGAGTGCTAGGTTGCTTTTGACAAAATCAAAGAGTACTTACAAGAGCCTCCTATTTTGATGCCACCAGTCGAGGGAAGACCACCGATCATGTATCTAACCGTTTTAGAGAACTCAATGGGGTGTGTATTGGGGCAGTATGACGAGTTTGGCCGAAAAGAGCACGCTATTTATTACCTGAGCAAAAAGTTTACCGACTGTGAAACCAGATATTCACTGCTCGAGAAAACCTGTTGTGCTCTGGCATGGGCTGCTCGCCGGCTAAGACAGTATATGCTGACTCATACTACTTTGTTGATATCTAAGATGGATCCGATAAAATACATCTTCGAAAATCCTGCTCTATCTGGGAGAATAGCTAGATGGAAGATGATCCTAACAGAATATGACATACAATATACTACCCAGAAAGCTATAAAGTATCGGATGATCATCTTACTCATCAAGCTGTAGAAGATTACCAGTCCATGAAATTCGAATTCCCGGATGAAGACATCATGACATTAGACAAATGTGAATAAATCAAGCCATATGACGGACCTGAACAAGGATCTCGATGGACCCTGTTCTTTAATGGGGAATCCAATGTACTTGGTAATGGCATCAGCGCTATACTCATATCTCCGGAAGGGTGTCATACTCCCTTTACTGCCAGACTTTGCTTCAAGTGTACAAACAACATGGCGGAGTACGAAGCATGTATCTTTGGTCTCAGAGCTGCCATAGACTTGGGAATCAAATCTTTATATGTGTTTGGAGATTCAGCTTTGGTCATCAGTCAGATCAAAGGGGAATGGGACACTAAACACCCAAACCTTATCCCTTACAAAGAACATGTTTTGACATTACTACCACATTTTGAGAAGATTACCTTCGAGCATTTTCCGCGAGAATAAAATCAGCTAGCAGACGCTCTAGCCACAATGTCATCTATGTTTAAACTTAATTGGGATAACGAGGCTCCCCAGATCACCATCGAACGAATGGATGAACCGGCACATTGTCACGAGATTAATACTGAAGAGGTAGTGGACCAACCTTGGTTTCATGAAGTCAAGAGGTATCTCGAGGCTCAAGAATATCCAGAAGGAGCTTCAACCAATGATACAAATTTCTTAAAGAGATTCTCTGCTAAGTTCTTCCTTAGTAATGGCATCCTATACAAACGTAATCAGTACTCCATTCTACTTCGGTGTATGGATAAGATTGAGGCTGAAAATATCATGGCTGAATTACATGAAGGTACTTTTGGCACCCACTCCAGTGGGCATACGATGGCGAAGAAAATCCTATGGGAAGGCTATTATTGGTCTACCATAGAAGTAGATTGCTATCAACACTCTCGGACCTCTCATAAGTGTCAAATTTACACTGACAAGGTGCACGTACCTCCGGTTCCTCTGAATGTTTTGACGGCTCCTTGGCCCTTAGCTATGTGGGGAATTGACATGATTGGAGAGATCAAGCCTACAGCCTCCAATGGAAACCGTTTCATCCTAGTGGCCATTGACTATTTTACCAAGTGGGTTGAAGCAGCTTCCTTCGCATCTGTTACCAAGAATGTTGTTTCCCGCTTCATCAAGCAAAATCTCATTTGCGGGTACGGTATCCCGGAAAGGATCATCACTGACAATGGTACAAATCTTAACAACACTATGATCACCGACTTGTGCGAGCAATTCAAGATTCAGCATCACAATTATTCCCCCTATCGGCCAAAGATGAATGGTGGTGTCGAAGCTACAAATTAAAAAATTAAAAAGATCATACAAAAGATGACAGTCACATACAAAGACTGGCATGAGATGCTACCATTCGCTCTCCACGGGTATCGCACCACGGCTCGCACATCAACTGGGGAAACACCCTATTCTTTGGTATATGGCATGGAAGTTGTTTTGCCCATTGAGGTTCAAATCCCCTCTCTGAGGATTATGAAAGATGCAGGTTTGAATGAAGACGATTGGATCCAGACTCGACTTGATCAACTAAACTTAATTGATGAAAAGAGACTTACTGCTGTGTGCCATGGTCATATGTATCAAAAACGGATGATCAAGGCTTTCAAAAAGAAAGTCAGACGCCAAGTATATCAAGTTAGGGATCTAGTGATCAAACATATCATTTTGCCACAAAGTGATCCCAGGGGCAAATGGACTCCTACCTATGAAGGGCCATTTGTAATCAAGAACATATTCTCCAGTGGGGCAATGATCTTGACCACCATGGACGGTGATGACCTGCCACACCCTGCGAACGCGGACATAGTCAAAAGATACTACGCATAAGAGACCCGCTAGGTTGACACACCTAGGCAAAAAAAGGGGCATCCCGGCGAACCAAAAGGTTTGGGCAAAAATTAGGGATAAAAAAAATCTATACACCTGGAAAGTTGAAAACCCGAAAGGGCGACTTGGGCAAAAAAGGGTTTCCCGATGGACTGAAAACTCGGAAGGGCAGTCCAGGAAAAAGTTAGGGAATTAAAGCGTATGACTATGTCCCGTCGGATCACTTGACGGACAACCTTTGGCTCTTACTGATAAACTCAGAGTTTCTGATCAATTCAATCATCTTCGGACAAGGCGCAAATAGACAAGATACTCGGAGTTATGAAGGCTATAGCAGGATGGGAACCCCATGGGATTATTACACATAGCTATCTTTCTTTGTATAAATTTTTCTTGTTTTATGACACCATTCTCTTACTAGAATGTTTGTATCCTTTTACAAAATACTTATTCAAAGTCAATACAAAGATGTCCCTTTGAAAGTGAAAAAAAACTATCTGCCTTTTCTTTACAATTGTGTTTGGTTTGCAAAATGTCCAATGATTCATTGATGAAAATATGCATTTGAACATAATTACTGTTTACAAATAAACAAAATGAGAAAGACAATTACTGATAGGATGAAAGGACAGGAAAACGTTTTTAGGCTATTCCATAAGTAATCCCCACAGTACGTCATTTGAACCCCTCAGTGGAACTAAACTTCAAATTATTAATCCCAGTAGAAATCGTCAAAATTCTCAAGATTCCCCAAACAGATCTTACAAGCAGTACATGGCACTTCCCTCACAACAGAATTTACTTCTCTCAACAAGTGTTCATCAGTACTTCAACTTCAAGACATAAAAATTCAACATATCCTCAGCAGCATTCATGAATTTGTTTTCCTCAAACGGACAACAATACAACAAATCAGCTTACATGGGCATACATTGCATCCACATATCATAAACATTGATAAAGCGACTACATTGCATCATACATTTCATGCAACATAATTTTGTGTTTCAGCTAACATTTTACCCTTTTCAGGATAAGATTAACAACTACCAATAACAATATGGAATCATGATACAGTATGGATACGCTCCAGACACGGATGCCATTCTGATACTCATTCAGATTCAACCTTTTGATATAGTACGGATACGCTCCAGACACGGATGCCATTCTGATACTCATTCAGATTCAACCTTTTGATACAGTACGGATACGCTCCAGACACGGATACCATTCTAATACTCATTCAGATTCAACTTTCAGATACAGTACGGATACACTCCAGACACGAATGCCATTCTAATACTCATTCAAATTCAACTTTCAGATACAGTACATATACGCTCCAGACACGGATTCCATTCTGATACCCACTCAGATACATTACGGATACGCTCCAGACACAGATGCCATTCTGACACTCATTCTTTCAACTTACAACTTACAATTCAACAAACATTTTTGGATGGAATCTACAAGACCATCTCCAACAAGATTCTATCACTTCTCCAAATGGCATCTTTAAGGCCATTCCCTCAACTATACATCATCGAGTCAAATTTCTGGGCACTCTAGTGTCCAATCATTCTCTCACCTTCGAGTCACGAATAGAAAAACTCACCAATCTAACTCTTCAGGTTTAAGAAGATTGAACAGGAGCAACTGTTGTACCCCAAAATTTTCCCTCTCATTTATCAATATTTTCTCACAAGATCTCTTTGACTCAGGACTGGATTAAGGTTTGATCAACTCAAGACATCTCATCTAACACTGATGACCCAAAATTAGGGTTTGAGTTTTCCCAAGGATTTTTGGACTATCAATGCTTCATATGACTTTTAAACATCATTATGGACCCCTAAGATTACTCATGTCAAGTTTCAAGCCTTGAATCCCATTTTTGATCAATCAATTGGACAGTTGACCTAAAAATCAGCTATATTGGGGAAAAAGTCATCCATGGACAATTAATAGTAAAACTTCATAATTTTTGAACCACATCAACATTCTAGACTCATATATATCATTTGATCAAGTTTGGACCATAATTCCTCAAGAAATTTAATCAAATCATCAAAAGGGCAAAATGGTCAAAATTAGGGTTTTGAGTGAGAAAAGGCAATTTCTGATTTTTGACCTAACAAATGACCAATTGGTTTGAAGCATGATTTCAAGGGTTCATTTGTATCATCTTGACCTAATTACATGGTTCAAAACATTGCAATTTCATTGGATTGACAAATGAAATTTGCAATCAACTAATCAAAAGTCAACTATATACTGAAAAGTCAAACTTTGACTTTTTGGTCAAATTCAAGTACCAAGGATCACAGTTCATCAAAACATGTCAAAAAGTGAAACTTTTTCATCAAGAAATCAAGCATTGAAGATCTTGTTTTGAAATTTGAATTTTTCTTAACTTAGAAATTTTTCTAAGTATAGAAAATTTCTTATTTTTTCTCAACTTTACGCCATTTTTTCACCATGATACAAGATGATTCAAAGAAAGTTCCCAACATGAAATTTGTAGACCTCCATGAAATCTAAAACTTCTCTTCACACATTTTTCCCTAAATATGCTTGGATCTCAAGATATAATTTTTTGAATACATGCCCATGAACTAAAATAACTTAGTGAAATTTTGCCCTAATTTAGGCAGGTTTTTGACCCAACTTCATGGAAATTTTTTACCTAGTTCCAAGAGGAATATTGAAATTCATTTCAAAGATGAGTTATATATCAAATTGCAAGCTTTCCAAAATGTCAAAGAACTCCTTGAGATCATTTGTGAGTAGGGAGAATCGAAGAGATGAAATTGGCAATTTCTCACTTTGATTTCAAGCCATTTCATGAAGAACAAAATTCAAATCTGAACCTATACTTCCTAATCCATTCTTTACAGGTCCCAAACTTGTTTCTCATTCCATAATTTAATGCTTATTCAGTTGACAAAGCCTTAATCCAAGCCCAAGAGTTTTTGCCCAAGTTGTAATTCCATAAATGCCACAAAGTTGCCATTGCCATTTTGGAAAAGCATAGCTTTTGCAACTTTACATTTTTTCAGTATTGGACCTGTTTTCTCTACACACACAAGTCCTATAAACTAAATACAAGTTGTCTAGGATTGGTACCAACTTCAAGCAGGCCAGTACAAGTATATGGAGACTTGTCTCTTTACTTTGCTTCAAAAGCAAGAAAGTGTGCAAAAAGCCTAGAACTGAAAAATATGTTGTGGAGTTGACAAAAAACTTTCTCTATACTAATACACAAACCTATTACAACTGAGAACAGGATTGCAAAAGGCCTAAAACACTCCAAAACTCCCTCTTACCAAAAACCTGTCAAAAACCTGCAGTTTGAGCATAAGCATAGCAATCCACAAATTGGCTCGTGTGTTTCAAGTTTTAATCATTCAAACACTTTACCTACCTCATATCTAAGTGATCCATACCATCATACCTGCACTGTAACTCCTCCTTCTTCATCTTCCATTTTTTTCCAAGCTTGCAGGTTGACTTGGATAGAGAGTTTCAGACACTTTCAAAGAAAGGTAAGGATTTGAACAAACTCAGGGAGGTTCAAGCAAGCTAAAGGAACCTTCAGGCCTTCCTAAATCTCACTCAAACTCCATTCACGGTCTCAGCTGAAACAGGTAAGAATTCCAACTTTTATCCCTTCATACAGGCATCCATTGCCACTATTTGTGAAAGGAAAATGTAGATATTATAGTGCTGAAGCCAACCATGTGCATAGATTCCATTTCTGTTCATTATGTGTAGAGGATTTTGAAGTTCAAATTTCTGTAAAAATTAGGTTTAAAATTAGGGCTTTCAAAATTCCTTTTAATCTTTGATTATTAATTTCCATAAATTACATGGTTGAAATCGTGGGAATGAGTACTATCATTTTCATGTTGGAAGTTTTCATTTTCATGGAGAAATGAGAAAGATACAGGAGTTCTGGCCAACTTGAGGAAGAAGACGAAGTACAGGGCAAAGGAAGTTGTTTGTGTTATGTTTTTATTGTTTCATATAAACTAACGGATGTACAGCCACCCTAGTGGCAAGGTAGCGCGCTGGCAATGCCCAAGTCATGGGTTCGAACCTTGGCGCTACCTTTTACATTTTTCTCATTTTTTCAGTTTCAGTTTTGACATTTTTGGCAGTATTGGCTTGGTTCTTGGGCTTTTTTTTTTCTAACACACTACTCCCTGTTTGCTTTCAGCACCCCTGGCCCAATCTTTTTATTATTTATTTTATTTCCATATTTGTTTTATTAAAATATTTTCTCTAACACTTAAAAATCATAAAAAATATAAACATGATAAATTTTTCATTTTGTTTATTTTATTTTATTTTCACATAAAAAAATATTTTTATTAAACTATATATTAATTATTTCTTTCAAAAATAAACTTGTAAATATAATAGAATTAGGTTAACTATTTTATTCCTTTTTATTCATACTTGTAAATATTTATTTTTGATATGTAAAAAGACTAAACATTTTTTTCAAAAAATATTATTTATTATTTTCAATACAAAAAAAAATACACAAAAATAATACTTAAAGAAATTTATTTTCCCTTTAATTAGAAATTAGGGTTAACCATTTTTCTCAAGAAATAATTTCCTTTTTTAATAATATTTTTAGGATTAGGTTAAAACTCCTTTTCACATAAAAACAAAACAAAAATCTTTTTTCTTGCATATACACATATTGCATATTTAAATTATATGGTATATTGTTTATTCAAATATTTGTACAAATTCGATTTTGTTGTAATAGCTTAATTAGATTTACATTATTGCAAATCCCCATTCATAATTTATATTCCCCCCTCCCATAAAGTGTTGTAATAGTGTAGTAATCTTTAAATTACGCAATTTACCGCTTTTATATACCATGCTAGTAATTAGGGTTTGAATGACAAGATAAAAACAAATCAAATAGAAAACCCTAATCCAAGACAAAACTAAGCATGAATATAATACACTTGCACACAAGCATCCTTAGGATTTCTCCACTCGGTTGCCTTATACAAAAATAGTCATATTACGCATGCGAAGTATCTTGGCAAAACAAACAAATATAAGATCATAGTCCCTCGATGAACGCCATTCTAAAGTTGCCTTACAAAAAATGATCTTAGTCCCTCAAAAATGCTAAGATACTTTGCAACATTGCTAATCATGGTTATACGATGACCCACGCCTGTCCCGTTTACATCCAAAGATAGGGTTGCTTACCAAATCAATGGTAAGACAACAATGTCAAAGGAATAGAAAATGAACAAGAAAGACATTTGAGTAGGTAGATTACTTCTAGTTACTTGCTCTATTTCCAAACAACTATCCTTGCTATTTTCAAAACAAACACACACATTTCCAAACATTTTACAAACATTGAAAACATTTTCAAAAAGACAAACATCTTTGTATACATTCTTACGAACTAGAATTATTACAAATGTTGCCTAAACAATTGCCTCTTTTACAAAATACTTTCAAAAACCACACAAAGCATAATTTCAAAACAAAAAGCAAGTGATCTAGCAAGTAACTAAGAGCCCATGAAAACCATGGATGAAAAGGGTTCTAACACCTTCCCTTTTCATAATCTATCCCCTGAACTCAAGAAACAATCTCAAAGGTCTTTCCTGTGCTTTTTCACCTTTCCTTTTGGATAAAAGAAAAGTCGGTGGCGAATCTTGCTAACCGCAACATTTGCAATAAAACGCAAAACCCTCAAGTCAGTTCTCCCACCGTATCACACAAAGGTTAGGAAAAATCAGTAATAACAAAAATATAAAAATTACAAAAAAGGAATTTTGGTTGTAGAGCAACAAAATTCTAATTGAGCTCAAATTACACTGAATAACTAGGCAGTCCCCGCAATGGCGCTAAAAACTTTATAGGAAAAATAGCAGGTGTACTAATTTTTCCCTTTGTAATAAAAGGGAAATTCCCCGAATGTCAAACTCAAGGATTCCATAGAATTATCGAGTTTAATGTGTGGTTCAATTAAAAAAAAAAACTTAACTTAGGGTTTTGGTTTTAGAAATTGTCAATGAATTATAAGCAGAAATATAGATATGCTTTTTCACAGATATTTTTCCCTAGAGTATATTTTCCCCAGATATTGCATTGTATCCTTTAGAGTATTTTCCCCTAAGTACTTAGTGATAAAACCTTTAACCATCTATCGTAAATCCTAAGTCCTTAGAGATATCTGATGGAGTCAAGCATTTATTTTATCAAGAGTGATCTGGTAACTACAGGGTATCCGTAGTCCTAGGTGATATCTACTATAGCCTAATCATACAAAAAACTTAACAGTCACGGTCCAGCTGGTTATTAACCATAAATCAATCCTAGTTGGTTCGATAAGGAAAGCATAAAAACATTACACAATTAAATTGAATAAGAAGAAAACTTTCTTAAAGAACTCAGGAATTCATAATCATTACAAATTCAAATCATGGGCACCCCCTAGAATTGGGGGGTTTAGCGTTCATATTGTTCACGAGAATTGTAAAAATAAAAGAATTAGACATTAAAGATGATGAATGAACTTTGGTCTTCAATCCCGTCCGCTCATGAAAGATCTCCATTATTCAAGAATCTCATATCCTCACTCCTAGACTCTAGAATTTGTTCGCTGCAAAAAAGGTCCCTAATTCTTCTTTAAAACTCATCTAAATAGTGCACAGTCCATTTGTCTCGGTCAGAAATGTCCAAAATGCCCCTTTGGGTCCCAAATCATAAAAAATCATAAAACACTCAAAATAAGCGTCCTGGCCAACATGGGTCGTGTCACATGACACGGGCACTTGTGTTGGCCTCTGTCCATCGCTCCAACAACACCTCTGACCCAGAGCTTCTGACACGGGCCGTATCAACTAACACAGGAACCCGTGTTTGCCTATGCCTTTTCTCCCAAATTGCAGTTGTGTATCCTCTCCTAATATGGATTGTGTCAAGTGACACGGGTGGCCGAGTCAGGCACCCTATAGCTCCGTTTTTTATACTTCGTCCAAAACTTCGAATTTTCACTTTTCACACTGATTTTTCTGGTTTTATTCCTCTGAGCCTGAAAACAACAAAATACACAACTAATGCATAAAACATAGAAGAATTAAATAAAATAATTGAATAAATAAAGAAACTAGAACTAAAATCAATTGTAAATAAATGTGGAAAAACAACTGATCACCCCTTCTTCTGCATTTTCTCCTTTGGTTTTACAGAACTAGTCATTCATCTATTCCCTCAGTTTTTTTAAGAATGTTTTTTTATTTTCTCTTCATTCATTCATCTTCTAAGACGGCCTATAGATCCTCTTTTGATATTAAAAATCAGCTAGTTGTCATTAATGAAAAGCAATTTGTTTTTGATGAACTACTTGCCCTTGGGTATGATTTTTAAAGAAAAGTCTCTAAATAAGGATGGAATGGCTACTTCAACATGCTCCTTAGATTCACTTACCCAAATATCGTCAAAGAATTATGGGTTAACTCTTTTATCCATCAGATATGTATGGAGTCTTCCATTCTTTCTAATGTATCTGGTGTTTCTATCATTTTTGCCACAACTACTATTGTTAACGCCATAAACTGTGAAGACGTTGGGGTTCTTCTAGATATAATATTATGGGAATATTATTTTCCATTTGACTATATCTTTGTTGATC
Source organism: Vicia faba (assembly GCA_948472305.1). NCBI lineage: Eukaryota > Viridiplantae > Streptophyta > Magnoliopsida > Fabales > Fabaceae > Vicia > Vicia faba. The sequence continues at coordinate 322,917,518 of OX451735.1, read as the reverse complement.
CATCCAACACCTCTGATTTCTCTAATCTTTGTTCCAATGCAATAGTGTGGCATCAACTTTTGAACATAAACTTTTTCCGAGGAATGAGGATTTAGATTCTTTAGATATTAATGAAAAAGAGCTTATGCTACTTATCACTTTAGATATTCATATCACTCTTCCTTAACTCTTGTTTGACTACTAGAATAAGATTCTTATGGCCTTCCATAAGGGAAAATCCTTCTTCGTTCCTTATGGACGAGTTCTCTCAAAACTTTTTATCCAACAAGGAGTGGTTTTAACTTTTTATAACTCTTCAAAAGCTTAGAGTGTAATGTTGAAGGTTAAAATCAAGATAGTCTCTTGGAATGTATTTTATTATGTTTGATTGTATTTAAAAATTCTTGTCAGTTTTTTTCTTTATCAATAAATCTTTTTGTTTTATTTTTGGTTAGATGGTTAGCAAGCATTATCACAATTTACAAATATGATAAATTAAAGAGAATTAACAATAAATTGACAAACTAAAGGAAGGACATTATTGATTAAAGAGAAGCATCACAAATATTGTTATAGATAAGTTTCTTAAGAATACCCTTCTTAGAACTCTTCATATGCATTAGGCCATGAATCCAAATAACCTTCCAGTATTCGTCCCATTCTTCATCAGAATCTTCCTTCTGCTTCTCTAGCCTATTCATCAAACATTATTAGGTCCTTCTCACAGGAAGAGCTTCGGCTGATGAAGATGTTTTTGTAGCTAGGGAAGTTAGTGCATTTGATTCTTCCTTCTCCTTGAGCTTCTCTTCTATTGCCTGCTTCTTGAACAGATTAATTACCTCCTTCTTATAATCCTTCTTTTGTGCCTTGAACTGATTTTCTTTCCCATTCTTATTATTGAAGAGGAATTCAATGAAAATTTTCACACAGAATAACTATATTTATAAAAGAATATCTTAGATTTCGTAAAACATTTGTATTAAAGATTGCCTTGGGAAGAGACTTTTGTTAGTAATCTACTCTTATCTATCTTGTAACTTGTGGAAATAGTGCTTGCCTTCTCTCCAACCAATAACATTTTAAAAAATGTTTTAACTTTGTACTTCTTCAAATTGTTTTCAATTTTTTATTGAGGGATAAGTTGAATCTACTAAGTCTAGTGCATGTGTTAAAGTGAGACTATTAAAGATACATAAAATACTTTATGCATTTCATTGGAAGAAGCTAGTAAAAGGATAGAACACTAGAATGTTACATCTTGAAGATAAGAAAAATCTAAGAAATATCAACATAGATTTCTGGTTGATTCTCTAGTTCATCCAGATACTTCAAATAGTATTAATCATCCTCATCTTCAGATGAAGGAGATTCATCTCTCCTGCTTCTTTGCATGGCTTATATAACTTCGCATCTGCTTCGAGTAGTAACTCCAGAAGTACGTGTTAAGTCAATAACAAAGAAAACATGGGTTGGTGATTCCTCCTCAGAGTCTTGTTTCTTCTCCTTTGTCTGCTTCTTATGTTTCAAAGTCTTCTTGGCATCTCTTTCTACCTTTGATAGTTTTTTCCTACCCATTCTTATAGACTGTGTAAATCATAAAAGAGAAAGATGATTTGGTTAAGTTATATGGCCTATGCACTTATAGAGAAATTTTCCTTAGAAAACAACTTCAAAAATCTTATGGCCATGTTTCTCGAGCCTTTCTCCCTATGTTGTAATGTCTGAATCTCACCCTAAACCATCTTGAAATTTGTAGTTTGGATGCTCATCTATCAAACACGCTTCTGTCTTTTCACTAACTATTTACCTACTAATTTTTTATTATTTTCTTTCTGAGTAGAATCTTTTTCTGTTTTTCTTCTGTCTCAAAACTTCTTTTTCTCTTTTTTATTTTTTTTCTTTCATTTTTTGTTTCTTTTTGTTGATGACAAAAGGGGGAGAATTATATGAGAAATATGAAAGTATTTAAAGAGTTTAATAAAAACATATTTTCTATGTGAAAATGTGTTTTATCAATATCTTAAACCCAACTTATTTAACTTAATCATTTTATGCTTAAAGTTGTAACAAAAAGTCGGTGAAATATGGAAGTACCTCAAGACTTTGATAAAAACATTTTCTATGTGAAAATGTGCTTTCTAGATTCTGAGTTCAAGACATTTTCTATGTGAAAATATGCTTTTATCCGGATCCTGAATTATATGCCTAATGGTGTAACAAGAAGTTTGTTATTTATTGAAAAGTACTTCAAGAATTTAATAAATATATTTTCTATATGAAAATATGAAAATATGCTTTTGTCAAGATCCAGAATCCTCAACTTAATCAAAATGTGCTTAATATTGTAGAAGATGTTTTAATAACTTGGATAGTACATTAAGGGGAGCTTACAAAACTCAACCTGTGAACTCTTAAAATTCAGAGAGAGCTTACAAACCTCAGGCTCTGAACTCAAGTTAATAAAACTGAATTAATAATTTGCAAAGAATCTAGGTAGAGATTACAAACCGCAACCTATGGACTATTAGACTCAGGGGGAGCTTACAAACTTTAGACCCTGATGTTGTCAAGTTATAATTCAAAATGGTTTAAGTAATTTAGATAGAAATTTGGTGGAGATTACAAACCTCAACCTATGGATTGTTAGACTCAGATGGAGCTTACAAACCCCATCCTTTGAAGTTGTCAAATTATTAAAACTCACCAACCTATTGTTCTTAAAATACTCATATTTGACATCATCAAAAAGGGGGAGATTGTTGGAACAAAATTTGTTCACACTAATTGAGTGCATACTCCTTGGGTTTTGAAGATGATAAAAGTACTTAAAGAACAATAGAGTATACTAATGTTTGACTAAGTGTGCAGAATCATTAAGCTTATATTTAACTTGGTCCTGACCTAGTTAAAGAGCTTCTAAAGAAGAAGCAAGTGAAACCAGATTCTACAGGATAAAAACCTGAGTTTCAAACAAGACCTCGGTGCCATATTTAAGCTTCTAATATTTTAAAATAAACTCAATTTCTATATTGAATTTTTCTCTGATGATTCCAACAGAACTAAAGGGCTTGTTGGAAGTATAGTACAAAGCTCTTTTGTTTGTACTATATGCAAAAGCAACTACATCTTATCAACAACTTGAATATTGGAGGAATTCAACTAGAGGTTTTAGCACAAGGCTTAAGGAAAAATGATATGATTTCTTCAGTCTACTACTCCATGTATATGAACACCTTTCTTGAGAAAGACATAATTTATAATGAAATTATTTAGAAGATGAAGTTCCTCATCGTACTAACCCCAACGTCTCTCTCTTGGAAATATCTTTTTCATCAAAGTCACTTGTACAAGAAAGCTTCCAATGTCTCTTTTGTTACCTCTATATAAAGGAGCTAAATATTCAAAAATAAGTAACAAGAATAATATAACAAGAACAACCACAGAAAACCAGAAATTGCAAGAACTATTTCAATCTTCATGTTACAATTTATAGTTGTTCAATTGCACATAGACTTGAGAATATTATTATACTTATATATCCTAGAAATTTCAAGTATCAAGGTCTTTGCGTATGTTGTATTATATGTACCTACGATTGTATATCAAGTACATCTTGTTATAATCTAAACATTTTGTTTAGAACTTGGAAAAGTCTCATTCTAGTTTGATTGAGCTAGAAAGTCCTGAATAGTTGATTTAGGAAATGAAGTCTCATTTTAGTTTGATTGAACAAGGAAGTACTGAACAATTTGTTTAGGAAAGGAAGTCTCTTTCTAGTTTGATTGAGTAAAGAAGTTATGGACAGTTGGTTTGGGCAAGAAGTCTCTTTCTAGTGAGATTGAGCAGGAAGTCTAGGACTGGTGTGTTTAAGCAAATTGTAATCATCTAATGATTATAGTGAAAAGCTCTTGCATGGAAATGAAACTGGACTAATATCATTATAGAGGAACTGAGATATGTTTTGTGTGTGATTTATTTATAGCTTTCTAAAATATTTTGATGTTGCATAATCAAGCTAAGAATTTGAACTTGGTCAGATTCAGAAGTTGTTGTTTGGAAAAGCTTAATTATTAGTTACACAAATATTTATCACCTTCAGTTTTCAGTACTTCATCATATTTACTGGTGTGATCGGTGGATCTGGAACTGACTGTTTAACACTGGTTCGAGAAATGTCGCGGAAGCAAGAGTCGCCACCGTCTTTTATTTTCTCCAAATGGAAAGGACAAAAGCACAGAAAAATTCCTTATTGAGATTAGTTCTCGGTTCGGGAGGTAGATTTATAGAAAGGGAAGGTGTTAGCACCCTTTCTATCCATGGTTATCCATGGGCTCTTAGATACTTGCTCATTTGTGTTTTCAAAATGTTTGTTTGCTTTTCAAGGTGAGTGGGTTTGAAAAAGTTCCGTTTAAAATTTCAGTTCGACTCTTGTATCAATCCTCAAGAGTGTTTGAAAAGTTGTTTTTTAAAGCTTTTTGCAAAGTGTCGGTGTGAAAAGAATTTTTTTGATTTGTTTTGAATTAGAGCAAGTATCTACGATTCATCTACCTACCCTAAGGAATTAGTCTGTGTAAATGTCCTTAAGGTAGTGCCATCCCACCATTGAGGGGTAGGTAGCACCACCGTTGGAGGTGTTCGGGTCAATTCGAAGGTTCGGGACATTGTGGTCACCAGAGCAATAGGAGGATACCTTAGAAGCTACCCTCATGCCATGTTCATGGACATGAGGACTTACTAAAACGTCCTCTACTCGACGGCCACGTTTCGAGGGGCAAGGCAACAGTGAGGCGTACCCTAGGGGTGGTGTGTGAATTGTGTGTCATCTTCAATTATGTTTATCTTGTCATGCATTGGTGATCTACGCTTTATTTTTATTTTTGGCATTCATTCTTTCATGTGGTTATTAACAGTTAAAAGGTGCGGAATTTAAAAGTCCTATGCTATTACAAAGGCGCGGGTCTACATCGCCAAATTAAACCAAGACCCGATTTGAAATAAATAAAAATGCGGAAAAATAAATATCCTAATTAATCTATTACAAGGCTTTGGGGCAATTACATGAAATTTTAAAAAAGGAAATAGAAGTAAACGTTCGAAAAGAAATAAAATCGAGAATGCGAGGGCGTTGGACCCTTTTAAAGAAATTACATCGAAATCGTAAATTAATTAAATTAAACAAAAGCAAGAACTTATTTTTTGGAGTTTTTGTATTTATGGAATTTAATTAGAAAATTAAATGGAATTAAAACCCTAATTCTAAACTATTTTTAATTTGTTAAAAAAAATGTTTAAGTTGTAACCTAATTTACATTAATTATTTACATGGCATATTTATTTATAAAAAGAATTAATACTTAATAATGGTAAAAAGAAAAGAAAAAGAATAAAAGCATTAAAACCCTAATCTCTATATTTTTTTAATTTATAAAAAAATATTGAATTAAACCTAGAATTAAAACTAAATTAGTTTACAAAATTTATTTACAAAATAATATTAAATAAAATAATAAACATATTTTACTTTTTTGACTTTCTGATTTTTTTTGTATTTTTATATTATAAAATTATTTTTATGGAATTAAATAAAATAATTAATCAAAAGAAAAAAAGAGAATTAAAAAAAAGAAGAAAAATGCAAACCATAGGGGGTTTTCTGGCCAATTATGGAGGTATATAGGAAGCATTTTGGCCCATGGAATGCAGGCCCATGTTGACTTTCCTGGCGCGTGAGGGAAGCAGTTGACTGGTGCCCATGGTGATCTGCCAATTCTGACCTTTGGATTGATCTCTGAAGTCATGTGGCGCGCCAAGGTGTTGGATGCATGGTAGACCACTGAAGGATATGCTGCGTAGGAACACATTAAGCAAAATAATATTGAGAAGGGAGGGGACCTGGGAATCGAACCCAGGTCTCAGTACCTATTGTCCACGTTGGCTACCAATTGAACTAGCGCGTTTGCTTTTATGTTTAGTGGACAAAAATCATGATATGTGAGAAAACGAGGTTATGCTGGACAGAAACAAAACGCGCCAATGTTTGAATCCACCAACCACGTTCCTCCACGCATCATCTTCTCCACCTGCTATTCGTTTTGCCTGAAAAAATAAATTAGATAGCGGGGGTTTTAAACCCCCACAACCTGAGACAACAAAAAATAGCGAATAGGATTTGAGCAATTATAAAAAAGGCGCGATGGTATGGTTTTGTTCGTCGTGAGCTTCTGATTTCAATGGTGCCGTTTAGGTTGGCCAAATTTTCCTCAAGCGTAAAGCCCCAATTCATGGTCTCTGAAACCCTAAAAAATAGCCATGGCAATTTTCTATACAAGCAATATTAGTTCAATTCAATGGTACCATAAGTTTCAGTGAGTCCATATTAGTGTAAAACAATCATTAGAATGTATGAAAAATGCCTGCAAATCAAAATACGAATATGCAAATGTTCATGGACAGGGCGACTTCGTGCTACCGTTTCTTGAGGTTAGAGGCTGTGGTTTTGATTCAGAAAGCTTCCTTGATGCGTCAGGAAGGTAATGGAATCGTTCTTTGACTTGGAAAAGTGCTCTAGCTATGAAATCAGATTTGAAATTTTTGGTGAAAAATGCAAAGTTTGTATTTGATTCTGAGCGCAACTTTCAGGTTCTGTGCATTAGGGTTGTGTTCTGGATTTTATGAGGAATGTTTTAGGTTTGCAAAACAAGTCCAAAACCTTTGTAATCAATGCTTTTGGATTTGATTTCAATGGTATCTTTTTTCAATCTTTTCCATGTGAAGAACATGCTAATCATTGCCAATCACCTTGATTCTTTCCTTATTGAATAGTGCACGAAATCTTGAGGTTATGATGAGTAGAAATGCTGCATAAAAAGATTTGAAAGGTGGCATTTAGTATTTTTCATATTTAATTTGAATTAAATGAATTAATAGATTTAAAAATTCAATTAATAAATTAAAAATAAGAAAATAACTCCCCTTTGGGTCAATGGGTCGTGCATAGCTTTTGGATGATGATTCTTGGAAGAAATTGAGGCCCATTAGCAATTTTGAGGCATTTGAAGTAAAGTTGACTTTTCAAACTTCCCAAAAATTTCCCAACTTCCACAAGGCATATCTTGCTCCATTTTTAAGCTTTGATCATGTTCTTGGACATTTTGGAAAGGTATTGAAGTCCTCTAACCAATGCCTTTGGTCCCATGTCATTTTGATTTACCAATCTCAAGTTATGGGCTTTGACTTAAAGTGCCTTTTTGTTGACTTTTGAAAATGACCTATAATGTTGAGATTGGTAACTTTTTGTGAGAGCATTTCTTGGACTTGAAGTGTGAAGAGGAGTTGTAGGAAATGTCTTTCTCTTCAAAATGATATTTGGATGGAATTTTTCTGATAAACCATGTGGAAGTTATGCCTTGGTCAAGTTACAGTTGACTTTTTCAACTGTCCAAAAATGGAAACTTTTGCATCTTGAGACTTTTTGAGCCATGCCTTGATTATCATGATCAAGAATTGATCAAATGATGTTTTTGGCTTCAAAATAAGATGTTGACCAAAAATTTTGACTTTTGACTGTCAAATGACCATTTTGCCCCTGCAGTTTACTGCTGAGCAATTAGGGTTTTTGACTGTGCAATTTTGTGCTGTAAGTCTTGAAACTTGACATGAGGATGCTTGACAATGTTTATAGGCATGTGGGACTTGTTTGGACCCTTGGAAACTTCAATTTCTCTGCCAGGACCAAAACCCTAATTTTGACTGTTAGGAGGCCATTGAACTGTGCAACTCTTGGGAGATTTTGAAGCATGCTCTTTGCAAATCTTGAAGAATATGGGAGGGAAAATTTTGGGGTACAACAACTGGTAATTATAATATATATGTGTAAATGCAAATTTGAATCCTTTTAAAATTTTAAGGTGTTCAAATATTAAGTACAAAACCAACTAGGCAAGAATATTAAAATCCCTCAATCATATTGAGGTGGTGAGTATTTAAGCTTTGAGTTTAATGACCATCTGAAATAGTATTGGATTTTATCCCAACTAACTCCTCATGTAACGCCATAATGAAATGGTGCATATGAGAGAAGAAACTGATCATTGTTAGTCATGGTTCAATCCATGGTGAGTTATGATGATCTTTCAAACTTCTTTTGGGGACATGCTCTATTAATAGCAGCTTACACACTTAACCATGTTCTATCCAAAATAATTAAGAAGACATCATATGAGACATGGAGTGGTAAGAGACCACGTATGTATTTCATGAAGATTTGAGGTTGTGAAGTTTATGTGAAAAGAATATTTTCAACTAAGCTTGAGCCTAAATCTGATAAATGCTTCTTTGCGGCACATCCAAAAGAAATTAGAGGATATTACTTCTATAATCCTTCTAAGGTAAAAATGTTTGTCGCTTATATTGGAGTATTCCTATAAAAGGATTTTATTTCCAATTGAATTAGTTGGAGGAAAGTCGATCTTGTAGAAATTCAAGAATAATAAATTAGTGACATACCTATGGAGGAACATGAGAAGGAACACAAGAGGTTGTGGAAAAGCAACATGCTCATGTAGAACAAGACCATCATAGGTCAAACATGATACATCACCAACCTGAGAGATCTGGCTATCTCATAATTAATCAAGGTGATGTATTACTTATGGATCAATATGAGCATATGACCTACCAAGATACCATCACTGGTCTAGAGTATGAGAAGTGTCTAGAAGCCATGAAATCTTAAATGGATTCCATGTACATAAACTAGGTTTGGACCTTGGTACAACCTCCTGTAGGATTTAATCTTATATGATTTAGTCCTATATGATTTAATCCTAAGAAAACTGACATGGATGGTAGGGTACATACCTATAAGGAGAGACTTATGCCTAAAGGCTATAAGAAAATCCATGATGTAGACTATGATGAGACCTTTTCATCAGTTGCAATGCTCAAATACGGTAAAATTTTACTTACCATCATTGCATATCATAATTATGAAATATGGTAGATGGATGTCAAGACTGATTTCCTGAATGGATACATTCTTGAGGATTTGAACATGACAAAACCTGAAGGATTTAACATACCAGAAGAATCCCAAAAGATATGCAAATTACAATGATTAATCTATGAATTGAAGTAAGCTTCCAGAAGTTGGAATCTTCGTTTTGATGATTAAGTATAACAATATGGATAAATTAAAAATGAAGATGAAACTTGTGTCTACAAGAATTTAAGTATGAGCATGATCTTATTTCTAATATTATGTGTAGATGACATATTGATTATTGGAAATAACGTCCCTACCTTGTAGCAAGTGAAAACTTGGCTAAGGAAATGCTTTTCTATCAAAGACCTGGATGAATCAACCTATATATTAGGAATCATGATCTATATAGATAGATCATAAAAAATTGCTTGGCCTGAGTTAAAGTACACACATACACAAAATGTTGAGACGCTTTAATATACATGATTCTAAGAAAGGATTCATACCTATGCAACATAGTTTGTGTTTATAAAAAACATAATCCCCTTCATAAAAGGAAGAGAGATAACATGAATTAGATACCATATGCATATGTAATAAGATTTATCATGTATGTCATGTTATGTACTCGACCAAATGGCTTGTATGCCTTAAGTGCAATGAGTAGGTACTAGTCTGATCTCGATGATGCTTATTGGGTTGTTGTCAAGAATATCCTTAAGTACTCGAGAAGGAATAAGGACTCATTATTTATATATAAAGGTCAAGAAGAGCTCCTTGTAATTGAGTATATCAATGCTAGCATCTAGAAAAATAAGGATGACTTCAAATCGCAATTGAGTTAGGTGTTTTGTAATGCCTCACACTATTTTTCAGGATTACTGACTGACCCTACAAACCAACACAACTCTTTTCAACATGCTTTGTCCTCACTCGCACACTTTTTTGGAAAAATTCCCAGAGGTCACCTTTCTAAATATTACTCCAAGTCAAGCACGCTTAATTGTGATGTTCTTATTTGTTAGGATACAAAATAGAATATGCATCTTGTTTCTATAGGTAGTACCGATCAATCCTTATAAGCATTCCTTCAAGCATGCAGTCTTATCTCTACATAGCCTCAGGATACCTCTCATTCCGATATGAATTTGGTGACCATTTATTGCCCTCTTAGGACTTTAGTGTTACATACTCCTCTCCCTCTTCAGTCTCATGGGTTACAAGCCCACCATCTTCTGATTGGTTCATCCCCAAACCAAATCGTACTGGGAAAGGTCTAGCTCTAATACCATTTGTAACGCTCAAGACTTCTTTTAGCATTACCGAGTGACCCCACGAACCAACACGAGTCTTTTTAGAATGTTTTATCCTCACTCATGCACTTTCCGAGAAACTTCCTAAAAGGTCACCCATCCAAATACTACTTCAAGTCAAGCACGTTTAACTATGGAGTTCTTATTTGTTAGGATACCGAAAAGAAGATGTATCTTGTTGGTATATGTAGAACCGATCAATCCTTATAATCCTTCCTTCAACCCTGCAATCACATCCCTGCAAAGCCTTAGGATCCCGTTATAATCCTTAGGTATATGTAGAACCGATCAATCCTTATAATCCTTCCTTTTATAGCCAAAAAAGAAATTTGTTGGAGGGTAGAATAGGAAAACTTAATTCCTGTTATTTTGTCCATAACAATCAGTGAGGGAATGGTAGACAACATAATACCATAGTACATTCCTTGCGCCATCATATCAGGGTAATGGGAATATTTTCACCTTGTACTATTCTCTCACGTAAACAAATTTTGATCTTATCTTCAAATCTACAGAGGTTTCTGATGGTTGACAATGAAGCATGCTTAGAAGGAACAAAACAAGAATCTTCAGAATCTAAGTATTAAGAGTCTTCAGAACTCGTTCATCCAGAACTTTGTCTTTAGAGTCTTCAGCACTTGGTCTTCTGAATCTTTGTCTTCAGAATCTTCAGAGTTTGTTCTTCAAAACCCTGTCTTTAAAATCTTCAGAACTTGGACATACAGAATATTAGATCTTGAGAGGCCTTTAGAAGCTCTTACAATATAGTCGCGATCATAAGCTCTATCATTAATGTTCATCAGAATCGTTGTTATAGAAGCACTCTAGAACTTAATTGGGTCATTGTAAACACCACTAGTTTTTCCAGAGTCAGAGTATGTTGTGTTCATAACCTGATGTTGTCACACTCCTTATCTTCAGATTTAGAACTTATTAGCTAAAGCTACACACTAGACAAAAACTATTAGAGTACTAAATCGTTCTCTAAGATATCAGTAATGTTATCATCAAAACTTAAGGCCATATGCAGAACCAAATCTTGTTCTTACATTAGGCACTTGTGACGCATAAGAAAGGAGGAGGGAATATCAAAACTTTCATATTCCCTATGAAGAATTTGTTTTCCTTTGATAATAATTAACCATTTCCTTGATAAGTTCACAGGGTCTATCACGTGAAAAACTTGTTTTACTTGAGTAGGCATGATGAATGGTTCGGTCTTATAAGTTTCCTTGCCAGGGTAAGCCAGTGTGAATCTTAACTCATCAGTTTATACACCATTGTTATTAGGAACCCACTTGAAATAAAATAAATTCACTTTGAAAATAGTATAATCAATCTTAATAATCTCCTCAATGACACCAAAGAATGCGGTGGTTGCCAAAATAGGATTCTTATCTTTCGAACTAGATAAATACATGGATTCGGCCTCAACCATAACCCCACTATTTTGCATTGTACTATGATCATATTTTGATTTTGTATAAAATTAATAATTATAAATTTCGTATGCCGTCCAATTTACCATAGTAAATTTTGGAATGTATGACAACCTTTTAATTTTATTGGATGCATCATCATCATTAGAAATCCTCTTATTAAACCAACTTATGAAATTGTTGTTATGCCATTGAAGGTGAGAAAAATACACAAGAAGGGGGTTGAATTGTGTATTTGGTAAACTTTTGCTTCTTAGAACATCAACTTCTAAATCTAATCAAGATCACATTCTGAGCAAGAGTAAATAGAAACCGAATGATTTAAAGCACAAACGTATTAGATAAAATCACACACAGAAATTATCTTGGTTCCTCTATAACAAGAGTAATACATTCCCCTTGTCCCACTAGAGCTTTTCATTATAGTCAAAACCTGATTACAACATGCTTAGACAAACCAGTCCAAGACTTCATTGCTCAATCACACCTGAAAGAGACTTCCTTGCCTAAACACACTAGTTCAGGAATTCCTTGCTCAATCAAATCTGAATGAGACTTCCTTTCCTAAACACACCAGCTTAGGACTTCCTTTCTCAATAAAACCTTAATGAGACTTCCTTGACTAAACACACCAGTTCAGGACTTTGTTTCTCAAACACTCTGTCTTAAACTTTACAAATTATAAACAAAATGGTTAGCATTACAACAAGATGTACTTGATATACAATCAAAGGTACAAGGAATACAACACAAGTAATGACCTCTTTACTTGATATGTCTAATATATATAAGAGTGAGAAATATCAAGACTATGTACAATACATTAACTATGTACTAAAGCTTAGAGAGTGAAACTATTATTTTTCTTTGTTGTGATATCTTTTTGTGTCTTGGTGTGTCATACTTTGAATCTTCAATTCCTTATATAGAGGGAGAAAAAGAGATGTTTGAGGATAACTTGCACAAGTGTATTTGCTGAAGAAGTAGTTTCCAAGAGAGACACATTGAAGTTGGTATAATTAGGATCTTCAACTTATGAATAAACACTTTGTCCATTGTGTCTTTCTCAAGTAAGGAGACCATAGGGATGCTGAAGTAGACTGAAGAAATCATTTTAAATGACCTTGAGCCTTGCGCTAGAACTTCTAGTTGACTTTCTCCATAATTTTAATCTTGACAAGATGAAGTTGTTTTACACAGAGTACTGATCAGAGGCGTTGTACCATGTTTCCAGCTTATATGTGGCTGAGTCACCAGACACCGAGGTTCCACGTAAAAATAATATTATGATCCATTAAAATCAAAGTTGAATGCTTCTTCTTCATAAGTTATTTAATTGGGTCAAAACCAAGTTAATTGCAATCTTAATGATCTTTCACGCTTAAACAAATGTTAGTATACCCTATTTTTTTAAGTACTTTGTTGTCATCAAAACCAAAGGAGTATGAATAGATTTTGTTCCAACAATCTTCCCTTTTTTGACGATGACAAACAAAAGTATTTAAGAATAATGGTTGGTATATTTTAATAACTTGAAAACTTCATAGTCTGAGGTTTGTAAGCTCTAGCTGAGTCTAATAGTCCATAACTTGAGTATTGTAAGCTCCCCCTAAGTTCTATCCAAGTTATTTAAACTTATTTTGATAAAAAATAATTAATCAACAAAATTCAGCACATAACATAAGATACTTTAAGTAGGTTCGGGTGCTGATAAAAACATAGAAAGCTTTATTATTAAACTCTTTAAGTACTCCCATATTTCTCTCCTTTTTTCATCAATAAAAAAAATTTAAAAAAATAAAGAATGGAGAGAGAAAAAGATATTGAGTAGAAAATATAGATATAATTTAAAGATAATGAACAGTAATCCATTGTCATTTCAGCTTCCAATAAACTGAAGAGACCAGAGGAAGAAAAAACATAAATAGTTACTTCTCGAGGCATAAAATCAATGTCTTATCATCTTTCACAAAATGAAAATTGGGATGTGAAAACATGTAATAATGAGCCTGTAAGCATGTATTAATTACCATTGGTGTTAAACTTTCCAAGAATTGAATATAACAACTCACAACATGATTAATCTTCCAACAGGCCATTTATAAAAGCAGACCTCCTCGGTTGCAAACCACACAAATCATCTTTCAACTCTTCTAAATCCAGAATAAGTACTTCATCTAAAAACTCTAAAACCTCCATTATTTCAGAGACTACTATGGTCAATGAGACTAAGATAGTGAAGAAATGCATTGAGAAGAGGCAAGAAGAGATCAAACCCTCTAAAGTAAGCACAACTTTTGAAGCTCTGAAGGCTAAGGAAGCTCCATAGGAATCAAATAAAAGTAATTCAAAGAAGAGTAAGATCTCGTAGAAGAAAATCATTATGAATTAGATGAACATGATGCTTATTTTTATTCAGATGATGAAGATTAGCAAGATTTTAACTAGGGAAACTTTATGAAGGCCAAACATTTCAGATATTCTCTATAGTGTGTTGTATCTTAAAAAAACTGATGAATGTAATTCCTTCTCCTATCAAATGAAATAATACTTTAATCATTTTCCATTAACACATATTTTCTCCATTTTCCACAATTTTCACCGTATTGTTCAATCAAATATATGGGAATAAAATAATTCTAAGTAAATATGATAAAAATTAATCTTAACTTATGGTATCCAATCAGATTATGACCAACAACTATAGATACATATTTTTAGTACAGTTGTTGTACCCTAAAATTTGCCCTCCCATATTCTTCAAAGTTTTGACAAGCATCATCTCAATTTGCTCAAGTCTTCTCAAGGGCTACACAGTCAACCACTCTCCTAAGCCAGTCAAACTAGGGTTTTGGTTCTTGCAAAGAAAGTTGAGGTTTTCAAGGTCTCAATCAAGTCCCACATGCTCATACACTTTGTCAAGCACCTACATGTCAAGTTTCAAGGCTCACAAAGTCAAGTTGCACAGTCAAAAACCCTAATTGCTCCACAGTCAACTGCAGGGGCAAAATGGTCATTTGGAAGTAAAAAGTCAAATTTTTTGGTCAACATCTTATTTTGAAGCCACAATCATCATTTGATCAATTCTTGATCATGATTCCTCAAGAATGGCTCAAAAATCATCAAGGTGTCAAAAGTTTCTATTTTTGGACATTTGAAAAGTCAACTGTAACTTGACCAAGGCATAACTTTTTCATGGTTCATCAGAAAAATCCCATCCAATGCTCATCTTTAAGGGGAAGACATTTCCTACAACTCATCTTCACATTCCAAGTCCAAGAAATGCTCTCACAAAAAGTTATCAATTTCAACATTATAGGTCATTTTCAAAAATCAACAAAAAGGCACTTTAAGTCAAAGACCATAACTTGAGATTGATAAATCAAAATGACATGGGACCAAAGACATTGGTTAGAGGACTTCAAGACATTTCCAAAATGTCCAAGAACATGTTCATAGCTTCAAAATTGAGCAAGATATGCATTGGAGAAGTTGAGAAATTTTTGTGAAATGGCCAAAGTCAATTATCCTTGAAATTTCATTTTTGACAAAAGGGGCCCACTTTTTCCACTTGTTTCAGCTTGGCCATGCCTCCCACGTGTCCCACAATTTATTTCAAGATTAAAAATTAAATTTCCCATTTTTATTTGATTTAATGCATTTTAAATCTTTAAAATTCAAATAAAAATCAAAGAAATTAATGGAGGGATATTTTGTGGTTTGAATACCTTTGATACACCATAAAACATATACCAAATTCGTTCAAGACCTATTATGGGCATAAAAATTTAAATTTTCACAAGAATGGCAAGTTGTTTAAATGGTGTTCATGGCATAATCTCAAACTTCATTGCAAGGGTTAATGGCTCACATTATTGCTTGATTCTCATTCAAAGACATATATGCAAGCCTCTCATACCATTTACAAGGGCTAAGCATCTCTAAAACGAAAAAAACCATATACAAACCATATTCAAAAAAATCAAGCAAAAAGTCAAAGCTGAAATCCACCTTCCAAGGCAATTCAAAGCCTTTTCTCGTTTCTAACACTTTGCAGGAACTCTCAGGAGTCTTTTGGAATCAAAACCAAGCGCTCAGGCCTAAGGAATCGCCCCACACGAACTCACAGTTTGCACAATTTTCTTGGAATCGAATTTCATTTGTTCATGCATCATTAACATAATTTGTTGCTTGTTTTGTGTTGTATGAGTCCACAGGAAACTAATGGTATGGTTCAATTGCTTTGAGATGCCCCAAAACTCAATATTATTTTTTCTAAGGTATTCCTATGCAGGCTTCCAAACAGCGTCCATCATGCATCTCAAGTGATCATCCTGCCAAGTGGCCACTAACGCCAATCTGATGGCTATGAGGCGTGGACCATGGTGTTCCCAGTCAATGCTTGCACACTTGATTCCAGTTTCAACAACACACCCCCATTTCTGGCCCAATACCCCCTCCATTTGGGTTCATTTTTCTTTCTTTTCATTTTATTTCTTTAATTTAATTTCTAACCCCTTTTATTTTATTGGTTATTAGTAATTAATTTAATTAATCATTTTCATAAAAAACAAAAAATATAATTAACACTTTTATTATTATTTTTATTTTGTAAATAAATCATAATTGAACTAGTTTTTAATTAGGCCATTTGAACATTTTAATAATTAAAATAGATTTAGATTTAGGTTAATCTTTAACTTTGTTTCTTTTTATTTCTATTTTATTTCATAAAAAATATAAAAAAATCAAAAAATATTTTCTTGTAATTAAAATAATTAATTAGTTTTCAATTTCATTTAATTACCAAAAAGAGACAAAAAAAAAGTTAATTCCCTTTTCTTTATTCATGCGTATTTAATTTGTCCGATTATTATGTAATTGCTCCGGATATGTAATAGTAAATAGGATCTTTTACTGTTTTTTTATTTTCCGCATTTATTTACTTAAAACGTGTCTTTGTAAAAATTTGGCGATGTATAGACCCGCGCCTTGTAATAGCGTAGGATTTACGTTTCTGCAATTTATTTTCCGCACCCCCTTTAACTGTTAACTTGTATGAAAGAATGCATGACAATTAAAAACAAAGCGTAGCTCACCAAATGCATGACAAGATATAACATAAACTGAAAATAACACAAGAATTCACACACCACTTCTAGGGTACGCCTCACTGTTGCCTTACCCTCGAAACGTGGTCGTCGAGTACAGGACGTTTTAGTAAGTCCTTATGTCCATAAACATGGCATAAGGGTAGCTTCTAAGGTGTCCTACTGTTGCTCTGGTGACCACACTGTCCCTACAAGTTCGAAACGTGGTCGTCAAGTATAGGACGTCTTAGCGGTCCTTATGTCCATGATCCAGTTGCCTCGGAACAGTTGCCTCGAAACAGTTGCCTCGGATTAAAAAAGGATCAAGGACATAAGGGTAGCTTCTAAGGTGTCCTACTGTTGCTTCGGCGACCACACTGTCCCTACAAACGAATTGACCCGAACACCTCCAACGGTGATGCTACCTACCTCTCAATGGTGGGATGGCATTACCTTAAGGACATTTACACAGCCTAACTCCTTAGGGTAGGTAGATGACTCGTAGATACTTGCTCTAATTCAAAACAAATCAAAAACTCTTTTCACACCGACACTTTCAAAAAGACTTTCAAAACAATTTTTCAAACACTCTTGAGGATTGATACAAGAGTCGATCTGAAACTTTAAACGGAACTTTTTCAAACCCACTCACTTTGAAAAGCAAACAAACATTTTGAAAACACAATGAGAAAGTATCTAAGAGCCCATGGATAACCATGGATAGAAAAGGTGCTAACACCTTCCCTTTCTATAAATCTACCTCCCGAACTGAGAAACGATCTCATAAGGAATTTTTCTGTGCTTTTGTCCTATCCATGTTGGAGAAAATAAAAGACGGTGGCGACTCTTGCTTCCGCGACATTTCGCGAACCAGCTTTAAAACAGTCAATTCTAGATCCACCGATCACAACAGTCATAATAGATGTAATACCAAGATGATTTAAACAAGATTTTTGATTTACCATAAATTTTCAATCCCAATCAATGTATCAGAGTTTAACAATAAAAATAAATTCTAGAGTTTTAGATACTTAAAATTTTTTGAGGTCAGCTGATATCAGAGGCTCTCTAATGGCTCCTTTATATGGTTACCTTGGATCACTTTTAGATACTGATACTCCATTTAGAATCAAGCATTAATATTTGATAAACACCGCGTTCATATTCTTTTTGATAAAATCAATTCTTTCAATAGTAAGGGGCTTGGTAAATATATCAACCCATTGATGATCAGTATTAATGAAATGAATATCTATTACTCTCTTATGAACATAGTCTCCAATAAAATGATGTTTTATCTCAATATGCTTGGTTCTAGAATGTTGAACATAATTTTTTTGTTAAAAAAACAACAATAGTATTATGGAAAAAGATATGTATACTATTACAACTAATTTGATAATCATCTAATTGATATTTTATCCATAGTAGTTGGGAACAACATTTAGCAGCTGAGATGTATTCAGCTTCTGCTGTAGACAAAGCAATAGTTGCTTGTCTTTTACTAGCCTATGATATTAGGTTTTCACCAATGAATTGACAGTTTCTACTCATTGACTTTCTTGCAATTTTATCCCCAAGATAGTCAGCATCAGAGAATCCAACTAGTTTAAAATATATGGATTTCTTATATAGAAGACCCAAGTTTAATGTTCCTTTCATATACCTAAAAATTCTCTTAACAATAGTTAAGTGAGTTTCTCTATGATCTGATTGAAATCTTGCACACAAGCATACATTGTACAAAATATTAGGCCTAGAACCAGTGAGGTAAATCATGGAACCAATCATACCTCAATACAACTTTTGATCCACTTTTGTGTTGCTCTCTCTTTGTTCAGATTGCAAGTAGGATGCATATGAGTTGTCATAATCTTACAATCTTCAAGATTTAACTTCTTTAGAAGCTATTTTTTATACTTATATTGATAAACATATATCCCATATTTTCCTTGGTTGATATGAATTCCAAGGAAGAATTTTAATTCTCCCATCATGCTCATTTCAAACTCAGCCTACATGGTTTCAAAAAATTTCTTGCAAAGATAGGCATTAGTAGAACCAAAAATTATTTCATCAACATACACTTAGACAATTAAAATATCCTTATTTAGAGTCTTTCTGAATAATTAGTATCAAATGACATTTTTGAACATCATTCCCAATTAAGAAATTGCCCAATCTGTCATACCAAGCTCTTGGAGCTTGCTTGAGTCTATAAAGAGATTTCTTTAGTTTTGAAAACAAAGTTTGGATGGACAGATTCCTCAAATTCAGGAGGTTGTTTACATACACTTATTCAAAAATGACTCCATTTAAGAAAGCAATCTTAACATCCATTGATATAAAATAATATCACAATTGATAACATAAAAAAGAATAAGTCTGATTGCCTCTAACCTTGCAACCGGTGCAAAGGTTTTAAAGAAATATATACATTCCTATTGACTATAGCCTTGAGATACAAGTCTACATTTTTTTTACCACCTATCTTTACACATTCAATTTGTTTCTGAATACCCATATTGTTCCAATAATGTTCTTCTAATTTGATTTAGGGACCAGATCCCAAACATCATTCTTATGGAACTGATTCAACTCTCCTTACATAGCTACAATCCACCCATCATATAACAAGGTTTCATCAACATAAATTGGCTCAATCAAGGAGATAAACCCTATCATAGAATTTTCATTTCTGAAGGCATATCTAGTTCTCAAAGGATCATCTTTGTTCCCAATGATTAGTTCTTCTGGATGAGAAGCTTTATACTTGAAAGATCTCTTGGAAGGAGTTGAGGATTCTTAACTATCTAGGGTTTCTTCAAAATCTGCATCTTCTGGATGAGCTTTAGGAGTTGGGCCAGATTTTGGTATACTAGCATCTGAGCCAGCAACTTCTCAACTCCTAGCTTCTGAAGGTCTTACTTTTGTATATTCTTCAGAAACCTATATATATATATATATATATATATATATATATATATATATATATATATATATATATATATATATATATATATATATATATATATATATATATATATATATATATATATATATATATATATATATATATATATATATATATATATATATATATATATATATATATATGCAAAACTATTAACAAGCTCTGACATATCATAATTTGAGTCTTTGTCATCAAACTTTACGTGTATAGAATCTCCAACCATCATGGCTTTAGAGTTATACACTTTGTATGCTTTAGAGCATTCAGAATATTCTAAAAAGATACCTTTTTGAGGCTTAGCATCAAATTTCTCCAGATAGACTTTATTGTTCAGAATGTGACAAGTACAACCAAACTAATGAAAATAAGATATGCTTGACTTTCTTCCTTTAAATAACTCATATGATGTTTTGTTCAGAATTGGTCTGATATAGATCCTATTATAAACATAAAAAGAAGTATTAATAGCTTCTTCCCACAAGTACTTTGGTAGATATTTCTGATGGATTATGGCTCTAGTCATTTCTTGCAAGGATCTGTTCTTTTTTTCTACAACCCTATTTTGATGTGGAGTTCTAGGAGAAGAGAACTCATGGATAATTCCATGTTTTTCATAAAAGGTTTCAAATGACTCATTTTCTAACTCACCACCATGACCACTTCTAACTTTTAAAATCTTCAATTCCTTTTCAGATTGTACTTGTATGAAAAAGATGCTTAATACTTTATATGATTCATCTTTAGATTTAAGGAATTTAATCAAAGTACATATATTGTAGTCATCAACAATGACCAAGCCATATTTCTTTCCATTGATTGAATCATTCTTAATCAGACCAAATAAATCAATGTGAAGTAATTTTAAGGGTCTAGAGATAGAGACAATGTTTTTATATTTAAAAGAAGATTTATTAATCTTTCCCACTTGACTTGTTCCACAAAGAGCATCTGAGATATAATCAAGATCTGACAGCCCTTTAACAAGTTTTTGCTTGTAAAGTTTAGAGATTAATCTCCAGTTAGCATGACCTAAACTTTTGTGCCAGACCCATATCTCATCACTCATTAACATTAGGGAAAGTACATTTTGATCAGTTAGTTCAAAAAGGTTAATTTTATAAATATTTCCCTATATTTTGACTTTGAATAAAATGGATTTGTCTTATTTATTAATGACTGAGCAGATATTCTTATTAAACAAGACATCGTAACCATTAACACAAAATTGACTGATACTCAGCAGGTTATGTTTGATTCCATCCACTAGCCAAACCTTATTGACAAAGATTAGAGAATTACCAATAGTACATATACCAATGATCTTCACTTCATGTCCTCCTCTAAACTACACATTTCCTTCCTCTTTCGGAGTTAAGGTTTAGAACATATACCTTTCTCCTATCATATGTTGTGAGAAGCCACTATCCAAGTACTATGACTACTGCTTTGTTTCCCTCTTTAGGAATATCTCTAGAAAAAACAATCTCAGATTTAGGTACCCATACTCTTATGGGTCCTCTAGTCTTAGTTCTAACAGGACTTTTCTTGTTTTGTGATTTTTCCTGATAGTAATTCCTAGGCGCAATCCATACTTTTTGCTTATAAAAGTTTTGTCTTGGATGAGTTTTGACCTTAGTTTCTGAGCCCTTCAGAATATTTAGTCAATAGGTCCTTAGTTCTGGTTTCTTCAGAACCATTGACTTGGAAGTCATTGGTTCTGGATTCTTCAGAGCTTTTGACTTTTGAACCTTAGGTTCTAGCCTAATCTGAACCTTTGATTGCTGAATCTTAGGAACTGAATTCTTCAGAACCATTGAATTTGAAGTCTCATGTGCTAATTTTATCTGATCTTTTAACTTAATTATCTTGGGTTCTGACTGGGTCAGATTCTTACCCTTATCAGAACCATACACAAAATAAGTTTTCAGCATTGTTTAAGCACAGCTTGAAGAAGAAGGATCTAAGGGTTTCTTTAGGAGTTGGACTTTGGAACATTCTCCATTATAACCCATACCTCCTTCTTTTCTCTTAATTACTCTATAGATCATGGAAGAAACTTTATTTATTTCAAGACCTTTAGTGATAAAACTTTGAAGAGCTAACTCAAGCTCATGTAATGTTTTATCATAAGCTTTATCTAAAAGAGTCTTATGATCTTTTACAAGAGATTCAAATTTTTTTTGAGACATTTTTAATTCTTCTTTCAAAAGGTCATGATTTCTCTTTAATATTTTCATGTGTCTTGCTTTATCTCTGCAATGAATCATGAGGTCTTGAATGAAAGTAATAAGATTAGAACGAGATAAGTTAGAAAATACCACATCTTCTTCTTCTAATTATGAACCAGAGCAGTATTCAAATTCTACATTGGATCATGTGAGAGCCATCAATGCTAGATTTTCTTCTCCTTCATCTTTGTTAGAACTTTTTTCATTGTCAAGTTTATACCATGTAGCCATGAGACTCTTCTTGAATATGTTTCTGAAGATGTCCTCCTGGAAGCCTTCTTTCTTTAATTTGTCCTTATATAGATCAGGATAATCCACTTTGAAAGTGAGAAGACTTATTGTAGTTATAGCAGATCTTGTGGTCATCATCTTTGTCTCTGGAACTAGAGCCTCTGAAGCCACTGCTTCTACTAGAGAAACTTTTATTCCTTTTGGATAGTTCTTGAAACTTTTTTATGATAAATTCCATTTACTCATCATCAAAGTTATCATTAGAAACTCCTTCATCAGAAGCTTCTTTAGATTTGCTGACTCGTGAGGATCTGGGAGCTTTACCACCATAATTTTCAGAAGTGGACTTTAAAGCCAATGATTTGAACATCTTCATAGGCTCATCTTTATTTAGTTCCATCTCGTGGCTCTGAAGGTTGCTTATCAGACTCATCTTGACACGATCATTAGATGTATAACTCTTATTCAAAACCCGAAGGCCTGATACAAGAACTTAAAATCTATAGAGCATGGTTTTAATGACTTCATCATCCTTCATTTTGAAGAGTTCATATTGGTGAACTAGAAGGTTTGCCTTATCCTCTTTTACATGTTGGTTACCTTCATAGGTAGCATATAATGATTCAAATATAGTTTTGTAAGTATACTTATATATGATTTTTATGTACTCAGAGTGAGGTAAAGCATCAATAATAATACCTCTTACTATGTGTGTTTTCTGTACACTTTCTTTTGAGTTAATGTGTGAACTTTTCTATCAACAATCATTCCCACACCATTTACCTCAATATTAATACCATCCTCGAGGATATCTCATAGCTCATCATCAAGCCCAATAATGTATGTGTATATTTTGCTCTTCTAACATTCAAAGTGAGTGGAATCACCACTGAATGCATGTGGTTTAGCAGAATAATGACTATTTTCAGGAGCACTATAATCATGTGGAATATGAGTGCTTGTAACACGACTATTACCAGTATCACCCATCTAGTATATTTTTCTCTTTAGAATATTTTTTATACCATTGTTAAGTGTTTAGAAAAGACCATGCTCTGGTGCCAACTAAACGTGAGAAAATACAAAAGAAGGGGGGGAGGGGTTGGATTGTGAATTTGGTAAACCTTTTCTTCTTAGAATAGTAGCGGAAAAATTCAAAGCACAGAAAAAAATAAAAGCAAACATAGAAACTATTATGATTCCTCTATAACGAGAGTAATCCAATCCCCTTGTCCCACAAGAGCTTTTCACTATAATCAAAACCTGGTTACAACCTACTTAGACAAACCAGACTAAGACTTCCTTGCGCAATCACACCTGAAAGAGACTTCCTTGACTAAACACATAAGTTCAAGAATTTTTTGCTCGATCAAACCTGAATGAGACTTCCTTGCCTAAGCACACCAGTTCAGGACTTCCTTGCTCAATCACACCTGAATAAGACTTCCTTTCCTAAACACAACTGTGATACGGTGGGAGAACTGACTCGAAGGTTTTTCGTTTGATTGCAAATGTTGCGGTTAGCAAGAGTCGCCACCGACTTTTCTTTTATCCAAAAGGAAAGGTGAAAAATCACAGGAAAGACCTTTAGAGATGTTTTCTTGAGTTCGGGGGGTAGATTATGAAAAGGGAAGGGGTTAGCACCCTTTTCATCCATGGTTTTCCATGGGCTCTTGGTTACTTACTAGATTACTTGCTTTTGTTTGAAAATGTGCTTATGGTGTGGGTTTTGAAAGTATTTTGAAAATGTAACTTTGTAATGGTTCTCGTTTCTATAAGAACGCATACAAAGAGTTTGTTTTGAAAATAGTTCAAAGAGGTGTTTGTGAGATGTGTTTTTGTTGTGATTTTGAAAAGGTTTCTTTGTAATGGTTTTCGTCTCTATAAGAACGCGTACAAAGTATTGTCTTCGAAAATGTTTCAAAATGAGAGTGTTGGTGTATAAAATGTTTTTGTTGTGAGCAAGCGAGCAACTAGGAGCGAATCTACCTACTCAAAGGTCTTAGATGTTCTTTTCCTCCTCCTTTAGATGTTGCTATCTTACCATTGATTTGGTAAGAAGCCCCATTGTTGGATGTGAAGGGACGAGTGTGGGACGTTTGTATATTCATAGAAGGCAACCTATGGAACATTTTAGCAATGTCGTTTTAGGGACTAGATCGTTTACCGAAGGCAACATCGAGGGTCATCGAGGGACTACGATCTTTTGTCGAGGGTCTTTGCTAAAATGCCCATATTCGAGGGACATGACTAGTTTCCGATAGGCAACAAGTGAGATTACCCTAAGGGTGCTAGTGTGCAAGTGTGCTTGATTGCATGCGTTTAGTCTTGATTAGGGTTATTTATTTGTCGATTTCATGCACACCCTAATTACTAACAACATATGAAAGCAATAAAAGTGCGGAAAGTAAATATCCTACGCTATTACAATCATTAGGGGATGGGGTGTACAAATTTACAAATGGGATACCATATAGCAGCCCCGTATTCTCCTTGTTTCTCCACAAGGGATACCGGTACCAACCAATGTGCCACATCAACGTAGCTACTACTTCAACCGTATCAGTCTACGCCATACAGTTCCCTCACAGTTTATTGCTACTTACCTAAAAGGTGTTCCCCAGATCCGGGTTAGGATCTATTGTAACCCCCAATACAAAGCCCTCAAAAGTAAAGCAATCAAATCAAACATTAGAAGAAATTTATGATGAACTAATTCTAAGGTATACCCCACTTATATGTCCCCAGCAGAGTCGCCAGTTCTATGATACGGTGGCAGAACCAGACTGTTTTAGGAAAATGCTGGTTTGTGTTTTGTGTTTGTGTTCGCAAAATGTCGCGGTAAGCAAGAGTCGCCATCGACTTTTATTTTATCCAACTGGAAAGGAAAAAAGCATAGAAAAATTCCTTTTTCGAGATATTCTGAGTAAGGGGGGGGGGGGGGGGGGGGTAGATTATAGAAAGGGAAGGTATTAGCACCCTTTCTATCCGGTGTTTTCTACGGGCTCTTAGGTACTTGCTCATCATTTAAAAATTGCTTCTGTGTTTGTGTGTTTTTGAAAAGTTTTTGTTTTACTTCGATTTAACCCTTGCTTTTGTCTTCAAGAGTGTTACGAAGTCATTTTGAAAACTTTGTTTGAAAAGAGTGTAAGTGTGGAAAAGAGTTTGGTTTTGAGCAAGTACCTACTAGCATCTACATACTCGAAAAAAAGAATGTTTTTGTTCTTGTTTCCTTTAGACAGCGCTATCCCACTATTAGTGAGTAGGTAGCACCGTCGTTGGAGTTGTAAGGGTCAATTCGAAAGGGACGTACGAGCACTAAAGCGTTGTTAGGACGTCTTAGTAATAACCCTAATGTCTTAAGATCAATATTCGAGGCAACGTTTCCGAGACAACCTTTCCAAGGCAACATTTCCGAACGGGACTTTTGATCTTTGTTTAGACAAGAGAGCGACCACTAAAACATCCTATACTTAATGACTGTTTACCGAAGGCAACCGAAGCGGGAGTATACCCTAGAAGTGCGCATGTGCGAGTGATTCAATTTCAGGTTATTATCTTTGCACATTTAGGGTTTGCTAACCATTTTAAAATTAACATACATTCTTGTCATGCAATCCTATTATCATACATCTAACAGTTAATATTTGCGAAAATAAAAATGCGGAAAATAAAACTACGTTATTACAAGGCTTCGGGGATTAATTACATAGCCAAAAAACCGAAAAAACGATAAATAAATGAAAAAGGAAAGTTTTAATTAATCTATTACATCCCATGAGCAATTACATCAATATTGCAAAAAACAAATAAACGCGCGCTATGAATCGAGGATGAGCAAAAATTAGGGTTTTGACCCCGTCTAACCTAATTAAAAGAAAAATCATTTTTTATTATATATTTTTTAAGAAAATAAGGTTTTAAATTAAATACAAGCCTAATTACTAATTAAATTAAATTTAAGAAAAATAATTATTTTTGACCTATTTTTGTATTTTTTTTTTATTTTGAGAAAATAGAAAATAAAAATTAAATTAAGCAAAAATCCTAATTTTCTAATTGATTTTAATTTATTTACAAAGAGTCAAAATTGCCCTAAAATTAAATTAAACTAATTAAATTAATTTTTGACAAAATATAAAAACCTAAATTCTAATTTGATAAAAATTGATTTTATGAATTTTTGATTAAAAAAAGAGTTAATTTTTGTGTTAGTAAAATAAATTAAACAACATAAATTAACTAAAGAAAAATATATAAGAATAAAGAGAAAGAGCATTGGGCCTGGTATTCAAAGCAAAAAAGGTGGGTGCCATTAGCAGCTTTTGGGCCCAAAAATCTGATCCACGTTTGACTTCCATGCTCCAATGTTTACACGTTGACTGGGGCCTTTGGTAGACCCTCTCATGCCAAACGTTGGATTTGAATTGCCTTAGATCCAGTGGTTGCAAGCTGATGGCATATGGTAGGCGTCTCGGGAACCTGCACATGGGATCATGTATAGAAAAATGCATTTTGAAGAAACAAGGGGACCTGGGGATCGAACCCAGGTCCTAAGGCCTTTTCATTCGCCTCAACACCAACTGAGCCAAGCGCGCTTGTTATACATAGAGGAACAAACAAATAATATATTAAAAAAACACAACTTTTTAATTTTCTGCGCGCGAACGTTTGAATGGGCGAACTAGGGCACGCAACACCATCATCTCTAACCTCTCTCTGTTGCTAAAAGTTTGATGACTTTTACCTACGGACAAGATGCGTAGGTACAGACCCTGCAATTTTCCAAAATCACCTATACGCATGATAAATGAAACCTAAAGCTATAAACCAATTCGCATTGGCCCGGTGAGCATCATGGTGCCTTTCTTTTGGACCAATTTTACCTGTACAAGAAGATCCCAAAATGAGACAAAAAACCCTAACAATGGCATATCTTTATAGGGTTAGAAAAAATGCAATTAACTGTTACCAATAGCTTGCAAATACTTCCAGGATTCAGAATATATACATGATTCATGCTACAAATGCCTAAAAAATGATATTCGATTTCAAGAATATGTCAAATCCGTGAATCACTTACAGCGAGTTTTAGTGCACGAAAAGGCTTGCTTTTGATTGCTATTGACTCCTTGAATGCCCAGGAAACGAAAGGAATGCTTGGCAAGGCTTGAAAGTGCCTGGAAATATGAAAACAGATCACCACTTTTCTTGATTTTTTGCAAGTTGTTCTTCCTCTTTCACGCCTCCAAAACTTTGTTCTTTTGGTCTTCATTTGTCCAATATATACCAATGATTGAATTAGGTTTACAAATGTGCATCCAATCTTTTTCAATTATGGTATTTGATCATGATTTGATTCCCATGAAGATCTTTCGAAAATATTCCAAAAACCAATCTTTTTATGTACAAACATACCTTGCACGATTTGATTTTGTTGATAGCTGTATAAGGGACCTGAAATATGCACAAAGTCTCAAGGTGTCAATGTTTTTGATGTTTCCATGATTTATTTTGATTTAATTTGATTTAATTGAAATAAAAAATCAAAATAAATGGAAAAAATAAAACAAAGGCAAGTGGGAAAGATCATGGATCGTGGACCATGTTACAAACTCAAGACAAGTACAAAAATTGGGCCCATTTGACAAAAATTGCAATTTGAGGCATTTTTTACTTTGGCAATTTTACAAAAAAGGTCAACTTCACCAATGCATAACTTCTTCAATTTTGACTCCATGAAGGTGTTCTTTGACTTTTTAGAAATCTTGAGACGTCCTCTAAGCAACCCGTTTGGTCTCATATCAATTTAGTCTTCCATGTTCATGTATGAAGCTTTGACAAAAAAGGTGTTTTTGTTGACTTTTCAAAGTGACCTATAATGTCCAAATTCATAACTTCTTATGAGTGCATATTTTGAACTTGGGGGATGAATATGAATTGTAGGGAATTACATCCTCTTAAAAATGAGATTTGTATGGGTCATTTATAATAAAGTATGAGAAAGTTATGCTTGGTCAAAGTTGAGTTGACTTTTCCTACAAAACCCTAATTTAGTAACTTTTGGGATTTGATGAATTGTGAGCAATCCTTGAGGAATCATGATCAACCCTTGATCAAATGATGAATAATACCTCAAAATGAGGATGTTGACCAAAAATCTTGAAGTTTGACTGTACGTGGACCACAATTGACTTTTTCCCTAGCATAGTCGATTTTTAGGCCCTTGAGCAATTGACTGAGCAATCTTTCTCTGCAAGGCTTGAAACTTGACATGGATGATCTTGAGAACATATTAGGACAATGGTGAGAATTTTTGGATCCCTTGGACTCAAGTATATTGATGAAACATGAAACCCTAATTTGAGGCAGATTGCCTTAGGAGAGAGTTTGTCTGGTCAACCCTTGGACTTCCTTGAGCAACTTAAGGACCTTGATTGAAATGTTTTGAGAAATATGGGAGGGAAAATTTTAGGGTACGACAATATGAAAGCAATAAAAGTGCGTAAAGTAAATATCCTACGCTATTACAATCATTAGGCGATGGGGTGTACAAATTTACAAATGGGGATTGCAAGAAATTAAAGTCTTAACTATTTATTACAACCATATTGAAATAGTACACAAGAAATGTAAAATGGACTTGTTTTAAAAGTGTCTTTTTGACTTAATGAAAAAATAAATTAATTAATTAATAAAAGAAAATATTTTTTATGTATTTTTATATTAATAAAAAAAGGGAGTTGATATTGAAAATGATAAAAAGGAAATAAATGAAAGATAGAAACAGCGTGCTGCTGCAAGCAAAACAGCAAGGATCAGAAGTTCTGAAGCCATGCGCGTAGTGACTCAAAAAGGATCATCCGTGGAATCAGAAGTTCTGGATTGATACACTCTAAGGCCCTGCAAGAAACGTTAGAGGGAAAACACAGGGGTTCTGGTTAGTATTCAGACACTGAGCCAAAAGTCAGAAGTTCTGTGTTACGCTAAAACAGTGAGTAAACATCAGAAATTCAGTGTATTGTCAGCATGTGAAAATCAGAAACTCTAAGTGTTTAAAACAGCGAGTGGAAGTATAATAAGTTCAGTGTGCTTAACAATAAGGAGAACTCATAAGTTCTGTGCTATGCTAAAACAGTGAGTGAGCATCATAAGTTCTATGTGCTAAAACAGTGAGTGAGCATCAGAAGTTCTATGTGTTAAAACAGTAAGTGGAAACATCAGAGATTCTGTATTATATTTCAACTTTCCCTCATGTCAATTAGCATATCAACATTTTATTCAGTCCTTAACAGCAAATCAAAAGTACAACAGTTCATGGAAGTTCTAATCCTAATCCTAAGCCTAGCTTTAATCAAGAAGTTCTGATCCACAGTTTTTTCTACTAAATATGCAATGACATGGATAACATCAATATGATATTTACATATTTAATGATGTTCTGAATGAAAGATGTGAAGTCAAAAAGACTTACCTTGAATCTGG
Organism: Vicia faba; assembly: GCA_948472305.1. Taxonomy (NCBI): domain Eukaryota; kingdom Viridiplantae; phylum Streptophyta; class Magnoliopsida; order Fabales; family Fabaceae; genus Vicia; species Vicia faba. Next base: position 322,887,796 of record OX451735.1, on the reverse strand, counting down.
AGCGTGTGCTTGGGACTTGAACTTCTGCCTTCAAATGTTCTGGAGTCAACAAGAAAAAAAGGAAGAGAAAATGCTAAGTTTTTTTATTCAAAGGGAAGAACAAAGGTTTGGTTTTTTGTTTGGGATTTCTTGATTTCTTATGAAGGTTTCACAATTTTATTTTCTCTCCTTTTGATAACTCCCTCTCCTCAAAAGCCAGCCCCTTGAACGTGTGATGGAGCATATTATTTATAGATGGGTTTGTTGTGGTTTTGGGGGGAAAAGAAAGTGGATTCAAACCTTTTTGGTATAATGTTCCATTGCCTTTTGGTCACAGTCTTTGTATGCTAGTTTGGTGCAATTATGGGATGCAGGTGTAGGCTGAATTAGCTAGTTGTTATAGGTTTGTGCTGTAGCAGTGTAGCAGGTTGTATAAACAAGGTTTTGGGATTTGGTCATGTTCTGACCGAAGCGTTGAATATATCCTTCATGATAAGGTGCTGCCTTGTTCTTGAAGCAAGCATGGTGGTTAGCAGCTTTTAGCCATGCATAAGCTGGATTTGTGAGCAGGTATTAAGGAAAGGTAACTTCAAAAGCAAAAGCAACGCATGGGCCCAGCACACTCTTGTACAAGAGTTTGTTTTTCCAAGACAGTAAAGGTACTCCCATGCCACACGCGGGGAAATCTTTTGGATAAAGACTCAAAAGTGTTTGTGAGCATTAAATGATGATGAGATTGATCAAATCAGAAATCCTGCAACATGAGATTCTGCATCATTGCTTAATTTTGGATCAGAAGTTCAGCTTCAGCGTGACTTAGAATAGGCATCCAACTTCTGATCTTTGTATCTCCTTGCTCCAGCATGTTCTGAAGGAGCTCTCATACTTTCCAGAAAGCTAGCAGCATGCTTTGTAGACTTTCTTTGAATTACTTTTGCAAACTCTGGTTGAGCCTTCATGAAAACTCGCCCAAAAGTTCTAATCAAACTCTGTCTTGAAAATATCCAGAATTTGCTGAGTGCTTCAGTTTCTTGGACGTGTCTTTGAAGATTCATAACTTGACATTCCAGCATTTCCAGGAGAAGTTTCGTTCTGTAATGTTTCATATCTTGTTGAAGTCTTCATCTTTTGTGTTAGAAGTTCTTCCAGAATCTGCTTGCATCATGGTGATAATCTGATCAGAAGTTCTGAGCTTGTAATGTTTCTTAAACACTTAGAAAAATTCTAAGTATTTTAGAATTTTGACTTTTGAATTCCTTGATGAAACAAACTTCATATTTCAACATGTCTTGATGAAATATGATTCTTGAAACTTGGTTTTTGGTCCAAAAGTCAAAGTTTGACTTTTCAGTGTACAAATGACCATTTTGCCCTTGTGAGTGATTTTCTTGGAAAATTTGTAGTTCAAGGCTTGAAATTGGATGGAAGCAAACTTGAGGATCCAGGGTGATTCTTTGAGAAATGAGAGGGCAAATTTTGGAGTACAACAACAACAATTCAGGACTTTATTTCTCAAATACTCAGTCTGAGACTTTACAAATTCTAAACAAAATGTTTAGGATTACAACAAGATGTACATGATATACAATCAGAGGTACAAGGAATATATCTCAAGTAATGACCTTGTTACTTGAGATTTCTAAGATATACAAGGGTAAGAAATCTCAAGAATGTATGTAATATAAAAACTATGTACTAAAGCTTAGAGAGCAGAACAATTCTTGTTCTTTGTTATGATATCTTGTTGTATTTTGGTGTATCTTCCTTTGAATCTTCAGCCCCTTATATAGAGGGAACAAAAGAGACATTGGAGGATAACTTGTACAACTGTCTTTGTTGAAGAAGAGGATTCTAAGAGAGAGAGACATTGAAGTAGGTATAGTTAGGATCTTCAACTTCTCAATAAATTTTTTGTCCATTGTGTCTTTCTCAAGTAAGGTGACCATAGGGATGTCGAAGTAGATTTAAGAAATCATGTCAAACAGCCTTGAGCCTTGTGCTAGAACCCCAAGTTGACTTTCTCCATAATCTGACTCTTGACAAGATGGAGCTGTTTTACACAGAGTACAAATCAGAGGCATTATACTATGTTTCCAGCTCATTAGAGGCTGAGTCACCAGACATTAAGGTTCCACATAAAAATTAGATTCTGATCCAATAGAATTCGAGTTAAATGTTTCTTCTTCATAAGCTATTTAATTGGGTTAGAACCAAGTTAATTACAAGCTTAATGATCCTGCACACTTAAAAAAATTCTAGTATACCCTATTCTTCTTTAAGTACTTTGTTATCATCAAAATCCAAGGAGTATGAACATATTTTGTTCCAACAGTCGTGTCAACAACCACTTGACACTCATTCAGGGATATATTTTCTTTAAAATGGTTTTGCATTCGGCTATGTAAGGTTTAACTACACTAAGATTATTCAATATATAGAAATTTACTTCAAGTAATATATCTCGATCCATTAACTTAACATTTAAACCTTGAGTACACGTGCCTTCAAATCTGTCAGCATGATGAGACTTTGGAATTCCATTAGACTCTGTTTCCGACAAATAGTTTGAACAAAACTCAACAGCTTCTTTTGTCAAGTACCTTTCAACGATCGAAGCTTTTGGTTGATGATGATTCTTCATATATTATTAAGTATCTTCATGTATCGGTCTATACGATACATCCACCTTAAATAAACTGGACCACAAAACCCGATTTCTCTGACTAAATGAACAAGTGAACCATAATGTCAAAAATGATGGAGGAAAATACATATCCATTTAACACAATATTATTGTCGCCTCATCTTCTAATTCATATAATTTTTTTAAATCAAGAAATTTATTACATATAGTATTGAAGAATAAGCACAATCTGGTTATAGTTACTATTAAATTTTTTGGAAGGATGCCATAGACAGCCACTGGTAGAAGTTATTGCATCAAGATATGACAATTGTTAGACGATGACACCTTATCTAGACGGAGGTGAATGGATAACCAAGCCAAAAAATCAAGATAAAAGTTATGGTTTTTAAAACAATTAAAAAATAGAGTGCACGCGGAAGGTTTTGAAGTAGTTCAAAAAGTGTCGTCTATACGAACCAAACTATTGGATGTCAGATATAAAAATATAAGAAGAATTATGGAATGAACAATATAATACTGAATTCATATAATTCAATAAATAAATAAGTTATTAATAATTTATAGCAAGTTAATAGCAACATTATTTCCAATGGTAACAATCTAACGAACAAACAAATTAATTTGTCGAACACTTGGTGTGCAACCAAATTTTTAAAATTTTCCTTTGAGTTGTGTTGATATAAAAAAGCACTTATAATCAAATCAAAATATAAATCAAAAATAAATAAGCCAAGGAAAAATTCCTACGAGTCGATTGATTACTCATTGCTATTAGACAAATTGATTGATGAAAATTAAAGCAAGTAAAGCAATAAGAAAAAGAGACACGAGGATTTGTTTAGGAAGTTTTCCCATTCTTCCTTGCTATGGCTACGTCTCCCCATAATTTCAATTTTGGAATTAGGATAATTCTTACTATTCAAAAAGTTGTTACAAGAGAAGTGTTCTAAGAGCAACCCTACAAACCTTAACTGTTTGTGGTTGATTCAACCCCTTATCTTCTTTTAATCTTGAGAAAGACAAATACACAATGGATCCCAAATGACTTGTCGATATTTCTACTCCTTTGATTTATTTATCTCCAAAGCTTTCACGCACGATCAATTATACCTAATGCACATAAGACTTCAATTCGATTGTCGTTCTCTCGCTACCCTCTTTGTATTCTTTATCTCCAAAGGCTTTCACTAGGCTACAATCCTCTCTTGAAAATCTTGCACTAAAACCCCCAAATCAATCAATGATCTTGGAGGGTAAACTCGCAGTTTTTCTATATGAAACCCCCTGCAAATCTCAACCCAATATTCTCAGCTACACAAGAACCTTGTTGGACATTATCAAACCTCACCTAGATGGCACCGCAACAAAATATTATCATGTGTGATTTATCAGTGTGTATGCAAAGGTTGGAGGTTGAAGATGAAGAGAAAAATTAGTAAGTGTTTATAGTTTTACCGAGTTGAAATGATGCATGAATGATGTATTTATAGTTGTGGAAGTTTAGATGCAAAGAGGTGATGTTCTGAATTAAAAAGAATTGAAAATTGACCCAATTAAATAGTATGGCCGACCTGAGAATTGTATGTACCGACACATAAGTCAAATCTTAATTGTATGTGCCGACCTAAAAAACGGATGTGTCGGCCTAAGTAGACAATAACTTTTTTCCTTTAAAACAACAACATATGTGTCGTCCTGAAATTCGTATGTGCCGACACATAAAATAAGAATTTATGCAATTTCTAAAAACTTCAGTATGTGTCGGCCTATATGCATGTATGTGAAGACCTAATCCTTCTAGAGGCTATAGGCTTTAAAACTTAGTTGCATGTGCCGGCCTGAAATACGTATGTGTCGACACATGTAAGCAAAAATTATGCAAAAATTGTTTTTCAAGACTTTGGTCAATTTTAAAATGGTTTTTAATGGTTCCTAAGACCCCTAATGCAAAAGAGTTCCACAAGACATAGAGATACCATCCAATTTACAGAAATTCTAAGTTTTCCTAGTTTTGACATCATGCAAAACATCTAATGGTGGAGTTGTACTCATATACTCCCCCTTTTTTATGATGGCAAAACTTGCGACGATGCTCCCCCTGACTTTGTGCTTCCCAACTTCATCTCACATATGCTTCTCCCCCTTTGACAACATCGAAAATAAATATAGCAAACTGTGAGAAGTATCATGTTCCAATACAAATACTAATATATCACTCAGAGGCGTTTTTGCATAGAAGAGCAACAATCACATATCTCCATTTATATGTAATGATGCAAAATTGATAAATAACCAGCAAACAACACTACAACATATGTAATGCAATGCATGATGAATAAAGAATGTAGTGTAAGAGCAAACTTTTTAGGTTGTTTTTTATCATCACAATTATGTAACACATCATAATGGAACTCCTGATATCGCACACACATGTGCCTAGCATAGCGACAAGAACATATCACTACAAACAAAAATGAAGATGTTTGTCATAACATGTGACCAAGTGCAACATGAAACACATATTGCAAATAACACACATACAATTAACTCAAGCACGAATGCAAGAAATAAAATAAAATAAAAACACATGCTTGTACAATAAGAAAAAACTTATACAAATGTGAAAGAATTAATACATGAGGTCATTATATGCATATACATTGAGAACACAAAATGGTTATCAATCAAAAAATTTGGAAATGAGCATTCATGGTTTTCATAATTTGAGAACATATCAAGCATTTTAAACCAACAAGTAACATGCATTATAAAAAATCTTACATTCAAGGAGAAATTTAAATGATATTATCTCACTCTTGATGGAAAGGGAGTTACACTCACATGACGTAAAATACTCAAACAAAAAGTTAGATTAAAAGTATAAAGTGAAAACAACAAAGTAAAATTAAGCAACGTTGGACATATTGATGATCCCCAATTCCCTACGTATGTTGAAGAAAGTCTCAGTTGAAAGGGGTTTAGTGAAAATATCGGCAAGTTGATTCTTACTATCAACATACTCAAATACAACATCCTTTTTTCAATATGATCGTGAAGGAAATATTGATGTATCTCAATATGTTTCGTGCGAGAATGTAGCACCGAATTCTTGGTTAGATTAATGGAACTAATGTTATCGCACATGATAGGAATACATGAAATTTTAATGTCAAAATCAAGAAATTGTTGCTTAAGCCATAAAATTTGAGCACAACAACTACTGATAGCCACGTATTTCGCCTCGGTCGTTAACAAAGCTACAAAAAATTTCTTTTTACTAATGCCAACAAACCAAAGATTCTGAAAATATGTGACAAGTTCCACTAGTACTTTTCCTATCTAATTTGCAATCATAAAAATCGTAATCGGAGTAACCAACCAAGATACAATCGTTTTTGAAATTTTCCTAGTACAACCAACACATGGAAATACTAACAATTCCAACATCGGAACAATGTCAAAACAAATGTTACAACATCTGATATGACATCCTGAACAGATTCATCAAGTTATAACACATACAAAAACTTAAACTACAGAATGATAAAAACATATAGAGTTGTTAACCCAGTTCGGTGCAACATCACCTACTCTTGGGGCTACCAAGCTAGGAAGGAAGTCTACTATCAGTTGTATTAGTTTAAAGATAAACTCCTTCATTTAGAACTTCTCGCCTAATCCATACCTAATTCTACTTCTACCTAGGTCCTCCCCATATATGAGAAATCGTCATCCCACTTCCAATCACTACAGTGATATCTAATAGTCCCAATCCAGTGACAGCAATGAGTATAACTCAACAAGAAGACAATACTTCTATTATAATACTTAGCCAAGACTCGTGACCAAGAATAATACTTAGAGTTGTTTAAAATCTTCCTCAAAGAAAAATACTCAACTCTTGCTTCACAACTTCGAGGAGAACACTAAGTCTACCACATGTATCGAAAGATACAAGGGTGATGATAAAAACCTACACAATGAAGAAGTGAAAAACACAAGAAGGGGGGTTGAATTATAAAACTGAAAATCAATTGCAATGAACACGATATTTTTATCCTGGTTCGTTTGATCTCAAACTACTCCAGTCCACCCGTCAAGGTGATTTCGCCTCTCTCCAACGAGGTCTTAATCCACTATATTCAACTGAATATTACAATCTGCTTTAACAACTGCTAAATCCTTCTTGATGCAAACCACAAACCGGTTTGTCAAGGAATCACTTTCTTACAAAGAAGAGAAATTTAGGTGTGTGAATGTTTTCTACAAAACCGTTTATCACAAATGTGATATTACACAACTTAAGCTTATGGAAACTAGATTGCTAAAATATTGAGTAAGGGATTTTTGGAGCTTTTAGCAAACTAAGAATGAGAAGATGATGAGTAGCTTTTAGGCGTGTAAATTGATGTAGAGCATTAGCCAATTCAATCTTCATTGTCTTGTTTATATAGCACTGAAATTGTTGAACGTTGGAGCAATAATCTTGATTCAATGCCAATAACAAACTTTCCTTATTAAGCAGATCTTGTCTGGAATGATGTCGTTGGTAATAATTCGCCTTGAATGCACAATACCGTTGCTGCTTAAAGCGTGTTCTGGCTTTGGCTCATTCTGACTCTGCTTAAGTGCTGATGAACTATTGTTGTCTTTATCAGAGTGTTGAGCGCAATTCTGTTCATCAAGCTTCAGCATTCGCGTGAGTTGTTCTTCTGATTCTGGTATTCTGATATAGCATCTTCTGATGCTGATATTGATAACCAATCTTCTGATGTTGATTAAGTGTACTCTTGCTGATACCTATCAGAGTTTCTGCAAAACAGAAGGTAATATTTTAGGTAGCAAATAGTTCTTACATGAATCACATAATTAATATATCTTTTCATTTTGTTATCATCAAAACTTAAACTTAGGGTAGTAGATTCAAACTATGTTCTAACAATCTCCCCCTTTTTGATGATGACAAAAACTAGATATTTTTAATTGAAAATAACGTGAAAAAGTATCAGAGATAACTATATGATAAGATGTATCAGAGTAAGAAGTTATCAAAGATGAGGGATAAATAGATATCAGAGTTGGGATCGGAGATACTCCCCCTGAATTTATAACTTCCCTTTTTAATTCCAAGAGTTCTTCAGGATTAGATCTTTATTGACTTTCTTTGAACATCAGAATATCAGAGCTTTGACTATCAGAACTTCAGATCCGAATGTCAGAGCTTTATCAGAGCTTTGCTTTAGGTCAGAGTATCAGGGCTTTGGTCTTCAGTGAATCAGAGAGCAATCTTGTACCTGTAGACTTAAGCAAAAACAGAAAACATATTCAAGTATATCAGAGTTAGAATGTTTGAGATTCTCTGTCTCAGTAATCCGTTATTGAAAAATATCATTCTTGTTCTCCCCCTTTTTGTCAGCAATCAAAAAGTGTAAGTGATGTGCTAAAACGATAAGAGCAGAAAAACTTGTTATATTAAAATATTCAGAGCCAGACAAAACAGTACAGTAGATATGCAAAGAAAACATGAAAATGGCATGAATGAAAATCTAAGGTTGGGGAGGAAAGCGTGTGAACAGAGTCTCCAGCATTGCCTTAATCTGATCAGCAGTCTCAGTCTGCTTGTGCACCATGATGACAACTGTATCTATCTTGCTATCATGCACATCCATTCTTTCCTTCATCTTCTGATCATTTTCATCCATCCTTTGCTACAGACGAATATCATTCAGCTTCAGCTCTTCCAGAGTCTTCCTGTCCAAGGCAGCTTGAGAAACATCAGAAGCAGGGAGCTTCTGAGAGCTTTCTGCAACATCTTCAGCTTGACTGGCTTCAGCTTGAATTGTCTGATCTTCTTCTGGATGCACTTTTGAAGTTGTACGCTTCTCAGACCATGGCTCACTATCCAAAAGGAGAACGTCTTCTTTCAGCAACTGACTTCCAACTTCGTTCAGAAGCTTGCTGAAATTCTACTGTGCTTGCTCATAATTGATGTCCTGCAACTTGAGGGCTTCAGCACGTACCCAAATTTTGAAACGTGACCAGAGCTGGTCTGAGGCAGCAGGATCAATTATTCCAGGACAGACTTGCTTCAGAGAAGCAATCCATTATTGCAAACCTGTTTCAAAGTTCACAATGCCAGAGCCAACATCTGGCTGTTTTGGTTTTGGAATGGCTATTTTATTTTTGAGATCAGCAAGACGGTCAAGGATTGTTAAATCGATGAAGGTCCTGCTGGGGTCATCTGTAGTTTGTTTGGGAGATGTTTTTTTGGGAGATGGAGTGGGAGAGTCAGAAATAATGATTGGACTGTGTGGGGTTTTGGGAGTGTTTGGAGGAGTGGTTTCTGGCGAGGATGGCAGCTGGGCCATGGTTACAGTTGTTCCACATGGCAGCTGTATTGCCAGAGGTTATGGCTTAGAGGATTGAGGAGAATGAGGTTCAGGAGGTGGAGGAGATGGAGTTTCAGAATGATGAAACTCGGGTTGAGGTGATGGTTGAGGTGATGGTGGATGAATTTCTGGTTGAGGAGAGGGAGAAGGAATTGCTGGTTGTGGAGAAGGAGGAGGAATTTCTGGTTGTTCAGGAATATGTGGTTCTTCTGGTATGGGTGAGAGAGGATGTTCTGGTTGAGGAGAGTGGGCAATATCTGGTTCAGTGTTTGGATTATTGGAGGGGTGATCAGAAACACGTTGATCAATGTCAGACAGAACTTTATCAAGTGCTGATGTTGTTGAAGTTGTTGGTTTGGGATGTTTGGTGCGGGGTCTTATGAGTATTAGTGCCTCAGAAGGGTCATCTTCTGCTTCGGTTTCATCTATAGTTGGGATGGGGATTGGGATTTCATGAGAAGTTGGAGTTGGGATTGATGTTGGAATAGCAGAAGAATTTAAAACAGAAGCAGCAGATAAATTACCTATTTTCTTGGGAGTCTACTGGGATGTTCCTTCTGAAGGGGCCTTCATTTTCTTCGTCTTCTTCAGAGAGACTTCTGGTTGAGCTTGGTGCAGATCTTTGATATTCAGCTTGTGATCTGTACCATCAGCCTTGCACCCGTCCAAGTATCTGAGAACCACCACTAGTTTAGATTCTATCTCAGAAAATAATGGAAAGTCACTCAGTGGGACTCTTCTGCTGGTGATGTCAGCAGTAGGAGTAACGCTGGGTTCCTTTCTGATATTCTCTATTAATTTCATTTTCTTCAGATTCTTCGCGTTCAGAGGCTTGCCAACAGTTGGTTCAATGGTGCTTAACTCTTGAGCTTCTATCAGGTGCTCTATCAGCCTATTCTCAGTCAGAATATCTGATATTAACCTTCCAAAGGGTATCCAATCCCTCTTTGTTCTTTCTTCTTCCCTGGTCTCCTTCACGCTTGTTCTGAGGTGATTAAACAGAAGATGAGCCAAGTTGATTTTTACCTTCTGATTGATAAAATAGATCAGAAACTGCTGATCTATATTTATGTAATCAGGGGAACTTGTTGGCTTCCTATGATTAAAGCACCCCAGAATAATCTTCGCCCAAACTCTGTGGTGATCCTTGAGGTCTCTGATTTTGCTGTTGGGCACCCCAAGGGTGAAAATCTGTTCTGCTATGACACCCACGTCAAAGCATCTTTCAGCCATATCAATACAGCGGACGCCACCGCCACTGTAACCAATCAGTTTTTCTATGTGATCCTCAGTGATCACAATCTTCTTTTCTATTATGTAGGAGGTGACTTGATGCGTTGAAGCGGACGCATGAATCCAGAACTCCTTGACTAACATTGGGAATGTTGGTCCAACCAACCTGTCAAAATATCTCTCCCATTTATGTGCCCTAACTTCTTCTGTCAGGTCAAAACCATTCTCTTTCAGACTGCCAAAATCAATAATCAGTTCAGATAACACTTCTAGATTCTTCACTGGTGTAAGGAGTGTTCTGAATGGAACTTGGTATTGTTCAGAGGAAACTTTCTTCTGAGAACCTGCAGAAGCACTGCTGGAGGTTGCCATGTTCACACTTAGGGTTTTTCTGAGAAAACTAAGAAAGTGGGTTTAAGTTTGAAAGAGATGAACACAGAGAAAATGCAGAAAATATTTGAGAGATTATGAGAAACTGTAAAAGATTAATGTGAGAAGTTAACGTGCTTAAATAGATTTCAGAATATTTTGAAAGTGTAAACGGTTTCAAGAAAGAGAAATAAAATCATGATTACTTTTTAAAAACATGATTACTTTCATTTAATGCTTGCTGATTTTGGGGGATTTGAGAAAGATACTTGAAACGGTTACCAGACATGTGTCTCAATGCACCTAATCAGCGTTTTCCCTTCTCAGAAGCGTGCACGCGTGTTCTGCTTCAGAGATTTGCTGATGATTGGATGACACTTGTTTGATTTAGTGATCAGCACGTCTATCCTTGAGCTGAAACGCTCAGATCTTTAAGACTAGCATCTGATACAATCTGCATGTTCTATCTTTCTGAAAAGAGATTGATCAGAAGTTCACAGTAAAACAAATACATTCTGAAGATAAATATATAGAATTAAAGAATTTTCACTCTGGGCAGATTTTCATGCTGAGATGTTTCAGAATGAAATTGAACCTATCTTCAGAAAGGGGTTTAGTGAAGATATCAGCCCATTCATGGTCTGTATCTATAAATTTTAAATTCAAAATTCCCTTCTGAATGTAGTCCCTAATGAAGTGATGTTTTATTTCTATATGCTTAGCTCTAGAATGTAAAATGGGATTCTTACTTAAGCAAATAGCAGAAGTATTGTTACAGAGTATAGGGATGTTACTCTCAAAAATCTGGAAGTCTTCAAGCTGACTTTTCATCCAGAGCATTTGTGTGCTACATCCTGCTGCTGCTATGTACTCAGCTTCTACTGTTGATAGCGCAATTGTGGATTGCCTTTTGCTGGACCAAGAGATCAGATTTTCTCCCAGAAACTGGCAGCTTCCAGAAGTACTTTTGCGCTCTACTCTGTCTCCAGCAAAGTCAGCATCACAGTAGCCTACTAAACTGTAATCACTAGATTTTCTATAAAATAAACCCAGATTAGTAGTACCTTTCAGATACTTGAAAATTCGCTTAACAGCTGTTAAGTGAGATTCTCTAGGATCTGATTGGAATCTAGCACAAATACATACGCTGAATAATATATCAGGTCTTGAAGCTGTCATATAAAGGAGAGAACCAATCATACCTCTGTAGACCTTCTGTTCTACCTTTTTGCTTACCTCTTCTCTTTCCAGAATGCACGTGGGATGCATTGGAACCTTTGATGGCTTACATTCTGAGAGGTCAAATTTCTTCAGAAGATCTCTGATGTATTTGCTCTGATGAATGTAAGTTCCCTCTAGAGTTTGATTTATCTGAATTCCTAGAAAGAATTTCAGTTCCCCCATGAGGCTCATCTCAAATTCTGCCTGCATACACTTAGCAAATTTTATTCCAAGAGAAGGGTTAGTAGATCCAAAAATAATATCATCAACATAAATTTGACAGACTAAGATGTCATTCTTAACTGACTTACAGAATAAGGTAGTGTCCACCTTCCCTCTGGTGAATTCATTTTCTAACAGAAAGTTACTTAGTCTTTCATACCAAGCTCTGGGAGCTTGTTTCAGACCATATAGTGACTTCTTTAGTTTGAAAATATGTTCTGGATGTTTTGTATTTTCAAAACCAGGGGGTTGGTGCACATAAACCTCTTCTTCTATATAACCATTTAAGAATGCACTCTTGACATCCATCTGATACAGAGTGATGCCTCTATTAACAGCAAATGAAATTAAAAGTCTGATAGATTCTAACCTGGCGACTGGGGTAAAGGTTTATGTATAGTCTATCCCCTCTTGCTGACTATAACCTTGTGCTACCAGTCGTGCTTTGTTTTTGATGACTTCACCTTGTTCATTTAGCTTGTTTCTGAACACCCATCTTGTTCCAATGACGTTGAATCCTTTTGGTCTGGGAACAAGATCCCATACGTCATTTCTGGTGAATTGATTCAGCTCTTCTTGCATTGCCAGAATCCAGTCGTTTTCCAGAAGTTCTTCATCAATAGAAGAAGGTTCAATCAGAGACACAAGTCCCATGAGGGTTTCTTCAGAGTTTCTGAAGCTTGCTCTTGTTCTGATTGGATCTTCCTTTCTTCCTAAGATAGTTTCTTCTGGATGATCCAAGCTGCTTCTGGGTAATCTTTTCTGAGGTTGATCAGCAGCTGTTGTAGGATTGCTAGCAGTGCTCCTTTCAGACGTTGAAGGAGTGTCTGTGTTGAGAGCTTCTGATGACTTGTCTTCAGAACCTGTAAATTCAATTTCCATACCCGCAAAAACTTCATTCTGCTTTGACTTTTCAGAGTCAAGCTTATCATCAAAACGAACACTGATTGATTCTTCCACAATCTGTGTTTCTGTATTGTATACTTTGTACCCTCTTGAGCGTTCAGAGTATCCTAACATAATACACTTCTGTGCTTTAGAGTCAAACTTGTTCAAATAATTCTTCGTATTTAACATAAAACAGGTACATCCAAATGGATGAAAATATGAAATGTTGGGCTTTCTGTTCTTCCACAATTCATATGGAGTCTTTTCCAGAATAGGTCTTATTGAGATTCTATTCTGAATGTAGCACGCTTTGTTTATTGCCTCTGCCCAGAAGATCTTAGCAACGTTTGTCTCATTGATCATGGTTCTGGCCATTTCTTGCAATGTTCTGTTCTTTCGTTCTACAACTCCATTTTGTTGAGGAGTTCTAGGACAAGAGAAATCATGCAGAATGCCTCTGTCATTAAAGAATGACTCAAAATCTTTGTTTTCAAACTCTCCACCATAATCACTTCTGACTTTAACTATTCTAAGATCCTTTTCATTCTGAACTTGGTTACATAAGGTAACAAACACAGAGTGTGACTCGTCCTTGTGTCTTAAGAACTTTAACCATGTCCATCTGCTATAGTCATCTACGATTACTAATCCATACTTCTTGCCACTGACTGAAGCAGTTTTAACTGGTCCAAATAAGTCAATGTGCAGAAGTTCTAATGGCTTAGAGGTAGAAACAACATTTTTAGATTTAAAAGAAGGTTTTGCAAACTTGCCTTTCTGACATGCTTCACACAGAGCATCTGAATTGAACTTTAAATTAGGAAGTCCTCTGACCAGATTGAGTTTGTTAATCTGAGATATTCTTCTCATACTAACATGCCCCAATCTTCTGTGCCAGATCCACTGCTCGTTGTTAACAGACAAAAGACACTTTACATTCTGACTTTTCAGTTCAGAAAGTTTGATTTTATAGATGTTGTTTTTCCTCTTTCCATTAAACAGGATAGTCCCATCTTTCTGACTAACAGCTTTACATGATTTTTGATTAAAGATTATATCATAACCGTTATCACTTAATTGACTTATGGATAACAGATTATGCATTAATCCATCTACTAGCAGAACATTATTAATAGAGGGAATATTTCCATTACCTATAGTTCCAGAGCCAATGATCTTTCCCCTCTGATTGCCTCCAAAGCCAACGTGGCCTCCATGCTTAAGTTCCAGGCTTTGGAACATATGCCTTCTTCCCGTCATGTGTCGCGAGCAGCCAGAGTCCAGGTACCATGACTGGTGTTTCTGATTTGCTGCTAAAGATATCTGCAACATGTATTATTTTATCCTTAGGTACCCAGATTTTCTTGGGTCCTGATTTGTTAGATTTACCAAAACTCTGGTTGAATTTTGGTTTCACAGAATACTTACTGCTAGTGTATTTAATATCATGTGTGTGACCATACACAAAATGTGAATTCAGAGGAGTGTGTTTAATGGTTAAGTCCATGACATTCTTTGGTGTAGGAACCTTACCTTGGTATCCTATTCCTTTCCTGCCGTTTCTGCTAACTCCATAGATCATTGAAGCCATTTTGCTTCTATCTATGCTTTTAGCAAGGAACTTCTGGAAACTGTGATCATACTCCTTGATGATCTCATCAGCGTTGCTGGGAGTTTCAGAAATTGGTTCCTTCTGAGAGTTTTGTAAAGTATTTTCTAATTTTGAAATTTTATTTCTCAGCTCAGAATTCTCCAATTTAAGACTCTCAGCCTTATTAGAGTCAGATTCAAGATTCCTTTTCAGGTTTCTGAATTTAACTCTAATCTGCTGATACCTTTCCATAATTTCATTAAGGCTTTCAGCAAGTTCAGCCTTGGTAAAATTAACTGCAAAGTCAGGAAATACCTCTTCAGTATCCGATTCTGAGTCTGATTCAGAAGCTTCACTATCTTCTGAAATGTTGGCCATGAGAGCTATGTTTGCTCGCTCATCATCTGATTCTGAGTCAGCTTCAGACGAGTCAGAGTCATCCCATGTAGCCATGAGACTTTTCTTCTTTTCTCTTCCAAACTTCTTTTTGGGCTTTTCCCTCTGAAGCTTTGGGCAGTCACTCTTGTAGTGTCCTTGCTCATTGCACTCATAGCAGATGATGTCCTTGGTGTTTGGCTTTCTACTTCCTGAGGAACCTTCAGATTTTCTGTATCCGGAGGAAGAATCTGTCCTTCTGTATCTGGAAGAAGACTCGTTCTGATCAGATCTTCTGGGATTCCTGAACTTCCTTTGCCTCTGCTTCCACAGTTGATTCACTCTTCTGTAGAGGAGGGAGAGTTCGTCTTCTTCTGATGAGGATCCATCAGATGTTTCTTCAACTGCCTGCAAAACTTTAGACTCAGATTTTTTGTTAGATTTTAATGCTAAAGGCTTACCTTGCTTCTGGGGTTCATCAGCTTCTAGCTCTATCTCATGACTTCTGAGGGAGCTAATAAGTTCCTCCAGAGAAATTTTATTGAGATCTTTTGCTAGCTTCAGAGCTGTAACCATTGGCCTCCACTGCTTTGGTAAGCTTCTGATGATTTTCTTGACGTGATCAGCAGTAGAGTAACCTTTGTCCAGAACCTTGAGACCAGCTACCAGAATCTGGAATCTTGAGAACATTGTTTCAATGGATTCACTTTCTTCCATTTTGAATGCCTCATACTTCTGAATGAGCGCCAGAGCTTTAGTTTCTTTGACCTGAACGTTGCCCTCATGCGTCATTCTGAGTGAGTCAAACATGTTCTTGGTTGTGTCTCTGTTGGAGATCTTTTCATATTCAGCATACGAGATGGCGCTGAGAAGGATGGTTCTGGCCTTGTGGTGATTCTTGAAGTCACGCTTTTGTTGGTCATACATTGTTTTCCTATCAATATTCTGACCGCTTGCATTCAAAGGGTGCGTGTATCCATCTGTCACCATGTCCCACAGATCAGCATCATGTGCCAGAAAGAAGCTTTCAATTCTGTCTTTCCAGTAATCAAAATTTTCTCCATCAAAGACTGGAGGTTTGCCGCTGAATCTGTCTCTGTCCTCATGGTTGTCATTGCTGGTGTGAGAATAAGTTCCTGCCATTGTGTTTTTCTGACGCTGGATCTTGTACTGACACGGTTAAGTGTTTTAGCTCAGAACCAGGCACTCTGATGCCAATTGAAGAAGTGAAAAACACAAGAAGGGGGGTTGAATTGTAAAACTGAAAATCAATTGCAATGAACACGATATTTTTATCCTGGTTCGTTTGATCTCAAACTACTCCAGTCCACCCGTCAAGGTGATTTCGCCTCTCTCCAACGACGTCTTAATCCACTATATTCAACTGAATATTACAATCTTCTTTAACAACTGCTAAAGCCTTCTTGATGCAAACCATAAACTGGTTTGTCAAGGAATCACTTTCTTACAAAGAAGAGAAATCTAGGTGTGTGAATGTTTTCTACAAAACTGTTTATCACAACTGTGATATTACACAACTTAAGCTTATGGAAACTAGATTGCTAAAATATTGAGTAAGGGATTTTTGGAGCTTTTAGCAAACTGAGAATGAGAAGATGATGAATAGATTTTAGGCGTGTAAATTGATGTAGAGCATTAGCCAATTCAATCTTCATTGTCTTGTTTATATAGCACTGAAATTGTTGAACGTTGGAGCAATAATCTTGATTCAATGCCAATAACAAACTTTCCTTATTAAGCAGATCTTGTCAGGAATAATGTCGTTGGTAATAATTCGCCTTGAATGCACAGTACCATTGCTGCTTAAAGCGTGTTCTGGCTTTGGCTCATTCTGACTCTTCTTAAGTGCTGATGAACTGTTGTTGTCTTTATCAGAGTGTTGAGCGCAGTTCTGTTCATCAAGCTTCAGCATTCGCGTGAGTTGTTCTTCTGATTCTGGTATTCTGATATAGCATCTTCTGATGCTGATATTGATAACCATTCTTCTGATGCTGATTAAGTGTACTCTTGCTGATACCTATCAGAGTTTCTGCAAAACAGAAGGTAATATTTTAGGTAGCAAATAGTTCTTACATGAATCACATAATTAATATATCTTTTCATTTTGTTATCATCAAAACTTAAACTTAGGGTAGTAGATTCAAACTTTGTTCTAACACACAATACACAAGAGACTCTCAAAACCTAAGACTATTTTCTTTCCCTAATTTTACAATTGTTGAAAGACAAAAGTTGGCACTTTAGGTTTAGGTCTTCTCTTTACATACACTTCTTCAATCCATGGGCTTCGGTATTCTGAGTCCAGAAGTTTCTTTATCAACAAGTTGATATTTGTATCTATTTTGCAGCAAAATCTCCTTAAATCTTGGAACAACCAATACAAAGTTTCCTAAATTGTCTCAAGGATCCAATTTAGTAACTAATGTACAACTGGAGATATAAAACCTTGTTCCAGATAAAATCTTCTTGACTTGCAAAATTAACTGAAACATATCTAATATAAATATCCCAAAATTAAATAAAATATGTCAAGATTTAAAACAATAGTGCCTATTGAATTGCAGAACCAGATCAAGATATCATGACATCTGCCTTCGATATATGACTGAAAACATATAACAGTAAAACTGTTATGACAGTTGATAAAGATGTTGCAACATCTTATTCAACAAAAACACAAAACAATGTTCAGAAACATGCCTAGCCAAAATCTAGCCAACCATGAAAACACGAAACTAACAATCTCCCTCTTTTGCAAATTTTGGCTAAAACAACCAACACTCAAAAACAAATTTTGGTGAGAGGAATAAAACCACAAACACAAATTGCACAAAAATGCATCAGAGATACACCAGCTACATGTTGATCATATAAACCGTGTACATGACGAAGAAGATGGATATTACCCCCTCTCAAACATAGAACCATTTCTGGACACAGAGATATAAATCTCCCCCTCAAGAATACAACACATACAGCAGCTGCAGCTACACATAACTCATAGCATAAGACACAATAATATGCATAACTCAGACTACAAGACACAATAGATAGGATGTTACAACATCCTATAAGACATTCTACAAAAGCTACAACAGAAGTAGTAGCAACAGTAGAAAAAAGACAAACCAATAACCCTAAAATGTTGCATAAAACAAACAACCCCTTGACTAGACTCAATAACACCTTTTCTCCCCCTTTTTAGCCAAAACTTGACAAAAACAGAGTGAAAAGAACCTGACAAACTAAGAATCAATAGAAGCAAGAATTGATTCAAGACAAACAAGGAAAGACTCAACAGAAACTGACTAAAAAACCTGACCCTATGCTTGAAACAAGACCAATTGTATCAGACTGACTCAAAAGGAAGGAATAAAGAAAAATAATAAAAACCTACCCAAAGAGAATAAAGCTAAGGGTAAAAAGAAGAAATGACCACAAAAAAAATGAAAAACAAGACTCCAAAAGACTGACTCAAAACAAACACACCTTTTTTATAACAGATAACATACAACAGCTACCTCACACACTCAATCTTGATCATCCACTGAGTCTGAATCATGGAAGATCACATGGTTCTTCTTGAGGGACTTCGCCTTGAGAGGTCTTTTCTTTGTCCGGGATGTTTCAGTAGATGTCACAATATTTGTTACAGTGTTGAGCACTACATTCAAAACCATAATGCATTTCCTTCTTGATTTATAGTAGAAGAGTTTACTTATACACCAATCACTTTCAAAACCTTATTTGTTACAACACTTCCAATTAATGAAAGCTTGTATAGAGAAAGATAATCCTTAGTAAGAGTGAACCACTCACCATAAAAGAGATACATGTTATTCTTCAACTTTCTCTTTTCCCAAGCTTTGACTCCTTGAAAAATGTTACAACATTTGAAATGACACTTACCATGCCATTCAACATGATTCTTCTGACATTTCACACTCTACTAGGTAAAAGAATATAGTTGGCAGACCATCCAAACAGTTACTCCAATAATTATTCAATAGTGCAATTCCAAAATTAACCCTCATATTATCAATGTAACTTTCACTTAATGTTATGATGAAAATACTAGTAGAACCTCTAAACTATACCACATATAGGAGTGTCAATATAAACTTGTAGCAACATTACTGACACAAAGATGACATAATCAATGACTTTGTTTTGCAAGAAGAATAAAATCCTTGTACCTTGATTGCAGTAGCATCTCATACTATAATGTCATGACATCTAGTTTGACGTTTCACTATTTTAGTAATCAACCCAATGGAAAATACAACTTCTTTCAGCAAAATACCTAATCTTCAAGATATACCGGTGTAATATGGTGAGAGAACTGACTTTACCGATTTTGCATTTTATCCTAAATGTTGCGGTTAACAAGAGTCGCCACTGACTTTTCTTTTATCCAACAAAGGAAATGGTGAAAAGAACAGGAAAGACCTATTTTAGATTTTGAGTTCGGGGGGGTAAGATATGAAAAGGAAAGGTGTTAGCACCATTTTCATCCGTAGTTATCTACAGGCTTTTAATCGCTTGCTAACTTTATTTGTTTTGTGTGTGTGCTTTTGAAATTTTTTTGAAATGCCAAATAGCAAGGCAGCTTGCTTTATGATAACTCTTGTATCAGTCCTCAAGAGTATTGATAAAGAATTTTGAAAATATTGTTTTGAAAGCGTGAGGTGTGAAAAAGTGTTTTAAGTTATGAGCAAGCAATTAAAAGTTAACTATCCACTCAAGGTCTTTCTTGTATTTTCTTCCTCCTTTAGATAGTGCTATCCATACCATTAGTTAGCAGGAAACCCTATCTTTGGATGTTCGAGGGACAGGAGTAGGGTCATTGTTATGGTCATTGAAGGCAACATGTAGGGATACCTTTAGCAATTTTGAAGGGGCGTCATCATATATTCGTAGGTGTTGCACCCCAAAATTTTCCCTCCCATATTCATCAAGATTTGTCAAGTCAAGGTCACAAAATTTTCCAAGGGTTGTGCAGCTCAACTGTCTCCTATACAGTCAAAACTAGGGTTTGAGTTCTGATCAAGAATTGAAAGTTTTCAAAGGCCCAATCAAGTCTCATATGCTTATAAATGTGGTCAAGCATCCTCATGTCAAGTTTCAAGGCATTCAGCTCAAAATTGCACAGTCAAAACCCTAGATTGCACTACAGTCAACTGTAGGGGCAAAATGGTCATTTGACAGTCAAAAGTTCAAATTTTTGGTCAATATATCATTTTGAAGCCACAAACATCATTTGATCAATGCTTGATCATGATTCTCAAAATTTGGCTCAGAAATCCTCAAAGATGCAAAAGTTACTATATTTGGACAGCTGAAAAAGTCAACTGAAATTGACCAGGGCATAACTTTCACATGGATTATCAGAAAAATTCCATCAAAAGCTCATTTTGAAGAGAAAGACATTTCCTACAACTCATCTTCATATTCCAAGTCCAAGAAATGCACTCACAAAAAGTTATCAATTTCAACATTATAGGTCATTTTCAAAAGTCAACAAAAAGTGACTTTAAGTCAAAGGCCATAACTTGAGATTGGTAAATCAAAATGACATGGGACCAAAGGCATTGGTTAAAGGACTCAAATACCTTTCCAAAATGTCCAAGAACATGTGAAAAGCTTAAAAATTGACCAAGTTATGCCTTGTGGAAGTTGGGAAATTTTTGGGAATTTTGAAAAGTCAACAATGGTTCAAATGACCTAAAAATGCAAATGGGCCCATTTTTCTTCCAAGATTCTTCATGCCAAGCCTATGCACGACCATTAGGCCCAAAGGGAAGTATTTTCATATTTTTTAATTATTTATTTGAATTTATATTAATATTAATTCATTTAAATTATTTTAATACATGAAAAATATAAACCTAACCTAAAAAAATCTTTTTATGCACATTCCAAGGTCAATATTTCGTGCACATCTTAAATAGGCAAGTTTTGGTGTGATTTGATCATGATTGAACCAAATAACATGAAAAAAGATTCAAAAAAGATTTTCCAAAATCAAATATGTGAAATCATCAATGCATTGGATTTTGTCTAGTTTTCTTGACCTAAATCATTCCATACAAGTATGAGATCACAACCCTAAGCAAAAGAGACTGCAAGCTGCGCCCAAACAAGCCATTGCATATTGAAAATTTTTCTTAAAAACTCAAATCTGAAAAGTGCCTTAGAGGTCGATTCAAGCTCCCATTCTTGTCCTATCATCATCCTGAGACATCCTTGAACGTCTCTCAATCATTAACAACAACCAAAACGCCTTGAATTGGTACCCCTAAGTCAAACTGTACATCAAAATTTCTGAATTCGCATAGCATGATTCAAGCATATTTGTGCATTTTTATTTATGTATTCATGATCACAATGATGTTTCTAAGCTAACTGACATGTTTGATTGCATTTTCATTAGCCATACGTGAATCCACCATGCGCGTTTTTTAGGGTTACAGGTTTCTGAAATTGGGGATTTTGTATAGAGGAAAAATCAGGACCCATGAATACCATGGTTGAGCTCAGTGCTTAGAGACGAAGAAGAACATATACTCGCGAACAATTTATGAAGCCCATGGTTCTAATCGCTATTTTTCAATAGGCACCTTTTTGCAACGCTACGAAAACCGTTCCCATAGTGTTTTGTTTTACAGGGTGAGGAAGACGAAGGCATCGTGTCAATTGGTGATAGGTCCATTTGAATTTCGCGCGAATTTCCAAAAGCACTAACGTGTTCTTCTTATATTATTTATTGTTTATTATTTGTTAAATGAAATACAAATGGCTCAGTGGGCAGGGACAACGCTTGTAACCTTCAAGACCTGGGTTCAAGTCCCAGGTCTGGCAAATTCCAATGCTATTTTTCAATATGAAATTCTATGCTTTGCTAACGTCCAGGTGCACCATATTCCCTCACCATCAGGCAGCCACGCGTCCCATGGGATCAAGCCAAGGGCAAAGATTGGGAGAGCATCATGTACCATAGTCCAACGCGTTATATGTGATTCAAAAGGTCAACCAATTTCCAACGTTAATGGGCCAGAATCTCCAGGCCTATACCTCCATCTGGGGCCTGAACCCCCCCCCCCCCTGGTTTGCTTTTCTTTTCTTTTTATTATTTTAATTATTGTGTTATTTATTTTTATTGCTTTAATTAATTAATTTTCTCTTTTTTACAAAATATAAAGAACATCATAAAAATCCAGAAAATACAAAAATATGATATTTATTTTATTATGATTATTTTCAAATAAACATGTAAATAATTTAGGTTAATTAGGTTATAGTTTTAATTTTTTTTATAAAAAATCCAAAAAATATAGAATTAGGTTAATAAACATTTTTTCTTCCTTTTTATTTTTTTCCCTTTTTTCTTCCACAGTAATAATTATTTATTTATTTATTTTTTATAATTAAATTGTACATAAATAAATTAGGGTTTAATTTAGACTATATTTTAATTCTTTCATAATAAATAAACAATACTAGAATTAGGGTTTGCCGTTTAATTTAATTTCAATTAACTTCTTTTCCTTATTAAATCTAAAAAATACAAAAATATCAAAAACATTTAATTTTCATTTTTTATTTTAATTCCTTATTAATTTTAAATATCTTGCAAAAGGGTCCAACGCCCGTCGCTTTAATTATTTCGTTTCGCGCATTTACTTTATGTCGTTCATTATAATTATGTAAATCTCCCAAAGCCATGTAACTTTACTTTTCGCACTTTTATTTACTTTGCTTTATTTTAATTTTCTGTCAAATCGGGTCCGGTTAATTTTGGCGATGTGGACCCGCGCCATTTGTAATAGCCTTAGATTTATATTCCCGCAACTTTATAACTGTTAAATATGCATGCAAGAATGGATGGCCCTAATTAAAATCAAGCGTAGATCACAACAAACATGACAAGACAAATATCAATGAAAACGACACACAATTCGCACACACCACCCCTAGGGTACGCCTCACTGTTGCCTTTCGAAAGGTGATCGTCGATTAGAGGATGTCTTAGTAAGTCCTCATGATCCGGGAACCTGGCATGAGGGTAGCTTCTAAGGTGTCTTCCCATTACTCTGGTGATCACCATGTCCCTAAAACTCGAATTGACCCGAACACCTCCAACGGTGGTGCTACCTACCTCTCAATGGTGGGATGGCACTACTTTAAAGGACTCTTACACAGACGAATTCCTTAGGGTAGGTAGGTTCTCAAGGATACTTGCTCTAATCTCAAAACGAACTCAAAAAGACTTTTCACACTGACACTTTTCAAAAGCTTTCAAAGCAAACTTTTCAAACACTCTGACGTACGAGTCGATCTGAAATTTTTCAAAGAAACTTTTTAAACCCACATTGAAAAGCAAACAAACAATTTGAAAACACATTGAGCAAGTATCTAAGAGCCCATGGATAACCATGGATAGAAAGGGTGCTAACACCTTCCCTTTCTATAACTCACCTCCCGAACCGAGAGCAATCTCTTAAGGAATTTTTCTGTGCTTTTGTCCTTTCCATTTGGAGAAAATAAAAGACGGTGGCGACTCTTGCTTCCGCGACATTTCGCGAACCAGCGTTAAACAGTCAGTTCCAGATCCACCGATCACAGAACTGGCGACTCTGCTGGGGATAACTTTATAAAGTGAGGTGTACCTTAGGACTAAGATCACTGTGTTTTCAATTGCTTTCTTTGCTTGCTTTAAATTGTGGGACTGTCTTGGGAGTTCTATAGATCCTAACCCGGATCTGGGGATACCTTCTTAGAAAGTAGCAACAAGGTTGTGAGGGAACTGTGCGGGGTATACCGACATGGTTGAAACAGTCTGCTACGTTGATGTGGCACTTTGGTGTGTACCGGTAACCCTTGAGTTCAGTCAAGGAGAGTACGGGGCCTCCGCGTGGTGTCGTGAAGCATCAACAGACCTTAGGAACCTTAATTGAACTATCTTGGCCTCTTTAGGGTAGTGAGATAACTGACTTTGGTGCAGTCCGAGGTTGGTTGATACTCGATACTACACTCAATTGAGGGTTGCTTTCCTGGAATATTTCGGTCGCCAGTTCAGTGGCTAAATCGAAACGATGAACAATGAAAGCAATCCCGTGATATTGGGAACCTTAGAACCCGGTTACTTTGATTAGGACAGGTTGAACCCACCAACTTCAAGAGGGTAATACCTAGACCTCATGCTGGCCTAAACCCTAAGGGCTCTTTTGTGTGACTTGTGTGCCTTCATACTTGACTATCTGCGTGCTTGTTACCTGACGCTTGTTTCTTGCAGGTCTTGTTTATAGCCCTTAATTGGGGCTCATAACATGGTACTAACTACTTGCAGGTCTTGTTTATAGTCCTTAATTGGGACTCATAACAGGGTACTAAGTTTCTTGCAGGTCTTGTTTATAGTCCTTAACTAGGACTCATGACAGGGTTTACCAAATTTCTTGCAGGTGTTGTTTATAGTCCTTAGTTGGGACTCATAATAAAGTATACTGAATTCCTTGCAGGGTTGTTTATAGTCCTTAACTGGGACTCATAACAGGGTTACTCACATTACCCCATGCATAGCATGACATCATACCATTGCATACCATTGCATACATCCTAACCCATTTCAAGGATCTCAAGGGCTTGTGATGCAGGTCATGATGAACCAACTATCCCAGCAAGGGGCAAAGAGGATTTATTTTCCTCTAGCCAAGGTTGTCAGGGGCTATGACCCACTGGATATGGTGAGCCTTTGACCCTTGAAGAAGGACTCTCAACAATATGAAGTTCTTTCAATCAAGCTATCGGATCCAAGTGCTAACAAATTTTTTTTTGTCTACTCCGTGAGGTTCTTGAAATCATTGCATGCATGTCATACATCTCATTGCATTGCAGGTATCCCTTCGACAGGTTGCTTACCCTTCTCCGCTGTTTATTTCAGCCGCTCGTCATGAATCCTGAATCATCAGCCGAGCAGACTATCAAAGACCTCCAGGCTCATAACGCCCAGTTCCAAGAGCTGATCATGAACTTGACTCAGGGGCAGCAAGATCTGAAAGCTCTGCTCTTGAAAAAGGACAAGAAGAAGAAGAGGACTGTTCTGTTCAGCCCTAGACGCAGATCTGGGAATACACCGCAAATTGAAACTGAGAGGACAACCCCATCTATGGGAAAAAGCAGTCATCATGAGAGAGAGGTTCCCAGTCCAGTGGTCTCCGACAACGAGACAGATTTTGATGAAGAGCAGTACCCTCCTGCTGATGACAGATATAAGCAACTGGAGGACAGAATGAAAGCTATGGAGGTTCAACAGGTACCTGGGCTGGATTTCGGAGATCTGGGTTTGTCAACTGGCGTGGTTATCCCTCGGAAGTTCAAGGCACCATCCTTCACTAAGTATGACGGGGCGTCTTGCCCCAAGCTGCATCTAAGGTCCTATGTTCGGAAGATTCAGCCATATACGGTGGACAAGAATTTATGGATCCACTTCTTCCAGGAGAGTCTTTCAGGGACTCACCTCGAATGGTTCTATCAACTGGATGGGACCAAAATTCGTAACTGGGAGGAGTTGGCAACTGCTTTCTATAAGCAGTACCAATACAATGCCGACCTTGCTCCCACCCGTACCCAACTCCAGGGTATGTCGTTGGGGTCAAGTGAAGGTTTCAAAGAATATGCGCAGAAATGGAGGGACCTTGCTGGAAGGGTACAACCACCTCTGACTGATCGGGAACTTGTCGATATGTTCTTGGGGACCTTGTCAGGTCCATTTTATAACCACCTGATTGGGAATTCGTCTGCTGGATTCACAGATCTTATCTTGACTGGAGAGCGAATTGAAGCTGGTATCTGGTCTGGGAAAATTCAAGAGGCTGCACCCTCTGATAAAAAGCCTCATCATGGAAAGAAAGAATCCAATGCTGTGCACGGTAAAAAGGGCCGTCAGGAGGCAGGGGCAATCCAGATTTCCAATCCCGGGCCTGCTCAACAAGGACAGGGGCAGCAGCGCAAAGAGAAACGGCAGTACACCAAACTCAACATGTCGTTAGATCAAGCACTGCAACAACTGTTGAAGACAGGGTTGATCACCTTAAGGGCTCCTCTCCGGAATCCGAACACTTCTGCACCCAACTATCATCCCAACGATAGGTGCGCATATCATTCTGATAGCCCGGGGCATACTACAGACAACTGCTGGCCTCTCAAGAACAAAATTCAAGATATGATCAACGCTGGAGAGATTCAGTTTGAAGTGCCAGAGACTCCGAACATAATCACTGCTCCGTTGCCCAATCATTGAAGCCTTTTGTTTATTTGAATATTTTGAGTTGTACTTTTCTTTGCTTATACAAACAATTAATGTCATAGCAAACTCTTTTATGTTATCAATGCATCGCATACGTCTGTTTTGAGAATTAATACAATTATTTTCATTATGTTCAAATATCTTTTCATATTTTTTCTGATGTCAACTCTGGATCTAAAATTCTAAGCCTCTTGAGGGAGGATGACGAAAACGATACCATAATCTACAGTATGCTTTTGAACAGACCCCGCTGATGAGGTACAGGCATTGTTTCAATTCCTAAACACTGGAGTTATAAGGATGATAATCCCTCGTCAACCCATCAGAGCCAAAGAGGTAGGAGTTTTTATTTTCGAAAATTGAAACCCTTAATCATAACCTGGGGCAGGGTAGTCTCTCAGTTGATCCAAGTGCATGACGAATGGCACCGAAGAGATCTTTACAAAACGAACAAAGACAGTGATGGTTCAGAACAATCAAAAGGACAGGCGGTCATCATCAAAATTCATAAATGAAAAGCCCAAAAAGTCTAAACCTACAAAGGGGACTTATGAAACTGGGGCATCCCGCTGACTGTAATTCCAAAAAGGAAACAGTTCAGGCAAAAAAAGAAAGGGATAACAAAAAATCAAAGAGGAAGAGGTCCTACAAATCCTCAGCAAAAAAGGAAATGACTGCCTATTCCAAATGAATCATCAACAGCTGAACCATTATTGGAACATCAAAGCAAAGACTCAAACAAGGTCTAACGTATGATCAACTGAGTTTAGGTTTGGAGAACATCACGAAGAGCGGGTGGGTACAAATAAAATTTGAGCCTTTATCCTTTGTTTCTTAAACCGTGAACCAGGCCACGTTATAACCCTCAAAAGTCCTAGCTGAAGCATGGGTTAGTTCGAAAGCATACTGTTACGAAAGGTATCCTGACTCCTGAAGGCCTACGGTAAATACGGAGTTGACATCACGTTTTACAAACATTCACTTGTTTTATGAAAAAGAATGCATTTCCAAAATCTTCAAGACAGAAATAAGCTTTTCATTTTTAACATAACTTTGTTTGCATATGACTTTTTGTTTGAACAGCAGGGAAATTCGCACGAGAAATACCTAGTGAACAAAAGCACTTCCAACCAAGGGGCAGACATGAGCATTGTCCATCATCTGGGGTAATCCAGTCAAGATTCGGAGAATCTCTCAAAAGGCCAACCAGCCTGGGGCAAATCTCTGCCTAAGTCACTTGGGGCATTTCAACAACAAATCTCGCCTGATCAAACATCTTCTGGTGACAAAACACTTCTAAACAGGGGCAACTCCCTACTTTCTGAGAACGGACATAGTCGGAAAAATACTACGCAAAGTCAAAGACCCGCTAGGTTGACATACCTAGGCAAAAATAAGGGCTTCCCGGCGAACCAAAAGGGTTCGGGCAAAATGAAGGGATGAAATGAAAAAATCTGTACACCCGGCAAGTCGAAAACCTGAAAAGGCGGCTTGGGCAAAAATGGGTATCCCGGTGGACCGAAAACCCGAAAGGGCGGTCCAGGAAAAAGTTAGGGATTAAAGCGTACGACTATGTCCTGCCATCTGTCTACCAGAAGAAGGTTTGTCCCTCAACAATTATCAGCATCCCACAAGTGCCTCCCCCATAGAAACAGGGGCAATAAAGAGCGGTCTAAGCAATCTGATTGTTCTATCTTCCAAGGTATCAGGGTAGGTTCCGTGGAAGAACATAACTAATACAGTTCAAAACTTCCCCAGAGAATCCAATCCAGTTCCCCAGGAAAGATGGAATTCATATCCCCAAGCAGTAAGCTTATCCCCAGTAAATTCTGGAAGCTTACCCCTCGCAGAGCACGAACGCGTCGTCCGGCTTTATTTAAAGAGTTATTTCCTCAATAGGATATAACTGGGTTATCCTCAGCCAAAAGCCACGGAAAGGTCGTCATCAACGTAGTTCCTTTCTCATCCCCAGCGAAGTCTATCAATACTTCCAATACAGCAAGGTATCCTCAGCGAGTCATCCTCAACACTTCAGCAAAGCACCTCTATCCCCCAGAGTATTTCTTCCCAGCATGGTCGCTAGAATATCTTTTTCTCCCCGCAGAATCCTCCATTTGCCAAGTTTATTCCTCAACGGAGTTATCTTCTCCTACCGGTATACTTGCAGCTATCCTCCCCAGCGGAAGCAAAGCTATTCTTCAACATCAGCCCAGGATACGACTTCCCGGCACCCGTCAAGGATCTATTTTCTTAGACAAACATACATTCATAAAATGTCACATACATCATTATAGCATGCATATGCATCATACTACACGAACCTCATTGATTTTGAAGACATACAGTTCATGCATCATGATTTTGCATCCAATTATGTCTCGCCTTTTCAGGAAAAAGATCAATACAAAAATGACTACTATCAACTACCGCAATTCTTTCTCGATATAGTTTCAGATGTAAACCCAGCGATGGTGACGTTCTGACACTGCTTCAAGAATTCCTTCTCGATATAGTTTCAGATGTAAACCCAGCGATGGTGACGTTCTGATACTGCTTCCAGATTTCCTTCTCGATATAGTTTCAGATGTAAACCCAGCGATGGTGACGTTCTGATACTGCTTCCAGATTTCCTTCTCGATATAGTTTCAGATGTAAACCCAGCGATGGTGACGTTCTGATACTGCTTCCAGATTTCCTTCTCGATATAGTTTCAGATGTAAACCCAGCGATGGTGACGTTCTGATACTGCTTCCAGATTTCCTTCTCGATATAGTTTCAGATGTAAACCCAGCGATGGTGACGTTCTGATACTGCTTCCAGATTTCCTTCTAGATATAGTTTCAGATGTAAACCCAGCGATGGTGACGTTCTGATACTGCTTCCAGAATTCCTTCTCGATATAGTTTCAGATGTAAACCCAGCGATGGTGACGTTCTGATACTGCTTCCAGATTTCCTTCTAGATATAGTTTCAGATGTAAACCAGATATGGTGACGTTCTGATACTGCTTCCAGAAATCCCTTTTTCAGATGTTTCCCTCTCCGATGATGAGTGTGAGGTGATATTCTCCCTATGATTCCCTCTCCAACGGTGTGTGAGGTAGTAATCCCTTTTTCAGATGTTTCCCTCTCCGATGATGAGTGTGAGGTGATATTCTCTTATGGTTCCCTCTCCAACGGTGTGTGAGGTAGTAATCCTTTTTAAGATGTTTCCCTCTCCGACGATGAGTGTGAGGTGATATTCTCCCTATGGTTCCCTCTCCAACGGTGTGTGAGGTAGTAATCCCTTTTTAGATGTTTCCCTCTCCAACGTTGAGTGAGGTGATCATTCCTTTCAGATTATAAATGCATGTGGTTCTCTTCCCGATACTACAAAGATGGTAATTCCCGCCAAGATTTTTCTCAACGAGCGTTGTTGAAGTTAAAGTCATCCAAGGTTCTCTTACCATCCATGCTAAGGCAGTAACCATCCCTGGTTCATTCATCAGCGTTTGAAGCTCCAGACTCAGCCCCTGTAACCAGTCAGGACACCTCTACACCAAGCATCTAAAAACCAACTCCTGCAACGTGTCAGGTACTCATTCGTTCTTTTGCAGGTATGCAGGTTCTCGCTAAGGAATCTCCTACGCGATCAACATCCAGATGGCATCTATAAGCCCATCATCCTATCCAGCAATATCCAAATGGCATCTATAAGCCCATTCCCCCATCACTGCTATCATGTGAGCGCAAATTTCTGGGCACTTAGTGTTCAATCATCTTCTACCCTCGGATTACGAAAGGCACGTCTGCCAATCTGCATCCTCAGGTCTAAGAAGATTGAACAGGGGCAACTGTTGCACCCCAAAATTTGCCCTCCCATATTCATCAAGATTTGTCAAGTCAAGGTCACAAAATTTTCCAAGGGTTGTGCAGCTCAACTGTCTCCTATACAGTCAAAACTAGGGTTTGAGTTCTGATCAAGAATTGAAAGTTTTCAAAGGCCCAATCAAGTCTCATATGCTTATAAATGTGGTCAAGCATCCTCATGTCAAGTTTCAAGGCATTCAGCTCAAAATTGCACAGTCAAAACCCTAGATTGCACTACAGTCAACTGTAGGGGCAAAATGGTCATTTGACAGTCAAAAGTTCAAATTTTTGGTCAATATATCATTTTGAAGCCACAAACATCATTTGATCAATGCTTGATCATGATTCTCAAAATTTGGCTCAGAAATCCTCAAAGATGCAAAAGTTACTATATTTGGACAGCTGAAAAAGTCAACTGAAATTGACCAGGGCATAACTTTCACATGGATTATCAGAAAAATTCCATCCAAAGCTCATTTTGAAGAGAAAGACATTTCCTACAACTCATCTTCATATTCCAAGTCCAAGAAATGCACTCACAAAAAGTTATCAATTTCAACATTATAGGTCATTTTCAAAAGTCAACAAAAAGTGACTTTAAGTCAAAGGCCATAACTTGAGATTGGTAAATCAAAATGACATGGGACCAAAGGCATTGGTTAAAGGACTCAAAGACCTTTCCAAAATGTCCAAGAACATGTGAAAAGCTTAAAAATTGACCAAGTTATGCCTTGTGGAAGTTGGGAAATTTTTGGGAATTTTGAAAAGTCAACAATGGTTCAAATGACCTAAAAATGCAAATGGGCCCATTTTTCTTCCAAGATTCTTCATGCCAAGCCTATGCACGACCATTAGGCCCAAAGGGAAGTATTTTCATATTTTTTAATTATTTATTTGAATTTATATTAATATTAATTCATTTAAATTATTTTAATACATGAAAAATATAAACCTAACCTTAAAAAATCTTTTTATGCACATTCCAAGGTCAATATTTCATGCACATCTTAAATAGGCAAGTTTTGGTGTGATTTGATCATGATTGAACCAAATAACATGAAAAAAGATTCAAAAAAGATTTTCCAAAATCAAATATGTGAAATCATCAATGCATTGGATTTTGTCTAGTTTTCTTGACCTAAATCATTCCATACAAGTATGAGATCACAACCCTAAGCAAAAGAGACTGCAAGCTGCGCCCAAACAAGCCATTGCATATTGAAAATTTTTCTTAAAAACTCAAATCTGAAAAGTGCCTTAGAGGTCGATTCAAGCTCCCATTCTTGTCCTATCATCATCCTGAGACATCCTTGAACGTCTCTCAATCATTAACAACAACCAAAACGCCTTGAATTGGTACCCCTAAGTCAAACTGTACATCAAAATTTCTGAATTCGCATAGCATGATTCAAGCATATTTGTGCATTTTTATTTATGTATTCATGATCACAATGATGTTTCTAAGCTAACTGACATGTTTGATTGCATTTTCATTAGCCATACGTGAATCCACCATGCGCGTTTTTTAGGGTTACAGGTTTCTGAAATTGGGGATTTTGTATAGAGGAAAAATCAGGACCCATGAATACCATGGTTGAGCTCAGTGCTTAGAGACGAAGAAGAACATATACTCGCGAACAATTTATGAAGCCCATGGTTCTAATCGCTATTTTTCAATAGGCACCTTTTTGCAACGCTACGAAAACCGTTCCCATAGTGTTTTGTTTTACAGGGTGAGGAAGACGAAGGCATCGTGTCAATTGGTGATAGGTCCATTTGAATTTCGCGCGAATTTCCAAAAGCACTAACGTGTTCTTCTTATATTATTTATTGTTTATTATTTGTTAAATGAAATACAAATGGCTCAGTGGGCAGGGACAACGCTTGTAACCTTCAAGACCTGGGTTCAAGTCCCAGGTCTGGCAAATTCCAATGCTATTTTTCAATATGAAATTCTATGCTTTGCTAACGTCCAGGTGCACCATATTCCCTCACCATCAGGCAGCCACGCGTCCCATGGGATCAAGCCAAGGGCAAAGATTGGGAGAGCATCATGTACCATAGTCCAACGCGTTATATGTGATTCAAAAGGTCAACCAATTTCCAACGTTAATGGGCCAGAATCTCCAGGCCTATACCTCCATCTGGGGCCTGAACCCCCCCCCCCTGGTTTGCTTTTCTTTTCTTTTTATTATTTTAATTATTGTGTTATTTATTTTTATTGCTTTAATTAATTAATTTTCTCTTTTTTACAAAATATAAAGAACATCATAAAAATCCAGAAAATACAAAAATATGATATTTATTTTATTATGATTATTTTCAAATAAACATGTAAATAATTTAGGTTAATTAGGTTATAGTTTTAATTTTTTTTATAAAAAATCCAAAAAATATAGAATTAGGTTAATAAACATTTTTTCTTCCTTTTTATTTTTTTCCCTTTTTTCTTCCACAGTAATAATTATTTATTTATTTATTTTTTATAATTAAATTGTACATAAATAAATTAGGGTTTAATTTAGACTATATTTTAATTCTTTCATAATAAATAAACAATACTAGAATTAGGGTTTGCCGTTTAATTTAATTTCAATTAACTTCTTTTCCTTATTAAATCTAAAAAATACAAAAATATCAAAAACATTTAATTTTCATTTTTTATTTTAATTCCTTATTAATTTTAAATATCTTGCAAAAGGGTCCAACGCCCGTCGCTTTAATTATTTCGTTTCGCGCATTTACTTTATGTCGTTCATTATAATTATGTAAATCTCCCAAAGCCATGTAACTTTACTTTTCGCACTTTTATTTACTTTGCTTTGTTTTAATTTTCTGTCAAATCGGGTCCGGTTAATTTTGGCGATGTGGACCCGCGCCATTTGTAATAGCCTTAGATTTATATTCCCGCAACTTTATAACTGTTAAATATGCATGCAAGAATGGATGGCCCTAATTAAAATCAAGCGTAGATCACAACAAACATGACAAGACAAATATCAATGAAAACGACACACAATTCGCACACACCACCCCTAGGGTACGCCTCACTGTTGCCTTTCGAAAGGTGATCGTCGAGTAGAGGATGTCTTAGTAAGTCCTCATGATCCGGGAACCTGGCATGAGGGTAGCTTCTAAGGTGTCTTCCCATTACTCTGGTGATCACCATGTCCCTAAAACTCGAATTGACCCGAACACCTCCAACGGTGGTGCTACCTACCTCTCAATGGTGGGATGGCACTACTTTAAAGGACTCTTACACAGACGAATTCCTTAGGGTAGGTAGGTTCTCAAGGATACTTGCTCTAATCTCAAAACGAACTCAAAAAGACTTTTCACACTGACACTTTTCAAAAGCTTTCAAAGCAAACTTTTCAAACACTCTGACGTACGAGTCGATCTGAAATTTTTCAAAGAAACTTTTTAAACCCACATTGAAAAGCAAACAAACAATTTGAAAACACATTGAGCAAGTATCTAAGAGCCCATGGATAACCATGGATAGAAAGGGTGCTAACACCTTCCCTTTCTATAACTCACCTCCCGAACCGAGAGCAATCTCTTAAGGAATTTTTCTGTGCTTTTGTCCTTTCCATTTGGAGAAAATAAAAGACGGTGGCGACTCTTGCTTCCGCGACATTTCGCGAACCAGCGTTAAACAGTCAGTTCCAGATCCACCGATCACAGTAGGCAACATCGAGGGACAAGATCATATACCGTAGGCAACTTCGAGGGACATTGAGGGACCATGATCTTTATGACGATTTATAAATGAGGGTCTTTGCTAATGGTATCCATATGTTCAAGGGACATGACCATTATTTTTCCGAGACAACGAGAGAGGTTACCCTAGAGGTGAAGTGTGCAAAGTGTGCTTGATTCAATTTATTTATCTTGCAATTAGGGTTAGCTATTGTTCATTTTTATCTTTCCATACAATCCTATTATTCTAAGCATTGCATAAAATATAGTAGCTGAAGGTAAAGCCGAAAATGTAAACCTAGACTATTACAGAGCTTTGGGGCAGTTACATAATAGTGAAGTGCGGAAAATAAAAACCTAAAACTGTTACATACTAGGAGCAGTTACATAATAGAAAAATGCGGAAAAATAAAGCTACACTATTATAATTGAACGCGTCCTATACACTTTATCTACAAAAATAAGATGAAAATAACAAAAAACATTTTGGTGATTTTTTATGGAAAAAAATGATTTATGATAATTAATTAAATAAACCTAAAAAAAACCTAATTAATCTTAGTTAATAAAAAAAAGGTTAATTTTGAAGAAAAAAATTAATTAAAAACCTAAAACCTAATTAATTTTAATTAAAAGAAAAGGTTAATTTTGAAAAAAGTTAAATTAAAAAAAACCTAAAACCTAATTAATTTTAATTAATAAAAAAAGGTTTATGTTTAATGATAAATAAAAAAATGAATTAAGTTTGCCAAAAAAATAGATAGGGGAAGAAAAGTCAATGGGAATAGGGTTACAATCCAGAAAATATAAAAATGTCAGGGGTGGATGTTGAATCCAAAATTAAATTAAAACCTAAAATTAAATTAAAAACCTAAAATTAATTATTTGAGTTTATTACGAAAAATTAAAGGTTTATGAAAAATGTTAGGTTTTATGAAAAATGTTTTGGTTATGTGTGACAATAGTGAAAAAGGAGGAAAAGAGTGAGAAACATAGAATTGAAACAAGAAATAATCCAAAAGAATCTCAGGACTTTCCAACAACATGCTCAACACCAGGTCAAGCGTGTCTTGGTGTTAGGATCTGGCCTCAGCATGTTTTGTAATAAACCTGCATGGGACCATTACGATGGTCCAAACCTGTAATGTTGAATCTCATTAACACATTAAACAAATTAGTATACCATGAAATACAAAGAAAAAATATATGAAATTTTATAATGTTAAAATCAATATGGCATGTATGAATGCTACTAGACCCTTTTGATCATAGAGATCGAATCAGCCCTACCCTACTGGAAAATGAGATGGCTTGTTTGTAGTGAGATGGGAGTTTGTAACAGGGATTTCAAAATTTCTAGGGTTCTTGAAAGAATTTGATATTTTGACAAGGTTGTGGCAAGGTTTTTTTTGTGTCCTGTTTGTGTGAAAATAATGAGATTATATAATGGAAATTGGAGCAAAGATATGGTTTTTGGATGTGCAATTAGGCCTCCAATAACCACAAGCAATAGTGCATATTTTTATTCACTTGAGTCTGACACGTTCCAGGCTAAATCGCAGAGACTTAAGTGCAATATTTCAATTTGAAGTATGAAAACAAAATGTAGCTGATATCGAGAACAAACTCCTGTCCGAAAATGGCCTCAACTGGATAAACAGTGAATTAGTTATGAATTTTTGAAATTTTGCCTCAGAAAAACTTATTTTGGGCTTCATTGTCAACTCTGACACGTTCTTCAATAAAAAACTGGTATTGATAGGAGCAGAACCTGGTATCGACTTTGGAAGCAAAGTTGTAGATCTCTAAGTCAGTGACCTTGTGTAAAAAGATGGGCCTAATCCGATAAAAATTGACCGAGTTATGAATTTTTTAAGTTCGACCTAAATGAAATAATATTCAGCATTCAGGATTTTCGGTGCGTCACGCGCACTCTAAGAAAAAATAAAGGCCTTTTAGATACGGTTCAAACTCGATACCTCATGCGAAAACATAGACAAATAATTTTGTGAAGTTTTGGCGCCAGAGCCAGCTCGATACGATGAAAATCGACCAAGTTATGATTTTCTGAACATGACGTAGATAAACTTGTCACAAATTTTCTGTAAGAAAATACTTGATAAATCCGCATTTTTGAAGACCTTCTTATCGAAATTGGCTTCCATCCGTGAGAGATGAAAACATAGATGACATCAAGATGGAATTTTGGCCACCAAAACGGATTCAAAACGAGTCACGATCATCAAGTTATAAATATTTTAGTGTGTAAAAACTGTACTTTCAACACACTTTTTCACCATATTTCTTCGAGAAAACTCGCACATTCGAAGACCTTCTTTAAAGAATTGGCTCTCGAGCCGAACTTGAATTTGAGAATACGTTATCAGGGATATCTTGGCAAAAGAACACTTGAATATGATGTGCCAGATTGGACTTGTGAATCCTTTAACCACGAATCATTGCGAAACAGCGAACTGATCTTCAGCATGGAAAATACTCTGAGAATATCCATTGGTGAAATAAATGTCACTTATAGCCTAACGAAGCTTGCTAAGTATACCTTGATCCCATAACCATAGAACCACTAATATGCGTGTATGTGATAATGAAATATAAGCCAAAAAGGTCGAAATAAAGAGGTAAATTTTGGGGTACAACAGTTGCACCTGTTCAACCTTCTTAAACCTAAAGAGTTAGATTGGCATATCCGTCATTCGTGACTTGAAGGTAGAAGTTGATTGAACACTTAAGTGCCCAGAAATTTACACTCACTTGTGCAATAGGTAACGATGTTGGTTGACTGTACCGGGAATGAGCTTATAGATGCCATTTGGAGAGGTGATGGAGAGTCGTCGGAGATGGGCTTATAGATGCCATCCAAAGTAACTATTGATAGGAGTATCAGAATGAACTTGTGTCTAGTTTTATCTGAATGAAATACTAGAATAGGCTCGTGTCAAGCCGCATCCAGAAATGTATTAGAATGCAATCGTGTAAGGTTTCTTCAGGATGAGCCTGTGTTAGACTGCACCTGGAAATGTCTTAGTAGGAACTTATGTAAGATTTCTTCAGGATGAGCCCGTGTTAGAATACATCTGAAAATTTCATAGTAGGAACTTGTGTAAGATTTCTTCAGGATGAGCCCGTGTTAAACTACATCTAGAAATGTCATAGTAGGAACTTGTGTAAGATTGCTTCACGATGAGCCTGTGTGAAGCTGCACTAGGATGAGTCTATGTGAAGCTTCATCT
This sequence comes from Vicia faba, assembly GCA_948472305.1. Lineage (NCBI taxonomy): Eukaryota > Viridiplantae > Streptophyta > Magnoliopsida > Fabales > Fabaceae > Vicia > Vicia faba. The sequence goes on along the minus strand of OX451735.1, from coordinate 322,850,755 downwards.
AGAAATATATTAGAAGGAACCCGTATAAGATTGCTTCAGGATGAGCCCGTATTAGACTACATCTGGAAATATATTAGAAGGAGCCTGGGTAGCGCTGCTTCAGGATGAGCCTGTGTTAAACTTCATCTGGATATATATTAGAAGGAGCCTGGGTAGGGTTGCTTCAGAATGAGCCCATGTTAAACTTCATCTAGAAATATATTAGAAGGAGCCTGGGTAGGGCTGCTTCAGGATGAGCACGTGTTAAACTTCATCTGAAAATATATTAGAAGGAGTCTGGGTAGGGCTGCTTCAGGATGAGCCCATGTTAAACTTCATCTGGAAATATATTAGAAGGAGCCTGGGTAGGGCTGCTTCAGGATGAGCCCGTGTGAAGCTTCATCTGGAAATATTAGAAGGAACCCATGTAAGATTGCTTCAAGATGAGCCTGTGTGAAACTGCATTTGGAAATATATTAGAAGGAGCCTGGGTAGGGCTGCTTCAGGATGAGCCAGTGTTAAACTTCATCTGGAAATATTTTGGAAGGAGCCTGGGTAGGGCTGCTTCAGGATGAGCCCGTGTTAAACTTAATCTGGAAATATATTATAAGGAGCATGGGTAGGGCTGCTTCAGGATGAGCCCGTGTGAAGCTTCATTTGGAAATATTAGAAGGAACCCGTGTAAGATTGCTTTAGGATGAGCCTGTGTGAAGTTGCATCTGGAAATATATTAGAAGGAACCCGTGTAAGATTGCTTCATTCGCCTCATCCTGTTTCGAGAGTTCATGTCGTTTGGTCATATAGATAGTTGCCCCGTCCTGTTTCGGGAATTAATCGGTGACTTGATTAGAAGTTGCTGATGATATTCGTCTGTTTACAAACTTTACCAGAAAATAAAAAATTAGTTGTATGCAATGTCATGATGTATGTAATGCATTGCATGATGATGCTCTCAAAATAAATGAGAATGTTATATGCGTTTATATGCATGTGTTATGATATTTTGTAAATGGTGTTATGGATGTAATATGTTGTTAGACCGTATGGATAGCTTCTTGCAGCAATGTCTAGCTGGGGAAAAGAAACCCCGGACAGTTGTTGGAGATGAAGGAAGTGATTCTTCAATTTCCGCTGGGAATAATTTTGCTGGGGATTCCATCTTTCTGTTTGAGGATACTCTATTGGGGATCTTCGACTTCTTCTTGAGGATAGAAGCATTCAAGAAGAGTTGGTCATTTGTCATTCTTTTTATTGTAGGAATTAATTTTTGTATACCCTGACTGGGGATGAAGGATGGACAATTCTTCCAATGTGCTATCTGACCAAGTTTGAGATATGGGTAGCAGTTTTCTGGGGATGATAACTTTGAATGAACCCTGTTGGAGATAGAGAATTTCGTTGGGGAATTTGCAGTATTGGAGAAATGAACTCTGTTGGGGAATTTGATTTTGTAGACTGTGTTGAGGAAATAAATTATGATTAGAAATTCATAGGTCGTGCTAAGGAAGTTTCTGCTGTTTGCTGGGGAAATAATTAGACTTTCTCATTTGTCGGGGGACCTCTTGGGGAAGATGCTCTGGTTAAGATATCCATCAGAGGTATGGAGATGAATTGTTTGAAGTTGCCCTAGTTTCTGTTTGACTTGCGTATTAGACTTGTTGGAGAATATATCTTTGTTGAGGGTGAGCTTGTGAAGATAGCTTTGTAGAGATAGTTCCATGGAGATTGCTCTATGGGGATTTTTGGATAATTTGAATATTATCTCCACTCTTAGAGTCTTTAGTAAATGTTGATCAGAATGATAACTCTTCTACTGACATGCAAGCGATGAGGTAACGAGACATAGTCGCACGCTTTAATCCCTAACTTTTGCTTGGACTATCTTTTCAGATTTTCAGTCCATCTAGATACCCTTTTTTGCCCAAGCCGCCTTTTCAGGTTTCCAACTTGCCGGGTATATAATTTTATTTATATATCCCTAATTTTTCTCGAACTCTTTTAGTTCGTCAGGATGCCCTTATTTTTTCCTAGGTCTGTCAACCTAGCGGGTCTCTTTTCCATGCGTAGTATTTTTCAACTATGTCTGCATTCACAGGGTGCAGATAATTGTCATTGTCCATAGTATTGTAACACTACTAGAAAATGTTTGCTTGATCGTACATGACCCTTTATTGGGATTCATTTCCAATGCCTCAAGTGATTCAGATGGAGATTTGCCTCTGGCTATTCAGCACTTTTCAGAGATTCCTTTAATCTTGACTTGACTACCCCAGATCAGTTAGACACCCTGTTATACCCCTTGATTATGGAAGGTTTGTTATTGGAAGTGTCTTTCCATTTGAAGTGATTATGTTCATTGAGAGGATTTCCGTTCATTGAATATCCGTCGTGCAAAATTCTCTATTGTTGAACAATTAGTTATATGTAAACAGTGGTATTAAAAATGCGAAGCTTATGTCTGTCTTGAAGTTTTGAAAATTCATTTTTAGCAAATACAGAATTTTGTAAGAATATGAATTCAACTCAGGATTTATATTAAGCCTTACAGGAGTCAGGATACCTTTTTCGTAACAATATGCTTTCGAACTAACCCATGCTTCAGCTAGGACTTTTAAGGGTTGTAGCGTGGCCTGGTTCACGGTTTAAGAAACAAAGGATAAAGGCTCGAAATTTATTTGTACCAAACCCGTTCTTCATGATGTTCTTCAGTCCTATACTTAGTTAATTGTGCGTTTAAATCCCAATTGAGTCTGGAATATTTGCCCTGATATTCCGATGATGGTTCGGATACTGGAAGTTTATTTGAGAAGGCAGTCATTTTTTGTAACATTTTTCTGTTATCGAGGATTTGTAGCGACCTCTTTTTGATTTTTTTATCCCTATATTTTGCCTGAACCATTTCTTTTGTGATTACAGTAAGCGGGATGCCCTAGTTTTTTCCTAAGTCTCCTTCATAGGTTTTGACTTAGGGGGCTTTTCTTTTGAGAGATAATGATTGCCTGTTTTACGGGGAACCATCACCGTATTTTAATTTGGAAGGACGTCTTCGATACTATTTATTGTGTACAAAGTGAAAGTCTGCGACTGAATGCGCATTTGAATTAACTGAGAAACTATCCTGCCCCAGGTTATGATCAAAGGTTTCAATTTGTGTGAAAATGAAAACTCCTACTTCTTAGGCTCAAAGGGGATGACTAGGGATTATCTTCCTTATAACTTCATTATTTAGGATTTTAAACAACGTATGTACATCATCAGCAAGGTCTGTTCAAAAGCATATTGTAGAGATTATGGTATCTTTTTCTCCATCCTCCCTCTAAAGGCTTACAGATTTAAATCAAGAGTCGAATATCACAAAAAGGAAGTTTTGTTCCCCAAAATTTTCCCTCCCATATTTCTCAAAACATTTCAAGAAAGATCCTCAAGTTGCTCAAGGAAGTCCAAGGGTTGACCAGACAAGCTCTCTCCTAAGGCAGTCTACCTCAAATTAGGGTTTCATGTTGCATCAAGATACTTAAGTCCAAGGGATCCCAAATGCTCACCAATGTCCTAATATGTTCTCAAGATCATCCATGTCAAGTTTCAAGCCTTGCAGAAGAAATTTGCTCAATCAATTGCTCAAAGGCCTGAAAATCGACTATGTTAGGGCAAAAGTCAAATGTGGCCCACATACAGTCAAACTCAAAGATTTTAGGTCAACATCCTTATTTTGAAGTATATTTCGTCATGTGCTCAAGGGTTTATCATGATTCATCAAGGATTGCTCATAATCCATCAAGAACCAAAAGTTGCTAAATTAGGGTTTTGCAGGAAAAGTCAACTCAACTTTGACCAAGCATAACTTTCTCATACTTTATGAGAAATGACCCCTCAAAAGCTCATTTTGAAGAGGATGCAATTCTCTACAATCCATATGCATCTCCCAAGTTAAAAATATGTACTCACAAGAAGTTATGAATTTGGACATTATAGGTCATTTTGAAAAGTCAACAAAAACACCTTTTTTTTCAAAGCTTCATACATGAGCATGGAATATCAAATTGAGATGAGACCAAAATGGTTATTTAGAGGACATCTCAAGCTTTATAAAAAGTCAAAGAACACCTTCAAAGAGTCAAAATTGAGTAAGTTATGCATTGGTGAAGTTAACCCTTTTTGCAAAATTGTCAAAAGTCAACTATGCCTAAAATTGTAATTCTTGCCAAATGGGCCTAATCTTTTGCACTTGTTTTGAATTGGCAACATGGTCCACGAGCCCTAGCCCTTTCCACTTGTAATTATATTTTTTTTATTATTTATTTTGATTTTTATTTGAATTAAATCAATTTTAATCAAAACAAATCATGGAAAAATCCAAAACATTGAAATCTCAAGATATTGTGCTTGTTTCAGGTCCTATATACAGTTGGCTAGTGATTGAATTCGTGCAAGGGATTTGTGTGCATAAAAAGATTGAGATTTCTCTATTTTTAGCAAGATTTTCAAGTGAATCAAATCCAAATCAAAAGCAGTGATGGAGGAAGATTGAGATCAGCTTTTCAACCCTAATCTAATCCTTGATATATATTGAGCATGTGCAGACCTAAAATAGGGCTAGAGAGAGGCGTGAGAACAAGAAGAAAACTTGAAAAAATCACAACAAAGTGCTGGGTCGAATTCATTGTTCCATGCAATTTCAAAGCCTCCTGACCATCCCAATTGTTTCCTGGGATCATAAGCAACCTAAACCAATCAAGAACAAGCATTTTCAGGCCATAAAACTCACTGTAAGTCAGCCACGACATTGATGTATTTTTGAAATCGATTTGCATAAATATGGCATTTATAGCATGAAATAATGGTATATTCTTGTTCACTATCACATTTGCAAGCTATCTGGCACATTTAATTGCATTTTTTGGACTGTATGAGATTTCACCATTGTTAGGGTTGGTAGCTTCGATTTGGGATCTTTGTTTACAGGTGAAATTGGGCCACGATTAGGGTACCATGAAGTTCGTGAAACTGAGACAAATGGATTGGTACCATCACCATTGATTTATTGTGCTTGTACATGATTCTTGATATGCACAGGTCTTTAGCCACGATGGATGTCCGTTGGTAAAGGTCTGTTGTCTAAAACAATAGATCCTTGGAGAAGACGAAGACGAAGGCCAGATCTGATGGCCATGACGTAGTGTCCATGGTACACTTTAGTCAATGCAGAGCGTGAGATCCAAAGAGTCAAACGTGGGTCACATTCTTTTGGGCCCAGAACCTGATTCTCACACCTCCCCAAATTACTTTCAGGACCAGTTTTCTTTTATCTTTTCTTTTTATATTTTATTTAATTAATTTAGTTTATTTATTTTACTAACCCAAACTAATTTTTCTTTTATCAAAAAATCACATAAAATCAACTTTTCATCAAAATTAGGTTTAGATTTTATTTTTTATCAAAAAAATTATTTAATTTAATTAGGTTATTTAAATTTAGATAACTTTAATTATTTTGTAAATAATTAAAATTAATTAGAACAATTAGGGTTTTAACTTAATTCTATTTTATTTTTTTCTTAAAAAATAACAAAATACAAAAATAGGCCATGTAATTATTTTCTTTAATTAATTTAATTAGCTAATTAATTATGTATTTAATTTTAAAACCTAATTCTTTTCTTAAAAATAATTAAAAATAACAAAAACAATTTTTCTTTTAATTAGGTTAAGAGGGGTCAAAACCCTAGTTCTCTCTCGATCTTAATTTCCTCGTGCGCGCTTTATCATTTATTTTTACCCTATTAATGTAATTGCCCACAAGTTGTAATAGCTTAATTAGGACTTTTACTTTTCATTTATTGTCTTTTTTTTCAACGTTTTGTTTTTGGCTATGTAAATATCTGAAGCCTTGTAATAGCGTAGTTTACTTTCCGCACTTTAATTTCCGCAAAATATTAACTGTTAGATGTATGGATAATTAGGGTTGCATGACAAGAATGTATGTTTAATTTTAAAACAGTTAGCTAACCCTAAATGTGCAAAGATAATAATCTGAAACTGAATCACTCGCACATGTACACTCCTAGGGTACACTCTCACTTCGGTTGCCTTCGGTAAACAGTTATTAAGTATAGGGTGCTTTAGCGGTTGCTCTCTTGTCTAAACAAAGATCAAAGTCCCGATTGGAAAAGTGGCCTCGAAATGGTTGCCTCAGATACTGTTGCCTCGAATAATTGATCTAAGACATTAGGGTTACTACTAAGACATCCTAACGTTGCTTCGATGACCGTATGTCCCTTTCAAATTGACCCTTAAAACTCCAACGACGGTGCTACCTACTCACTAATAGTGGGATAGCACTGTCTAAAGGAAACAAACATAGAACAATTCCTTTTTTTCGAGTAGGTAGATTAGTTCTTAAATACTTGCTCAATCCAAACAAACTTTTTCACACTTACACTCTTTTCAACAAAGCTTTCAAAAACACTCCGTAACACCCTTGAAGACAGAAGCAAAGGTTAAATCAAAGTCAAAAACTTTTTTCAAATCACAAACACAGAAGCAATCTTTAAAATGATGAGCAGGTACCTAAGAGCCCGTAGATAACTACGGATAGAAAGGGTGTTGATACCTTCTCTTTCTATAATCTACCCCCCATACTCAAAATCTCAAAAATGGGAATTTTTTGTGCTTTTTTCCTTTCCTTGTTGGATAAAATAAAAGTCGGTGGCGACTCTTGCTTACCGCGACATTTTGCAAACACAAACGCAAAACGCAAACCAGTATTTTCCTAAAAACAGTCCCGGTTCTGGCCACCGTATCACAGAACTGGCGACTCTGCTGGGGATTTAATAAGTGGGGTATACCTTAGGATTAGTTTATCATATTGTTTCTATTGTTTGATTTGATTGCTTTATCTTTGTGGGATTTGTATCAGAGTTACTATAGATCCTAACCCGGATCTGAGGAACACCTTTTAGGTAAGTAGTAATAAACTGTGAGGGAATTGTATGGCGTAGACTGATACGGTTGAAATAGTAGCTACGTTGATGTGGCACATTAGTTGGTACCGATATCCCTTGTGGAGGAACAAGGAGAATATGGGGCTGCTATATGGGTCGTTAAGCATCAACTGACCTTAGAACCTATAATTGACCAACTTGGCTATAGGAAGTAGTGAGATAGTCGGCCTCGGCGTAGAGCTGGGAACTGGTTGATACTCGATACTACACTCATTGAGACCATACTCTCGAGATAGTTCCAGCCGCAAGAAAAGATTGCGTGAGCTGAAACCATGACCGATGGAGGATGGTCAGTGATATTGAGAACCTCTAGAACCCGGTTACTATTATTAGGACAGGTTGAACCAACTGAACTTCAAGACGGTAGTACCTAGACTCCATGCAAGCCTGAAACTTAAGGACTATTGTGTGACTTGTTTACCTTTACCATGTTTTCTATCTGCTATACATGTTGTGTGTTTTATCATGATGTCATGCATCATGACATAGCATGCATATTTCATTAGACTAACCATTTCAAAGACCGGGGGGATTTATCTTTGTTATGTTTTGCAGATTATGGCTTCTATACGCAGAAATACCATTCGAGTTAACTTCGTGCAAGTCCCTGCTCAGCTCAGAGAGTTAGTTTCAAAAGTTCCTGATACTTCCTCATTTGTTAGAAGACATGGTCATCTCCTTAGTTTGGTCACTTCAAAGTTGAATGAACAGATGATGAGCGTCCTTTTCCAGTTCTTTGATCCGTTGCATCATTGTTTCACCTTCCCGGATTATCAGCTAGTCCCCACTTTGGAGGAGTTTTCTGATTTGCTAGGCATATCTATCCTCGAGCAGACACCCTTCACAGGTTTGGAAGAGAGTCCTAGGCCAGAAGATATTGCCTTAGCTTTACACTTGAAGAAGGCTGATGTAGTGTCTAATTGGGAGACACGGAGCGGGGTTAAAGGTTTTTTGGCTAAGTTTCTGATCGATCAAGCTCAACAGTTCTGGGATAACTTAGACTTTCAAGCTTTTGAAGACATCTTAGCTCTCCTCATCTATAGTTTGGTTCTTTTCCCGAATCTTGATTCCTTCATAGATGTGAATGCGGTGAAGATCTTCTTGTCTCGCAATCCAGTACCTACCCTCCTGGGTGATATCCTGCATGCTCTTTATACCCATACAGCGCGTAAAAGAGGGACCCTCATGTGTTGTATGCCTCTGTTGGCGAGGTGGTTTATTTCGCACCTCCCCAAGTCTGTATTGAAGAATGACGAAGGTGTAGGATGGGCTTACAGAATCATGTCCCTTGCTCATACGGACGTCCTTTGGAGTTCTAAGGACATGGAAAGAGTAGCTATCATTGATCAATGTGGGGAATACCCTAATGTTCCGTTGCTCGGAATTAGAGGAGGTATAACTTACAGTCCTTGTTTGTCTTTACGACAGTTTGGGCGCGCTCGGAGAGACGGTCCCCATGAATTGCTTCTTACAGACATTGTCTTTGACTACAAAGAGGACGTTAAAGAACATCGTCGCAAGTTTATACGAGATTGGGGCATGGTGAACAGGTCTGACCCTCAAGAGCTAGGATTGAAGACTTCTCTCCCTATGCAACCTTATCTCCAGTGGGTTCGAGCCCGTGCTCAAAAGTTGGGGATGCCTTACAAAGCTGTTTTGCCGGTGATTGTGGAGCATACTAACGAAGAAGGTGTTCCTTATATGGTCCTCCATCCCTATATGCCTACTGATCTTGGGGCATTAAAGAGATCCTGGATTCAGCTTAAGGAGAAGAAGGATACCTACAGGGAGAAGTATCACGAGCAAGAGAGGAAGATCTTGAGACTCACAAGGCAGCTTGAGAATGAGAGGATGATTAACGATTATGTCAGCATGAATGGAAGGCGACCATGGGATTTTTGATTCTTTGTTGTTTCTCTAGTTTAGATTTATTTTCAGTTATTTCTTTTGTAACGCCTTAAAGGCATTGTTAAACATTTTACAAGTTTGAATCTAATAAAGTTTGTTTATTTCTTGGTTTGCAAATTTAAATCTCCTAAAGTCTTTGAAATAATTTCATACGCATTCCATTATCATGCACCTCATCACAGGTACCATTACATGTTTCTTATCTTCTTCGTTGTTTATTTCAGCACAAAATTTCTTCTGAAATACCTACCGATCAAGCCATCAAAGGTCTTCAAGCACAGAATGCTCAATTCCAGGAGATGTTCCTGAACTTGGCTAAAGGGCAACAAGATCTAAAGACTCTCATCTTGAAAGAGAAGAAGAAGAAGAAGAAGGTGGTTCTGCTAAATATGGGTCACAGGTTTGGGAATAGGTTGCGACAAGAAGCTGATTTGTCTCATTCATCTAAAAGAGGAGAGAATCAAGAGGAAGAGAAGGGTCCTAGCTCTGTGGTCTCTGATAATGACACTGATTTTGATGAAGAACAGTATCCTCCTGCCGAGGATAGGTATAAGCAACTTGAAGACCGGTTGAGTGCGATGGAGATTCAAAAGATACCTGGGTTGGACTTTGGAGATCTGGGATTGGCATCTGGGGTGGTGATCCCTCACAAATTCAAAGCTCCTGTCTTTGCTAAGTATGATGGAGTATCTTGTCCGAAGCTACACCTCCGCTCATACGTCAGAAAGATTCAACCTTATACTGCTGATAGGAACCTGTGGATTCATTTCTTTCAAGATAGTCTGTCAGGGACTCAACTTGAATGGTTCTATCAATTGGAAGGAGCTAATGTCCGCAACTGGGAGGACCTTGCCGCTTCTTTTTACAAGCAATACCAGTATAGCACCGACCTTGCTCCCACGCGTACTCAACTTCAGGGTATGTCTATGGGTACGGGCGAAGGCTTTAAGGACTATGCTCAGAAATGGAGAGATCTGGCTGGAAGAGTTTAACCCCCTCTGTCTAATAGGGAGTTGGTGGATATGTTTCTTGGGACTTTGTCTGGTCCATTCTTCAATCATTTGATCGGTAGTTCATCGTTAGGGTTTACTGAATTGATTTTGACTGGGGAAAGGGTAGAAGCTGGTATCAAGAGTGGCAAGATACAGAAAGGTGCCTCATCAAGTTCAGAGAAGAAGCCTTTCAGAAAGGAGGCTAGCGCAGTTTATAGCTCAAGGAGCCAAAATCGACCTGAACGCTGCCAAGTAGTTAATGCGGTAGTAATATCAAAACCCACTGTTGCCCCACAATGCAACAATCAGCAAAGAGTAGAAAGACCGCAAAGATAGTATACTCAGCTCAGTATGACTCTGTCTCAAATTCTGCCGCAATTGTTGAAAACCAATTTGATAACTCTGAGGGAAGCCCCGAAGAATCCCAACACCACATCACCACTGTATAATCCGAACGCCCGTTGTGCCTATCACTCTGATAGCTCGGGGCATGATACACACAACTGTTGGGCCTTGAGGAATAAGGTGCAAGATTTGATTGAAGCTAAAGAAATCGATTTTGACGCACCAGAAAATCTCAACGTCATAACCGCACCCATGCCCAAGCATGATCAGGGAGTGAATGCAATCGGAGATGATGAAGAAGAGTCAGAGTTCGAAAGCTGGATTTACCCGACTACCGACGGTGGACTGAACAAATGGACGACAAAGGACTTCGTGTCCGTTTCTTTTATTACTTAGTAATAGACTTTTGTTTTGAAATTTGTAACAGACAATTTAAAACTTTACGGCCCGGTGCCTTTCCCAAGACACCATGGCTTTGTTTGTGAGGGCTTGTTATGTGTCATTTCCATATATCATCAATAAAGCATTGGACATTTTCTTGCATTACAAATTTTGCGCTCCTTGTTTTTCTATCTTGCACTTTATCAAAACAACTATTTGTCTTACACACACTCACATATCATAATACAGGTCCACATCCACTCTGGATCCTACTGACAATGACTCTTCTACTGCCATTTATGACTTCGAAAGTCCGATCAACCAAGCTGAGGACGAAGGTGAGGATGATTGTGAAGTGCCTGGGGAACTTGCTAGACTGTTACTACAGGAAGAGAGGGCCATACATCCTTATGAAGAGCCAGTGGAATCAGTGAATCTGGGTACAGAAGAGGACAAGAAAGAGGTCAAGATTAGCGCAAATCTGGAGTCTAGCGTCAAGCAATGGTTGATTCAAATGCTGCGTGACTATGTTGAAATCTTCGCTTGGTCTTATGAAGATATGCCTGGGTTGGATACCGATATTGTGGTTCACCGCTTGCCAACTAAAGAAGACTGTCCTCTAGTGAAACAGAAAGTTCGCCGAATGCGCCTAGAGATGTCTGAGAAAATCAAAGCTGGGGTTATGAAACAATTTCACGCTGATTTTCTAGTAGTTACTTCTTACCCACAGTGGGTTGCCAACGTGGTTCCGGTACCGAAGAAAGATGGTAAGGTTAGGATGTGTGTGGACTATACGGATCTGAATAGGGTGAGCCCCAAAGATGATTTCCCACTCCCTCACATCGACGTGCTGGTTGACAACACCGCACAACATAAGATCTTCTCCTTTATGGATGGTTTCTCCGATTACAATCAGATTAAGATGGCTCCCGAAGACATGGAGAAGACAACTTTTGTTACGCAATGGGGTACCTTTTTCTACAAGGTCTTATCGTTCGGATTGAAGAATGTTGGGGCAACATATCAGTGCGCCATGACCGCCTTGTTCCACGACATGATTCACCATGAGATTGAGGTATACGTTGACGATATGATTGCAAGATCTCGAACTGAAGAAGAACATCTTGACCATCTCCAGAAGCTATTGTACATGTTGAAGTTGTACAAGCTGAGGTTAAACTCGAACAAGTGCACCTTCGGGGTGAGGTCTGGTAAGCTGTTGGGTTTCGTTGTTAGTGATAAAGGTATTCAAGTGGATCCTGCAAAGGTGAAGGCTATACAGGAAATTCCAGCTCCCCGAATAGAAAAAGAAGTCAGAGGCTTTTTGGGACGGTTGAATTACATTGCCCGATTCATTTCACATCTGACTGCTACTTGTGAGCCGATCTTCAAGCTGCTGAAGAAAGATCAAGTGGTAAGATGGAATGATGAGTGCCAGGTCGCTTTCGAAAGGATAAAGGAATATCTCCAAGAGCCACCTATTCTGATGCCTCTAGTTGAAGGGAGACCTTTGATCTTATACTTGACAGTACTCGACAATTCGATGGGGTGCGTGTTGGGGCAGCATGACGAGTCTGGCCAAAAAGAGCATGCTATTTACTATCTTAGCAAAAAGTTTACCGACTGTGAGACTCGATACTCACTGCTTGAGAAAACTTGCTGCGCTTTGGCATGGGCTGCTCTCCGGCTGAGACAGTATATGCTGACTCACACTACTCTATTGATATCAAAGATGGATCCAATCAAGTATATCTTCAAAAAGCCTTCTCTGTCCGGAAGAATAGTGAGATGGCGGATAATCTTAACCGAGTATGACATCCAATACACAACTCAAAAAGCAATCAAGGGGAGTGTGTTGGCGGATCATTTGGCGCATCAGGTCATGGATGATTATCAGTCTATGAATTTCGAATTCCCGAATGATAACGTCATGTTGGTGACCGACTATGAAAAACCTGGACCGGATGAAGGACCTGAGGAGGGATCCCGATGGTCTATGTATTTTGATGGAGCTTCAAACGCGTTGGGTAATGGCATCAGCACCATGATCATATCTCCTGAAGGTTGTCATACTCCATTCACCGCTCGATTATGTTTTAACTGCACCAACAACATGGCGGAGTATGAAGCGTGCATCATGGGCCTTCGAGCATCTATTGACCTAAGGATTAAGTTCTTGAGTGTGTTCGGATATTCTGCTCTAGTGATCAGTCAGATCAAAGGCGAGTGGGATACGAAGCACCCAAATCTTATTCCTTACAAAGAGTATGTATTGACGTTGCTTCCACACTTTGAGGAGATTACCTTTGAACACTTCCCTAGGGAGGAGAATCAGTTAGCGGACGCGCTAGCTACTATGTATTCTATGTTCAAGGTCAGGTGGGACAATGAGGCTCCCCAGATTACCATTGAGAGGTTGGACGAACTCGCACATTGTTATGACATTGAGATTGAAGAGGTAACAAATAAGCCCTGGTTTCACGAAGTAAAGAGGTATCTTGAGGCTCAAGAGTACCCCGAGGTTGAGTCTGTTAATGATAAGAAGTTTCTGAGGAGATTCGATGCGAAGTTCTTCATTAGCAATGGGATTCTTTACAAGCGCAACCATGATTCAAACTTGCTGCGATGTATGGACAAAAACGAGGTAGAAAGGATCATGGCGGATTTACATGAAGGTACCTTCGGGACTCATTCCAGTGGACATACCATGGCAAAGAAAATCCTACGGGCAGGGTACTATTGGTCTACCATGGAAGCCGACTGTTATCAGCATTTTCGAACTTGTCATAGGTGTCAATTTTACGCTGGTAAGGTGCATATACCTCCAGTTCCTCTGAATGTCTTGACAACTCTGTGGCCTTTTGCAATGTGGGGCATCGATATGATCTGCGAGACCAGACCTACTACGTCCAACGGGCATTGTTTCATCCTGGTAGCAATTGATTACTTTACAAAGTGGGTTGAGGCTGCTTCCTTTGCTACAGTAACCAAGAACGTCGTGGCACGGTTTATTCGGCATAATTTGATCTGTCGATACGGTGTACCAAGAGGATTATTATGGACAATGGTACAAATCTCAACAATACGATGATCACCGAGCTCTGCAAGCAGTTCAAGATACAGCATCACAACTCTTCTCCTTACCGACCGAAGATGAATGGGGTTGTTGAAGTGGCTAATAAGAATATCAAGAAGATTGTGCAGAAGATGACTGTGACATACAAATATTGGCACGAGATGTTACCATTTGCTCTTCATGGGTACCGTACCTCAGCACGGACGTCTACAGGGGCAACACCCTACTCTTTGGTGTATGGCATGGAAGCGGTCTTACCCATTAAGGTCCAGATACCCTCCCTTCAGATTATGAAGGATGCAGGTTTGAGCGAGGACGACTGGATCCAGACCCGGCTTGATCAGCTGAACTTAATCAACGAAAAGAGACTTACTGCTATTTGTCATGGTCAGACGTATCAAAAGCGAATGATCAAGGCATTTAACAAGAAAGTCAGACAACAAGAGTATCAAGTTGGGGATCTGGTGATCAAGCGCATCATACTGCCACAAGGTGATCCCAGGGGCAAGTGGACCCCTACGTACGAAGGGCCATTTGTGTTTAAGAACATTTTCTCGGGAGGAGCTAAGATTCTAACCACCATGGATGGTGACAACCTTCCTCACCCCGTCAATGCAGACATAGTGAAAAGATACTACGCATAATCAAAGACCCGTTAGGTCGACTGGCCTAGGCAAAAATAAGGGCTTCCCGGTGAACCAAAAGGGTTCGGCCAAAAATAAGGGATGAAAATAAAAATAAATCTGTACACCCGGCAAGTCAAAAACCTGAAAAGGTCGCTTGGGCAAAAAAGGGTATCCCGGTGGACCAAAAACCCGAAAGGGCGGTCTAGGCAAAAATTAGGGATTAAAGCGTAACACTATGTCTCATTAGATCATCTTGCAACCAGACTTCGGTATGGACTATCAAGCTCGGACGGTGCTAATCAATCTGATATACCTTCAACCCAGTGGCAAAGTGATGAGATGCTCGAAAGACATGAAGACAATAGATGAGTTGGAACCCAGTGGGATTGTTCATATAGCTGTTTTTCTTTGTTTTTCACAAACTATATAAATTCTATTGTTCGGCGACGTTCTCTTACTAGGACGTCAGCCTCTTGTACAAAAAATGACTATTTATAGGCCGACTTCAAAATCAATACAATTCATTTTCACAAAGGAATTTCAAATTGTTTTTTCTTTTTTCTGTTTTGTTTTGCAAGAACATCCAATGTTCATTTTTGATATATGCATTTGATAATAATTACTGCTCATAAATATTTACATGCAAAACAAAAGACGATTACTCGTAATATCAAAAACAGGGGAAAACGGGAAATATCTGAGCCTTACAGTTGTTCTTTCTATCAAGTATAGGGACAGACTTAGCTGGAGAAAATGATTGAAGGTACATTCACTCCCCGCGGAGTAAGAAAAGACAGTGATGTTAGCAGTCCCGAACAGGACACCACTCTCCCAGCTGAGACTCCCAACCGCAAATGAGTCGGCGAGATTCTCCCCAAGCAGAGTTTATCTTTTGCCCTCACTAAATAATTATCCCTAGTGAAGTCGCCACTAAAAGGTTATCCCCAGTGGAGTTCATTTCTTTCACAAACAGAAACTCAATCCCCAACAGAGTTCATTATCATCGACAGCGGTAATTCATCCCCAGCCGAGGTTATTTCTCTGAATCAACAGAGCTCCTCCGACAGAGTATATCCTCCCCACAGAGTCATTTTCTCATCAGTTTATTCTCCAGCATGATTATTCTCACAATCATCTTTGGTCGTTATCCCCAGCGAGAATGAAGAATTCCACTTCTTGTACTCTCCAGCAGTAATCCGGGATTTATTTTCCCCAGTTAGAGAATATCATAAAAACATTTACATATCCATACATCATGACATATGCATACGCATCATACAACACAATCTCATTTATTTTGAGAACATCATCTCTTGATACATGTCATGCATTACATACAATTAACCTTTACCTTTCAGGAAAGATACAATCAAATTCTCACAAATTCAAGCTATGAAGCCCGGATCCGACTGGATAGTACCTTGATTTCTACAGCATATTTTGAAGCCCGGATTCGACCGGATAACAGTATCGAACACCGTGAAGCCTGGATTCGACCAGATAGTGGTTTATCTTTAAGCTATGAAGCCCGGAGAACGACTGGATAATAGTTTAATCCCCAGCAAGCAGTGAATCCTGGATTACGACTGGATAATAGCTCAACAAGTTATTGTGAAGCCTGGATTATGACCAGATAGCTATACTAGTTTCTGTGAAGCCTGGATTACGACTGGATAGCAGCCAAAGGTACCGCAAAGCCTGGATTACGACCAGCTAGTGGTATATCTTTAATACAAGTTATGAATCCCAGATCACGACCGGATAGTATCTTGATTCCTCCAAACACCGCGAAGCTTGGATTACAACCAGACAGTGGTATGAGACATCGTGAAGCCTGGATTATGACCCGATAGCAATAGAAGACATTGTGAAGCCTGGATTATGACCAGATAACAGTGAGGGACACTGTGAAGCTTGGATTACGATCAAATAGCAGTTTACCCGGCCAGTTACTATGAACCCCATATTACGACCGGATAACCACTTGATTTCTTCTGAAATCTGGATTACAACCGGATAAGAAGTAAGGTATTGTGAAGCCTGGATTACGACCAGATAGCAGTACAGAACACCACGAAGCCTGGATTCGACCAGATAATAGCATAAAGCATCGTGAAGCCTGGATTACGACCAGATAACGATAAAAGGACTGAAGCCTGGATTACGACTAGATAACAGTACAAGACACTGTGAAGCTTGGATTTCGACCAAATAGAAGTTTACCTGGACAAATGCTAAGAAGCCCGGAGTCGACCGGATGACAACTCCTTTCCTTCTGAAGCCTGGATTACGACCAGATAAGAAGCGAGAAATTGCGAAGCTCGAATCACGACTGGATAGCAAGTTTAATCTCATTCCCCCAGTAAGTCACTATAAAGCCTAGATTACGACCAGATAACAGTCGGTCTTATTACTATGAAGCCTGCATCACGACCAGATAGTAGTTCATTTTCATCTCCTCGACTAAGAGACGATTCCCCAGTAGAATAACGGTCGACCGAAGCTCCTAAATTTCTACTTCTCTCAAGATAGAGATCAACATTCCCCAGCGGAATCTTCCTCAACAACAGGTATACAGACTCTCGCTAAGGAATCTCTTACGCGATCGACACTCCTTCAAATGGCATCTTTAAGCCCATCTTCTGTCATCACTTTCCAAATGGCATCTTTAAGCCCATTCCCGACATCACAAGACAAATACCACTTCATGTGAGTGCAAATTTCTGGGCACTCTAGTGTTCAATCATCTTCCACCTTCGGATCATGAAAGGAAAACAAGCCAATCTACATCCTCAAGTTTAAGAAGATTGAACAGGGTAAGTTGTGGTACCCCAAAATTTTCCCTCCCATATTTCTCAAAACATTTCAAGAAAGATCCTCAAGTTGCTCAAGGAAGTCCAAGGGTTGACTAGACAAGCTCTCTCCTAACGCAGTCTACCTCAAATTAGGGTTTCATGTTGCATCAAGATACTTGAGTCCAAGGGATCCCAAATGCTCACCAATGTCCTAATATGTTCTCAAGATCATCCGTGTCAAGTTTCAAGCCTTGCAGAGGAAATTTGCTCAGTCAATTGCTCAAAGGCCTGAAAATCGATTGTGCTAGGGAAAAAGTCAATTGTGGCCCACATACAGTCAAACTTCAAGATTTTTGGTCAACATACTCATTTTGAAGTATATTTCATCATTTGATCAAGGGTTGATCATGATTCATCAAGTATTGCTCATAATCCATCAAGAACCAAAAGTTGCTAAATTAGGGTTTTGTAGGAAAAGTCAACTCAACTCTGACCAAGCATAACTTTCTCATACTTTATGAGAAATAACCCCTCCAAATCTAATTTTGAATAGGATGCAATGCTCCACAATCCATCTTCAGCTCCCAAGTTCAAAATATGTACTCACAAGAAGTTATGAATTTGGACATTATAGGTCATTTTGAAAAGTCAACAAAAACACCTTTTTTGTCAAAGCTTCATACATGAGAATGGAATATCAAATTGAGATGATACCAAAAGGGTTGCTTATAGGACATCTCAATCTTTCTAAAAAGTCCAAGAACACCTTCAAAGAGTCAAAATTGAGGAAGTTATGCATTGGTGAAGTTGACCCTTTTTGCAAAATTGTCAAAAGTCAACTATGCCTAAAATTGCAATTCTTGCCAAATGGGCCTAATCTTTTGCACTTGTTTTGAATTGGCAACATGGTCCACGAGCCCTAGCCCTTGCCACTTGTTATTATCTTGTTTTTATTATTTATTTTGATTTTTATTTGAATTAAATCAATTTTAATCAAAACAAATCATGGAAAAATCCAAAACATTGAAATCTCAAGATATTGTGCTTGTTTCAGGTCCTATATCCAGTTGGCAAGTGATTGAATTCGTGCAAGGGCTTTGTGTGCACAAAAAGATTGAGTTTGATCTATTTTTAGCAAGATTTTCAAGTGAATCAAATCCAAATCAAAAGCAATGATGGAGGAAGATTGAGATCAGCTTTTCAACCCTAATCCAATCCTTGATATATATTGAGCATGTGCAGACCTAAAACAGGGCTAGAGAGAGGCGTGAGAACAAGAACAAAACTTGAAAAAATCATAACAAAATGCTGGGTCAAATTCATTGTTCCAGGCAATTTCAAAGCCTCCTGACCATCCCAATTGTTTCCTGGGATCATAAGCAACCTAAACCAATCAAGAACAAGCATTTTCAGGCCCTGAAACTCAGTGTAAGTTAGCCACGACATTGATGTATTTTTGAAATCGATTTGCATAAATCTGGCATCTATATCATGAAATAATGGTATATTCTTGTTCACTATCACATTTGCAAGCTATCTGGCACATTGAATTGCATTTTTTTGGACTGTATGAGATTTCACCATTGTTAGGGTTGGTAGCTTCGATTTGGGATCTTTGTTTACAGGTGAAATTGGGCAACGATTATGGTACCATGAAGTTCGTGAGATTGAGATGAATGGATTGGTACCATCACCATTGATTTATTGTGCTTGTATATGATTCTTGATATGCACGGGTCTTTAGCCACGATGGATGTCCGTTGGTAAAGGTTTGTTGTCTAAAATAACAGATCCTTGGAGAAGACGAAGACGTGGCAAACAACCATTCTCCTGTTTAAAAAAGCGCGCGTTGAATTAACATATTTGGCCTTTTTAATATTTAATTATTGTTTTGTATTATATGAACAAACAGAACAAGTGGCGCAGCTGGTAGTGGAGTAGTTGGAAAATGCCTTGGGGCCTGGGTTCGAATCCCAGGTCCCCCCACTCTTGCATATTATTTTTCTTTTCAGGTTCAGGTGTGTACACAAGCCAAGGGACCACCATAGTCCTTCATCGTACAATCTGCCAAGTGTCCAGAAGGCCAGATCTGATGGCCATGACGTAGTGTCCATGGTACACTTTAGTCAATGCAGAGCATGAGATCCAAAGAGTCAAACGTGGGTCACATTCTTTTGGGCCCAGAACCTGATTCTCACACCCCCTCAAATTACTTTCAGGCCCGATTTTCTTTTATCTTTTCTTTTTATATTTTATTTAATTAATTTAGTTTATTTATTTTACTAACCCAAACTAATTTTTCTTTTATCAAAAAATCACATAAAATCAACTTTTCACCAAAATTAGGTTTAGATTTTATTTTTTTATCAAAAAAATTATTTAATTTAATTAGGTTATTTAAATTTAGATAAATTTAATTATTTTGTAAATAATTAAAATTAATTAGAACAATTAGGGTTTTAACTTAATTCTATTTTCTTTTTTTCTTAAAAAATAACAAAACACAAAAATAGGCCATGTAATTATTTTCTTTAATTAATTTAATTAGCTAATTAATTGTGTATTTAATTTTAAAACCTAATTCTTTTCTTAAAAATAATTAAAAATAACAAAAACAATTTTTCTTTTAATTAGGTTAAGAGGGGTCAAAACCCTAGTTCTCTCCCGATCTTAATTTCCTCGTGCGCGCTTTATCATTTATTTTTACCCTATTAATGTAATTGCCCACAAGTTGTAATAGCTTAATTAGGACTTTTACTTTTCATCTATTGTCTTTTTTTTCAAGGGTTTGTTTTTGGCTATGTAAATACTTGAAGCCTTGTAATAGCGTAGTTTACTTTCCGCACTTTAATTTCCGCAAAATATTAACTGTTAGATGTATGGATAATTAGGGTTGCATGACAAGAATGTATGGTTGATTTTAAAACAGTTAGCTAACCCTAAATGTGCAAAGATAATAATCTGAAACTGAATCACTCGCACATGCGCACTCCTAGAGTACACTCCCACTTCGGTTGCCTTCGGTAAACAGTCATTAAGTATTGGGTGCTTTAGCGGTTGCTCTCTTGTCTAAACAAAGATCAAAGTCCCGGTCGGAAAAGTTGCCTCGGAATGGTTGCCTCGGATACTGTTGCCTCGAATAATTGATCTAAGACATTAGGGTTACAACTAAGACATTCTAACATTGCTTCGATGACCGTACGTCCCTTTCGAATTGACCCTTAAAACTCCAACGACGGTGCTACCTACTCACTAATAGTGGGATAGAACTGTCTAAAGGAAACAAACATAGAACAATTCCTTTTTTTTGAGTAGGTAGATTAGTTCTTAAGTACTTGCTCAATCCAAACAAACTTTTTCACACTTACACTCTTTTCAACAAAGGTTTCAAAAACACTTCGTAACACCCTTGAAGACAGAAGCAAGGATTAAATTAAAGTCAAAATTTTTTTTCAAATCACAAACACAGAAGAAATCTTTAAAATGATGAGTAAGTACCTAAGAGCCTGTAGATAACTACGGATTGAAAGGGTGTTGATACCTTCCCTTTCTATAATCTACCCCCCATACTCAAAATCTCGAAAAAGGGAATTTTTCTGTGTTTTTTCCTTTCCTTGTTGGATAAAATAAAATTCGGTGGCGACTCTTCCTTACCACGACATTTTGCAAACACAAACGCAAAACGCAAACCAACATTTTCCTAAAAATAGTCCCGGTTCTGGCCACCATATCACATGAAGTAAGAAAGCAGTTTAAATATAATGAAAATAAATTAATTGAAGACAAACATATGCAATGCATTAAAGGGAAAGCAAAAGTTTGACATGACAGTAATTGTTTGAACAAACAAAGAAATTACAAATAAAAATTCGAATGAAGAATCTTCCGTCGTTGGCAGTAGGGGAAATCCAGTTATCCAGGTCGTTGTTGCTATCGACATCTTCCACAACATTAATTCGATCCTACTTATGATTCGGCATGGGAGCGGTGATTACGTTGGGAGTCTCAGGAGGGTCGAATTCAATCTCCTTGGCTTCAATCATATTTTGAATCTTGTATTTTAGCGCCCAACAATCGTTAGTATCATGCCCATGACTGCCAGAATCATAGGCACACCTTGCATCGGGATTCTAGTTAGGATAAGAAGTTTTAGGGTTTGGATGAGGTTCTATCAACGTAATCAGATTCATCCTCAACATGTGTTGCAATGCTTGATACAGCGGCATGTTGATTTTGGTAAACTGTCTCTTGGGCTCGTCTTTCCTTCGCTAATTACCCCATTGTTGTTGTCGCATTGGTGTAGGATTAGAAATCATAAATTCCCCCATAGCTCGATGGCGATATCCTTTACCATGACCCTTTTGGTCGTACACAGCATTAGCCTCTTTCTTCCTATTGAAAGGCATCTTCATAGCATTTAAAGACGCAGCCACCTGAATTTTCCCACTTCTGATTCCACTTTCTACTCGTTCTCCAGTTAATATCAGCTCGGTGAATCCGGCTGAAGAGATTCCAATCAGATGATTAAAAAATGGGTCTGACAAAGTACCCAAGAACATACCTACCAGCTCTCTATCAGACAAAGGAGGTTGGACTCTTCCTACGAGATCTCTCCACTTTTAGGCATAATCTTTGAAACCCTCACTAGAACCCATATACATGCTTTGAAGTTGCGTGCGGGTTGGATCGAGGTCAGCATTGTATTGGTACTACTTGTAAAAAGCAGTAGCCAGATCTTCCCAATTGTGAATGTTGGTTCCTTCCAGTTGATAGAACCATTCCAACTGCGTCCCTGACAAACTCTCCTGGAAGAAATTAACCCACAAATTCTCGTCGGTTATGTGGGGTTGGATCTTCTTGACGTAAGACCTTAAATGCAGCTTAGGATAGGGCACACCGTCATACTTTACAAATGCGAGAACTTTGAATTTCTGCGGGATGACCACCCCTGAGACCATTCCTAACTCTTCAAAATCCAGACCAGGTACCCTCTAAATCTCCATAGCATTGAGATGATCTTTTAGTTGTTTATATTTGTCGTCAGCAAGGGGATATTTTCCTTCATCATAGTCTGCTTCCTTTTCATCAGTCCCTGGGTTGTTATCCTCTTCTTTTGTCTTCTTATTGTCCTCTTCCTGATCCCCCCCCCCATTTGATGGTTATATAATTAATAAATATGGTTATATAATTAATAAATATGGTATATAATTACCTCGGTAATATTCGGTCCAAAGTTGCCATTGATACTACCTTTGTCACTAGTATGTTTAAAATATGTATCTTGATCTATTTCTTTTTCCTTTCTCAGCTCATAAACTTCTTGTTGTAACTTTTCCAACTTTTCCTGAAGTTCTTTATTGCTAGAAGATTTTGTCTTGGATTTTTTCTTCAAGGATGTTGGAGTGATCCCAAATCCCTTACCCCTCACCCGACCAGAATACTCATGAATATCTAATGCTCGACTAAGTATTCTCCTGCAATCATTATCTTCATCTGGAGGTATAGACTGAGAAAGAGTCTCTTGAAATTCATATGAATATTGTAATTAAAGAATGATATGTTAATAAAAGGATGATGTAATTAAATAAATAAAATAATGATGTAATTAAATAAATAATTTTATACTTAAACATCTCTTGAAAATTTGTTGAACATTTTCTTTAACAGCTCCATCCTTACACACACGGGCTTCCTTCCACAAAACATGTTCGGAAGAGATGTTTCAGAACTATTCTCCTTTGTTAACTACACATTAAGCCAAATAACATGATCAAATATAAGTGTGCATATATTATAGATACTTTGAAATTTATAGATAATTACAATAGATTGTTGTAAGCGTGCATATCACATACGCCCTTTTCTGTATGGATACGCGGGACTTGATGCTCGTTGTCGATTTACGACACTTAAACTCTCAAATTTCGAGGGTTTTCTTTTGTATTTAAAAGTTTCCCATTCTTCAGGTGTAATCAAATCTGCATATTTATTTTGAAGCTCTGCATCAACAAAAAATTTATTTGCATCCCTAAGAAACTTGTTTGATAAAAAAGCTCTAAACCCTTTATGTAATTTTCTGGCCATGTGGTATGTGAGATACTTTGAAGACCATGCGGGTTCATTCCATCAGTAGATAAAGTCAAGCGAAGGTTTCTTGCTTCTTCTCCAAAATCAGGATAATCATTATCAATTTTCAACCACTGTGGTGAATCTTCCGGATGTCGATACTTTCCATCAATAGTTCTTTCATTTGCATGCCAATTCAGATGTCTCGCATCGGTTTCACTATGAAACATCCGCCTAAATCTCAAGATTATAGGAAAATACCATAAGACTTTTGCTGGAGACAATTTTTTCTTATATCGAGACAAATCGCATTTAGGACACTCATTTAACGATGCATATTCGTTTCAAAACAAAACACAATCGTTTGGACAAGCATGTATCTTATCATAGCTCATGCCAATAGATCACAACATTTTTTTTGCCTCATAGGTTTGATTAGGAAGAACATTATCCTCCGGGTGCATATCTCTCATAAGGGCTAATAACTTTGTGAAACTTTTACCCGACCATCCATTGCTCGCCTTTAAGTTGTACAACTTTAATACCACAGACAGTCTTGTGAATTTAGTGCAACCTTTATAGAACGGTTTTTCTGCATCGCTTACCAATTTCCTAAACATTTTGGGACAATCCTGAAGATCTTCTTCAAGTGCTTCTGCAATCTCTTCGACTCGATCAAAATCGTATGTATCTGTGTCCTTGTCGTCTGAAGTATAGGTCGTACTACTTTTCTCCCCCGGTTCAACATTGTCGTTACTTTTTTCACTGTGAAATATCCAACACGTATAACTTCTATCAATTCCACGCATCAGTAAATGCAATTTCAATTCATCTGCATCAACCCGACCCACATAACAATAACCTAAGCAAGGAGACTTCATTCGGCTGGGGTCTTTAGCGTTTTCAACAGCATACTTCACGAATTCCAATACCCCATTCTCGTACTCTTTTGAAAATTGATCGGCAAACATCCATTTTTATCCATTGTTTTACTACTAAGTGTCGCTCAAAATATTGGAACTGAACGGAAACACTGAATAGAACAAGCGTTATTTCGGTTACACAGAAATATTATAACAATAAACGATAACACTACAGAGTAACAACTAAAGACTAACACACACAAGCACACTTGAAATCTTACAAACAACAAGAATCAGTAATTTTGAATTTGAACTTGACTTACCAAAGAAAGAAGAGAGGTTATTGGTGGCCGACGGTGGATGATGTTGCTATGATGTTCATCGAATCAGTGATGGTCTTCGACTAACTACACATAGAAGAAAAACATTAGTGTTCCATACTTGTAAAACTTTGTACAGGGTTTTTATCAAGTTTGAATAAATAACAAATAAAAATAGCTTAGTCTAAGTAAACTAAGACAACAACACAAATACATAGACTATGTGTATGTGAAGTTGAAGTGTGCAGTCTAACTCTATTTCCCATTTAAAATTCACAGTATAACCGCAATTTAAAATCATCTAAGACAACAACTTTATCATTATCCATGGCATCTCAAGTAGTATATACAATTTTTAGGAACGAAAATCCGACCTCTCTATTTGTATTTGTATCCAAACAATCCACAATCTCTTTTATAGCAAAATAATATAATAAAAGATTATTGATTCAAATAGTCATAAAGAGTTTTTGCCATAATCTCTCTATTTCTATTTGTACCCAACAGTTTCGCAGAGAGAAAGAGAGAAGAGAAAGAGAGAAGAGTACCTTGAAAGTGACGGTGGAGGACGGCGGTCAGCGGTGGAGAGAGAGCCTCATTTTGCAGAGAGAGACGGTGGAGGACGGCAGACAGCAATGGAGAGAGAGACATTGAAAAGGGTTTCGCGTAAGGAGGGAATTCGATCTGTGAAAAGAGAAACAGTACTGATTCTAATTTTTAATTTCTAATTATGACTTTAGACAGCGCTTTTGAGAAAAGCGCTGGCTAATATGGGCCTTTAGCAGCGCTTTTGAGAAGCGCTGGCTAATGTGGTCCTTTAGCAGCGCTTTTGAGATTTTTTTTTTTAAAATTTATATGACTTTAGACAGTGCTTTTGAAAAGCGTTGTCTAAAGTGGTCCTTTACCAGCGCTTTTGATAAAGTGCTTTCTAAAGTAACACTTTTAGCAGCACTTTTTAAAAGTGTTGTCTAAGGTCACATTTTAGCAGCGCTTTTATTTATTATTGTATATAGTTTCCGTGTTTTTTTTTAATTTCACTTATAACAGTGCTTTTCTATAAAAGCATTATCTAATATGCATTGTTAAAAGCCCTTTTTGGCATAGTTCTTACTCAAGATATAATGTACTTAGGAAGAGAGATGATAAAACATCACATAAATATGATAAAACATCAAGTATCTTATGGAAAAGAAGGGGTAATGTGAAGAAGAATAGGTAAACATAGACATATTACACACTTAGCACAAACCTCATGGTTAAGAAGAAATTTAATTAGTCATTGAAAACATGGTATAAACACCAAAGTATAGAAACTAGTTTCAATCAAAGTTGTGGTGTGAGGTGAGAACAAGTGTGTGAGCAAGTGAACATTACATTGCATGTTGTGATCGGTGGATCTGGAACTGACTGTTTAACGCTGGTTCGCGAAATGTCGCGGAAGCAAGAGTCGCCACCGTCTTTTATTTTCTCCAACATGGACAGGACAAAAGCACATCAAAATTCCTTATGAGATAGTTTCTCGGTTCGGGAGGTAGATTTATAGAAAGGGAAGGTGTTAGCACCCTTTCTATCCATGGTTATCCATGGGCTCTTAGATACTTGCTCATTGTGTTTTCAAAAGTGTTTGCTTTTCAATTGTGAGTGAGTTTGAAAAAAGTTCCGTTTAAAGATTTCAGATCGACTCTTGTATCAGTCCTCAAGAGTGTTTGAAAAATTGTTTTGAAAGCTTTTTGAAAGTGTCGGTGTGAAAAGAGTTTTGATTTGTTTTTGAATAGAGCAAGTATCTACGAGTCATCTACCTACCCTAAGGAATTAGGTTGTGTAAATGTCCTTAAGGTAGTGCCATCCCATCATTGAGAGGTGGGTAGCACCACTGTTGGAGGTGTTCGGGTCAATTCGTTTGTTAGGGACAGTGTGGTCACCAGAGCAACAGTAGGACACCTTAGAAGCTACCCTTATGCCATTGATCCTTTTTTAATTCGAGGCAACTTTTATGAGGCAACTTGTTTTGAGGCATATGGATCAACGGACATAAGGACTTACTAAAACGTCCTATACTCGACGACCACGTTTCGAGGGCAAGGCAACAGTGAGGCGTACCCTAGGAGTGGTGTGTGAATTTGTGTGTTATTTTCAGTTATGTTTTATCTTGTACATGTATCATGGTGATCTACGCTTGTTTTTAATTTAGGCCATACATTCTTTCATGCAAAGTTTAGCAGTTTTAAGAGTGCGGAAATTTAAATGCGGAAAGTAAAATCCTACGCTATTATAAGGCGCGGGTCTATACATCGCCAAATTAACAAAGACCTGTTTTGAATAAAAATGCGGAAAGTAAAACCTAGTTACTATTACATGGCTTGAGCAATTACATAATATTTACAAGAAAAATAAGAATAAATGCGCGAAAAGAATAGAAAATAGAACGTTCGAGGGCGTTGGACCCTTGTGAAATTAAATGGAATTAGAAAGCTAATTAATTATTAAATTAAAGAAAAGGAATATTTTTTAGGTTTTTGGTGTTTAAGGAAATAAGAAAATTAAAATTAAAATTAAAAGAAACCCTAATTCTAAGTTATTTTTAATTATTTGAAAAAATATGAAAGTTTAACCTAATTTACTAAATATTTAATTACATGTTTATTTACAAAATTAATGATAATTAATAATAATGATAAATAATGATGATTAATAATTTATTTA
Source organism: Vicia faba (assembly GCA_948472305.1). Classification (NCBI taxonomy): domain Eukaryota; kingdom Viridiplantae; phylum Streptophyta; class Magnoliopsida; order Fabales; family Fabaceae; genus Vicia; species Vicia faba. The sequence continues at coordinate 322,823,700 of OX451735.1, read as the reverse complement.
AGAAAAAGATGAAAATGTCAAAAAAAACCTAATTCTAGATACTTTTTACTTATTAAGAAGAAGATTAAAGTTTAAAAACCTAAATTAAACTAAGTTAATTGTTAGAGTTTATTTACAAAAAAAAATAGGTTAGTGATGAAATTAATAATAATTAAATATATTTGTATTTTTGATTTTTTCTGTTTTTATTATAGAAAATTATTTTATGGTGAAAAAAACAATTAAAAAAGAATTAGAAAAGAAAAGAAAATAAGATTAAAAAGGATGCAAACCAAGGGGAGTTTCAGGCCCAAGGGGAGGTTTTTTTGAAGTATTCTGGCCCATTAGACAAAAAGTCTTGTTTGACTTTCTGGCATCACGGCGTGTTCATTGACTCCTGAGTACCGTGGTCTGTATTCTTTGGTCATTGGATTGGGTTTCATGACCATTTGTGTTCTGGCTGTTGGCCATTTGGCTTTTGGCTTTTGGCTTTTGGCCATTTGTGTTTTGGCCTCATCATGCATAAGTTGTTCTTTTGGCCATTTGTGTTTTGGCCTCAACGTTCCTTAATGAACCTGCATGAGATCCTGTCTAAAATCTGCAGTGTTGAATCTCATGAACACATTAAATAAAATCATAAAATGCAAATAAAGCCAATATATGAAGAAATTTAATGTTTAGGCACAATATGGCATGTATGAATGATTATACCCTTTTGATCATGGAGATCAAATCAATCTTACCCTCACTAGAAAATTAGTGACAGGAATGTTTTTATGCCCTTTGGATCATGGAGATCAAGTCAGCCTTATCCTTACTAAAGAAGTAGTGAGATGTTGGTTTGTAACTGTGATGGCTTGTTTGTAGTGACAGAGAGATTTGTAATAAGGATTTCAAGGTTTTAGGGTTCTTGAAAGAATTTGATATTCTAACAGTGTTGTGGCAAGGTTTTTTCTCTCTTTTCCTCCTCTCTTTTTTTCTCTGGTTTGTGTGAAAAGAAGGTGATTATATAATGGAAATTAGGGTAAAGAAAATGGGCTTTGAATGTGCAATTGGGCCTCCAATGTTCACTTGAGTTCGTCACTTTCCAGGCTAAATCGCAGGGACTTAAGTGCAATTTTTGAAGTTGAAATGTGAAAACAAAATGTAGCCGACATCGATAACTAACTTCTGTCCGAAAATCAGCTCAATCGGATAAATGGTGAATTAGTTATGAATTTTTGAAGTTTCAGCTCAGACAAACTTATTTTTGGCTCCAATGTCGACTCTGACACGTTCTTCAATAAAAAACTGGTATTGATCGGAGCATAATCCGGTCTCGACTTTTGAAGCAAAGTTGTATATCTATGAGTCAGGGACCTTGTGTAAAAATATGAGCCCAATCCGATAAAAATTGACCGAGTTATGAATTTTCGAAGTTTCGGCCCAGATGAAATAATATTCAGCATTCAGGATTTTCAGCGTGTCACGCACTCTGAGCAAAAAACGAAGGCCTTTTGAATACCGTTTGAACTCAATACCTTCTGTGAAAATGTAGCCAACTCAATTTGTGAAATTTTGGCGCCGGAACCAGCTCGATACGATGAAAATCGACCAAGTTATGATTTTCTGAACATGACGCAAATAAACTTCTGTCACAAATTTTCTGTATGGAAATACTTGATAAATCCACTTTTTTGAAGACCTTCTGATTGAAATTGGCTTCCATCCGTGAGGGATGAAAACATAGATAATGTCAAGACGGAATTTTGGCCACCGGAACGGGTTCAAAACGAGCCACGATCTTCAAGTTATGAATTTTTTAGCGCGTAAAAACTGCACTTTTAGCACACTTTTTCACCATATTTCTTCAAGAAAACTCGCACATTCAGATACCTTCTTTAAAGAATTGACTCTTGAGCCGAACCTAAATTTGAGAATACGTTATCAGAGATATCTTGGTGAAAGATCACCTGAATATGACGCGCCGGGTTGGACTTGTGATTTTTTCTTGAAATGTTTTGAGAAATATGGGAGGGCAAATTTTGGGGTACAACAGTTGCCCATGTTCAATCTTCTTAAACCTGAGGATGTAGATTGGCTTGCGTGCCTTTCGTGATCCGAAGGTGGAAGATGATTGAACACTAAAGTGCCCAGAAATTTGCGCTCATATAGAGTGTGTTAGCAGTATGATGTAGGGAATGGGCTTACAGATGCCATGTTGAGAGATGATGGATAGGAGGATGGGCTTATAGATGCCATCTAGAGACTGTTGGTATGTGGATGGGCTTACAGATGCCATCTAGGTGTCGATCGCATAAGAGATTCCTTAGCGAGAACTTGCGTACCTGAGAAAGAAAATAATTACCTAGCCTGTTACAGGAGTTGATCTTCAAACTCTTTATGTAGGTGTGCCCTGGCTGGATACAGGTATCAAATCTTTAAAACTCTTCAGACGTGCCCTGGCAAGATACAAGAATCGAGTCCGGAGAATATAGTCGTCAATAGATACACCCTGGCGAGATACAGGAATCGGATCTTCAAACTCTTCAGACGTGCCCTGGCAAGATACAGGAATCGAGTCTGAAATTCAGAAAGGTTGGTGAGTTGTCTCTACTGACGGGTTATTTCCATGGACAGGTGGTCTATAACGACGAGTGTTTATAACGACGAGTGTCTATAACGACGAGTGTCTATAACGACGAGTGTCTATGACGACGAGTGTCTATGACGATGAGTGTCTATGACGATGAGTGTCTGTGACGACGAGTGTCTATAACGACGAGTGTCTATGACGACGAGTGTCTATAACGACGAGTGTCTATAACGACGAGTGTCTATGACGACGAGTGTCTATGACGACGAGTGTCTATAACGACGAGTGTCTATAACGACGAGTGTCTATAACGACGAGTTTCTATAACGACGAGTTTCTATAACGATGAGTGTCTATAACGACGAGTTTCTATAACGACGAGTGTCTATAACGACGAGTGTCTATAACGACAAGTGTCTATAACGACGAGTGTCTATAACGACAAGTGTCTATAACGACGAGTGTTTATAACGACGAGTGTCTATAACGACGAGTGTCTATAACTACGGGTGTCTATAACGACGGGTGTCTATAACGACGAGTGTCTATAACGACGAGTGTCTATAACGACGAGTGTCTATAACGACGAGTGTCTATAACGACGAGTGTCTATAACGACGAGTGTCTATAACGACGAGTGTCTATAACGACGAGTGTCTATTACGATGAGTGTCTATCACGACGAGTGTCTATCACGACGAGTGTCTATGACGACGAGTGTCTATGACGACGAGTGTCTATGAAGACGAGTGTCTATGACGACGAGTGTCTATAACGACGAGTGTCTATAACGACGAGTGTCTATAACGACGGGTTGTATCAGAGAAATCTTTAGGCATTGATTTAACTGGATTTGTATTCTTTGACTGGGTTGGTCTCTTTTGACTGTATTCGTCTACATAGCTGATCATTTAACTATATCCTTCCTGAAAGGTAAAGGTCAGTCATATGCAATGCATGATATGAATCAAGCAACGATGTTCTCAACACATGAGATTGTATGATATGATGCGTATATGCATGTATCATGATGTATAACAATGTGATGTTATGAATGTATCTTCGTCTAGGAAAACAGATCCTTGACGGATGTCGGGAAGTCAAATCCTGGGCTGATGTTGAAGAGTGAGATTCTTCGTTTCCGTTGGGGATGATGATTGCAAGAATACCGAAAGGAGAAGATGACTCCGTTGGGGAATAAACTTGGCGAATAGATTACTCTGCGGGGAAAGAGAGGTACTTTGCTGAGGTTGATGAGGATAACTCCGCTGGGGATACCGTTGTTGTGCTCTGTTGGAAGTTTTGATAAACTCCGCTGGGGAATAAGAAGAACTTTGCCGAGGACGATCTTTCCGTGGCTTTTAGCTGAGGATAATCCAGTTATAAGCTCTGGTGGAGAAATAACCTTTGAATAAAACTGGGGAGACGCGTTCGCTCTGCAGGGAGTGAAGGTATCTTGGTCGCATTCTTCAGCTGAACTTACCTTGGAACCTCGGTGGACAGGGCAACCGGATCATTTAGACAACTCATTATTGCCCCAGTTTCTGTTGGAGAAGAAGGTACCTGCCAAGGTGTTTGATGACTGTCGTTTGACAAATCTTCTTCTGGTAGGCAAGTGACGAGATACCGGGACATAGTCGTACGCTTTGATCCCTAATTTTTGCCTGGACCGCCCTTTCGGGTTTTCAGTCCACCGGGATACCCATTTTTGCCCAAGCCGCCTTTTCAGGTTTTCGACTTGTCAGGTGTACAGATTTTTTTCATTTCATCCCTTATTTTTGCCCGAACCCTTTTGGTTCGCCGGGAAGCCCTTATTTTTGCCTAGGTGTGTCAACCTAGCGGGTCTTTGATTTTGCGTAGTATTTTTTCGACTATGTCCACGTTCTCAGAATGTAGGGAGGTGCCCCTGTTGTTGTGTTGCCATGCCACCAGAAGATCTTCGTTTGATCGTCCAATGCCCCAAGTGATTCAGATGGAGATTTGCCCCAAGCTGGTTGGCCTTTTGAGAGATTCTCCGAATCTTGACTTAACTGCCCCAGATGATGGATAATGATCATGCCATGCCCCTTGATTGGAAGTGCTTTTGTTCACTAGATATTCGTCGTATGAATTCCTTTGCTGTTCGAACAAATAGTCATACACAAACAGTATTATATCAAGAATGCAAAGCTTATGTCTGTCTTGAAGTTTTTTGAAAATGCATTTTTTCATAAAAACAAGTGAATTTTTTTGTAAACTATGATGTCAACTCAGTATTTTACAGCAGGCCTTAAGGAGTCAGGATACCTTCGTAACAGTATGCTTTCGAACTAACCCATGCTTCAGTTAGGACTTTTAAGGGTTATAACGTGGCCTGGTTCATGGTTTAAGAAACAAAGGATAAAGGCTCAAATTATTTGTACCCACCCGCTCTTCATGATGTTCTTCAAACCTAAACTCAGTTGATCGTGCGTTAGACCTTGTTTGAGTCTTTGTCCTGAAATTCTAGTGATGGTTCGGATGTTGACAATTTATTTTAAATAAGCAGTCACTTTTTGTCGAAGGTTTGTAAGACCTCCTTCTTTTTTTTTATTTTGTTATCCCTGTTTTTTGCCTGAACTGTTTCTTTTTGTATTTACAGTCAGCGGGATGCCCCAGTTTTGTAAGTCTCCTTCATAGTTTTTTTTTGACTTATTGGGCTTTAGTTTTTTTTTGTTTTGGTAATGACTGCATGTCTTTATGATTGTTCGGAACCATCACTGTCTTTTTTGTTTTGTAAGGATTCCTTTGATGCCATTCATCGTGCACCTGGATCAACTGAGAGAACTACCCTGCCCCAGGTTATGATTAAGGGTTTTAATTTTCGAAAAGAAAAACTCCTGCTTCTTTGGCTCAGAGGGGTTGACGAGGGATTATCATCCTTATAACTCCAGTGTTTAGGAATTGAAACAATGCATGTACCTCATCAGCGGGGTCTGTTCAAAAGCATACTGTAGATTGTGGTATCGTTTTTGTCATCCTCCCTCAAGAGGCTTAGAATTATTAATTGAGAGTTGACATCAGAAAATGAAAGCAGTTTGAATATAGCGAATGCGAATATATTGATTCAAAACAGACATATGCGATGCATTAATGAAATAACAATGTTTAACATGAATAAATGTTTGAACAATCAAAATAAAATTACAACTTGAAAGTTCTAATGGACAAAAGTCTTCTCATCTCAGGACTTGTTACTTCAGCTGGTGAATCCTGTAGGGATGGTAGAAAAACTCAGCCTGACCCACTTGGGTGAAATCCACTGCTCCTTCATTAATTAGGTCCTGGACTTTATTCTTCAGAGCCCAGCAGTCGGCAGTGTCATGTCCAGGACTATCAGAGTGGTATGCACATCTCCTATCGGGATGATAGTTAGGAGCAGAGATGTTGGGGTTCCGGGGAGGAGCCCTTAGTGTAATCAGATTCAACCTCAACGAGTGTTGAAAAGCTTGAAACAGCGACATGTTAAGCCGGGTGAATTGCCTCTTGGACCTGCTTGGCTTACCCTGATCAATCCGTTGCTCTGGGCGAGGTTGCTTCATGTTGGATCTGTCTTGGTGGAGTTGACTGATCATGGTCCTCAACTCTTCTTACTCCCGAGCTAAACCTTGGATGAGAGCCCTTTTCCCCAGCATCTGGGTTTTCGTTGTGTCTACCTCAGCTTGCAGGCGTTTCAGTCGTTCGTCCTTGTCATCTTCGGGACTTTTCTTGGCCAAATTCCCCATGAGGAGTGTCCTCAACTCTTCTTGCCCCTTGGATAGGCTTAAGAAGATCTCCATGAACTGAGTCTCTTGAGCATGAGGATCCTGGTTGTCTGGTTGGAAAGCCATTGCTGAAATAAACAGCGAGGAAGGTAAGTGACTTGTAACAAGGATACCTGTAATGCAATGATGTGTATGTATGCATGCAATGTTTTCAAGGATCTTGCGGGATAGACAAGAAAATTTGTTAGAATCTGCATTTTGTAGCTTGATGGAAGGCACTGCATATTGTTGAGAGTCCTTCTTCAAGAGTCAAGGCTCACCATATTGAGTGGGTCATAGCCCCTGACAACCTTGGCTAGAGGAAAATAAATCCCCTTTTGCCCCTTGCTAGACAGTTGGTTCATCATGACCTGCATCACAAGCCCTTGAGATCCTTGAAACGGGTTAGTCTTTATGCAAGATGCATGCAATGGTATGATGTTGTGCTATGCATGGGGTAATGTAGGTAAACCCTGTTATGAGTCCCAATTAAGGACTGTAAGCAAAACCTACAAGAAAGTGTCAGATAACAAGCATGCAAATAGTCAAGTTGGAAGGCACACAAGTCACACAAGAGAGCCCTTAGAGTTTAGGCCAGCATGGGGTCTAGGTATTACCCTCTTTCAGTTTGTTGGTTAAGACCTGTCCTATCAGAAGTAACCGAGTTCTAGAGGATCCCAATATCATTGACTACCCTCAATCGGTCATAACTCCAGCATCGCAATCTTTTCTTGCGGCCAGAACCATCACGAGAGTTTAGCCTCAATGGGCGTAGCATACTGCTACTGTTCTATTGGCCAAGTCGGGTCATTTAAGGTTCTAAGGTCGGTTGGTGCTTAATGACTCCTCAGAAGACCCATATTCTCCTCGTTGCGACACAAGGGATATCGGTACAGACCAAGGTGCCACACCAACGTAGCCACTGCTTCACCCATGTCGGTCTACGCCGGACAGGTCCCTCACAGCTTATGCTACCTAACAGGGTATCCCCAGATCCGGGTTAGGATCTATGTAACTCCGATGCAGCCCACAATAATAAAGCAAACAAGCACAACAATTGAAAACACAAGTGATCTTAGTCCTAAGGTACACCTCACTTTATAAAGATCCCCAGTAGAGTCGCCAGTTCTGTGATCGGTGGATCTGGAACTGACTGTTTAACGCTGGTTCGCGAAATGTTGCGGAAGCAAGAGTCGCCACCGTCTTTTATTTTCTCCAACATGGACAGGACAAAAGCACAGCAAAATTCCTTATGAGATAGTTTCTCGGTTCGGGAGGTAGATTTATAGAAAGGGAAGGTGTTAGCACCCTTTCTATCCATGGTTATCCATGGTCTCTTAGATACTTGCTCATTGTGTTTTCAAAAGTGTTTGCTTTTCAATTGTGAGTGAGTTTGAAAAAAGTTTCGTTTAAAGATTTCAGATCGACTCTTGTATCAGTCCTCAAGAGTGTTTGAAAAATTGTTTTGAAAGCTTTTTGAAAGTGTCGGTGTGAAAAGAGTTTTGATTTGTTTTTGAATAGAGCAAGTATCTACGAGTCATCTACCTACCCTAAGGAATTAGGTTGTGTAAATGTCCTTAAGATAGTGCCATCCCATCATTGAGAGGTGGGTAGCACCACCGTTGGAGGTGTTCGGGTCAATTCATTTGTTAGGGACAGTGTGGTCACCAGAGCAACAGTAGGACACCTTAGAAGCTACCCTTATGCCATTGATCCTTTTTTAATTCGAGGCAACTTTTCCGAGGCAACTTGTTTTGAGGCATATGGATCAACGGACATAAGGACTTACTAAAACGTCCTATACTCGACGACCACGTTTCGAGGGCAAGGCAATAGTGAGGCGTACCCTAGGAGTGATGTGTGAATTTGTGTGTTATTTTCAGTTATATTTTATCTTGTACATGTATCATGGTGATCTACGCTTGTTTTTAATTTAGGCCATACATTCTTTCATGCAAAGTTTAGCAGTTTTAAGAGTGCGGAAATTTAAATGCGGAAAGTAAAATCCTACGCTATTACAAGGCGCGGGTCTATACATCATCAAATTAACAAAGACCCGTTTTGAATAAAAATGCGGAAAGTAAAACCTAGTTACTATTACATGGCTTGAGCAATTACATAATATTTACAAGAAAAATAAGAATAAATGCGCGAAAAGAATAGAAAATAGAACGTTCGAGGGCGTTGGACCCTTGTGAAATTAAATGGAATTAGAAAGCTAATTAATTATTAAATTAAAGAAAAGGAATATTTTTTAGGTTTTTGGTGTTTAAGGAAATAAGAAAATTAAAATTAAAATTAAAAGAAACCCTAATTCTAAGTTATTTTTAATTATTTGAAAAAATATGAAAGTTTAACCTAATTTACTAAATATTTAATTACATGTTTATTTACAAAATTAATGATAATTAATAATAATGATAAATAATGATGATTAATAATTTATTTAAGAAAAAGATGAAAATGTCAAAAAAACATAATTCTAGATACTTTTTAATTATTAAGAAAAAGATTAAAGTTTAAAAACCTAAATTAAACTAAGTTAATTGTTAGAGTTTATTTACAAAAAAAAATAGGTTAGTGATGAAATTAATAATAATTAAATATATTTGTATTTTTGATTTTTTCTGTTTTTATTATAGAAAATTATTTTATGGTGAAAAAAACAATTAAAACAATTAAAAAAGAATTAGAAAAGAAAAGAAAATAAGATTAAAAAGGATGCAAACTAAGGGGAGTTTCAGGCCCAAGGGGAGGTTTTTTTGACGTATTCTGGCCCATTAGACAAAAAGTCTTGTTTGACTTTCTGGTATCACGTGCGTGTTCATTGACTCCTGAGTACTGTGGTCTGCATTCTTTGGCCATTGGATTGGGTTTCATGGTCATTTGTGTTCTGGCTGTTGGCCATTTGGCTTTTGGCTTTTGGCTTTTGGCTTTTGGCTTTTGGCCATTTGTGTTTTGGCCTCATCATGCATAAGTTGTTCTTTTGGCCATTTGGCTTTTGGCCATTTGTGTTTTGGTCTCAACGTTCCTTAATGAACCTGCATGAGATTCTGTCTAAAATCTGCAGTGTTGAATCTCATGAACACATTAAATAAAATCATAAAATGCAAATAAAGCCAATATATGAAGAAATTTAATGTTTAGGCACAATATGGCATGTATGAATGATTATACTCTTTTGATCATGAAGATCAAATTAATCTTACCCTCACTGGAAAATTAGTGACAAGAATGCTTTTATGCCCTTTGGATCATGGAGATCAAGCCAGCCTTATCCTTACTGAAGAAGTAGTGAGATGTTGGTTTGTAACTGTGATGGCTTGTTTGTAGTGAGAGAGGGATTTGTAATAAGGATTTCAAGGTTTTAGGGTTCTTGAAAGAATTTGATATTCTAACAGTGTTGTGGCAAGGTTTTTTCTCTCTTTTCCTCCTCTTTTTTTTTCTGGTTTGTGTGAAAAGGTGATTATATAATGGAAATTAGGGTAAAGAAAATGGGCTTTGAATGTGCAATTGGGCCTCCAATGTTCACTTGAGTTCGTCACTTTCCAGGCTAAATCGCAGGGACTTAAGTGCAATTTTTGAAGTTGAAATGTGAAAATAAAATGTAGCCGACATCGATAACTAACTCCTGTCCAAAAATCAGCTCAATCGGATAAACGGTGAATTAGTTATGAATTTTTGAAGTTTCAGCTCAGACAAACTTATTTTTGGCTCCAGTGTCGACTCTGACACGTTCTTCAATAAAAAACTGGTATTGATCGGAGCATAATCCAGTCTCGACTTTTGAAGAAAAGTTGTAGATCTATGAGTCAGGGACCTTGTGTAAAAATATGAGCCCAATCCGATAAAAATTGACCGAGTTATGAATTTTCGAAGTTTCGGCCCAGATGAAATAGTATTCAGCATTCAGGATTTTCAGCGTGTCACGCACTCTGAGTAAAAAACGAAGGCCTTTTGAATACCGTTTGAACTCAATACCTTTTGTGAAAATGTATCCAACTCAATTTGTGAAATTTTGGCGCCGGAACCAGCTCGATACGATGAAAATCGACCAAGTTATGATTTTCTGAACATGACGCAAATAAACTTCTGTCACAAATTTTCTGTATGAAAATACTTGATAAATCCACTTTTTTGAAGACCTTCTGATCGAAATTGGCTTCCAACCGTGAGAGATGAAAACGTAGATAATGTCAAGACGGAATTTTGGCCACCGGAACGGGTTCAAAACGAGCCACGATCTTCAAGTTATGAATTTTTTAGCGCGTAAAAACTGCACTTTCAGCACACTTTTTCACCATATTTCTTCAAGAAAACTCGCACATTCGGATACCTTCTTTAAAGAATTGACTCTTGAGACGAACCTAAATTTGAGAATACGTTATCAGAGATATCTTGGTGAAAAAACACCTGAATATGACGCGCCGGGTTGGACTTGTGATTTTTTCTTGAAATGTTTTGAGAAATATGGGAGGGCAAATTTTGGGGTACAACACATGTCAAGTAAGAGTGAAGTCAGAAGCAAACACATAAGAATAACACACACGAATGACCTCTAATATCCCTAAGGAATCACTACTAAAGCACATTCAAAAGTTGGTACAAGAATAGACCAATACCACACCCTAACATGTTCCTAAAGGTGAGTGAAGCACAAAAAGGGATATATGAAGAAGGGTCATGATTAGAGGGTGTCAAAACCCACAAGTCAGTAGAAAATGACCTCTAATATAAAAAATTTAAACATCACAAGCATATGGAGGAAGTTGCACACAAAACACACAAGGGAAATGGACAAAGGAGACAAACAAGAACGTTCAAATTAAACCAGTAAAGATCAAATGATGAATGCATAATTGAAGAATTGTGGAATGTGTGACTTGTATAATAAGTTAACTCAAGATTATATTCAAGAGTAACAAAGTAAGAAGATGAAACTTCATACACAAGAAAAATCACCTAATTGATGAATAACATCATCTAAAGATGGGTGATACTTGTCTTAGATCAAATAAGATTGATAAAGATCAAGTAAGAGTGAAATGATATCTTAGATGTCATAGGGTAATGGTGAATCCCTCACAAGAAATCAATCATGAACTTAAAGACTCGAGAAATGTCAACAAAATAATATACTCAAGTATCATGACAAATTGGAAAAGTATAGTCCCTTGATGTACACAAGCATTGTGATTTAAATAAATCAAAGTTAATATTATTATATGTTATGGGAAGTATCCACATCAAGATAAATTCATGGTACATGGCACAAAATCTCATAAGGCAATCACTAGACAATGATGCTCAAAACACAAGTAGGAAGAAGAATGTGGCTTCTTATGTGTCACCATATTGGTTAGCAAGTTAGTGCTTAACCAAGGATCAAAGAAGCAAGGTGAACTAAGATGAGAAGAGAGATTAAAATAAATACTTAAGCATAAATTTGTTGGACCATTATCCTCTAATGGATTCAAAAACATCATCACAAACAAAACTAGGTTAAAACAAGAATATGGCTCCCAATTGTCATCAAGATGGACTTGTAATTGAGTAAAAGCTATAGAATCATGGGAGCTATGCCTTAAAGGAATGATGATCTTAGAATTAAGTATCAAAGAAATAAAGCTTCATTAATTATGGACCAAAGGTATTTGACAAAGGAATGCATCAAAAGAAACTCCCAACCTTGATCTCATTTGGTGAAATTAGGAACATAAACAAACACAAGTTAGGATGCTTAAATGGTTAAAAGAATTTGAACTTAAGATCCTAAAGAAGTTGTGAGAATATTTTAAAGATAAGGAAGTTTTATTCCTTATACTTTGCACAAGAGCATTCACTATATCTCACATAACCAATAAAGAAGCATAAGAAATGATCAATCTCAAAATGAAATGAGAAATGATAAAAATATATATCAAATGTCTCTCAAGCCTTTGTAAGTCTACCCTTGAGTTTATAATATCTCTAAACCTCAATAAATTCACAATCATAGCAAGAATTGACTCAAAAGGTTTACAAGAATCACAAATTAGGGTGTAAAACTTAGACAATTAGGAGTTCAATACAAAATGATCATCAGTAGCTAAAAGCGATCAATTAAATTTTTCTAAGCTAATTTGATGCTAAGGAAATCTAGGGAATACTAAGTATCCAAAAATCAGCACCAAAATAGTTTCATAAGCTAGCAAATGAAAAACGACAAGTTCAAGCAAGTCTCAATGGACTATTTCAATCAAAAATTAGGTTAAAAACAGAAATAGGTCTTGTAAATTAAAACCAAATTAATTATAACTTCCTTAAGGTCTCTAAAAGTCATAAGAAAAGGTTAAAGTTATTGGATCAACATGGGAAGGTGAAAAATATTTGCAATCATCAAAACTAGTTAGCGAAGTGCTCAAACTAGACATGTTTAACAAAGTATTTTAAAAAAAATATAAGATCAAGATTTAAAATTAAACAAAAATTATTTTCGTAACCTTGACTTATTCGAGAACATTAAACAAATTTTCTTTTAATTTTAGAAGAGAAGGAGATGAGAGAATTAATTCAATCTCTAAGACTGTGCAAGAAAAATGACCAAAAACAACAATAAACTTCTACAATTTTTAGAATCAAGCAAAATTAATTGTAAATCAGATTAAAAATCATGGGACATTATTCTAATCTCTAAGGATTACTAAAAATATTTTTGTGGAATTTTATCATGAGGGAAAAAATTAAAACAAAAATCAAAAACAAAATATAACAAAATTGAAAGAAAAATGACACTATGAATCAATTGATTAATTTAACATGCCAAGAAGTTTTGTAAAATAAAATGAAAATCATTTTTATGAAATAGACTCAAAGATCTATTTGAACATATTTTTTTCATAAGTTTTTAACAGAGGAAACTATTAAAATAAAATTGCTAAGACAATTAAAACAAAATGTCAATTAAAATATGAATAAGATCTATTACACCTATCATGTTCAAAAAGCGATGCGAAAAGCTTTAGTCATGTTCAATCAAAAAATGATGTGTGGTCATCCCTGTCCTGGGGATAAACCCTAAAGCGTTTAAAACTCAGTTTAGCAAGAACACTTCAGATCCAGATTTCTCCTTCAATACTCAACCAATTGACATGATCCAAACATCAAAATTAATCACGAAACAACAAGGAGTAACATGATACTCATTGATTTCTCAAACAAGGCAATATCAGAGAGAAAAATCAACATGAAATCAATAAAAAGTTAATTTTTACAAAAGTTTAGAAAAGTCAAATCACAAATCAAGCTTCAAAATGCAACAACCAAATACATCATACTAAAGTATGGCAAACTATATGCTTATGAACAAGATCTGAAGTATTAGTTTAAGCTAACATGAGAGATTCAAAGATAAGGAAGGCCACATCGGATGTGAAAAATAAATTCATAGTTCCTCTTATTCCATAAGCAAGAAACCCAGAGAAAATTGTTTCCTAAGCTCTAAATATGAAGAAATGAGGGAGAATGAGATCCAGAGTGAGAGATTAGAGAAATTTCGAGAAAACTTCTTGAAGAATGGAGAGAGAATTCATATTTTTTTCTGTGAGAATGAGTGTGCGTGTAATGAAGAGAGTGTGTATAAAAAGAATAAAGAGGAAGGCTTGCTTTATAGCTGTTGGAGTGATTCAGAAATTAAATATGGTTAAATTAGCTTCTTGAGCAAGTTTGGATGAAAATTGCAATTACAAAGAAAAGTTGTGTTTCATGTTGTGTTGTTGTGAGCTTGTGAATCATTTTGAATGATAAAGAGTTAGTAAAAAATGAATGAGGTATGCGTGAGGGGTGAGCTGGCAGACTTGCACATAGGGTGAAAATTGAGTGGAGGTAAATTTCCCTCTTTGGACAAGTCACGAGCAGCATGCATGCATGAGTTTTTTCATATTGTTTGGCTTATTTTGGAAAAGATGAGGTGTACAAAAAGGAATAAGGCGTGTAGATTGGGTTTCCAGGAAACGTTGTAGCCAAAACCATGTATTGTGCATAAAATCCAAGTCATGACCTCTCCTGGTGCAAGCCTCATGCCCATATAAGATGCGTTAACCTTATGTATATATCTCAACCATTTCTTCATCATTCAAGATAATCTTTAGCTTTTTTGAAAGCTCTCCTTATGCACCACAATTTTGTAGAAGAAATCAAATCAAATGGTAGCTTGTAGATCCCTTAAAACTGATCCCGAAAATGGTGATTTTGAGTGTGCCCAACATCTAGTCAGATAAACTTGTCACAAGACTAAAAATATCATACCATCCTTATCACAATATCTCCTTCAATTCTAAATCATTTGAGGAGTTCTTTTAATTACTAGAAATCTCAGGCTATAGTCTTCAGTATTAGTGTTGAAAGCAACTTAAATGAAGGCTTGTATCATGCTGAAAATGTAGCACGAAAATCTGGAATTTTGGTGAATCATGGACTTAGTGAAAATTTCACTAAGTGTTGAAAACTAGTCAACTTAAAATTCCCCACTTTTAACCTATATATCTCTCTCAAATTTGATCCAATGGAGATGAATTAGCCATTGTTGGAGAGTTCTTGGAACAAAGAACAACTTTGGTGAAGATTTGAAATTGAATTAAGGCTTTGATCATGGTGAAAAATTGGCATGAAGATGACTCATCCATCAAGTGTAACTTTCCATATTTAGAAACCTTCAACTATCCCTAATTCCCAAATTAGGTAACTTTGTGCAAATCTTATTTTTTATGAATCAATGAGAATTTCTTGATCAAATCTTGCACAATGACTACTTTTGACTTGATAATCATGATTTTGACCTTGAAATGTCCATCTTCCAATCAAACCAATAATAGAAAACCCATATAGTTGCTCTTCAGATAAGTAGCGCATTCTGTTCTACAATTATCCAAGGTCTTCACACTCCTATGAATGTTTTGACGTTGATCTATACACCAATTCCATCCTTTCTTTTAGCATCACAGACATGTTGAAGTCAGCACAGATGTTATAACATGAGGTCACGACATACTGTCAATTTATCCAACTCTTGATTGGATTTCTTTCAAGGAATAGAACAATCATAAGAAACCCTTCATCCGAAAATTGAAAACAAGTTTTAATAAAGTTAATAACAAGAGTTATGCTCTCGTTCTTCTTTAATAGTTGTAACTTTTATGTCAAATATCTTAAATAGAGACCTAAATATCTTCTTCTTGATCAGCCTCTCATATGATCTCTTTTCTCTCAAACCACTAAGATGTGCCTTTATGAGTGGACTTTAGAATTTCCCAAGTATCATTGGCCATAAGTGACAATGAGTCTGAAAAAGAAACTTATCAATTCCATTGATTATGGTCTTAATAACTACAAGGTTACATAGAGACAACTCATGCTCTAATCTTTAATCTCTTCAAAACCAGGATTCTCCTATCCTAGTGATTCTTCACAATCTGTTGTCCATTAATAACTGAAATACAATCATTCAAGTCTTCCACAAGGAATAATAGTACCTAGAAAAATTACTACCTGAAGCTCACCCAATAGACTAGGGTGCCTGCTCTGATCCCAATTGAAATTTTTATGGTACATGCAACACATGGAAATACTAACAATTCCAACATTAGAACAATGCCAAGACAGATGTTACAACATCTGATATGACATCCTTAACAGATTCATCAAGTTATAACGCATACAGAAACTTAAACTGCAGAATGATAAATGACACATAGAGTTGTTAACCCAGTTCGGTGCAACATCACCTATTCTAGGGACTATCAAGCCAAGAAGGAAGTTCACTATCAGCAGTATTAAATCAAATATAAATTCCCTCGTTTTTAACTTCTCACATAATCCCTACCCAATGTTAATTCTACATAGATATTCTCTATATATGAGAAATCATCATCCCACTTCCAATCATTACAGTGATATCTAACAGTCTCAATCCCAGTGACTACAATGAGTATAAATCAACAAGAAGACCATACTTTTATTACAATACTTAGCCAATACTCATGACTAAGAACAATACTTAGAGTTTCTTAAAATCTTCCTCCAAGAACAATACCCAACTCTTGCTTCACAGTGAAACAACCGGTCGAACAATCGTCGAGAGAAAATCAATGGAGTTGCCATCGAACATTTTTTATCCCACAGGAAGGGAAAGGTAAACATTGACTAAACCATAGAAGGGTGAAATCAAAGTCTTGAGACCGAGAGATACAGGTAAGAGAGTCGATTACACAAGGGGAAGATATTAGCACCCCTCACATATGTGGTACTCTATGGGAACCACTCTTGTTGTTCTAATCAAAGGGTGTGTTCTAATGTAAAGCTTACGAGCTAAAGGAAAAAATGAAAAGAGGGAATGCATGCAAAAGAAAACACGGGGAAAAGAAGGAATATTTACAAAGTTTTGCTTGCCTAGGCCCCGTGACCAAATGCATAGTATCCCTTTTAAGAAATCAGAGCATCGTAGTTCGACTCAAAAGTTTCTGTTTGTTGCATGTTTTTTATGAATGATGCTATTGAAGCATGTCTTTTTTGAAAATGTTTTAAAAGAGAAAAAAAGTTCTGAAGATGAACAAATTTGCATTGTTTAATGTTTTTTACCTTTAAAAATGGTTTGAAAATATTAGAGAGTTTTTATGCATTTTCCAAGAAAAAGGTTTTAGTTATAAGGATGCAAAAGGAAAAGAAAACAACTAAGGGATACTATCTAGCTCTATCCCTAATGTTATCATACAATGATGGTCCTAAGGTTGAGTTTTGAAAGGGAAATATCTATCTATGTTAGCATGCATGGATTATAATATAATGTCTAACTCACATCGGAAGCAAAACGAGTGCATCCTAAAGGAGAATGTCGGGTGAAGACGAAACTATCAAACGAAATAACACCTAGTGAAGGAAAACTTACCAAACAAAAAGCATGTTGGGCGAAGGCGAACCTAACAAATGACAAGAACGTCGGGTGAAGGCGAACCTATCTAACCAAAAGAACATCGAGTGAAGGTTTAAAGAGAAGCATAAAATAGGCACAATCAAGAAAATTCAAATCAAAACCACAAACAAAATCGAGTGCGAGCTAGAAACAAACAAATGAGTCCAATGGATCTCAAAGTGGGAGTAAGTAAATCTTTCCACTTGATTTTCTCAAGCACCGACATCGAGTAACAACTCAAAGAATCAAGATCGAGCGACGTGCGCTGACATCATTGAAACGAATGACAAAGCACGGGGGTTGGTTATGGACCCTTATCTTCCACTTGATCGACTCGATAACAAGAGTAAGCATGGTTCAGAGCATCAACGTACAATGTGAGCTAGGAACGAAACAGACTAGAATGTGCAGGGGTCGACTGCGGATCCTTTGTTCCACTTATTGACTCGATAGCAAGCACAAAATAAAAGGGGATGGGAAATTCCTTCTTCGAGGACTTTAGCAAAAATGCCTCCCTTTCGAGGTCTTTAAACAAACAACAAGAAATCTCCCCTTTTGGAGTCTTTTTTAAACAAAAACATTGCCTCATTTTGAAGACTTTGTGCAAACACAAACATCACCTCCTTTGAGGAATTTAAGCAGATTGCCCATCTAAAGTAGGGACTCTCAGTCATGCATCTCTATTCCTGCTTCTCATGGCATACGAAAAGAGGTAAACTAATCAAAATATTATAAGCAACAAAAATGTACCAAATGAACAAGAGTTCGTTATTTAGCAATCAAAATCTAAGAAACCCGACGGTCTTCGAGCGAGCTAGCATCAACAAATAGATGAAATCAGAAACAATATCCAATATCAGAATCCAATTTCATAATGTGAAAATAAATCTCAAGCAATGAGTGTGTCGCATCAAGCCAATCGTCCTCCATAAAACAATGTTACACAAGTAAAGAATAATCCAAACGAATGTGTTGTGCGATGAATCACCTTCTGAAACTTTCACAATGTCATAAGATAAGCTAACAAATAACAAGAAAAATCAATTGTGATTAAAAAATCAACACCATAACTCAAAATGGCATATTATCATGCATAAAGCAAAGTCGAACAAGCAATGGAATCACAATACCAAATCCCAGGAAGCAAGTACGTCAACTCATGAAGTGCATAAAATATTGATTTAAAATCGTCACAACTCAATGCACATGTCTAACAAATACCAAAGGAAACATGCTTATGCATAGTTCAAAAATTAAAATGTGCTTCAAGCATTATTTGCAAAACGCGGAAGCACTATGTACATGTTACGAAATTATCCGGATAACACACCAAAGTCGTGCAAACCCAACAACAATTGTTAACAATTGCACAATTAAGCATAAATATGCATCAAACGAATATCAAAACACAATGTACATGTCAAGAGAAAAAATGGACAACATTGTTTCCATCTATAAAGTGCATCAAAAGTTGAATCCAAACCGAATAAACTTGATGCTAATGCTAAACAAATGGCCGGTTAAACTCAATTATGCAATGTTCAAGAATTAAAATCAAAGTATACTACCATATACAAATCCTGGACAGAAACGCATCCATATTATAAACCGCACAAAATGTTGATTCAAAACCAACAAAACATGACATAAATGTCGTCCAAACATCAAAGTAACCTCACTTGTGCATTAAACTATTATTAAATCACATTCCGAGTGCGTTTTCAAAATCAAGACAACACTACACCGTTCCACAAAATTACTCAAAAAAATATACTGGAAACGATTAAATTCAACATTAACCATCCATAAATGCGTAACCATGCTCAAAGAAACCTCAAACACTTTTTGGAAAGCATTTTGCAACATATTTACATTTCTCGGGCAGCAATACATACTTGAATCAATATTGATCAAAACCGATTTCAACAATTGCAAATGGATGCAAAAATACACTTATCGTTTCAAGTATTGTCGCTAAGAAATTTTAAACAACTTGCAAGTGATTAATTCACATTGGATGCCTTAATTTTGAGCACAAACAATCGACATTCAAGTGTTAATGCTATTTACTAGATTTTAAGTTTTTTAACATCCGAAAAAATGAACTTATCAACAAATTGATCCAAAATAACATTAACATATGAAATCAAAACTAAACCTCAACACAATTCCATAATTCAACACAATACGACATCGAAAATATGAATCAACAATCAACATCAATTTATCAGTTAAAGTTCAAGATCTATACCGAATTAATTTGTCACTTAACCAATTTCGCACAAGTCAAACATTATCACCTCAATTAATCAATTAATCAAGAACACCAATTATTCAACTCATGAAACAATTAATTCAAGATTCAATTCAATAAACTCATGAACCAATTAATTTTCACCTCAATTCAATTAAGCTCAAATCAATAAGCACTTATTTAAGAAAAGTATCAAGAATCTTACCAAATTGAAATCTAAGATGTTGAATCGGATGAGATGAGAAGGAAGATGCTGCTAGCTAGATAATTATCGGAGAGGATGAGCTAGATCACTGGAAAATAGCGATAACAAAGAGGAGGAGATCGCGAAAACAACTCGCAACGGGCGAAGGAAGATTACCGCTGAAAACGTGTGACAGAGGGGGACGGTTGGCCGAAGGAATCGCGAGCGGAGGCGGTGCGTCCATAGAGGGAGAGCGTCGGTCAGAGATTTGCACAGGAGAGGGAGTATGCTCGCGGAAGTGAGAGTGAGGGAAGAAGATTGAAGATTCAACTTTTTTATGGGTTTGTTCTTGAAGCTTCTTGAGAAAGTTGAGAGAGAAATGAGAGAAAAGGTGAGTTTGATTCTTGAGATTTGAAATTATGAGAGTTGTCGTGTTTGAAATTTGAAATTTGAAATTTGAAATATATAGTATTGGCTCCAAACTTGAATTTTCAACTTATTTTGTGCACAGTGCAAGATCAAACCCCAAGTTTATCACAATCGGTGTGAAATCTTGACACAGGACTTGAAACAAAGACGTCGATGATGAAATTTGTGATGCGGCACCGAAAGAGACGTCTAGACAGATAAAAATTGAGAAAGTTATGTTTCCCTAAACAGCGAGAAATGCAGTGTAAAAATTCACACTACAGATTTTTCAGCTTATTTTGTGTACGACACACGAACAAACTACAAGCCCATGACTTTCAGTGCAGAATCCTGACGCATAACCTGAAACAAAATCGTAGATGACAAAATTTTTAACGTTATGCCAAAGAATCACCCCGGTACGATAAAAACCGAGTGAGTTGTGATTTTTCTAATAGCGAGAAACAATGGACTTATTTTGCGGTATTGAAAAATTCCAGCTTATTTTCACACGCACTTTGAGAAACAAGCCACTAACTGAAGCCTTCGGAGCGTGATCCGAACTCGGGACCTGAAGCAAAGTTGTAGGTCATGAAATTTTTTATCTCAAGCTTCAAGAATCGTCCTGATACGATGAAAGTTGAGAGAGTTATGATTTTTACAATATCGATAAATAGTCTAGTAGAAAACCGTTTCGGAAGGCAATTTTCTCGGGCAATCACACTTTCGGAGACCTTCTGCAAAGAATTAACTTCTGACTCGAACATACAAATCGAAGATAAAATCAAGATGGGTTTTTCCCCAACGAACCATCCAAAAATGTCAAACAGGGTGAAAGTTATGAATTTTTGAACATCTGAAAAATAGCGGTTCAACATACTATTTTCATTATTTTGCATCATATAACTTCAGAGTACTCGCATATTCAAATATTTTACTCAATGAATTGGCTTTTAAGCCGAACTTGGAAATTGAAGGAAATAACAAGACAATTCAAATGCTTAAAGAGCCATTCAAATATGATCTTCCGATAAGAAGTTATGAATTTTTAAGCATCTGAAAACCATTGAACCAACAAATTCACTATATAACGCATTTCAGACACTTTGCATATTTGATAATCTTCCTCACAAAACTAGCCTTCGACCTGAACAGATTAATTTAAGAAGATCTCGAGATGGTTCTAACGACTGAAGAACCATTCCTAAAGCATCTACAGGTCTCAAGTTATGAATTTCTGAGCTTGAAACGCATAAAACTGAATTTTTGTTTGCACTGTCTCAAATTGATTGAAACGCTTAACTTTCTGCACAATTCAAAATGCGTTAGAATACATGAGAGCTTGATATGACAAGGACTTTATTTTTTTCTGATTGGATAGCTTGGAATACATGCGGCATGCATTATGTGATACGGTGGCAGAACCGAATGTTATACTGGTTTTGCGTTTGTGTTTGCAAATGTTGCGGTAAGCAAGAGTTGCCATCGACTTTTCTTTTATCCAAATTAAGGAAAGGGTGAAAAGAATAGAAAAAGACCTTTTCGAGAATTTTCTGAGTAAGGGGATATATTATGGAAAGGGAAGGTGTTAGCACCCTTTCCATCTGTAGTTATCTACGGGCTCTTAGATGCTTAGCTCATTTTGAAATACCTTATGCTTTGTGATTTTGAAAAGTATTTGAAAATGCCTTAGTGCGACGATTCGCTTTACGTTAACTCTTGTATCAGTCCTCAAGAGTGTTGACAAATCAAGTTTTTGAAAGTTGTTTTTGAAATGTGTAAGTGTAAAAAAGTTTGTTTTATTTTGAGCAAGCATCTAATAGTTATCTACTTGTACTCGAAAAGGTCGTTCTTTTCCTCATATCCTTTAGAAAGTGATATCCTACTATTAGTGAGCAGGTAGCCCTATCGTTGGATGTTGAGGGACAATCGAAGGGACGTACAGTCATAAAGGCGGCATGTGGAGAAGCTTTAGCAATTTTGTTTAGGGACTAGATCATTTACCGAAAGGCAACTGTAGGATCATCGAGGGACTATGATCTTTTGATTTACGGGTCTTTGCTAAAGCGTCCCTGTCTCGGGGGACATGACTGTTTTCCCGAAGGCAACCAAAGTGGGTGTACCTTAGAGGTGCATGTATGCAATGATTCAATTCAGTTCATTTATCTCTTGTTATTAGGTTTGCTAGCATTTTATTATAAGTCTTTCCATACAAGCCTAATTACTAACAGTTAATATTTTGCAGAAATTTAAAGTGCGGGAATTTAAATCCTACGCTATTACAATGTTTTGGGGAGAGGGTATTTACACGTTGAAATGGGGAAAAAAAAAAGAAAGCGATAAAGTCATATTTTAATCTATTACATACTGTCAGCAGGTACATTATCAAAAAAAATGCGAGAACAAAATAATGCGCGCGAAATAAAGAAACGTCTAAGAAATCCTAAGAATTTGGCTAAGTAAAATAAAATCTTTTTTTGGTTTTATTTATTTTTTAAAAATACTCAAATTAAATTAAATGAGAACGAAAACTAAATATAATCCTAATTAATTAGATAAGAGAAAAATAATTGTTAATTAATAAAACTAATTCTACTATTTTTTGTGTTTTTATTAATAAAATATTTGAATGAAATAATCTAAGTCTAATTGATTTTAAACTAATAAAATAATGTCCAAATTATTAATTAAATTAATTTACAAAATAAAAATTAACTTACAAAAACCTAAGTCTATTACTATATTTTTGATTTTATGATTTGTTAAAAAAATGATTAAAAGAAATAAATAATAAAACAAATAAAAATAAAGAAAAAACAAATTGGGCCTGCAGATAATTAGTAAACAGGGGGTGCGCTTGGAAGTTTTATTAGGCCTAAAAGCCTGAGTCCAACGTCCCAATAATGATCCAGTAGGCACCACCCTTGGAGTTGCAGGGTGGAAATGCACCCTAGGATAGTCAGATTTCTATGCATCACATCAGAAGGCTCAAACATGAAGGTATATGGTGAACGCTTAGGGTGCAACACACTGAATCCTGCAAAGAAATGTTAGAAAATGTAAAATGTTGGACCTGGGATTCGAACCCAGGTCATTTCCCTTTTGAACGCATGCCTTACCAACTGAGCTGCCATTTCATTCGTGCATTATAACAAGTGCATAGTATTATATATAAAAACAAAATCAAATATATTAAAAATAAAAAAAAAACGTGTGCTGATGAAAGTCAAAGGAACCAATCAGGTAGCACCAAAATGCCACGCCTGCTCCCAAACAGAGTCAGAGGAGTCAACAACGCCGGAGTAGATCTTCGGTCATCTTCTCCGGCCGATCAAAATAGCAAACTTGCAAAATAAGTTAAATTAAAATGCGCAAAAGACCCTATCTCACTTGAAATTTCCTCCTGATCACGAATCTGGCCTTAGATTGGCCAGAAAACTCCTATATCATGAGTTATGGATCTGAAACTCTAGCACGACATGGATATGGCATAATGTGATTCAAGGTCCTAGCTTCTCATGTAGTAAGTTAGAACATCAACAAACAACTATAATAATATGGATATGTGAAGAGAATTAATTTATATTACATGTAAAGAAAGTTTGAGATTATAAAAACTACCAAAACAGAATGGTGATGATCTTCCTGATCTGAGTGTGGAATCATGCACTAGAGGGTTGGATTGAGTTCCTGGAAGACTCAGGGAGATGTTTGAATCCTTGGTTTGGACTGAGGAGGCCTGGAAATGGGTGTTAGAAATTTGACAACTTTGAATTATTTTTTGTAATTTAGCGTGGCTCTCTTAGGCAATGGGATGCATACATTAGGCTTGCAAATGACACCCTTATATAGAGAAGATGGAGGGGACAAGGTAAGAAGGAAAGAATCAAAGCTTTAAAGGATATGATAAAGCCATGATCTCATTTTGAAAAATTGCCATAACTTGTGATTTCATGCCATGTTGGGAGGTGGATGAACCTGGTAACTTCTTGCACGAATTTGTGCGCTTCTAACCAAACCCAAACACTACCCCAAAGATCAAGGCCCATCTCTATACATTTTGTGCCATTTATTTTATATTTATTTGAAATAAATCAAAATAAATATGATTAAAATAAAGAAAAAATGCAAGGTAATGTAGAAATGCTTTTAGAGGTCCTTTATAATGTTAGGAGAGTGTTTGAAGTCCAAAAAGTTGGGCCATTGCCTTAACAATCAAAGTTTATTCAATGCATAATTCTTAAAATTTCCCAAATTTTCCCAACTTGTGCAAGCCATAACTTGCTCAATTTTTATCTCATGATGATGATCTGTGACTTTTTGGAAAGCCCAAGATGTCTACTTCAATCCCTCTTTTTTTCAATTTTTCATTTGAAGACTTTACTTTGATTTAAAAGGTCTTGACAAAAAGTTCCTTTTGTTGACTTTTTGAAAATGACCTGTAATGTATGAGCTTGTATCTTTCAAATGGTGCATCTCTTGATCTTGAGGGAAAAGGAGAAGTTGTAGAAAATGAGATTCTCTTCAAAATTAGCTTTGGTTGGGGAAAATGGATGAAGTATGTGAAAGTTATGCCTAGTCAAAGTTCAGTTGACTTTTCTTATAGAAACCCTAATTTAGCAATTCTTGACTTTTGATAAATTAGGAGTATTTCTTGAGGAATCATGATCAACCCTTGATAAAATGATGGACATCACTTCAAAATGTTGATGTTGACCAAAAATCTTGATGTTTGACTATACGTGGGCCACAATTGACTTTTGACCTAGTATAGTTGACTTTCAAGCATTTGAGAAATTGACTGAGCAAACTTGTAATGGAAGGCGTGAAATTTGTCATGGACAACGTTGAAGGCATATTAGGACAATGGAAAACATTAGAGACCTTTGGAGCTCACACATATTAATGAAAAGTGAAACCCTAATTTGAGGTTCATTGCTTAGGAGAAGAACTTGTTTGGTCAATTCTTGGTCATCCTTGAGCAATTGGGAACCTCAATGAGCATGTCTTGAGTAAAAATGGGAGGGAAAATTTTGGGGTATAACAGATGCCCCTGTTCAATCTTCTTAAACCTGGGGATTTAGATTGGCTTGTCTGCCTTTTATGAACTGAAGGTGGAAGATGATTGAACACTAGAGTGCCCAGAAATTTGCACTCGCATGAAGTAATATTGTTGGTTGATATCGTCGGGAATGGGCTTACAGTTTCCATTTGGAGAAGATAACAGAGATTCGTCAGAGATGGGCTTAAAGATTCCATCCAAAGTAGATGTTGATTTCATAAGAGGTCTCTTTGTGGGGATTTCGGTTCCTGCTGTCTGAGGAGGAGTCTACTGGGGAATGTGGTTTTCTATTATTCTCCTGCTTGAGGAAAACTCTATGGGGAATAGAGTCTAGGAACTTCAATTGTCCAAGGCTCTGCTGAAGGGTTATCTCTCGAGAGATGAAACTTTGTTTTTTTCTGGTTGAAGTCCAGGCTCCACAGTAACTTGTTGGGGATAATGGAATTAACCATTACCTGAAGATGTAATAAAAAGAGCCTGTGTAGGTCTATTTCAGGATGAGTCCGTGTTTGTCTAAATCTGGAGATATATAAGAAGGAGCCTGTGTGGGACTGCTTCAGGATCAGTCTGTGTTAGACTGCATCTGGATGATGAGAAGTAACCCGTGTAAGATTGTTCGGGATGAGTCTGTGTTAGACTGCATCTAGAAAGTTAATAAGGAACTCGTGTAAGATTACATTAGGATGAGTCCGTGTTATACTGCATCTGTAGATCATGAAGAAACCCATGTAATATTGCTTCGTCTGGTCATGTAGATAGTTTTCCTGACTGGTTTTAGGTGTTAATCTAAAAATCATTTGTTCGCAGATAGTTGTCATGGCTGGTTTCAGGTATTAATCTAGAACTGAAAAAGAAAGATAGTTTTCCTGGATTTTTATAGGTATTAATCTTTAATCTCCTCATGTAGATAGTTTTACTGGCTTGTTATAGGTATTAATCTACAATTGGTCGTCCACGGATAGTTCTCCTGGCTAGTTACAGGTATTAATCTGGAACTTGAAAATTATTGGTCGCTGAGATAGTTGTCTTGGCTTGTTATAGATATTAATCTCTGACCTAAGAAAGATAGATAATTTTCCTGGCTTGTTACAGGTATTAATCTTCAATCTCTTCATATAGATAGTTTTCCTGGCTTGTTACAAGTGTTAATCTACAATCGGTCATCCACAGATAGTTTTCCTGGCTTGTTACAGGTATTAATCTGGAGCTTGTTTTTGTCGGTCATTGAGATAGTTGTCCTGGTTGGTTACAGGTATTAATCTCTGACCTGAGAAAGAAAGATAGTTTTCTCGGCTTGTTACAGGTATTAATCTTCAATCTCCTCATATAGATAGCTCTCCTGGCTTGTTGCAGGTATTAATCTACAGTCTATCTTCCACAGATAGTTCTCCTGGCTTGCTACAGGTATTAATCTAGAACTCGGCGATGCTGGTCACGTAGATAGCTTCCTCGTCTTGTTTCAGGCATTAATCTTTGACCTACTGTATAGGTTGACAGTGTTTGTCTTTTTGAGAACTCAACCTGGAAAGGTAAAGTCAGTTTCATGTGATGTCATGATGTATGAATTGCATGATACTCTCAAAATAAATGAGATTTGTGATATACGTATTTGTGCTGCATATGCTATGATGTTTGTAAAATGATGTATGAATGAAATGTACGAACGTGTTAGTTGTTCCATTGTAGTGCTACTGAACTAAGGAAAATAAATCCCTAATATTTACTGGGAATGAAGAATGTAGGTCTTCATATATTTGTTGAAGTTGAAATGCTGGGAGATGATCTTCTATTTGTTAGAGAAATAAACTATGTTGGGGAAGAAAAAACTCTGTGCACTGTCTGGGGATTTTGTTGGAATCCTGCTGAGGAATCCTGAGAAGCTTGGCGACTTCACTGGGGGATCCTTTGTTGAATCAGTAATTTGAAGATTCTTGCTCCGTCGGGATATGAGAACCTGACACCATTAGGTTGCATACTGAGATTGTAGCGGTGACCTTGTAGTAGGATGACTCTGCCTCTGTATCTGCCGGAGAAGGTATCTGTTGGAGGAAACATCTGTGGGGATTTTGTGAATGGCCCTTAGATATTGTCCCGTTTCTTAAAGTTATTAGTAATTATCTTTCTGTTTTTATGCGTGTATTTGTAAGCAGTAATCACATTCAAATGCATATGTTCAAAAATAATCACTGAATGTTTTGCAAACAAAACAGAAAAATAAAAATAGATGTTTCGCACTTTCAAAGAGATATCTTTGTATTAGCTTGAATAAGCATTTTTGTACAAGGATACGAACATCCTAGCAAGAGAATGTCGTTGTAATAATGGAAACTATACAAAAATAGTATGCAAAGAAAAATAACTATTTGAAATAATCTCATTGGGTTCCAATTCTGCTACTGCCTTCATGTCTTTGAGCGTCTTATCTCTTTCGCTGCTTGTCTGAAGTTGACTGGATTGATTAGTACCATTTGAGCTCGATAGTTGATACTGAAGATTGGATATAAGGTGATCCAACGGGACATAGTTATACGCTTTAAATCCCTAACTTTTTCCTGGACCGCCCTTTCGGGTTTTCAGTCCACCGGGATACCCTTTTTTGCCCAAGCCGCCTTTTCAGGTTTTCGACTTGCTGGGTGTACAGATTTTTTATGTATATCCCTAATTTTTTCCCGAACCCTTTTGGTTCATTGGGATGCTCTAATTTTTTCCTAGGCCAGTCGACCTAGCAGGTCTTTGTTTATGCGTAGTATCTTTTAACTATGTCCGCGTTTACAGGATGCGGAAGGTCGTCACCGTCCATAGTAGTTAAGATCATGGCCCCACCAGAAAATATGTTCTTGATTATAAATGGTCCTTCGTATGTGGGAGTCCATTTACCCCTGGGATCACCTCGTAGCAGTATAATGTGCTTAATTACCATGTCACCAGCCTGATATACCTAACGTCAGACCTTCTTGTTAAAAGATTTGATCATACACTTTTGGTACATCTGGTCAAGTCGAGTCTGAACCCATTCGTCTTCACTCAGCCCTGCATCCTTTATGATTCTCAAGGAAGGGGTCTGGACTTTTATGGGTAGGACAACTTCCATCCCGTATACCAAAGAGAAAGGAGTTTCCCTTGTCGATGTGTGCATTGTGGTGCGGTAACCATGAAGATAAAATGGTAGCATCTCATGCCAGTCTTTGCATGTCACTGTCATCTTCTGTATGATATTCTTGATATTTTTGTTAGCAGCTTCTACAGCGCCATTCATCTTCGACCGGTAAGGAGAAGAGTTATGATGCTGAATCTTGAATTGCATGCAGAGCTCGGTGATCATTTTATTATTGATATTGGTACCATTATCTATAATTATTCTTTTTGGAATACTGTACCAACAGATAAGGTTATGTCTGGTGAATCGGGCCACAACATTCTTGGTAACAAAAGCAAATGAAGCTGCCTCGGCCCACTTCGTGAAGTAATCAATGGTAACAAGGATGAAGAGGTGCCCATTATAAGCTGTCAGTATAACCTCTCCAATCATGTCGATGCCCCACATTGAGAATGTCCAAGGACCAGTCAAGACGTTTAGAGGAACCAGAGGCACATGTACTTTATCAGCATAGATCTGGCACTTGTGACAAGTCCGTGAATGCTGATAACAGTCTGCTTCCATAGTGGACCAGTAGTATCCTGCCCGTAGGATCTTTTTAGCCATCTAGTGCCCACTAGAATGAGTGCCAAAGGTACCTTTATGAAAATAAGCCATAATCTTTTCTGCCTCACCCTTGTCTACACACCGAAGCAAGGTAGAATCATGATTGCGCTTGTAGAGGATCCCATTAATGAGGAAGAACTTGGAAGAGAACCTTCTTAGGAACTTCTTATCATTGATTAGAGCTCCCTCAGGGTACTCTTGGGCTTCGAGGTATCTTTTGACTTCATGGAACCAAGGCTTGTCCACTACTTCTTCAGTATCAGTCTCGTGACAGTATGCTGGTTCATCCATCCTTTCAATAGTGATCTGAGGAGCTTCATTGTCCCACCTAACCTTGAACATGGACGACATGGTAGCTAGCGCATCCGCTAGTTGATTTTCCTCTCGTGGAAAATTCTCAAATGTAATTTCTTCAAAATGAAGAATCAAATGTCAACACATGTTCTTTGTATGGGATGAGATTAGGATGCTTCGTGTCCCATTCTCCTTTGATTTGACTGATTACTAGAGTTGAGTATCCAAATACACTCAAGAATTTGATCCTCAAGTCGATAGTGGCTTTGAGACCCATGATACATGCTTCATACTCAGCCATATTGTTGGTATAATTGAAACATATCCTGGCAGTGAAAGGAGTATGACATCCTTTAGGAGATATGATCACAGTGTCGATGCCATTGCCAAGAGCGTTGGAAGCTCCATCAAAAACCATGGTCCATCGAGATCCTTTTTTAGGTCCTTCATCCGGTCCAGGTTCTTCACAATCAGTAACTAGCATGATGTTCTCGTCCGGGAACTCAAAATTCATGGATTGGTAGTCGTCCACAGCCTGATGAGCCAAATGATCAGCTAGTACACTTCCTTTAATTGCTTTCTGAGTCGTATACTGAATGTGGTATTCGGTCAGGATCATTTGCCATCTTGCTATTCTTTTGGAGAGAGCGGGTTTCTCAAAGATGTACTTGATTGGATCCATTTTAGATATCAACAAGGTAGTGTGAGTCAACATATACTGTCTTAGTCGGCGAGCAGCCCATGCCAAAGCACAACAAGTTTTCTCGAGCAGTGAGTATCTTGTTTCACAGCCGGTAAACTTTTTTCTAAGGTAGTATATTGCATGCTCTTTTCGACCAGACTCGTCATGTTGCCCCATCACACACCCCATTGATTTCTCTAATACTGTTAAGTACATGATCAGAGGTCTTCCTTCAACTGGCAACATCAAAATTGGAGGCTCTTGGAGATATTATTTGATTTTGTCAAAGGCGTTCTGGAAATCGTCATTCCACTTCACTGCTTGATCTTTTTTTCAGTATTTTGAAGATTGGCTCACAAGTAGAGGTCAGATGTGAAAGGAATCTGGAAATGTAGTTCAGACGTCCCAAGAATCCCCTAACTTCCTTCTCAGTGCGAGGAGTTAGCATTTCTTATATAGCTTTGACCTTTGCAGGATCGACTTCAATGCCTTTGTTACTGACGATGAAGCATAAGAGTTTACCAGACCTTACTCCAAAGTTGCACTTATTCGGGTTCAACCTCAGTTTACATTTCTTCAACCTTTCAAAAAGCTTTTATAGGTGATCAAGGTGCTCCACTTCAGTCTGAGATCTGGCTATCATATCATCAACATAGACCTCTATCTCGTGATGGATCATATCGTGAAACAAAGCTACCATGGCACGCTGATAGGTTGCCTTGGCGTTCTTTAACCCAAATGTCATAACTTTGTAATAGAAAGTGCCCCACTGTGTGAAAAAGGTCGTCTTCTCCATGTCTTTAGGTGCCATCTTGATCTGATTAGACCCGGCGAAACCATCCATGAAGGAGAATACCTTATGTTTGCGGTGTTGTCAACCAGAACATCGATATGGGGAAGCGGAAAGTCATCCTTGGGGCTTTCCCTGTTCAGGTCTCTGTAATCCACACACATATGTACCTTACCATCCTTCTTAGGTACTTGAACAACATTGACAACCCATTATAGATAAGAGATGACAGCTAAGAAACTAGTGTTGAACTGTTTCATGACTTCGGCCTTGATCTTTTCTGACATCTCTAGCCGCATACAATGAACCTTCTATTTCACTGGAGGGAAATCCTCTTTTGTAGGTAGGCGATGAACCATAATATCAGTGTCAAGTCCCGGCATGTCTTCATATGACCAGGCAAAAACCTCAACATAGTCATGTAGCATCTATATTAACCATTTTTTGACATTATACTCCAGATTGGCACCTATCTTGACTTCTTTCTTTTCCTCTTCAGTACCCAAGTTCACTGCCTCAACTGGCTCTTCATGAGGCTGTATTTCCCTTTCTTCCTGTTGTAACAGTCTGGAAAGTTCCTCTGGTACTTCACAATCTTCCTCACCTTCGTCCTTGGCTTGGTAGATCAGATTTTCAAAGTCATAACTGGCAATAGCAGAACCGTTATCAATGGGATCTAGAGTGGATGTGGATCTGCAGTTTGATATGTGGGTGTATGTAAGAGCATGGCTTTATATTTTTGATAAATTAAAGACGCGGAAGAGAAAAACAAAGAGCGTAAAAATTTGTATGCGAAACATCCAATGTTTTATTGATGACATATGAAAATGAAGTAATAACCATCACAAATAGACCATTGTGCCTCGGGTAAGACACAAGGCTTTAATGTCTCAATTGTTCAAATATTATATTTCCTCTAAAACAAAAAGACAAATTACTCTTGAATAAAAGTAATGGGCACAAAGTCTTTAGCCTCCCAATTGCTGAGTCCACCGCTGATGGTTGGGAAGATCCACTTATCCAGGTCATAATCATTATCGCTGTCTTCCAGGGCATTGACTCCATGGTTTTTGATCCATAAAGGTGGTCCCCTGGCGCGAGCATGAAGAATAGCTCTCTAGGATCCTGAAGTAAAACCCAAACCAAATTTGTCAGATTTATAGGGAATATCCGGAAGTTGGCCCCAAATTGTACACCCACCTTCTTCAACTACTTCCTTGGCATATTTAAGAGAATCCATCTTCAGCGGAGGCCTAGTAGTCTTAGGAACACTGGCAGTGGTCTTAGTTGCAGCAACAGTCTGTGGAACCTCCTCAAAGTTCTAACAGGGGGTCTCAATGAACTTGTCGTCCATTTCAACGTACATGAAAGACTTCAAGTGGATCACCATGTACTCCTCCTCCCCATGGACTATGATAATTTTCCCATTGACTGGATATTTCAGCATCTGATGTAGGGTGGAAGTCACATCACCAGCCCCATGGATCTAGGGTCGACCTAATAAACAGGAGTAAGACGGGCGGATGTCCATCACATAGAAAGTGGAATTAAAATTTTGAGTACCAACTTTGATAGGGATGTCCACCTCCCCATGCACCATTATTTTAGAACCGTCGAAGGTCCTCACCACAATGTTACTAGGCTTTAGTGTGAGCCCTTCACAATCTAACCTGTCTAGGGAAATATTGGGTAAGACATTCAGTGATGAACCTGTATCCACCAGAACATGGGCTAATGTAGTGCCCCCTCACTCAATGGAGACATGTAGGGTATCATTGTGTTTCCTTTCCTTGGGAGTTAGGTCTACATTAGAGAATCCCAGGCCATTGTCAGCTGACAAACTAGCCACACAATTCTCGAATTAATCAGCGGAGGTCTCCTGAGGCACATGGGCAGACTTCAGGAATTTTACTAAAGCCTTGGCATGGGCTTCAGAGCACAGCAGTAGGGCCAACATTGTTATTTTTAAGGGGGTCTTCCCCAATTGCTCCACGACATTATAATCACTTTTCTTGATTATCTTTAAAATATCTTCCATCTCCTTCTTAGAAGCCTCGTGAATAACTTATGGATGCGCCTTTGTCCGGACAGGCTCAACCAATACCTCTTTGCCCCGAGTCTTGGCCAACTCGGTAGCAGGGATAACAGCAGGACTAGCAGTAGGAGTAGCCACGGAAATACTGACAGAAGCATCAACAGAAATAATCATGGAAGTAGTAATGGGAGTATTAGTAGGAGCAGCAGCAGGAATGATCACAGGAGTTGCAACAGTTTTTGGAGAGATCTCGGGAGAGAAAACCCTTCCGCTTCTTGTTATTTTACTGGTCCCAACAATATTGTCGATGTCAGGATCAGTATTTTCAGCAGCTTTGTATTAATAGCCAACAGGTCTTGCTTGACACCATGGTAATAGACGTCAGCCCCATAATTCCAGGGAACAACTTTATCCGAGGAATATGGTATTGGCCCCGGCATGGTGATGATCAGGGGAGAAAACTTTGGAACAGATGTAATCTTGACGGGTCTTTTCGTGGAACCCTGGGAGGATTGTCAGAAATAGTGATTATCGAAACGTCATCACATGAAACTCTGGCAAGAGGAACTTTCTCGAACATGGTTTCTTTGTTAACCATTAGGAACTGGACGCCCATTTTCAATAACAAACATCCATCTGGTAGAGTCATACGTAAGTGGCAACTTTCACCACAGCCCGGAAATAAACTAGCTTTCAATAGATTCTCTTTAACAGTCATGAGAGGAATAGTTAATTCATCCATAGAAGAAACAAAACGGCCATCATCAATAGCATTGACACGTTGGCCATGTTTGGGCATTGGCGTCGTTATTATGTTAGGTGTCTCGGGAAGTTCAAACTCAATCCCCTTCGCCTTAATGAGATCTTGTACCTTATTCTTTAAAGCCCAACAGTCATTTGTATCATGCCATGGAGTCTCAGAATGGTAGGCACGTCGAGCATTTGGTTTGTAGCGAGGAGAGGCGGTATTAGGATTCTTCTGAGCCTCCTTTAGGGTCACCAAATTGGACTTCAGCAGGTGGGGTAAAACTTGGGATAGGTTCATGTTGATCCGAGTAAACTACTTTATAGGTACATCTGGTCTGTGCTGATTGTTTTGTTGCTAGTTTGAGGCAGGATTGGAAATCATAACAGCCCCTACCGTCGGACGGCGCTCAATTTTGTTATGATTTCTTTGGCCATAAGCAACACTGACCTCCTTCTTTCCTATGAAAGGTTTCTTTGCAATACTGGAGGATGCATCTCTATGGATCTTACCTCTTTTGATGCCAGCCTCTACACTTTCACCAGTTAAGATTAATTCAGTAAACCCAGCAGAAGAACTTCCAATCATATGGTTAAAGAACGGCACGGATAATATGCCCAAGAACATGTCCACCAGCTCCCTATCAGACAACGGAGGTTGGACTCTCCCCGCAAGGTCTCTCCATTTTTAGGCATAATCTTTAAAACCCTCGCTGGAACCCATAGACATAATTTGCAATTGTGTGCGAGTCGAGGCAAGGTCAGCATTATATTGGTATTGCTTGTAAAAAGCAGCAGCCAGATCTTCCCAATTGCGGATACTGGTTCTCTCTAGTTGATAGAACCATTCTAGTTGAGTCCCTGTCAAACTCTCCTGGAAGAAATGTACCCACATATTCCTATCAGTAGTGTGGGGTTGAATCTTCCTGACATACGAACTTAAATGAAGCTTAGGACAGGAGACACTGTCGTATTTAGAAAATGTAGGGACCTTAAATTTTTGCGGGATGACCACCCCTGAAATCAGTCCCAGTTCCTCAAAATATAGCTCGGGTATCCTCTAGATCTCCATAGCATTTAGCCGATCCTCTAGTTGTTTGTATTTATCATCAGCAAGAGGATAATGCTCCTCAGAATAGTCAGGTTCATCTTCCTCAAACCCTGGATTGTTGTTTTCTTCCACTGGCTTCTCTCCTTGATTGACCCCTTCATCCAACGTGGTTGCAAAATCTATAGCTCGCTTAACTGGTCGTATGATCCTTCTTCCCAAATTCATTACACCAGCTGGTTTCTTTGGCTTCTTGGTCTTCTCTTTGGGGATTAAATCTTTCAGATCTTCTTGCCCCTGGGCCAGAGCCATGAACATTTGCTGAAACTGAGCATTCTGAGCTTGGAGGTCCTTCACTGTCTGTTCGAGAGCCATTTCTTTTGCTGAAATAAACAGCAAAAAGAATAAGAAACCTGTCTTGACAACCTGTTTATGCGATGATATGCATGATAATGTTTATGCAATATTTTCAAGGACTTTTAAGATCTTAAATTTGCTTATCCAAAAAAAGAACAAACATTAACTACATTCAATAGTTTGAATCGTTACAAAGATGCCTTTTGGGATTTAGAATAAAAGAAACAAAGATAAAAATAAAACTCCTAAATCATACAGGACTCAGGCTTCCCATGGGCGCATCCTCTTTGGTGCAATATAGGCGTTCAAAATCTATTCTTCACGCAGTTGTCTTGTAAGCTCCAAAGCCTTTTTCTCGCTTGCATAGAACTGAGCTTCAAAGGTATCTCGCTCCTCTTTGAGTTGGATCTAAGATCTTTGCAACTCCTCTAGAGTAGTCGGCATGTTAGGATGGAGAATGATATAAGGTACCTCTTCATCAGCAACAGGTTCCATTATGATAGGTAGGATGGCAGGATAAGGCATCATAAGATTTTGAGCGCGTGTTCGTACCCACTTAAGATAAGGCTCCAAAGGGATGGAGTTCTTATGCCCCAATGTCTTTCTATCCACTTTGTTTACCATGCCCTAAGCTCGTATGAACCTCTAACGGTAACCTTGAACATCATCCTCGTAGTTGAACACAATGCCTTGAACTAATACATCATGAGGACCATCCCTCCTAGCATACCCAAACTGTCACAACGCCAAACAAAGATTATAAGTGATTCCTCCCCTAATTCCTAGGAGAGGGACATTAGGGAATTCCCCACAACGATCGATGATGGTAACATTCTCAAAGGATCGAGGACACCAATGAATATTCGAATGTGTGAGGGACATTGTGATCGGTGGATCTGGAACTGACTGTTTAACGCTGGTTCGCGAAATGTCGCGGAAGCAAGAGTCGCCACCGTCTTTTATTTTCTCCAAATGGAAAGGACAAAAGCACAGAAAAATTCCTTATAGAGATTGCTCTCGGTTCGGGAGGTAGATTATAGAAAGGGAAGGTGTTAGCACCCTTTCTATCCATGGTTATCCATGGGCTCTTAGATACTTGCTCATTTGTGTTTTCAAAAATGGTTTGTTTGCTTTTCAACTGTGGGTTTTAAAAAGTTTCTTTGAAAATTCCAGTTCGACTCTTGTATCGGTCCTCAAGAGTGTTTGAAAAATTGCTTTCGAAAGCTTTTGAAAAGGTGTTGGTGTGAAAAGTATTTTTTGAATTTGTTTTGAAATTAGAGCAAGTATCTAGAGTCGTCTACCTACCCTAAGGAATTCGTCTGTGTAAATGTCCTTTAAGTAGTGTCATCCCACCATTGAGAGGTAGGTAGCACCACCGTTGGAGGTGTTCGGGTCAATTCGAGGGTTCGGGACATGGTGATCACCAGAGCAATAGGAAGACACCTTAGAAGCTACCCTCATGCCAGGTTCCCGGATCATGAGGACTTACTAAGACATCCTCTACTCGACGATCACCTTTCGAGGCAAGGCAACAGTGAGGCGTACCCTAGGGGTGGTGTGTGATTTGTGTGTCAGATTCATTTATTTTTGTCTTGTCATGTCATGGGTGATCTACGCGTTATTTTTATTTTGTCATTCATTCTTGCATGCGATTTAATTAACAGTTAAAAAGTGCAAAAATTAAAGTTCCTAAGCTATTACAAAGGCACGGGTCCACATCGCCAAATTAAAATCCAGGACCTGATTTGACATAAAATAAAGAAATAAAATGCAAGAAATATAAAATGTCCGAGTTACAGGGCTTTGGGAGAATTACATCAATATTTAAAAGAAGGAATAAAAATGCGCAAATTGAATTAAGATTGAAAGCGAGGGCGTTGGACCCTTTGTTATGAAATTAAATTATATTAATAAATTAATTAAATTAAAATGAAAGGAAGTTATTTTTTTGAGTATTTTGTATTTATGGATTTTTTTACTGAGAATTAAATGAAATTAATTAATTAACCCTAATTCTAGCTATTTTTTAATTTATTAAGAAAATATGAAAATTACCTAAAATTAAACCTAATTAATTAATGCAATTTGATTTATAAAAATAATATTAAATAATTAATTATGGTGAGAGAAAAAGAAAAAGAATGGAAAAATACTTGAAACCCTAATTCTACACTTTTTTAATTTATTACAAAAAATATTTGAATTAAACTTAAATTTAAAAAAGCTAAATTAATTTAATGAGATTTATTTACAAAAAAGATAATATTTAAATAAAACATATTTTATTTTTTTGTCTTTTATGATTTTTTACTATTTTTATGTGAAATTAATTTTTATTAACTTAAAAGAAAATAATGGAATTAAAACAAATAATAAAAATAAAACAAAGAAAATAGAAAGAAATACAATACCAAGGGGGGTTTTGTCCCCAATATTGGAGGTTTTGTTCAGTAATTCAGGCCCACTTGTCTATGGCCTCATTTGACTTTTGTGTTGGCATGCATGTGTGTTGACTAACGTCCATGATGTTCTTCCAATTATGGCCCTTTGATTAATCTCAGTAAGCACGTGGAAGGCCTGGATGTGGAGAGTATGGTGAACCCTTGTATTGAAACTGCACAGAAGCATCATTAGCAAAATAATATGGAATAGAAAGGGGGACCTGGGGTTCGAACCCAGGTCCCAGAGGTTACCAGTGCTTCGCTTGACCAGTGGAGCTATTGATGCGCTTTGAATATATAATAACAAATAAATAACATAAGATAAAACAAGCGTTAGTGGACGGATTTAGCGCGAATTTCAAATAACCCAATCACGCCTTGACACTTCATCATCTTCTCCATGGCTTTTGTACCTGAAACGAAAAGTACATTTAAATAGCGGGGGTTTTAAACCCCCACTAAATAGCAAGCATGAAAATAGCGAATAGGAGATGCTGGCTTATAAATTAGGCGCGAGGTATGTGTTCAGATCATCCAAGCATGTTGTCTTCAATGGTCTAGGTCTCAAGTCTCAATTGTTCCAGAATAAAGAAACCCCAATTCGTGACCTCTGTAACCCTAAAAGACAACAATGGCAACTTCGCGTATGGTGTATAAAAACTCAATCAAACTATGTGGTTAGCTTCATAATCAATTAATTAGTATGAATCCATAAAAAAAATTCAATGAGAATGCTTGAATATTGAAATACGAATATGCATAAAATTGGAAACAGTTTGAGTTTTGTATACCAATTCTGGGCGTTAGGGATATGGAGAACGATTCAGTTAGCTTCAGTAACACTTTTGCAAGCTATTGGGATTGTTATCTTTCTCTGAATCGTGCTAGAACATGGTTTTCAGTTTTCAAATTTTTCCACAAAAACTCAAACTTGGTTCTTCTTTTCTGGCGCAGCTGGGAGGTTTTTAGGAGTAGGGTTTGCATGAGTATATATGTGTGAATGATTAGGGTTCAAAATTGGATCAAAAAACCTTTTGCATTGATGGAATGGATATTGATTTTCATGGCATATATTTTCCAATCTTTTTCATGCATATTTGCTTCAAATCATGTCCAATTACCATGATTCTTTCCAAATCTGATCATGCACGAAATCTTGAGGCTATTTCATGTATAAAAAGATTTGATTGCATTGGTTTGGTATTTTTCATATATTTTAATTAATTAAATGAATTTCTAGCAATTAAAAATTCAAATAAATAAAATAAAAATGATGAAAAACTTCCCTTTGGGCCAAATGGCCGTGCACATGTTTTGGATGATGGATTTTGGAAGAAAAAGAGGCCCATTAGCAATTTTAGGACATTTGAAGCAAAGTTGACTTTTCAAAATATCCAAAAATTTCCCAACTTCCACAAGGCATATCTTGCTCAATTTTTAAGCTTTGCTCATGTTCTTGGACATTTTGGAAAAGCCTTGAAGTCCTTTAACTAATGCCTTTGGTCCCATGTCATTTTGATTTACCAATCTCAAGTTATGGCCTTTGACTTAAAGTCCCTTTTTGTTGACTTTTGAAAATGACCTATAATGTTGAAATTGATAACTTTTTGTGAGAGCATTTGAAGTGTGAAGAGGAGTTGTAGGAAATGTCTTTCTCTTAAAAATGAGCTTTGGATGGAATTTTTCTGATAATCCATGTGGAAGTTATGCCTTGGTCAAGTTACAGTTGACTTTTTCAACTGTCCAAATATGGAAACTTTTGCATCTTGAGACTTTTTGAGCCAAGTTTTGAGAATCATGATCAAGCATTTATCAAATGATGTTTTTGGCTTCAAAATGAGATGTTGACCAAAAATTTGAACTTTTGACTGTCAAATGACCATTTTGCCCCTACAGGTGACTGTTGAGCAATTAGGGTTTTTGACTGTGCAATTTTGTGCTGTAAGTCTTGAAACTTGACATGAGGATACTTGACAATATTTGTAGGCATGTGGGACTTGATTGGACCCTTGGAAACTTCATTTCTTTTGTCAGAACCAAAACCCTAGTTTTTGACTGTTAGGAGGCCCTTGAACTGTGCAACCCTTGGGGAATCTTGAAGCTTTGACTTGGCAAATTTTGAAGAATATGGGAGGGCAAATTTTGGGGTACAACAGACATCAACCTATTAGACCATCTCATGCCCTGCTCATTCTTCAAAACAAATTGAGGTAGGTGTGAAATAAACCACCTAGCTAACAAAGGAGTGCAACACATAAGAGTCCCTCTTCTCTTTACAGTGCAGGTATGCAGAGAGTGTAGAATGTCTCCAAGTAAAGTAGGAACCGGATTGTGAGAGAGAGAAACCTTGACCGTGTTCACATCTATGAGTTGGTCTAGATTAGGAAATAGTACCATCCCATTGATGAGAAGGGCCAAAACTTCTTCAAAAGCTTGTAAGTTTAGGGTATCCCAAAAATGGTGAGCCATCTCAAATAGAAACTTAGCTAGAAAACCTTTAACGCCTCTTCTTGTTTCCTAATTTGCCACGACATCTGACTGTTGTAAAGACAGAGCTTGAGCAATCTCCTGAGGTTTTTGGTCCTTTTCCATACTGTTGAATGGTAATTGATTAAGGATGGGTACTCCCAATAACTGAGAAAACTCCTCCATAGTAGGCACCAATTGGTAATCAGGAAAGGTGAAGTAGTGATGTAAAGGGTCGAAGAACTGAAAGAGCACCTTCAATATTTCTTCATTAGGGCTTGAGGTGACCATATTGAGAAGTCGACCATGTCTTTGAGTTGAGGAGGTACTCTTACAAGGTTGACTTGGATAGTACTTCTCCGAACGGGAGCCATGTCCTACCAAACAGACACAAAGATAAGTCCAAAAGTCCTTGAAATGGTTAGTATGATATGTCATGTTATGATGTTATGTACAAACAATATATATATATATATATATATATATATATATATATATATATATATATATATATATATATATATATATATATATATATATATATATATATATATATATATATATATATATATATATATATATATATATATATATATATATATATATATATATATATATATACACACACAATCATACAAACAGATCCTTAGGTTTAGGCTTGTATGGATTCCATAGGTAAGTACCCTCTTGAAGTATAATTGGTTCAACCTGTCCTATCAATAGTAATCGGGTTCTAGGGAATCTCAATATCACTAATTTTCCCACAAGTTTAATTCTGATCGACATCTGACTTGCCACCAAACAAAACTCGAGAGTCAAATCTTAATGAGTATAGTATCGAGTATCAACCGACTTAGGACTACACCAAAGACGGCTATCTC
The DNA here is from genome assembly GCA_948472305.1 of Vicia faba. Classification (NCBI taxonomy): domain Eukaryota; kingdom Viridiplantae; phylum Streptophyta; class Magnoliopsida; order Fabales; family Fabaceae; genus Vicia; species Vicia faba. The sequence continues at coordinate 322,783,091 of OX451735.1, read as the reverse complement.
ACTACTTCCTAATGGCTAAGTCGTTCAATTAAAGGTTCTAAGGTCAGTTGTTGCTTCATGACACCAGGCAGCGGCCCCGTATTCTCCTTGACTACTCAAGGGCTACCGGTACCAACCAAAGTGTCACATCAATGTAGCTATCGCTTCAACCGTGTCGGTATACCCTGCACAGCCCCCACGATCTATTTCTACTTACCTAAAAGGTGCCCTAGATCCGGGTGTAGGATCTATACCAAACAAACCCTCCAAGGATAAAGCATACAAAGCAAGCAATTAAAACAATTTTAAAATGAACTAACTCTAAGGTAACCCCACTTTTTATTTTTCCCCAGTAGAGTCACTAGTTTTGTGATACGGTGGCAGAACCAACTGTTATACTGGTTTTGCATTTGTGTTCACAAATGTTGCGGTAAGCAAGAGTCGTCACCGACTTTTATTTTATCCAAATTAAGGAAAGGGTGAAAAGAACAAAAAAAGACCTTTTCGAGAATTTTATGAGTAAGGGGGATAAATTATGGAAAGGGAAGGTGTTAGCACCCTTTCCATCCGTAATTATCTACGGGCTCTTAAATGCTTTGCTCATTTTGAAATACCTTGTGCTTTGTGCTTTTGAAAAGTATTTGAAAATGCCTTAGTGCGGCGATTATCTTTGTGTTAACTCTTGTATCATTTCTCAAGAGTGTTGACAAAGAAAATGTTTTTGAAAGTTGTTTTTTAAATGTGTAAGTGTAAAAAGTTTGTTTTATTTTGAGCAAGTATCTAATAGTTATCTACTTGTACTCGAAAAGATCGTTCTTTTCCTCCTATCCTTTAGACAATGCTATCCTACTATTAGTAAGTAGGTAGCCCTATTGTTGGATGTTGAGGGACAATCGAAGGGACGTACAGTCATAAAGGCAACATGTGGAGACGCTTTAGCAATTTTGTTTAGGGACTAGATCATTTATCGAAAGGCAATTTTAGGGTCATCGAGGGACTATGATCTTTTGATTTACGGGTCTTTGCTAAAGCGTCTCTGTCTCGAGGGACATGACTGTTTTCCAAAGGCAACCAAAGTGGGCATACCTTAGAGGTGTATGTGTGCAATGATTCAATTCAGTTCATTTATCTCTTGTTATTAGGTTTGCTAGCATTTTGTTATTAGTCTTTCCATACAAGCATAATTAATAACAATTAATATTTTACAGAAATTTAAAGTGCGGTAATTTAAATCCTACGCTATTACAATGTTTTGGGGAGAGGGTATTTACACGTTCAAATGGGGGGAAAATAAAGAAAGCGATAAAGTCATATTTTAATCTATTACATACTGTCAGCAGGTACATTATCATAAAAAATGTGAGAACAAAATAATGCCCGCGAAATAAAGAAAAGTCTAAGAAATCCTAAGAATTTGGCTAAGTAAAATAAGTTCTTTTTTTTGTTTTATTTATTTTAAAAAAATACTTAAATTAAATTAAATGAGAAAGAAAGCTAAATATAATCCTAATTAATTAAATAAGATAAAAATAATTGTTAATTAATAAAACTAATTCTACTATTTTTTTATGTTTTCATTAAGAAAATATTTGAATGAAATAATCTAAGTCTAATTGATTTTAAACTAATAAAATAATGTCCAAATAATTAATTAAATTAATTTACAAAATAAAAATTAACTTACGAAAACCTAAGTCTATTATTTTTTTTTATTTTATGATTTTTTTTAAATGATTAAAGGAAATAAATAATAAAACAAATAAAAATAATGAAAAAGCAAATTCAGCCTAGAGATAATTAGTAAACAGGGGGGTGCGCTTGGAATTTTTGTTAGGCCCAAAAGCCTGAGTTCAACGTCCCAATAATGATCCAGTAGGCACCACCCTTAGAGTTGCAGGATGGAAATGCACCCCAGGATGGTCAGATATCTTTGCATCACATCAGAAGACTCAAACATGAAGGTATATGGTGAACGCTTAGGGGTGCAACACACTAAATCCTGCAAAGAAATGTTAGAAAATATAAAATGTTGGACCTGAGATTCGAACCCAGGTCATTTCCCTTTTGAACGCATACCTTTACCAATAGAGCTTCCATTTCATTCATGCATTATAACAAGTGCATAGTATTATATATAAAAACAAAATCAAATATATTAAAAATAATATAAAAAAGTGTGTGCTAATGAAATTCAAAGGAACCAATCAGGTAGCACCAAAATGCCACTCTTGCTCGAAAACAGAATCAGAGGAGTCAACGACGCTGGAGTAGATCTTCGATCGTCTTCTCCGGCTGATCAAAACGGCAAACTTGCAAAATACATTAAATCAAAACACGCAAAAGACCCTATCTCACTTGAAATTTCCTCTTGATCACAAATTTGGCCTTAGATTGGCCAGAAAACTCCTATATCATGAGTTATAGATCTGAAACTCTAGCACGGCATGGACATGGAAAAACGTGATCCAAGGTCCTAGCTTCTCATGTAGTACGTTAGAACATAAACAAATAACTATACTAATATGGATATGTGAAGAGAATCAATTTATATTACATGTAAAGAAAGTTTGAGATTATCAAAACTACCAAAACGGAATGGTGACGATCTGCCTGATCTGAGCATGGAATCATGCACTAGAGGGTTGGATTGAGTTCATGGAAGGCTCGGGGAGATGTTTGAATCCTTGGTTTGGATTGAGGAGGGATGAAAATGGGTGTTAGAAATTTGACAACTTTGAATTATGTTTTATAATTTTGTGTGGCTCTCTTATGCAATGGGATGCATGCATGAGGCTTGCAAATGCCACCCTTATATAGAGAATATGGAGGGGACAAGGTAAGAAGTAAAGAATCAAAGCTTTAAAGGCTATGATAAACCATGATCTAATTTTGAAAAATTGCCATAACTTGTGATTTCATGCCATGTTAGGAGCTGGATGAACCTGGTCACTTCTTGCACGAACTTGTGGGCTTCTAAGCAAACCAAAACACTAGACCAAAGGTCAAGGCCCATCTCTATACATTTTGTGCCATTTATTTTATATTTATTTGAAATAAATCAAAATAAATATGATTAAAATAAAGAAAAAATGCAAGGTAAGGTAGAAATGCTTTTAGAGGTCCTTTATAATATTAGGAAGGTGTTTGAAGTCCAAAAAGTTGGGCCATTGCCTTAACAATCCAAGTTTATTCAATGCATAATTCTTGAAATTTCCCAAATTTTCCCAACTTGGGAAAGCCATAACTTGATCAATTGTCATCTCATGATGATGATCTGTGACTTTTTCCAAAGCCCAAGATGTCTACTTCAATCCCTCATTTGATAAATTTTAAATTTGAAGAATTTATTTTGATGTAAAATGTCTTGACAAAAAGTGCCTTTTGTTAACTTTCTGAAAATGACCTGTAATGTATGAGCTTGCATCTTTCAAATGGTGCATCTCTTGATCTTGAGGGAAAAAGAGAAGTTGTAGGGAGTGATATTATTTTCAAAATGAGATTTGGTTGGGGAAAATGGATGAAGTATGTGAAAGTTATGTCTGGTCAAAGTTTAGTTGACTTTTCCTATAGAAACCCTAATTTAGTAATTCTTGACTTTTGATAGATCAGGAGTATTTCTTGAGGAATCATGATCAACCCTTGATCAAATGATGGATATCACTTCAAAATTTTGATGTTGACCAAAAATGTTGAAGTTTGACTGTACATGGGCCACAGTTGACTTTTGACCTAGTACAGTTGATTTTCAAGCATTTGAGCAATTGACTGAGCAAACTTGTAGTGGAAGGCATGAAATTTGTCATGGGCAACCTTGAAGGCATATTGGGACAATGGAAAACATTAGAGACCTTTGGAGCTCACACATCTTGATGAAAATTAAAACCCTAATTAGAGGTTCATTGCTTAGGAGGAGAACTTGTCTGGTCAATTCTTGGTCATCCTTGTGCAATTGGGAACCTCAACGAGCATGTCTTGAGTAAAAATGGGAGGGAAAATTTTGGGGTACAACACATTAAAATGTGGAAAACCCTGAATTCTACTTCACAATGCTTCTTAATAAGACAGTTGATTTTCGCAACTCTTTCTAGCAGATAAATGCCTTGATTCCATGAATATAGACCCTATGACATGTATGTATGCATATGATGATGAAATATAAGCCAATTAGGGTTAAAACAAAGAGGGAAAATTTCGGGGTACAACACATAGCTTCAAGGAGAACACTAAGTCTACCACATTTATCGAAAGATACAAGGGTGACAAACACCTACACAATACACAAGAGACTCTCAAAACCTAAGACTATTTTCTTCCCCTAATTTTACAATTGTTGAAAGACAAAAGTTGAAATTTTAGGTTTAGGTCTTCTCTTTAAATACACTTTTTCAATCCATGGGCTTCAATATTTTGAAACTAGAAGTTTCTTGATCCATAAGCTGAGAGTCATATCTGTTGTGCAGCAAAATCTCCTTAAATCTTGGAAAAACCAATACAAAGTTTCCTCAATTGTCTCAAGGATCCAATTTAGTAACTAATGTACAACTGGAGATATAAAACCTTGTTCCGGATAAAATCTTCTTAACCTAGGAAATTAACTAAAACATATCTAATGGAAATATTCCATAATCAAATTAAATTTGTCAAGATTTAAAACAGCAGTGCCTGCTGTATTATAGAACTAGATCAAGATGTCATGACATCTTCCTTTGACGTCTGACTGAAATCACCTAACAATAAAATTGTTATGACAGTTGATAAAGATGTTGCAACATCTTATTCAACAACAACACATAACCATGTTCAGAAACATGCCTAGCCAAAACTTAGCGAACCATGAAAACATGAAATTAATAGTTTCCCTTGGAATTCTAAAGCCCAAACTTATATGTACCAGTAAGGTATCTAAGAATATGCTTAACCACTTTTAAGTGTGATTCCTTGGGAGCCTATTGATTTCGTGCACACATACAAATACTAAACATAATATCGGGCCTAGATGCAGTAAGATATAGAAGAGATCCAAGCATACATCTATATTTCATTACCTCAACATCCCTAGCCTTTTCATCTCTGTCCAAATTTCCATTTGTTGCCATAGGTGTGTCAATTTCCTTTGTACCGTCCATTCCGAATATTTTTAGTTATTCAAGACAATACTTAGTTTGACATACAAATGTTCCTTCATTGAGTTGCTTGATTTGGAGTCCGAGAAAGTAGTTCACCTCCCCCATTATACTTATTTCAAACTCTCTCTGCATAAGCTTAGAGAACTCTTGGACAATATGCATGTTAGTTGATCCAAAAATGATATCATCAACATAAATTGAACAAGTAAAATATGTTTTCTTTGATGTTTATTAAAGAGTTTAGTGTCTATCTTCCCTATAGAGTATCTTTGATCTAGCAAGAACTTGATAAGTCGGTCATACCATGCCCTTGGGGCTTGTTTAAGACCATACAAAACACGTTTTAGCTTAAAAAATGATTAAGAAACTCATAATTTTCAAAACCAGGAGGTTGTGAAACATATACTTCATTTATGTATATGTTAAGGAACCCACTTTTAATGTCCATTTGATATAATTTGAAGTTATTAGAGCATGCAAATGCTAGTAAAAGATGTATAGCCTCGAGTTGGACAACCAGAGCATTAGTCTCATCATAATCAATGTCTTCCTCTTGGTTATACCCTTGAGCTACTAGACGGGCTTTAGTCCTTGTTATCGCACCATATTCATCAAGTTTATTCCTAAATACCCATCGTGTGCCTATAACTTCTTAATTTTGTGGATAGGAGACAAGGTCCCTAAACGTCATGTCTTTAAAACTGATTCAATTCTTCTTGCATGACCATAAGCCAATGCCCACCAAGTAAGACATCCTTAGCATTTTTAGGTTCAACTTGTGATGCATACGTGTGGTGATAATAAAAATTACTTATCTTAGAGTGTGTTGTTACCCCTTTGGTGATGTCACCGATAATGTTGTCAATAGAATGATCTTTGGAGGTTCTCCATTCCAATGGAAGACCATCATCTCCTTTTTTTACTTTCATCATCCTTATTTTCTAGGTTGTCATCCTCATCCTTCTTAATTTCCACCGCTTCAGGTTGATCAATTCCTTTTTCGGTTTCCTTGAGTATGTCTTTTATAGATGCACCTACACCATGAAAAGAAATACCTTTCCCAATACTATTTGGGAAAGACTCATAAAAAATAACATGAACGGACTCTTCAACCATAAGTAATCTTTTGTTATAAACTTTATATGCTTTACTAGATTGAGAGTATCCAAGAAAGATACCTTCACCATCTTTCACGTCAAATTTCTCAAGATTATCTTTTCTATTATTTAAAATAAAAAATTTACATCCAAATACATAAAGATATGATAAATTTGGTTGTCTACCTTTTAAAAGTTCATAAGGATTTTTGTCAAGTATAAGACGAATAAGTATCCTATTCAAGACATAACATGTGTCATAACCAGTAAAAAATATGAGAGTCTCCACCACTACTTATTTGTCCTAAGGACGAAGAAGGAACGAAAAAATCCTAATTATTTAGAGATTACTAGGTTCACAAGTTAATTAGATAAAGGGAAGGTGTTAGACACTATTTATATCCCTTGTACTCAAGGGGGTCCTTTTTAGCTCTAGGACTTATGGGGACTATTTCTTTATTATGTTATTATCACATGAGAGGAAAATATTTAATTTTTTAGTTAGGAGACTCACCTTGATTTTAATCGCATGCCTATGTATCCTCTTGTGAAGAAATCAGAGTCCATTTCATAGTTCGTATGTTTGGTTAGTGTTTTTTATAAAATAACATAGAATTTTTTTCGAATGATTTTCTAACTTTGTCTGAGTTAGAAAATTGAGTGATGGTAGATGCAGTTTGAATTTTACTTGAAATCAATTTTGATCATCCTTTATTGAAAACATCTTGAATTTGATCATGTTAGAAGAAAAAAGGTTTTTCGTTGGTTAACTGTTTTAATTTTGATTTGGTTTATTGAAGAAGAGTTGATCTTTATTGGAATTAAATCGTGTTAGGCAAAGTAATTGATTTGATTGGTTGATGAGTTTTAATTGTCTTGATTTGAATCATTAATTGGTAAGGCGTTAAGCCAACCAATCGATTATTCGAGTATGTGATGGATGTAAAATCCATCTATCCTATTATTTATAAAAAAAAAATGTTTGAGTTAATTTGATTAGGAAAAAAATTGGAATTAGGTTAGGAAATATATAAAAGTTATTGGTTTGAATTAGAATTAGAGAGAAATTTGCAATAAATTTTTACAAATTAATAGTTAATCGACCTAATTAAAGTGTATTTGAATTTTTTGTATTTTTATTAATGATAAAAAAAATATAAAAAAAGTTTATGTAAATAAACCTAATAAAATAAAAATTTAAGAGAAATTAGCTTAGAATTAAAATTGACCTAATTATAACAATAATTATAAAAACTAATAATTAAAGAAAAATTTGTGAAAAGAAAATATGTATCAAATTTGTAGTTTTATTATCAAAGTAATTTATGTTCTATGTGACCCAACCCCTATATTCATGTATCATATATACATATTTTAATTATAATAGTTTTTATATTTGATCCAAATTGAATCTTACCCAAACCCTATATTATTTGTATGCATATTATAACAAATAATGAAACAAACATGAGTAGAAACAGGAAAAGTTCGCAATTTTGATACAATAATGGTAGCGTCTTAGATTTAAAAATGATGGTGATTAGTGATGTTTTGTGTATAATAAAGTTTTTCCAAAACAGGGCAAATACATTTTAAAATTAATTATAATAAAAGATTTAAAATTAATCATAAGAAAAAGGTTGCATTGGCTATCTTATATATAAAAAATTTATTGATAATCTTGCATATAATAAAATTTAATTAACATATTATATACAAAAATATGAAAGTAAATCCCCATAGCAACCATCATATAAAACAGACAGAGGAATCAAACATTCACTAATGCTATTAAACAAACTATTCATACAAATGCAAATATTATATTCTACGTTAAAAAAAATCGGGTTTTACCAACCTGGAGTGCAGTGACCCACTTAAGTTGCTTCCTTTTTTGACTTTTCTTTTCTTTGCGTTCTTCTTTTTCCTTTGAGTGTGGGGATTTTTCTGCTTGGATGGAGGAGGCTTTTAGGATTTTGATATTGTTGTTCGTGAAGAACAACAATTATCAGGAGAGAACTTGTAAACTGTGAATATTGTTGATGATTGTTGATGTATAAAATTGTGAATATTGAAGGTTATTTATAATGTAATTCTGGGTCAAAAACTAAGCCTAGTTGATCTATTTTTGTTAAGATTTATACTGATTGAGACTTGGTTGAAACTTGGAGAACAAGATTATGAATCTAGACATTTTTGTGACTTTTTTCAATATTGTGATTGATTCATGATTGATGAAGATTTGATTCTGACAGATTTCATTTATTTTCTTAATTTTAACTTTTAAGTGCATAAAATCAAAGATTTAAGAAAATAAAAAATTAATTTTTAAATACCCCTAAAGTGGAAAACGAAAATAATCAAAAAATAATCAAAAATGACATTTTTATCCTTTTTATTGAAAAACACACAAAACTCAAAAATAAATATCAAAAATAGTGCAATGTGACTTGAACTCAAAATCTTATACTTAAACCTCTCATACATGTCTCTTTACTAATTATGCCATATTATCTATTCGAATTTAAATGGAATTAAAAAGTAAATGAATGTAACATTTTTTTATTAAAAAAATAAAGAATTTAAAACAAACAATTATATAAATGAACTTAGATTAGTAGAAATAAATCTATTTTAACCTAAATAAATAATTCAAAATTAAGCTAGTTAGTTTTTTGTATTTTTAAAATAAACTAAAAATAAATTAATATTAAAGTTAGATGTTAGTAAAAATATATAAAAACTCAATTTTGAAAATAATTCGAATGTTTGAAATGGGGCGGGCGAATTTGGGGTATGACAGCTGCTCCTATTTAATTACTCTTCGATTGAAGGATGTGAGAATACGAAGTTCTTGCACATTTAGATCGAAGGGTTATTAAATAATAGAAGACCCCAAATTCTAACCAAAAACTTTTGAAAGATAATTTGTACAATACCAGAAAATAAAAAGGATAGGGATGACACAATTAACTCATCAATGCCTAGAGCGTGGGTTCACATATCCATTTTTTTCAATAGACTATATCAATAGATATGAAAAGGGACGCTATCGCAGATTCCATATTCTTACCACAACCTAGGGATAAGTAATGCGAGTACCAACTTATGTCAAGGGACTAAATTAATAGAGTTGAAAAATATTTGAGAACAAACTTACTAAAGCTCCGAGACTAACATAGTAAGTTGAAACGCATATTTGCAACATTTATCACAATCTATGGGATAAATGACGTGGTATCAATCTTATTTATGCCAAGGAACTAAACTAATAAGATCCAAAATTTGGAAAATAACCTATCATTGCTCAGGGACCCATACGATTTTTTATATTCGATTTGCATATCTACCACAACCTAGGGGGTAGATAATACGGGTATCAACTCTATTTATGCCAAGGGACTAAACCAAAAGAGTTGGAAATGTTTGAAAACAACTTACTAATGCTTTGGGACTAACATAGTAAGTTGTATCGTAAATTTTTCATATTTATCACAATCTAGGAGATAAATAATGCGAACTTGAAATTTGATACTGGAATTGAAAATTGAAATTTGATAAGTGGAGTTTGACAACTGGAGTTTGACAATTGAAATTCGATAATTGAAACTTTACAATGGAAGTTTGGTAAGTGAAACTTGATAATTGGAACTTGGTAAATGAAACTTGATAATTGAAATTGAATAACTAGACTATGGATATGAATCGTAGATATACCGTCTAGTGTAATTTTAGTTGTAGTGCCTCTAATTGTTATGTCTGTTCTTAACTGAGGTATCTATTTGTAATAGTGTAAAAAGTTAAGATTTTAATTTGTGATTTGCGCATGTGACTTAGCTGGTAAATAGGCCTTAAGATTTTTTGAATTATTCCTGGGCCTATATGATTGAATGCAATGCATGTTTAAAATGACTATGCTTTGAAATGGTTATACTTGAATCATGTGTTAATGCATGGTATGCTTTTGTAATGCATGCTTGATGATAATGTTATGATTTGTAGAAGACTTGTTGGGGAAAGACAAATCCAACACGAATGGGTGTTGGTATTAACACGGATAAGTGTTGTAGATATGGAAAATAAGATTATGTTTGATGTTAAATGATGGTATGCTCGATGTGATTATGCTTATGATTATGGCGAAATGCGTAAGGCTGCTTACACTTAAATGCTAGTGGGAAATGTATGAGGCTGCTTATACTTGAATGAAATGCTGATGGAACTACATGTGAATGCTCATGCCCGTAGAGCTTTCTAATAATGAAATGATGATGGACGTGCATGAGGCTACTCATGCTCGTAGGGTTTCCTACAATGACATGTTGATGCGACTGCTTGAGGATGCTCACATCTTAATGTTGATAAAAATATGTGAGGCTCTTAATGGGAAATCTACTGCCGAGATTTACCAAGGAATCTACTACCGAGATTCAATAGAGGATTACCTATTGCTGAGGTCTTCTAGAAAAACATCTACTAAGATTAGCCAGGGGAATCTACTATTGAGATTATGTTGAGAAATTACCTATTGCCGAGGTCTTCTAGAAAATCATTTGTCGAGATCAGCCAGAGGAATCTACTGTCGAGATCAACCAGGGGAATCTACTACCGAGATTCTGTTGAGAACTACCTTCTACCGAGGTCTTTTGGAAAATCATCTGCCGATATCAACCATGGGAATCTACTACCGAGATTATATTGAGAACTACCTTTTGTCGAGGTCTTCTGAAAAATCATCTGTTGAGATTAACCAGGGGAATCTACTGTCGAGATTTACCGAGGAATCTACTGTCGAGATTCAATTGATGACTACCTACTACCGAGATTTTGTTAAGAGTTGCCTTCTGCCAAGGTCTTCTGGAAAATAATCTACTGAGATCAACCAGGGGAATCTACTGTCGAGATTCTGTTAAGAACTACCTTCTGCCGAGGTCTTTTGAAAAATCATTTATCGAGATCAACCAGGGGAATCTACTGCCGAGATTTTGTTAAGGACTACCTTCTATCGAGGTCTTCTAGAAAATCATCTGTCGAGATCAACAAGGGAATCTACTATTGAGATTCTACGTAAAGTGGATTACTTGATGACAATGATGATTGTCCTTATATGAAACATGGTTTATGCTATACGTTAGGATTTATGATCATTTGGATGTGTATTTTGATTGATGTATGAAATGTAATGATTGTTCAATGCATGTAATGAGTAACTTGGATATGTATCAATGGTTGCTGGATTTTGAAGTGTCAATGATTAATTGGGCTTGGGGGTAAATGCCAAGTGAGATTGGGCTTTTTGAGATTAGACTCATGCTATAGGAATATGTTCGATGGATGAGATGATATGCATAGCTAGACACTGGAGCGCAACGACTCAATGAATGCATAACAATGATTTAGATTTTGACTCAAATGCTTTCAATTGGTGCCCCTGTGATGGGTCGTGAATGGTTAAGACTTGGATGGTTATTTATGTAACAAGGATGCTTATCACATGATGGTATAATGTTTTGCTATCATGACTTCTTGATACTCTTTTTGAACTTGAAGTTTGTTGAAGTAGGAAATAGATTCACTGAGGATTGTGAAAGTAGGAGGAGAGCTTGCCCCTTTGTGGCATATCTTGCCTCAATTAGTTGATAGGGTCTTTGAAGAGATTCATATAAATGTGAGTTTTAAGTAGTTTGATCACACCGTACACTTGAGATGAATTGACCCATTATTTTGAATGGTCTACCCTTAGATAGATTCGTCCTTGATTAGTTGGCTCTTGGAATGATTTGCCCTGTTGAACCGTTTTGAGTCAGTTTCAAAGTCTTGTAACTATTTTCCCCAACATTTGAATTTTCAGAGATATGCCTCGATCTTTAGAGTCTAAAAGAATGTCCTGAGAAGGAACTTGGATGTCACCATATTGATATGAACTCAATATGTACTACCTCTACATTATGATCTTCGAATGGTATGCCCCTGCTTGACAGATGCTTTGATATGTGATCCAAGTTGACCAAATCTTAGAATGATTCTTCCTAGTCAATAGGATCTCTATGTGATATGCCCATATGATGATTAGGATGTTCCCTTGATTATAGTAGGATCCCTGGGTGTTTTTCCCCAAGTTAGGAGCTTCTTGAAATGGATCGCCTTTGATTGGACCATTGTTGAAAATTTCCTTGATGCTAAGTATTGATATGCGCATAAAATTTCACATTTTGCATAATAATTCTAACATGATGCACATGCAAGTTTTGAAATCAAAATTTGTTATGGAATAGAAATGTATGATGAGATATGAATATGTGAAAGGTGATATGGTTAGCAATAATATTAACAAACATTAGGAGTTAGTTTAACACAAATCTTTTTGAGTATGCTTTCATAGTGAACCAAGCTTCAATTAGGACTTTTGAAGGTTGTAAGGTGACCTGGTTCACAGTTAAAGAAACAAAGGATATAAGGCTTAAATTTTATTTACCCACCCCATTCTCTTTGATATTTTCCTTTCCTAAATTCAATTAACTCAACAGATGCGTTTAGTCTGCAAGAGAATTTTTGTAGTCACGATGATGATGAGAAGCATTGATAAGATTAAAGCACTAGTGAGAAGCATTGATGTTCATTGATGCGGCAGTCACTAGCTTATTTTTCTTTCAATCCCTTATATTTGCATGGACCGGTTCTTTTGATTTTGTTGGTTCATCATGATGCCCTAACTTTTTCCTAAGTCAACTTTTCAGTTTTTAGATCTCTTTTTCTTTTTTACCTAGAGGGATATTTTTTGTTGAAATTTTTGCTTTTAATATTTCGCTTTTGGTTTAAATCGTTTGTGATTACCATGCTAATTTTTGTGTGCTTCATCTTCATTTCTTCCTCGGTCTTGGATGATGTACATGAGGAAGAAGATATTGTAAGTGTTATCTTCATTAATCCCTCAATCTTTGTTGATGTAAGCAAGGAAGAAGATGTGCTTGAACTTCTTGCTTAGATGGACTGATTCTCTTGACTTCGAAATACATCATTGAATTAATCGAAAGACTGCCCTGTCCCTAGTCAAATTTAAGGTTTTTTAGAAAATAGAAACAAATCCAACTTTTGGCTCGAGGGGGTTGACTACAAATTAACTCCTTATTTCTCCAGTGTTTAGGAAGTTAAAAAATGCCTTACATTGTAAGCTAGATCTTACTATTAAAAAGCATATGTCAACACAATTAAGTTATTTTGTTATTTACATCATTCTCCCTCAAGTTTGTTAAAAGTGAAAAGCGAAATGGAAAAGAAAAGTTGATATTTATGGAAAGTTATGATAATGAAATAGTGGATACAAATGGATTGATTCCAAAAACATGCATGATTATGTTATTAGAATTACTGATCAAAGATTACAAAGTTTTATAACAAATACCACTTAGCTACAAAGCAGTTACAATTTGGAAATTATAAAGGCCTAATGATCCTATGGACTAGATTTTTTGTTTATCCACTTGGCTTTAGGAGATGCTTCTGGATGTTCTTGCATTGTTGAAGTAAGGGGCGACTTTTATTAGGCATACTTATTCTGTTGAAAGGACAGTTGCTCTTGATGTGGGGGATCACCCATGACAGTGGCATTTGAGGCATTGTGTAAGCATGTAGTTTTCATAGTGAAGAGATGCCTTCTCTTTCCAATAGTACTTGTAGGACCAAGCTCGTTTGGAGTCTTTAATGGTTAACCTCCTCTCTCCACAGTTTAGGACTTTCTTGAGTTCGTTTGTGAACCTTGGGAAATCATCTAGCATGGAAGACAGTTGGACAAGGGAAAAAGTGGAAATGGATATGAAGTTTATGATATGAAAATATATATACATGTGTTCGAATGAAAAATGTATGGTCATACAAAAATATTTGTTTTTTCTTTAAGATATGCTAAAGGTTTCATGGAGATGCAATGTAATGCGAGATAAAGACAAAGATAGACCTAAGGACAAAACCCTAATGAGTGACAGTTAAAAGAAAACCCTTAAAGGCTAGGGATTGTGATAAACAAAAGAAAACCCCTACAGGCTAGGGATTATGACAGACAAGTGGGAAACCCCTACAGGCTAGGGATTATGATAAACAAAAGGAAACCCTTACGGGTTTAGGGTATTGAATACCCTATACGGTTTTAGAATAGTGAATACCCTATACCAATTTTGGAATAGATATGAAAATGAGAACACCCTATGCGGGTTTAGGTATGGATAGAAAAGAGGAAACCCTTACGGGTTTGAGGATTATAAAAGAATGTCCCTTGTGGGAAGGCTTCTTGTGAAGGATAGGATGTAAATAAAACATCCTATAAGAGGGCTCCTACGGGAGGTTCTAAGTCTTTTCTACCCAATCCCACACAAGAGTGGCTTCTAAGAGTATCATGGATAACACAAAAGGGAAAAGGCACAAAGGCCTCCCTTAAGTGGAGCCTCTTTATAGACCAAGACTTTCATCTTGTAGGTCGTATAATGTTTCATCATGAGATTTTATTTTTAGGGTTATACATAGAGTCATTAATCAAATCCAAAGTCCTATCTCCAAGAGAGGCTAACTCTCTAAAGATATTCCTCTAAATTTGACCCACTTTAAGTGAAGTTGTCACAAAAACTCATAGGGGTGTTAAACCCCCTTGGCCAATTGATAATCCTTCATCTAAGATTTTATATTTTTTAACAAGATCCCACCAACAATATATGAAAATCATGATAATAAGTGAATACATTAAATGAAGAACAAATAAACAAATATGGAAATAACAACATACCATAAATAGACCAAAAAAACCCAAAAATCCTAGACCTAAAGAAAGGGTAAACTCTAACTTAAGGATTGAGTCCCCAGAAGAATCGCCAGCTTTCGTAATCGACAAAAAGTACGATAGTTGCCACCACGACTTATTTGTCCTAAGGACGGGGAAGGAACGAAAAAAACCCTAATTGTTTAGAGATTACTAGGTTCACGAGTTAATTAGATAAAGGGAAGTTGTTAGGTACCATTTACCTCCCTTGTACTCAAGGTAATCTTTTTTAGCTCTAGGACTTATGGGGGACTATTTTTTTATTATGTTATCACATGAAAGGAAAAGATTTAATTTTTTTATTTAGGGGACTTGCCTTGTTTTTAACTGCACGCCTATGTATCCTCTTGTGAAAAAATCAGGTTCCATTTCGTAGTTCGTATGTTTGGTTAGTGTTTTTTATAAGATAGTGTAGAATTGTTTTTGAATAATTTTCGCACTTTGTCTGGGTTTAGAAATTGAGTGATGGTAGACACATTTAGAATTTGACTTGAAAGAAATTTTGATCATCCTTTATTAAAAACATCTTGAATTTGATTATGTTAGTAGAAAAAAGTTTTTTCATTGGTTAGTTGTTTTAAGTTTGATTTGATTGATTGAAGAAGAGTTGATCTTCATTGGAAATAAATCGCATTAGATGAAGTAATTGATTTGATTGGTTGATGAGTTTTAATTGTCTAGATTTGGATCATTAATTGGTAAGGCATTAAGCCAACCAATCGATTATTCGAGGATGTGGTGGATGTAAAATCCACCTATCCTATTATTTATAAAAAAAATGTTTGAGTTAATTTGATTAGAAAAAATAGTTTGGAATTAGGTTAGGAAATATATAAAAGTTATTGGTTTGAATTAGAATTAGATAGGAATTTCCAATAAATATTTACAAATTAATAGTTAATCGACCTAATTAAAGTGTATTTGATTTTTTTGTATTTTTTTAATGATGAAAAAACCTAAAAAAATTCAAGTAAATAAACCTAATAAAATAAAAATTGAAGAGAAATTAGCTTAGAATTAAAATTGACCTAATTATAATAATAATTATAAAAACTAATAATTAAAGAAAAATTAGTGAAAAGAAAATATGTATCAAATTTGTGATTTTATTTGCAAAATGAGTTATTTTCTACGTGACTCAACCCCTATATTTATGTACCATATATGTATGTTTTGATTATAATAGTTTTTATATTTGACTCAAATTGAATCTTATCCATACACTATACTATTTGTATGCATATTATAACAAATAATGAAACAAACAGAAGTAAAAATAGAAAAAGTTTGCAACTTTGATACAATAATTGTAGCATCTCAGATTTAAAAATTATGGAAATTAGTGATGTTTTATGTATAATGAAATATTTTCAGAACAGGACAAAGGCAATCGTGAATAGAAGGGATAGAGACCAAAGCAAATTTTCTAATAAATTTAATTAAAACTAATTATAATAAAATATTTAAAATTAATCATAAGAAAAAGGTTGAATTGACTATCTTATATATAAAAAATTAATTGATAATCTTGTATACAATGAAATTTAATTAACATATTATATACAAAAATATGAAAGTAAATCCCCATAGCAACCATCAAATCAAACAGACAGAGGATCAAACATTCACTAATGTGATTAAACAAACTATTCATACATATGCAAATATTCTATTCTACGTTAAAAAAAGTTGGGTTTTACCAACCTGGAGTGCAGTGACCCGCTTAAGCTGCTTCATTTCCTGACTTTTCTTTTCTCTACGTTCTTCTTTTTCCTTTGGGTGTGGAGACATTTTTTCTTGGATGAAGGAGGCTTTTAGGGTTTTGATATTGTTATTCATGAAGAACAAAAATTTTCAAGAGAGAACTTGTAAGCTGTGGATATTGTTGATGATTGTTGATGAATAAAATTATGGATATTGAAGGCTGTTGTACCCCAAAATTTGCCCTCGCATTTTTCCTCAAGAAATCACAGCTTCAGGCGTTTCCTGATTTTTTTAACTGGCTCAAGAATCGGCCAAACGGACTTTTCTCGTCAGTCAGACACAATTAGGGTTTTACTGATTTTCAGGGCTCTAGAATGTTTCAAACAATTGGTTTAGGGTTTTGATTAATTTTGGCTCAACTTTGATCAGGCGAACGTTCTTTGACATGTAATCAGGAATTAGGGTTTTCGTGCGTGGTTCCTCAGAAAGATTTATTTCTACGATGTTTTGCAAGTTATTCCGAGATTTGGGTTGAATTCGCATTGTTTGACTTAATCAGTAAAAGAATGCATTTGGATTGAATTCACGTTTGTTTGACTGAATCAGTAAAAGGTTGCATTGGGTTTGAATCTGCAATGTTTGATTAAAGTCAGTAAAAGGAAAAAAGCGTATGGGCAATTGCTGTGATTGAATGTTGTTTTGCTCTGGATGTGTGAAACGGCAGGTTTAACTGATCAAATGCTGAAGCGTTGTTTATTTAATTATTTATTATTCTAAGATTAAATGATTGGAATTTATTTTCAATTATTATAGTTAAAGAATTATAAATAATAAAACGAACAATTAAAAAAAAAGAGAGGAAAAGAATTAATTGGATAAAGAAACTTTTTATTGATTTTTAAATTATTTGTACAATTGTTTTGTTGTTTACAATAATGATTTTACATTTATTTAAATTTAAATAAAAAAACTATCCTAAATATTTTTCTAATCTTCATTTCTTCATCTGCTATCCCTTGCTCCAGTGCTCCATGGAATTTTATCTGCAAAACAAAGAACAGAAGAAAAGTTAGAATCAGATAAATAAATTTAAAAAAAACAGATAAAAAGTTCATCATTAAGGGCAACTGACTGGGATCAGTTAGCCCTCTCTACAAATCACGGGATTTCTCCCGGTTCACAAAGAGGGATGAATATTTGCTTGCTAAACTTTGAATGCACAAATATAGATAATGCACAAGTCAAAATTGTCAAATTGCATAGTTCAAGTCTCAAACAGCATGATGCAAAGTCCAAATCAAACTACAAAGTCCAAACTGAGTTCTAATGTCAAACTAAACAAAAGCTGTCCAAAGGATGTCAAGTACAAGGCTACTCAAAGCTGTCAAAAAGAAGATTTGGAAAGATATCAAAGATACAAAAGTACAAGAAGCTGTCAAAAGAAGATATGAAAGGATATGCAGAGAAAGATTAATATGCAAGCAAGCTAATTCATTTTCATCATTTTCCCAATGCTGCCCTTTTAGAATAAAGTACCAGCATAAACATATAAAATGCAAAAAGCTGTACTGGAGAGAGAAAAAGAGAAGAAGAAATAGGGCTTACAGGTTTAGGCTTGAGACATAGAAAAATATAGAAAACAAAAACTGCAATAACACAGTGGATAAAAGACGAGAAGATATCAAAGCAAGAAATATCAAACACATAACCTGTTAGAAACCTCCAACAAAAACCAGTTCACAAAAAACCAGTCAACATTACCAAGCATACCTGCCTATCAGAAAAGATATAACCTGAAGCATACCAGCCTAACCATAAAAAAGGCCAAACCCTGTCAAACCAAAACATAAACTCAACAAGCCAAAAGCCTTTAACCTATAAACTCACCAAAAGGCCAAGTTTGCAAGCCTGAGCCTCAAAGCCATTAACCTGCTGAAGCCCCAAAACTGAGGCCACTCAAACATAAACAACCAAAACCAGTTCACCACAACCCAACCTGTAAACCTTGCAAGTCTAAAAAGGCCAAAACCTGTATCCAAGTACAAAAAGCCTCACAACCTGTCAAACAAAGCTCATAACCAGCCTAAAGATCCAAAACCAACAAGCATATCATACCAGAAAACCTGTAAGCACAGTAAACCTAAAACAGCATACCAGCCTAACCATCAGGCCCAAAACCTGTAATAGTCAAAACCTGTGGCCTGTAACAAGGTCTTACCTGCTTCAAACTCAAGGCAACCAAAAGCAAAAGCCATAAGCCAAGCATACAGAATAACATCAAAACTTGAACTGTCCAAACCTCAGAAGATAAAACCAGAAGTTTTTCCACACAAGGCCATAACCAACATAAAAATATCTCAGCATATCAAACTCAAAATATTCAAAATCATCAAGCCCTCATAATTTCTTCATCATTGGGCTAGCATCCACGAATCATACAAGGCAACTATCTAAGCATATCAGACATCACACATTGCAAGCATATTTGTCATACGAAGTCCAAATATCATAACCAAGTCATAGGGCCCTCAGAGCATCCTCATCACTGGGCTAGTAAGAACGAATATTCAAAGCATCCAAGGCAACACAAGCGTACAGAAGCATTCAACAGAAACGAGAAGAAGAAGAGACAAGGCTAACAGAAAAAGATGAAAAGGTGACCAAACTAGGTTTTCAGCTTGACATCATAAAACCTTAAGGAAGCGATACGAAATATCCATTTCCAAGCAAAGCGTGCAGTATCCCGTTTCCCTTCGTCTCCGGCCATCCAAGCGCCTCCTTCTCCATCTACCCTCCATCTCCAGAAGCCAAAGGTATAATTCTTTCTCTTTTCCACACCTTGCACGAACATCAAACAACATAAGAGAATTAGAAACAAATAATAGCATGCAAGATTAAAAAACCTAGGAACCCTGGCGCATGACGGAAACCAAACCTCATAGCTTTTGCTCGCATGATCGTGGAGAGAGAGGGCGGAGGGTGGCGCATGTCATCCTGAGATAAGAAGATGTTGTTCAAAGATCCATGGCAAGGAGAAGATGAAGATGAAGAGGAACGCGTGAAGTGAACAAACGGCGCTGCAAACCCTAAAGCATTCTTCAAATGAAACAAAAACAATTAACCCTAAACAAGTTATGAGATCAGTGGGCCTTGCCCTTTCTCCAGCGCCTAAGCCCAATCACAAACCCGGACACACCCCCCCCCCCCCCCCCTTTTTTTTGGTTTCTGATCAAATTACATATGGGCTATAATTCTCCCTTGGCCCATTTAATCTTTTTAAGAAGAAAGACAACTCATACTATTTTTGTGTTTAAATAGAAAATGTTACAATCAAAATCCTTTTTGAAATACCTTTTTTAAAGTATATGGAAATAAGGACTTTTTTAACTTAAATAATATTCTTTTCTAAATTCTTATTTAATACCTTTTTTTTCACATTAATACATAAACATACATTGTTTAAAACACTTTTTTTTATTTTCATTTAACTTATTTCGATTTATACATAAATTCTTTAAGTTAATACAATTCCTTTTCTTGGAAAATATTTGTACATAAATATATAATTTTTCTTTTAAGTAAAATACTTTTTTGTACATAATAAATAAAAATACATTTTTTAATACAAGACTACAAAAGACTAAATAAATAAACATTCAATTCTTTTCATTTAAGTTAAAACAATACTTAATAATACACATTTAAAATCACATCTTAACTAGTAAATAAATCTCATACGTACACGTACACTTACACAATACATTTCACATTATACACTTGATACACATACATTTACTATTCTTATACATTGATATACATTGTTTACACTTTTATCGCAATTCGATTTGGTTGTAAATTTATTGGACATTACATTCCTAAAGTCTCATCCCCATTTGTAAATTTGTACCTCCACTCCCGGATACTATTTGTAATAGCGTAGACTTTAAATTCTTGCAATTTACCGCTTTCAAATTATACCATGTTAGACCTAGGGTTTGCATGTACATAAAATCAAACGCTAGATAACCTAATACAAAGACAAATGCATGAAATCAATACACAATCACACTTGCATCCTCTAGGGTAATCCCACATGTTGCCTTCCAAAATGGGCCATGCTTGCACGTCGAGTTTCTTTGGCAAAACAAATTCAAATGATCATAAGTCCCTCGATGATGCTTTCGAAAGTTGCCTAAATAGAATGATCAAGTCCCTTCAAAGCGAATTGCCAAAGACACTTGGCACCATTGCATTCATGGTCCATACGATGACCCGCGCCTGTCCCGAACAAACTTCCTGAACGCAAGATTGTCCACAAAATTCAATGGTGGAACAAAATTGTTAAAAAGGATTGAAAACATAGAGAAAACCTTTGAGTACAATAGGGGTAGACAAAACTCTTAGTTACTTGAGATCAATTTGCAAAAACACTTGCCTTCTTTTCAAAAAAACCACACTTCATACACACTTTTAAACACTCTCTCAAAAACATTTGAAACATCTTTTCGAAAAGATACACACTTTTGTAAGACACTCAAACACGAGTCAAATACATTGGTTGCCTAAGACAAGGCATCTTCTTCAAAAACATTTTCAAAAACACACACACACACACACACACCATTTTCAAGCAATCGAAAATCAAGGCAAGTGATCTAAAAAACCAAGTAACTGAGAGCCCGTGGATAACCATGGATGAAAAGGGTGTTAATACCTTCCCTTTTCATAATCTACCCCCCGAACCCACGAAATATCTCAAAAGGTTTTTGCTGTGCTTTTTTAACCTTTCCTTTAGGATAAAATAAAAAGTCGGTGGCGACTCTTGCTCAACCGAACAAGTGTGAATACAAACGCAAACCTCAAGTCAGTTCTCCCACCGTATCACAGAACAGGCGACTCTGCTGGGGATAAACTTAAAAGTGGGGTTACCTTAGGGTTTAGATCACCTTTACTTTCTTGCTTTGATTGACTTGATTGCTTTATCTTTTGGGTTCTTATTTGGGTTTGTTGTAAATCCTACACCCGGATTTGGGGCACCTTCTTAGGTAAATAGCAAAAAAACTGTGAGGGAACTGTGCGGGGTATACCGACATGGTTGAAGCAGTAAGCTATGTTAGTGTGACATATTTGTGAGTACCGGTAACCCTTGAGTTCAGTCAAGGAGAGTACGGGGCCGCTGAGTGATATCGTGAAGCACTAACGAACTCTTAGAACCTTAATTGACCATCTTAGCCTTTTTAGGGGTAGTGAGATGACCGACTTTGGTGCAGTCCGAAGTTGGTAGATACTCGATACTACACTCATTTGAGGGTTGTTTTCTTGGAATATTTTGGTCGCCAGTAAGTGGCTAAACTGAAACGATGAACACAGAAAACAATCCAATGATATTGAGCTCCTTAGAACCCAGTTTCTATTTTAGGACAGGATGAGCCAACTAACTTCAAGAGGGTACTTACCTATAACCCCATGCAAGCCTAAACCTAAGGACTTGTTTGCTTTGTGTGAATATGTTTGTCTGTATATACACTCACTTGCTTTTGCATACATATACATAACATTATGACATCATACCATAGCATTTTCAATAACCACTTCAAAGATCTCGAGGGTTCTTTTGATGCAGGGTTACATTGAACCGGACGTCTACCAAGGGGCAAGGGGTTTCTTCTCTAAACAAATGCCAGCAAAGATCAAGTACAACAACTTAAATCAGTGGCTATGACCCACTCGACATGGTGAGCTTGATTCTCGTGGAAAGACATCCACCAGTGCATAATTCCCCAATCAGAGTTCAAGTGCAACAACTTGAATCAGTGGCTATGACCCACTTGACATGGTGAGCTTGATTCTAGTGGAAAGACATCCACCGGTGCAAAGTTCTCCAATCCAAGAGCAAAGTTCAACCTCTAACATTTTCTTGTGTTTACCCCAAGAGATCCTTGAAAGCATGCATCCACATATCATGCATTGCATCTTGACGATCTTTCCTTTTTCAGGTTTCCTTACTCTCCTGCTGTTTATTTCAGTAAGAGATGGCTCTAGAAAGGTCTGTCAAAGACATCCAAGACCAGACTGCTCAGCTGCAGGAAATGTTCCTGAACTTGTCTTTGGGGCAAGAAGAAATGAAGGCTCTCCTCACAAAGAGCTTAGAGAATTCCAACAATACCAGGAGTGATCAGCTTGCGGAGCTGCAGTTTGATCTGACAACATTGAGGACCCAAGTGATGGGACAGTTGGTGGGCCAGATGGCTCTCATCCAAGACCTATCTCAAAGACAAGAGGAACTCAGGGTTCTTGTCCGCCAACTGCTTCCAAACAACCAATTAGGGAAAACATATGAGGTTGAAGAGCAAGTCACCGCTCAGCCTCCATCCAATCAAGAAGACAAGGGGAAGGCTCCTTCGCTTGCTTCAGGGTCACAAGCCCACCAACAACCTCGCCAGCGTCAACGGGGTAATCGGCGTAAGCAAGAAACATTGGGAAGACAGTTCACGGAGACTGAGATACCATCATTCTTCATACTGAAGCGCCTATTGGAGGTCAACTTGCTTACCCTAAGGGATCCTCCTCAGAAGCTCAATACCTCTTCTCCTAACTATCATCCCGACGCATTTTGTGTTTACCACTCCTATAGCCCGGGACACGACACCAACGACTGTTGGGCCTTGAAGAACAAGATTGAAGATCTGATCGACATTGGAGTGTTGGAATTCATGCCAGACAGCGAGATGAAAATATTCTGTTAAGGAGTTCTCCACCTGGAGTGATAAAGCTCAAGCTGAAAGACTTTGGTTTCATTTTGAATTTTCAAAGTTGTAATTTCATTTGTTGTCAAACAATTATCTGTTGATGTTAAACTCTGTTTTCATTAATGCATTGCATATGTTTGTCTTGAATTCATCCATGCGTTTCACTACTCTTATGCTTTTCTTTATGATATCTAACTCTTGATAAAAAGCTGCAAGCCTTTAGAGGGAGGATGACGAAACAATACCATGATCTTATACAGTATGCTTTTGAACAGACCTTGCTGATGATGTACATGCATTTCTTTCAATTCCCAAACACTGGAGTTATAAGGAAGTTAATCCCTAGTCAACCCCTTCGAGCCAAAGAAGTAGGAGTTTTCTGTTCTAAACAATCAAAACCTTTGATATAAACCCGGGGCAGGGTAGTATCTCAGTTAATTCAAAAGAAAATGCGCATTGAAGTCGCAAACTCTCAGTTCATAATACAACGAACGACGTCAAAAAAGAAAAGCATTCCTTTGGAATCAAAAGACAAGGGCGGTTCTCTATCACATAGACAGTCAATCTCTCAAAAGAGAAAAGCCCACCAAGCCAAAACCTATAAAGGAGGCTTAAGAAAGCTGGGGCATCCCGCTGACTGTAATCTCGAAAATGGGAACAGTCAGGCAAAAGTTAGGGATAACAAATCAAAATCAAAATAATGAGGTCATTACAAATCCTCAACAGCATGAAAAATGTTGCAAAGAAAAAGGAGATGATGACTGTCTCCCCAAATTCAACTGGTGAACCATCGCCCAAAAGTCGTTCCAAACTCAAAACAGAGTGCGACGCACGATTAACTGAGCTTAGGGTTGAAGAACATCATGAAGAGCGGGTGGGTACAAATATACTTTGAGCCTTTATCCTTGTTTCTTAAACCGTGAACCAAGCCACGTTACAACCCTTCAAAAGTCCTAATTGAAGCATGGGTTAGTTCGAAAGCATACTGTTACAAAAGGTATCCTGACTCCTGTAAGGCTTTGCTCTAAATCTTGTGTTGATCTGTCTTATAAAAAGTTTTCTGCTAAAAACGCATTTTTCAAAACTTCGAGACAAATATAAACTTTGCATTGCTTGAATATCACTGTCTGCATTTGGCTTTTTGTTTGACAGCGAAGAATTTCATACAGCGAATGTTCGGAGGAACGAAAACTCTCTCTCAGTGAGCAAAATCACTTCAAAAGGATGACACTTCCATTACAAATCTCCTATCAACAAGGGGCATGACATGTCACCATCCAATTAACCTGAGGCAGTCCAGTCAAGGTCCAACAGATCTTTCAAAATCCAATTAACTTGGGGCAGTCCAGTCAAGGTCCAACAGATCTTTCAAAATTCAGTTAACCTGGGGCAGTCCAGTCAAGATTTCAAGAAATCTCTCAATTCGCAGATTAATCTGATTCAAGACTCATCATCACTTGGGGCATTCGAATGTCAAAAGTGTTCAATCATTCCTTCACCACCTGCTGGAATTTACAACCACCAACAAAACAACTATCACATTTCCAGACTCGATTCCTGTATCCAGCCAGGGCACGTCTGAAGAGTTTGAGGATTCGATTCCTGTATCCAGCCAGGGCATATCTATTGACGACTATTTCCAGACTCGATTCCTGTATCTATCCAGGGAACGTCTGAAGAGTTTGAAGATTCGATTCATGTATCCAGCCAGGGCATATCTGTTGATGACTATTTCCAGACTCGATTCCTGTATCTAGCCAGGGCACGTCTGAAGAGTTTGAAGATTCGATTCCTGTATCCAGCCAGGGCATATCTGTTGACGACTATTTCCAGACTCGATTCTTGTATCCAGCCAGGGCACGTCTGAAGAGTTTGAGGATTCGATTCCTGTATCCAGCCAGGGCATATCTGTTGATGACTATTTCCAGACTCGATTCCTGTATCTAGCCAGGGCACGTCTGAAGAGTTTGAAGATTCGATTCCTGTATCCAGCCAGGGCATATCTGTTGACGACTATTTCCAGACTCGATTCCTGTATCTAGCCAGGGCACGTCTAAAGAGTTTGAAGATTCGATTCCTGTATCCAACCAGGGCATATCTGTTGACGACTATTTCCAAACTCGATTCTTGTATCTAGCCAGGGCACGTCTGAAGAGTTTGAGGATTCGATTCCTGTATCCAGCCAGGGCATATCTGTTGACGACTATTTCCAGACTCGATTCCTGTATCTAGCCAGGGCATGTCTGAAGAGTTTGAGGATTCGATTCCTGTATCCAGCCAGGGCATATCTTTTGACGACTATTTCCAGACTCGATTCCTGTATCTAGCCAGGGCACGTCTGAAGAGTTTGAAGATTCGATTCCTGTATCCAGCCAGGGCATATCTGTTGACGACTATTTCCAGACTCGATTCTTGTATCTAGCCAGGGCACGTCTGAAGAGTTTGAGGATTCGATTCCTGTATCCAGCCAGGGCATATCTGTTGACGACTATTTCCAGACTCGATTCCTGTATCTAGCCAGGGCACGTCTGAAGAGTTTGAGGATTCGATTCCTGTATCCAGCCAGGGCATATCTGTTGACGACTATTTTCAGACTCGATTCCTATATCTAGCCAGGGCACGTCTGAAGAGTTTGAAGATTTGATTCCTGTATCCAGCCAGGGCATATCTGTTGACGACTAATTCCATACTCGATTCCTGTATCTAGCCAGGGCACGTCTAAAGAGATTGAAGATCAACACCTGTAACAGGCCAGGGAACCATCTTTCTTTCTCAGGTCAGAGATCAACACCTGTAACAAGCCAGGAAAATATCTGTGAACGACCGATTGTGGATTAACACCTGTAACAAGCCAGGAAATTATCTACATCACCACTTGGGGCATTCGAATGTCAAAAGTGTTCAAAAACCCGATGCAGTTTTTACACGGACTCATCATCAAGAAATCAAAACAAAGATCTCCTCAAGACAGGAAGTCCCCAGTAGTTTGGCATACAACCCAAGCTTCTGATTCCCCCAACAGTTGTCCCAAGACTTCTCATTTTTCAACAATCAGAAGATTCTTGCCCTCCACAGCAGCAGCCAAAGAATTATTTTCCCCAGCAGCAATCAAGATTCTTTTATCTTCAGCCATCCAGGATTCATTTATCCTCAGCAAGATAGCTCATCAGCTTACATGCGCATTCATCACATTCATATCATAAACATTGATGTCACATACATTGCATCATGCATCATAACATTGCATACAACTAACCCTTTACCTTTTCAGGTAAGATCACTCGACAGACAAAGATCATCTTCCGAGATCCATCTAGAAATAGTTCAGATGTGACCCAGACGCGACGACATTCTGATACTTATTCCAGATTCATTCAGATGCAGTTTTACACGGACGCATCATCAGGAAACCCTACACAGGTCCCTCTTCAACTTCAAGACTTCTGAAAACAGTTCACGGGTTCTCCAGTGACGGATGTTAACCTATCACTTGTTCAGACTCTTCTCAACTTTTGAAAATAGCTTACGGACGCTTCCCAACAACGGATGCTGCTCTATTGCTTATTCAACTTCAAGACTTCTGAAAACAGTTTATGGATTCTTCCCAACAACGGATGTTAATCTATCACTTGTTCAGATGCAACTTTTGAAAACAGTTTACGGATTCTTCCCAACAACGGATGTTAATCTATTGCTTATTCAATCTCAACTCCTGAAAACAGTTCACGGATTCTCCAGACACGGATGTCAATCTATTGCTTGTTCAGACCCCCAATTCAGAGATGTTCCAAAACATGGGTGCCTTTCCGATACTCGTCCACTCACCATTGACATACAGTTTAACATTTCCAAATGGCATCTTTAAGCCCAGTTCCAGATGGCATCTATAAGCCCATCCTCCTACCAGCAGTCACCAAATGGCATCTTTAAGCCCATTCTCAGATGGCATCTCTAAGCCCATCCCCCGACAAGATTCTATCACATCATATGGCATCTTTAAGCCCATCACCAAATGGCATCTTTAAGCCCATTCCCTCTACCATCACATCGCCGAGTGCAAATTTTAGGGCACTCTTGTGTCCAATCTTCTTTTACCTTCAAGTTACGAAAGGCAAACTTACCAATCTAACTCTTCAGGTTCAAGAAGATTGAACAGGCGCAACTGTTGTACCCCAAAATTTACCCTCGCATTTTTCCTCAAGAAATCACAGCGTCAGGCATTTCCTGATTTTTTTTAACTGGCTCAAGAATCGGCCAAACGGACTTTTCTCGTCAGTCAGACACAATTAGGGTTTTACTGATTTTCAGGGCTCTAGAATGTTTCAAACAATTGGTTTAGGGTTTTGATTGATTTTGGCTCAACTTTGATCAGGCGAACGTTCTTTGACATGTAATCAGGAATTAGGGTTTTCGTGCGAAGTTCCTCAAAAAGATTTATTTCTATGATGCTTTGCAAGTTATTCCGAGATTTGGGTTGAATTCGCATTGTTTGACTTAATCAGTAAAAGAATGAATTTGGATTGAATTCACGTTTGTTTGACTGAATCAGTAAAAGGTTGCATTGGGTTTGAGTCTGCAATGTTTAATTAAAGTCAGTAAAAGGAAAAAAGCGTCTGGGCAATTGCTGTGATTGAATGTTGTTTTGCTCTGGATGTGTGAAACGGCAGGTTTAACTGATCAAATGCTGAAGCGTTGTTTATTTAATTATTTATTATTCTAAGATTAAATGATTGGAATTTATTTTCAATTATTATAATTAAAGAATTATAAATAATAAAATGAACAATTAAAAAAAAAGAGAGAGGAAAAGAATTAATTGGATAAAGAAACTTTTTATTGATTTTTAAATTATTTGTACAATTGTTTTGTTGTTTACAACAATGATTTTACATTTATTTAAATTTAAATAAAAAAACTATCCTAAATATTTTTCTAATCTTCATTTCTTCATCTGCTATCCCTTGCTCCAGTGCTCCATGGAATTTTATCTGCAAAACAAAGAACAGAAGAAAAGTTAGAAGCAGATAAATAAATTTAAAAAAACAGATAAAAAGTTCATCATTAAGGGCAACTGACTGGGATCAGTTAGCTCTCTCTGCAAATCACGGGATTTCTCCCGGTTCACAAAGAGGGATGAATATTTGCTTGCTAAACTTTGAATGCACAAATATAGAGAATGCACAAGTCAAAATTGTCAAACTGCATAGTTCAAGTCTCAAACAGCATGATGCAAAGTCCAAATCAAACTACAAAGTCCAAACTGAGTTCTAATGTCAAACTAAACAAAAGCTGTCCAAAGGATGTCAAGTACAAGGCTACTCAAAGCTGTCAAAAAGAAGATTTGGAAAGATATCAAAGATACAAAAGTACAAGAAGCTGTCAAAAGAAGATATGAAAGGATATGCAGAGAAAGATTAATATGCAAGCAAGCTAATTCATTTTCATCATTTTCCCAATGCTGCCCTTTCAGAATAAAGTACCAGCATAAACATATAAAATGCAAAAAGCTGTACTGGAGAGAGAAAAAGAGAAGAAGAAATAGGGCTTACAGGTTTAGGCTTGAGACATAGAAAAAATAGAAAACAAAAACTGCAATAACACAGTGGATAAAGGAGGAGAAGATATCAAAGCAATAAATATCAAACACATAACCTGTTAGAAACCTCCAACAAAAACCAGTTCACAAAAAACTAGTCAACATTACCAAGCATACTTGCCTATCAGAAAAGATATAACCTGAAGCATACCAGCCTAACCATAAAAAAGGCCAAACCCTGTCAAACCAAAACATAAACTCAACAAGCCAAAAGCCTTTAACCTATAAACTCACCAAAAGGCCAAGTTTGCAAGCCTGAGCCTCAAAGCCATTAACCTGCTGAAGCCCCAAAACTGAGGCCACTCAAACATAAACAACCAAAACCAGTTCACCACAACCCAACCTGTAAACCTTGCAAGTCTAAAAAGGCCAAAACTTGTATCCAAGTACAAAAAGCCTCACAACCTGTCAAACAAAGCTCATAACCAGCCTAAAGATCCAAAACTAACAAGCATATCATACCAGAAAACCTGTAAGCACAGTAAACCTAAAACAGCATACCAGCCTAACCATCAGGCCCAAAACCTGTAATAGTCAAAACATGTGGCGTGTAACAAGGCCTTACCTGCTTCAAACTCAAGGCAACCAAAAGCAAAAGCCATAAGCCAAGCATACAGAATAACATCAAAACTTGAACTGTCCAAACCTCAGAAGATAAAACCAGAAGTTTTTCCATACAAGGCCATAACCAACATAAAAATATCTCAGCATATCAAACTCAAAATATTCAAAATCATCAAGCCCTTAGAATTTCTTCATCATTGGGCTAGCATCCACGAATCATACAAGGCAATTATCTAAGCATATCAAACATCACACATTGCAAGCATATTTGTCATACGAAGTCCAAATATCATAACCAAGTCATAGGGCCCTCAGAGCATCCTCATCACTGGGCTAGTAAGAACGAATATTCAAAGCATCCAAGGCAACACAAGCGTACAGAAGCATTCAACAGAAACGAGAAGAAGAAGAGACAAGGCTAACAGAAAAAGATGAAAAGGTGACCAAACTAGGTTTTCAGCTTGACATCATAAAACCTTAAGGAAGCGATACGAAATATCCATTTCCAAGCAAAGCGCGCAGTATCCCGTTTCCCTTCATCTCCGGCCATCCAAGTGCCTCCTTCTCCATCTACCCTCCATCTCCAGAAGCCAAAGGTATAATTCTTTCTCTTTTCCACACGTTGCACGAACATCAAACAACATAAGAGAATCAAAAACAAATAATAGCATGCAAGATTAAAAAACCTAGGAACCCTAGCACATGACGGAAACCAAACCTCATAGCTTTTGCTCGCGTGATCGTGGAGAGAGAGGACAGAGGGTGGCGCATGTCAGCCTGAGATAAGGAGATGTTGTTCAAAGATCCATGGCAAGGAGAAGATGAAGATGAAGAGGAACGCGTGAAGTGAACAAACGGCGCTGCAAACCCTAAAGCATTCTTCAAATGAAACAAAAACAATTAACCCTAAACAAGTTATGAGATCAGTGGGCCTTGCCCTTTCTCCAGCGCCTAAGCCCAATCACAAACCCGGACACACCCCCCCCCCCCCCCTTTTTTTTAGTTTCTGATCAAATTACATATGGGCTATAATTCTCCCTTGGCCCATTTAATCTTTTTAAGAAGAAAGACAACTCATACTATTTTTGTGTTTAAATAGAAAATGTTACAATCAAAATCCTTTTTGAAATACCTTTTTTAAAGTATATGGAAATAAGGACTTTTTAACTTAAATAATATTCTTTTCTAAATTCTTATTTAATACCTTTTTTTTTCACATTAATACATAAACATACATTGTTTAAAACACTTTTTTTTTCATTTAACTTATTTCGATTTATACATAAATTCTTTAAGTTAATACAATTCCTTTTCTTGGAAAATATTTGTACATAAATATATAATTTTTCTTTTAAGTAAAATACAATTTTGTACATAATAAATAAAAATACATTTTTTAATACAAGACTACAAAAGACTAAATAAATAAACATTCAATTCTTTTCATTTAAGTTAAAACAATACTTAATAATACACATTTAAAATCACATCTTAACTTGTAAATAAATCTCATACGTACACGTACACTTACACAATACATTTCACATTATACACTTGATACACATACATTTACTATTCTTATACATTGATATACATTGTTTACACTTTTATCGCAATTCGATTTGGTTGTAAATTTATTGGACATTACATTCCTAAAGTCTCATCCCCATTTATAAATTTGTACCCCCACTCCCGGATACTATTTGTAATACCGTAGACTTTAAATTCTTGCAATTTACCGCTTTCAAATTATACCATGGTTAGACCTAGGGTTTGCATGTACATAAAATCAAACGCTAGATAACCTAATACAAAGACAAATGCATGAAATCAATACACAATCACACTTGCACCCTCTAGGGTAATCCCACATGTTGCCTTCCAAAATGGGCCATGCTTGCACGTCGAGTTTCTTTGGCAAAACAAATTCAAATGATCATAAGTCCCTCGATGACGCTTTCGAAAGTTGCCTAAATAGAATGATCAAGTCCCTTCAAAGCGAATTGCCAAAGACACTTGGCACCATTGCATTCATGGTCCATACGATGACCCGCGCCTGTCCCGAACAAACTTCCTGAACGCAAGATTGTCCACCAAATTCAATGGTGGAACAAAATTGTTAAAAAGGGTTGAAAACATAGAGAAAACCTTTGAGTACAATAGGGGTAGACAAAACTCTTAGTTACTTGAGATCAATTTGCAAAAACACTTGCCTTCTTTTCAAAAAAACCACACTTCATACACACTTTTAAACACTCTCTCAAAAACATTTGAAACATCTTTTCGAAAAGATACACACTTTTGTAAGACACTCAAACACGAGTCAAATACATTGGTTGCCTAAGACAAGGCATCTTCTTCAAAAACATTTTCAAACACACACACACACACACACACCATTTTCAAGCAATCGAAAATTAAGGCAAGTGATCTAAAAAACCAAGTAACTGAGAGCCCATGGATAACCATGGATGAAAATGGTGCTAATACCTTCCCTTTTCATAATCTACCCCCCGAACCCACGAAATATCTCAAAAGGTTTTTGCTGTGCTTTTTTAACCTTTCCTTTAGGATAAAATAAAAAGTCGGTGGCGACTCTTGCTCAACCGAACAAGTGCGAATACAAACGCAAACCTCAAGTCAGTTCTCCCACAGTATCACAAAGGCTATTTATAATGTAATTCTGGGTCAAATACTAAGCCCGGTTGATCTATTTTTGTTAAGATTTATACTGATTGAGACTTGATTGAAACTTAGAGAATAAGATAATGATCCTAGACACTTTTGTGATTTTTTTCAATATTGTGATTGATTCATGATTTGATGAAGATTTGATTCTGACGGATTTTATTTATTTTCTTGATTTTAACTATTTAGTACATAAAATCAAAGATTTAAGAAAATAAAAAATTAAATTTTTAATGCTCTTAAAGTGGAAAATGAAAATAATAATAAAATAATAAAAAAACACATTTTTATCCTTTTTATTTAAAAACACATAAAACTGAAAATAAATATCAAAAGTAGTGCAATGGAACTTAAACTCACAATCTTATACTTAAATCTCATATACATGTCTCATTACCAACTATGCTATATTATTTATTCAAATTTAAATGGAATTAAAAATTATATGAATGTGGCATTTAAAAAAAACAAAATTTAAAACAAACAATTATATAAATGAACTTAGATTAGTAAAAATAAATCTATTTTAACCTAAACAAATAATTCAAAATTAAGCTAGTTAGTTTTTTGAGCTAATTACGCTAACTCACGATTTTTGAGCTCCACAACACTATTTTGTTGTGGTGTTCTAGGAGCTGAAAAGTTATATTCAATACCAAATGTATCACAATATTCTTCAAAGAGGTGGTTTTCAAATTCCCCTCCATGCACTACTACGAAAAACCCATTTAACAATGGTTGGAAAACCCATATAATCACGCGGGTCCAGGCGTTGTTGTGTAGAGTGTTATTGTAAATATGTAACTTACTGTTTTACCTCAAAATTTTCCCTCCAATTTTCTTCAAGATATTTTCCTAGGGTTCTCAAACGCTCAAGATTGTTCAAGAATTGATCAGAAAAATTTTCCTCCTAAGCAATGAGTTCACAACTAGGGTTTTGTATTTCTCAAGGAAGATTGGGTTTCCAAGGTCTCAAGTGGCTTCCATGGTTTCTTATAGCCCTCCAAGAATTCTCATACCAAGTTTCATGCCTTGCATCATAAGTTTTCTCAGTCAATGGCTCAGATGACTGAAAATTAACTGTATTGGGTAAAAAGTCAAGTATGGTCAGCATACAGTTAAACCTCAAGATTTTTGGTCAACATCAACATTTTGAAGTGATATTCATCATTTTATCAAAGGTTGATCATGATTCCTCAAGAAAAGCCCTCAAATCATCAAAAGTCAAAAGTTGCCAAATTATGGTTTCCTTAGGAGAAGTCAACTAAACTTTGACCAAACATAACTTTCACATGCTTCATCAGCTTTTCCCTAACTAAATCTCATTTTAAAGGGAATTAAATTCTCTACAACTTTGTCTCTAAGCTCAAGTCCAAAAAGTGCATCATTTGAGAGATATAAGTCAATACATTACAGGTCATTTCAATAGTCAACAAAAAGACACTTTTTGTCAAGGCAACTTACATCAAGATATATTCTTAAAAAACAAAAATGATCAACATATAGGTTGTAGAGGACACCTTGATATTTCTAAAAATTCCAAGATTATTTTCAAAAGATGAAAATTGAGAGATTTATGACAATTGCAAGTTGGGAAATTTTGAGCAAATGCAAGAAGTTCAAAGAGAGCAAGCTTGTTATTTTGGGCTATTGGGCCATTGTTTAAAGGTCCAAATGTGCTTTATACCCCTCATACACCTCAAATTTTGTTCTTCCACCCCATGACTTACTTTTATTTTAATTATTATTTTTTGATTTATTCATTAAATAATGAAGAAAAAAAATCAGATAAAATTATATATTTTTCTACAAAGTCCAAGCCCACATGACTTTGACCTAATTTCCCCTATATAATCTCACCACTTCTCATACAAGAACACACTAAAACCTTGTCTCCAAAAGACTTGTCAAAATATCAAATTTCTCAAGAAACCCTAAAATCTTGAAACCTTTGTTACAAACCATATCACTACAAACAGCCACGCTACTCACTCTTAACAATCATACAGAATAAGAATGGGTCATGTTTGATGGTTCAAAGCTCATGAAATATGCATGCATTCATCATCGGTTTCATGATCTTCTCAAAATTTTGTATCTTTGTTTTTGTTTCGTTTTAAGCCATATTAAGGTTACTAACATGTTTCTAAGTTGTACCTGAACAGGTTTGGACCATCGTAAGGGTCCCATCCATGTTAAAACATAGAATACCATGTTTTCTCCGATCGGACTTACTTGCGCTATAGCTCTTAAACCATCCAGTTTTAGACCAATATAATTATCCCTTCAAACTCAAAGCCCTTGATTTAGGGGGATAGGATGTCTTTGGGTTGCTAATTTCTTGTGTTTTACAAGTTTTGAAGAAAGGAGCTATCGGAGAAGACGACCGAAGTTAGGGATCTGGCGCTTCTCCGGCCAATATGTGCATGTTTATATTATATATTATTTGTTTCATATAAGTGAATGGATGTATAGCCACCCCAGTGGCAAGAACACGCGCGCTAAGTCACTTCTCTCCCAGGTCAGGGGTTTGATCCTCGGTTTTGCCAAATTTCTCATATTTTTATTATTTTTACAGGGTTATCATATAATGCGTTGAACCTAATATCTTGACACCAACCACTGCTTGTCCTGGTGGTATGTTATGCATGGAGAATACTTGAGGGCGTGGGCTTAACACCCACCCCTACTCTTTTGGTCATTTTTTATGTTTCTCACTCTTTTTCACCCTTTTTCTTTAAAACCTTTTTTAAAAACATTTTTTAACAAACCCTAATTTAATTTTAGGCTTTTAATTTGATTTTGGGTTTTTTAATTTAATCAATTTAATTTAATTTTAGGTTTTATTTAATCAGCCCTAATTTGATTTTTTTAGGTTTTCTCGATTAAATTAAAATCAACATAGATTTTATGTTTTGTTTAATTTAATTAGATAATTTTTTTAATCAATTAAAATCAATTAGGTTTTTAGGTTAATTATCAAACTTCTTTTTCATCGAATAATCACCAAAAAAAATTCTGTTTCTTTTCCTTTTTACCGCTTCGCGTGTGTGATCGGTGGATCTGGAACTGACTGTTTAACGCTGGTTCGCGAAATGTCGCGGTAAGCAAGAGTCGTCACCGTCTTTTATTTTCTCCAACATGGAAAGGACAAAAGCACAGAAAAATTCCTTATTGAGATTAATTCTCGATTCGGGAGGTAGATTTATAGAAAGGGAAGGTGTTAGCACCCTTTCTATCCATGGTTATCCATGGGCTCTTAGATACTTGCTCATTTGTGTTTTCAAAATGTTTTTTTGCTTTTCAAGGTGAGTGGGTTTGAAAAAAGTTCCGTTTAAAATTTCAGTTCGACTCTTGTATCAGTCCTCAAGAGTGTTTGAAAAGTTGTTTTTTGAAAGCTTTTTGTAAAGTGTCGGTGTGAAAAGAAGTTTTTGATTTGTAATTCAATTAGAGCAAGTATCTACGAGTCATCTACCTACCATAAGGAATTAGTCTGTGTAAATGTCCTTAAGGTAGTGCCATCCCACCATTGAGAGGTAGGTAGCACCACCGTTGGAGGTGTTCGGGTCAATTCGAGGATTAGGGACAGTGTGGTCACCAGAGCAATAGGAAGACACCTTAGAAGCTACCCCCATGCCATGTTCATGGACATGAGGACTTACTAAAACGTCCTCTACTCGACGACCACATTTCGAGGGGCAAGGCAACTGTGAGGCGTACCCTAGGAGTGGTGTGTGAATTGTGTGTCATTTTCAGTTATTATTTGTCTTGATCATGCATTGAGTGTTCTACGTTTTGATTTTATTTTTGGGCATACTTTCTTTCATGTGATTATTAACAGTTAAAAGGTGCGGGAATTAAAATGCGGAAAATAAAGGTCCTACGCTATTACAAGGGCGCGGGTCCACATCGCCAAATTAAACCAAGACCCGATTTGAATAAAAATACGGAAAGTAAATATCCTAATTAATCTGTTAAAGGCTTTGGAGCAAGTACATAAATTTAAAAAGGAAATAAAAAGCAAACGCGCGAAATGGAATTATAATCGAAGGTGCGATGGCGTTGGACCCTTTAAGGAAATTAAATTGAAATTATTAAATTAATTAAATTAAATGAGAAAAAGAACTTATTTTTTATGTTTTTTGGATTTATGAAATTAAAGAGAATTAATTAGAATTAAAAGTTAAATAAAACCCTAGTTCTAGATTGTTTTTAATTTATTAAAGAAAAACGTTTAAGTTTAACCTAATTTAACCCTAATTAATTATAAGTTATTTACAAAAAAATAATTAATAATTAGTAGTGACAAGAAAAAGATTATTTATTAAGAAAAAGAATAAAAAATGATAAAAGACCTATTTTTATGTTTTTTTATTTATTTAAGAAAATACATTAAAGTTTAAACCCTAAATTAAAACTAAATTAATTATTAAATTTATTTACAAAAATGATTAGTGAATTACCAATTAAATAAAACATATTTTTGTTTTTTATGATTTCTGGTTTTTTGTATTTTTATATTATGAAAATGATATTTTTGTGAAATTAATAAAACAAAGGCAAATAAAAGAATGAAATAAGAAGTAAAAATAAGGATATGCAAACCATAGGGGGTGAGTTGGCCCAAATGGAGGTGAAACTATGAACAATCAGGCCCAAGAAACATAGAACTCGTTTGACTTTTCCAGATCGCGCGTGGGATTGCTGACTAACGTGCATGGTGGACTACCTATCCTGGCCTTTGGATTGGAGTTGTTGGGGTCCGTGGCAAGCAAAGACATGAAGCTGCATGGTAGGCCCTGGGAAGTGTGCTACATAGAACCATGTTGGAAAGAAAAATATTGAATAAAGTGGGGGGACCTGGGAATCGAACCCGGGTCCCAATACCTGCCTGCCAGCATGTTTACCAACTGTGCTATTGAGCCACTTTGATATTATAATGGATGTTGAATAAGATATGTGAGAAAGTGCTTGTAGCTTGAAAAACGCGCTAAATTCAAACCGTCCACTCTGGCTGAGACACGTCCTCCTTCTTCTTTGTGTTACCTGAAAACATGAGATAGATAGCGGGGGTTTTAAACCCCCACTAACCCTGAACCTGGAAAATAGCGATTAGGCCATACAAGAATATAAAAAGGGCGCGATGTGGTTGTTGTGTTCATATGAAGGTCACGAATCCAATGGTGCTGGTCTTATAGCCTAATTTTTCCAGAGGAACGAAACCCTCTTTCAAAGTCTCTGAAACCCTAAAAAGCTCTCATGGTAACTTTGCATACAGGCAATGATAATTCAATTAAATAGTACCAATAGATTCAGAATGTCCATGTTAGTATAAAACAATAGTTTAAATGTATGAAAAATGTCCAGAAATCCAAACACGATTATGCATAATTTTGAAAGGGAAGCAACTCTGTTTTACCAATTCTTTATGTATGGAGAGTGGAAAATGATTGAGGCACGTCCAAAAATGTCCCAGCAAGCCTTTGGAATGGTTCTTTCGCTTCGAAACACACTCTAGCTATGAAATCAGTTTTGAGAATTTTTTGGAAAAAATGCAAAGTTGGTTCTTGGTTCTGAGCGCAACTAGCCTCCTCTTTTGATTAGGGTTGTGATGTATATGTATATGTCAATGAATTAGGTTTACAAAACAAGTCCAAAATCCATTCAATCAATGCTTTTCAATTTGTGATTTTCATGAATCTTTTCCAATCTTTTTCATACCAATCTTATGCCAATCAATGGAGATTCTTGCCTTTTTGAGTATGCACGAAATATTGAGTGAATAATGAGTAGAACTGCTGCATAAAAAGATTTTAAAGGTGGCATTTAGTATTTTTTTCATATTTAATTTGAATTAAATGTCCATTAGCAATTTTGAGGCATTTGAAGCAAAGTTGACTTTTCAAAATTCTCAAAAATTTCCCAACTTCCACAAGGCATATCTTGCTCAATTTTTAAGCTTTGATCATGTTCATGGACATTTTGGAAAGGTCTTGAAGTACTCTAACCAATGCCTTTGGTCCCATGTCATTTTGATTTACCAATCTCAAGTTATGGTCTTTGACTTAAAGTGCCTTTTTGTTGACTTTTGAAAATGACCTATAATGTTGAGATTGATAACTTTTTGTGAGAGCATTTCTTGGAATTGAAGTGTGAAGATGAGTTGTAGGAAATGTCATTCTCTTCAAAATGAGCTTTGGATGGAATTTTTCTGATAAACCATGTGGAAGTTATGCCTTGGTAAATTTGCAGTTGACTTTTTCAACTGTCCAAAAATAGAAACTTTTGCATCTTGAGACTTTTTGGGCCATGCCTTGAGAATCATGATCAAGAATTGATCAAATGATGTTTGTGGCTTCAAAATAAGATGTTGACCAAAAATTTGGACTTTTGACTGTCAAATGACCATTTTGCCCCCTGCAATTGACTGTTGAGCAATTAGGGTTTTTGACTGTGCAATTTTGTGCTGTGAGTCTTGAAACTTGGCATGTGGATGTTTGGCAATGTTTATGGGCATGTGGGACTTGTTTGGACCCTTGGAAACTTCAATTTCTTTGCCAGAACCAAAACCCTAATTTTTGACTGTTAGGAGGCCATTGAACTGTGCAACCCTTGGGGAGATTTTGAAGCATGCTCTTGGCAAATCTTGAAGAATATGGGAGGGAAAATTTTGGGGTACAATAGTTTCCCCTGTTCAATCTTCTTAGACCTGAGGATGTAGATTAGCTGACGTGCCTTTCGTAATCCAAAGGTGGAAGATGATTGAACACTAGAGTGCCCAGAAATTTGCGCTCACATGTTGGCAGTGTGATGGTGGGAATGGGCTTATAGATGCCATTTGGAGATTGATGGATAGGAAGATGGGCTTACAGATTCCATGTTGAGAGGTGATGGATAGGTGGATGGGCTTATAGATGCCATCTGGGTATCGATCGCGTAAGAGTTTCCTTAGCGCGAACTTGCGTACCTGAAAAAGAAAATGATTACCTGGCCTGTTACAATGAGCTGGTCTTCATACTCTTTATATGGACGCACCCTGGTTGGTTACAGTAATCGGGTCTGGAGCTTCAAACGGTGATGAATGAATCAGGGATGGTTACTACCTCAACGGGACGATGAGATAACCTTGGGCGATTACTACCTCAACAGTAACGATGAGAGAATCTGGGGCGATTACTACCTCAACAGTAACGATGAGAGAATCTGGGGCGATTACTACCTCAACAGTAACAATGAGAGAACCTGGAATGTCTTCTACTGAGTCTTCATCAGGAAAATCTTCAGGAATCGATTTAACTGGACCATAGAAGGCTTTTGAATGGATAAGAATCAGAAAAATCTTTAGGAGTTGATTTAACTGAACCAGGCAAGGTCTTGGAATCTTCAACTGGATAAGAATCAGGGAGATCTTAGGGTCGATCTGACTGAACCAGAGAAGGCCTTTGACGGGATAAAAATCAGAAAAATCTTTAGGAGTCAATTTAACTGAACCGGACAAGGTCTTGAAATCTTCACCTGGGTAAGAATCAGGGAGATCTTAGGGTCGATCTGACTGAACCAGAGAAGGCCTTTGACGGGATAAGAATCAGAAAAATCTTTAGGAGTCGATTTAACTGAACCGGACAAGGTCTTGAAATCTTCAACTGGATAAGAATCAGGGAGATCTTAGGGTCGATCTAACTGAACCAGAGAAGGTCTTGGATTAACTTTGACTGGATAAGAATCAGAAAAATCTTAGAATCAATTTGACTGAACCAGACAAAAGTCTTGGAATATAGCTGAGAACTTAACTGGATCTTTCCTGAAAGGTAAAGGTCAGTCATATGCAATGCATGATATGGATCAAGCCATGATGTTCTCAACATAAATGAGATTGTAAGATATGATGCGTATATGCATGCTATAATGTATGGAAATGCGGTGTTTATGAATGTATGTTTTTTTCCTAGGAAAGTAAATCCTTGACGGGTGCCGGGAAGTCACATCCTGGGCTGGTGTTGGAGAATAGTGCTTTGTTGTCTCCGCTGGGGATGATAGTTGCAAGAATACCGGTAGGAGAAGATAACTCCATTGGGGGATGAACTTGGCAAATGGATTACTCTGCGGGGAGAAAATTATTCTAGCTACCTTGCTGGGGAACAATACTCTGTGGGGAGAGAGGTACCGTGCTGGGATGTTGATGATAACTTTGCTGGGGATACCGTTGATAAGTTGGAAGTGTTAATAGACTTCGCTGGGGATAGGAAGACTTCGCCGAGGACGATCTTTCCGTGGTTTTTGGCTGAGGATAACCCAGTTATATCCTGGTAGGGAAATAACCTTTGAATAAAGCCGGGAGACGCGTCCGTGCTCTGTAGGTGGCAAGCTTCCAGAATCTACTGGGGATAAGCTTACTGCTGGGGAGATGGATTCCACTTTCCTGGGGGACTTCAGACTGGACTCTCCTGGGGAAATTTTTGAACTGTAATTTTTGTAAGTTGAAAGAGGGAACCTATGTAGGGTTGCCTGATGATGAGCTCGTGTGAAGCTGCATTCTTGAAGAAAGGAAACTTGTGTAGGGTTTGCTGATGACGAGTCCGTGTAAAACTTCATCTTTGGAAAGAGAGAACCTGTGTAGGGTTTCTTGGTGGCAAGTTCGTGTAAAACTGCATCTTTGGAGGGAGGAAACCGGTGTAGGGTTTACTGACAATGAGTCCGTATAAGACTGTATCTAGAGATGAGAAGGAAACCTGTGTAGGGTTTACTGATGACGAGTCCGTGTAAAACTGCATCCTTGAAAATAGAGAACCTGTGTAGGGTTTCTGGGTGACGAGTCCGTGTAAAACTACATCTGAAGTTTTGAGAAGGAAACCTGTGTAGGGTTTACTGATGACGAGTCCGTGTAAAACTACGTCTGGAAAGAGATAACCTGTGTGGGGTTACTTCGGGATAGGTTCGTGTAAAACTTCCGGAGGAACCGGGGTAAGGTTACTTCGGGATAAGTCCGTGTAAGACTTCTGGAGGAACCGGGGTAAGGTTACTTCGGGGTAAGTCCGTGTAAGACTTCTGGAGGAACCGGGGTAAGGTTACTTCGGGGTAAGTCCGTGTAAGACTTCTGGAGGAACCGGGGTAAGGTTATCTTTGGAGGGTGAGTCCGTGTAAGACTTCGTCTGAAAATTGAGAAGGAACTGGTGTAGGGTTACTTTGATGATAAGTCCGTGTAAGACTTTTTCTGAAAGAAAAGGAATCGGTGTAGGGTTGCCTGTGGATGAGTCCGTGTAAGACTTTGTCTGAAAGTTGTGAAGGAACCGGTGTAGGGTTGCCTGATGATGATCAAGTGGATGATTGTCCTGTTTGGTTTTGGATATTAACCCATGATCAGTCGTCCACTGGTTTTTCTTGGCTTGTTACCAATGTTGATCTGGAATTTGTAAAGGTAGATGGTAATCATATTTGTATTAACCTTTCCTTGGTACTTTGGTTGACAGAGCAACTGGATCGCCTGGACGACTCATTATTGCCCCTGTTTCTGAGGTGAGGAAGGTACCTGTGAAGGTGTTTGATGATTGCCAATTGACAAATCTTCTTCTGGTAGGCAAGTGACGAGATGACAGGACATAGTCGTACGCTTTGATCCCTAACTTTTGCCTGGACCGCCCTTTCGGGTTTTCAGTCCACCGGGATACCCATTTTTGCCCAAGCCGCCTTTTCAGGTTTTCGACTTGCCGGGTATACAGATTTTTTTCATTTCATCCCTCATTTTTTGCCCAAACCCTTTTGGTTCGCCGGGAAGCCCTTATTTTTGCCTAGGTGTGTCAACCTAGCGGGTCTTTGATTACGCATAGTATTTTTTCCGACTATGTCCATGCTCTCAGGATATAGGGAGGTGCCCCTGTTATTGTGTTGCCACGCTACCAGAAGATGTTTGGTCATGCAAGATTTGTTGCTGGGAATTCATGTCCAATGCCCCAAGTGGCTCAGGCGGAGGTTTGCCCCTGGCTGTTTGGCATCTTGAG
This sequence comes from Vicia faba, assembly GCA_948472305.1. Classification (NCBI taxonomy): domain Eukaryota; kingdom Viridiplantae; phylum Streptophyta; class Magnoliopsida; order Fabales; family Fabaceae; genus Vicia; species Vicia faba. The sequence goes on along the minus strand of OX451735.1, from coordinate 322,740,787 downwards.
AGATTCCTTGAATCTTGACTGGACTGCCCCAGATGATGGACAATGATCAGGTCATGCCCCTTGATTGGAAGTGTTTCTTCCACTTGAGGTGACCTCTTTGTTGAGAAGACTTTTGTTCACTGGATGTTCGTCGTGCAAACTTCTATGCTGTTCAAACAAATAGTCGTATGCAAACAATGTTATTTTAAGAATGCAAAAGCTTATGTCTGTCTTGAAGTTTTTTGAAAATGCATTTTTTCAGTAAAACAATGTGATGTCAACTCAAGATTTTACAGCAAGCCTTCAGGAGTCAGGATACCTTTCGTAACAGTATGCTTTCGAACTAACCCATGCTTCAGCTAGGACTTTTAAGGGTTATAACGTGGCCTGGTTCATGGTTTAAGAAACAAAGGATAAAGGCTTAAATTATTTGTACCCACCCGCTCTTCGTGATGTTCTTCAATCCTAAACTCAGCTGATCGTGCGTTAGACCTTATTTGAGTTTTTGTCCTGATATTCTCGTGACGGTTCGGATGTTGATAGTTTATTTTGAATAGGCAGTCATTCCTTTTTGCTATTGAGGGTTTGTGGGACCTCTTTCCTCCTCTTTTTTTTGATTTCGTTATCCCTATTTTTGCCTGAACTGTTTCTTTTGTGATTACAGTCAGCGGGATGCCCCAGTTTTGTAAGTCTCCTTCATAGGTTTTGACTTAATGGGCTTTTATTTCTTTGAGATAATGACTTCTTGTCCTTATGATTATTCGGAACCATCACAGTCTTTTGTTTTGTAAGGACCTCTTTGGTGCCATTCGTTATGCACTTGGATCAACTGAGATAACTACCCTGCCCCAGGTTATGATTAAGGGTTTTAAATTTCGAAAAGAAAAACTCCTACTTCTTTGGCTCAGAGGGGTTGACGAGGGATTATCTTCCTTATAACTCAAGTGTTTAGGAATTGAAACAATGCCTGTACCTCATCAGCGGGGTCTGTTCAAAAGCATATTGTAAGGATCGTGGTATCGTTTTCGTCATCCTCCCTCAAGAGGCTTAGAATTTTCAGTCAAGAGTTGATCATCACAAAAATATGAAAGCAGTTTTAAGTACAGTAAACATAATTAATTCAAGACAGACATGTGTAATGCATTCATGAAATAAAAGAGTTTAACATGATAATTGTTTGTTTGAATAAAAAAGAAAAATACAACTTGAATTCAAATGAACAAAAATCTCTCAATCCTAGCCATGTTTTGGCAAGGGAGCAGTGATCACGTTAGGAGTCTCAACAGGCTCGAATTCGATCTCCTTAGCGTCGATCATATTCTGGATCTTATACTTCAGCGCCCAACAGTTCTCAGTATCGTGCCCCGGGCTATCAGAATGATAAGCACACCTCGCCTCTGGGTTGTAGTTTGGAGAGGAGGTCTTGGGATTTGCAGGAGGGTTGATCACCGCAATCAGATTCATCTTCAACATATGCTGCAATGCTTGTGACCACGACATGTTGATGTTGGTGAACTGTCTTTTAGGCTCGTCTGACCTTCGCTGATTTCCCTTTGGTGGTTGTCAGCATGGTGCAGAATCAGAGATCATGACTGCCCCTGCCTGTTGGTCACGACGACTCTTTTGACCGTATGCAGCATTAGACTCTTTCTTGCCCATGTAAGGCTTTTGGTGAGTATTCGAAGGTGTGGCCTCCTGAATCTTCTCGGCCTTGATACCAGCCTCAATTCTTTCCCCAGTCAGAATGAGGTCGGTAAAACCTGCAGATGAATTACCAATGAGATGGTTGAAGAAAGGCCCGGATAGGGTCCCCAAGAACATATCAACGAGTTCTCGGTCAGTCAAAGGTGGTTGTACCCTCCCAGCAAGGTCTCTCCATCTCTGCGCATATTCTTTGAAACCTTCTCCCGATCCTAACGACATACCCTGGAGTTGGGTACGTGTAGGAGCGAGGTCGGCATTATACTGATACTGCTTGTAAAAAGCAGTAGCCAACTCCTCCCAGTTACGAACCTTGGTTCCATCCAGCTGATAGAACCATTCGAGATGAGTCCCTGAAAGACTCTCCTGGAAGAAATGGATCCACAAGTTCTTGTCCAGAGTGTATGGTTGGATCTTCCGCACGTAAGACCTGAGATGCAGCCTGGGACAGGATGCCCCATCATACTTAGCAAAAGAAGGAACCTTGAATTTGTGTGGGATCACCACACCAGAAGATAGACCCAGGTCTCCGAAATCCAACCCAGGCACTTGTTGAATTTCCATGGCATTCAGACGATCCTCTAGTTGCTTGTACCGGTCCTCAACAGGGGGGTACTGTTTATCATTGAAGTATGTCTCGGTGTCAGAGACCACAGGGCTAAGAACCTCTCTCCCTTGGTGACTGCCTTCCCCCACAGATGGAGTAGTCCTCTCAGCTTCATTCTGCAGTGTGTTCCCAGATCTGCGTCTAGGGTTGAACAAAACAGTCCTCTTCTTCTTCTTCTGAATCAAAATCTTCAATTCCTTTTGACCTTGGGCTAGGCTCACAATCAACTCCTGGAATTGGGCATTCTGGGCCTGGAGGGCCTTGATAGCTTGTCCATTGGATGATTCAGGATTCATGATGACTGCTGAAACAAACAGCGAAGAAGGTAAGCAACCTGTAAAAGGGATACTTGTAATGCAATGACATGTATGTATGCATGCAATGTTTTCAAGGATCTCGCGGGGTAAACAAGAAAATTGTTAGAGTTGGGATCCGATAGCTTGATTGAAGGAACTGCATGTTGTTGAGAGTCCTTCTTCAAGGGTCAAGGCTCACCATATCGAGTGGGTCATAGCCTCTGACAACCTTGGCTAGAGGAAAATAAATCCCCTTTGCCCCTTGCTGGACAGTTGGTTCATCATGACCTGCATCACAAGCCCTTGATATCTTTGAAACGGGTTAGTCTTTATGTAGGATGCATGCAATGGTATGATGTTATGCTATGCATGGGGTAATGTAGGTCAACCCTGTTATGAGTCCCAATTAAGGACTGTAAACAAAACCTGCAAGAAACTCAAGTAAACCCTGTTATGAGTCCCGATTAAGGACTATAAACAAAACCTGCAAGAAACTCAAGTGTCAGATAACAAGCATGCAAATAGTCAAGTTGGAAGGCACACAAGTCACACATAAGAGCCCTTAGATTTTAGGCCAGCATGAAGTTTGGGGTACTACCCTCTTGAAGTTGGTTGGTTAAGACCTGTCCTATCAGAAGTAACCAGGTTCTAGAGGATCCCAATATCACTGACTACCCTCAATCGGTCATAACTCCAGCATCGCAATCTTTTCTTGCGGCCAGAACCATCACGAGAGTTTAGCCTCAATGGGCGTAGCATACTGCTACTGTTCTATTGGCCAAGTTGGGTCATTTAAGGTTCTAAGGTCGGTTGGTGCTTAACGACTCCTCAGAAGACCCATATTCTCCTCGTTGCGACACAAGGGATATCGGTACAGACCAAGGCGCCACACCAACGTAGCCACTGCTTCACCCATGTCGGTCTACGCCGGACAGGTCCCTCACAGCTTATGCTACCTAACAGGGTATCCCCAGATCCGGGTTAGGATCTATGTAACTCCAAAACAGCCCACAATAATAAAGCAAACAAGCACAACAATTGAAAACACAGTTATGAACTATCCTAAGGTACACCTCACTTTATAAGAGTGTCCCCAGCAGAGTCGCCAGTTCTGTGATCGGTGGATCTGGAACTGACTATTTAACGCTGGTTCGCGAAATGTCGCGGTAAGTAAGAGTCGCCACCGTCTTTTATTTTCTCCAACATGGAAAGGACAAAAGCACAGAAAAATTCTTTATTGAGATTAATTCTCGGTTCGGGAGGTAGATTTATAGAAAGGGAAGGTGTTAGCACCCTTTCTATCCATGGTTATCCATGGGCTCTTAGATACTTGCTCATTTGTGTTTTCAAAATGTTTGTTTGCTTTTCAAGGTGAGTGGGTTTGAAAAAATTTCCGTTTAAAATTTCAGTTCGACTCTTGTATCAGTCCTCAAGAGTGTTTGAAAAGTTGTTTTTTGAAAGCTTTTTGTAAAGTGTCGGTGTGAAAAGAAGTTTTTGATTTGTTTTTGAATTAGAGCAAGTATCTACGAGTCATCTACCTACCCTAAGGAATTAGTCTATGTAAATGTCCTTAAGGTAGTGCCATCCCACCATTGAGAGGTAGGTAGCACCACCGTTGGAGGTGTTCGGGTCAATTCGAGGATTAGGGACAGTGTGGTCACCAGAGCAATAGGAAGACACCTTAGAAGCTACCCCCATGCCATGTTCATGGACATGAGGACTTACTAAAACGTCCTCTACTCGACGACCACGTTTCGAGGGGCAAGGCAACTGTGAGGCGTACCCTAGGAGTGGTGTGTGAATCGTGTGTCATTTTCAGTTATTATTTGTCTTGATCATGCATTGAGTGTTCTACGTTTTGATTTTATTTTTGGGCATACTTTCTTTCATGTGATTATTAACAGTTAAAAGGTGCGGGAATTAAAATGCGGAAAATAAAGGTCGTACGCTATTACAAGGGCGCGGGTCCACATCGCCAAATTAAACCAAGACCCGATTTGAATAAAAATACGAAAAGTAAATATCCTAATTAATCTGTTACAAGGCTTTGGAGCAAGTACATAAATTTAAAAAGGAAATAAAAAGCAAACGCGCGAAATGGAATTATAATCGAAGGTGCGAGGGCGTTGGACCCTTTGAGGAAATTAAATTGAAATTATTAAATTAATTAAATTAAATGAGAAAAAGAACTTATTTTTTATGTTTTTTGGATTTATGAAATTAAAGAGAATTAATTAGAATTAAAAGTTAAATAAAACCCTAGTTCTAGATTGTTTTTAATTTATTAAAGAAAAACGTTTAAGTGTAACCTAATTTAACCCTAATTAATTATAAGTTATTTACAAAAAAATAATTAATAATTAGTAGTGACAAGAAAAAGATTATTTATTAAGAAAAAGAATAAAAAATGATAAAAGACCTATTTTTATGTTTTTTTATTTATTTAAGAAAATACATTAAAGTTTAAACCCTAAATTAAAACTAAATTAATTATTAAATTTATTTACAAAAATGATTAGTGAATTACCAATTAAATAAAACATATTTTTGTTTTTTATGATTTCTGGTTTTTTGTATTTTTATATTATGAAAATGATATTTTTGTGAAATTAATAAAACAAAGGCAAATAAAAGAATGAAATAAGAAGTAAAAATAAGGATATGCAAACCATAGGGGGTGAGTTGGCCCAAATGGAGGTGAAACTATGAACAATCAGGCCCAAGAAACATAGAACTCGTTTGACTTTTCCAGATCGCGCGTGGGATTGCTGACTAACGTGCATGGTGGACTACCTATCCTGGCCTTTGGATTGGAGTTGTTGGGGTGCGTGGCAAGCAAAGACATGAAGCTGCATGGTAGGCCCTGGGAAGTGTGCTACACAGAACCATGTTGGAAAGAAAAATATTGAATAAAGTGGGGGGACCTGGGAATCGAACCCGGGTCCCAATACCTGTCTGCCAGCGTGTTTACCAACTGTGCTATTGAGCCACTTTGATATTATAATGGATGTTGAATAAGATATGTGAGAAAGCGCTTGTAGCTTGAAAAACGCGCTAAATTCAAACCGTCCACTCTGGCTGAGACACGTCCTCCTTCTTCTTCGTGTTACCTGAAAACATGAGATAGATAGCGGGGGTTTTAAACCCCCACTAACCCTGAACCTGGAAAATAGCGATTAGGCCATACAAGAATATAAAAAGGGCGCGATGTGGTTGTTGTGTTCATATGAAGGTAACGAATCCAATGGTGCTGGTCTTATAGCCTAATTTTTCCAGAGGAACGAAACCCTCTTTCAAAGTCTCTGAAACCCTAAAAAGCTCTCATGGTAACTTTGCATACAGGCAATGATAATTCAATTAAATAGTACCAATAGATTCAGAATGTCCATGTTAGTATAAAACAATAGTTTAAATGTATGAAAAATGTCCAGAAATCCAAACACGATTATGCATAATTTTGAAAGGGAAGCAACTCTGTTTTACCAATTCTTTATGTATGGAGAGTGGAAAATGATTGAGGCACGTCCAAAAATGTCCCAGCAAGCCTTTGGAATGGTTCTTTCGCTTCGAAACACACTCTAGCTATGAAATCAGTTTTGAGATTTTTTGGAAAAAATGCAAAGTTGGTTCTTGGTTCTGAGCGCAGCTAGCCTCCTCTTTTGATTAGGGTTGTGATGTATATGTATATGTCAATGAATTAGGTTTACAAAACAAGTCCAAAATCCATTCAATCAATGCTTTTCAATTTGTGATTTCATGAATCTTTTCCAATCTTTTTCATACCAATCTGATGCCAATCAATGGAGATTCTTGCCTTTTTGAGTATGCACGAAATATTGAGTGAATAATGAGTAGAAATGCTGCATAAAAAGATTTGAAAGGTGGCATTTAGCATTTTTTTCATATTTAATTTGAATTAAATTAATTAATAGATTTAAAAATTCAATTAATAAATTAAAAATAAGAAAATAACTCCCCTTTGGGTCAATGGGTCGTGCATAGCTTTTGGGTGATGATTCTTGGAAGAAATTGAGGCCCATTAGCAATTTTGAGGCATTTGAAGCAAAGTTGACTTTTCAAAATTCCCAAAAATTTCCCAACTTCCACAAGGCATATCTTGCTCAATTTTTAAGCTTTGATCATGTTCTTGGACATTTTGGAAAGGTCTTGAAGTCCTCTAACCAATGCCTTTGGTACCATGTCATTTTGATTTACCAATCTCAAGTTATGGTCTTTGACTTAAAGTGCCTTTTTGTTGACTTTTGAAAATGACCTATAATGTTGAGATTGATAACTTTTTGTGAGAGCATTTCTTGGACTTGAAGTGTGAAGAGGAGTTGTAGGAAATGTCATTCTCTTCAAAATGAGCTTTGGATGGAATTTTTATGATAAACCATGTGGAAGTTATGCCTTGGTAAATTTGCAGTTGACTTTTTCAACTGTCCAAAAATAGAAACTTTTGCATCTTGAGACTTTTTGGGCCATGCCTTGAGAATCATGATCAAGAATTGATCAAATGATGTTTGTGGCTTCAAAATAAGATGTTGACCAAAAATTTGGACTTTTGACTGTCAAATGACCATTTTGCCCCCTACAGTTGACTATTGAGCAATTAGGGTTTTTGACTGTGCAATTTTGTGCTGTGAGTCTTGAAACTTGGCATGTGGATGTTTGGCAATGTTTATGGGCATGTGGGACTTGTTTGGACCCTTGGAAACTTCAATTTCTTTGCCATAACCAAAACCCTAATTTTTGACTGTTAGGAGGCCATTGGACTGTGCAACCCTTGGGGAGACTTTGAAGCATGCTCTTGGCAAATCTTGAAGAATATGGGAGGGCAAATTTTAGGGTACAACAGCGTGTTACTATCATTATTTTTTATCATTTATGTAATTGCCAACAGTTTGTAATAGTTTAAATTAGGGTATACTCTCTTTCCCGCAATTTTATGGTTTGTACCCCCGATCCCGAAGCCTTGTAAATGCGTAGGATTTTTATTTCCTGCACTTTACTTTCCGCACCTATAATATGTATGCTGGTATGTATATATAATTGTATAATAATTAGGCATGTATGACAAGATCTAAAACCAACCGGTAGATAACCTTAAACAAGATAAATAACTGAACTGAATCATTTGCACACTTGTACCTCTAGGGTAACCTCACTCGTTGCCTCAGAAAATGGTCATGTCCCTCGAACATAGGGATACCATTAGCAAAGACCCCCGGTTGAAATCATCATAAAGATCATAGTCCTGTGATGTCCCTCGAGTTGCCTATGAGAAATGATCTTGTCCCTCGATGTTGCCTACGAATATATGATGACAGTCCCTTCGAATTTCTAAGGTATCCCTATATGTTGACTTCTATGACCATAATAATGACCCTGTGCTCATCCCTCATACATCCAACGATAGGGCTTCCTACTAACTAATGGTAGGATATCACTATCAAAAGGAAGAGGAAAATAACGCGAAAGACTTTTTAGTAGGTAGATCGCTCATAATCGCTTGCTCACAAAAACAACTTTTTTCACAAATACTTCGTCTAAAATATTCTTAAAAAACAAACACTTTGTACGCATTCTTAACTGATACAAGAATCATTACAAATTTGTCATACTTAGGCATTTTTTTTCAAAATATTTTCAAACATGCACAATACAAAGCAATTTTTAAAACAAAGTAAGTTAAGCGATTAAGAGAAAATAGATAACTACAGATGAAAAGGGTGCTAACACCTTCCCTTTTCATAACCTACCCCCCTGAACTCAGAAAATTCTCAAAGGTCTTTCCTGTTCTTTTCACCCTTTCCTTTTTGGATAAAAGAAAAGCCGATGGTGACTCTAGCTATCCGCAACATTTGCGATAAAATACAAAAACAAGTCAGTTCTCCCACCGTATTACACTTACAATCACGATTCTGGGACCGTTATAGTATATTGAAAAGTTCTCGTGATATCACAATGGTTAGTTAACTTAACCTTTGTCGTATGTCTTTTAATAAAATTAAAAAAAATAGCAGTAGAACAACAATAGCAGTAAGAACATTAAAAACAACAACAAGAACAATATTGACAACAAGAACAACATGAAAAATAATAAGAACAACAAGAACAGGAACAAGAACAAGAACAAGAATAAGAACAACAAAAACAAGAAGAAGAAAAAAAAATAACAACAACAACAATAACCACAACAACAACGTACAATAACAACAATAACAAGAATAACAAGAACAACAACAAGAACAACAATAATAAGAACAAGAACAACAAAAAAAAACAACAACAACAATAAATAAAAAAATAACAATAATAACAACAACAACAACTAACGTTGCTAACTTGAATCCATGCTTTCCTTGTCTCATTCAAAATGGAGAATAAATGACGGAGTTCTAAAATTTAGAAATTAAAGAAATGATGCTTTCAAGTTTTGCTTATGGAAGAAATAATATTTTTAAGCTTGGTTTAGTGGAAAATTAGAGTTTCATAAATGAAAGATGATGTTTGAAGGTAGAAGATGAAGTTCGTCTAAGTTGGAAGTTTGTCTAAGTTTTAGGTTTCACGCGGATCGCTAACAGTGGTCTCTTGAGCATTGATAGTAACTGTAATGGACGGTTGAGATTTATTTAAGAATGGTGAAGAAACTCAATAAATATGCTACGTACAACAACGGTTGTATTAAATAACTGTTGTGATATGTATTTTAATAAAATATAAAAAATACAGCACTAGAAAAGCAACAACACCAAGATTCGAATTCATGACCATACACGCTACATAGTTGTATTAAATAACTGTTGTTGTATGTTTTTTAATAAAATATAAAAATACAGAAGTAGAATAACAACAACATCAAGATTCAAACTCATGACCATATACCTCTTTTTACCACGGTTGGAACTTCCAACCATGGTGAAAAGTGGCTTAAATATGAAAATTAAAAAATGTGCCTAGTTTAATAGATTCTACCATGGTGTATCCTTTGACGTGATGACTTGGGTGTTTTTGTTTGCGCGTTTTGTAGTAGTGATGATCACTTCGAATGACAACAATTTTAGAATTCAATTTATTTTGAGATAATTTGGCGAAACGTGTGAAAGATGAGAATGTTTTATCTTTGCTACGTAATAAAATAGTCCAACAAAATCTTGAGTAATCATATACAATTACAACCCTATAGTAATTACCATATATACTTTTGGTCTGTAAAGGTCCAACTAAATCCATGTGAGGGAGCTCAAGAGGTCTCGGGGTTGAAACAACATTTTTAGATTTAAAAGAGACTCTTGATTGCTTGCCCTTTTGACATGCATAACAAAGGTGATATTTTGAAAACTTTGTTTTAGGTTGACCAATTACTAAATCTTTTGTAACTATTTTATTAAGTGGATCAAAGTTGACATGAGCCAAACGTGTATGCCATAGCCATGAGTCTTCACTCATGGTAACAAGATATTGGGCATTATTCAAAGAAATTTCTCTTAAGTCAAGCATATAGATATTATTTACCCTTACACCATTAAACATACAATCCTTATTTTCATTATGTTCTATTATCAAATAATCTTTGGAAAAAGTTACCTTATACACATTGTCACACAATTGATTAATACTAAGGAGGCTATGTCTAAGGCCTTCAACTAACATAACATTTGACATAGTAATAGTTTAAGGATTACTTATACTACCTTTCTCAAGTATTTCACCTTTTTTGTGATCATTGTAGGATACATAACCTTTCTTCTTCGCCATAAAGTCATAGAATAGAGAAATGTCTCTCGTCATGTATCCTGAACATCCACTATCAATAATCCATTTCCTTGTCATAGCGTCAAGACACTTAACCTATGAAAATCAAACAAAAGTGGTAGGTACCCAATTCTCATTGGGTCCTTGGGAGTGTGTGAAATAATTGTTGCATTTTGGAAACCATTAGAAATTACCTTTAGGAATTAGAAAGCACCTAAATTTTCATTTTTCAATAGTGTGATCTTTCTTGCAACAATAGTGACAAAATAACCTATGATGAGATTCACTTTTGCCATTTGAATCCTTCTTAATCAAATTATAATTTTTATAAGGATTTTTTAACCTTTGAAGAATCAATAGCAAAAGTATCATGAGGTTGTGATGTCTTGTCTACTTTGGTTTCAAGAGTACACACCTCTTGTTGCCAAATTTGACAAGTTTCACAATTGAACCGACAAGATTTCTTATCCTCCTTTTTATTATTTTGACTATCTACAATAGATAGATTTAATGCTTTAAATTGCTTATTTTATTCTTCAACCTTTTCTTCCAAGTATGTAAAAACTTTCTCATTGGACACTAATTTTTTATGAGAATGTAATGCTTCTATTTGTAGATTTTCAAAAGCATTTTTTTCAATTCACTAAAAGAAAACTTATCAGCGTTAGAGTATTTAGAATGACTTACATTCTTTTTCTTGTTTTGACGTTGATTTGCCAAGAAACAATAATTTGTCTCTTCATCGCTATCACTCGAGCTTTCATTACTTGAGTCATCATTATCTCTATCCCAAGCAACATAGGATTTTCTAGAGTTTCTAGAATTGTTTTGTTGGCCCTTTCCTTTCTTATTATCAAGAGATGGACAATCCGGTCTAAAATGACTTGGCTTCCCACATTTATAGCATATAACTTTTGTCTTATCTCTTTTGATGTCTTCATCTTTTGAGGATATAGATTGTCTTCAAAATATCACAAGATTATTGTCGAAGTGTTTGACACCATTCTTTCGAATGTATCAATTGCATCTCCTTACAAATAATCCCATTTGTTCATCATCCGAATCTTCTTCATCACAAGAACCACTATCATTAGTGTGCTCATCCTTTGAGGATATTAAACTTGAAGCCCTAAGAGGTTTATACTTTAATCCTTCCTCCTTATAGGTGTATTTATCATTTTTCTTCTTTTTCTCAAGCTTCTTTTCATCGTGAAAACATTATTGTCTATATCTGCATCATTTATGGGAATTTGTTTTCAAATAAAATAAGCATCTATAAATGATAGTAGTTTGCACTCGGCTAAGCTATTTACCAATTTATCAATACTAGAGAATGGTTATGAATCTTTGAGGAAATCCTGATTGATGTCAGTGTAGTTAACACATAGCCTTTATTTTTCTAACATTTTTTAACCAGGACAAAGATTGATAACCATTTAGTGTACTTTGGTTCATATATGAAGATAGCCAGAAGTAACCATTGACTTATGCTCCTTGTGGCATCCACCTTTTCGGGATATTTTCTCCTTCTCCTCAAGGCCACATATCCGATGGATGGATCAATATTAAATTGGGACCAAGCCACACTCAGGGTCAATATTGGGCATGTCATCCATCAAAATCGTGAAGAGGTCGACATTGGCTTTAAGACACTTGATGAGGTTTCTCTATACTAGGGATGGTAGATCGAGTTATATCTTTACCTTTATGACTGGATTCTCATTGAGTTACACGACTTTGAATTCTCCATCTAGAATCATTCTATGGGTTTTCATATTTCCCCTGGATGGAAGTTGTGTTCGTCGTCTATTGCTAACTCATCTGTGTGCTCTTTGATCCTTCAACTCTCGTTAATTTATATGTGATTCGAGGTACCTCTCTTCGTAGATATCTTGGTTGGCTTCTTCAAGTTGGGTGAGCCTCTATTAATTGAGGATATAATAGAATATGGTACCGAGATGAAGGTTGGAATCATTTCAACAATTATGATTGTAAGTTTAGATGTTGCCATTGCCGATTGAAGGAATTTGCAATAAAACTGTGCAACAAAAAAATCTAATGACTTGATGTGGACTTTTGTGAGATTCAGACAACAATTTCCCCAGATGATGTCACTATTGTAGCGAGGAACGGGAGAATGGTTACATGTAAGCATAGAGCTCTTATGACTCAGTGGTGTGGGCCTTCAATGCGGTGGATGTAAAGGTGTACTTACAAGATTAGTATTACAACGCCAAGTCAATGGGGAATGAGAATATAAAAATGTAACTTTACAAGAATGAATAATAAGTATATTTTATTTTACATAGAAGAACTTTTATATTTTAGTTTTAACCGCTTTTGTCTAACCCGATGTAAAAATGCGAAAGACCAACTGATTAGATCCAACAATCGATGATGGATAAACGACCTCGGTCTAATGTTCAATCTTCTAGAGATGTTCTATCTATCTATCACCCATGCGAGAATATTTTATATTATGTTAGAAATCCACCAAAACCTATGATGAATTTATCAATCTTGATGAACAAGATTATTATCACCACACAACAACAATGAATTATATGAAAGAAAGAAAGAATGAGAAGACAATTATTTTCTGTAGAGTTTCTCTCTACCCATAATCTGTGGAAAATTTTATTCACTTACAACTGCAAATTCTGTGAATACAACTTAATTGACTTGATTACAAAAATAGGGGTTACTCCCTATATTTATAAATTTAGGTTAGCTTGCTCCCTAAGCCAGAGCCCAAAACTATGAAAGCCCAAAATACCTATTTTGGAACTAAATCAAATCTATCTATTTTTAATCTAAATCAAATCTAAATTTAAAACCAAATTAAATTTGTGTGTATCCTGCTTCGATACACAAACTCTTTGACTAGACAATGCTTTCCATCGAGCAACCTGCTTCAACAACATCTAACCCTTAGACACACATAGTTTCTAAACACATGAATTACAATTTAACACACCACCTAATTTATTGTGTCTAAACTATCTATATTCATCATAGATCTTAGTCTTCTAAATACTTCAACTTGCACTACCTTCATCGTGATGTCTGCAATTTGATTCTCAGTTCTACATTGTTCCAAGTTCATCTCCCCTTCTCCTACCTGCTCTCTAAGATAGTGAAACCTCATTTCAATGTTCTTTCTTCGACTGTGACCTATAGGGTTCTTCGCAAGATTCATAGTTGACATGTTGTTGATATTTATGGTAATTGCTCCATGATCTTTCCTTGTTATCTCTTCGACCAAGTTCACCATCCAAGTTTCTTGAATTACACAAAGAGAAGCAGTTATGTATTCTGCTTGGCATGATGATAATGTCACTACTGGTTCCTTTCTCGAACTCCAAGCAACTGGTGCACCATAGCATAATCACATATGCTGTTGTGGATTTTCGATCCTTAACATTGCTACACCAACTCGAATCAGTTTATCCCACTAGCTTGCATTATTTTCTCGTATCAAATGCAGGAAATAAAATGACATACTCGAGAGTTCCTTTGAGATACCTTAGTATCCTCTTCGCTATTGCTAGATGTGATACCTTTGGCTTCTGTATGAATCTACTTACCATACCTACATTGTATGCTAAGTCAGGCCTTGTATGATAAAGGTATCTTAATTACCCGATAAGTCTTCAGCATTGGCTTAGGTCGACATCATCTTCTTCTGCATCTTTCGACAATTACAACCTTGATTTTGCAGGTGTCGAAGTCGAGTTGTATTCTTTCATCTCAAATATCTTATGAATTTCTCCTGCATATCTTCTTTGATGTATCATCAAACATCTATTTCTCTTGTAGAATTTTATGCCAAAGAAATATGAAATGTTACCCATATCAGACATTTTGAATTCCTTGCTGAGATCACCTTTGAAGTCTTCAATCTCCTTCTTGCGACTACATGTTATTAACAAGCCATCGACATAAATTCATAGTATAAGTAATTCACTATTTCTTCTTCTTACATATACTCCATGTTTAGTTTTGCACTTCACAAATTCCTTCTCCCTTAGAAAATTATCAATTTTCTTATTCCAAACTCTTGGAGCTTGTTTCAATTCATACAGGGCTTTATGCAGCCTGTACACCTTTCTCTCTTCATCGTGTTTCACAAACCCAACTGGTTGTTTAACAGAAACTTCTTTGTCTAAGGGTCCATCCAGGAATGCATACTTCACGTCCATCTGACATATGTGCCAAATATTTATTTCTGCTAGATCAACAACTAACCCAATTGTTTTGATTCTATCCACAAGTGCAAAAACATCATCGAAGTCGATTCCTTCCTTCTAAAGAAATCCTTTCACCAAAATTCTTACTTTATGTTGAGTTACTTCCCCTTTGGGATTCATCTTCACTTTGTATACCCACTTGACATCAATTTCCTTCTTGCCTTGAGGCAATTCGACAAGTGAACAAGTGTTGTTGTCTTTGATATATTTCACTTCTTCATTCATTTCTTTCACCCACTTCGAATCTTTCAATGCTTCAGCTGCATTGACAGGTTCGACATCTGCATATAAAGCATAATGCACCAGCTCACCTTTGTTATCAACCACATCATCTGATGTAATCACACAATCTTGCAACCTAGCAAGCATGTGTCTTATTCTCTGAGGTCTTCTTGTACTTGGTTGATCTCTAACCTCCTCTTGTCTAACTTCCTCTTGTCAGACTTCTTTTTTGACTTGAGTTTTTGGTTCTTCAAGTAAGATTATCACTGAATCTTTCTTGACATTTTTAGTCCAATCCCATTCTTTAAGCTCGTCTATGATCACGTCCCTGCTTATTACAATTTTCTTGTTCATTGGGTCTAACAATTTGTAACCTCCTGTCGAATAATATCCTACTAGGATCATCTGACTCGACTTGTCATCGAGTTTTCTTCTCAACTGATTTGGAACATGTCTATGTGTAATAGATCTAAATATCTTCAGATGACTCAAGCTAGGATTCACACCAGACCAACATTCTTCTACAGTAATTCCTTCTAGCTTCTTCGTAGGACATCTGTTCAAAATATATGTTGTAGTCGACACAGCTTCACCCTAAAACTCTTTAGGTAAATGCTTGCCTTTCAACATATTTCTCACCATATTCAAGATGGTTTGATTCTTCTTTTCTGCAGTTCCATTCTGCTGTGGAGTGTAGGGTGACACCACTTCATGCACAATCCCCTATTTTTTACATAATTTGTCGAAGTCTTTTGACACATATTCTCCACCACCATTAGTTCTCAAAAATTTGAACTTTCGACTACTTTGTCTTTCGACCAAAGAGTTAAACTTGGCAAATACCTCAATCACTTTACTTTTCTTCTTGACCAAGTAAATCCATAGTTTTCGACAGTAATTATTTATAAACGTGACAAAGTATTTGTTACCTTCAAACGAATCCACCTGGGTTGGTCCATATACATCAGAGTATATGAGTTCGAGGACAGCTTTCGACTTGATTCATGCATCCTTACTGAAGTTATTCTTGTGTTGCTTCTCTTGCACACATTCCTCACAAACCTCATTTGGAATGTCGATTTTTGGAAATCCTGAAACCATATTTCTTGTCTTCAAATATCTGATGTCCCTGAAGTTGAGATGGCCAAGTCGATAATGTTATATCCACTCATCTCTACTAGCTGCAATCGAAAGACACTTGTGCTCTATCACATTAAATTGAATCTTGAAGGTTCTATTTTGAGACATAAGAGCCTTCAATATTAACCTTCCATTTATATTAAAGACTCTCATCATCTTGTCTTTGACCGACACTTTGTAATTATTTTTGACCAACGGACCTATGCTGAGCAAGTTGCTCTTCATGCCTGGTATGTACAACACATTGGAAATTACTGACCCTTTGCCATTTTTGTTCATAATCAAAACATCTCCAATACCTTCAGCTGTTAGAGTATTGTCATTTGCGAATATCAGTGTTCTTCGTTGAGGGTTTCATGTTGACAACCCAATCTTTTCTTTTAGACATGTGTGATGAGCATCTTGAATCCAAGTACCATTATTTCTTGAATCTCTCTTCATATCTTGTTGTAACCATCAGCATCATCTCTTCTTCTTCATACTTTGCGAACTTTACATCACTTTCTTAATTCTTTCGCTTTTCTGGACAATCACTACAATAGTGACCATACTTTTGACAATTGTAACATTGAAAGTGACTCTTGTCAGATTTTCGACCACCACCTCTTCCTCTATTTGCAACAACACCTCTTTTGTTGCCTTGGTATAGTCTTCTCTGATTTGACACATTTTCTTCGTGATGATTTCCTCTACCACTCGAATTGTTGTATCCACCTTTATCTTTATTGTAGAACCATTTTCCTTTTCCTTTATTGTCTCTTGCTGATTGAGCCTGCAAAGCCACATTACTTTTCGACTTGCTTGCAGCTCTTTCAGCCATTCTTTGTTCGTGAGATTCAAGTGTCCTTTTAAGCTCTTCCTTCGACAAAGATGACATGTCCTTCGACTCTTCTATGGCAACTACCACATGGTCAAACTCCGGATCCAAAGATCTTAAGATTTCGAAACAAGAGCTCTTGTTATTAATGTCTCTCCACAAGTCTTGATTTGATTCACTAGTTTCATAACCCTAGTGAAGAAATCAGATATGCTTTCGCTATCTTCCATCTGAAGCAATTCATGCATTCTTTTGTGAGTTTGTAACCTCACATATTTCACCTTTTCAACGCCTCCAAACGATTTCTTCATAATCTCCCAGGCTTTTCTTTGCAGATTCAACACCAATAACCTTTTCGAAATTATCTGGGCTGACACATTGGTGAATTATAAAGAGATTTTATAATTCTTCTTCTTCGATTCTCTATATACAACTTCTTCTTCCTCTAAAGTGTCTTCATCAGGTGGTTCTAATCCATGTTTCACAAGATCCCAAAGACTTTGAAAATAAAATATAACCTTCATCTGTTTTCACCAATTCTCATAGTTATCACCTTTAAGAATTGGGAGACTTGCTGAAAATTTTTCGTTAGCGTAATTCATCGCCATCATGAATTTCTTCTTCTTCTTCTTCACCGATCGTTCTTTATCGTTCTTCCCTTGAATCACTCAACCGGAGCTCTTGATATCAGATGTTAGAAATCCACCAAAACCTATAATAAATTTCTATCAATCTTGATGAACACGATTGTTATCACCACACAATAACAATGAATTCTAAGAAAGAAAGAAAGAATGAGAAGACAATTATTTTCTGCAGAGTTTCTCTCTGCCCGCAATCTGTGAAAAACTTTATTCACTTGCAACTGCAAATTCTGTGAATACAACTTAATTGACTTGATTACAAAAATAGGGGATACTCCCTTTATCTATAGATTTAGGTTAGTTTGCTCCCTAAGGCAAAGTCCAAAACTATGAAAGCCCAAAATACTTATTTTGAACTAAATCAAATCTATCTATTTTAAATCTAAATCAAATTTAAATTTAAAATTAAATTAAATTTATATGTAGTCAGCTTCAATTCATAAATTCTTTGATTGAGAATAGTTTTTATCGACACACGTAATTTCGACACACGTAAATTACAATTTAACTCATAGAACCTTCTTTGCTAGCCTAAATAGTTGACATACAAAAGCCACGTAAGAAAAGACTAATTGTTCAAACAAGAGGGCCCCCACAATATTTTTTCAATTTCATCAACTTTGTTTGTTTATGACATTTTCTTTCCCTTTCCTAACTTTAATCTTTTATATCTTCACGAAATTTAGAAGTTGGAATTGTACAACCAAGTCACAAATACAAATATGATCTACTCCGATACTAAATATAATAGACACTTATATCAATAAAAATAGATATTTTTAGCTTAATTTAAAACTTTAAGTAAATAAATAAGTTCTATTGATCAAACAATTTCTTTTATTTATTATCAAAGAGTGTAATAAATTAATAAATTAATTTTTTAGTAGTTCTTGTGTAGACCCATACATCTTATCTATCTGCCATACCATGAATGCAATGCCGTGCTGGCTAATCCAGAGACTCATCATTTGCGTTTTAAGACCATGTCAAAACTATGGCTTGCTTCTTCATGCTCTAGTACCGTGCTTATTTTTCACCTTACTTTCTCTACTCAAACGTACGTTTTGTTTAAGCTTAAGCTTATTTTTATTCAAAGGTACAACACAAAACAATGGTGTACAAGTGTTAGTATATGAATTACTTGCTGTTACGTTTACGCGGTTTCACCAACTTCCATTCATCTATATCACTTTATTGAACGGTGATAGAATAATACAAAATTTTGAGTTTACTTTTTCTTTTGTTTTAAGCTAAAAATAAAATATTACTAACATAAATTTAGTAATAGACTAAAAATATCTTAGTTATTATGAGACTAGTATCAATCTAATACTGTAGAAATTCAACAAAAATTTAATATACATTTTTTACAAAAAAATTAACCTCTTCGCTAGCTTTATAGTTAATTTTATGGTTAATATTTTTCTATTATAAATTTATAACATGTGTTGAGCATAGGTTTTTCAGTTAGTGCTTGTTGAATTTTTTTTTAATAAAATGAGTGGCGAACACGAGAGGACATTGATAATTGAAATGTGAAAGGGAATATGATATTGATAACTTGGAACCGCAAAAAAGATACCATAAAAATATAAAAATAATGTGAGATTAAACATAATTGTATTCATGATTTAGTAATTACAATTAATAAATAGTGAATGGATTTAAATTTGATAGAAAAATTAATTAGCATATTAAACAGGTCTATTTTGGTGTTAAAAATACTTGGCAAATATTAGCGTATAATTTTTTTGTGATAGCTACATAATTGACTATAATGAGACCGACATCACCAAATCATTTTCAAAATCAAAACATATAAAGTCATTTATATACATATAAGATTGTGATAAGATTGTGATGTATTACTATTTTATTTATAAATAGTGATTACCAATAATATTAACAGGACTTTACGATTTTATAACCGACACTTAATTATATATAAAGCTTTTCATTGTATGTAAATTAATGACTTGGTAGTAACATAAAACTTTGGTTGAAGTTAACGGGTGAAGAAAGAGTCCAACATTTTACTTTAAAAATAGAGGACTTGAGTGTTTTATTGAAGTCCACATTTACACTTTTCTTTTTTTTATTATTAGAAAAGATTAAAAGAATCTACTATATTTTAATTTTTATATGAGTAATAAAAATCCTCTTTATTTTCTCTAAGAAAGATGTATAAGCTGTTAATTTTAAATCTATGAACGAAGCCAACAAAATTTAAGGATGATAGTGATGGGGTTGTGGTATGACCAGAAACCTCGTTCTATAATCAAGTTATTATTTTTATATACATTATTATTATTATTATTATTATTATTATTATTATTATTATTATTATTATTATTATTATTATTATTATTATTATTATTATTATTATTATTATTATTATTATTATTATTATTATTATTATTATTATTATTATTATATATAACAAACAAAACATATTATATTGTATGAAATAAAGGATATATACTCTAAAACATTTTATATATGTTAAATACTAAATCATATTATTATTTTTAAATAAATAATATGATATAATTAAATGACAAAATTTCATTGAATATTGCAATCTTTTAATTATATATTAAACAAATATATTAATTGATAAAAATAACAGTTAATTAAAAATCAGTTGATAATTTATATAGTTTATTGTTGATGCTTAATGACTCTTAGTTATAACTTATAATTAAATAGATAATAATTAATAATTGATAAAACCAATTGAAATATTGAGTAATAGTATTAATGTTTTAGTGTATTTTAATTAAAATTTATATTTATTTAGCAATTTTTATATATTAAATTAGTTTAAAAATAAATTTAGTATCTAAGCATTTTGACGATTTTATAGATATTAAAAAATGTAATTATTATTATATTAAAAAAATACAAAAAATTTTTATAATATTATTCTTTATTAATGGCATGCTGAGGATAAACTAAAAAAATAAAATTCTTAAAATATAATAAAAAATAATATTAATAATTAAAATAATTTATATATGTGATACAATCTTATATTTGTAATACCTTTATAAACACTTTGAATAAAACACATATAAGTATTTTATTTTAAATTAAGAATGTTATAAGATCCACATATATTTTATTCAATAAAAATAAAGAAGGTTCTAATCTTTCTTTTTAATTAATACAAATATATTTTTCTGGTCTGGAAATAATAATATAATAAAAACGTGGAGAGAGTAAAAAGAAAAAAAGAAAAGAGTAATATTTTATAGTTAGAAGAAAATAATAGAGAGAGATACGAAAGTGATAAATGTTAGTATAAATAATGTAATGTGGACACCATAATTTTCGCCGAGTATTCAATTTCAATCCATAACATTAACTCCCCATCCTCTCTTCTTCTCATCCGTTACAATCACAAATTCACGATACTCTGTTTCTTTCTTTCACCAATTTCTTCTCTTCTTTTCTTTTGAGTTTTCTCTCCATTTTCTCGCCAAATTCCCCTCCCTTTTCCGTTAATCACCCCCCCACTTCTAACGCTTTCTTCAATCCTCAACTATCTCTCTATCTATGTCCCTTCCTTTCCGTTTTCATCTCTTAACAACAATCTAGTTTTTTCCCCTTCAGTTTCATGAAAATTTTGCTTAACAATCCATAGCTTTCAATTCACAACATTACCAAACCAAAGCTAACAACAACAAAAAACAGACAAAGTTATAAATAGATTATGACAACGAGTTTTTACGGTTAATTTGCTGTTTGTTTCTAAGTCAAATAATAGAAACTGTTTTTTTTTTTTTTTTTTACTTTTCCATTTATCTTCTTTCAAACACTAGTTTCATTTCCCAAATTAATCTATACACCTTTTTTTTCTCTCCCTTTTCTGGGTTGTTTTTTTTTTTTTCTTCAGGGTTGGGAGAGAAGCTGAAAAAAACACCCTCTTTTCCTCTTCCTTCCCTTCTCTCTCTCTCTCTCTTCTCTTTCTCTCTCTAAAAGAGTCATGATTTTTAATAAAGGGTCGATGCATTCTAACCTTGATTGCTTCGTTCGGTGTACAACACCGGTTGTTCAATCTCAGTTTCTACCTAAGGTATTGTCTTATTTTTGTTTTTGATGTTTTTAATGATTTTTTTTTATTTTTTTAATGTTGTTGTCTTTGTTTGTTTTTTTTAATGTTGTTTGTTGTCTTGTCTTGTTTTTGTTTTGTTTGATGAAGTCGGAGATTAAAAACCTGAACGGTTTGTGGCAACCGTGGGAAAGAGAAACAATGGAATATTTTACATTAGGTGATCTTTGGAAATGTTATGACGAATGGAGTGCTTATGGAGCTGGTGTTCCAATCACTTTAACTAGTGGAGAAACACTTGTTCAATACTATGTTCCTTATCTTTCTGCAATTCAGATTTTCACTAGCAACACTTTCAGGTAATTAATTTCAATTAATTCAGATTTGATCGTAATTTTGTTGACATAATTTTAGTTTTTCATCTTCAAATTCAACCATTGTTGCTTTCATTGGTGTCCCCTACATGTCTAACCATAGGACATTTTGAAATTCAAACCCCACTAGAGAAAATTAATGATATTGTTACTGTTTTTTAAGGTCAAACTTTTGCACTAGCTACATAATTAATTATATTAGGCTTTTAAATGGCTCTAATCTTTACAAAACCGACTTGTAACTTCTTTGACTTGTTATGCATATGACGTAAGATGTCACCATTTATAAGTTCTTTAATGGAGGAAATTTGAAATGGGTATTTCAGGGAAGAGACGGAATCGGGTGATTGTGAGACAAGGGATTCATGCAGTGATTCTTATAGTGATGAGAGTGAATGTGATAAGTTATGGAGATGGGATGGAACTTCATCAGAAGAAGGAGGATATGAACAAGATTGTCTCTGGCATATGAATGATAGATTGGGTCATCTTTATTGTCAATATTTTGAAAGATCAAATCCTTATGGAAGAGTTCCTCTAATGGATAAGGTGTGTCAATATTATCTTGTTATTCATTACTTTATCTCTATGCTCTACCTTTTTTTCTTCTTAAATTGATTAGGTATAGACAAAAATCGGAGAATTTGGATTTCATTTGATCACGATTTCCACTCATTCACGTAATCAATGAATTGATAACCGTTAAATTGAGATCAGATGATCATGATTTTATTGTAGAGTTTGATTTTTTTTTAAATATAGACTGAACATGAAATGTAAACTGTCGAATCTTAATCCAGATCGAATGTGCGAATATTTAGAAGTTGTGAATGTAAGAAATCCTAATTTGGAAATTATGGTATAGTAACAATAATTTGGTGACTAGTGATATGGGCATCCCTAAAGAGATAAATTCTAACTTTTGACCTTTGAATAAGTAAAAGCTCATTTTGTTTTGAACTTATAAGTGGAAATGGAAATTATTAAGCATAATTCCTTTTTTTTTCTTCCCTTTATTTCATATCAATGTACTTGTCAATCATGCCCTTATAGCATAAGTTCTTCTTCCACAACTTTTATCTAATTTGGATGGCTACTATCAATTGTTACAAAAAGAGCTTAAAATGAATCAATCATATAAATAAATGGTAATGTAGAAAAGTATAGAGATTCCATTGTTGAATTTGTAGCATTATTTTATGAATTTCAGATATCTGGATTAGCTCAAAGATACCCAGGGTTGATGTCACTAAGAAGTGTGGATCTTTCACCAGCAAGTTGGATGGCTGTTGCTTGGTAACCAACTTTGTCTCATCCTATCCTATCCTTAACTACCTATTTACTTCTTCAACATAATTGATTCTCTCTATCTAAGTGCTTTTGTGGCAATTTTTTTTATTAAGGAATATTCTGTTTTAATTTCCAGGTACCCAATTTATCATATTCCTATGGGCAGAACAATTAAAGATCTTTCCACATGCTTTCTTGCTTACCACACACTTTCATCTTCATTTCAAGGTACTTATTTCCTATTTATAATTTTTTATATTAAATTAAAGGAAAATTTGACTATATTACCATAGTTTTACATAATTGTCTGAGTCCGAATCCGAATCATCTGCAGGCAGTCATAACCATACGAGTTTATTCATTAAGATGTATCTTAGTTATTTGATCAAGATTGAAATTTTAGATGATAATTTCAATTTTTAGGTTTAAAAAATCAAAATCTATTTTGAAATTTGAATTGTTTCAACTTGATTAAAAGGTTAGGATGTGTCACACTCCAAATTTTCATAATATTTTTAATGGAAAATACACATACTAGTACTTACAATATTTATGTTTTTTTTTTTAAATTAAACTTAAATTCTTTGCAACATGCTCCATTTCAAGCTCAATTTTGATGGCTAGATTAATCCAATGGTTGAGAGTACTCGAACGAAGCTGGCTTAACGAGACGATCCGAGCGTGTCACATTAATTACCACCTATTGTTAATGTACAAATTATTGAAAGTTATTAATTATGTGTAGGAATGGACCTTGATGATGATATTGAAGGTGGACAAGAAAAGAAAAAGGAAGGAGAAAACATCTCATTGCCAGCCTTTGGATTAGCAACATACAAGATGCAAGGTGGAAATGTGTGGGCAGGAGGCAATCGTGGTCGGGACCAAGAAAGACTTGTGTCACTATTAAGTGTAGCAGACTCATGGTTAAAGCAACTAAGGGTTCAACATCATGACTTCAATTATTTCATGGGTATTCGACATGGCTAAAATTTTATCCAAAAGGGATTCATTCCACTACCCAAAAAAAAAATATATATCCTCCTTTTCTTTTAGTTTTTTTTTTAATTATTTGTCTATGCACTTTCTTGGACCATTAATTGCTCCTTTTTCTTTGTCTTTAATTTATTGAAGGGGTGTGCGAAGAATATTAATGAGGATATGTATGTAATAGTAGTAGTAGTATAACCCTTGAGAGCATTTTAGGACCAACCTTGAAAACCCTTTAAGTATAAAGGGTGGTTGATGAATTGAGTTCTTTTAATAGATAGACTTATATGTTCTAAAAGGGAATTGGAGAGATGGGTATAGGAGTGAGGGAAGAAGGGGGTCTTGAGAGGGACTGAAGTGAAGAACTATATATAGCACTTTGAGCTGCTTTGATATTGTATAGTATTTATGATTGTATTGTATTATCTATAAAAATATTATAATACAAACATCGTATTTTTTTTATAAATTTAATATTCTCTACGTGCAGCTGTAGAGATTAACTCTAATAAATTGCATCATAACGTGTTTACTAGATATTGTATATGGTTATATTTATCGCTAAACATAATTTTATCTTTTCAGAATTTACATTTATATTAGTCACTTGCTATTGACCAGAAGTTATGGTTAATGGATTTGATAAGTGAATGATGTGAAAATATGTTCACATTTTCCAAATTGTGTTTATGTGTCATCATCTTATTTCCACAAAGATTAATGGGGTTTCATTGTTTTTGTTTTGGTGCGCATCACTTAACAAAGAAAAAGAAGGAAAAAAATGCAAGTAGGTGTAGGGTTTCATGGAAAATGAATAGACAATTGCTTGGTCTTTTTTAATCTATATATATATATATATATATATATATATATATATATATATATATATATATATATATATATATATATATATATATATATATATATATATATATATATATATATATATATATATATATATATATATATATATATATATATATATATATATATATATATATATATATATATATATATATATATATATATATATATATATATATATATATATATAATTTATGCTATCATTATTTCAATCTTATTCATTTGGTATTTAATGAATTTCACAAATTTATTTATTTATTTTATTTTTGATTAATGATTAATTTCTATTTCAATCTTTTCTATTTTATTTTATTTACGTATTTGTTAGATTTCATAGATACTTTGAAAATTTTTACTATAATTCTTAAACATTATTATTAGTTGCTGCAATTAAATTAGTTAAATGACGAGATTTTTATTACTCCACTTGAATTGTATAATACAATTTTATTATTCAATTATACAATTTTATTATATTGGAACCAACGTTTTTGTCAAAAAATATTATATTAGAACTATCGTATAAAATGAATACTGTCAAATTTACACAAATATACAATGAACTCTGCCAATTACACAAGTATACAATGAATACTGCAAGAATAGAATGAATATTGTCAAATTTATTTGGTTTTTAGAATTTTCACATAATCAATAATCAATTTTTTTGGATTCTTGCATGTTACTGTATAATTCCTATCATTCACTTGTAAACTTAAGGTTTAGTTTTTTTTCTATTTTTCTTCATTCTCTTACTTTTTCAATAAAAAAAAATCTTAAAATTCATTGGATTTTGATACAGTAAAAGGTTTAACTTTGGTTCTATTCTTCTTCGTTTTCTTACTTTTTCAATAAAAAAAATAGTTCATGTTCAAATATGTTTAATTTTGTTTTCTGATTTTTTACGGGTTATATCGCGCAATCTTTTCATGTTTAGCTCATAAAATCAATTTTTTTAAGATATTTGTTATTAATGTGAAAATTATTCCTCTTTTTGAGAATGACAAGTTTGATATTAACATAATCTAGAGAGATAATTGATTTATCGTAAATACAAGTAGTTGCATTGTGTAAATAAAACACAAAATAATATATTTAACATTTATAAGAATGTTATACAAAATCATTTTCATATCTTTTTGTAGGGAAGGGCAATTAAAAGTTATTTCAAAAAACGTGTACCAAAAGTTATAAGAGAATTATGATTATATATGTATAGATTTGTCAATTTTATTATAGTAATTATTTTATTTTATAATTTTGATTTTAATATTATAATATTATTGTATTAATTCAAGGTCTGATTAGAATATTTCAAGGTCTCACTTTAATAGTTCTATGTATTTTTTGTGTTAATTAAATTTATAATAATAGTAAATAATATTTTTGTGTTAATTCAAGGTCTGATGCTAATAGTTTTTTATTTATATTTTTTGTTTTTTCACCCTTCATGTTCTAATACATCGCGATCTGATCAATATATTTGTATTAGTCGAAAGTTTGACATTAGAGACGGACTTAACGGGATTTGATCAATAAAATTGCATTAGTCGAAAGTTTGACATTAGAGACAGAGTTAATAGAATTTGATCAATGGATTTTTCTTCTCGATTATAGTGATATTGAACATTAAATATAATTTAGTTGATATTTGTTAGAAGCTTTAACATTATAAGTGATATTGAAAATTAAAAATAATAAATGATATTAAAAACTAAAAATAATTAATTTTCTTTAGTAAAAAGTCATGTGAAAAAAATGAATTGGATTTATAAAGTGGTATAAAATTAAACATTTAAGAAAACGAGAAACACTATTTTTTATATTTTAAATTAATGTAGTTGGGGTTTTTGTTATTAAAGAGTTTGTTTCCCTATTAAATATTGATAATTTTGTTCTTTGAATTTCAATGCATAAACATTGATTCTTTAATTAATGAAATTTAATTTGATTTGATTTTTTAAAATTTGTTTTGATCTAAAATGATAAATCTTTTGACTTTATTATATTATTTTTATAAAATTGATTTAATTAATTATATATGATTTTGTTTTATAATTTAAAAAAAAAAAATCATATGTTTAATGGATCCTCTTATGTGATATTATGAAATGATATAAGAAACAAGAAAAATGAATTAATCTCTTCTTATAAAAATTTAAAGGTAGTTTATTTTTATATTAAATCTAATAAATAACATGAAATATTTTTTTAATTTTAAAATAAATTATATTAAAATAATTGAAATAATGTTAATTTAAATCCTCAAAATTATGAAAATAATAAATTACTATTTATCAAATAATTTTTTATGTATTTTTTTTAAACATTAAAATCATATCAAATCACATTAAAGAAAGTTGTCAAACATTGATACTTTTGATTTTTAAATTTCAAAACATAAATATTGATTCTTTAATTAATAAAATTTAATTTTTTAAATTTGTTTTTATATAAACGGGAAATCTTTTGACCATATTATATTGTTTCTGTAAAAATTGATTCTTTCAATAGTTAATTGATTCTTTAATAATATTTTTTTATTTCTTCTTCAATAATAATTAATTTTTGTTTACTTTTAAAAACAAAACGATAATTATAATAAAAGGAAAATCTAAATTGAATCGAATAAGAAAATTATCATTCAATTTTTACGATTGTTGGAGCGGTAAAGCAGCGAGTAAAAAGTAAAGTATCATTTTTATCGGGTGATATTAAGGTTATATCGTATCTTGTCCATAGAGATTGGTGTATTGAAATGTCGTTCAACAAATCTCTCGTTAATGAGTTTGGGGTTAAATGGGTTGAAAGTAAAGGTATCAATAGAAAATAAATCTATAAAAAGGAAAAAGGAAAAACTTATCAAGCATGCATATATACTACTTCTCACAGACTTAAACGTATCGACTTGTTATACTAAACATACAATATTCATCAATGTCATCACATGTCAAACACAACACCCACTATACCACCTCGGCAACGATCTTTCAACCAACCTTAACAACATTGAAGTCAATCGTGCTCGTTTGTGTCGACGATCTATACGAGTGACACAAATAACATAAAAGAATTACACACAGACACCCTAAGTGAATAACAACGTTAAATCTATCTCTAAAATTCAGACACTATTAGATAATCGTCCTAGATAAGAATCCAAGCAGTATATGTCTATAGAAACTCAAATCCCTAGCACAGCAAAAATCAAGGATAACAATCGACAAAGATTTGTAAAGCAAGTTTTATATAACGCCAAGGGCGAAAAATATTCATGAGTTCAAAGAAAATACATATACAAACCCAACCAATAGAGAATACACAAAGAAAAAGAGAAATGAACCGTAAATCTACCAGTTTGTCAGCACGGATCAAAGAGCAATCTACCTCGGATCATCCCTATGCAAGCTCTATAGTTGTTATATAAACTAATCCTAACAAAATTAGAGGTTGATGGAGTTGGGAGCAAAAACTTCCCCAAAACCATAACAAAAAATGAACTAAAAATGAAGTTATAAAACAAACCTCAGTATACCGTGCTTAGCGGGCTCATCGCGCTAAGCGGGCTGCACAATATTTATACATTAAACTGACCTAAATCGCACTAAGCGCGCTGTCTGTGCTAAGCGGGCTCCAAAATAACGTTTCTGCCAAAATGTCAAAACACAAGTTGTGTGCTACAAAATGCACTGAGCGCACTCGCGCTGAGAGGCCTTTTGCGTGCTATGCGGGCTCTTCTAGGCAAAACTTCTCAAAATTGGTCCTTTATTTTGAAAACGTGCATCCGGAGTCGTGCCTTCGATAGCTTATTCCTCAATGCTCCAAAATGCAATAAATACCTACAAAATGAATGGAAAACATCAAACGGTACACTATGTACACAAAAACACAAACTAAACGTATTTACACAAAAGTTAGGTTTTTTCAATGATTATTAACAACAAAGAGTCGATAAGTGCAATAAAAAGTATATACAACAATAACTACAATTTGCACATCTCAACGATCAATGCCTATATTATTTTCTAGAAAAGACAATAATTGAATGACAATAGAAAAATATTTGTCCTTTAACTTTTACTCGGGGTCCATTATGGTCCTTTAACTTTTAAAAAGTTCAAATAAATCCTTTAAGTCTTAAAAATGGAGCACGCATGTCCTTTTCGTCCAAATGTCAATAACAGTGTTAACTTTTGCTGATGTGGCAGGTGACATGTAAAATTCAATTTTTGTGACCGATATAGCGACAAAAAATCGGACACTAAATGAGAATTTCTGGATTTTAATATATTCTTCATCATTCTTACCTCTTCATCAAGAACAAACATAACCTTCAAACCTGTGAAAGATAATTTCAACAAACAACCATAGCACCTCCATCCAAAACTCACACACTGACTATATCTCTCACTCTAGGGTAAAAAAATTCCATTTACACCTCTCTCTCAAAATAATGAAACAGTAGATCTAGAGTGAAAAATAAGAAAAAGAAAAAATCACTTCCTTCGTATTCTTTCATAGAACTGGAAACTCTTTTTTTAATCTTGAACTAGAGACCCATTTTTTTAGCAAATTCTTCAATTCCTCAAAACCTCCCATTATTGAATTTGTGTCAAACTCAGCATGAAACAAAAATTAATCAGCCATGGCATTTGATACTTTTTATCGAAAACATATTTGGAGTTGAAAAATTATGCCAAAAGTGATTATAGAGAATAACACAAAACAGATAACATTGCAATGAAAAAGGATAAATAAATTAAAATTTACCTAATTGCATAGAGACAACAAAGTAGGTTTAGAAAAAACACTAAAAAGTGTGGACAAGGGGGAAGAAAGCATCCAGAGATAGAGGTAAGAAAATCTATAATGAAGCACCTAATGATCTGAATTGTGCAAATTGTTTTGAGGCTCTAAGGGTTTTGAATGACCCTTTAGTGGCCTTTGATAGAGGACCATGTTAGTATCTTGGAATGTAAGGGGTTGAGTAAGGTTGGGAAGTTAAGGGAGATTAGCTCTCGTCTCCTTGATCTCCAGCCTGAAATTGCTATTCTGATTGAAACTAGGATAAAGAAAAATAAGGATATGGTGGTTAGAGAAAAACTTCAGTTGAATAGAGAATACCTTGATAATTACAATAATCGCCCAAATGGAATAATATGGATTCAATGGGATAGAAATAAAGTAGATATTAGATACATGAGCAGTTCTAGTCAATACATTCATTGTGGTGTTTTTGACATTATGAGAAACTTTAAGTTTTGGTTGACATCCATTTATGCTCAAAACCACTTAGAGCAGAGGGAAAAGTTATTGAAAGATATGATTAGATTGCAAGCTAATCAACAGGATGCCTGGTGTGCAATAGGTGACTTTAACAATGTTGCTAATTCTCAAGATAGAGTGGGTGGTAAGCTAGTAACTGAGATTGAGTATGAAGATTATCAAAATATGATGAGTGTGATACGGTGGGAGAACTGACTTGGTTGTTTGCGTTTGATCACAAATGTGCAGATAGAAAGATTCTCCACCGACTTTTCTTTTATCCAATAAGGAAAGGCTGAAAAGAACAGGAAAGACCTTTAGAGATGTTTTCTTGAGTTCGGGGGGTAGATTATGAAAAGGGAAGGTATTAGCACCCCTTTCATCCATGGTTTTCCATGGGCTCTTAGTTGCTTGCTAGATCACTTGTTTTGTTTGAAAATATGCTTTGTGTTGTGGGTTTGAAAGTATTTTGAAAATGTCTTTGTAATGGTTCTCGTTTCTATAAGAACGCGTACAAAGTGTTGTTTCGAAAATAGTTCAAAGAGGTGTTTGTGGAATGTGTTTTTTGAAAGTGTTCTTGAAAAGATGTTTTTGTAATAGTTCTCGTCTCTATAAGAACGTATACAAAAATCTTTTGTCTTTTTAAAAAAAGGTTTTAATGTGGAAGTGTTGGTGTAAAATGTTTGGTTGTGAGCAAGCGAGAAACTAGGAGTGAATCTACCTACTCAAAAGGTCTTAAGTGTTCTTCTCATCCTCCTTTAGATGTTACTATCTTGCCATTGATTTGGTAAGAATCCCCATCGTTGGATGTGAAGGGACGGGTGCGGGACGTTTATATAGTCATAGAAGGCAACCCATGGAACATTTTAGCAATGTCGTTTTAAGGACTAGATCGTTTACCGAAGGCAACATCGAGGGCCATCGAGGGACTACAATCTTTTATTGAGGGTCTTTTGCTAAAACGCCCATGTTAGAGGGACGTGACTAATTTCCGATAGGCAACAAGTGATATTACCCTAAGGGTGCGTGTGTGCAATGTGTGTTTGATTGCACGCATTTAGTCTTGATTAGGATGATTTATTTCATATCTTTCCATACACGCCCTAATTACTAGCATTATATTTGAAAAACGATAAATTGTGGAAATATAAAGTCCTACGCTATTACAATATTTAGGGATGGGGGTACAAATTTACACATGGGGGGTTATAAGAATTTGAATCCTATTTAATTATTACAACCATATTGAAATGTATCATGCAAGAAAGAAAAAGGATTTGTTTTGAAAATGGTTTTTTGTCTTAATGAATAAATAAATAAAATAAATTAACTAAAAAAGAAAATATTTTTTATGTGTGTCTTTTATATTAATAAAAAGGATGTTAATGTTAAAAATGATAGAAAGGAAAATAACGAGAGAAAGGAATCAGCATGTTGCTGAAAGCAAAGCAACGGGGATCAGAAGTTCTGATGTCGGGCGCATTGTGGTTCAGCATGAAACATCAGAGGAAATAAGAAGTTCTGAGTTGATACACTCTGAGGTCCTGCAAGAAACGTTAGAGGGAAAACACAGAAGTTCTGGGTTTCTACGTGCTAAAGTTCTGAATGTGAGATCAGTGAGAAAATCTTAGAAGCTCTGTACGTGTTAAAACAGTGGGAAAAACTCAGAAGTTCTGTATTGTGCTAAGACAGTGAATGAACATCAGAAGTTCGGTGCGTTATCAGCGTGTGAAAATCAGAAGTTCTAAGTGTTAAAACAGTGAGTGGAAACATTAGAAGTTCAGTGTGTTTAACAGTAAGGAGAACTCAGAAGTTATGTATTGTGCTAAAACAGTGTGTGAAAATCAGAGGTTCTATGCCATATTTCAACTCTTTCCTCATATTAATCAGCACATCAGCAATTTATTCAGTTCTTAATAAACAGCAAATCAGAAAGATAAAAGTATAACAGTTTATAGAAGTTCTAATCTTAAATCTGAGCCTAGCCCTAATCAAGAAGTTCTGATCCACAGTTTTTCTACTTATGCAATGATATGGACAACATTAATACTGTGATATTTACATATTAATGATATTATGAATGAAAAGATGCAAAGTCAGAAAGACTTACCTTGAATCTGAAGCTTGTGTTTGGAAATTGAACTGCTGCCTTCAGATGTTCTGGAGTCAACAAGAGCAACGGAAGATAAAATTCCAAGTTCTTTGATTCAAAGGGAAGAATAAAGGTTTAGTTTTCTGTTTGGGAATTCTAGATTTTTGGTGAAGGTTTCACAGTTTTCTTTTCTCTCCTTTGACCATTATCTCTGTCCAAAAGCCAACCCCTTGAACGTGTGATGGAGCAAATTATTTATAGATGGGTTTGCTGTGGTTTTGGGGGGAAAATAAACGGGATTCAAACCTTTTTGGTATACTGCTCCATTGCTTTTTAATCATTGTTTTTGTATGTTAATTTGGTGCAAATATAGGGTTTGAGAAAAATGCAGGCGCGGACTAGATCAGTAGCAATTTGGAGTGTTGTGGCAGCTGGTTGCAGGACTGTGCTATAGCAGTGCAGTAGGCTGCTCAAACAAGGTTTTGGGGCTTTGTGATGTTCTGATCGAAGAAGACCAGAGTGAAACTCTAAGGGTGATGCTCTGATCGAAGCATATGCTGAAGAGCCATGTTCTGATTGAAGAATCATGTTCTGAACCATGTTTGCAAATTCTGACTACACTTGCGTGGAGGTTGGCTTAGAAGTTCTGAAGTATCATATTCTCTTAACACTTAGAAAATTTTCTAAATGTTTAGAAATTTGATTTTTTCAAAGTAATTACTGACTTGTGATTTTTGATGAACCAATTTCATGTCTTGATGAAATATAATTGTTGAAACTTGATTTTTGATCTAAAAGTCAAAGTTTGACTTTTCAGTGTGTTTTTGACCATTTTGCCCTTGTGAATGAGTTTTTTGAAAAGTTGTAATTCAAGACTTGAAACTCGATAGAAGCAAACCTGGGGGTCCAGGATGATCCTTTGAGAAATGAGAGGGCAAATTTTGGGGTACAACAGCTGCCCCTGTTCAATCTTCTTAAGCCTGGGGATGTAGATTGGTTGGTCTGCCTTTCGTGATCTGAAGGTGGAAGATGATTGAACGCTAGAATGCCCATAAATTTGCACTTGCATGAAGTAATACTGATTGGTGATATCGGGAATGGGCTTACAGATGCCATTTGGAAGGCGGCGGAGAATCGTTGGACGTGGGCTTAAAGATTCCATCCAGAAAAGATCGGTTGCATAAGAGATTCCTTGGCGAGAATCCATGTACCTGCTATTGAGGAGGACTTTGTCGGGGAATGTCGATTTATATCCTGGGAAGTAGAGTCTAGGAGTTTCGGTTGTCCATTACTCTATTGGGGAATTAACTCTTGGTTGAGGAGGTGAAAGTAGAATGTATACCTGGTCAGGGCCCAGGCTGTACAACGACTTACTGGGGAAATGTGAAATCGACTGTATCTGGTCGGGTCCGGGCCTCACAGTGTTGTAAACTGTTATCTGGAGATAAGGGAGAAGGAACCTAGATAGTAGGGTTACTTTGAGATGAAATCCTGGATAGTAGGGCTTATGGGAAAGAACCTGCATAATAGGGTTACTTCGAGATGAAAGCCTGGATAGTAGGGCTTATGGGAAGGAACCTGGATAGTAGGGTTACTTCGATATGAAAGCCTGGATAGTAGGGCTTATGGGAAGGAACCTGGATAGTAGGGTTACTTCGAGATGAAAGCCTGGATAGTAGGGCTTATGGGAAGGAACCTGGATAGTAGGGTTACTTCGAGATGAAAGCCTGGATAGTAGGGCTTATGGGAAGGAACCTGGATAGTAGGGTTACTTCGAGATGAAAGCCTGGATAGTAGGGCTTATGGGAAGGAACCTGGATAGTACGGTTACTTCGAGATGAAAGCCTGGATAGTAGGGCTTATGGGAAGGAACCTGGAAAGTAGGGTTACTTCGAAATGAAAGCCTGGATAGTAGGGCTATGAGACGTATAGCTTCATGGGTCTAATCTTGAACTGTTGGAATTGTTGATGATAACCATCATTCCTGAAAAGGTACAGGATTAATTATATGTGATACATGAAATGCATTATGTGATGATGTTCTCAAAATAAATGAGATTATGTTGTATGCAATATGTATGTGCATGTCACGATGTATGCACATGAAATGATATTGTGACATGTCTGAGTCTGGGAAAATAAATCCATGACTGCTGCTGAAGAGTATAGCATTCCTGACTGTTGTAGAGAACTGTGATTCTTCTGCTTCCGTTGGGGATGGTGAACAGAAATGATTGTGCCAGAGATTTTCTCTTTGTTATTTGTGGATATTCTGCCAGGGAGAGACTTTGTACGAGAATAGCTCTGCGGGGGAATGAATTTGTTAAACTCTATTGGGGATTGAGCTTCTGTATCCAGAGAAACAAACTCTGCTTGGGGAGATAAAAATTTAGGATGATCCGCTCGCGATTATGAAATTCGGCTAGGGGATATAGATGTCAGGTTTCTGGACGACCTTGGCTAGGGAGATTACCTCCCATTTTGAGAGAACTGACATCAATGCTTTGATTACCTTTACTTTGTGGGGGATACAGATGCTACAAGGTCGTATTCGCTGATGATTATGTTTCAAGGCTATCTCTGCCTCGGTACCGACTGGACAGAGTAAATGTCGGGTTTTGACTTTTCTGGTTTTTTGCCCCTGTTTCTTAAGTTACGAGCAATTGTCTTTCCGTTTATTATGTAAATATTTATGAGCAGTAACCATATTCAATTCATATGTCAAGAATAAATCATTGGACATTTTTGCAAAACAAAACAGAAAAGGACAAAAACTCATATATACTTTTTTTGTAAAAATGATTTGTATTGATTTTCGAAATTGGCCTATAAAAGGTGTTTTTGTACAAGGAGGCTGACACTCTAGTAAGAGAAAGCCGCCGTAAGAATAGAAGTTATACAATATTGTGTAAAAAGAAAACAGCTATGTACAACAATCCCATTGGGTTCCAATTCTTCTATTGTCGCTATGTCTTCGAGTGTCTCATCACTTTGTTGCTTGTCCGAAGCTGACTAGATTGATTGGTGTCGTTCGAGCTTGACAGTTGATACTGAGGTCTGATTGCAAGGTGATCCAATGGGACATAGTGATACGCTTTACATCCCTAACTTTTGCCTGGACCACCCTTTCGGGTTTTCAGTCCACCGGGATACCCTTTTTTGCCCAAGCCGCCTTTTCAGGTTTTCAGTTTGCCGGGTGTACAATTTTTTTTCTTTCATTTTGATCCCTTATTTTTGCCCGAACCCTTTTGGTTCGCCGGGAAGCCCTTATTTTTTCCTAGGCCAGTCGACCTAGCGGGTCTTTTATCATGCGTAGTATCTTTTCACTATGTCTGCATTGACAGGGTTAGGAAGGTCGTCACCGTCCATGGTGGTCAGAATCATGGATTCACTCGAGAAAATGTTTTTAATCACAAATGGCCCTTCATATATGGGAGTCCATTTTACCCTGGGATCACCTTGAGGCAGTATGATGCACTTGATTACCAGATCCCCGACTTGATATTCCTGGCGCCTGAATTTTTTGTTGAAAGCCTTAATCATTCGCTTTTGATACGCCTGACCATGACAGATAGCGGTAAGTCTCTTTTCGTCAATCAGATTTAGTTGATCAAGTCGAGTCTGGATCCAGTCGTCTTCATTTAAACCCTAGTCTTTCATAATCCTTAAAGAAGGAATCTGGACCTCGATGGGTAGAACTGCCTCCATGCCATATACCAGAGAGTAGGGTGTTGCCCCTGTCGACGTCCGTGCTGAGGTACGGTACCCATGAAGAGCGAATGGTAACATCTCATGCCAGTATTTGTATGTCACTATCATCTTCTATATAATCTTTTTGATTTTCTTGTTAGTCGCTTCAACAACGCCATTGATCTTCGGCCAGTAGGGAGAAGAGTTATGATGTTGTATCTTGAATTGCTTACAGAGTTCGGTGCTCATCGTGTTGTTGAGATTCTTACTGTTGTCGGTGATAATTCTCTCTGGCACACCATACCGACATATCAGGTTATGCTTGATAAACCGCGCCACAACATTCTTGGTAACAATAGAAAAGGAGGCCGCCTCAACCCATTTCATGAAGTAATCGATGGCCACTAGGATGAAGCGATGCCCATTGGAAGCTGTAGGCCTGATTTCTCCGATCATGTCAATGCCCCACATTGCAAAGGGCCACAGAGTTGTCAATACATTCAAAGGAACCGGAGGCACATGCACCTTATCAACATAAATTTGGCACTTATGACAAGTTCGGGAGTGATGATAAAAATCTGCTTCCATAGTGGACCAATAGTATCCTGCCTGTAGGATCTTCTTAGCCATGGTATGTCCACTAGAATGGGTTCTGAAGGTAACTTCATGTAGATCTGTCATGATTCTCTCTGCTTCGCTCTTGTCTACACATCGTATTAAGGTAGAGTCATGGTTGCGCTTGTAGAGGATTCCATTACTGAGGAAGAATTTCGCAGCGAACCTTCTCAGAAACTTCTTATCATTGACAGATGCCCCTTTGGGATACTCTTGAGTCTCGAGATACTTCTTTACTTCATGAAACCAAGGTTTGTCCACCACCTCTTCAGTATCAATCTCATAGCAGCTCGCTGGTTCATCCAACCTTTCAATGGTGATTCGGGGAGCTTCGTTGTCCCACCTAACTTTGAACATAGAAGACATGGTAGCTAGCGCGTCCGCTAACTGATTCTCCTCTCGTGGGAAATGTTCAAAGGTTACCTCCTTAAAGTGTGGGAGCAATGTCAATACATGCTCTTTGTATGGGATGAGATTCGGATGCTTCGTATCCCATTCGCCTTTGATCTGACTTATCACCAAGGCTGAATCCCCAAAGACATTTAAGAACTTGATCCTGAGGTTAATAGTGGTTTTGAGACCCATGATGCAAGCTTCATACTCCTCCATGTTGTTAGTGC
Organism: Vicia faba; assembly: GCA_948472305.1. Lineage (NCBI taxonomy): Eukaryota > Viridiplantae > Streptophyta > Magnoliopsida > Fabales > Fabaceae > Vicia > Vicia faba. Next base: position 322,703,519 of record OX451735.1, on the reverse strand, counting down.
AGTTGAAACATAATCGGGAAGTGAAAGGAGTATGACAGTCCTCAGGAGATATAATTACGGCGCCAATGCCATTACCGAGTGCATTAAAAGCCCCGTCAAAAACCATAGTCCATCGGGATCCTTCCTCAGGTCCTTCATCTGGTCCAGGTCCTCCGTAGTCAGCCACCAGCGTAATATTCTCGCCTAGGAACTCAAAATTCATGGACTGGTAGCCATCCACAGCCTGATGAGCCAAATGACCAGCCAATACACTCCCTTTGATTGCTTTCTGGGTTGTATATTTTATATCGTATTCAGTTAAGATCATCTTCCATCTCACTATTCTTCCGGGGAGTGCGGGCTTCTCGACGATGTATTTGATTGGATCCATCTTAGATATCAATAGAGTAGTGTGGGTCAACATATACTGTCTCAGTCAGAGAGCAGCCCATGCCAAAGTGCAGTAAGTTTTCTTGAGCAATGAGTATCTTGTCTCAAAGTCGGTAAACTTTTTGCTAAGGTAGTATATTGCGTGCTCTTTTCGACTAGACTCGTCATGCTGCCCCAACATACACCCCATTGAATTGTCTAGCACTGTTAAGTATAATATTAAAGGTCTTCCTTCAACCGGAGGCATCAGAATTGGCAATTCTTGAAGATATTCTTTGAACCTTTCGAAAGCAGTCTAACATTTGTCATTCCACTTTACCACTTTATCTTTCTTCAGAAGCTTGAAGATGGGTTCACAAGTAGCAGTCAGATGTGAAATGAACCTGGCGATATGATTCAAGTGTCCCAAGAAACCTCTAACTTCCTTCTCAGTACAGGGAGACGGCATCTCTTGTATGGCCTTTACCTTTGCGGGGTCTACCTGAATACCTTTGTCACTGACGACGAAACCCAGAAGCTTACCAGACCTTACCCTGAATGTGTACTTGTTCGGATTCAACCTCAGCTTGTATATCTTCAACCTGTCGAACAACCTTTGTAGATGATCCAGGTGTTCCTCTTCATTTTGAGACCTATCTATCATGTCATAAACATAAACCTCAATCTCACGGTGAATCATATCATGGAACAAAGTGACCATGGCTCACTGATAAGTTGCCCCAGCATTCTTCAACCCAAAAGGCATCACCTTGTAATAGAAAGTGCCCCACTGTGTGATGAAGGTTGTCTTCTCCATGTCTTCAGGAGCCATCTTGATCTGGTTATAGCCAGAGAAACCATCCATGAAGGAGAAAATTTTATGTTGTATGGTGTTGTCAATCAGAACATCAATGTGAGGAAGCGAGAAGTCATCCTTGGGGCTTGCCCTGTTCAGGTCTCTGTAGTCTACACACATTCGTATCTTACCGTCCTTTTTTGGCATCGGAACAACGTTGGAAATCCACTTCGGATAGGAGGTGACGGCCAAGAACCCAGCGTTGAACTGTTTCATAACCTCTGCTTTGATCTTCCCTGACATTTCAGGGTGCATATAGCGGACCTTCTGTTTAACCGGAGGACAATCCTCTTTAGTCGGCAGACGGTGTACCACAATGTCAGTGTCTAAACCAGGCATGTCTTCATATGACCAGGCAAAGATCTCAACGTAGTCGTGCAATATCTGTATCAACCGCTATTTGATCTTAGCTTCCAGATTTCACTACGCCAAATAAGCTATTTAATAGCGCTTTTTTTTGTTTTTGATAGCGCTTAAAAGTGCTATTAACCGCGCCACTATTGTAAATATTTCTTATTTAATAGCACTTTAAAAGCGCTATTAAAGTACCAATTTATAATAGCGTTTTAATTAAAGTGCTATCAAAGTCAGTATTTTGCATGTTTTTTGTTTGTTTTTTTATAGCACTCTAAACAAAAAGCGCTAATATATAACATATATTTGATAGCGCTTTCAAATAAAGTGCTAATAAATAGTACATATTTGGTACAATATTTTCAACCGTGCCGCTAATTGCAAGATTTCCAACCACAGTGATTTCCGCAACAACTTTCTTACCAATATCAATGTAATGAATGTAGCATTTTAATCAAGTCTTAATAAATGAAGCTGCTTATTCAACCTCAAAACCTTTTATACTTAACTAACAGAAAAATCTGGGTTTCCCCTATTAAATAATACTACACTTGTTGAATGAGGCGTGGTAAAACAACAATAGAGCCTATTTTATATATGAGATACTATTCATCCCTATTTACATGATATGATATGATATATCTATATAATGAATACAAAGTTTAGAAATGGTCATGAAATAAAATCATATTTTGTATATAAGAGATACTATCCCTAGTTACATGATATGTTATATCTATACAAAGAATATAAAGATTATAAAAGATCATGAAATGAAATCATATTTTGTATAAGAGATACTATCCCTAGTTACATGATATGTTATATCTATACAAAGAACACAAAGAATATAAAATGGTCATGAAATCATAATAAAATCAGGATTCAGGCGCACTTCGAAGCAAATGGTTGTTGAGACTAACAAAGCAAGCTTCATGCTAAGCTTGCTCTTTGGAAGCTAACAAGTGGCTACCAATAGCATCATTGTTTAAATACAGATAAGTTTTTTTGCCAGAAGATGTAGTAGTAGGTACGTTAGAAAAACCAGTGTAGTTGTCATTCAACTTCGATAAGCATATTTTCGCAATAAAATCAAAGAGCTCGTTTTCTTGCACAAAAGGTTGGGCTGCATAGTCTTCAACAGGCATCCACTGAATAGAAAAACAAACTATGTTGGAATATGGTCACCACCAGTCAAAAAACATCCTACAACTTTATAAAGATACCTTAGTTGCTTCAATTTCTGAGGCCTGACTTTGAATGTCAAAGGATTGAGGTTGCAACATGCAAACAAAGAACAAGTCTGATTTCTGAAAAAAAGATTTATGGCTTTGCCTGATACCAAAGAGACAGGAAGAAAAACATAAAGGTCAGTAGCAGGCCAGATATTGAAGACAGAAAATTTGTGAACTATATGCATGCATTCTAATGATTCTTGTGTAAAAGATATAGTTGTGCCAACATTCAGACTGCATGCTAGTTGACGAGGTTGGTGTGTGTAAGTCACTCTTACCTGAAAGCTAAAACTTCAACAAACTCTGTCTCTACCTACATGAAGAACAAAAGTAATGGCATTAAGACTTCGAAATGAATAGTCCATTTTTTGTTTTAATATACAATGGTGTAATATAAATTTTGAAGAATGTTTAGTTAAATATATTAATAACAGACGGTGACAAGAAAAAAATGAAATAGAACAATTTAATCTGTACTATATTTTGTGTTTGCTTACCCCTGTCTCTTCCTTCACTTCTCTAATTACAGCATCACAAATATCCTCGCCCTGCAAATATGATAAAAATGAATCAAAAGAACATATTATAAGTTTCATAATTTGATGAATAATCATGTTGATATATACTTCATTAACAGCTCCAGTAGGCATCTTCCATACACCTGTGCCTCCAAATCTACCACTGGTTTCCTGAACCACAAGCACCTATCAAACAAAACGAGACTGTTTAAAGTATAATATAACAGAATGATTGATGAGAAAGAGAAATGAAAGAGGAAGAAGATTACCTCTCTTTTGTTATTGACGACAAAAGCACCAACGCCGAGACGGTGTGAAGCATTTGCAGGAATGCTATCAGGGGTATGAGGGATCCAATATACAAGCATCAAGTAATCTGACTCAGCATGATGGTACCTAAATCCAGCCTGCAATGCAATAAAAAATTCAGATAATACTAATATTGGGTATTCAATTACCAAAATCTTATTGGTCCTAAATCATTCAATTTGCCTCAGTCATCATAAATAGAGTGATCACTCTAATTCTACACAAACAAATCACCTTACCGATTCCTTTATGACAAAATTCCAGACATAAACTCATTAAAAATATTTGGCACACTATGTTATGCTTCTATCCTTGTGCACAGAACCAAACTTGATCCAAAAGTTTAAAAAAATATATATTTCTTAAGATATACATATCTGGCCAGAAATGCAATGTCCTTCTTGACATTGCCTCAAAAGAAATATTTGTATCAAGACATGTTTCCTTCCATGAACATATACTTGCTTATCAAAAAACTTAACCATCGCCATACACTTTCTGGCACACTATTTCCCATTTGCACTTACAAATTTCAGCACAGACAATCTTACCACAACTCCTGATCCAATCATTTCAGCCCAAACAATTCCTTCAAATACTTATAAAAGCCATTGGCAATCATGACACTTCTTCCATACCTAACAGAACATCTTCAAGATTGAGAAATCATCATTCCTATCTCAGACTATAACGGCAATTCCACACACCAATCATCCAAGCCACACACAGCTTGAACTTGATGCACTTGAGAAACTGGAACATGAAAATTTGTAGATTTACCTCTAAATGTTAAGGCAACTGGATATACTAAATCAAACATCTAGCTTATGGTTCAATTGACTAAATTTACAACTAAATTGGTTGACTGAGACTCGTCCCATGAATTTGAATATTATTGGAGTTCAGCATGTACCAAAATTTTAATGAACATTAACCACTGTTATAAATAAAACTAAACTTTAGCTCATAGAAGGAATATTGATTATGTATTGTACAATAAAAACTAATTCAACATATAAAGAATAATCAAACATTTAATATGGGTCTAACAAGAAGCGCCAACTCTAGGAGACTCTTCGATTTTGAATTTTTTGTTACTTTTGTTGGGTGATGAAACTGAATATTCAACACTGTGTTGAATATTGTTACCTTTGTTTTGGGATTGACCAGGAATCTAAAAAGTTGTATTAATTAATATTAGTGATCAAATAATAAAACAAGTAGCGATCAAGCAACTTGATTATAAGTAATTTACCTTTTCACATTCAGCAACAAATTCAAGAAGTTTCGTTGGCCATGGCACAATTATTCCTATTGCTTGGCCATGGATACATCTCCATCTTCAACAGATATAGGCAATGGGGCCTTATCATCGACGCGGTTGGTTGCACATCTGGCATGCAGTGGCAGATCTGACATTCGCATAGGTACATTGCTCACAAGACCAATGATTATCATCAGTAATTCTGCTGGACATGCTAGCTCGAACCGTCCCCTTTCCTCTTCCGCCTCTTCCCTTGCTGCTCCCTGCAGCATTTTTTGAACCCGTTGCTTTACTGGAAGCAGCTCCATTGCTATCCACATCGCATAAACCATTCTCTAATTCCCTAACCAAATTCTCAAAGTAGTTTCTAGTCACACTGCAAAAACAAATGAATTAGAAAATTAAACCATACAATTTGGGCACCATAATTATTCATTAGCTATGTCATTATTATACTATTCATTGGTATATAACTGCATGCTGAAACAAATTGTCACACCAACAGAACCAATAGATGGTAAACATTCTAAAACATGAATAGAAAAGCAAACAAAACAACATGCCAAACATATGAATTTCATCAAATGCACGATAGGTATGAATCATGATGTACAAAATGCATATATTTCCATTACAAGATTCCATCTCGAGATGTAATAGCAGATTTACCATTTCTAATTCAAAACAAATGTACAAAGTATGTCTCTTTTCAGCAAACTTGAGGAAAATGTATCAAATATGAAGTCAAACTCCAATCAGAACAAAAAAAGTAAATAAAAAAATGGGAAAATTCTGAACAAAAACAATAATAAGTAATAACATTAACCTGGTCAATCCAGCTAGCTTTGTGCGAAAATCATTGAAATCTTTAGATGGGCCATCACCATTGAGGAATACTTGGAGTTCCTTTTCGGCACATTGATGAAGTCTCTCTAAACCTGATTCAGCCTCACCTGAAGATAAAGAAATTGAATAGTTTATTTCAAGGAAATCACCCAAAATGCAAGACATCTAATCAAATTGAAATTGACAACAAAAAAACCTTGCAAGTACTCAAAGAACTGCTTTTTCGCATGCTCATGCTCCGCTAAATAGAATCCATATGCATATGTCCACTTTAATACCCGCCTGCACTCAACTATCTGCAGAGGTGATACAGAATTTAGAGAGATATTAGACGTCTATTTTACAACAGTCAAAGACATTTCACATCACCCAGCTTCAGAAAATAGTTTAATGAAAAACTTCATTTGTGTCCTTGGGAGAGGGTTATGAAAATATGACTACACAACAGTCTAAGAAATGTGTAAGGCAAATTTATCACCCAGGTCATCAAACAGGGATTTGAGACATGCATCATAAAACTAATTTTTTAATTGTGATACACAAATCATACCAAATCATAAAGTCTGGAAAGGACAAGAAAAATAGCATGAAACATATTAAATAAATTATGCACTGTTGAAGCTAAATTATCGATGTGAGATGAGTCACCTAATCTACGGATAGTGTTCTCGAAACATGTCAAAATTCAGCAGGAAAAGAAAATTTCATAAGGAATGACATTTGATGAAAACTAGTAGCTAGCATGATTGTTAATAAAAAAATTGTGAGGCATCAACGCAGGGCAAATATTTCAACCGAGTAATACCGGTTAGTTAAATCAAACCAAAACTCGATCAAGATGTTTCACACCAGCTGAATGCCGTTCCTACCATCTGCAAGATTCAATTTTTCCTCATAAAGCTTTATGAGATCATAAGAATGCTCCTCAAAGCCTTTCACAAACTTCTCCACAAACAACTTCTCAGATACAACAAACGGCGTATACACGCCTGCATCCTTCCGTCGCAAGCCTTTCGAGATAAGAAACTGCACAACCGAAGCTCTAGGAATAATCCTCTTCTCGAGACTGCATTGAAGAATTCCAGGAGCTCTGGCAAGGTCCAAAGAATCCAAACCTAGGTGGTAAACCCAAAAATCCATGATTGCATTGATTTTCCGAGGCGATACCAGCATACAGAAAGGATGCTTCTTAAATGTTTCAAGAATCTGTTCATCAGACCAGCCCCATTTCTTAAAGGTTTCAACTTTCTCATCCCACTGCGCTTTAGTGGCACTTCTCTTCGCGAGAAACGCCTTACTAAAAGCGGAAGTGGAGCCATCGAAACCGAGTTCTTTCAGTTCTTCAACAGTGTGCAACAAATCAAATGAGCAAATTATACTAGGCCACCAATGAAACAGCCTAGCAATATTAGAGTGAGAAACTCCATTATCAAGCAACAATTTGACATTTTCAGGCAGCCCACTTTGACAAAGAAAACAAAAACGTTTAACACAAGCAATGGTTTTTTTGTCAGATTGAAGAAACCCTTTTGCACATTGATATGCAGGAACTATATGATTCTCTAAGCTTCTTCTAAGAAGTCTAGGGCTTGAATTAACAATACGAACAATATCAGAGGAAGAAGCGCCTTTGGAAAGTAAAAATTGAAACTTTGGTAAAAGAACCTTGTTGGGGTCGCATGAGAGTAGCCAGGGTTCACGTCTGATGATGTCGCGGATTTGGGAGATGGAGAAGCCGTGGGTAGTGAAGAAGGCGAGAATTGAATCGGGTTTTTGGGAGTTGGAGAGAGTGAGATTTTGGAAAGCTTTGGAAGCGGTTTCTGGGGAGAAGCCGCAGTTGTTGATGAGGTAAGAGACGGTGAAAGATTGTGGGTTAGTGGTGGAAATGGAGAAGAATTTGAAAAGGGTTTTTGGTATAGGAGAAGGAGAAGAAGATGGTGTTGTGAGTAGGAGGAAAATGTTTTTGTTTTTGGCGGTGAGTGGATCTGAAAATGTGTTTTTTTTTTTTTATCAATTAATTAATTAATTCATTATTATATATAACATAGCGCTTTTTAATAAATGCTATTATATAGGTAGTCAAATAATAGCGTTTTATATAAAATGCTATCTTAAAGAAGTTTAATAATAGCGTTCTGGTACAAAGTGCTATCATAATTACATAGTCTGTATTATATAATAGCGCCCGATTAAAAAGTGCTATTATAAATGTGTTTTTTCCATTTTAATAGCATTTTTTTAAAAGTGCTATTAAATTAGGTGATACAAAAAATCATTTTTGGCGTAGTGTTTGCACCGATCTTGACTTCATTTCTGTCTACCTCTGTGCCCAAGTTTATTGTCTCAACTGGCTCTTCATGAGGTTGTATAGCCCTCTCTTCCTATTGTAACAGTCTAGACAGTTCTCCAGGCACCTCACAATCGTCCTCACCTTCGTTCTCGGCTTGGTTGATCGGATTTTCGAAATCATAATTGGCAGTAGCAGAATTGTTATCAATGGGATCCAGAGTGGATATGGATCTGCAGTTTGATACGTGAGTGTGTGTAAGAGCATAGCTGTATTAATAAAGTAAAAACAGAAAATAAAAACAGAGAACGTAAAATTTGTATGCAAGGAACGTCCAATGCTTTATTGTGCCTCGGGTAAAGCACAAGGCCAAAAAGTTTAAAAATTGTTCATTACAAATTCAGAACACAAGTAAGACAATTACTTCAGAATAAAAGAAACTGGAATAAAATCTCTAGCCGTCTAGTTATTCGGTCCACCGTTGGTAGTCAGGTATATCCAGCTATCAATGTCTGGGTCTTCCTCACTGTCTTCAATAGTGTTGACCCCACGATTGCTGATGTGTAGGGGAGGTCCTCCAGCCCGAGCGTGTCGAACAACCCTTGAGCCACTGAAGTAAAGCCCAAATCAAATTTGTCAGTTTTTTGAGTAAAATCAGGGAGCCGTCCCCAATTGGTACACCCACCTTCTTCAACCACTGTTCCGGCGTTCTTGAGAGAAGCCATCTTCAAAGGAGGTTTGGTACTGGTGGTAGTCTCGGTCGATGCCAAAATCTGGGGAACTTCTTCAAAGTTTTGACAAGGAGTCTCTATTAATTCCCCGTCCATTTCTACGTACCTGAAGGAGTTCGGGTGGCTCACCATGTACTCCTCTTCTCCATGCACAGTTACAATCTTTCCCTTCACCGGATATTTCAGTATTTAGTGTAGTGTAGAAGTAACAGCCCCAGGTTCATGGATCCAAGGACGACCCAACAAACAAGAGTACGATGGCCTGATGTCCATCACATAGAAAGTGGACTCAAAGGTCTGAGAGCCTACCTTGGCGGGGATGTACACCTCTCCATGCACCATTCTCTTCGACCCGTCAAAATCCCTTACCACAATGTTACTAGGCTTCAACGTCAAGCCTTCACAATCCAGTCGATCAAGAGCCTTCTTAGGAAGAACATTCAGCAAAGATCCAGTGTCCACTGGCACATGATCCATAGTGGTGCCCCTGCATTCGATTGAGGCGTGCAAAGCATCATTATGCTTCCTCCCTTTTGGTGTCAAGTCGGCATCTGAAAAACCCAACCCATTGTCAGCAGTCAAGCTGGCTACACAGTCTTTAAATTGATCGGCTGAGGTTTCTTGTGGCACATGCGCAGTCTTGAGGAATGCAATCAAAGCCTTCACATGGGCCTCGGAACATAACAGCAAAGACAACATCGATATCTTCGAAGGGGTCTGCCCCAACTGCTCGACCATATTATAGTCGCTCTTTTTAATTATTTTTAAAATCTCTTCTATCTCTTGCTTAGAGGATTCCACAACGATTTTTCTAGGTGCCTCCTTTCGGGCAGGCTCACCTATGACTTCTTTGCCTCGGGTCCCAGATGACTCGGTGACAGGGGTAACAATTGGAGTAAGAACATGAGTAGTAGTTGAAGTATCGGTAGGAACAGCAGACGATATAATAACAGGCTTAGTGACAGTCTTCGGGGAGATCTCAGGAGAGAAAACCTTCCACTTCTAGTAATCTTGCTGGTCCCGACAATGTTACCGACATCGGGATCAGATTCTCCGGTCTTCAAGTCTTGTTTAACGCCATGATAGTAAACATCAGCGCCATAATGCCAAGGGACAGCTTTGTCCGAGGCGTACGGGACAAGACCAGGACAAGTGATTATTAACAGAGCGATTCTCGTAGCGGGTGTAATCCTAACAGGTCTTCTTGAGGAGGCCTTGGAAGGACTGGTGGAAATGGTTATAATAGCAATATCTTCACACGGAACAGTTCGAATCAAAGGTTTCCTGAACAAAATTTCTCAGCTGTCCATCAGGCATTGGACACCTGTTTTCAGCAAATAGCAACCAAAAGGCAGGGATGAACATATGTGGCACCCTTCATCACAAACCGGAAATAAACTGGCCAACAACAAATTCTTCTTAACAGTCATAAGAGGAGTAGAAACTTCATCAACTAAGGTCACAAATAGATTAGTATCCATATTGTTAACTCCATGGTTGTGCTTAGGCATGAAAGCAGTTATAACATTGGGATTCTCCGGAGCGTCGAACTCAATCTCCTAGGCTTCAATCAAATCTTGTACTTTTTTTCTTAGAGCTCAGCAGTCATTTGTATCGTGACCAGGACTCTCAGAATGATATGCGCATTGAGCATTCAGATTGTACTGAGGAGAGAGGGTATTAGGATTCTTGGGAGCCTCTTTTAAAGTTTCCAAGTTAGATCTCAGTAGATGGGGTAGAAACTCTGTCAATGTCATGTTAATCCGGGTAAACTGCCTTTGTGGTCTTTCTACCCTTTGTTGATTGTTGCATTGTGGAGCAGCCGTAGACCTAGGTATTATTACAGCATTTACCATCGGACGGTGTTTAGCTCTACCATGACCTCTTGGGCTATAGATAGCACTGGCTTCCTTCTTACCAGCGAATGGCTTCTTTACTGAACTCGATGAGGTGTCCTTTTCTATTTTACCACTCCGGATCCCAACTTCTACCCTCTCTCAAGTTAATATCAGCTCCGTAAAACCAGCCGATGAGCTACCGATTAAATGGTTGAAGAATGGACCAGACAACGTCCCAAGAAACATGTCGACCAACTCCATATCAGACAAAGGGGTTGGACTCTCCCAGCCAAATCTCTCCACCTCTGCGCGTAGTCCTTAAAGCCTTCACCTGCACCCATGGACATACTCTAAAGTTGAGTACGGGTAGGGGCAAGGTCGGTGTTGTATTGATACTGCTTGTAAAAAGTAGCAGCCAAATCCTCCCAGTTTTTGACATTGGTTCCCTCCAATTGGTAGAACCATTCAAGCTGAGTCCCTGACAGACTGTCTTGAAAGAAGTGAACCCACAAGTTCCTATCAGCAGTTTGAGGCTGAATTTTCCTCACATAGGAACGAAGATGAAGCTTGGGACAAGACACCCCATCATATTTTGCGAAAACCGGAGCTTTAAATTTTTGTGGGATGACTACCCCAGACACCAATTCCAGCTCTTCAAAATACAACCCTGTTATTCTCTAGATTTCCATGGCGCTTAACCGATCCTCTAATTGCTTGTACCTATCCTCAGTGGGAGGATACTGCTCATTATTATAGTCTGTATCATTGTCAGAGACTTCAGGACTAGGGTTCTCCTCCATTGTTTCTCTCTCTTGATTTTCCCCTTCTTTGGACGAGGAGGTCAGATCGACTGGTTGCCTTAGCGGCCCCCCAAATCTTCTGCCCATATTGAGGGCACCGATGAGCTTCTTCTTCTTCTTCTTCTTCTCTTTCAGGATGAGGGCCTTCAGATCCTCCTGCCCTTTTGCCAGAGTTATGAACATCTGTTGAAATTGGGCATTTTGTGCCTGGAGATCTTTGATGATTTATTCAGAAGACATTTTTGCTGAAATAAACAGCAAAGAAGATGAGAAACTTGTAACGGTACCTGCTTATGCGATGTTATGGATGATATGTATATGCAATGATTTCAAGGAAATTAGAGATTCAAAATTTCTTTAGAAAAAAAGGAAACACACGTTATATTAATAAATCAAATCTTGAGTACATCATGCCTCTTTGGGCTTACAAAGAAATACAAAAACTCTAAGATAAAAAGTTTGTACACATCCTCTTTGGTGCGATATAGGCGTTTAGAGTCCGCTCCTCATGAAGTTGCTTAGTGAGTTCCAAAACCTTCTTCTCGCTGGCGTAGAATTGGGCCTCGAAAGTGTCTCTCTCCCCTTTAAGATGTATTCAATCCCTTTGTAATTATTCAAGAGAGGTGGGCATGTCAGGATGCATGATATTGTATGGAACATCCCCTTCCACAACAGGCTCTATGATTACCTAGAGAATGGAGGGGTAAGGCATCATAAGACTTTGAGCACGAGCTCGTACCCATTTGAGGTAAGGCTCAAGAGGGATAGAATTCTTGTGCCCCAATGTCTTTCTATCTACCTTGTTCAACATCCTCCAGGCTCGGATAAACCTCTGGCGATGACCTTGATTGTCACTCTCGTAGTCAAATACTAACCCTTGAATCAGCATCTCATGGGGATCATCTCTTCGGGCATAACTAAACTGTCTTAAAGCTAAGCATGGGTTATAGGTGATACCTCCCCTAATTCCAAGTAAGGCGACATTAGAGAATTATCCATAACGGTTGACGGTGATAACTTTCTCTATAGATCGGGAACACCAATGGATGTTTGAATGTTTGAGCATCATCAACCTTTGTGACCACCTTGAGCCTTGTTCGTTCTTCAATACCCATTGAGAAAGATGCGGAATAAACCATCTTTCCAAGAGAGGGGTGTAACACATAAGGATACCTCTTTTCCTCATAGTGCGAGTTTGAAAGGAATGTAGGATGTCTCCTAGCAAAGTAGGCACCGGGTTACGAGACATGAAGATTTTGACGGTGTTCACATCTATGAGTTGGTTAGGTTTTGAAAAAAAAACCATCCCATTGTGAGGAGAGCCACACTTTACTCAAAAGCTTGCAAATCCAAAGAGTTCCAACAATTTTGGGCTTTCTCAAACAAGAACTTTGCTAGGAAACCCTTGACACCACTCCTTGTCTCCCAATTAGTTGTGATATCAGATGGTTGCAAGTGTAGAGCTTGAGCCATCTCTTAGGGCTTTGGATCTCTTTCCATACCGTTGAAAGGTAGTTGATTGAGAATGGGAATCCTCAAGAGTTGTGAGAATTCTTCCAAAGTTGGCACAAGTTAATAATCGGGAAATGTGAAGCAATGGTGTAGAGGATCAAAGAATTGAAAGAGCACCTTCATCATATCTTCATCAGTTTTGGAGGTGACCAAGTTTAGGAGGCGACCATGTCTTTCGGTAAATGGATAATTCTAAGGAATCCTTGATGCTAACTCTTTAAGTTGAGGGGTAATCCTTACAAGGTTGACTTGAATAGTTTTCTTGCAAAGAGAATCCATATCCTACAAAACAGAACAAAGATAAACCCCAGGATCCTTGAAATGGTTAGTAAATGAGTATGATATTATGATGTTCATGATGTTATGTACAAGTAAAATATACACAAACAAAGCAAATAAGTCCTTAGGTTTAGGCTTGCATGGAGTCTCATAGGTAAGTACCCTCTCGAAGTTTAGTTGGATCAAACCTGTCCTAGTAATAGTAACCGGGTTCTAAGGAGCTCAATATCACTGGTTTGTTTCCTTGGGTATTGTTTCAGCGTAAGCCTCTTTAATGGCGACCGAAATATCCCAAAATTGGCCTCTTTTATGCATTGTCAAAGTTGGCCATTTTTGGAAAATTGTCAAAAGTCAAATGTGCCCAAAATTGCATTTTTTTGTCAAATGGGCCTATTTTTTTATGCTTGCATCTTACTTGTGACATGGTCCCCGACCCAAATAATCATCCACATGTTATTGGATTTATTTATTTATTTTATTTTGATTTTTATTATTTAAAAGTCAAATTAAATCAAATAAATAACAAAAAATATCAAAGATTTGTTTTGTGATCCGATTTTTGCTGGAATCAAATCCAATTAAGCTGGTATATCAGATCAAATCGTGCAAGGGTTGATTAGGAGAAAAATTTGCATGATTAAGCTATTTTGGAAACAAATAATACAAGAGAAAAATCAAATCAAATTTTCATGATTTACAAAGATACCAACTGTTTTTGTTGACCTAATTTGTTCTAGTACTTATACAGAACACAACCAAAGCAAAAAAAAAACAAGGGTGGAAGTCGTTAAAAGCATTAAACACAAAGTGAATTTTTTGCAAAAAAGTGTGGATCGGTTTCTAACCTAGAGGACGATTCAAAGCAATTCAAAGCCACAAATCCCTTCCTATATACCTCCTAAAGCTAATAGGACCATTTTCACGCCTCAAAGCTCCAGGAATCATCACATAATACTCTCACGGTTTGTCACTTTTTCCAAATTCGTATCTCTTCATTCTTGCATTGTTAACATGTTTTTATTGCATATTTGTGTTCATATGAATGCCTGGAATATTTCTGTATATTTAATTCCTAGCTTTAATGCATAAATAACAAGTTGCCATTATTAGGGTTCATGCTTGCGTTTTAGGGTTTCTTTATACAGGGAAAATTGGCCCAAGAAAGGAGTACCATCACACTCGTGAGATCAAAACGAGTTGATCTGTGGCTTCAAATTGTATTTATATTGCTTGGTATGAATTTTGGAAATTTACAGGTTTGTAGCTATGGATGTTGACCGTAGGTATAAGTCCATGCCTAAAACGACGGTTTTGCAAGGAAGACGATGGCGTGTCTTAGCCTGATTTGGAAATTCAAATTTCACGCATTTTTATTATTACACTGACCCATGTTTCATTATATTGTTTGTTATGTGTTTATATTAACAAAAGAAAAATTGGCCTAGTGGCAAGCAGGAACGGTTATAATGCATACGCGTGTAGGAGGTCAGGGGTTCGATCCCTGCCTCTTACATAATATTTTTCTTCATATTTGATTGTAGATCTAGCGCATTACACAGCCAGGCGTCCATCATGCACGACAAAATCCAGCCAATGGATTCATCATCGATCCAGATCCAACGCCCAATGCTCGAGTCATATCATGGACCATCAGAAAGAGTATCACACTGGATCTAACACATTGACTGGGCTGAGCAAGGAATGGGCTTGAGAAATTCAACATTGCACCCCCTGGATTGCTCAATAACACATGCCCAATTCTTTTTTTTTCTTTTCCCTTTAATTATTTTTTTAATTATTTATTAATTATTTCCTTTTCACAAATAACACAAAAAATAATTTTTTATTGAACCAAAAAATCACAAAAAAAACATAAAAATTATTATTTTCATAAAATATTTTATTTCTTTAATTAATTATATTAATTTAATTTAGGGCAATTTAATCCTTTTTTCATAATTTAAATCAATTAGAAATTAGGGTTAATTTGTACATAGATTAATTTTCTCAAAAAATAACAAAAATATTTTTCAATTAGATTTTTAGGCTTCCTAATTATTTCTCGTATTTAAATCGTCGCGCGCGCCTCTAATTTCTTTTTTTATTGTAACTGTTTTGGGTTTGTAATAGATTAATTAGGGTTTTAATTCCACATTTTATTTTCAGTCAAATAATTATGTATCTGCCCAAAAGCCTGTAATAGTTAGGACTTTAGTTTCTCGCACTTTTAATTTCCTCAAATATAAATTGCTTAGATGTATGGACATTAGGATTGTATGCGAAAGACAAAATGAAATTAAATCGGTAGCTAACCCTAATTGTGCAAAGATAATTAACTGGAAAAAAACACACTTGCACATGCTCACTCCTAGGGTTTACTCCACTCCGGTTGCCTTCAGTAAACGATCATGGTGCATAGGGAATTTTAGTGGCCGTCCTCTAGTCCCAAAAGATCAAAAAATGACCCATTCGAATGTTGCCTCGGAAAAGATCTTTAAGACTTTAGGATAATTACTAAAATTTCCTAACATTGCTTTTGTGATCGTACTCGTCCCTTCGAATGTCCCTTAAAACTCTAATGACGGTGCTACCTGTTCCTTAATAATGGGATAGCACTATCAAAAGGAAAATGAACAGTCTTTTCCGAGTAGGTAGAAAACTCTTAAGTACTTGCTCAAACAAATAAACTGTTTCACACAAACACTTTTTCAAAACAGTTTTCAAAACACTTTGTAACACTCTTGAGGACAGAAACAAGGGTTAAAACAAAGTAAAACAAAACTTTTCAAAACAAGCACACAAACAAGCAATTTTAAAATGAGCAAGTACCTAAGAGCCCATGGAAAACCATGGATTGAAAGGGTGCTAACACCTTCCCTTTCTATAATCTACCCCCCGTACTCAGAAATATTCTCGAAAAAGGTTTTTATGTTCTTTTTTCCTTTTCCTGATTGGATAAAATAAAAGTCGGTGGCGACTCTTGCTTACCGCGACATTTTGCAGAAAAAAAATGCAAACCAGTATAACAGTCGGTTCTGCCACCGTATCACAGGACTGGAGACTCTGCTGGGGAAATAAATAAAGTGGGGTTTACCTTAGGATCTAGGTCATTTTAAAAATTGATTTCTTGTTTTGCCTTGCCTGCTTTAAATTCAAGGGTTTTGTTTGGGTATTATTAAAGATCCTACACTCGGATCTGGGGGCACTTTTTAGGTAAACAACAATAGATCATGGAGATTGTATGGCATAGACCGATATGGTTTAAGCAATGTATGTGTTGGTGTGACACTTTGGTTGGTACCGGTATCCTTCGTGGGGAAACGAGGAGAATACGGGGCCGCCGCATGGTGTCGTGAAGCACTAACGGACCTTAGAACATTAGTTAAACAAACTTGGCCATTAGAAAGTAGTAAGATAGTCGGCCTCGGTATAGAGCTGAGGATTGGTTGATACTCGATGCTACACTCATTGAGATCATACTTTTGGGATATTTCAGCCGCGAGAAAAGATTGCTTGAGCTGAGACAATGCCCGATAAAGGATGGTCAGTGATATTGAGAATCTTTAGAACCCGATTACTTTTTAAGACAGGTTTGAAACCAACTAAAATTTAAGAGGGTATGATCTTTAACCTTAAGCAGGCCTTAAACCTAAGGACTTGGTTTGATTTGTATGTGTTTGCTATACTTGTGGTTTATCATGACATCATGCATCATAACATAGCATCCATTCTTAATGCACTAACCATTTCAAGGACCAAGGGAATTTATCTTTGTTCTATTTTGTAGATCATGGCTCCCGTTCGTAGAAACACCATCCGAATCAGCTTTGTGAAGATACCTTCCCAACTCAAAGAGCTAGTATCAAAGGTTTCTGAAACTTCTGCGTTCACTAAGAGACATGGTCGACTTCTCAACCTGGTTACTTCAAACTTTGATGAAAAGATGATGAGTGTACTCTTTCAGTTCTTTGATCCCAAGCACCACTGCTTCACCTTCCCAAACTATCAGTTGATTCCTACCATGGAAGAATTCTCTCAGCTATTGGAAATACCCATTCTTGAATAGTTGCCCTTCACAGGTCTGGAAGAAGTTCCTAAGCCAGAAGTCATTACTGCAGCTTTGCATCTAAAACGGGATGACATGGTATCCAATTGGGAAACAAGAAGCAGAGTCAAGGGTTTTCTAGCCAAGTTCCTGATAGACAAGGCCCAACTGTTTTGGGATGATATGGATTTTCAGGCTTTTGAGGTCTTGGCTCTTCTAATCTATGGGTTGGTACTATTCCCTAATCCATACTCATTCATAGATGTGAATGCTATCAAGATTTTCCTCTCTCGCAACCCTGTGCCTACCTTGCTCGGAGATATTTTGCACACTCTCCATACTCGTACCATGAAGAGAAGAGGGGTTCTTATGTGCTGCATGTCATTGCTGTCGAGGTGGTTTATTTCTCACCTCCCTAAGTCTGCACTGAAGAATGAAGAAGGTTTGGGTTGGTCGCAAAGGATAATGTCACTCGTCCACACGGATATTCTCTGGTGTTCCCGAGCTATGGAAAACACTACTATTATTGACCGCTGCAGAGAGTACCCTAATGTACCGTTACTTGGCATCAGAGGGGGTATAACCTATAATCCTTGTTTAGCTTTGTGACAATTTGGTTACGCTCGAAGAGATGGTCCCCATGAGTTACTTATTGAGGGCATTGTATTCAACTATGAGGATGATGTTCAAAAGTATCTCCGAAGGTTCATACGAGCTTGGGGCATGGTAAACAGGTCTGGTGCCAAGGCTTTGGGGCCAAAGGCTTCCATTCCTATGGAACCTTACCTCCAATTGGTATGAGTTTGCTCCCAGAAACTTATGATGCCCTATATGGCCGTTTTACCAGTGATTGTGGAACCCACTACTGAAGGGGGTATTCCTTACACGGTTCTCTATCCTGATATGCCCACTGATCTTGGAGAATTACAGAGGTCTTGGATTCAGTTGAAGAAAGAGTGGGATATTTACATGGATCAGTTCTATGCCCAAGAGAGGGAGGTTTTAGAGCTCACAAAGCAGCTCCATGAGGAAAGAGGACTCAATGTCTATCTCGGCACGAAGAGGAAGCATCCATGGGAATTTTGATTTCTTTTCTAATTTTAGATTTTTTTTAATTGTAACGCCTAAAAGGCATTTGAACTTTGAATTCAGCTAAGAAAATATTTGTTTTATCTTGGTTCGCAAATTTAAATTTCCCAAAGTCTTTGAAATCATTACATGCGCATCCCATTCATAGCATTGCATGTACAGGTACCATTACAGGTTTCTCATCTTCTTCGCTGTTTATTTTAGCAGAAATGTCTTCCGAACAAAGCATCAAGGATCTTCAGGCACAAAATGCCCAATTCCAACAAATGTTCATAAATCTGGCGAAAGGGAAGGAGGATCTGAAAGCCCTCATCCTGAAAGAGAAAAAGAAAAAGAAGAAGGCTGCCAGTATTCTGAATATGGGCAGAAGGTTTGGAGGGCCGTTGAAGCGACAAGTCAATCTGACCTCTTCATCCAAAGAAGGGGAGAATCAAGAAGAAGAAACAAGGGAGAAGGATCCCAGTCCTGAAGTTTCTGACAATGATACCGACTATAATGATGAGTAGTATCCTCCGCCTGAGGATAAATACAAGCAGTTGGAAGATCGCTTGAGTGCCATGGAAATCCAGAGGATACTTGGGCTGGATTTCAAAGAATTGGGATTGGTATCGGGAGTGGTCATCCCGCAGAAGTTCAAAGCTCCAATTTTTGCAAAGTATGATGGGGTGTCCTGCCCAAAACTCCATCTCCGCTCTTATGTCAGAAAGATCCAGCCCCACATCTCTAATAGAAATTTGTGGGTTCATTTCTTTCAAGATAGTCTGTCAGGGACTCAGCTTGAATGGTTCTACCAACTGGAGAGAGCCAATGTCCGAAATTGGGAAGATCTGGCTGCTGCTTTCTATAAGAAGTATCAATACAACACCGACCTTGCTCCTACTCGTACTCAACTCCAGAGTATGTCCATGGGTGCAAATGATGGCTTTAAGGACTATGCACATAAGTGGAGAGACTTGGCTGGAAGATTCCAACCCCCGTTGTATGATAGGGAGTTGGTTGATATGTTTCCGGGGATGCTATCTGGTCCATTCTTTAATAATTTGATCGGCAACTCGTCAACTGGTTTCACCGAGCTTAGTCTGACTGGAGAGAGAGTAGAAGCTGGGATTCGGAGCGGCAAGATATAAAAGGATGCCTCTTCGAGTTCGGTAAAGAAGCCTTTTGCTGGTAAGAAGGAAGCCAGTGCCATCTATAGCCCGAGGGACCAAAACAGAGCTGAACATCATCAGACAGTAAGTGCTGTAATGATACCTAGGCCTACAGTTTCTCCACAATGCAACAATTAACAAAGGATTGAAAGACCACAACGGCAGTTTACCCGAATCAATATGACATTGGCTGAAGTTCTACCTCATCTGTTGAGATCCAACTTAGCAACCTTGAAAGAGGCTCCCAAGAATCCAAATACCACATCTCCCCGATATAATCCAAATGCTCGGCGTGCCTATCATTATGAGAGTCCTGACCACGATACCAATGACTGCTGGGCTCTAAGAAATAAGGTACAAGATATGATTGAAGCCAAGGAAATTGAGTTCGATGCTCCGGAGAAGCCCAATGTCATAACTGCTTCCATGCCTAAGCACGATCATGGAGTTAATGCTGTTGATAATGACTTGTTTGTGACCTTGGTGGATGAAGTTCCTACTCCTCTCATGACTGTGAAGAAGAATTTGCCGTTGGCCGGTTTATTTCTGGGTTGTGGTGAAGGTTGCCACATGTGTTCATTTCTACCTTCTGGTTGCTATTTGCTGAAGTTAGGTGTTCAACGCCTGATGGACAACAAAGAAATTTTGTTTGAGAAAACTTTGGTTCCCATTGTTCCATCTGAAGATATTGCCATTATAACCATTTCCGCCAATCCTTCCAAGGTCTCCCCGAGAAGACCTGTTAGGATTACATCTGCTCCAAGAATCGCTCCACTAATAATCACTGTTCCTGGTCTTGTCCCGTATGTCTCGGACAAAGCTGTCCCCTGGCATTATGGTGCTGATGTGTACTATCATGGAATCAAACAAGATTTGAAAAATGAAGAGGCTGATCCTGGTATTGGTAACATTGTCGGAACCAGCAAGGTCACCCAAAGTGGAAGGGTCTTCTCTCCCGAGATTTCCCCTGAGACTGTCAACAGGCCTATTGTCATTCCATATGTTATTCCTGTTGGTACATCAATTATGGCTCTGGTTCTTAATCCAATTATTACCCCTGTCGGCGAATCGTCTGATACCTACGACAAAGAATTTATAGGTGAGCCTGCCCGAATGGAGACGCCTAGAAAAATTATTGTAGAAGCCTCTAAGCAAGAGATAGAGGAAATATTGAAAATAATTAAAAGGAGTGATTACAATGTGGTCGAGCAGCTGGGGTAGACCCCCTCAAAGATATCCATGTTATCCCTGCTGTTGTGCTCCGAGGCCCATGCGAAGGCTTTGATTGCATTCCTCAAAACTGCACATGTGCCACAAGAGACTTCAGCTAATCAATTTAAAGATTGCATGGCCAGTCTGATTGCTGACAATGGGACGGGTTTTTCAGATGCATACTTGACACCAAAGGGGAGAAAGCATAATGATGCTACGCATGTCTCGATTGAGTGCAGGGGAACCACTATGGCTCATGTGCTGGTAGATACTGGGTCGTCGCTGAATGTCTTACCTAAGAAGGCGTTGGAATGGTTGGATTGCGAGGGTTTGACTTTAAAGCCTAGTAACATTGTGGTAAGGGCTTTTGATGGGTCGAAAATAATGGTGCACGGGGAGGTGGACATCCCTGTCAAAGTGGGTTCTCAGACCTTTGGGTCCACCTTCTATGTGATGGACATCAGGCCTTCGTATTCTTGTTTGTTAGGTCGTCCTTGGATACACGAGGTTGGGGCAGTTACTTCCATACTACACCAAATGCTGAAGTATCCGGTAAAAGGGAAGATTGTCACTGTGCAGGGTGAAGAGGAGTATATGGTGAGCCACCTCAATTCCTTCCGGTACATAGAGATGGACGGGGAATTCATAGAAACTCCTTGTTAAAACTTCGAAGAGGTCCCTCAGATCTTGGCATCGACTGAAACTACTACCAGCAACAAACCTCCTATGAAGATGGCTTCTCTCAAGGACTCCAGGGTCGTGGTTGAAGAAGGGGCTCAAAGGGTTGTTCGACGCGCTCGGGATGGAGGACCTCCCATACACATCAGTAATCGGGGAATTAATGCCATTGAAGACAACAAGGGATTCTCAGACATTAACAGCTGGATCTACCCAACTACCAATGGTGGACCGAGTAACTAGACGACTAGGGAATTTATACCAGTTTCTTTTATTTCGCAGTAATTGTCCTACTTGTTTTGAGATTTGTAATAAACAATTTAAAACTTTATAGCCTTGTGCCTTGCTCGAGGTACATTGGCTTTGCTTGTGAGGGCTATTATTTGTCATTTCATATATCATTAATAAAGCATTGGACGTTTCTTGCATACAAATTTCGTGCTCTCTGTTTTTTCTTTTCTTTTCTGTTGTCACTTTATCAAAACAACTATTCTCCTACACACACTCACGTATCATACTGCAGATCCATATCCACTCTGGATCCCATTGATAACAGCTCTGCTATTTCCAGTTATGACTTTGAAAATCCGATCAACCAAGTCGAAGACGAAGGTCAGGATGATTGTGAGGTGCCTGGAGAACTTGCTAGACTATTACAGTAGGAAGAAAGGGCCTTACAGCCTCATGAAGAGTCGGTTGAGACAGTGAATTTGGGTACAGAGGAAGACAGAAAAGAGGTTAAGATTGGTGCAAATTTAGAAGTTAAAGTCAAACAGCGGTTGATACAAATGTTGCATGACTATGTTGAGATCTTCACATGGTCATATGAAGACATTCCAGGTTTAGACACTGATATTGTGGTTCATCGTCTGCCGACCAAAGAAGACTGTCCTCCGGTTAAACAGAAGGTCCATCGTATGCGCCCTGAAATGGCAAAGAAGATCAAGGCAGAGGTCATGAAATAGTTCGATGCATGATTCTTAGCTGTCACTTCTTATCCATAATGGGTTGCTAACGTCGTTCCGGTACCTAAGAAGGACGGTAAGGTACATATGTGTATGGATTACAGAGAGATCTGAATAGGGAAAACCCCAAGGATGACTTCCCTCTTCCTCACATTGATGTTTTGGTCGACACCACTGCGCAACATAAAATTTTCTCCTTCATGGATGGTTTCTCTGGCTACAAACAGATCAAGTGGCTCCTGAAGACATGGAGAAGACGACATCCGTCACACAGTGGGGCACTTTCTGTTACAAAGTGATGCCTTTTGGGTTGAAGAATGCTGGGGAAACTTATCAGTGCTCCATGGTTGCTTTGTTCCATGATATGATTCACCACGAGATAGAAGTCTATGTTGATGACATGATAGCCAAGTATCAAACTGAGGAAGAGCACCTTGATCATCTACAAAAGTTGTTCGACAGGTTGAAGATATATAAGCTGAGGTTGAATCCAAACAAGTGCACCTTCAGGGTAAGGTCTGGTAAACTTCTGGGTTTCATTGTCAGCGACAAAGGCATCCAAGTAGATCCTGCAAAGGTAAAGGCTATACAAGAAATTCCAGCTCCCCGTACAGAGAAGGAAGTTAGAGGTTTCTTGGGACGCTTAAATTATATCGCCAGGTTCATTTCACATTTGACTGCTACTTGTGAGCCTATCTTCAAGCTTCTGAAGAAAGATCAAGTGGTATGGTGGAATGATGAACGCCAGACCTCTTTCGAAAGAATCAAAGAATACCTTCAAGAACCACCAATTCTGATGCCTCCAGTTGAAGGAAGACCTTTGATATTGTACTTGACAGTTCTAGACAATTCAATGGGGTATGTGCTGGGGCAGCATGACGAGTCTATTCAAAAATAGTATGTAATATACTACCTTAGCAAAAAGTTTACCGACTGTGAGACAAGATACTCACAACTCGAGAAAACTTGATGCGCTTTGGCATGGGCTGCTCGCCGACTGAGACAGTATATGCTGACTCACACTACCTTGTTGATATCGAAGATGGATCCGATCAAGTACATTTTTGAGAAGCCTGCACTCTCCGGAAGAATAGCAAGATGGCAGATGATCTTAACTGAGTACGACATACAATATACAACCCAGAAAGCAATAAAGGGGAGTGTATTGGCTGATCATTTGGCTCATCAGTCCATGGATGACTACCAGTCCATGAATTTTGAGTTCCCGGATGAGAATATTATGCTGGTGATCGATTATGAAGAACATGGACCAGATGAAGGACCCGAGGAGGGATCCCGATGGTCTATGTATTTTGATGGAGCCTCAAACGCACTGGGTAATGGTATTGGCGCCGTAATCATATCTCCCAAGGGTTGTCATACTCCGTTCACTTCCTGATTATGTTTCAACTGTACCAACAACATGGCGGAGTATGAAGCATGTATCATGGGTCTTAGGGCTGCTATTGACCTAAGGATCAAGTTCTTGAGTGTATTCGGGGATTCCTCTTTGGTGATAAGTCAGATCAAAGGCGAATGGCATACGAAGCATCCGAATCTCATCCCATATAAAGAGTACGTGTTGACATTTCTCCCACACTTTGAGGAGGTAACTTTTGAACATTTCCCACGAGAGGAGAACCAGTTAGCGGACACGCTAGCTACCATGTCTTCTATGTTCAAAGTTAGGTGGGACAATGAAGCTCCCCAAATCACCATTGAGAGGCTGGATGAACCAGCACACTGCTGTGAAATCGATACCAAAGAAGTGGCAGACAAACCTTGGTTTCATGAGGTGAAAAGGTATCTCGAGGCTCAAGAGTATCCTGAAGGGGTATCTGTCAATGATAAGAAGTTTCTGAGAAGGTTCGCTGCAAAGTTCTTCCTCAGTAATGGAATCCTCTATAAATGAAACCATGACTCCACGCTACTACGGTGTGTAGACAAGAGCGAAGCAGAGAGGATCATGACAGATCTACATGAAGGCACCTTCGGAACCCATTCCAGTGGACATACCATGGCTAAGAAGATCCTACGTGCAGGATACTACTGGTCCACTATGGAAGCCAATTGTTATCAGAACTCTCGAACTTGTTATAAGTGTAAAATCTACGTTGATAAGGTGCATGTATCTCCGGTCCCCTTAAACGTCTTGACAGCTCCGTGGTCCTTTGCAATGTGGGGCATCGACATGATTGGATAAATAAGGCCCACCGCTTCTAATGGTCATCGCTTCATCCTAGTAGCCATTAATTACTTCACAAAGTGGGTTGAGGCAGCCTCTTTTGCTACAGTAACCAAGAACGTCGTGGTTCGGTCTATCCGACATAATCTGATCTGTCGATATGGTGTGCCAGAGAGAATTATTACTGACAATGGTACGAATCTCAACAACACAATAATCACTGAGCTCTATAAACAGTTCAAGATACAACATCATAATTCTTCTCCCTACCGACCAAAGATGAATGGTGTTGTTGAAACATATAACAAGAACACCAAGAAGATTGTACAGAAGATGACAGTGACATACAAATACTGGCATGAGATGTTACCATTTTCTCTTCATGGGTACCGTACCTCAGCACAAACGTCGCCAGGTGAAACACCTTACTCTCTGGTATATGGCATGGAGGCAGTCCTATCCATCGAAGTCCAGATACCTTCTCTCAGGATTATGAAGGATGCGGGTTTGAATGAAGATGACTGGATCCGAACCCGACTTGATCAGTTAAATCTAATCGATGAAAAGAGACTTACTGCTATCTGCCATGTTCAGACGTATCAAAAGCGAATGATCAAGGCTTTTAACAAGAAAGTCAGGCGTCAAGAATATCAAGTCGGGGATCTAGTGATCAAACGCATCATACTGCCGCAAGGTGATCCCAGGGGCAAATGGACCCCCACGTATGAAGGACCATTTGTGGTTAAGAACATTTTCTCGGGTGGAGCTATAATTCTAACCACCATGGACGGTGAAGACCTTCCTCACCCTATCAATGCAGACATAGTGAAAAGATACTACGCCTAATTAAAAGACCCGCTAGGTTGACTGACCTAGGCAAAAATAAGGGCTTCCCGGCGAACCAAAAGGGTTCGGGCAAAAATAAGGGATGAAAATGAAAAATCTGTACACCCGGCAAGTCGAAAACCCGAAAGGGCGGCTTGGGCAAAAAAGGGTATCCTGGTGGACTGAAAACCCGAAAGGGCGGTCCAGGAAAAAGTTAGGGATATAAACCATACCACTATGTCTCATTGGATCATCTTGCGACCAGACTTCGGTATCCACTATCAAGCTCAGACGACGCCAATCAATCTGATTAACTTTCGGCCAAGAGGCAAAGTGATGAGACGCTTGAAGATATAAAGGAAATAGCAGAGTTGGAACCCAATGGGGTTGTTTCACATAGCTGTTTTTTCTTTTACATAAATTTGTATAGCTTCCATTTTTTCGGTGGCGTTCTCTTACTAGAGCGTCAGCCTCTTTGTACAAAAACGCCTATTATAGGCCAACTTCAAAAAATAAATACAAATAATTTTCACAAGAAACTTCGAGTCTGTTTTTTCTTTTTCTATTTTGTTTTGAAAGAATGTCCAATGACTTATTTTTAATATATGTATCTGAAAATGATTGCTTCTCATAAATATTTACATAAGGAAAAAGGACAATTACTCGTAATTCCAGAAACAGGGGCAAAAAACAAGAAGTGCCAAACCCGACAGTTACTCCGCCTAGTAGGTATCGGGATAGAGCCAGCTTTGAAACACAATCATTGGTACATACACTCCTCACAGAGTAAAAGTATTCAAAAGCATTGATGTCAGCTTTCCTGAGATAGGACTTAACCTTCCCAGCCAGGGTCATTCTGAAACCTGACAGCTATGTCCTCCAGCCGAATTTCATAATCATGGGCGAGTCAGTAAATTTCATCCCCCAAGCAGAGTTTATTTCTCTAGATACAGAGGCTCAATCCCCGACATAGTTCATCACTTCAGCTACAAAAATTCATTTTCTAAGTTTGTTCCCCGCAGACTTTATTGTCAAGCAGAATCTCTTCCTGAAAGAATATTTATAAATCTCCAGCAACAGTCAGGGATTTATTTTCCCAGACGCGGGCATACTCCGATAGCGTTTCGTGAACATACATCATGACATGCGCATACATATCATATACAGCATTATCTCATTTATTTTAAGAACATCATTCCACCATGCATTTCATGCATCGCACATAATTAACCCTGTTACCTTTTCAGGAAAGATGATTAGCTTTCAACAAATCCAGTAGTTATACAGGTCACGTCTGCAGACAACTAACAGA
Organism: Vicia faba; assembly: GCA_948472305.1. Taxonomy (NCBI): domain Eukaryota; kingdom Viridiplantae; phylum Streptophyta; class Magnoliopsida; order Fabales; family Fabaceae; genus Vicia; species Vicia faba. The sequence continues at coordinate 322,676,883 of OX451735.1, read as the reverse complement.
ACCTCAGTTCCCTAAACCAAACGGGTCAACTAATCTACACTTTCATCTCGAAGTAACCCTACTATGCAGGTTCCTTCTCATAACCCTACTATCCAGGCTTTCATTTCGAAGTAACCCTACTATCCAGGTTCCTTCTCATAACGCTACTATCCAGGATTTCATTTCGAAGTAACCCTACTATCCAGGTTCCTTCTCATAACCCTACTATCCAGGCTTTCATCTCGAAGTAACCATACTATCCAGGTTCCTTCTTATAGCCCTACTATCCAGGCTTTCATTTCGAAGTAACCCTACTATCTAGGTTCCTTCTTATAGCCCTACTATCCAGGCTTTCATTTCGAAGTAACCCTACTATCCAGGTTCCTTCTCACAGCCCTGCTATCCAGGCTTTCATTTTGAAGTAACCCTACTATCCAGGTTCCTTCTCATAGACCTACTATCCAGGCTTTCATTTCGAAGTAACCCTACTATCCAGGTTCCTTCTCATAGCCCTACTATCCAGGCTTTCATTTAGAAGTAACCCTACTATCCAGGTTTCTTCTCATAGCCCTACTATCCAGGCTTTCATTTCGAAGTAACCCTACTATCCAGGTTCCTTCTCATAACCCTACTATCTAGGCTTTAATTTCGAAGTAACCCTACTACCCAGGTTCCTTCTCATAGCCCTACTATCCAGGCTTTCATTTCGAAGTAACCCTACTATCCAGGTTCCTTCTTACAACCCTATTATCCAGTCTTTCATCTCGAAGTAACCCTACTATCCATGGTCCTTCTCATAGCCCTACTATCCAGGCTTTCATTTCGAAGTAACGTACTATCCAGGTTTCTTCTCACAGCCCTACTCTCCAGGCTTTCATCTCGAAGTAACCCTACGACCCAGGTTCCTTCTCATAGCCCTACTATCCAGGCTCTCATTTCGAAGTAACCCTACCATACAGGTTCCTTCTCACAACGTTACTATCCAGGATTTCATTTCGAAGTAACCATACTATCCAGGTTCCTTCTCATAGCCCTACTATCCAGGATTTCATTTCGAAGTAACCCTATGTTATACCCCAAAATTTTCCCTCCCTTTTTCACAAGAAATCACAACCCTAGGGTTTTCTATGATTTCAAAGATTGGCTCAGGAATTGATGAAATAGACCTTTCTTTGGCAACAAATCAAGAATTAGGGTTTTTCTCTCGCATTTCTCAGAAGAAGCATAATCCTCAGAAATTTAATTAGCTGCTACATGTTTTCACGCTTGTTCAAGTTTACTGGTTGTTCTCAAGGTCTGATTATCTGGGATAAGAGTTGGGACTCTTATTTGGAATATTAAGGCATCTGCTTGTTAATGGAACAAAACGTTTGCTTGATGAATGGAATGCTTGCTTGCTTATTAGAATACACAACACGTATGTTGATTGGAATGCTGTCGCAAGTTATGAGATTACAGAGTTTTTTGGGATTACTTGGATTTTTAAGTTATCTGTATTGGAAATGATGGGATGCAATTTCAGTTATTTTGGATCGGGAATCTTAAATAAAAAAGTGAAGATGCAAAGGAAGAATTGAAAGATATTGACAGTAGAAGGATTTATTGAAGTATCAGATGATCTCATAAAAGATTTTTTCATTCATTGCAAATAATTGTTACAAAAATAATTTATTGTTTGAATATTATACGTTTTACAAAATTATAGTATTTAAAGAATAAATTATTACAATGAATAAATAAATCTAAGCCTAAGCCTCCTAAAACTCCATTACTCCCATGCTCAAAGCCCTCTGCTTCCTCTATCGTCCAAGTTGCATTCACCTGAAAAAGAAGAAAGAAAAAGAAATTAGTACAGTTAATTGAAAAAAGAGTTTTCAAACAAAAAAGAAAGGAGAAGGTCATCATTAAAGTTTGCCGCCCAGAATCAGAATGCTATTTGTTCATCATGTTTTTATTTTTCTCTTTGCAAATCACAAGAAGATTGCTCTTCTTGGTTCACAAAGAGAAAAGTAAAAGATAAAAGAATGCAAGCATACAAAGACATGCTGCATATAAAGCAAACTTGCAGCAAAACTATGCCAAACTGAATACCAAACTGCAGTAACTAAACTAAATGCAAAACTGTCAAACATTGGCAAGTAGTAAGGCAAACCAAGGTGCCAAAATTCAAACTGTCCAGCAACTAAGCAAACTAAGCATGGCAAACCCAAACTGAATGCAAAAATTGTCAAGTTAGCCAACTAGCAAAAGTACACAATGCAGAAAGTATAGCAGTAATAGCAGGTAATGCAATGCAGAAGGAAAACCAATTGACAAGCCAAGAGCTTGTCATAGCTGTCATCATGTTCCAGGCCTAGGCAAACTTTTCAGAATATAAAATAATAAGCAAAAAGTGCTTATTTGAGAGAGAGAGAGAGAGAGAGAGAGAAAGAGAGGACCTTGGGTAAAAAGTTTGCAGTTTGGCTAAAGTAGGCTGTCACAAGACAAAAGAGCAACAAAAGGATATAAAACTATCTAACTGCATAAACAGTAGGGAGGAGAAAATACTTGGTCAAAAAACCTGCAAAACTCCCCAACCTACATAGCTTGCCAAACTGAACAAGTTCAACAAATTAAAAACTCAACAGACCACATGCCTGCTATCATACCAACAAAACTGCAAGCTACACAAACTAAACACCAACTTGCCAAACCTGCACAAGCTACACCAAAACCAGCCAAAGCTACAGCAACAAACCTGCATAACTTGCCAAAAGGCCCAAACAAATCCTCAAACCTTCTTGCCAAGCCTGCAGTTCAAACTGCAAAACCATAAACAAGCTCACCAAGCTTGCAAACACCTGTACAAACTCAAAGGCAAGCCAAACTGTAAGTGAATCAAACAAGCCCGTCTTGCCCAAACAAACTCCAAGCCAACAAACCTGCATAACAGGCCAACAATTCCAAACAACAAAAAGCAAGCTTGCCAAGCAAAACTATTATCAAGTTTCAGAACACATTTCATCATTAACACAAAAACAACCATAAATCAACAAACTCAGTTCAAACCATTATCAAGTTTCAGAACTAAATTTTCATCAACTATCATAAACAAGTTCAAACCAACAAAAGTCTGTTTCAGAGGTTATTCTCATCATCAAACATCAACATTCCAAGAGAGAAGAAAGAGAGGTTCAGAAGTAACAAAAAACAGGGTTTCAGAATCAAGTTCATCATCAACAAAATCAAAAACAGGGTTTCAGAATCAAGTTCATCATCAACAAAATCAAGAACAAAGAGTTTCAGATATCCATCATCATCAACAAAATCAAAAAACAAAAAGATTCAAATTCTCACATCATCATCAACATCAAAGCCAAGAAGAAAGAGGAAGTTTCCCAGAAGTGAAATAAACAAATACAGTTTCAGAATCAAGTTCATCATCAACAACAATCAAGAACAACAGCCTCAGAATCACATCATCATCAATATTCAACAAAGAGGAAAAAGGTACCAGAAAAGTGCGTCCATCACATTTTTCCTCCGCCCCCTAGCCTCCAAGGAGCGCCTCCGTCTTACATCCCTCTCCCTCCATTTTCCAGAAACAAATCTCTCAAGGTAAGCCTTTTTCTCAAACCTTCATCACTGACATAAACATCAAAGGATTAAAAAACTGAGCATGCAAGCGAAAATCAAACAAAGAAAACAAAATTGTAAAATGCGAACAAAGATGACAAATCGTACCATTTTAGAACCAAAGCCGTGGACCACTGTGAGAGGATGAGAGAGTGGGAGGGGGCGGCGCTCCGGTAGCTAGGTTTAGGGAGAGAATCAGAGCGTCATGGCCTGAGAAGGATGAAGATGAAGGAGAGAGTGGGAGAGCAGCACCGCTGTTGAAACCAAACACACGAACCTTAATCCTTGCAAACCCTAACAAAAACTGTGTGAACTTTACACTGGGCCTTCGCCACAAACATTGCTACATGCCCACAACAATGCTGGCTAGCGCACCCCCCCCCCCCCCCCCCCCCCCCCATTTTTTATTTCCATTCTGATTTGTTCTCATTTGGGCCACCCAAAAACATGCCTTAAGCCCATCATCTTTCTCTTTTTTTTAATTTTATTCTGTTTAAACGAATAATTTTTTTTTCATTTTAAATAATTTGATTCCTTTTCTTTTGTTAATAATAAAACCAAATAATATTAAAATTTTGTTTTTTAATTACTTTGATTTTCTTAACATAGTTTTAATTTCTTTATTAATTAATAATTGGTTACATTAATAAAATACAAGTGTAATAGAAGTTTTATTTAATTAATTTTGTTTTCTTTAAAAATATGTGAATAATAGAATTTTGATTAATAAATTTTTCTTTCCTTAAATCTTTTCCTTTTCATAATCAATAAAACAAATAATAATAATAATACTTAATCTTTCTTTTTTTTTAGGATAAATTTTATTTATTTATTTTTTAAATTAATAAATACATGCATTTCATAATTTATTGATTTTCCTTATTTTATAATTTGTTATAATTTATGTTGAATTTCGATAATTCGATTTGGTTATAACACATAATATTTGGACATTGTTATCCTTGTGAGATTCATCCCCATTTGTAAATAATTTGTACCCCCATCCCCGGATACTTTTTGTAATAACTTAGACTTTTAATTCCCGCAATTTATTGTTTTCAATATACTGTATAGTAATTAGGCTTGTATGGTAAGATTCAAAGTCAATCGCTAGATAACCTAATACAAGACAAAAAACATGTAAATTGACAAACACAATGGACACTTGCACCTCTAGGGTAACCTCGCCTGTTGCCTCGGAAAATGCAATTATGTCCCTCGAATATGAGACACTCTAGCAAATTCCCCTTCGATAAAAAAAAATCGTAGTCCCTCGATGTTGCCTTCGATAAAATGATCTCGTCCCCTACAAAATTGCTAGAGCGTCTCACAATTTGCTTTCAATGATTGTATGTGATGACCCGCGCCTGTCTCGTTAAACATCCTAACACAAGGTTGTTCATCAAATGCAATGGTGAAATAACACTGTCAAAAGGGTTAAAAACATAAGAAAGATCTTTGAGTAAAATAGGGTAAACAACTCTTAGTTACTTGATCAAAAACTTGCAAAACATCCTTGCTATTTTCAAACACACCTCACAACACAATTTAAAAAAAAAACAAACTTTCAAAACATTGAAATATCTTTTCAACAAGACAAACACCTTTGTATATATTCAAACAAGAATCATTACAAAGGTTGCCTAGATAAGGCCTCTTTTTCAAAGCATTTTAAAAACCACACACAAAGCACCATTTCAAACAATTGAAAAGCAAAGGCAAGTGATCTAAACAAGTAACTAAGAGCCCATGGAAAACCATGGATGAAAAGGGTGCTAGCACCTTCCCTTTTCATAATCTACCCCCAGAACCCAAGAAAACATCTCAAAGGTATTTCCTGTGCTTTTTGACCTTTCCTTTGGATAAAATAAAAAGTCGGTGGCGACTCTTGCTAAATCGCACAATTGCGAACACAAACGCGAAACCTCAAGTCAGTTCTCCCACCGTATCCCAGAACTGGCGACTCTGCTGGGGAATTAATTCTAAAAGTGGGGTTACCTTAGGGTTTTAGATCACCTTTGCATGCTTATCTTGTTTGCCTTGATTGCTTTACATGTTGGGTTCCTTGTATGGGTTTGTTTTCAATCCTACACCCGGATTTGGGGACACCTTTTAGGTAAGTAGCAATAAACTGTGAGGGAACTGTGTGGGGTATACCGACATGGTTGAAGCAGTGGCTACGTTAGTGTGACATATTTGTGGGTACCGATAACCTTTGAGTCAATCAAAGAGAATACGGGGCCGCTGAGTCATGTCATGAAGCACTAACGAACTCTTAGAACCTTACTTGACCATCTTGGCCTTAATAGGGGTAGTGAGATGACCAGCTCTGGTGCAGTCCGAAGTTGGTAAATACTCGATACTACACTCATTGAGGATTGTTTTCTTGGAATATTTCGGTCGCCAGTAAAGTGGCTAAACTGAAACAATGAACACAGAAAATAATCCAGTGATATTGAGCTCCTTAGAACCCGGTTACTATTTATAGGACAGGTTGAGCCAACTAACTTCAAGAGGGTACTTACCTACTCCGTGCAAGCCTAAACCTAAGGACTTGTCTGCTTTGTGTGAATGTGATTATTTGTATATACACTTGCTTACTTTTGCATACCTGTACATAACATCATAACATCATACCATAGAATTTTCAATAACCATTTCAAGGATCTCGGGGGTCTTTGATGCAGGGTCACGTCAAACCAGACGTCTATCAGGGGGTAAGAGGATTCATTTTCCTCTAAACAAACACCATCAAAGATCAAGTACAACAACTTAAATCGAGGGCTATGACCCACTTGACATGGTGAGCTTGATTCTCGTGGAAAGACATCCACCGATACAAAGTTCTCCAATCAAAGATGTTGATTGAAGTTCAACCTGTAACATTTTCTTGTGTTTACCCTGCGAGATTCTTGAAAACATGCATCCACATATCATGCATCGTATCATGACAGGTTTTCCCTTTCAGGTTTCCTTATTCTCCTGCTGTTTATTTCAGTAGAGATGGCTCTAGAGAGGACTGTCAAAGAGATCCAGGCTCAAAACACTCAACTTCAAGAAATGTTCTTGAACCTGTCCCAGGGGCAGGAAGAGGTGAAAGCTCTCCTCACAAGGGGCATGGTCCCAGGGAATCCAGGGGGCATCAGGAATGATCAATTGGAAGGGCTACAGATTGAGTTGGCAACAATGAAAGTCCAGATGATGGGACAACTGGTGGGCCAGATGGCTCTCATTCAAAACCTGGCTCAAGGACAAGAAGAGCTAAGGGTCCTCATCAACAAACTGCTTCAAGATAACCAAGTGGGGCAAACAACTAAGGTTGAAGATCAAGTCACCATTCAGCCTCCTTTGAGACAAGAAGCCAAGGGAAAGTCTCTCCAACTTGCTTCAGGGTCACAAGCCCAACGACAACCTCACCAACATCAACGGGGTAATCGGTGTAAACAAAATACATCTAGAAGGCGCTTCACTGAGATTAACATACCATTATCTCAAGTACTGGAATGCTTGTTGGAGGTCAATCTGACTTTATTAAAGGATCCTCTTCGTAATACAAATACCGCTTCTCCACATTATCATCCCAATGAATTATGTGCATACCACTCTTATAGTCCTGGACATGACACCGACGACTATTGGGCCCTTAAAAACAAGACCCAAGACTTGATTGACAGTGGAGTCCTGGAATTCACACAGGATGGCCAGATGAAAATCTTTCGCTGAGGTTTCTCCACCTGAGATGACAAGTTCGAACTAAGAGACTTTTGTTTCATTTGAATTTTCAAGTCGTAATTTCTTTGTTATTCAAACAATTATCTGTTGATGTCAAAATCTATTTCATTAATGCATTGCATATGTTTATCTTGAATTCATCCATTCGTTTTCACTATTCTTGAACTATGCTTTCTACTTTATTTATGATATTTAACTCTTGCTAAAAATTACAAGCCTTTAGAGGGAGGATGACGAAAATAATGCCATAATCTCATACACTATGCTTTTGGGCAGACCTTGCTGATGATGTACATGCGTTTCTTTTAAATCCTAAACACTGGAGTTATAAGGAAGATAATCCCTAGTCAACCCCTTCGAGCCAAAGAAGTAGAAGTTTTTCTGTTTTAAACACAAATTGAAACCTTTAAACCTGGGGCAGGGTAGTCTCTCAGTTAATTCAAAATACGTGTTTAGTCGCAAACTCTCAGTTTGTAATACAGCGAATGACATCAAAATTTCCTTTAAAACCAAATGAAAGTGATGGTTCCTTATCTCATAGGCAGTCATTATCTCTCAGAAAAAAGAAAAGCCCATTGAGCCAAAACCTACAGAGGAGGCTTAAGAAAGTTGGGGCTTCCCGCTGACTGTAATCTCAAAAATAAGAACAGTCAGGCAAAAATTAGGGATAACAAATCAAAAGAAAGAGGTCATTACAAATCCTCAACAACATGGAAAAGTTGCAAAAAAAAATGATGATGACTGCCTTCCAACAAATTCAACTTGTGTGAACCATCACCAAAACGTTGTTCTAGACCCATTTGGAGTTCAAAATGTACAATTAACTGAGTTTAGGATTGAAGAACATCACGAAGAGCGGGTGAGTACAAATATACTTTGAGCCTTTATCCTTTGTTTCTTAAACCGTGAACCAAGCCACGTTACAACCCTTTAAAAGTCCTAATTGAAGCATGGGTTAGTTTGAAAGCATACTGTCACAAAAGGTATCCTGACTCCTGTAAGACTTTGATCTAAATCTTGTGTTGAATTTATCTTATAAAAGCTTTCTGCTAAAAACACATTTTTCAAAAAAAATTTTAAGACAAGCATGAACTTTGCATTATTTGAATATCGTTGTTTGCATATGGTTATTTGTTTGACAGTGAAGAAATTCACACAGTGAATGTTCAGATGAACGAAAGCTCTCTCAGTGAATAAAATCACTTCAAGTGGGATGACACTCCCGTTGCAAAAATCTCCTATCAACAAAGGGGGACTTGGTATTGTCCAGTAAACATGGGATAGTCCAATCAAGATTTCAACAAATCTTTCAAAGTCCAGTCAAGATTTCAACAAATCTTTCAAAGCTAGTAAACCTGGGGCAGTCCAGTCCAGATTTCAACAAATCTCTCAAAGTCCAGTAAACTTGGGGCAGTCCAGTAAAGATTTCAAGAAATCTCTCAACTGCAGATTAACCTGGGGCAAGTCGCCGTCACCATCACTTGAGGCATTAAACGTCAAAGGGTTACGTACAGTCCAAGTTTTCTGGCAATGCCACAAACATTTGATACTAGGGGCAGTGACAAATCTCTCAAAAATCTTTCTGAAAAGAAATTCAAGCATCCTCGAGAAGTTCATCACCTCTCTAGCAGACCAGCAGTCATGGGTTTACTTCCCCAACACTTGTCAAGGATTTATTCTCCAGAACAAATTACATTTCAACAACATTCATAACATATGCAGATTGATCGGCAGGAAAAGATTCCTTCATCACCTGTTGGAGTTAAAGTCGTCAAAGATTCCTTCATCCCCTGTTGGAGTTACAGTCGTCAAAGATTACTTCATCACCTGTTGGAGTTACAGTCGTAAAAGATTCCTTCATCACCTATTGGAGTTACAGTCGTCAAAGATTCCTTCATCACCTGTTGGAGTTACAGTCGTCAAAGATTCCTTCATCACCTGTTGGAGTTACAGTCGTCAAAGATTCCTTCATCACCTGTTGGAGTTACAGTCGTCAAAGATTCCTTCGTCACCTGTTGGAGTTACAGTCGTCAAAGATTCCTTCATCACCTGTTGGAGTTACAGTCGTCAAAGATTCCTTCATCACCTGTTGGAGTTACGGTCATCCAAGATTCCTTCATCACTTTTTGGAGTAGCAGTCGTCAAAGATTCCTCCATCATCCGGTTGAGTCAAAGTTAATCCAAGACCCTCTCTGTTTTGGTCAGATCGACAATAAGATCTCCCTGATTCTTATTCCAGTGGAAGATATTCCGTGTTTTTGCTGTTTCAGATAAATCTCTCAGCGATTTATTATGATCTTTTCACTATCAGAGATGAAGAATCCAACTCTTTTCTCCTTCACCAGCTCGGGATTTATTTTCCCCAGCGAAAGGTCGTCTTGAAAAACATTACACCTCCGTGCATCAGGACATCATGCAACGCAATCTCATTTATTTTGATAACATCATTGTTTGATATATGCCACTAACCTTTACCTTTCAGTAAAGGTACAATCAAATTCAAGCGACAAAGCTTTTCTTCAGTCGAATTACGGACAAGTTCCTAAATCTCGACAAAGCTTTTCTTCAGTCTAATTACGAACAAGTTCCTAAATCTCGACAAAAGCTTTTACTTCAGTTGAATTATGAACAAGTTCCTAAATCTCAGCAGAAACAACCCACCAGCAGAATGACGGACAAATGAAGTTCCTGAAATTCTTTTTCTAACAGAATGAAGATTCTCATCCTTGAAACCTCAAAAGATTAGTATACTCCCAAGCTCCTGATACCGTTAACAGAATGAAGATTCTCATCCTTAAAACCCCAGTAGATTGGCATACACCCAACCTTCTGACCTAAAATGCCTGAATGAAGATTCTCATTCTTGCTTCCCCAGTAGATTAGCATACACCCAACCTTCTGACCTAAACGCCTGAATGAAGATTCTCATTCTTGCTTCCCCAATAGATTGGCATATACCCAACCTCATGATATTCCCGACAGAATGAAGATTCTCATTTTCAAAGTTCCGTATAATCTAAGCTCCCGATATTCCCGACAGAATGAAGATTCTCATTCTCAAAGTGGTATATAACTTGAATTCCAGATATTCCCGACAGAATGAAGATTCTCATTCTCAAAGTGGTATATAACCTGAATTCCTGATATTCCCGACAGAATGAAGATTCTCATTCTCAAAAGTGACATACAACTTTAATTCCTGAACTTCTTCCAAACAGGAATAAGCTTTTCCCAGAGTCCTGAGTTTTACTCTCCAACAGGATAACTACTCTTCAGCAGTACAGCTACTCCCCACAGAGTTTTACTCCCCAACAAAATCAAGATTCTCATCCTTGATTCTCCAGTGAAGTTGCCCGAACCTTATTTACTCTCAGCATAATTTGTCAGATTTTTTTAATCCCCTGCAGATCGAAGATTCTCGTTCTTGAATCCTCAACACAAATTCCTCTAGCAGAATGAAGATGCTCATTCTCATTTCCTCACAGAGTTTTCAGATATTCCCCAACGGAGTTCTCCTCAAACAACAAAACAAGAATCCCCAGTAGGTTGGCATACAACCCAAACTCCTGATTTTCCCCAAGCAGTATAACTTCTCCCCACAGAGGTTGTCAAAAAGCTTGAAGACACACATACTCTTCAACAACGGTCCAGGATTTATTTTCCCCGACAGCAGTCAAAGATTTTATTATCTCCGACTATCCAGGATTTATCTTCCTCAGCAGGACAACTTATCAACTTACATGCGCATACATTTGCATTCATATATCATAAACATTGATATAACACATACATTGCATCATACATTTCATGCAACATAACTTTGTATTTCAGCTAATATTTTACCCTTTTCAGGATAAGATTAGCAAGCTTCGAATTCAGAATCATGAAAATAGTTTACGAATGCTTCCCAACATGGATGTTAATCTATCGCTTGTTCAGATTCAACTTTTGAAAATAGTTTACGGATGCTTCCCAACATGGATGTCAATATATTGCTTGTTCAACCCCGGAATCATGAAAATAGTTTACGGATGCTTCCCAACATGGATGTTAATCTATTGCTTGTTCAGATTCAACTTTTGAAAACAGTTTACGGATACTCCAAACATGGATGTCAATCTATTGCTTGTTCAACCCAAGAATCATGAAAATAGTTTACGGATGCTTCCCAACATGGATGTTAATCTACCGCTTATTCAGATTCAACTTTTGAAAATAGTTTACGGATGCTTCCCAACATGGATGTCAATCTATTGCTTTTTCAACCCCAGAATCATGAAAATAGTTTACGGATGCTTCCCAACATGGATGTTAATCTATTGCTTGTTCAGATTTAACTTTTGAAAATAGTTTACGGATACTCCAAACATGGATGTCAATCTATTGCTTGTTCAACCCAAGAATCATGAAAATAGTTTATGGATGCTTCCCAACATGGATGTTAATCTATCGCTTGTTTAGATTCAACTTTTGAAAATAGTTTACATATGCTTCCAAACATGGATGTCAATCTATTGCTTGTTCAACCCAAGAATCATGAAAATAGTTTACGGATGCTTCCCAACATGGATGTTAATCTATCGCTTGTTCAGATTCAACTTTTGAAAACAGTTTATGGATGCTTCCCAACATGGATGTTAATCTATCGCTTTTTCAGATTCAACTTTTGAAAACAATTTACGGATTCTCCAAACACGGATTCTAATCTATTGCTTATTCAGACCCCTAGCTCAGAGACGTTCCAAACACGGATACCTTTCTGATACTCATTCTTTCACCTACAACATACAGTTCAACAAACATTCTTGGATGACATCTTTAAGCCCATCTCCAACAAGGTTCTGTCACATCTCCAAATGGCACCTTTAAGCCCATTCCCTCAACTATGCTTTTACGAGTGCAAATTTATGGGCACTCTAGTGTCCAACCATCTTTTACCTTCGAGTCGCAAATGGCAAACTCGCCAATCTAACTCTTCAGGTTCAAGAAGATTGAACAGGGGCAACTGTTGTACCCCAAAATTTTCCCTCCCCTTTTCACAAGAAATCACAACCCTAGGGTTTTCTCTAATTTCTAAGATTAGCTCAGGAATTGATCAAACGGACCTTTCTTTGGCAACAAATCAAGAATTAGGGTTTTTCTCTCGCATTTCTCAGAAGAAGCATAATCCTTAGAAATTCAATTAGCTGCTACATGTTTTCACGCGTGTTCAAGTTTACTGGTTGTTCTCAAGGTCTGATTATCTGGGATAAGAGCTGAGACTCTTATTTGGAATACTAAGGAATCTGCTTGTTAATGGAACTAAATGTTTGCTTGATTAATGGAATGCTTGCTTGCTTATTGGAATACACAACGCGTATGTTGATTGGAATGCTGTCGCAAGTTATGAGATTACAGAGTTTTTTGGGATTACTTGGATTTTTAAGTTATCTGTATTGGAAATGCTGGGATGCAATTTCAGTTATTTTGGATCGGGAATCTTAAATAAAAAAGTGAAGATGCAAAGGAAGAATTGAAAGATATTGACAGTAGAAGGATTTATTGAAGTATCAGATGATCTCATAAAAGATGTTTTCATTCATTGCAAATAATTGTTACAAAAATAATTTATTGTTTGAATATTATACGTTTTACAAAATTATAGTATTTAAAGAATAAATTATTACAATGAATAAATAAATCTAAGCCTAAGCCTCCTAAAACTCCATTGCTCCCATGCTCAAAGCCCTCTGCTTCCTCTATCGTCCAAGTTGCATTCACCTGAAAAAGAAGAAAGAAAAATAAATTAGTATAGTTAATTGAAAAAAGAGTTTTCAAACAAAAAAGAAAGGAGAAGGTCATCATTAAAGTTTGCCGCCCGGAATCAGAATCCTATTTGTTCATCATGTTTTTATTTTTCTCTTTGCAAATCACAAGAAGATTGCTCTTCTTGGTTCACAAAGAGAAAAGTAAAAGATAAAAGAATGCAAGCATACAAAGACATGATGCATATAAAGCAAACTTGCAGCAAAACTATGCCAAACTGAATACCAAACTACAGTAACCAAACTAAATGCAAAACTGTCAAACATTGGCAAGTTGCAAGGCAAACCAAGGCGCCAAAATTCAAACTGTCCAGCAACTAAGCAAACTAAGCATGGCAAACCCAAACTGAATACAAAAATTGTCAAGTAAGCCAACTAGCAAAATTACACAATGCAGAAAGTATAGCAGTAATAGCAGGTAATGCAATGCAGAAGGAAAACCAATTGACAAGCCAAGAGCTTGTCATAGCTGTCATCATGTTCCAGGCCTAGGCAAACTTTTCAGAATATAAAATAATAAGCAAAAAGTGCTTATTTGAGAGAGAGAGAGAGAGAGAGAGAGAGAGAGAGAGAGAGAGAGAGAGAGAGAGAGAGAGAGAGAGAGAGAAGAGAGGACCTTGGGTAAAAAGTTTGCAGTTTGGCTAAAGTAGGCTATCATGAGACAAAAGAGCAAAAACAGGATATAAAACTATCTAAATGCATAAACAGTAGGGAGGAGAAAATACTTGGTCAAAAAACCTGCAAAACTCCCCAACCTGCATAGATTGCCAAACTGAACAAGTTAAACAAACTAAAAACTCAACAGACCACAGGCCTGCTATCATACCAACAAAACTGCAAGCTACACAAACTAAACACCAACTTGCCAAACCTGCACAAGCTGCACCAAAACCAGCCAAAGCTACAGCAACAAACCTGCATAACTTTCCAAAAGGCCCAAACAGATCCTCAAACCTGCTTGCCAAGCCTGCAGTTCAAACTGCAAAACCACAAACAAGCTCACCAAGCTTGCAAACACCGGTACAAACTCAAAGGCAAGAAAAACTGTAAGTGAATCAAACAATCCCAGCTTGCCCAAACAAACTCCAAGCCAGCAAACCTGTATAACAGACCAACAATTCCAAACAATAAAAAGCAAGCTTGCCAAGAAAAACCATTATCAAGTTTCAGAACACATTTCATCATTAACACAAAAACAACCATAAATCAACAAACTCAGTTCAAACCATTATCAAGTTTCATAACCAAATTTTCATCAACTATCATAACACAAGTTCAAACCAACAAAAGTCTGTTTCAGAGGTTATTCTCATCATCAAACATCAACATTCCAAGAGAGAAGAAAGAGAGGTTCAGAAGTAACAAAAAACAGGGTTTCAAAATCAAGTTCATCATCAATAAAATCAAAAACAGGGTTTCAGAATCAAGTTCATCATCAACAAAATCAAGAACAAAGAGTTTCAGATATCCATCATCACCAACAAAATCAAAAAACAACAAGATTCAGATTCTCACATCATCATCAACATCAAAGCCAAGAAGAAAGAGGAAGTTTCCCAGAAGTGAAATAAACAAATACAGTTTCAGAATCAAGTTCATCATCAACAACAATCAAGAACAACAGCCTCAGAATCACATCATCATTAATATTCAACAAAGAGGAAAAAGGTACCAGAAAAGTGCGTCCATCACATTTTTCCTCCGCCCCCTAGCCTCCAAGGAGCGCCTCCGTCTCACATCCCTCTCCCTCCATTTTCCAGAAACAAATCTCTCAAGGTAAGCCTTTTTTCTCAAACCTTCGTCACTGACATAAACATCAAAGGATTAAAAAACTGAGCATGCAAGCGAAAATCAAACAAAGCAAACAAAATTGTAAAACGCGAACAAAGATGAAAAATCATACCATTTTAGAACCAAAGCCGTGGACCACTGTGAGAGGATGAGAGAGTGGGAGGGGGCGGCGCTCCGGTAGCTAGGTTAGGGAGAGAATCGGAGCGTCATGGCCTGAGAAGGATGAAGATGAAGAAGAGAGTGGGAGAGCAGCGCCACTGTTGAAACCAAACACACGAACCCTAATCCTTGCAAACCCTAACAAAAACTGTGTGAACTTTACACTGGGCCTTCGCCCCAAACATTGCTACAAGCCCATAACAATGCTGGCTAGTGCAACCCCCCCCCCCCCCCCCCCCCATTTTTTCTTTCCATTCTGATTTGTTCTCATTTGGGCCACCCAAAAACATGCCTTAAGCCCATCATCTTTCTCTTTTTTTAATTTTATTCTGTTTAAACTAATACTTTTTTTTCATTTTAAATAATTTGATTCCTTTTCTTTTGTTAATAATAAAACCAAATAATATTAAAATTTTGTTTTTTAATTACTTTGATTTTCTTAACATAGTTTTAATTTCTTTATTAATTAATAATTGGTTACATTAATAAAATACAAGTGTAATAGAAGTTTTATTTAATTAATTTTGTTTTCTTTAAAAATATGTGAATAATAGAATTTTGATTAATAAATTTTTCTTTCCTTAAATCTTTTTCTTTTCATAATCAATAAAACAAATAATAATAATAATACTTAATCTTTCTTTTTTTTAGGATAGATTTTATTTATTTATTTTTTAAGTTAATAAATACATGCATTTCATAATTTATTGATTTTCCTTATTTTATAATTTGTTATAATTTATGTTGGATTGCGATCATTCGATTTGGTTGTAACACATAATACTTGGACATTGTTATCCTTGTGAGATTCATCCCCATTTGTAAATAATTTGTACCCCCATCCCCGGATACTTTTTGTAATAACTTAGACTTTTAATTCCCGCAATTTATTGTTTTTCAATATATTGTATAGTAATTAGGCGTGTATGGTAAGATTCAAAATCAATCGCTATATAACCTAATACAATACAAAAAACATGTAAATTGACAAACACAATACACACTTGCACCTCTAGGGTAACCTCGCTTGTTGCCTCAGAAAATGCAATCATGTCCCTCGAATATGAGACACTCTAGCAAATGCCCCTTTAATAAACAAAGATTGTAGTCCCTCGATGACCCTCAATGTTGCCTTCAATAAAACGATCTCGTCCCCTACAAAATTGCTAGAGCGTCTAACAAGTTGCTTTCAATGATTGTATGCGATGACCCGCGCCTGTCCCGTTAAACATCCTAACACAAGGTTGTTCATCAAATGCAATGGTGAAATAACACTGTCAAAAGGGTTAAAAACATAAGAAAGATCTTTGAGTAAAATAGGGTAAACAACTCTTAGTTACTTGATCAAAAACTTGCAAAACATCCTTGCTATTTTCAAACACACCTCACAACACAATTTCAAAAAAAATAAACTTTCAAAACATTAAAATCTCTTTTCAACAAGACAAACACCTTTGTATATATTCAAACAAGAATCATTACAAAGGTTGCCTAGATAAGGCCTCTTTTTCAAAGCATTTTCAAAAACCACACGCAAAGCACCATTTCAAACAATTGAAAAGCAAAGGCAAGTGATCTAAACAAGTAACTAAGAGCCCATGGAAAACCATGGATGAAAAGGATGCTAGCACCTTCCCTTTTCATAATCTACCCCCTGAACCCAAGAAAACATCTCAAAGGTCTTTCCTATTCTTTTTGACCTTTCCTTTATATAAAATAAAAAGTCAGTGGTGACTCTTGCTAAACCGCACAATTGCGAACACAAACGCGAAACCTCAAGTCAGTTCTCCCACCGTATCACACCCTACTATCCAGGTTCCTTCTCTTAGACCTACTATCTAGGCTTTCATTTTGAAGTAACCCTACTATCCAGGTTCCTTCTTATAGCCCTACTATCCAGGCTTTCATCTCGAAGTAACCCTATTATCCAGGTTCCTTCTCACAACCCTAATATCCAGGCTTTCATCTCGAAGTAACCCTACTATCCAGGTTCCTTCTCATAGCCCTACTATCCAGGCTTTCATTTCGAAGTAACCCTACTATCCAGGTTCCTTCTCACAGTCCTACTATCTAGACTTTCATTTCGAAGTAACCCTACTATCCAGGTTCCTTCTCATAGCCCTACTATCCAGGCTTTCATTTCGAAGTAACCCTATTATCCAGGTTCCTTCTCATAGCCCTACTACCCAGGCTTTCATTTCGAAGTAACCCAACTATCCAAGTTCCTTCTCATAGCCCTACTATCCAGGATTTCATTTCGAAGTAACCCTACTATCCAGGTTCCTTCTCATATCCCTACTATCTAGGCTTTCATTTCAAAGTAACCCTAATATCCAAGTTTCTTCTCACAGCCCTACTATCCACACTTTCATATTGAAGTAACCCTACTATCCAGGTTCCTTCTTACAACCCTACTATCCAGGCTTTCATCTCGAAGTAACCCTACTATCCAGGTTCCTTCTCATAGCCCTACTATCCAGGCTTTCATTTCGAAGTAACCCTACTATCCAGGTTCCTTCTTACAACCCTACTATCCATGCTTTCATTTCGAAGTAACCCTACTATCTAGGTTCCTTCTCATAGCCTTACTATCCCGTCTTTCATTTTGAAGTAACCCTACTACCCAAGTTCCTCCTCATAACCTTACCATCCAGGTTTCTTCTCTCTTATCTCCAGACAACAATTCACAACACTGTAAGACCTAGACCCGACCAGTTTCCGTCGATTTCACCTTTCCCCGTTAAGCTGCTGTGCAGCCTGTACCATGACTAGATACGCAGTTCGCTTCCGCTTCCTCAAGCAGGAGTTATTTCCCCAGTGGAGTAACGGAGAACTGAAGCTCCTAAAATTCTATTTCTCCCAAGACAGATACCAACATTCCTCAGCAGATTCCTCCTCAACAACAGGAACAGGAATTCTCATCAAAGGAATATCTCAGGAAATCAACATCCTCTAGATGGCATCTTTAAGGCCATCTCCGAAGATTCTCCGTCAACTTCCAAATGGCATCTGCAAGCCCATTCCCGATATCACCAAATCAAGTATAACTTCATACGAGTGCAAATTTCTGGGCACTCTAGTGTTCAATCATCTTCGACCTTCAGATCACGAAAGGCAGACAAGCCAATCTATATCCTCAGGTTTAAGAAGATTGAACAGGGGCAGCTGTTGTGCCCAAAAATTTTCCTTCTCATTTTACTCAACACATGCCCATTTAGATCCTCAACTTGCTCAGGGATGCCCATGAGTTGACCAGACAAACTCCCTCCTAATGCAATGTACCTCAAACTAGGGTTTCCATTTTCATCAAGATGGGTGAACTCCAAAGAACTCATATTCTCTCCATAGTCCTAATATGTTCTCAAGACCCTCCATTTCAAATTTCAAGCCTTGCACAAGAAGTTTGCTCAATCAACTGCTCAGATGCTTGAGAATCGATTGTGTTAGGTCAAAAGTCAACTATGGCTCACATACAGTCAAACTTTAAGATTTTTGGTCAAAATCAACATTTTGAAGTTATATCCATCATTTGATCAAGGGTTTATCATGATTCCTCAAGGAATTCCCCAAATTCATCAAAACCCAAAAGTTGCTAAATTAGGGTTTCTTAGGAAAAGTCAACCAAACTTTGACCAAGCATAACTTCCTCATACTTTATCAGAAATTTTTCATCCAAGGCTCATTTTGAAAAGGATGCAATTACCTACAATTCATATTCAGCCCTCAAGTTCAAAATATGCACTCATGAAAAGATATAAATTCCTACATTATAGGTCCTTTTGAAAAGTCAACAAAAACACCTTCTGGGTCAAAGCTTCTTACATGAACATGGAAGACCCAATTGAGATGAAACCAAAAGGGTTTTTTAGGGGACATCCTAAGCTTTCTAAAAAGTCCAAGAACACCTTCCTAGGGTTAAAATTGGAGGAGATATACATTGTCAAAGTTGGCTATTTTCGGAAAATTGTCAAAAGTCAAATGTGCCCAAAATTGCTTGTGACATGGTCCACGACCCAAATAATCATCCACATGTTATTGGATTTATTTATTTATTTAATTTTGATTTTTATTATTTAAAAGTCAAATTAAATCAAATAAATAACAAAAAATATCAAAGATTTGTTTTGTGATCTAATTTTTGCTGGAATCAAATCTAATTAAGCTGGTATATCAGATCAAATTGTGCAAGAGTTGATTAGGAGAAAAATTGGCATGATTAAGCTATTTTGGAAACAAATAATACAAGAGCAAAATCAAATCAAATTTCCATGATTTATAAAGATACCAACTGTTTTTTTTTACCTAATTTTTTCTAGTACTTATATAGAACACAACCAAAGCAAAAAAACAAGGGTGGAAGTCGTGAAAAGCATCAAACACAAAGTGAATTTTTTTGCAAAAAAGTGTGGATCAGTTTCTAACCTAGAGGAAGATTCAAAGCAATTCAAAGCCACAAATCCCTTCCTGGATACCTCCTGAAGCTAATAGGACCATTTGCACGCCTCAAAGCTCCAGGAATCATCACATAATACTCTCATGGTTTGTCACTTTTTCCAAATTCGTATCTCTTCATTCTTGCATTGTTAACATGTTTTTATTGCATATTTGTATTCATATGAATGCCTAGAATCTTTGTGTATATTTAATTCCTAACTTTGATGCATAAATGACAAGTTGCCATTATTAGGGTTCATACTTGCGTTTTAGGGTTTCTTTATACATGGAAAATTGGGCCAAGAAAGGAGTACTATCACACTCGTGAGACCAAAACGAGTTGATCTGTGGATTTAAATTATATTGCTTGGTATGAATTTTGGAAATTTACAGGTTTGTAGCTATGGATGTTTACCGTAGGTATAAGTCCATGCCTAAAATGACAGTTCTGCAAGGAAGACGATGGTGTGTCTTAGCCTGATTGGGAAATTCAAATTTCGCGCGTTTTTATTATTACACTGACCCATGTTTCATTATATTGTTTATTATGTGTTTATATTAACAAAAGAGCAATTGGCCCAGTGGCAAGCAGGAACGGTTATAAGGCATGCGCGTGTAGGAGGTCAGGGGTTCGATCCCTTCCTCCTACATAATATTTTTCTTCATATTTGATTGTAGATCTAGCGCATTACACAGCCAAGCGTCCACCATACACCATAAAATCCAGCCAATGGATTCATCATCAATCCAGATCCAACGCCCAATGCTCGAGTCATACCATGGACCATCAGAAAGAGTATCACACTGGATCTAGCGCATTGACTGGGCTGAGCAAGGAATGGGCTTGACAAATTCAACATTGCACCCCCTGGATTGCTCAATAACACAGGCCCAATTCTTTTTTTTTCTTTTCCCTTTAATTCTTTTTTTAATTATTTATTAATTATTTCCTTTTCACAAATAACACAAAAAAATATTTTTTTCTTGAACCAAAAAATTACAAAAAAAACATAAAAATTATTTTTTTCATAAAATATTATATTTCTTTAATTAATTAGATTAATTTAATTTAGGGCAATTTAATCCTTTTTTTCATAATTTAAATCAATTAGAAATTAGGGTTAATTTGTACATAGTTTAATTTTCTCAAAAAATAACAATTATTTTTCAATTAGATTTTTAGGCTTCCTAATTATATCTCGTATTTAATTCGTCGCGTGCGCCTCTAATTTCTTTTTTTATTGTAACTGTTTCGGGTTTGTAATAGATTAATTAGGGTTTTAATTCCGCATTTTATTTTCAGCCAAATAATTATGTATCTGCCCAAAAGCCCTGTAATAGTTAGGACTTTAATTTCTCGCACTTTTAATTTCCGCAAATATAAATTGCTTAGATGTATGGACATTAGGATTGTATGTGAAAGACAAAATGAAATTAAAATGGTAGATAACCCTAATTGTGCAACGATAATTAACTGGAAAAAAAACACTTGCACATGCTCACTCCTAGGGTTTACTCCACTCCGGTTGCG
Organism: Vicia faba; assembly: GCA_948472305.1. Taxonomy (NCBI): domain Eukaryota; kingdom Viridiplantae; phylum Streptophyta; class Magnoliopsida; order Fabales; family Fabaceae; genus Vicia; species Vicia faba. The sequence goes on along the minus strand of OX451735.1, from coordinate 322,655,838 downwards.
TTCAGTAAACGGTCATGAAGCATAGGGAATTTTAGTGGTCGTCCTCTAGTCCCAAAAGATCAAAAAATGACCCATTCGAATGTTGCCTCAGAAAAGATCTTTAAGACTTTAGGATAATTACTAAAATTTCCTAACATTGCTTTTGTGATCGTACTCGTCCCTTCGAATGTCCCTTAAAACTCCAACGACGGTGCTACCTATTCCTTAATAATGGGATAGCACTGTCAAAAGGAAAACGAACTGTCTTTTCCGAGTAGGTAGAAAACTCTTAAGTACTTGCTCAAATAAACAAACCTTTTCACACAAACACTTTTTCAAAACAATTTTCAAAACAATTTTCAAAACACTTCGTAACACTCTTGAGGACAGAAACAAGGGTTAAAATGAAGTAAAACAAAAATTTTCAAAACAAGCACACACACAAGAAATTTTAAAATGAGCAAGTACCTAAGAGCCCATGGAAAACCATGGATAGAAAGGGTTCTAACACCTTCCCTTTCTATAATCTATCCCCCGTACTCAAAAATATTCTCGAAAAAGGTTTTTTCTGTTCTTTTTTCCTTTTCCTGATTGGATAAAATAAAACTCGGTGGTGACTCTTGCTTACCGCGACATTTTGCAAACAAAAAACGCAAACCAGTATAACAGTCGGTTCTACCACCGTATCACACATGGGCTCTTAGTAGCTCGCTAGATCACTTGATTTGTTTGAAAATATGCTTTGTCTTGTGGGTTTGAAAGTATTTTGAAAATGTCTTTGTAATGGTTCTTGTTTCTATAAGAACGCGTACAAAGTGTTGTTTCGAAAATAGTTCAAAGAGGTGTTTGTGGAATGTGTTTTTTGAAATTGTTCTTAAAAAGATATTTTTGTAATAGTTCTCGTCTCTATAAGAACGTATACAAATTTTTTTTGTCTTTTTAAAAAAAAGGTTTTAATTTGAAAGTGTTGGTGTAAAATGTTTGGTGTTGAGCAAGCGAGCAACTAGGTGCGAATCTACCTACTCAAAAGGTCTTAAGTGTTCTTTTCCTCCTCCTTTAGACGTTGCTATCTTGCCATTGATTTGGTAAGAAGCCCCATTGTCGGATGTCAAGGGACATGTGTGGGACGTTTATATAGTCATAGAAGGCAACCCATGGATCGTTTTAGCAATGTTGTTTTAGGGACTAGATCGTTTACCGAAGGCAACATCGAGGGTCATTGAGGGACTACGATCTTTTATTGAGGGTCTTTTTCTAAAACTCCCATGTTCGAGGGACATGACTAATTTTCGATAGGCAACAAGTGAGATTACCCTAAGGGTGCGTGTGTGAAAAGTGTGTTTGATTGCATGCATTTAGTATTGATTAGGATGATCTATTTCATGTCTTGCCATACACACCCTAATTACTAGCATTATATTTGAAAAGCGATAAATTGCAGAAATATAAATTCCTACGCTATTACAATATTTAGGGATAGGGGTACAAATTTACACATGGGGGGTTATAAGAATTTGAATCCTATATAACTATTACAACCATATTGAAATGTACCATGCAAGAAAGAAAAGGATTTGTTTTGAAAATGGTTTTTTATTTTAATGAATAAATAAAAAAATAAAAAAAAAATTAACTAAATAATAAAATATTTTTTATGTCTGTCTTTTATATTAATAAAATAGATGTTAATGTTAAAAATGATAGAAAGGAAAATAACGAGAGAAAGGAATCAACATGTTGCTGAAAGCAAAGCAACGGAGGTCAGAAGTTCTGATGTCGGGCGCATTGTGGTTCAGCATGAAACATCAGAGGAAATAAGAAGTTTTGAGTTGATACACTCTGAGGTCCTGCAAGAAACGTTAGAGGGAAAACCCAGAAGTTCTGGGTTGCTACGTGCTGAAGTTTTGAATGTGAGAGCAGTGAGAAAATTTTAGAAGCTCTGTACGTGTTAAAACAATGAGAAGAACTCAGAAGTTCTGTATTGTGGTAAGACGGTGAATGAACATCAGAAGCTCAGTGCGTTATCAGCGTGTGAAAATAAGAAGTTCTAAGTGTTAAAACAGTGAGTGGAAACATCCGAAGTTCAGTGTGTTTAACAGTAAGGAGAACTCAGAGGTTCTATGCCACATTTCAACTCTTTCCTCATATTAATCAGCACATCAGCAATTTATTCAGTTTTTAACAAACAACAAATCAGAAGGATAAAAGCACAATAATTTATAGAAGTTCTAATCCTAAATCTGAGTCTAGCCCTAATCAAGAAGTTCTGATCCACAGTTTTTCTACTTATGCAATGATATGGACAACATTAATACTGTGATATTTACATATTAATGATGTTCTGAATGAAAATATGCAAAGTCAGAAAGACTTACCTTGAATCTGAAGCGTGTGTTTGGAACTTGAACTGCTGCCTTCAGATGTTCTGGAGTCAGCAAGAGCAACGAAAGAGAAAATGCCAAGTTCTTTGATTCAAAGGGAAGAATAAAGGTTTGGTTTTCTGTTTGGGAATTCTGGATTTTTGGCAAAGTTTTCACAGTTTTATTTTCTCTCCTTTGACAATTCTCTCTCTCCAAAAGCCAACCCCTTGAACGTGTGATGGAGCAAATTATTTATAGATGTGTTTGATGTGGTTTTGGGGGGAAAAACAAATGGGATTCAAACCTTTTGGTATACTGCTCCATTTCTTTTTAATCACATTTTTTGTATGCTAATTTGGTGCAAATATAGGGTTTGAGAAAAATGTAGGCGTGGACTAGATCAGCAGCAATTTGGAGTGTTGTGGCAGCTGGTTATAGGATTGTACTATAGCAGTGCAGCAGGCTGCTCAAAAAAGGTTTTGGGGCTTTGTGATATTCTGATCGAAGAAGACCAGAGTGAAACTCGAAGGGTGATGCTCTGATCGAAGCATATGCTGAAGAGCCATGTTCTGATTGAAGAATCTCGTTCTGAATCATGTTTGCAAATTCTGACTGCACTTGCATGGAGGCTGGCTCAGAAGTTCTGAAGTATCATATTCTCTTAACACTTAGAAAATTTTCTAAATGTTTAGAAATTTGATTTTTTCAAAGTAATTTCTGACTTATGATTTTTGATGAACCAATTTCATGTCTTGATGAAATATAATTGTTGAAACTTGGTTTTTGATCTAAAAGTCAAAGTTTGACTTTTTAGTGTGCTTTTGACCATTTTGCCCTTGTGAATGATTTTCTTGAAAAGTTGTAATTCAAGACTTGAAACTCGATAGAAGCAAACCTGAGGGTCCAGGATGATCCTTTGAGAAATGAGAGGGAAAATTTTGGGGTACAATAATGAGTATCACCAATTTATGTGAGATGGATAGTAAAGGAGATTTCTTTACCTGGTCCAACAAGCAAAGTGTCACTCCTATTTACTCTCGGATTGATAGATTGGTGGCAAATGTTGATTGGTTTCAAAATAATTGTGATATGAATTTGAATAACTTTCCTCCCAATGTATCTGACCATGCAATCTTGTTTCTGTGCAAACCTGTGGTTATTAAAAGATAGAGGAAACCTTTCAAATTTAACAATTGTTGGGTGGATCTTAATGGCTTTAAAGAAACTGTGCAAGCTATTGTAACCAATTTTAAATTGAGTCGCCACCCTTAATTTTTATCCTAAGGAAGGGAATATAAAGGATAACCCTAATTTGGGAAGAGATTCTATGTTTTTGGACTCAATCTTAGACAAAGGGAAGGTGTTAGGTACCCCTCATCTACTTTGTTCACAAGGATACTAGGGTTTAGAAGCGTAATCTTTTAGGAAATATGATTTAATTTTTATTAGGGGAACTCGCCACGATTTTAGTCATATGCCTACATATCCTCTTATGAGGAATCAGAGTCTCAATTCACAGTTTGCAGTTGGTTTATGTTTTTTATGGATTCCGAAGATATTTGAATTTCTCGCATACTCGGCCTAGGTGTGTGAATAGCGGAGATATTTAGATAAAGCGTGCAGTTAATTAAAATATTCTTCATAATCATTTTCAAAAATTAATTGTTGAATTAATTTAACTATGAAAAAAGGTTTATTGTTGGTTATATTTTTTTAGTGTACAAATTGTGAAAAGCGTCTAATTAATGCATACTAAAAAAATATTCAATGCAATAAAATAAGTATTATATTTGATGAGTTTTAGAAGAAAAAAAGAATTTGATTTAATAATAATAAATATAATATTATAATAAAAACATAGAAAATATAAAATAAAGAGTAATTAAAAAGAAAATTAAATAAAACGCAGGGGGTGTGAATTTAGTTAAGTTAGCAAAAAAAAAAGGTGTAGATATTAGGGCCCTGAATTCAGATATTAAATTTAGACCCAAAGGACAAGGGGGTGTATTTTTAAGCTACATAGTAAAATGGGAAGGGGTGTGAACAATAGGGGTCTAAGTCCATATTTTGTACTTGGCCCATGAGGCTGTGGGGTATATTTTCAAACGCAGTTAGTAAAATAAAAAAAAAGGGTGTACGAGTAGTAATTGGGCCTAGCCCAAAGGGTTAGGGAGTCTGTTTGGACTCCATACACGCGAACGTATAGGGCTACCGTGGACATGCGTTTCTGGATGTTTGATGGGGATCGCGTGGTTGTGATTGTGAGTGCACGGTAAGGCCTGGTACACCATATTAATGAAGCATAATATATTCTTATTACAAAACAAAACATTTTATTTCGTTATCTTACTTTCTCTCTCCGCATCTCACTAATTCTCTCTTCTTCTCCAATAACATAAACCCTAGCCGCCGCACCCTAAACCTGGTCCCCGACGGTGATTCTCTCACCTAACCCCCCCCCCCCCCCCCCCCCAAATCCAAACATAACAACTTCTATTACAAAGAAAACAGAAAAAGAAAGTTAGGCGATTTGGTACCTTGTCGCGTTTTTTCCGTTTCTCTGTTTCGATCTCGTTTGCTAATCCTCTCCTTCTATTTATTTTCCAGGTACGGTAGAGATGAAGATGATGGCGGCCGATTTAGTATTTAGGGTTTCAGATATTGAAACCCTAGGTTCGGCGGATAACGAGGGTTGACGGCGCGAATCGAAGCTCTTCCTTTGTCACCCTTTTTTTCCTATGAGATTTATGTTTTTTCTGTAAATCTGCTCGCGCTTATTGTTTTCTTGTTCTTATTTTTTTTCTCTGTAAAATTCCTCCTTTGTTCTATTTTTTATTTTAGGTTTTATAGTATTTTAGAATTAGGTATTTTCGGAAGGTTTTTCAATTGTTTATCGTTACAGATAAGAGAATTAGTGAATTAGAAATTATTTTGATTTTGTATGTAATATTTGGATGGTATTGATTATGAAGATTTGATTGTATTTTTTGTATTGATTTTGTTCTGTATCTGTAATAAAGATTTCAGATTTGACTCTGTTTTCCTGTGGTTTAGTTTCTGTATTTGGTCTTGTCATGTTCTTGTAATATTTAATTTGTAATAATAAAAACTCAAGATTTGATTCTGTTTGGATCTTGGATTCGCACATTGATTGTTCGTGCGTTTTCTTTTCTTAAATTGGTACAGTGCATGTTTCTTTTAACCTATCTGGGCCATGCGTTTTTTGTTGATCCAGGCTTGTTTGTCTTGGGCTTGGAAATGGGCCATGTGATTAAGCCTTAACCTCAACTAATGCTCTTTTTTTAAAAAAAAAACAGCATCATCGTCATTTTTTTTTAAATTTAAAAATATAATGTTTAATTATGATATAATATACTAATAATAAAAATAACGATAATACATAATAATAGTGTAAAAATAAATATTTAATGATGATAATAATTAATTATAATTGAATAATAATAAAAAAGTCAAAAATTGACTTTCAATTATTTTGATTAACAAAAATTGGGCCATCAAGAACAACTTTGATGGGCCTATTTGATCAACAATGCATCAACCCCTTTTAATTTGAAATGGATTTCTGGTCTAATGGGCATTTAAAATAAATTTATATGGGCCTTAATAAAAATGAATTGTTTTATACACCCCTTAACCCAAATGGGCCATTCTGATTAAGAAATGACCCCAGATGTCTTCAACAGCGTGAATCCCCTCTATAAAAATGCATCCATCTCAAAAAGAATGAAATCTTAATGGGTCATCAGATATTGATGGTCCATTTTATATAAGTACACCTTTTTTCCTTGTTTAAATCCCTATTTATACAATATGAATAATATTTTATAAAGCAAAATAATTTTTAAAAATAGAAATAAAGATATTAGGAACTAGTAGGGAAAATTTGGGGTATGACGCAAGAAAGCTGAAATCAACCTATTGGTGGAAGGCCCGTGGAAATTTTGTGGAAGAAGCTGGGTAGAATGAAACCAAAGTTGAGATAACTTAACAAAACTATCTCTGCTATTCAGCTTAAGAAGATTGTAGCTAGACAAAGTCTGGATGCTACTCATACTGAATTAAGGAATAATAGGATGGATAAAAATCTTATTGAGAAAGTGAAGATGCTGACTGAGGATGTTATCAAGTGGAATGAGCTTGAGGAGAAAAGAATGCTGCAAAGAACAAAAATAAATTGGCTCAAAAATGGAGATGGTAATGCTGCTTTCTTCCATGCTTACATCAAAGTTAGGCATAATCCTAAAAGTATACAATGTATTCAAAAGGATGACAGTACAATCCTTAGTTCCCAAGATGATATTGAAGAGGAGTTTTTAACCTTCTATGGAAATCTTATGGGTAAAGCTACTAGAAGTATCAAACATATTAACATTGAATCTATGAGGAGTGGCAAACAATTTAATATGGAACAGAGAGAGTGTCTTATTAGCAGGGTAACCACTATTGAGATAGAAGATGCTATATGTGGCATTGGTGATCTTAAGTCCCCATGGGTGGATGGTTATGGTGCAAAGTTTTTCAAGGCTAGCTGGCAGATTGTTAAGGGTCATGTGATTGTTATTGTTAATGAGTTCTTTGAGCAAGGCAGAATTCTCAAAGACTTCAACAAAACACTTGTGACCTTAATTCCTAAATCTAAAAAAGAAAAGTATGTGAAGGACTATAGGCCTATAATAGGTTGTACCATAGTGTACAAGATTATCTTAAAGATCATGACTACTAGACTAGCAAAGATGTTATCGAGTGTAATTAGCATTAATCAAGCTGCTTTTGTTCCAGGGCAGGTTATTCACAACCACATAATGCTGGCCTATGAGTTATTAAGAGGATACATTGGGAAAGGTGGTACTCCTAGATGTATGAGTCAATTAGACTTACAAAAGGCTTATGATATGATCGAGTGGAGTTCTTTGAAGCAAGTCTTGCAGGAAATTGAGATGCCTCATATTTTTATAAATTAGGTTATGACTGTCCTGAATACCGTAACATATGTTTTTGACATCAATGGTGTTATTTTTGACATTATCTAGGCTCATAGAGGGATTAGGCAAGGTGATCCCATCTCCCCATTTCTCTTTGTCATCATGATGGACTATCTAAATAGGCTTTAGAATAGGATGCAGACTAACCCTAACTTTACTCATCATGCAAAGTGTGAGAAGTTAGGCCTTACTAACCTCACCTTTGTAGATGTGTTATTGTTTTGCAGAGGAGGTGAGATCTCTGTTAACAAGATGCTTTCAACTGTCAAAGAGTTCTCTTACTCTACAGGTTTGGTTGTGAATCTAAAGAAGTGCAAGATTTACTATGGTGGCTTGAGTAAGGGGGAAAAGCAGAAGATGTGTGAGATCTCCACCTTTGAATAGTGTCAGTTTCCTATGAGATACATGGGAGTTCCCATTACTAGCAAAAGACTCAACATAAACCACTATATTCCCCTCATTGAGAACATTTTACAGAGACTGAAGCATTGGTCTTCCAAAATGCTGAGCTATGTGTGATCGGTGGATCTGGAACTGACTGTTTAACGCTGGTTCGCGAAATGTCGCGGAAGCAAGAGTCGCCACCGTCTTTTATTTTCTCCAAATGGAAAGGACAAAAGCACAGAAAAATTCCTTATAGAGATTGCTCTCGGTTCGGGAGGTAGATTATAGAAAGGGAAGGTGTTAGCACCCTTTCTATCCATGGTTATCCATGGGCTCTTAGATACTTGCTCAATGTGTTTTCAAAAATGGTTTGTTTGCTTTTCAATTGTGGGTTTTTAAAAAGTTTCTTTGAAAATTTCAGTTCGACTCTTGTGTCAGTCCTCAAGAGTGTTTGAAAAATTGTTTTGAAAGCTTTTTGAAAAGTGTCGGTGTGAAAAGAGTTTGTTTTTTTTTTGAATAGAGCAAGTATCTACGAGTCATCTACCTACCCTAAGGAATTAGGCTGTGTAAATGTCCTTAAGGTAGTGCCATCCCACCATTGAGAGGTAGGTAGCACCACCGTTGGAGGTGTTCGGGTCAATTCGAGGTTCGGGACATGGTGATCACCAGAGCAATAGGAAGACACCTTAGAAGCTACCCTCATGCCAGGTTCCCGGATCATGAGGACTTACTAAGACATCCTCTACTCGACGATCACCTTTCGAGGCAAGGCAACAGTGAGGCGTACCCTAGGGGTGGTGTGTGCGATTTGTGTGTTATTTTCATTGATATTTGTCTTGTCATGTTCATTGTGATCTACGCTTGATTTTATTTAAGGCCATTCATTCTTGCATGCTTTGTTTAACAGTTAAGATATTTGCAGGAAAAGTAAATCTAAAGCTATTACAAATGGCGCGGGTCCACATCGCCAAAATTAAACCGGACCCGATTTGACAGAAAGTAAATGAAGCAAATAAAATAAAGAATTGAAAAGATGCGAGAAGTAATTAAAACTTTACAAGGCTTCGGGAGAGGTACATAATTATTCAAGCGAAATAAGAAATAAGTATGCGGAATTAAACAGTTAGAAATATGGGCGTTGGACCCTTTCGCAAAATTAAATTAATATGGTGAAATTAAAATTAAAATTAAAAGAAAATGTTTTTGGTATTTTTATGTTTTTTAAGATTTACTAGAAAAAAGAATTAATTAAAATTAACTAACCCTAATTCTAATGGTTTTTAAGTTGTTAAGAAAGATATTAAAGTTTTTTGACCTAAATGAAACCTAAGTTATTTATGTACAATTTAATTATAAAAATAAATAAATAATATTATTGTGAGAAAGAAAAAAAAATTAAAAGGAATAAAATTTATTAAACCTATGTCTACATTTTTTAGATTTTTTATGAAAAGAATTAATATTGTAACCTAACTTAAAACTAATTAATTACATGCTAATTTATTTACAAGAAAATATCAAAATAAATAATCATTATATTTTTTATCTTTTTCTGAATTTTTTATGTGTTTTATATTTTGTAAAAAAAAAAGAATAATTAAAGTGAAACAACAAAGAAAATAATATAATTGAAAAGATAAAATATAAGAAAAAGATAGAAAATTGCAAACCAGGGGGGTTTCAGGCCCCAATTGTGAGGTATAGGCCTTAGCAATCTGGCCCAGTTAAGCATTGATCCGTTTGACTCTTTGAACAACATACAACAATGTTGACCTATGCCCATGGTGTGTTTTCAATCTATGCCCTTGATTTGATCTCCAGGACGCGTGGATGTAGGATTCTTGAAGGCATATGGTAGTCTTGACTTTGGGCGCTGCATGAGAATTCACATGGAAAAATAATATTGGAAATTATACAGACCTGGGACTCGAACCCAGGTCTTGGGTGTTGAAGCAATGAGCGTTTGCCAGCTGAGCCACTGAACGCGTTTGATTAATAAATAAACAATGAATATTATAAAAGAAAAGCAAGTGGTTAGTGGTGCAACGCGCGAAATATTCAAACGTGCCAATCAGTGTGTGACACAGCTTCATCTTCCTCACCATCCCTGTAAAACAAAACACAAAGGCAACGGTTTTCTGTGCGTGGCTTAAGGTCAGTTTCAAGAAAATAGCGACTAGCGCTATGGTGTCCATAAATTGGGCGCGATAGGTGTTTCCCCTTCGTCTGAATGCACTGAGTACAACCATGGTGGTCTTAAGTCTTAATTTTTCCTCGTTTGCAAATCCCCAATTCCAACCTCTGAAAACCCTAAAATTCACTCATGGCACATTCGTATATACAGCGTAATAATCAAATTAAACATAATGGTTAGCTTTAGAATCAAATGAGGAACAAGAATCTATGAACAAAATGCTGTAAAAATGCTTAAAACATGAAACACGATAATCAATTTTTCTCTGTACAATTTTGATTCAATATACCAACTCCTGGCATTTGGATAGCTGTTCTTGATTGGAATGTGATCAGGGACCTTCAAGGGAGCTAATGGAATCGTCTTTATGCTTTGAATCGACCTAAAAAGTGCTTTTCAGTTTTGAGCTTTTAGGGAATTTTTTCAAGTTTGTCAATGATTCTTTAGCGCAGCTTTGTGTCTGGGCATTAGGGTTGTGTTCAAGCATTTGTAGTGAATCAATTAGGTTAAGAAAATTGATAAAAATCTCTTGCAATCATAGTTTTCAATATTTGATTTTTCACCATTATGTTTTCAATCTTTCCCATGTGCTCTTGTATCAATTATGCTCAAATCAAACCAAATCTTTCCCTATTGACCTATGCACGAAATATTGAAGGCAAAATATGCATGAAAAGATTTATTAGGTCAAGTTATATATTTTTCACATATTTAAATGATTTAAATGAATTAATATAAATAATAATTCAAATAAATAAATAAAAAATGAGAAAATACTTCCCTTTGGGCCAAGTGGTCGTGCACATGCTTGGAATGATGAATCATGGAAGAAAAATGGGCCCATTAGCAATTTTAGGTCATTTGAAGTAGTGTTGACTTTTCAAAATATCCAAAAATTTCCCAACTTCCACAAGGCATAACTTGCTCAATTTATAAGCTTTTCTCATGTTCTTGGAAATTTTGGAAAGGTCTTTGAGTCCTCTAACCATTTTGGTCCCATGTCATTTTGATTTACCAATCTCAAGTTATGGCCTTTGACTTAAAGTCCCTTTTTGTTGACTTTTGAAAATGACCTATAATGTTGAAATTGATAACTTTTTGTGAGAGCATTTCTTGGACTTGAAGTATGAAGATGAGTTGTAGGAAATGTCTTTCTCTTAAAAATGAGCTTTGGATGGAATTTTTATGATAATCCATGTGAAAGTTATGCCCTGGTCAATTTCAGTTGACTTTTTCAGCTGTCCAAATAAGGAAACTTTTGCATCTTGATGATTTCTGAGCCAAATTTTGAGAATCATGATCAAGCATTGATCAAATGATGTTTGTGGCTTCAAAATGATATGTTGACCAAAAATTTGAACTTTTGACTGTCAAATGACCATTTTGCCCCTATAGTTGACTGTAGTGCAATTTAGGGTTTTTGACTGTGCAATTTTGAGCTGAATGTCTTGAAACTTGATATGAGGATGCTTGACCATATTTGTAGGCATATGAGACTTGATTGGACCTTTGAAACTTCATTTTCTTGATCAGAGCACAAACCCTAGTTTTGACTGTATGGGAGACCTTTGCACTGTGCAACCCTTGGGGAATTTTGCAGCTTGACTTGGCAATTTCTTGGAGAATATGGGAGGGCAAATTTTGGGGTGCAACAGTTGCCCCTGTTCAATCTTCTTAGACCTGAGGATGCAGATTGGCTGACGTGCCTTTCGTAATCCGAGGGTAAAAGATGATTGGACACTAGAGTGCCCAGAAATTTGCGCTCACATGTTAGCAGTGTGATGGGGGAATGGGCTTATAGATGCCATTTGGAGATTGTTGTATAGGATGATGGGCTTATAGATGCCATCTGGGTGTTGATCGCGTAGGAGATTCCTTAGCGAGAACCTGCATACCTGAAAAAACAGCAAATGAGTACCTGACACGTTGCAGGAGCTGATTTTAGATGCTTGGTATAGATGTGTCCTGACTGGTTACAGGAGTTGAGTCTAGAGCTTCAAACGGCGATGAATGAACCAGGGATGGTTACTACCTTAGCATGAATGGTAAGAGAACCTTGGGCGACTTTAACTTCAACAACGCTCGTTGAGAAAAATCTTGGGTGTCTTCTACTGGGATAAGAATTAGGGAGATCTTAGGGTTGATCTGACTGAACCAGAGAAGGCCTTTGACTGGATAAGCATCAGGAAAAATCTTAGGGTTGATTTAACTGAACCGGTCTAGGTCTTGAAATATCTTCAACTGGATAAGCATCAGGGAGATCTTAGGGTCGATCTGACTGAACCAGAGAAGGCCTTTGACTGGATAAGCATCAGGAAAATCTTAGGGTCGATTTAACTGAACCGGTATAGGTCTTGAAATATCTTCAACTGGATAAGCATCAGGGAGATCTTAGGGTCGATCTGACTGAACCAGAGAAGGCCTTTGACTGGATAAGCATCAGGAAAATCTTAGGGTCGATTTAACTGAACCGGTCTAGGTCTTGAAATATCTTCAACTGGATAAGCATCAGGGAGATCTTAGGGTCGATCTGACTGAACCAGAGAAGGCCTTTGACTGGATAAGCATCAGGAAAATCTTGGGGTCGATTTAACTGAACCGGACAAGGTCTTGGAATATCTTCAACTGGATAAGCATCAGGGAGATCTTGGGGTCGATCTGACTGAACCAGAGAAGGCCTTTGACTGGATAAGCATCAGGAAAATCTTGGGGTCGATTTAACTGAACCGGTCTAGGTCTTGAAATATCTTCAACTGGATAAGCATCAGGGAGATCTTAGGGTCGATCTGACTGAACCAGAGAAGGCCTTTGACTGGATAAGCATCAGGAAAATCTTGGGGTCGATTTAACTGAACCGGTCTAGGTCTTGAAAGATGATTGAGAATTTAGCTGATTCCTTCCTGAAAGGTAAAGGTCAGACATATGCAATGCATGACATGAATCAAGCAATGATGTTCTCAACATAAATGAGATTTGTATGATATGATGCGTCTATGCATGCTATAATGATGTATGTGATGTTTTATGTATGTTTTTGTCTAGGAAAGTGAATCCTTGACGGGTGCCGGGAAGTCATATCCTGGGCTGATGTTGAAGAATAGATTTTGCTTCCGCTGGGGATGATAATTGCAAGAATACCGGTAGGAGAAGATGACTCTGTTGCGGAATAAACTTGGCAAATGGAGGATTCTGCGGGGAGAAAAGATACTCTAGCGACCATGCTGGGAAGCAATACTCTGTGGGAAGAGGGATGCCTTGCTGAGTGTTGATAATAGTTTGTTGGGGATAGGAATACTTTGTCGACGACGCTCTTTCCGTGGCTTTTGGCTGAGGATAACCCAGTTATATCCTGTTAAGGAAATAACTCTTTAAATCAAGCCGGACGCCGCGTTCGTGCTCTGTGAGGGGATAAGCTTCCAGAATCTACTGGGGATAAGCTTACTGCTTGGGGATATGAATTCCAAATTTCCTGGGGAGACTGGATTGGACTCTTTTGGGGAGTTTTGAACTATGTCGGGGAAGTGATTCCTTTGAATATGGATATGCCGCCGGGGAACAATCTTTAGACCAAGACTGCCGGGGATGCTTGTATTGCTGCTGGGGAAGTATTGAGATCTACGGGAGGATACTCAATTTCCTTGAGACTTGATAACTCTGCTTGGAGAAGAATGTACTGTTTTGCCGAATCACTCTCTGGGGAATTAAGGTATCTGGTTATGTTCTTTAGCCGAACCTACCTTGGTACCTTGGAGGACAGAACAATTAGACTGCTCAGACAACTCTTTATTGCCTCTGTTTCTAGTGTCACCTGCAATTAATTCCTTTGTTTCGTATGCAAATATTTATGAGTTAGCAAATTATTGTCAATGCATATATCACAAATTGAACCTTGGACGTTCTTTGCAAAACAAAACAAAAAGGGAAAATACTTGGCACGTTTAACTGAAAATATATTTGTATTGATTTTGAATGGCCTGAAAATAGGCGTTTCGTGTACAAGAGGCTGACGACCTGGTAAGAGGAACGCCGCCGAGCAAAGAGTTCATACAAATTTTGTACGAAAGAAAATAAAACAGCTGTGTGAAATGAATGATCCCACTGGGTTTCAACTCTGCTATTTCCTTTATAACTCCGAGCGTCTCATCACTTGATGACCTTGGTTGAAGGTGAAGCTGACTGATCAATGCCGTCTGAACTTGATGTAGATACCGAATTCTGGATGTAAAGTGATCAATGAGACATAGTATTACGCTTTATCCCTAATTTTTGCTTGGACTGCCCTTTCGGGTTTTCAGTCCACCGGGATACCCATTTTTGCCCAAGCCGCCTTTTCAGGTTTTCGACTTGCCGGGTGTACAGATTTTTTCTGTTTTCATCCCTTCATTTTGCCCGAACCCTTTTGGTTCGACGGGAAGCCCTAATTTTTGCCTAGGCATGTCAGCCTAGCGGGTCTTTTTTTATGCGTAGTATTTTTTTACTATGTCTGCATTGGCGGGGTGAGGAAGGTCGTCACCATCCATATTGGTTAATATCATTGCTCCTCCTGAGAACACATGTTTAACCACAAATGGCCCTTCGTACGTAGGGGTCCATTTGCCCCTTGGATCACTCTGAGGAAGGATGATTCGCTTGATTACCAGATCCCCAACTCGATATTCCTGTGGTCTGACCTTTTTGTTAAATGCCCTGATCATCCGTTTCTGATACATCTGACCATGACAGATAGCAGCAAGTCTCTTTTCATCAATGAGGTTGAGTTGATCAAGTCGTGTCTGGATCCAATCATCTTCGTTCAGATTTGCATCCTTCATTATCCGGAGAGAGGGTATTTGCACTTTGATCGGCAAGACTGCCTCCATGCCATAAACCAGAGAGAAAGGAGTTGCCCCGGTTGACGTCCTAGCTGAGGTACGGTACCCATGCAGAGCGAACGGTAACATCTCGTGCCAATATTTATAAGTCACTGTCATCTTTTGTACGATTTTCTTGATGTTCTTATTTGCTGCTTCTACAGCCCCATTCATCTTCGGTCTGTAAGGAGATGAATTGTGGTGCTGTATCTTGAACTGTTCGCAGAGCTCAGCGATCATCTTGTTGTTCAGATTGGTGCCATTGTCTGTAATAATCCGCTCGGGGACGCCGTACCGACAGATCAGATTGTGCCGAATGAACCGTGCCACAACAGTCTTGGTTACCGTAGCATAGGATGCTGCCTCAACCCACTTCGTAAAATAATCAATCGCCACTAGGATGAAGCGATGTCCATTAGATGTCGTAGGTTTAATCTCGCTGATCATGTCTATGCCCCACATTGCAAACGGCCAAGGAGCAGTCAGAACATTCAGGGGAACCAGAGGAACATGCACCTTGTCTGCATAAATCTGGCATTTGTGGCATGTCCTGGAATGTTGGTAACAGTCAGCTTCCATTGTGGACCAATAGTATCCTGCCCGTAGGATTTTCTTAGCCATAGTATGTCCACTGGAATGTGTACCAAAGGTCCCTTCATGTAGCTCTTCCATGATCCTTTCTACTTCAGTCTTATCCACACAACGCAGTAAGGTTGAATCATGGTTCCGCTTGTACAAGATGTCGTTGCTAAGGAAGAACTTGGCTGCAAACCTCCTCAGGAATTTCTTATCATTGACAGATTCCCCTTCAGGGTATTCCTGAGCTTCCAGATATCTCTTCACTTCGTGGTACCAAGGCTTCTCAGTCACCAATTCAGTTTCGAGATCACAACAGTATGCCGGTTCGTCCAGTTTCCAGATGATGATCCGAGGAGCTTCATTATCCCATTTGACCTTGAACATTGAAGACATTGTAGCTAACGCGTCCGCTAACTGATTCTCTTCTCTTGGAAAGTGTTCAAAGGTTATCTCTGTGAAGTGGGGGATCAGGGTCAACACACATTCTCTGTAAGGAATCAAGTTTGGATGTTTCGTATCCCACTCTCCTTTGATCTGATTGATCACAAGAGCGGAATCTCCGAAGACACTTAGAAATTTGATCCTTAGGTCGATCGCAACTTGAAGACCCATGATGCACGCCTCATACTCCGCCATGTTGTTGGTACAGTTGAAACACAGCCGGGCAGTGAGTGGAGTATGAGTACCTTGTGGAGATATGATTATGGCGCCGATACCGTTTCCCAAAGCATTGGAGGCTCCGTCAAAGTGCATAGACCATCGGGATCCTGGTTCAGGTCCTTCATCCGGTCCAGGCACTTTACAATCTGTTACTATCATGATGCTTTCATCCGGAAACTCGAAGTTCATTGATTGATAATCATCTACAGCTTGATGAGCCAGGTGGTCTGCCAATACACTTCCCTTGATGGCTTTCTGGGTTGTATACTGAATGTCGTATTCCGTCAAGATCATTTGCCATCTTGCAATTCTCCCAGACAGAGCAGGCTTTTCGAATATGTACTTTATAGGATCCATCTTTGATATCAACAGGGTAGTGTGAGTCAGCATATACTATCTCAGCCGGCGAGCAGCCCATACCAAAGCGCAGCAAGTTTTCTCAAGCAGTGAGTATCGGGTCTCACAGTCGGTAAACTTTTTGCTAAGGTAATAAATGGCATGCTCTTTTCGGCCAGACTCGTCATGCTGCCCCAACACACACCCCATTGAGTTGTCAAGCACTGTCAGATATAGGATCAGAGGTCTCCCTTCAACCGGTGGCATAAGGATAGGTGGTTCTTGGAGATACTCTTTGATTTTGTCGAAGGCAGCCTGACATTCATCATTCCAACGTACTACCTGATCTTTCTTCAGCAGCTTGAAGATTGGCTCACAAGTAGCAGTCAGATGTGAGATGAACCGAGCAATGTAATTCAGGCGTCCTAAAAAGCCTCTGACTTCCTTCTCTGTCCTGGGAACTGGCATCTCTTGAATAGCTTTGACCTTAGCAGGGTCCACTTGAATACCTTTATCACTGACCACAAAGCCTAGCAACTTCCCAGATCTTACCCCGAAGGTGCACTTGTTCGGGTTCAATCTCAGCTTGTACAGTTTCAACCGGTCAAACAGCTTCTGCAGATGATCTAGGTGCTCTTCCTCGGTCTGGGACCTAGCGATCATGTCGTCCACATACACTTCTATCTCATGATGGATCATGTCATGAAATAAAGCAACCATGGCACGTTGGTAGGTTGCCCCAGCGTTCTTTAATCCAAATGGCATGACCTTGTAACAGAAGGTACCCCACTGAGTAACGAATGTAGTCTTTTCCATGTCTTCAGGTGCCATCTTGATCTGATTGTAACCTGAAAAGCCATCCATGAAAGAGAACACTTTGTGCTGAGCCGTATTATCAACAAGGACATCGATGTGAGGTAAGGGGAAGTCATCTTTGGGGTTGGCCCTGTTCAGATCCCTGTAATCGACACACATTCTGACCTTACCGTCCTTCTTAGGTACCGGCACCATGTTAGCAACCCACTGAGGGTAAGAAGTCACTGCGAGGAACCCAGCATCAAACTGTTTCATAACCTCGGCCTTAATCTTCTCGGACATCTCTGGACGCATCCGACGGACCTTTTGCTTAACTGGAGGGCAGTCTTCCTTAGTTGGCAAGTGGTGGACCACAATATCGGTATCCATCCCGGGCATGTCTTCGTAGGACCAAGCAAAGATCTCCATATAATCATGCAGCATCTTGGTTAACCGTTGCTTCACGCTGAGCTCTAGGTTGGAACCAATCTTTACCTCTTTCCTGTCTGTCTCTGTACCCAGGATTATGGTTTCCACTGGCTCTTCATGGGGTTGAATTGCCCTCTCTTCCTGAAGCAACAGTCTTGCAAGCTCGCCAGGCACTTCGCAATCATCTTCACCTTCGTCTTCGGCTAAGTTGATCGGATTTTCGAAGTCATAATTGGCAGTAGCAGAGTTGTTATCAGTGAGATCCAGAGTGGATTGGAACCTGTATGAGTGAGTGTGTGTGTAAATACAGCTGTTTTGAAATATATGTAAAGGAAAAGAAAGACAGAAAAGGAGCACAATATTTGCAATGCGAAAAATACGTCCAAGATTTTCATTCATGATATATGAAATGACAATTTGTATGCCCTCACAAATAGAACCACGGTGCCTCGGGTAAGACACCGGGCCATAGAGTTTATCATTGTTTATTACAAAATAACGAAACAAAGAAATTTATTACTGCGTCACAAAGGTAACAGGGGTATGGTCTTTAGCAATCCAGTTGTTCAATCCGCCTTCGGTCGTTGGATAGATCCAGCCGTTAAATTCCGCTTCATCCACTTCGTTGTCTTCCTCAACAGCATTCACTCCTGAACTTGTAATGAATACCGGAGGTCTTCCGATCTTCGCTTTCCTCATAGCTTTCTGACCTTCTGTGGTAAAACCCAGCCCAAATTTATCAGTCTTCTGAGTAAAGTCTGGAAGTCTGCCCCAGTTGGCACTTTCACTCTTCTGAACCACAACCCGAGCATCCTTTAGGGAAGCCATCTTCAAAGGAACAATTTCTTCTGCTGTTTCTGACGCTGCTGTAATTGGAAGCACCTCCTCGAAATGCTGAAAGGGGGTTTCAATAAACTCCCCATCCATCTCAATGTATCTGAAGGAGTTCAGGTGGCTCACCATATATTCTTCCTCTCCTTGCACAGTGACGATCTTCCCTCTGACGGGGTACTTCAGCTTCTGATGCAAGGTAGAGGTCACTGCCCCAGCCTTATGTATCCAAGGTCGACCCAATAGACAAGAGTAAGATGGACGGATATCCGTCACATAAAAAGTGGAGTCGAACACCTGAGAGCCCACACGAATCGGAATGTCAACCTCTCCATGAACCATCCTCTTTGAACCATCAAAGGCCCTGACGATGATATTGCTGGGTTTTAATTCCAGGCCTTCACAATCTAGACGGTCCAAATCCTTCTTGGGTAGCACATTCAAAGATGAACCAGTATCCACCAACACATGTGCCAAGGTAGTGCCCCTGCATTCAATAGAGACATGCAGAGCATCATTATGGTCTCTTCCCTTTGCGGTCAAGTCAGCATCTGAGAAACCCAAGCCATTGTCTGCCGTCAGATTTGCTACGCAATCAGTGAACTGGACTGCAGATGTCTCATGTGGCACATGGGCCGTCTTGAGGAATGAGATTAAGGCCTTGGCATGGGCCTCGGAGCACAGCAATAAAGAGAGCATGGAGATTTTAGAGGGCGTATGCCCCAGTTGTTCCACAACATTGAAGTCACTCTTCTTTATAATCTTTAGAATCTCCTCCATCTCTTGTTGGGAGGCCTCAGCAGTTATCGGTACAGGTGCCTCCCTCTGGGCAGGCTCAACTTCAACTCCTTTGCCCCGAGCATTGGATGACTCGGCAGCAGGAGAAACAATTGGATCAGCAGCAGGAACAGGTACACTTGTAGGAGTTATCAGGAGCGGCCTTCGGGCAGCAGGCGGTGCAATGTCAGGCGAGAAGAGCCTGCCACTGCGGGTAACCTTGGCTGGGCCAGTAATGTCACAAATGCTGGCGCCAGAGTTGAATTCTTGTTTAATCCCCTTTACATACACATCTGCCCCATAATGCCAAGGGACAGCTTTATCAGATACATAGGGCAGGGGCCCCGGAACAGTGATAATAATAGGGGCGACGGTCGTGATTTGAATGGGCTTCTTCGGGAGAGCCTTGATTGGATTGTTGAATATGGTAACCACAGAAACTTCTTCCACCGGGACCAATTGAACTGCAGACTTCTTAAACAGAATCTCCTTGCTATCCATTAGGCTTTGGATGCCTAATTTTAGCAAGGGACAACCAGATAGGGACACAGCACAGAACAGACAACCCTCACTGCAACCCGGAAATAAACCGGCCCGCAGCAGGTTCTTTTTGACAGTCTTCAGAGGAGTGGCTAGATCATCCACAGAAATAGCATAAACATCTTCATCCACAGCATTTACCCCATGCTGAGGCATAGGAGCAGTAACTACATTCGGCCTCTCAGGCGCTTCGAACTGTATCTCTTTCGCGTCGATAAGGTCTTGCACCTTACTCCTTAAAGCCCAAAAGTCATCAGTAGAGTGCCCTGGGCTATCTGAATGGTAAGCACAACGAGCATTCGGGTTGTACTTTGGGGAGGCAGTATTTGGAAATTTCGGCGCCTCCCTGACAGTCACTAAGTTGGTTGAGAGTAACTGTGGCAGGATCTGCGACAAAGTCATGTTTAAGCGGGTGAATTCTCTTCGGGGTCTTTCAACCTTCTGAGGATTGTTTTGCCGAGGAGCGGCAGCAGGCTTAGCAATCATTACCGCACTGACAGATTGGCGGTGCTCATGTCTCTCTGATTTCCTGGAACCATATACGGCGCTAGACTCCTTCTTGAAGGGTTTCTTCTCAGAACTAGATGATGCACCCTTCGGAATTTTTCCAGATTTTAACCCAGCTTCAATCCTCTCTCCAGTCAAGATCAAATCAGTGAAACCAGTAGAAGAATTCCCAATGAGATGGTTGAAAAACGGCCCAGATAGGGTCCCCAAGAACATGTCTACCAACTCCCGGTCAGTCAACGGTGGCTGCACCCTGCCAGCCAGGTCTCTCCACTTCTGAGCGTACTCCTTAAAACCTTCGCTTGCACCTAACGACATACCCTGGAGTTGGGTACGTGTGAGGGCAAGGTCGGCATTATATTGATACTGCTTGTAGAAAGCAGTAGCCAACTCCTCCCAGTTACGAACCTTGGTCCCATCCAGCTCATAGAACCATTCGAGATGAGTCCCTGAAAGACTCTCCTGGAAGAAGTGGATCCATAAATTCTTATCCGCAGAGTACGGCTGAATTTTCCGAACATAGGACCTCAAATGCAGCTTGGGACAAGACGCCCCGTCATACTTAGAGAAGGATGGTGCTTTGAACTTATGGGGGATGATCACACCAGTTGACAAACCCAGATCTCCGAAATCCAGCCCGGGTACCTGTTGAACCTCCATAGCCTTCAACCTGTCCTCCAATTGCTTGTATCTGTCGTCTGCGGGAGGGTACTGCTCTTCATCAAAATCGGTCTCGTTGTCGGAGACTACCGGGCTAGGGACCTTTACTTCTGCCTGAGAAGGACTCTTGCCAACAGAAGAACCAGCCTCTTCATGCTGCAGGGTATTGCCAAACCTTCGGCCCGAGTTGAACAGAACAGTTCTTCTCTTCTTCTTCTTCTTCTCCTTCTTCAGGAGCATAGCCTTCAGTTCTTCTTGGCCTTGAGCCAGACCCTTGATTAATTCCTGGAATTGTGCATTCTGCACCTGAAGAGCCTTGATTGATGTCTCAGTTGATGCAGATTCAGGATTCATGATGCTGAAATAAACAGCGAAGAACTGTAAGCAACCTGAAAAGAGGGAAAACCTGCTATGCATATGATGTATGAAATGCGTATGAGTTATGCTTTCAAAGACAATCGGGAATCAACTTTGTAGACAAAAAGGAACACACTTCATTAGATTCAACTTTGAAACTGAAATTATTCAACAGGTTGCCCTTAGGCGTTACATGAAAAGAAATACTGAAAAGGAAAATAAAACTGTAAAAGCACATCTGGGGCCCCTTATTGATCCCATGGTCTCCTCTTCTCAGTACGGATGTAGGCATTCAGAGCTCTCTCATTCTCCAACTGCTTGGTCAGCTTCTGGATCTTTGATTCCTGCTCGTTGAACTTTTCCCGGTAAGCATCCCGCTCTTCTCGCAGTTGCGACCAAGATCTCTTCAATGTCTCATAATCAATAGGTATCTGAGGAGGAAGGACAGTTGGAGGAACACCATCTTTGTCAGGACACTCAAGAATGACGGGTCTGACAGCTTCATACGGCATACCTAACTTCTGAGCACGGATGCGAACCCATTTGTAGTAGGCTTCCATAGGTAAAGAAGTCTTTGGCCCTAACTCCTGTGGGTCAGCTTTATGAACCTTGTCCCAAGCCTTGATGAACCTACGACGCAGCTCGTCACTATCCACCTGAAACTCGAAACTGATGTGAGGCACCAACATCTCATGGGGCCCTGCTCTTCTTGCTCTTCCAAACTGACGGAGTGCTAGACATGGATTGTAGGAGATCCCTCCTCGGGTACCAATCAGAGGAACATTAGGGTATTCCCCGCATCGATCAATAATAGCTATCTCATCCAAACCTCTACAAGTCCAAATGATGTCTTTATCGGTGAGAGACATTAACCTATGAGCCCAACCTCTTCCTTCTTGATTCTTCAGTACGAACTTAGGGAGGTGCGAAATAAACCACCTCACCAACAAAGGGATACAACACCATAGGGTTCCTCGTCTTCGGGTAGTACGGGCATGAAGTTGTTGCAAGATGTCACCCAAGAGAGTAGGCACAGGATTCTGAGACATAAAGATCCTTATGGCAGTGACATTGATGAAGTTGTCAGGATTAGGAAACAGGACTAACCCATAGATTAGGAGAGCCAAGATGTCTTCATATGCCCTAAAGTCCAGGTCATTCCAGAAATTGTTAGCTTTGCCAATTAGAAACTTGGCCAGGAAACCCTTAAGCCTGAGGGTCTTTTCCCAACCAGTATAGGGAGTCTGATCCAAGATAGGGATACCAAGCAAATCAGAGAACTCTTCCAGGGTAGGGACCAGCTGGAAGTCTTGAAAGGTGAAGCACTGGTACAGAGGGTCATAGAACTGGGTCAGAACACTCATCAACTGTTGATCCCGCTTTGTAGTGACTAAACTGAGAAGGGAACCATGCCTCTGAATGAAGGAAGTGGTATTCGGAATTCTGCTAACCAACTCATCAAGCAACTCAGGTGAACGAACAAAGTTGAACCGGATAGTATTCCTTCGCACAGGCATCATGATGTCCTACAAAACAGAGCAAAGGTGAAACCCTCTTGTCTTTGAAATGGTCAGTCCTTATGCAGGATGCATGCAATGCTCATGATGTTATGATGTTATGATAAAGCACACCACATATAGGTACAAAGGCAAACATGGTAAGGCACACAAGTCACACAAGGCAAGCCCCTAAAGTTTAGGCCAGCATGAGGTCTAGGTACTACCCTCTTTCAGTTTGTTGGTTCATACCTGTCCTAATCAAAAGTAACCGGGTTCTTAGAGGATCCCAATATCATTGACTACCCTCAATCGGTCATAACTCCAGCATCGCAATCTTTTCTTGCGGCCAGAACCATCACGAGAGTTTAGCCTCAATGGGCGTAGCATACTGCTACAATTCTAAAGGCCAAGTTGTGTCAATTAAGGTTCTAAGGTTGTTGGTGCTTGATGACTCCTTAGAAGACCCATATTCTCCTCGTTGCGACACAAGGGATATCGGTACAGACCAAGGTGCCACACCAACATAGCCACTGCTTCACCTGTGTCGGTCTACGCCGGACAGGTCCCTCACAGCTTATGCTACCTAAACAATGTATCCCCAGATCCGGGTTAGGATCTATGTAACTCCGATGCAACCCACAATAGTAAAGCAAGCAAGTCAATAAAATTGAAAACACAGTTATGAACTAACCCTAAGGTACACCTCACTTTAAGTTTATTCCCCAGCACAGTCGCCAGTTCTGTGATCGGTGGATCTGGAACTGACTGTTTAACGCTGGTTCGCGAAATTTCGCGGAAGCAAGAGTCGCCACCGTCTTTTATTTTCTCCAAATGGAAAGGACAAAAGCACAGAAAAATTCCTTATAGAGATTGCTCTCGGTTCGGGAGGTAGATTATAGAAAGGGAAGGTGTTAGCACCCTTTCTATCCATGGTTATCCATGGGCTCTTAGATACTTGCTCAATGTGTTTTCAAAAATGGTTTGTTTGCTTTTCAATTGTGGGTTTTTAAAAAGTTTCTTTGAAAATTTCAGTTCGACTCTTGTGTCAGTCCTCAAGAGTGTTTGAAAAATTGTTTTGAAAGCTTTTTGAAAAGTGTCGGTGTGAAAAGAGTTTGTTTTTTTTTTTTTGAATAGAGCAAGTATCTACGAGTCATCTACCTACCCTAAGGAATTAGGCTGTGTAAATGTCCTTAAGGTAGTGCCATCCCACCATTGAGAGGTAGGTAGCACCACCGTTGGAGGTGTTCGGGTCAATTCGAGGTTCGGGACATGGTGATCACCAGAGCAATAGGAAGACACCTTAGAAGCTACCCTCATGCCAGGTTCCCGGATCATGAGGACTTACTAAGACATCCTCTACTCGACAATCACCTTTCGAGGCAAGGCAACAGTGAGGCGTACCCTAGGGGTGGTGTGTGCGATTTGTGTGTCGTTTTCATTGATATTTGTCTTGTCATGTTCATTGTGATCTACGCTTGATTTTATTTAAGGCCATTCA
The DNA here is from genome assembly GCA_948472305.1 of Vicia faba. Taxonomy (NCBI): domain Eukaryota; kingdom Viridiplantae; phylum Streptophyta; class Magnoliopsida; order Fabales; family Fabaceae; genus Vicia; species Vicia faba. Next base: position 322,631,600 of record OX451735.1, on the reverse strand, counting down.
TTCTTGCATGCTTTGTTTAACAGTTAAGATATTTGCAGGAAAAGTAAATCTAAAGCTATTACAAATGGCGCGGGTCCACATCGCCAAAATTAAACCGGACCCGATTTGACAGAAAGTAAATGAAGCAAATAAAATAAAGAATTGAAAAGATGCGAGAAGTAATTAAAACTTTACAAGGCTTCGGGAGAGGTACATAATTATTCAAGCGAAATAAGAAATAAGTATGCGGAATTAAACAGTTAGAAATATGGGCGTTGGACCCTTTCGCAAAATTAAATTAATATGGTGAAATTAAAATTAAAATTAAAAGAAAATGTTTTTGGTATTTTTATGTTTTTTAAGATTTACTAGAAAAAAGAATTAATTAAAATTAACTAACCCTAATTCTAATGGTTTTTAAGTTGTTAAGAAAGATATTAAAGTTTTTTGACCTAAATGAAACCTAAGTTATTTATGTACAATTTAATTATAAAAATAAATAAATAATATTATTGTGAGAAAGAAAAAAAAATTAAAAGGAATAAAATTTATTAAACCTATGTCTACATTTTTTAGATTTTTTATGAAAAGAATTAATATTGTAACCTAACTTAAAACTAATTAATTACATGCTAATTTATTTACAAGAAAATATCAAAATAAATAATCATTATATTTTTTTATCTTTTTCTGAATTTTTTATGTGTTTTATATTTTGTAAAAAAAAAAGAATAATTAAAGTGAAACAACAAAGAAAATAATATAATTGAAAAGATAAAATATAAGAAAAAGATAGAAAATTGCAAACCAGGGGGGTTTCAGGCCCCAATTGTGAGGTATAGGCCTTAGCAATCTGGCCCAGTTAAGCATTGATCCGTTTGACTCTTTGAACAACATACAGCAATGTTGACCTATGCCCATGGTGTGTTTTCAATCTATGCCCTTGATTTGATCTCCAGGACACGTGGCTGTAGGATTCTTGAAGGCATATGGTAGTTTTGACTTTGGGCGCTGCATGAGAATTCACATGGAAAAATAATATTGGAAATTATACAGACCTGGGACTCGAACCCAGGTCTTGGGTGTTGAAGCAATGAGCGTTTGCCAGCTGAGCCACTGAACGCGTTTGATTAATAAATAAACAATGAATATTATAAAAGAAAAGCAAGTGGTTAGTGGTGCAACACGCGAAATATTCAAACGTGCCAATCAGTGTGTGACACGGCTTCATCTTCCTCACCATCCCTGTAAAACAAAACACAAAGGCAACGGTTTTCTGTGCGTGGCTTAAGGTCAGTTTCAAGAAAATAGCGACTAGCGCTATGGTGTCCATAAATTGGGCGCGATAGGTGTTTCCCCTTCGTCTGAATGCACTGAGTACAACCATGGTGGTCTTAAGTCTTAATTTTTCCTCGTTTGCAAATCCCCAATTCCAACCTCTGAAAACCCTAAAATTCACTCATGGCACATTCGTATATACAGCGTAATAATCAAATTAAACATAATGGTTAGCTTTAGAATCAAATGAGGAACAAGAATCTATGAACAAAATGCTGTAAAAATGCTTAAAACATGAAACACGATAATCAATTTTTCTCTGTACAGTTTTGATTCAATATACCAACTCCTGGCGTTTGGATAGCTGTTCTTGATTGGAATGTGATCAGGGACCTTCAAGGGAGCTAATGGAATCGTCTTTATGCTTTGAATCGACCTAAAAAGTGCTTTTCAGTTTTGAGCTTTTAGGGAATTTTTTCAAGTTTGTCAATGATTCTTTAGCGCAGCTTTCTGTGTCTGGGCATTAGGGTTGTGTTCAAGCATTTGTAGTTAATCAATTAGGTTAAGAAAATTGATAAAAATCTCTTGCAATCATAGTTTTCAATATTTGATTTTTCACCATTATGTTTTCAATCTTTCCCATGTGCTCTTGTATCAATTATGCTCAAATTAAACCAAATCTTTCCCTATTGACCTATGCACGAAATATTGAAGGCAAAATATGCATGAAAAGATTTATTAGGTCAAGTTATATATTTTTCACATATTTAAATGATTTAAATGAATTAATATAAATAATAATTCAAATAAATAAATAAAAAATGAGAAAATACTTCCCTTTGGGCCAAGTGGTCGTGCACATGCTTGGAATGATGAATCATGGAAGAAAAATGGGCCCATTAGCAATTTTAGGTCATTTGAAGTAGTGTTGACTTTTCAAAATATCCAAAAATTTCCCAACTTCCACAAGGCATAACTTGCTCAATTTTTAAGCTTTTCTCATGTTCTTGGACATTTTGGAAAGGTCTTTGAGTCCTCTAACCAATGCCTTTGGTCCCATGTCATTTTGATTTACCAATCTCAAGTTATGGCCTTTGACTTAAAGTCCCTTTTTGTTGACTTTTGAAAATGACCTATAATGTTGAAATTGATAACTTTTTGTGAGAGCATTTCTTGGACTTGAAGTATGAAGATGAGTTGTAGGAAATGTCTTTCTCTTCAAAATGAGCTTTGGATGGAATTTTTCTGGTAATCCATGTGAAAGTTATGCCCTGGTCAATTTCAGTTGACTTTTTCAGCTGTCCAAATAAGGAAACTTTTGCATCTTGATGATTTCTGAGCCAAATTTTGAGAATCATGATCAAGCATTGATCAAATGATGTTTGTGGCTTAAAAATGATATGTTGACCAAAAATTTGAACTTTTGACTGTCAAATGACCATTTTGCCCCTACAGTTGACTGTAGTGCAATTTAGGGTTTTTGACTGTGCAATTTTGAGCTGAATGTCTTGAAACTTGATATGAGGATGCTTGACCATATTTGTAGGCATATGAGACTTGATTGGACCTTTGAAACTTCATTTTCTTGATCAGAGCACAAACCCTAGTTTTGACTGTATGGGAGACCTTTGCACTGTGCAACCCTTGGGGAATTTTGCAGCTTGACTTGGCAATTTCTTGGAGAATATGGGAGGGAAAATTTTGGGGTGCAACACTATGCTAGGAGAGTCCATCTTGTGAAGAGTATCATTTAGGCCATCACTCAATATTGGATGCATTGCTTACCTTTGCCTCAGTTAGTTATCAGGAAAATTGACATGCTTTGCAAGGTATTTATTTGGTCTAGTGGCACTAAGATGACTAGGAAAATTCCTATTGCTTGGAAGACTATTTGCAGACCTAGAAGTAAAGGAGGTTTAAGCATCTTTAACCTCACTGTCTCGAATAATATAGCTATGCTTAAGTGTCTTTGGAACTTGTGTATCAAGACAGATAACTCGTGGGTCAAATGGACCCATGAGTATTTTCAGAAAGGTAAGAATATAATGGAGGCATATGCAGGCTTGAGCAGTTCCTGGGTTATGAAAAGAATTATGGGGCTCAGGGAATTGATTATGCAATATCAACAGATTTGGGATAATATGATTAGTAAAAGGAAATTTGAGATGAAAACCATGTATGAAGCCATGATTGATGGGACTGAGCATGTGCATTGGAGATACCTGTTCAAAAATAATGTTGCAAGGCCTAGGGCCATGCATACAGCTTCGATGATTTTCCATGAGAAAATTCCGACCAAGGAAAGACTGAAAAGATTCAATATGATCCATGATGATATTTGTAGAATGTGTAAAGAAGATACTGAGAATCTGGAACACCTTTTTTTAAACAGTAGGTTCACTCATAATATTTATGAGAGAGTGCTTAATTGGCTGGATATCAAACACCAGCCTAAGAGATAGCAGGAGGAGCTTAAGTGGGTGTTGAATTAGTCATCCAAGAAATATTGGCGCGCTAGCATCATGAAGTTAGCTTTTACTGAAGCTCTTTATGGTATTTGAAATTTTAGAAATGTAACTGTGTTTGGGAATGGTTTGATTATAAATACTTTTGATAGTATTATAGATTGTATATTTTATATAGGATGGCAATCGAAAAAGATTAAACATCACATAAATCATTTTATGGTATAGGTTTTTTGTTAGCTTTGGGGGTTGGATCGTTTAATCACCTTGTATTAATCTATTTTTGAATTAATATATTTTTACCTTTGATTTAAAAAAAAACACTAAAAAGTTAAAAACATTCAAGATTCCTAACGACGGGCATTGTAACGAGAAGAAGTGACAACGCTGAATGTGAAAATGATAGATCCTACAAAAGGAATGGTGATGGATTTCTGCAAGCAGTGGCATCATTATTCACACACATCTTCCTCTTCATCATATCACTTATTTCCTACACACACAAAAACTGGATATGAAGCCTCTTCTTCTCCATTGGTCTAAATAAACCCAAAGCACCGTCATCAGCTTATCATCTCCCTTCACCGATTGTGGCCGTCTTCTCCGATTCCGCTTCGTCTCCCTTAAGCGGCGCTCTTAGTCCGTCGTAGTTCCACCTTCAGGTTCATCTCTTTTCTCCGCCTCAGATTCTCCCTTCTCCTTCAATTTTTGAGTTATTGTTGTGTCGATGTGTTGTTGGTGATGAATGCAGGTGATGATACGTTGATGTTAATGATGAATTCACAAAATAAGATGATAATGATTATTGAAGCTGTTGAAGATGATGATTGAAGTTACATAGATAAACCCTCTTGTGATACGTTATTGCATTCTGTTGAAGATGAATCTTAAACCCAGATTCACAAATAAAGTGATGACTTTTTTTCGTCAGAAAAGTTGGTCTAAACACGTGGCATTCCACATCAGCACATTACAATGCCACTTGGACGTTTTTTTTTAATTTGACTAACGGACTCAAACGGAATGACTAACGTGGCGTTGTTTTAATAATTAAAGGATTCATTTGAACTTTTTAAATGTTAAGAGACCAAATTAGACCTCGAGGCAAAGTTAGAGGACGAAAAAGAGTATTTTGCTAAAAATATTAATCGAATGATAATAAGAAATTGAAAGACAATAATTAAATGACAATTATAAATGATATCAAAATTTTAATTTATCAAAAAAATATTAGTAATATTTTTATACATCATACATGCTCAATAAACAGGATAAGTAACCCAAAATCATAAACTTAAAAGTCTTAACTTCATTGCATTTATTTGCAGCAGAAAACATCAATAAATAATTTTCTCAACCCTCAACCTGAGTGGTATTTTTCATCATCCAAAAATCAGCATAATCATAAGGTAAATTCAAAATAACGGAGTATACATAGTTTACTCTCAACATAATAAGACAAATGCAAAACCCCAAAGTGTTACGTATAAGAGCAGACACCGACTCAATCTACACAATTGAGGTAACTCTTCAGCTAACCTCGACCTCAAGCTACTTCAAATCATCTACATGTTACCCATGTAGAGGCAACATTCAAACAGAAAGGCAGAGATATCAAAAAAATATAAGAGAAAGCATAATAATGAGTAGATAGCTATTAAATTACACATGATTAACTTCTTTACCACACACCTTTACTTCGTTCATCATACTACGTGGTATATCATTATTTACTCAGGTACACAGCCAACACATAACATCCATCATAATATAATACACAATTTCATCAATATTCAACCATCAAATTTTCAATCACAATGTAATACAAAGAGACTGACACTGACTAAATACATGTGGTACCAAATAGGTCAAAACCCTCATCACAATAATTCTAAGTTAGGGTAACAACTTTGCTCACCAATACAGGCATTCTCTCGCCAATATAGGCCTTTGCTTCATGAATGCATGTGACACTGACATGCAACAACATAATTTACATTAATTATTCTTACTCATTAATGTCACGCCAATACATGCTATAATAATCATAACTATCATGAATATAATGTCACACAATGAAAACATTCATGCAACATCATCGTACTCAATCACAATACCAATCTCATCGATTCCATCATCATATTCACAACTTCACATTACATCAAAATACCAAAATAATACAATAATCCAGAAAATCATCTCATAATGTTTTCAAATTATTTTTATTATATATATAATATTGTTATCTTTTCGTGGGTTCGAACGGTGCGTCAAACGGATACCCGTGTCAAAAGTTATGGAGTTTTCAAGTTTTCAAAATGCTGCCAAACAGTAAGCAATCAGTTGCACTAATAGAGCAATCTATTGCACCCTGTTCCAGAGGCCAAAAATCACGTTTTTAAGAAGTTAAATCGATTTCTCTTCTACTTCAATCGATTTCTTACTGAAACAGAAGCAAAAATCCCAATTTTTAAGCAGTGCAGTCAATTTTTCTTCTACTGCAATCGATTGCACCCTATGAAAAACAGTTTTACGAATTCTGTAAAGTGCAGTACGAAAATCCTTTTGTCTCAATTCCAAAAATAAAAACTTCATATAAAAATGCATAATTAAACCCTATATTATCATCCCCATCATTATACATCAATTACCACACATATCAAATATCAATTATACACACAATGCATCAAAATCAATCATCAAAGGATAAAACCGCAAAACAACCAAATAGGGAGAAATCAAAAGCATACAACCATGGAACCTAAACACTACCATACTTTATCATTAGGTAAAACCTTATAGAGTTAGAAGCCCCCATTACCTTATATTGGTGACGTCTCACAATTCCTATGGTGAAACTTATTGCCCTAGCCTCCTAGTGCTCTTTCTCCTCTTCTCACTTCTACGCTTAATCTCTATTCCTCGTGTTTTCATTTTTTTCCCTTCTAATCACACACTTTAGACCCCTAAATCTATATTCACATCTTGCCCTTCCTTATTTTTAATTAATTAATCACTAATATTATAAATAATTTTATATCTATAATAATAATAATAATAATAATAATAATAATAATAATAATAATAATAATAATAATAATAATAATTCCAATAATGCTCATATTCTCTATTTACCTCATGTTCTCTATACTTTTAGTCATACACCCCCAATATCTCAATCTCTAATTCTAAGGCATCTAGTCCCTAACAAAGAAATCATATCACATCATCTAGTATTTCAACACAAGCAAACACATCATAAAATTTATCAACTTATGAAAATACACCGCATCATCTAAATTTTAAATAAAATAATTCTAATTAAATTGGGGTGTTACAACTTTCCCCCACTTAGAATATTTACGTCCTCAAAAATTCACTTGACACTAAAAACTTCGAATACGACTCTCACATCCTTCTTTCCAACTCTCATGTCATCCTTAGTAACCTTTTGAATATTACTATCTAACATTCCATATCGTTAACCATAATAATTCCACAAGATTCATTGCGATCGAGTTATGAACGCACCCTCTCATCTCACTTCTTGTCCCATCACTCTTAGGATACAAAATCTACAACTTCATTACATAACAACATCGTCATAAGCATATAAACATCATCATAACATCGACATCATTGACACATACACCAGTACCACAATGTTATATTTCACCAATCAAGCATATAACTCAATACATTTGTTGAAATGACAGTAACACGAATAATATACAAACCCTTCACCTATCACTTACAGTCTGAAATGTCCAATAGTTTTTAATATCCTCGTAGCTTCGAATGTAATAATTGACTTCAATAATTCATACTCGTATAACAAGCTATGACTTATCACGCTTCTGCTATGCCACTCTGATCATCTACTCTAAGTCATTGCCTTCTTTTTTATTTCCACCCACTATCCGATCTATAAGTTCCACAACTATCCTTAGTTTCTCTTTGGCATCCACCAAAAATCAATGTTCTCCGTTAGCTCGCATATCAACTCAAGTCTCCAAACTATTCAATAAGTCTCAACTCTTTCATAATCACTTTTGTATTAGGCTCACGCAAAATGGTGAACCACCATTCTCTCAATAAAATGCCAATTCACCTTACTCACTATCAATCTAACAAGACAAGTCTATCTCATCCAATACGGTCTCGTCTACTATCAATAAGAGATTAAGGGTGATCAGTTCCTCAATTTGTCAATAGGTAGCCGACAACCATAATGGTGGCATAAATCATCGCTACCCAACTATAATAACGTCCTTCACCTTGTGCTCAAAGTTACTTGAGCATAATATCCAACAATCTCTCCAAGGCTTAGAAACGTTTTTCTTAATTTCCTTCATTTCACCCTCTTCAATGATATATAAAAGCCAAAAATCCCTTTCATAGTCTCCTTTACACGCACGCAACACAACATAATTGTTAAGTATATTCTAATACATGAAACTACTACACCAAGTATAATCCAAATTGTTTCGTTCCAAAGGAAGTCTTTATCCATTTAGAATACTTTGACCACATCAATAAGTCCTTACTCTTTCCTTTAATCTCACATTTAGATCTCATCCTAATCACAATCTCAACAATACCATTTCTTCATATGGTTGGTAATAGAACTCCCCAATTTCTCCATAACTCATGTCTATACTTTTTTGTCATAACCATGATTCCAGTTCTTCTTGAATTCATATTTCCTTTAGCATTACTTCTCTTCTCCTTAAAAAGTATCATCATTCTAATCATCCTTAATCGGCATAAATTGCATCTCTATGCACTTATCTAATATATTCACATCCTTACTAATGGCAAACATCTTATTCCCTTAGCTCATTCACTAACAATAGATCTCACTTTCCCTCGTCTCAAGCAAACGCGATAGTAACCAGTTAATCCCTAAAAGCTTCTAATCTCCGTAACTAATTCCAGAGCCTCCTAGTATAGAACTCTATTTACTTTGAATAGATTCCACCGATATCTTCATTCGAAATATAATGTTCAATAAAATTCACCTCTTCAAATCATGATCTACATCCTGACATCTTAACATACATTTTCTTCTCTATAGACACCGTAATTCGAATCACGACATTCAACATCTCCTTTTTCTGACATCAGACTAAATCAAAATGTCCTAAAAAATCACTGCAACAGACTGATCCAATTATTCAAAATAACTTCACTGAGTTCCAAAAGCTTTCCTCTAATTATCCTCATCCGAATATGAAAGTAACTCAACCTCAATTTAATCATACTGAAGACATATTCGCCTACCACTCAATCCATCAAATCGTCAATCATTTGAAGTGGATTTGTAACCTCAACCACTACTTTAATCAGTTATCAGTAATCTATATACAATTTCGTACTACTTTCTTTCTCTTTAACCAATGACATCAAAGCTCACAAAATGATACACTCGGTTTTAAAAATCTATTTCTCTGCACACCTTCTAATAAATTCTCCAATTATCCCAACTTCGAACTGAAATCCTGCATGGTGCCATAGGAACAAGTCTCGTAACAAGAACGAGATCAATAGTAAACTCTGCCTCTAATCCAACCTCTTCACGTGAAAAATAAATTACTTCTAGGTGCTGGAACCATTTTCAAAACAAAGTTCATCACATTATCTTTCTAGCGCTTCAAACGAAACTCGAATCGGATGTCCAGAACTCAAGTTATGAATTTTCGACGTTTTTACAAAAATGTTGTCCAGCACTGTGCAATCGATTGCAGCAGAACAGCAATCGATTGCACCCTGTACAGAAGAAGTTTTCCACAAATTTTTAACTATGAAATCGATTGCACTCTAATGCCAATCGATTGCTTACTGTGTAAAAGTAGTTTTTCATTATTTTCTGTGTACAAAATCTATTCCAACACACTTCCAAAACCCCATTCTTCTTATACCTCGAGAGACACATTAATTTGCTAAAAATTCCATTTTCCAAAACACCAAGGCTCTAGTCCTCTCCATAAATCTACTCATATCTTCGAGTTCCAAATCCGACTCGCGATTTACAAACACCCCAACAACATCAACGACATTCCACAATCACTTACATGATTTCAACAACAAAATTTACAGAGTCATCACTCTTGTATTACTCTGAGCAACGATAGTATACACAATGGTAACTCAATACTGACAACTTCACAATCAACTGGCAATGCTGAAACATTGCAACCATCTGAGCTTCATCTTATAGGAGTTCTCCTACTTGCTTAAACAATATCTTCCGGCATAAAATATGCATCGACTCATCAAAATAATTTGCAGTCCCTTGGTTTAACTCCAACCACTCCGCCCCAAGGATAACATCAAGTTAATCCAACACCCCACTCTAACGACAAGTCGTAATTATCTCTGGGAACACATCGAGACTTACCCACAACTGGAACATCACTAAAAACAATATCTCTCTCCACTTCTAGAGATGTGAACAACACAAGTACCTGATTATTCCCTCTCAAGGACACTTTGACTGACCTCTAGATATAAATCCTGAATTCATTATTTCCTTCAAACTCAGAAAAACAATACAGTCTCACCAACATTTGCACTTATGAAAATCATGGTACACTTAATCAATTGTTCACGCCTGAACCATCTCAGAGAAGAACTAGCTTCTCCCCCACTTTTTCCAATCCCACTCCTACAACCAAGTGATTGAAAAAACAAGAAAGCACCAACAGTATTCCACACACATGTCACATACTAAGGAACAACATGTCGACAATATTCAACGGTCACACTACACTGACTCAAAAACTTGGTCGGACGGACCGACCTTCTCAGATACCAATTGTAACACCCTATTTCCCCGTCGGTAATTTTTAATCAAAAATTAGAGTAAATTAATTTCTAAAATAAACATCAACAAATAGGATGTCACATCATCATACATCATACATGCTCAATAAAAAGGATACGTAACACAAAATCATAAACTTGAAATTCTTAACTTCATTGCATTTATTTGCAGCGGAAAACATCAATAATTAATTATTTTCAACCCTCAACATGAGTGGTATTTTTCATCATCCAAAGATCAGCATAATCATAAGGTAAATTCAAAACAACGGAGTTATACAAAGTTTACTCCCAACATAATAAGACAAACGCAAAACTCCAAAGTGTTACGTATCAGAGCAGACACCGACTCAATATACACAACTGAGGTAACTCTTCAGCTAACCTCGACCTCGAGCTACTTCGAATTATCTGCACGTTACCCACGTAGAGGCAACATCCAAACATAAAGAGAAAGATATCAAAACAATATAAGAGAAAGCATAATAATAAGTAGATATCAATTCAATTACACATAATTAACTTCTTTACCTCACACCTATACTTAATTCATCATACTACGAGGTATATCTTTATTTACTCAAGTACACCGTCAACACATAACATCCATCATAATATAATACATACTTTCATCAATATTCAACCATCAAATTATCAATCACAATGTAATTCAAAGAGACCGACACTGAATCAATGCATGTGGTACCAAATAGGAAAAAACCCTCATCATAATAATGAAAACTTAGGGAAACAACTTTGTTCGCTAATACAGGCATTCGCTCGCCAATATAGGCCTTCACTTCATGAATGCATGGGACACTGACATGCAACAACATAATTTACATTGATTTTTATTAATCATCAATGTCATTCCAATACAGGCCATCATCATCATCATTATCATGCATATCATGTCACACAATCAAAACATACATATAACATCATCATACTCAATCACAATACCAATCTCATCGATTCCATCATCATATTCACAACTTCACATTACATCAAAATACCGAAATAATACAAGAATCCATAAAATAATCTCATACTGTTTTCAAATTACTATTATTAGATGGAAAATATTTTTAGCTTTCCGTAGGTTCAAACGACGCGTCAAACAGACACCTGAGTCAAAAGTTATGGAGTTTTCATGTTTTTAAAATGCTGTCAAACAGTGAGCAATCGATTGCACTAATAGAGAAGTCGATTGCACCTTGTTTCAGAGGCCAAAAATTACGTTTTTAAGAAGTGCAATTGATTTCTCTTCTATTGTAATCAATTGTTTATAGAAATAGAAACAAAAATCCTAATTTTTAAGCAGTGCAATCGATTGCTCTTCTGCTGCAATCGATTGCATCCTGTGAAAAACAGTTTTACGAATTATGTGAAGTGCAGTACAAAAACCCTTTTGTTTTAATTTAAAAAACAAAAACTTCATGAAAAAATGCACAATCAAACCCCAGATTATCATCCCCATTATCATACATCAATTACCACACATATCAAACATCAATTATACAAACAATGCACCAAAATCAAGCATCAAAGGGTAGAACCCCAAAACAACCAAATAGAGAGAAATAAAAAGCATACAACCATGGAACATAAACACTAGTATACCCCATCATTAGGAAAACCCTTATAGATTTAGAATCCCCTCTTACCTTAGATTGATGACGGTTCTTGATTCCTATGGTGAAACTTCTTGCCCTAACCTCCTAGTGTTCTTTCTCCTCTTCTCACTTCTACGCTTCTTCTCTATTTCTCGTGTTTTCACTTTTATTTTTATAATCACACACTTTAGACCCCTAAATCTATATTTCCATCTTGCCCTTCTGATCTTATCTGATCAGACTTGGATCGTCACGGCTGGCTCGGGCAGAAATTTGAGTGAGATGGGGGGGGGGGGGGTACCTACAAGACACTCCGATGCTAAAATGAGTGACGGTATGAGCAGGAAAAAAGCGTATGTATGCGTAAGAGATGAATACCTGACCCTCTAGGAACAGAGGGTATTTATAGCCCCCAGCGCGGGGCCAAGGTCCCCTCATTGGGCCGACTAGGACTGGCCCAATAAAGGAACTGCCAGGTTCTACGTGTGTAGTGGGGACCCGCACGTGGTCTCCTTCCTGGTGATGCTCTACGAGAAATGAGGAGGGACGAAGACGCGGTCTTTCTGGAGTTCAGGTGATTTGGTAACGGTCAGAATCTGCCCTACGAGGAGGATGCCCGAGCTGGGCTCGAGCTGGAGTTCCCGTGGTCGGGGACACCATGTGTCGCGGGCACGGCTGCAATCTATGGTCGGATTGGATTGGGCCTTTGTTCTTGCTTTTGGGCCAGGACGGGCCCAGTCCAGAACAGGAGTCCCCCAAGTCGTGGCTCCTGGAGCAGGAGTTATGACTTGACCTCAGCTCGCCTTTGCCACGGGGTATGATGCCCGACCCAGGATATTTGCCTCCCTGTGATTGCTCGGGAAGTTTCTCATGAGTTACGTTCGCGGTGTAATCCTTTTTTCGATGCGTGCTCGGGGGATTCCTCGCGGGCTGTGTTCGTTGGGTACACGAGGCAACCCTTGGGAACCGTGACGCCACCCTAGCGAAAGTAGGGCCATCATTGTCTAGGGGAGTAGACGTCGAGGAGGGGAAGTTCGTGGTTCCCCGGGGCGACGTTTTGTATTCCACGTCATCCCTATAAATAGGATCCTTGGGCCCCATAATTTGTTTCTCCTCTTCGCGCTTCTCCTTCTTCCTCTGCCTTTGCCGCCACTGTTTTTCCACAACTTCGCAGGATTACCGTACCCTCCTTCGTCGATTTTCTTCACTGTTGTCGTACATTCTTCTTAACTTCCAAGTAAGCGTTTATCCCTCCTATTTTTCTTCGTTGCAGGTAACTTTTCCGTTATTTGGGTGTTTGAAATCCACATCTGGTATTAGCGCCCGGTATATTCATGTTTGTGCCCGGTATATTCATGTTGGTGCCCGGTAAACGCATAGCTTTAGGTATGTGACTCGCGATGCTGCCCGGGACCTTCATGGTTTTGGGCGCATTATCTATGATACTTCCCAGTAAACCCATAGTTCTAGGTTTAGGATTCATGATTTTGTTCGTCACATTCATAGTTTAGGTCGGTGCACCCATAGCTGGCCGGGATGTTGGCCCATTAAGAAGTATGTAGGACAACTCATCGTGGCACCTTAGCATCGGGGAGGCGAAACCAGGATCTTGTTCGAGTCCTCAGTGTTTTAACGCGCGCGGAGTGTGTCTTGGCTTGTCGTGCACTACTCCCCGTCAGTTATGTCGAGCATATGGATTTGCTCTCAAATTTCACCGGTTTCCCGTGCTTTACAGGTAAATGGCTGATGAACCGGAGTCTTCGGGGCGTAATGAGGTCGAGGACCAGAGTGCCGAGGAGAATGTAACTCTAGTTGATACCGTTGATGATCCTTCGCTGGATTGGGTGGGCGCCGATCCCCGAGGGATTGCCCCGACATATAGTCGGCGTAGTCGGAGCGCATACACTATCGTCGAACTCGGCATTAGTCAGTCGGGCTTCCAGAAGAACTTTGTTGTCAAAAGGCCGTCCCTCGACGCGCGGATCTGCTCGGAGTTCTCTGAGTACGGGTTTACGATTTATGAAATCGCATTCAAGGACCTCGGCCTTAAGCTCCCTTTCAATGATTTCCAGGTCGGGGTATTCTGCCATCTGGACTTGGCCCCCTCGCAGCTTCACCCCAATCCGATCGCCTTTCTTCGGGCGTTCGAACTGACAAGTCACTTCTTAAGGATCGGGGCGACCATTCCTCTCTTCTTTAGAGTTTTTCACTTGCAACGCCAGTCTCGAAGAGGCAGGCATAACTGGGTTTCCCTGAAACAATCAAAGAGGCTGTTCAGGAGGTACATGGATTCGGTCCGGGGTTTCAAGGACAAATGGTACGTCCTGCGACCGGTCACCCAGACTACTTTGGATTCTATGTATGAAGAGGAAACCGCAGTGGCCGACGAGAACGGGGAGCCTCTTATAGACGCTGAGGGTCGCCCGGTGGTGGGGCGTGTATCCAAGTTCCCGTTGCATTGGTTCTCGCGTCATTACGAGCATGGTACCGGGCACTACCATACGCCCGTGGGAGGAATGAGTGTCGGGGACGAAGAAGCTTATGATACTCTTTGCAAGTTTGTCGACAGCTTCTTCCCTGCTCGGTGGGTCACGAGGGAAGAGGGAGACATTTTTGACGAGGAAGGTTACCCGACTTTCGAGGCTCGTCCTATCGATACCAAGGCGCTTGTCGAGTGCCAATCCTACGGGCAGGCCGTAGATCTACTAGGTTGCTTTTTGTCTTGTAGTTTTGTTCTAGTTTCTTTGTTTGTTACTCGTTCGTATTTAACCCGAGTTTTCTTCTTTGCAGGCAATATGGATGACCGAAGGGAGAGGCTTTTAAAATTGACTCAGGATAAGAGAATAAACAGAAGGTTGGTGCGAGCTCCACAAGCCACGAGGATGGGCCCGCCGACCAGTTCAGGCGATGCTTCTAGCGGGTCCCAGGGTTCCCCTGACGTCGAGCAGCCCACTGAACTGATAACGAGAAAGAGAAGCCGGGCAGAGAACCAGCCAGAAGTCGGTGACGAGTCTGCCGTTGTGAGGGCCTTTGGCTTGCCCCCCTGTTTTAAAGAGGAAGGTTTCTTCGAGGGGTTTCCCTTGACAGTGAGTGCCGAGGAGGCGGAGACCATCGGGCGGCTTAACAAGGAGAGTCGTAGAAAATATATGGCCGCCAGTATGGTCGGGATGGTTAAGATGGCCGAGATGGCCGTTGTCCTTGCTGTGGAGGGGTCAAACTCCTATGACCGCGTCAGGGAACTGGAGTTGGAGAAAGCTGCCCTCGCTGTCGGCTCTCGTAAGTTGAAGGCTGCTCTGGAGCGATCTGAAGAGATGTTCCGCAAGCAAGCTGAGCTGCTGGCCGTGGAGAAGGAAAACTCGGGGAAGGTTGCTGAGGAGAGGGACTATTTTCGACTGGACCGGGAACGCTTGGAGGCCGACAATGAGCGTATGTATAAGGAAGTCGAGGAGCTGAAGGCTGCCATGCTTCCTGCTGAAGATGAGTCAGAGGAGACAGCCCCCTTGCGGAGTCGTTCGGATCTGGTCGCGCGCATCCATCTCCTTGAAACGGATTGTGTTGGCGCCTTAGCAGATGGTTTTGAGGTCGCGGTTAGCCAGCTCACTTTATTGAATCCGGGCATGAATACCGAGGGAGTGGGTTTCATGTCCCAGATCATCGACGGCCAGGTCGTGCCTCCTCCTGAGTCTCCTGTCGCAGATGCTGGTAGCCCCAGGGAAGTCTAGCCGTGAAATTCTGGTCGGGCCTGCGCGCCTGTTTATTGGTAGTTGTTTTTGGGGCCTGCGTGCCCGAGCATATTTTTGGGGCATGTGTGCCCGTTTCAAATTTCTTTCGGCCATCGCGCCATAGCTTGTAATTTCTGAACATTGCCGGCCTTCTTGGTCGGTTTATTTTTATTTGTTTTTTTGCTTATGAGCTTTTAAATGGGTGTTTATTTTGACCTTTAATATTTTCCCGTGTCTAAGTTTTTATATTTGTGATGAAATTTTCCTAAGTTATGTCCCTGAGTCACGCCTGTGCTCGGCTATTACTTTGTGGCGAAATTTGCCTAAGTTTTTTCCTCGGGGCATGCTTGTGCTCGGCTCATTATTTTGTGGCGAATTTTGCCTAAGTTACGTCCTCGAGTGGAGATTCTTTTGACCCATGTAGTGGTCCGACGTACTTCGAAATGCGCCGGTTGTGCGGAGAAAAGCCCACTTGTTTGGGCGTGTGACCTAGATCGGGGTCGTATGCCCGTGGCGTGAACTGCCCATCACGAGCTAGGTGTTCTGCCATGTGGGTACTTCGACAATGGAGCTCGATTGAGGTGTCCCTGTCGGGCATCGTTGTTCGTCCTTGTTTGGCTGAACGGCGTTATGTTGTTTGGGACGTAGATTAGGCCTGTACCTTGGCCTATCCACGTGGTCGAGAAATTTCTCTCTGTTGACTAGATGTGTATGTTCGACGGCGAGAGTCCTTAGTGTTTAAGGGTTTTTTAACTATAGTACTGTTTTAGTTTAGTAGCGTTCCAGGGTCGTGGCAATGGTTCTCCATCTAGTTGCTCGAGGTAGTATGCCCCGTTACCTGTGGTGCCGTGGACGCGGTAAGGACCTTCCCAGTTCGCAGCCAATTTCCCTTCGCGGGAGTCTTTCTGGTTTCTTCGTAATACCAGGCTGCCGATTTCGAACTCGCATTTAATGACCTTGTCATTGTGGCGCAGGGCCACTCGTTGTTTTAGGGTGGCCTCGCGCAAGGCTGCCCCTGATCGAATTTCCTCGACTAAATCGAGTTCGTCCCTGAGTGCCTCGTCGTTCATTACTTCGTCGAGGGGAGTTTTTGTCCGCCTTGAGGGTTTCCTTATTTCTACTAGGATGATGGCCTCGGTGTCGTATGTTAGTCGAAAGGGGGTCTCTCCCGTTGTGGAATGGGGCGTGGTGCGATATGCCAACAAGACACTGTGCAGCTCCTCGACCCAGCCTCTTTTAGCTTTGCCGAGCTGGCGTTTGAGTCCTCGGAGGATGACTCGGTTAGCGGCCTCGGCTTTCCTGTTGGTTTGAGGGTGCTCGACCGAGGTGAAGTGTTGTTTGGTCCCCAGTTTGGTGACAAAGTTTTGGAATCCGTGGTCGGTGAATTGGGTGCCGTTGTCGGTGAACAGTGCTCTTGGGATCCCGAATCTGGCGAGGATGTTTATTTTGTAGAAACGGAGGATGTTGAGTGAGGTGATCTTCGCGAGAGCCTCGGCCTCTATCCATTTAGTGAAGTAATCCACGGCCACAATGAGGAACTTGTTTTGATAAGTTCCTTATACGAAAGGTCCGAGGATATCCATCCCCCACTATGCAAACGGCGACGGAGATGACAATACGCTCAGCTCGTGAGGGGGAGCGAGGTGCATGTCGCCGTGTCTCTGGCACTTGTCACACTTCTTAACGTGTTCTTTGGTGTCCTGCTGCATCGTCGGCCAATAGTACCCCGCTCGAAGGGCTTTCCTCTCCAGGGACTTACCGCCCATGTGCTGGGCGTTAATCCCTTCGTGTATCTCCCGCAATACCTCGGGGACTGTGGATTCGTCGATGCATTTCAGGAGGGGAATGGAGAATCCCCTGCGGTATAGTTTGTGCTCGAGCACAACGTAGGAGCATGCTCTTCGTTTCGTGATGGTCGCTTCTGTCTGGTCCGGGGGGAGTTCGTCCTTTGTCTGAAAATTGTACACCGGGGTCATCCAGGACGAGGCGTCCCCTATAGTGTGTACCTCGACTGGTGTCGAGGACCTCTCGATGCTCGGGCGTGACAGGGATTCTTGTATGACGGATTTGTTCCCGCCCTTCTTTCTCGTGCTTGCGAGTTTGGACAATATGTCTGCCCTTGTGTTTTTCTCGCGTGGGACATGCGATATTTCTGCTCGGTCAAATTTGTCATGTGTTTTTTGACTAAGTTTAAGTATTCGACGAGGCTGTCGTTTTTAGCTTGGTAACTCCCTTGGACTTGGGAAGCAACAAGTTGTGAGTCCATGAAGATTTGTATCTCACAGGCTCCAAGGTCCTTGGCTAGCCTTAGTCCTATGAGCAGGGCCTCGTACTCTGCTTGGTTGTTCAACATCGGGAAGGAAAGGGTTAACGAGTGTTCGATCACTACGCCTTCCTCATTTTCCAGGAGGATCCCCGCGTCGCTTCCGGATGAGTTGGAGGCTCCATCGACGAAGATGGTCCATTTGTGCTCTTTCCCTGCGGGTGGGTCGTGAGCGGTCATTTCCACGACGAAGTCGGCCAGGGCTTGTGCTTTTAGAGCTTTCCTGCTCTCGTATTGGATGTCGAATTCGGAGAGCTCTAAGGACCATTTCAACATTCGGCCCGCCATGTCAGGTCGACCTAAGAGTTGTTTCACCGGTTGGTCGATTCGTACGACGACCGTGTGGGCCAGAAAATAGTGTCTGAGTCTCCTTGTTGTGTTGACAAGGGCTAGATATACCTTTTCTATCTGTTGGTACTTACTCTCGGGTCCTTGTAGGGCTTTGCTCGTGAAGTAAACGGGTTTCTGTCTGTCGGTGGTCTCGCGGATGAGAGTCGCGCTGATGGCTTCGTTCGAGACATCCAAGTATAGGAATAATGGCTCCCCGACGACTGGTCGAGATGGCACGGGTGGTTGGGATAAACTTTGTTTTAGGTGGCGCAGTGCCCGTTCACATTCCTCGGTCCATTCGAAGGATGCTTCTTTGCGAAGGAGTCTGAAGAAGGGGAGGGCGTGCTGAGCGGATCTTGCAACGAAGCGGGACAGTGATGTGAGCATACCGTTCATGACTTGTATTGATTTCTTCGATGTGGGAATAGGGAGGTCGGAGAATGCTCGACATTTGTCGGGATTGGCTTCAATTCCTCGTTCCGTCAGGTAGAACCCGAGGAATTTCCCCGCCTTGACCCCGAACGTGCATTTTTCGGGGTTAAATCTCATCTTACATTGCCTCGCTTGGGCGAAGACTGTTTTGAGGTGTGCTGCATGATCGGTGTCTGCCCGGGATTTGACGATCATGTCGTCCATGTAGACCTCGAGCATGTCTCCGATTTTCTTGTGGAACACTTTGTTCATCATGCGTTGGTAAGTTGCCCCTGCGTTCTTCAGTCCAAAGGGAATTACGTTGTAGTAATAATTTCCCGAGCTGGTCATGAAGGCAGTGCAACTCTTGTCGCCCATGGCCATTGGGATTTGGTTATAGCCTGAATAGGCATCCATGAACGACAATATCTTGTAGCCGGCCGAGTTGTCGACCATCATATCTATGTTCGGTAGAGGAAAAGCATCCTTCGGGCATGCCCGATTGAGATCAGTATAATCAACACACATCCGCCACTTTCCATTATTCTTTTTAACTAGTACAACGTTTGACAACCAGGTTAAATACCGGGCTTCAGAAATAAAATTCGCCTCTAGGAGGTCTTTTACAGCTTTTCAACAGCCTCTGTTTTCTCCGGAGACTGCCTACGCCTACGTTGTACTACTGCCTTAGCGGCGGCATCTATAGCGAGACGATGACAGGCGACCTCGGGGTCGAGTCCGGGCATTTCCGCAGCGCTCCAGGCGAATAGGTCAGCATTCTCGCACAGGCAGGCTTTGATCTGCTTCCTTTCCAGGCCGGGGAGGTCGACGCCAATCTTCACCCCTTTGCTCGGATCTGCGCCGAGGGGGGTGAGCTCGAAGTCCCCGTCCGGGATTGGTCGGGGGGGATTTGCTCACCGTTGGGAGGTTCGTCCTAGTCGAAGCGAGTATCTAGAGCTATAGAGTCGACCTTTGGGGGAGCTCTCTGGTCTTCTACCTTGGCGGGCTCTGATATGTCGGGCTCCTGTCGTGTCATTGCTGGTTTCTTGGCGGGCCTTGTCCCGGTATCAACGGTGTCGCGTCCTTTAGATGCAGCGTTGAAACACCTTCGAGCAGCGGCTAGGTCCCCCTGGATGGTAGCCACCCGTTCCCTCTTGGTGTAGAACTTCATTTTCAAGTGGACGGTGGAGGGCACCGCGGTCAGCTCTGCTAGAGTTGGTCTCCCCAAGATGTAGTTGTAGAGGGACGAGCAGTCGATGATGATGAAGCGTACCTTAACCTGCCTCATCGTTATGCCCTCACCGAAGGTAACCATGAGCTCGACATATCCCCAGGGCTTGGAGGTCGAGCCGTTAAAGCCCTGTAAGTCCGACCCTACATACGGCGAGAGATGCGAGTCGTCCAACTGCAGAGTCCAGAACAATTGACTGTACATCACGTCGACGGAACTTCCTTCATCGACGAGGATGCGGTGCACGTAGAAATTAGCCATTCTTGCTCTTATCAGCAGGGGAATGACTGTGTTGGGGGCTCCTCCGGGGAGCTCTTCTAGGTAAAAGGTGATAGGCTCCGACCTACCTTTTACCCTCTCAAAGGTCACCATTTACGGAGGTGCCGCGTCGACCAGTTCATCCAGCTTTCTCTTGGCCGAATTGATAGTTAGGTCGTTGAATCCTCCGTCGTTGATGACCATGACGGAGGGAAAGTATTCCCACCTGCTGTGTGTCGTGAGCGGCTCTTGCAGGTGTTCGGGGACGTAGAAGTCCTCGGGTATGGTGACGGAGATGGCGGTCTGGACGGGGACCGACTCGTCAGATGGTCGGGCGTCTTCCTTCGGTTCTCTTGTCTCCTGGGCGTCACAACGAGGAGCGTCGTTTTGCCGGTATTGGGCGAGCCTCCCTCCCTTGATGAGGGTTTCGATGGCGTCCTTGAGGTGGACGCAGTCTTCAGTCAGATGACCATGGCTCCTATGGTACTGACAGTACTTGCTCTTATCTACTCCGGGCTTGACAGGAGCAGGTCGGGGGCGTTTGACGCCGCCGTCTTTAAAGTCTGTGCTGGCGCACTCCGCCAAAATGCGCTCGCGGGAAGCTGTGAACGGAGTGTATTCGGTAAAATGCCCTGAGGGTCCTCTTTGCTCTCGGACTTCTCGGGGTCTGTCCTCTTTTCTTTTTTCCTTGGCTCGTCGAGGGGGCGCGACTTCCTGGCGCGGGTTGCTGCTGGATCCGCGAGTTCTGGGGTCCCGGGCTCTGTTGGCCGCCTCCCTTTCCTTGTAGTCCATATACGCCCCGACTTTTTCGAGGAGGGCATCGAATGTTCAGGGCGGTTCGATGCCCACTGCCTTTCTGAATTATGTGCCAGGGAGGAGCCCCCTCTCCAGCAAGTACCTTTTTATGTGGTCCGCGCAGGGGACCTGTATGGCTTCGCGATTGAAGCGATTAATAAATTCTCTCAAGGTCTTATCCTGTCTCTGGATGATGCCCTAGAGTGCTGCCTCGGTCTTTGGGTGTCGCCGAGACGCAGTGAACGAACTTATGAATTGGTTCTTCAGGTTTCGCCACGAGGTGATTGATCCCAGAGCGAGGCCTTTATACCAATCCATTGCTGCCTTTCTGAGGGTCGTGGGGAACAACCGACATTTGATGGGTCCCTAAACATTGTGATAGTGCAGCATAGCCTCGAACCTGTCTATATGGTCGACTGGGTCCGCGACTCCGTCGTATTCCTTCAGATGTGGAGGCTTCTCCATGCCCGGAGGGATGGGCGCCTCCATGATGGCTTGTGACAGGGGACTGCGAGGGTCGTCCTCGTCACTTCGCTCCGGGGACAGGGATGGAGACCTAAAATATTGTCGTGCTCGACAGTCCTGGTCGTGCTGGGTATCCCTCGAGCGTGGTGCTCGTTGGTCAATTCTTCTGTGTCTGTCCCCGGAGTGTCTAATTTCTTTCCGTGCGGGGCCATGGTTGTGCCCTCCGACCTCAATGATGGGTTGCCTCTCCAACGGGGGTCTTCTCCCCAAGGGTCGGGGCGACGGGCTTCGGGAGGTGTCTCGGTATTTCCTCCGCGGGGGAGACGGGAGATGTACCTCTGTTACTCGAGGAGGTGGAGTCTGGGCCCTCATGTGCCTCCTCGTGGGTCTTCTATCGTCTTCTAGCGCCCTCAGTCTTTGCCCCTGGGCAAAGATGAGGTAATTCGTCTGGTTGATAGCCGCTAATAGTGCGCGGGTTGTGGCATCTGCCCCGGTGGGGACGGGGACTTCCTGAAATTGGGCATCTCGATGGTTTGTGGGAGCCACGTTGTCTTCTTCGAGCGGCGGAGGGACTGAAGAAGATGAGGCAGTAACTCTGTCGCGGTGGACTGAGGGCCTAGGGTTGGTGCCCCCGGGGAGTGTGTTATGACCGGGGTTACCAGTGTTGTCGGGGAGTCCGTTTTTATCTGCGAGGCCGTTGTTGGTGTCGACAACACGGATGTTTTGGTCAACCATGACGGTAGGGGTGATTTTGAGCTTTGGTCTTCGAGGTTTTGCAAGACGGGGAAGCTAGATTCCCACAAACAGCGCCACTGATCTTATCTGATCAGACTTGGACCGTCACGGCTGGCTCGGGCAGAAATTTGAGTGAGATGGGGGGGGGGGGGGGGGTACCTGCAAGACACTCCGATGCTAAAATGAGTGACGGTATGAGCAGGCAAAAAGCGTATGTATACGTAAGAGATGAATACCTGACCCTCTAGGAACAGAGGGTATTTATAGCCTCCAGCGCGGGGCCAAGGTCCCCTCATTGGGCCGACCAGGACTGGCCCAATAAAGGAACTGCCAGGTTCTACGTGTGCAGTGGGGACCCGCACGTGGTCTCCTTCCTGGTGATGCTCTGCGAGAAATGAGGAGGGACGAAGACGCGGTCTTTTCGGAGTTCAGGTGATTTGGTAACGGTCAGAATCTGCCCTACGAGGAGGATGCCCGAGCTGGGCTCGAGCTGGAGTTCTCGTGGTCGGGGAAACCATGTGTCGCGGGCAACGAAGGGCACGGCTGCAGTTTGTGGTCGGATTGGATTGGGCCTATGTTCTTGCTTTTGGGCCAGGACGGGCCCAGTCCAGAACACCTTCCTTATTTTTAATTAATTAATCACTAATATTATAAATAACTTTATATCTATAATAATAATAATAATTCAAATAATGCTCATATTCTCTATTTACCTCATGTTCTCTACGCTTTTAGTCATACACCCCTAACATCTCAATCTCTAATTCTAAGGTATCTAGTCCCCAACAAAGACATCACATCGCATCACCTAGTATTTTAACACCAGCAAACACATCATAAAACCTATCAACTTATGGAAATACACCGCATCATCTAATTATTTTAAATATAATTCTAATTAAATCAGGGTGTTACACACACAGCTGCAGATGATACTCCCTTTCAACAGATGTTAGAACACTTAATTTGTTATCCTTCTTCTTCAACTTTTATCACAAGGGAGTCCTTTAAAATATTCCAGACTTGGTCAAAGACTGGACTTCCCACTCCATCATTGTCATAGATTCCATCTTAGGAATCCAACAGTGATCATCCATAATCACCCCCATGATCTTCAAAACACGCTTCCTTCTGAAGCAATACACACACCTGAGATAATGTTCCAACACTAGACAAAACATCAATCGCATATACTTGGACTTTACTTAATACTATGGTTTTGGAGATGATACCCATAGTACGTCCCTACAAAAACTCTTGAGGGAGAACACAACAGAATCAACCATCAGTAGTTGACCAACCTTAAATACAAGATCAAACACATGCAGAATATGCACATAACACACCTCAAGGAACTTCTCCTTAAACACGAAATCCAGACCACCTGTCTGAATATGAAGTGTTTGATCACAAGTCTTTTGCATCTGAAAAGGAGATTCCCTCTACCATGCAGATCACTACACACAGGGTTTTATATGATCATGAACCCTTCAAGAATATTGTCTAGGAGTACTCTAGCTTCTCCCAATAATTATGGACAACACATCATGACTTATAAGTTAACTTTCCAGAATGTCTCCATTGCACACAACCCTAGAATGTCTCCTCCACTTTAGTAGAACAAGAGTTGAATATTCTCATAGACTTGATAAGTGATATCAAGTTTGAGTAAACAACCTCTATCTTGTTCGAGAGAAACAACAGTTAAACCAAGTTGAGAAAAAAAAATTCTCAACACAAAGATCACACGACATTATATATGACATCTTAAGAATCTCCAACTCCATATTAGGGATTCTTCTTCATCAACTGCTATGACCACCTTGAGAATTAAAAATTATCCTCCTTAATAGCAATATGATATGTGGTTAGTGCATACCCATATAGATCTCTCAAAACACGTAGAATCTGTTCCTTAGACATAAACAAGAATCCAAAATTGATCTAGCTCCTTTGATCAGAAGGACTTTCCAGAATCCATAGGGAATAAACTTCACACATTAACTTGACATTCACACATGAAAACAACTGACTGATAACAACATTTTTAAGGGCACTAAAGCTCAGCCTCTGCACTTCCACTAACTTGGATCAGAAATAAACTAAACCAAGAAGTTCCCAATGGGTTAACAATCCTTCAACCCACCAGTCTAAGATGTGTTTTTCTGGACAAAACAACTTAGATACAAAACACGGATACCTCCTATTCTAAACCAAGAGTAGGTTCTAAACATATGTGAACACCACACAGTTGTCTGGCACCCAGAGCATCTATTATGCAACAGGAATCTGCACACCTGCTGACACAATATACCAACATCTTGTAGGACATTAGTTCCCTTCTTCTGGAACTCACAAAATAAAGCTTAGTTCTGAAGCCTAACATTGCTTCCAGAAAACAGATAACCCTTGATACCTTGAAGGTCCAAAAAGAAAATCCAAGCTTCAGCAACACCAGCATCGGCAAGACTCTGAGTCACTTTCCTAATTAGGTCAAGTATTAGGAAGACTCTTTATGAAGCCAAAATAAATTGCTCTAATCATTCTTCAACAAACTCATCAAAAGTGCCTTTATGAGTGGACTTGAGAGATAAAACTCAAGTATTGTTGGCAACTTCACATAGTCAGTTGAGACTGTCTTGCATATACTACAACATCACACACCAAACCTTCTGAGGAGACCAAACCATAATGTCCTTCCTTTACTTACGGAATAAGAAACAAACAAGGTTACTATTGCACCCCAAAATTTGCCCTCTTGATTTTCAAAATTTTAATGGCCCATGTTTCTCATTTCATCAGCATAACATACATTACATTCAATAAGGCACCTGAGATTCAAGGGATTGGTGATTATGTAAGCCTGTTTCTACTGTTTCTTTCTCAAGCAGTGAATTTTGAGATTATGGTTGTAAGGTATGATTATTAGGAATGTCTTCTTCAAGGGATACTCTCCTTTATGTTTCATTAGTGACCAAGATTAGGGTTTTTGTTTCCTTATATTCCTCATGATATTAGGGCATCGTTTGAAGTGGGTTTAAGATAAGGTTTTAGTCAGTCGCTACGAGTTTCTATATAATCAAGACATTGTTATTCCTTATCAAAAGTTTCATCATCATTCAAAAGATTTACTAATACAAGACTCTTCTTGTGTTAGTGTTGTCAAAGGACATCATCGTGTAATTTCCCTTTGAAGTTAAGGACCAAATTTAACTTATTTTAACTTGCAAATTTCAAGTTTTTCTATCCAAACACTTCAAGTTTTTAAAATTCACTACCTCGTCTTAGTTTCTTCCAAAACTACATTTAATGTTCAATCAAGATTCACCCAATGGTTCATAAAAGTTTTTTATACCATTGCTCATTCAAATTTCAATATAGCCATTCACCATTACAAAAAATACACAAGTGAATCATTGAAATACAAATTCCATTTTGAATTCTTTATTCCATAGGTTTGCAATAGATTTTCACAAAATTTACTTCAGAACAAGGTTTAGAGAAGATTCATACATTCTTTGATTCAATAAAAACTACAAATAGTTTTACAAGTTTAAATTACAAGACAAGTCCTAATTGTTTACAACATAAATTTCAATGGAACTCCTAAGCTAATAAGATCTTCATCTCCCTCTTTTAAGTTCCCTCCAAACTCCTCCAAGTCTTGCTAAGTCGCTGCTTCTTCATATTTTGGTCTTTCCTTTGCCACCAGTCCATATTGCACATGTAACAAAAAGGGAAAATGGTTAGCAACGTGATTATCAAAACATAAACAAAGAAAAGTTTCAAGGAAGCTTTCAAAGTTGCTTTTTTGATCTCATCATTAGGGTTCGTGCGAGGAATCATTTTTGTTTAGGGAATTTTATCATGTGCCGAGCCTAAGAAGCCTCATACAACAAATTAGAATTCTAAAAATAAGAATTCTAATTCAACCATTGGTTGTTGGTTTACAAAGGGAGGTGCTAAGGAGAAGTTGCTACGCAAGTAAACTCGGAATTTCATCATAGTTAGCAATACAAAAATTTCATTTTCAAGCCCAGTGTGGCATCACAGTTCAGCAAGTAAAAGAAAAGTTAGAGTCACACTTCCATCCCAGCAAAATCAGGTTACTGCAGAAACAAGTTTTCATAGGAATCAACAAGTGCAAACAGAATCGGACAATAAAAAATCGTTAAGCCCAAACAACAGAAGTTCACATTTCAACAAAATCTACTGTAGCATTCATTTAGAAAATAACATATCAGAAAGGTGAAGCCTGACACGGATTTTTTATTGAGGCCTGTTATCACATGTCAGAACAAACAGATATCAAAAGCCCAATACGAAAACAAATTTTTCACAGGCATGTTATCAATCATTGAACCAACACAGCCAAAACCCCAACTGTATCACAATTTAAGCAATCAATTGGCACTGAAATCGGGGGATTCTACTGTTCAAGAAACTAAAAGCTACACAGTAACAACAACAAAAAACCCTAAAAATATTTTCATCATCTTCCTCCCACAAACCCTTCAGATCGAAGAAAATTAAAGAAAACATAGATTTCGTACCGCAACAATCACAACAGAAATTCAAAATCTGAGAATCATCATTTTCCAGATTCACAAAACCCTTCAAAAATTGTAAAAGCAGAGAAAGAGGAAATAAATATTTCTCAAGCTGCACAGAAGAAAGAAGATCACTGAAACATAGAACCAGAGAGATCTCACCATAAAGTTACGAATCCCAAATCTCAGAGGCTCCGCATCCTTTTTCTTCCTTTCTCTCCTTTGATTTCTTGTATTTTCATTCATATTGTTGATTTCTGAAGCTAGGGTTTCAAAACTCCCTTTCAAGACTACTCAGACTTATTCATTTCCTACAAGATTAAGCACCAGATTAGTGAAGAGGAGATAAAGATGAAGAAGATGGTATAAAAAAAATAAAGATCGGAGAAAGTCACGGCATCGTTTCCGTCCTCTGTTGTAGATCTTCATCACTTCCACCGTGGGATCATCAGTACCACCATGAGTCTTCATCATTGTCGTCGTCCGAATAGTCTCACAGATCTGTTGTACTCTCACTTTCTGAACTTTGCATGTTTGTTGGTAGAGAGAGGCAAGATAACTTAGGGTGACACTTGTCACCGCCCTTGTGGTCAGTATTTGGTAATTCTATACAAGAATACCATCGTTCATACTATGTACCTTCATTCAACATCGTTAGATCATCATCATCTCATCATCTTCCAACATTAACGCATGGATGCGCCCGCCTACCTTAAACCCTTCTTAGAGCAATGCACAAAATCCGGTGGACCATTATGTTGGGCCTGGATGCCCAATGTCTTTCAGCAACCCTTATTTGCTGCTTAATTCAGGCTCATTCGAATTATTATTTTCTTTATATTTCTTTTTTGTATTTTTTGTTTAATAATTTTCTTTAGTAAATAATAAAAATGCAAGAGATACATTTTAGAAATAATTAATTAGATTAGAAAATATTTTTTTAATATAATTAATTATCTTAGTTAATTAATTTTATTAAAATGATTTAATTTAATTAGTTATTTAAATCAATTAAATTGGGTTGTATTGTTTGTTTATTTAGACTTTTTATCGTATTGTCTATTGGATACATCCCCATTCGTAAACTTGTATCCCTATTCCCATATGGTTTGTAATAGCTTAGAATTTTATTTCTTTGTTATTTCTTTATATGTTTAAATATTGCTATTATGCATACTTTGTTCAATTAAAACACATGGCCTCCTCTTGGTCTCATCATCAATGAAAAGGTATCCACCTATAAATGCATACTTGCACACATTCATAGTTTGGTTTTGGGCTTTTCTACAGCGATAACTATTCGATCGATTGTTCTGATTGGTCATTTAGAATATTAGTGCCACGCTTGTCCCACTTTCTAGAAGCATGCATATGGCCACCTTGTATGGGTTTTTTATTCTTATCTTATGTGTTGAAGTAACTATTTTCTCTCTCCTTAGTCCATATACCAAGCATTTTCTTAAAGGGTTTCATAGTTGAGTTTGGGTATGGCCATTATCACGAGGTTAATCAAGTTTTTCCCTTGGTTAACCATAACCTGAATCAACCACTTTGGTCCATATACCAAGTGTTTCCATGCACAAAGAGTCTCGTGGTTAAGGGAAGGAACACCTACTCTCACGAGATTAATCAAGTACACCCCTTGGTTAATTATAACCCAATTAACCTCCCATACACCAAGCATTCCATTTATCTTGTGGACACTTGTGATATGATCTTCTGATCGATCGTTGATGCAACCCGGGTATGCCTAATTTATGTTTGATTGAGGAGGTTCAAGGGGGGCGTTTTGTAGAGTTTTCTTATTTCATGCACTTTGAAGAGGCAACGTACCTACTCCGTTAGGTATCATCGTCACTTCATTTCCGCATTTTAATGCTTTCTAGAGAACATGTTAAGTAGGATTTTATCGCTTTCCTTGCCATGTCAAGTAGGAATAGAAATGCATGAAAGGGATCTCTGTTGCTGATATCTGTCAGGAATCTCTCTGGTTTACTTAAAGACCTGTTTAAGGAAATTCTGCATATGTGCCTTGTTTTCTACTCATGTTGGTGTGCTTTTGCCAAAGCACTTGTTTGCTTATTTGTTTGCTACACCTTGCTTCCCTTAGGATCGCTTGATTATGGTAGCTTGCGAGCTAGACATTAGGATTATAATCCATGCATGTCAACATAGGGTAGAGATTCCCCTTTTCATCCTTAACCTTATGATCAATCATTGTATGATTACACTAGGGCTAGAGATTAGGATAGTCTCCCTTAGTTGTTTTATTTTTTTTGCATATTGCATCTTAAAACAAAAAAACCTTCTTTTTCTTGGCAAATTAAAAAACATCTCTAATGAACTTAAATCCTTATTCAAGGTATTAAATACAAACCAACCTTAATTGTTTGTACGCCTTTTGGCTTTGTTTTAAACCTTGTTAAGTTGACGTCTTACCGCCTTTACCATGATATTTTGATATCTTTGTATCGATGTTTGACCATCACATATGTTTGTTATCCTACTTTGATTTTCAATATCATTGTTAGGTGTGATGTTTTACCATCTAAGTTTTGATGTATTGTCATCTTTTCCATGATATTTTACTATCTTTATGTCTATTTTTCGCCATTGCATATGTTTGTTATCCTACTTTAATTTTCAATATCATTGTTAGGTATGATGTTTTGTCATCTAAATTTTGATGTATTATCATCTTTGCCATGATATTTTGTTATCTTTTTTTCGATGCTTCGACATTGCACGTGTTTCTTATCCTACTTTGATTTTCGATATCATCATTAGGTATGATATTTTATCATCTTATCCTATATTTTTCTATCATGCCGATGTATTATCATCTTATCTGAGTTTGTGTTACCATGTGATGTCTTGAAGTCCTTGTTTTGATGTTTTACCATCATTGCTAATGTTTTGCCGTCTTGATTATCACTTTTGTCTTTTTAACTAAAAAACACAAACCAACCAAAATGTGTGAGCCAAACTATGGCTGCTTTGATTCCTTAAAAGGGATACGTAGGCATTGGGGTAGGGCCCAAACGAGCACAAACTTTTATTTTCCCTACATTATTTTTTCTTTTCTTTTGCATGCATTCCCTCTTGTATATTTTATTTTAGCTTTTAAGCTTAGACATAAATTTCACACACCCTTTAGATTAGAACAACAAGAGTGGATACCGTAGAGTACTACGAGCGTGTGGGGTACTAATACCTTCCCCTCACGTAACAGACTCCCTTACCCGTATCTCTTGGTAATTCAATCTTTAATTCACCCTTCTCAGGTTTACTCGATGTTAACCTTTCCCTTTGGGCAGGATAAACGATGTTCGATGGAGACTTCATTGATTTTATATCTGATGATAGTTCGGCCGGTTGTTTCAGCTGGCAACTTCATTGGGGAATAAGTCGACCAAATGTTGGTCCATCCCGAAGTCTCTCCTAGCTCTTGTTTTCTTTTCTTTGGGTGTTTATTTTTATGCTTTCAGTTTATTCATTTTTACATGTTTATGTGAGAATATGTTTGCATTGCATTTTATTTCTTACTATATTGGTTATTTGTTGTGTTGGATTCTGGTTTTCCATATTGGGTGGGTATTACTATTAAGGTAAAAGGCCCAGTACCCAGGCCAGAGTGCACTAGGACACTAGGAATAGAGTGGGGGCATGACGACTATAGGACATGGTCCAACTAGTGAAATAATGTCAAATACCATGCTCGGATGAGGTTCAAGTGAAGGTATTTTCATCATGCACGTGTGTGTTGCAATTATTTTGCTTTCAGGCGGACTCGTGATTTTTGAGTTAACTTTGACCTACCCTGACCTAGTTTTTACCCGTGAGTGGGGAGGAAATAATCTTTATAGGTGCAAATGGTGACTATTTATTCTGTTTGTGACTTTGGTTATGTTGGTGACTTGAGTTCTGCTGGTGACCATGTTCTGATAGTTACTGTGTAATTTTTATGGTGACTTGATACTGTCGGTGACTGAGTGTTCTCTCAGTTTTGCTCTGGACTTCTCACCTTGTGATGGATATTTATTTCAGCAGTTATCTTTTATGATAGGGAGATTTTGGTCTCATGCAGTTGCCGATCCACTTGGTACTTGGTTCTTTTGTGTTATGAGATGGTGTCAGACCTTTGATCCAGTGATATTCATCATTCAGTTTAGAGACAATGCAACCATTTTCCATGTTTATGGAACCTTGATCCCGTGTTCTTGCACACATAATCTGTTAAAATCATTTACATTTCCAAGGAACCATGCTTGTGAGTTGTGTGTTGCACTTCTCCACCTTTTACTGGTTTAAAATCAAAATTAAAAGCATGTGGGTTCCTTGGAAATGATCGAACATGGCATTGCATCTACTCACTCACCTCATGCATATTCATGCATTCATAATAGGTACTCAGAGTTGGAGATTCATATTCAGACTCAGTATTCTCCCTAGAGTTATAGACTTGAATTCTTATTGTCACATGTTCAGAGATCAGTCATGGAACAACTTCGTGGAGTATGGGTCGGGATGAAGATTCCGATGTGGTTGTTTATGGTATACATGCAAACCTTGGCCCGTGATCGGGAACTCTTCGAGAAGGAGGATAATCAGTTAAAGGCCCAGTTGAGTCAGGTCATGGAAGTCTTGATGATAGTGTCAGCAATCCTACACCGACTGTTGCAACACGAGTTATTCTCTTCTACTCATATTTTGGGATTTCTTTCAAACCTTGGAGTGCCTTGTGGGTCTCATCCACTATCTTGAGCCCTTGGAACATCTTATCAGCAGATGGTTCCCATTTACCAGTTGAATTCAAGAGGTTTGTTTTATCAGTAAGGGCATAATAGGCCTAGAAAACGGTTTGATCCCATCTCAGTGCTTTATTCTCAATTGTCTCCATACTCGTTTGAGCTTCAGTGGGTTAGGCTTCGCACTTAAGTATCGTCTAAAAATATCCCTTCCAAATCCTGTTACCAACGTCAGATATGGTTACCACGCTAGGGCACCCAATTATTCAATCAGGCACACTCTCTACAACTTTGGGCCACCTGATCTTCTCTTCAGAAGTCAGGTTTTGTTTCCCAAGTGAGTGCATGGGTCATAGATTTTAACCAAATATAGAAGAATCCTGAGAAGTATGGTAATACCATCTCAATGCCTTACATCCTAACAATTACTCATCTATTTGGAATTCAATGGATTCAGCTTCGTGCTTTGGAGACTATTCAGTTGATTATTCTCTCTCCCGATGCAAATGCGAGGCGTGTCTCCCATTCTGGGGCATTTCGTCGTGATGTTGAAAATTGCAAGATGGTTTAAGTAGATTTCATCCTTTATGTGGCATCTTTCCCAAAGTCCAATTTCTATTTGGTAAGCAGTTTCAAACTAAAGTCTGGCTGTTGTGTGGCATCCTTTCCAAATTCCAATTTCTATTTGATGGACTATATTTCTTTGTATGGTAGAAGATACTTGGTGATTCATTGTATGCAATTCCGCTTGGTACAACATTCACTTTCTCTTTTAAGAGAATCTTCTGTGAGTATATTCTGGGTCACTCGGCTATTTAGTTGAAGACGGTTTGTCATCCAGAGATAAATTCCATGCTTGGATCAATTTATAGACTGGTGTGTCCATATCAAACGGGGAATATCTTATCCAAATGAGCCTCAAGGTTGTGGAATATCGTTTGAAGCAATCAGTCCATACAAAGACTTGTCTCCACAACATGGAAAATTCAAATTTCATTTGCATTTTCATTTGCAATCTTAATTGTTTTGTTCAGTACTTTCTTGTATGCAAGCTTTCTCATCTTTTTGAATATTAAATCATAATGCATTGAATATGTTTGTCTTGAATTAATCCATTAGTTATCACTCTTATTTGTTTTACTATGTTTTTGATATTCAACTCTTGTTAATAAAGCAATACTCTAGAGGGAGGATGACGAAAATTTACCTAGAATCTCAAATGGCATGCTTTCGAGTAAAAACCTTGATGACGATGTATAGGCCTTGTTTCAATCCCCAAACACCAGAGATATAAGGGAGATAAACCCTCGTTAACCCCTCTGAGCTTTCGAAGTAGGAGTTTCTTTTCTATTAAAAAAACCCTTATTTTTAACCCGAGGTAGGGTAGATGTTCAATTAATCTGATCGAACATTCATATTTCAGAAAGAGTGTCCCATCTGAGGATCACCTCACCTTATCCCTCACATTATGAGGTCGGGAAAAGATCAAAACCACAATAGTTATTTCCACACAAAATCCTGAGGTCGAGATCTAATCGATACAACAATGGTTATCCCTTACCGACCAAAGAATGAGGCAGTCACTTTTCTTCCAAAAATGTTCAAACACTTAGGGTCACACGACTTGTTCAAAATGGAAAGTATGAATAAGAAAGAAACAAAAAAGTCCCGCTAAGTGGAAACTTGAAAACAAGTCGCTTAGGCAAAAGTTAGGGCATCCCGCTGAACTTCTAAATTGAAATTCAAAAGAATTGGTCCAGGAAAAAGTTAGGGAAAGCAAAAAGGAATTTGAAAATCCCGAAAGGAAGAAAAGGATTACCCAATAAAAATCCTCATCAAAAGAAAAGTTGTGTGATCGAACACCCAAAAACAAAAGGTTAAGTGATTGTCGTGTCCAAGAAATCGATGTGGTTCCTCAACCATCATAAACTCTTTTAAGAGATGAGTGCTCCTATCGAGTTAACTGAATATAGGATAGGAGAACATCATGGAGAATAGGCAGGCGCCAAATAATTTTGAGCCTTAAAACCTTTTTTCTAAAAACCGTGAACCAGGCCATGTTATAACCCTTGAAAGTCCTAATTGAAGCATGGGTTAATTCGAAAGCAAAACTGTTACGAGAATACGGTAACCTGACTCCTATGAGACTTGCTAAAAACTTTTGAGTTGGTATCACTCCCTCTTTTACTTCCTTTATATAGAAAATTTTTGATGTTTCAACATCTTTTTAATGAAAGTTTTTTAACTTCAAGACAAGCATATGTTTTGCATTAGATTTATCATTCTTAGGATAAAACATTTTTTGCATATGAAAAGATTCTTAAACATCAAGTGAGCTTGCATAATGAGCATCAAATGGAAGTTTTATTATCTCGAGGGACGAATTACTTCAGGAATCTGTTGAAAAGAATGATCTTAATATGGGGCATGCTTTCTAGATACTCCTTTGAATTGAAAAAGACCAGTATGAGAGATTGATCAAGAACTATTTGTTTGATGATTGTGTGGAAGTTTAGTTTTCCCCCCAAAATCTCAGATTGAGCAGTGGTGTATCATTTCTAGTTGGTCCCAAAGGACAATTTTCTTCAAGCATCTGCTTGCGCGCGAAGCAGATCGAGTTGAGAAGTATGATTGTGTACTAAGACGTAAGTCAATTATCTTGAGGAGGTGTTAACTTCCAAACTCCGTGAACTTCTTGTTTCTCTGTGAGCATGAGGTAAGGAAATGGTTTTCCAAGAGTTCGCTAATCTGGGGCAATCAAGTCAAGATCCATTGACTCTCAAAGTTTTGTCAATCTGAGGCAGTTATGTCGAGATTCTACAAATCTCTCAAAGTGCGTGATCAGGGTCTGTTACCCAAGATTTGTTGAAGACACTTTTAATATTGATTAGTCGGAAGTTGTGTTTCAAAGTTTGTAACACTTGGGCAGTTTATCTGGATGGTACAAATCTTAGGAAGTCCTTTCAAGGCAAGTTCTTTAATAGCCTTACAGACTGGGGTAAGGCATTATGCAGGGGCATTTCCCCAATTCAGAGTTGATCAGGTTAAGTCCAGTCGCAGGCTAAACAACTTGTGAATTTGAAGAGCATGACAAGAAGTCGGGATTGTTATCCTTAGCTCATCAGAATTTTAAGTCCTGGTATTGTTGTTCCTTCATCAGTAATTGAGATCTTTATCTCCAACTAAAGTCATGAGTGTCATTCTCAACACAGATCTTGGGAAGTCCTCTCGAGGAGAATCTCTTCAAAGGTTAGTCAACCTGAAGCAGTTACGACGAAATTCGACGAATCTATCCATGGACCTGTTGTGTCAGAGAATTATTCAAAGCTCGAATAATCTGGGGCAGATTATCTCAATACAAAATGGTGCCATGTTTCTACAAAGACCCTTTCCATAGAAGTTGTCACACTATGCTTGGGGCACGTTCAGTTATCAGTTTCGCATGGGTTATCATTTATTTTGCTTATCTGCGTAATTCTCCATTACCAGAGCAACATCTTTCAAGATAATTAAAGTATCCCTAACATGGGTCATTTCTTCTAAAGAAGCACTGTATTTTCTACTTCTCCTCAGTAAGTCTCATAGTGAGGAATTTTAAGGCTTGACTAACCTGAATTTTAGATTAAGAGAGTCTTATTCTCCAAGTGCTTGAAGTATTGTCTCCCCAGCATCACCTAGCAAAAGAGAATGTATATTCCCTGAAGTGGAGTGTTCTCATCCCCAGTTGAAGTCGAGAGTTCCTTTGGAAACTTCTCTTATTCCCCGGTGAAGTCACTTTATAAAGATTTCTTGTTTAAGAATTCTGTAATATCTATAGCAGAAGCATGGTTTGAAGTTTGTTTTATTGAGAATCTTTGATTATCCACCGTAAAGACTATTCAAGTTTGTTCTGTTTCTTAGCAAAGTCATGGGAGCATCATCTCACTTCCTCAGAGGAGGTTGTTTATGAGGACCTCTTGTCCAAGATTTCCCGTTCCCCAATGGAGCTGCCTTATTGGAGATCCCGCTCTCAGGAATTTTAATTCCCCCAGCTGATTTGTGTTGGGGTTAATTTCGTCTCTCCAGTAAATACCATTGTCTGAGATCTCCTATGAAAATTTTTTGCATTCCCCAGCGGAGTTGCCTTCGGAAATCTCTTATTCAAAAATCCTCATCTCCCTTGTGAAGTTGCCTTATCAAGAAATCTCATATTCAGGAATTCTCATTTCTCTAATAGGGTCGTTTCGTTGAAAATACTTATTCACTGATTCTCTCTTTTCCCAGTAGATCTCAATCTTGGATATTGATAAGTGTTACTTCCCCAAAAGAGTACTCTATTATGGTTGCTAGCCCCAGAATAGAGCATCATAGCAGGATTTCATTCTGATTGAAGCACATCTTTATTCCCCAATGGAGCTGAAGATTCTCGTATTTCTAGCAGTAGATTATTTTGTTGAGTTTCTCATACAAAGAATATCTCATTCCCGACAAGAATTCTGCTTGTAAGGTATCTTACCCCCAACAGGGATCTTCATATCCTGGGCAGTATAAGGTGTTGTCATCCCCAGTGAGAAATTGACCAGTTATCAAACAAAAAAGTCAGGTGAATTTGGATTTCCTACATGCCCCATTTTGTCGATGCACTCTCCAGCAACGTCCAATCTCTATTTGGCGTCCCACTTCATAATTTACAGTTTCGCCCTGATCTTCTCCCACAATGCCCAATCTTTAGTTGGCATTCCTTATTAGAGTTGATAGTTTCGATCTCATCTTGTTCAGCTGAGTTTGCAATTTATTTTTTCAACTCCTCTCCGTGTTTGTGGCTCGTTTCTACTAGTTACTCAGTTTGTTACTCCCAAAAAAGTTTCGGATCTTCAAGGATTCCTCTCCAACAGTTTCTCCCTGATCTTCTCCAGCAGATTTGGAAATTTATTTTTGCAAGTCTTGTCAAGTTTTGACCTATTGATTGTTGGATTCTCGATTGGCCATTCCCCAGTGAAACATCTAAACATGCATCATCGTATTGCATCCTCAAAGTGTATTGTTTCCATTCTCTTGGAACATCACTCCATAGAAAAATAATTCAAACATGCATCGGAACATAATTCATTATTGTTTTTGTTTGCCCCAGTGAATTTGCTAAAACTTCGGATTATATCCCAAGCGAGGTCTTCATCCTCAGTATCTCAGTTTCACCTCGTACAAATATCCTATTGATGTTAATCATCTGAATGGTTGAGTGTCTACTCTTGATTGTAGTTCAGTTTTTCCCTAGCACAGTTTTCTCGGGTTTTGTCTTTACTACCCTCGTTGGTTCGTTCCAATGTCTATTGATGTACCTTTCAAATATCAGTTTCTTCCTGATATTCATTTTCAGCAGGTTTTTAGTAGTACGCCCTAATCACCTTGCTTTGGGTTTAGTTTTGCGTTTTGTCTCCTCACCCGCGTATGAAATCAAGTTTTGGTTCTGGTAATCATCTAGTTTAGTGTTATCTAACTAGTTATAATGAGTCGAGTGTCATCTCGTTTTGTTTTCATACCTTAGGCTTCCATCAGTGTTTGATTACCGAGTCCTTTATCGGTTTTCATTTACTGAGTCTTTTTGTAGTGTTCGTTTAACTGCGTCCTTGGTTGAAAAGAATCTCCTTTGTTCCTTGGATTCTTCTATCAATTTTCATTTACTGTTTATCCATTGGTTTGAGACTAGCAAGTGCTCTGAGAAACATGTGCTCTCATCACTTTTCTTTGGATTGAGTCTTGATCTCGCCGCCTGTGCATGAAATCCAGTTTATTTTGCCCTGGTATGCATCTAGTTTGTCTTGCCTAACTAGTTATTATGAGTCGAGTGTCGTCTCGTTTTGTTTCTTTCCCTGGACTCTTCTATCGGTGTTCGTTTACCGTGTCCTTGGTAGAAACCCCTATCTCACCCTTTGAACGTCTATCAGTTTTTGATTACTGAACCTTTAACAGTGTTTGTTTACTGTATTACGACTTTCGTTTGTTGTGTCCATCGACTTGAGATATATCTTTTATATCTATTCGGGTCTTAGTTAGTTTTCGTTTATTGTTTACCCATAGATAGAGACCAACACGTGCTATGAGAAACATGCACTCTCATCACTTTGCTATCGGTCGATATTTGCCTCGTTACCCATGCGTGAAATCCAATTTGTTTTGTCCTAGTATTTGTTTCTAGAAAGTTTTGATCTTTTAGTATTGTCAAGTCAAGTTTTGTCTCGTTTGATGTCTTTCTGTGGATATTTATCTGTTTTTGTTTACTGAGCCTTTAACAGTATTTGATTAATGTACTTCAGCTTTTGTTTGTTGTATCCTTGGTTGACCGGTCTCTTTTGAGACTAGCAGGTGCTCCTAGAATCACGCACTCTAGCCACTTTGCCCCGCGTACTTTTCCAAAGTTTAGTTTTGCCTATTCTCTGTGGTTTAAGTCTTATCTCACTCACTCCTTTGATGGTCCGGTTTTATCCTGAGACATTATTCTGAAGTTTAGTTTCATCTACTCTTCTAAGTTTGAGTTTTGTATCAACTTTGTTAAAGATTGCATTGCAGCTTCATTCTGACGCATGTCTTTGGGAGGCCGATTTTCATTAGACCCTCTGCTTGCTAAACCCAATTTGTTTTGGTACCTTCCAAGTCCCACGTTTGTTGGCATTCTTTGTCTTGGGCAGGTTTTGTTTCTTTTTTTCAAGAGTGTAAATTTCGGGTTCTTTCGTATTCAATCATCTTCAACTCTGAACACTCGAAAGTTGTCGTTTTTCTCACTTATCATGTTTAAGATGATTGAATAGGGGCATCTGCTGCACCCCAAAACTTACCCTTTTGATTTTCAAAATTTTAATGGCTCATGTTTCTCATTTCATCAGCATAACATACATTGCATTCAATAAGGCACCTGAAATTCAAGGGGTCGGTGATTATGCAAGCATGTTTCTACTGTTTCTTCCTCAAGCAGTGAATTTTGAGATTATGGTTGTAAGGTATGATTATCAGGAACTTATTCTTCAAGGGATACTCTCCTTTATTTTTCATCAGTGACCAAGATTAGGGTTCTTGTTTCCTTATATTCCTCATGATATTAGGGCATCATTTAAAGTGGGCTTAAGATAAGATCT
Organism: Vicia faba; assembly: GCA_948472305.1. NCBI lineage: Eukaryota > Viridiplantae > Streptophyta > Magnoliopsida > Fabales > Fabaceae > Vicia > Vicia faba. Next base: position 322,592,760 of record OX451735.1, on the reverse strand, counting down.
TAGTCAGATGCTATGAGTTTCTATCTAATCAAGACATTGTTGTTCCTTGTAAAACGTTTCATCATCATTCAAAAGCTTTACTAATATAAGACTCTTCTTGTGTTAGTGTTATCAAAGTACATCATCATGTAACTTCCCTTTGAAGTCAAGGACCAAATTTAACTTATTTCAAGTTGCAAATTTAAAGATTTTCTATCTAAACACTTCAAGTTTTTCAAATTCACTACCTTGTCTTAGTTTCTTCCAAAATTACATTTAATGTTCAATCAAGCTTCACCTAATGGTTCATCAAAGTTTCTTATACCATTGCTCATTCGAATTTCAAGATAGCCATTCACCATTACAAAAAATACACAAGTGAATCATTGAAATACAAATTCCAATTTGAATTCTTTATTCCATAGGTTTGCAATAGATTTTTCACAAAAGTTACTTTAGAACAAGGTTTAGAGAAGATTCATACATTCTTTAATTCAATCAAAACTCCAAATAGTTTTACAAGTTTAAATTACAAGACAAGTCTAATTATTTACAACACAAGTTCCAATGGAACTCCTAAGCTAATGAGATCTTCATCTACCTATATTAAGTTCCCTCCAAACTCCTCCAAGTCTTGCTAAGTCGCTGCTTCTTCATCTTTCAGTCTTGCCTTTTCCACCAATCCATATTGCACATGTAACAAAAATGGAAAATGGTTAGTGTGATACGGTGGGAGAACTGACTTGAGGTTTTGCGTTTCCTCGCAAATGTCGCGGTTTATCAAGAGTCGCCACTGACTTTTATTTTATCCAAAAGGAAAGGTAAAAAAGCACAGGAAATACCTTTGAGATGTTTTCTTGAGTTCTGGGGGTAGATTATGAAAAGGGAAGGTGCTAGCACCCTTTTCATCCATGGTTTTCCATGGGCTCTTAGTTACTTGCTTAGATCACTTGCTTTACTTTTGAAATTTTTTGAAATGGTGCTTTGTGTTTGGTGTGATTTTGAAAGTATTTTGAAAAGAGGCCATTCGTTTAGGCAATCTTTGTAATGATTCTCGTTCGTAAGAATGTATACAAAGATGTTTGTATTTTGAAAAATGTTTCAATGTTTTGAAAGTTATTTGGAAATGTTTTGAAAATGTGTGTGTGTGTTTGTTTTTGAAAATAACAAGGATTGTTTTGAAGAGAGAAAGTAACTTAGAAGCTATCTACCTACTCAAATGTCTTTCCTATACATTTTTATTCTTTTGACGTTGTTGTTTTACCATTGACTTGGTAAACAACCCTATCTTTGGATGTTAAATGGGACGGGCGTGGGTCATCGTATGACCATGATAACAATGTTGCCAAGTGTCTTAGCATGTTTGAAGGGACCAAGATCATTTTGTTTTAGGAAACCTTTTGATAGCGTCATCGAGGGACTATGATCTTTTGTTTTGTTTTGTTTTGCCAAGATACTTAGCATGCATACCATGGCCATTTTAAATTAGGCAACCAAGTGGGTGAAACCCTAAGGGTGCTTGTGTGCAATGTGTTCCATTTTACATGCATTTGATTTGTCTTGTATTAGGTCTTGTCTATTTGTTTGCTTTTGGTCTTATCATGCAAAACCCTAATTTACTACACATGGTATAAATGCGATAAATTGCGTAAAAGTAAACTAAGCTATTACAACAATTATTATGGGAGGGGGGATACAAGTTTTTGAATGGGGATATTGCACAAAATAAACCCTAAAAATACTATTACAACCCAATTGAATTATGTGCAAAGTAAATAAATATACAAATATTTAAATATGCAATAAAAATGTATTTATGCAAAATATCTTGTATTTGATTTTTGTATGAGAAAAATGATTTATTTAAGCCCTAAAAATAAGAGAAAAAATATGATTATTTTTGAAAGGGGTGAGACCTTAATTTTCAAATTAAAAGAAAATTAATGCTTTATATTAATTATTTTGTTCATTTTTTGTTCAAGAAAATAATATATATATATATATATATATATATATATATATATATATATATATATATATATATATATATATATATATATATATATATATATATATATATATATATATATATATATATTTAAATATTAAAAAATAAAATATGTATGAAAATAAATATTTTATGCGTAAAATAATAAAATAAAAATGTATAGTATTTATTAAATGTATTTACAATTTATTTAAGAAAATAAAGTATATTAACCTAATAAACTATTTTTTTATGCTAAAAAATAATTAAAAAAATAAAATAAAGTGCAAAAAAAAAAAGAAAATATTTTTCATGATTTTTGTGATTCAGAAAAATAAATAAAAGTAATAAATATAAAAATGAAAAGAAAATATGAAAAAATAAACAAAATAAGCAAAGGGGGTGCAAAAGTAATTCAGGGGGTGTGAATATCAAAACCAAAAAGGCCAGAAACAACAAAAAGCCCAAGACAACTGGTTCGTCCATGTCCTTCAGCTTGCGCGCGTATTTTCCTTCAAACCTGCAACTTGCTCATGCTTACATAAAAACAAAAACTTGTAACATGAAACATGTAGCTCTCAATCTCATGATTCCAACCATATAAGATTTGTAATCTAACTCTAAAAGATCAGGGAGAATTTTATCAGCCCTAAATTGTGACCTAAAAAATCCAGGAACTTCAAGTTTCAAATTCTCATGGCACAGTTAATATAAATAACAAATATGCATATGTACAGCTTCACCATGTTAAAGACTACATTTTTGCTTCACAAATCGGGGCTTGAGGATGCCTAAATAGAGAGATAAAGTTTTGAAAAATACCTCCTTCAGATAGATTTGGATATGGCAATGTGGGGACTTTGAGAGAGGCCTGAGGATCGTGTGAGCTTCCTTGAAGTTTCTTCAAGTTATTCCAATGCTTATGGTGCTTTGTGGATGGCCAGAACTTCCTGTAGAAGTCAAGTTGCAAGCTTCCAAAGTGAAAATAGAAATGGCTGAAATAAGGGCTACAGGTGCAGGATGAATGCTTGGATAGCTTTGGTAGGATATGTGGAAGATGTTTGAAGTGTTAAAAGGCAAAACGCACGAGCAAATATTGAGCTTGCTATGATTTTGCAGAAATTGGCAGTTTGGGCAGAAAAATGGAGTTTTTTAGTTTTGGAGTGTTTCAGATCATAAGCATTCGTGTCTTGGCTTGTGATAAGTTTGTGAAGATGTATGGAATGATACAAAGTCCACCCTTTTCCTGTTGTACAAGTTCTGACTTCTTTGGCCAACTTTCTTGCTTTTGAAGAAAAGTGACAAGACTTATGCCAACATGCTTGTACTGGCTAGTTCTTGAGCTGATGAGAGTTGGTATACTTTGCTTGATACCTGTGGAAGTTTCCTGCACCAAAGGAACAAGTCCAAGGCTCAAGGCTGATAAAGTTGTAAAAGCTTGCTTTATGAAAATGGCATTGTGAACTTTTGGCCATTTATGGAATTATTTCTTGTACAATGCTCCAAAAGCCAAAATATAGCCTTTAACCACTGAGTTAGCATTTAATTATAGAGTGTAGAATGATTTTAGGACCTGTAATGCAAGGTACAAGCATGCTTGATCAGATTTGCAACTTGACACTTTGTAAAAATGGCTTGATCAAAAGTGACAAAATGCCATTTTCTCTTCTTCGATTCTCCCTAACCACAAATGATCTTGGAGAGTTCTTGGACATTTTAGAAAGCTTGCAATGTGATCTATAATCCATCTTTGAAATTCATTTTTAGATACCTCTTGGAACTAGGTGAAAAATGTCCATGAAGTTAGGTTAAAAACCTGCCTAAATTAGGGCAATTTTTCACTAAGTCATTTAGTTCATGGACCCCTATTCACAAATTCATAACTTGAGATCCAAGCATATTTTGGGAAAACTTTATGAATCAAAGTTGTAGATTTCATGGAGGACTACAACTTTCATGTTGGAAGTTTTCTTTGAATCCAATTGCATCATGGTAAAAAAGTGGTGAAAAGTTGGAAAAAAATAAGAAAATTTCCATACTTAGAAAAATTCTAAGTTATGAAAATTTTCAAATTCAAAACCCTAATTTTCAAAATTGGTTTTCTTGGTGAACAAGTTTCATATTTTGACATGTATTGATGAATTATGACCCTTGGCACTTGATTTTGACCAAAAAGTCAAAGTTTGACTTTTCAGTGCACAATTGACTTTTGATCAGTTGACTGTAAAACTCATCTGCCAATCCAATGAACTTGAGATCTTTTGAACCATGTAATTAGGTCAAGATGATGCCATTGATTCCTTGAAATCATGTTTGAACCCAATTGGTCATTGGCTAGGTTAAAGATCAGAAATTGCCCTTTCTCAGTCAAAATCCTAATTTTGACTATTTTGCCCTTTTGATGATTTGATCAAATTTCTTGAGGAGTTGTGATCCAATATTTATCAAATGGTACATAGGAGCCTAAAATGTTGATGTGGATAAAAAATTATGAAGTTTGACTGTAAATTGGCCATGTTTGACTTTTTCCCCAAAACAGCTGATTTTTAGGTCAACTGTCCAATTGACTGAGCAAAAATGTGATTCAAGGCTTGAAACTTAACATGAGAAATCTTAGGGGTCCAAGATGGTGTATGAAAGTCACATGAAGCATTGATGGTCCAAAAATCCTTGTGCAACCTCAAACCCTAATTTCAGGTTATCAGTGCAAGGTGATGTCTTGAGCTGACCAAACCCTAATCTTGTCTTGAGTCCAAGAAGTCTTGTGAGGAAAATCTTGATAAATGAGAGGGAAACTTTTGGGGTACAGCAGCTGCCCCTGTTGAATCTTCTTGAACCTGAAGAGTTAGATTGGCGAGTTTTTCCGTTCGTGACTCGAAGGTAAAAGATGATTGGACACTAAAGTGCCCGTAAATTTGCACTCGACAAAGTGTAGTTGAGGGAATGGGCTTAAAGATGCCATTTGGAGATGTGATAGAATCTTGTTGGAGATGGGCTTGTAGATGCCATCCAATAATGTTTGTTGTAAATCAGAAGAATGAGCATCAGAATGGTATCCGTATCTGGAACATATATGAGCTGTATCTTGAATTTGACTCTGAATAAGTAATTTGAATGAGTGACAGAATGGCTTCCGTGTCTAGAGCATATCTAAGCTGGGGAAAATCAGAACAAGTGACAGAATGGCAATCCTGTCTGGTGCGTATCTGAACTTGAATATGAAATCTGAATCTGAATGAGTAACAGAATGACTTCCGTATCTGGAGTGTATCTGTACTGTAATCTGAAATGAAGTCTGAATGAGTATCAGAATGACTTCCGTATCTGGAGTGCATCTGGATTGTATCATGAACTTGGAATTTTGAATTAGTGACAGAATGACTTCCGTGTCTGGAGTATATATGTACTATTTCTTGAAGTCGGTGTCTGAATGTGTAACAAAATGATTTCCGTGTCTGGAGTGTATCTGTACTGTATCTGGACTAGAATCTGAATAAATAACAGAATGAATTATGTGTCTGGAGTGTATATGTATTGTAATCTAAAATGAAGTCTGAATGAGTATCAGAATGACTTCCATATCTGGAGTGCATCTGGACTGTATCATGAACTTGGAACTTTGAATTAGTGACAGAATGACTTCCGTGTCTGGAGTATATTTGTATTGTATCTGAACTAGGATCTGAATGAGTAACAGAATGACTTCCATGTCTAGAGTGTATCCGTACTATATCTGAAACCTTTGAACATTGTTAATGATAGTTGTTAATCTTATCCTGAAAAGGGTAAAATGTTAGCTGGAACACAAAGTTATGTTGCATGAAATGTATGATGCAATAAATGTGTTTTATCAATGTTTATAACATATGGATGTAATGTATGCGCATGTGATCTGATTTGCTGTATTGCTGAGGAAAATAAATCCTTGACTGCTGTCGGGGAAAATAAATCCTTGACTGCTGAGGATAAGAAATCCTTGGCGACTGTTGGGGATTAAAAATCCTTGATGACTTTTCTGGGGATATAGGGATCCTTCATGTCTTGAAGTTGGAGTATTGACAAAAATTCGTTGTGAGAGTAATGCCAAATATTGCTTGAGTAATCTGCTTGGAAAATCCAGAGAATTTTGCTGACGTCTACTGGGGATTACACAAAGGGAATCCTTGTTCTACTAGGAAATAAGAATGAGAATCTTCATTATGTTGGGGAGCAATGAAAACTCTGTGGAGAAGAAAACTATGCTATTGGGGAGTAGTGAAGACTCTGAGAAAAAGCTTATTCCTGTTGGGGAGTTATCAGAAGTTGTTATCTGGTTGGTTTTCAAGCTTCAAGATAACTTGCTGAGGAATTTGGAGAAACTGGATGGTTTCCGCTGGGGATTGATAATTGGAAATTTCAGCTCTGCTGGGGATTGGGAGTTTGAAGTTTTAACTCTGATGGAGATTAAGGGTTTGAAATTTTAGCTCCGCTGGGGATCTAGATGATGTATTGTAGGGATTGCTCCTGGAATAGCCTAAAGACATTTTCCTAATCTTTTAACCTGTCAGTAGTTGTTCTTTTCCATCCTGTTTATTTGTAAATAGTAATTATGTTCAAATGCATATGTTCATTAATGAATCATTGGACGTTTTTGCAAATAAAACACAAGTGTAAAAAGAAAAAGACAAATAGTTTTCTGCACTTTAAAGAGATATCTTTGTATTTACTTTGAGTAAGTATTTGTGCACAAAGGAGACAAACATCCTAGTAAGAGGATGGTGTCCTAAAAATGAGAAAAATTTATACAAAGAAAAATAGCTATGTGTAAAATATCTCATGGGGTTCCCATTATGCTATAGCCTTCGTATCTCCGAATATCTTGTCCACTCGTTGCTTCGTCTGAAGATGATTGGATTGATCAAAAGCTCCAGGTTTGTCTATGAAGAGATTGTTCTTAAAGTGATCCGACGAGACATAGTCATACGCTTTAATTCCCTAACTTTTGCCTGAACCGCCCTTTCAGGTTTTTGATTCACTGGGAAACTCTTTTTTGCCCAAGTCGCCCTTTCGGTTTTTCAACTTGCCGGGTGTACAGATTTTTTTCATTTATCCCTAATTTTTGCCTGAACCGCCCTTTTGGGTTTTCGATTCACCGGGATGCCCTTGTTTTGCCTAGGTGTGTCAACCTAGCGGGTCTCTTATGCGTAGTATCTTTTGACTATATCTGCGTTCACAGGGTGTGGCAGGTCGTCGCCGTCCATGGTGGTTAAGATCATTGCCCCACCAGAAAAGATGTTCTTGATTACAAATGGTCCTTCATAGGTAGGAGTCCATTTGCCCCTGGGATCACTTTGTGGCAAGATAATGCGCTTAATCACTAGATCTCCGACTTGATACACTTGGCGTCTGACTTTCTTGTTGAATGCCTTGATCATCCGCTTTTGACACGTCTGACCGTGGAAAACTGTAGTAAGTCTCTTCTCGTCAATTAAGTTTAACTGATCAAGTCGGGTCTGGATCCAATCATATTCACTTAAACTGGCATCCTTCATGATTCTTAAAGAGGAGATTTGAACCTCAATAGGTAAAACAGCCTCCATGCCATAAACCAAAGAATAGGGTGTTTCCCCAGTTGATGTGCGAGCCGTGGTACGGTACCCGTGGAGAGAAAACAGTAGCATCTCATGCCAGTCCTTGTAGGTGACTGTCATTTTCTGTATGATCTTTTTGATGTTCTTGTTCGCAGCTTCGACAGCACCATTCATCTTTGGCCGGTAGGGGGATGAATTGTGGTGTTGAATCTTGAACTGCTCACACAAAGAGGTGATCATAGTATTGTTAAGGTTTGTACTGTTATCAGTGATGATCCTTTCTGCGATACAGTACCGGCAAATAAGGTTCTGCTTGATGAAGCGGGCAACAACATTCTTAGTCACGGATGCGAAGGAAGCTTCTTTGATCCACTTGGTGAAATAATCAATGGCCACTAGAATGAAGTGGTGTCCATTGGAGGTTGTAGGCTTGATCTCCCCAATCATATCAATCCCCCACATAGCGAAGGGCCAAGGAGCTGTTAAGACATTTAGAGGAACTGGGGGTACGTGTACCTTGCCTGCATAGATTTGACATTTATGACAAGTCTGGGAGTGTTGATAGCAGTCTGCTTCCATGGTAGACCAGTAATAGCCTGCTCGTAGAATCTTCTTTGCCATCATATGCTCGCTAGAGTGAGTGCCAAAAGTACCTTCATGCAGTTCAACCATGATCTTTTCAGCTTCAATCTTGTCCACACAACGGAGCAGAATACAATCATGATTGCGTTTGTACAGGATGCCATTACTTAGGAAGAACTTAACTGAGAATCCCCTTAAGAACTTTTTGTTATTGACTGAAGCTCCTACAGGGTATTCTTAAGCCTCTAGATACCTTTTAACTTCATGAACCCAAGGTTGGTCCATTACTTCTTCAGTATTAATCTCGTGTCAGTGTACAGGTTCGTCCATCCGTTCAATGGTGATTTGGGGAGCCTCATTATCCCAATTAATTTTAAACATGGATGACATTATAGCTAGAGCATCTGCTAGCTGATTTTCTTCTCGTGAGAAATGCTCGAAGATGATCTGCTCGAAATATGGTAGCAATGTCAGAACATGTTCTTTGTAAGGGATGAGGTTTGGATGCTTAGTATCCCATTCTCCTTTGATCTGACTGATGACCAAAGATGAATCCCCAAACACAACTAAAGATTTGATTCCCAAGTCTATGGCAGCCTTGAGTCCAAAGATGCATGCTTCATACTCTGCCATGTTATTCATACAGTTGAAGCAAAGTCTGGCCGTGAAAGGAGTATGGCATCCTTCTGAAGATATAAGTACAACATTGATACCGTTCCCAAGCGCATTGGATGCCCCATCAAAGTACAGGGTCCATCGGGATCCTTGTTCAGGTCCTTCATGTGGTCTGAATTCTTCAACATTGTCCAATGTCATGATGTCTTCGTCAGGGAAGTCAAACTTCATGGGTTGATAATCTTCTACAGCTTGATGGGCCAGATGATCAACTAGCACACTCCCCTTTATAGCTTTTTGGGTCGTGTACTGTATATCATATTCTGTCAGAATCATCTGCCATCTAGCTATCCTTCCAGACAAAGCAGGATTCTCGAAGATGTACTTTATCGGATCCATCTTAGATATCAGTAGAGTGGTATGAGTCAACATATACTGCCTTAGCCGACGAGCAGCCCATACCAAAGCGCATCAAGTTTTCTCGAGCAGTGAATATCTTGTTTCACAGTCGGTAAACTTTTTGCTAAGGTAATAAATGGCATGCTCTTTTCGGCCAGACTCGTCATGCTGCCCCAATACGCACCCCATTGAATTCTCTAGGACGGTCAGATACATGATTAGCGGTCTTCCTTCGACGAGCGGCATCAAGACAGGAGGATCTTGTAAATACTTCTTGATTTTATCGAAAGCAATTTGACAGTCATCATTCCATCTAACTACCTGATCTTTCTTCAACAGTTTGAAGATTGGTTTACAAGTAGATGTTAGGTGAGAAATGAACCTAGCAATGTAGTTTAGGCGTCCCAAGAAACCTCTGACTTCCTTCTCAGTGCGAGGAGCAGGCATTTCTTGTATAGCTTTGACTTTGGCAGGATCAACCTCGATGCCTTTGTTGCTGACAATGAAACCCAAGAGTTTACCGGACCGGACTCCGAATGTGCACTTGTTAGGGTTTAACCTTAGCTTGTATTCCTTCAACCTGACAAACAACTTTTGCAAGTGATCAAGGTGTTCTTCTTCAGTTTTTGATCGGGCTATCATGTCATCTACGTAGACCTCTATCTCATGATGTATCATATCATGAAACAAAGTTATCATGGCGCGTTGATAGGTTACCCCGGCATTCTTCAGTCCGAATGGCATCACTTTGTAGCAGAACGTACCCCATTGTGTAACAAATGTAGTTTTCTCCATGTCCTCAGGTGCCATTTTGATCTGGTTATAGCCTGAGAATCCTTCCATGAAAGAAAATACTTTGTGATGAGCTGTGTTGTCAACCAGGATGTCGATGTGCGGAAGTGGAAAATCATCTTTAGGGATAGCCCTGTTTAAATCTCTATAATCCATGCACATTCTCACTTTGTCGTCCTTTTTAGGCACGGGAACAATGTTAGAAACCCATAGTGGATAGGAAGTAACATCCAGAAATCCAGCATTGAACTGCTTCATAACTTCCGCTTTGATCTTCTCTGACATGTCAGGTCTCATGCGGCGGACTTTTTGTTTGACTGGTGGACAGTCTTCTCTTGTGGGTAGATGGTGTACCACAATGTCTGTATCGAGTCCCGGCATGTCTTCGTATGACCAGGAAAAGATCTCAACATAATCATGCAACAGCTGAATTAAGCGCTCTTTGACACTTGGCTCTAGATTGGCACCCACTCTGATTTCCTTTAAGTCTTCCTCAGTACCCAATTTGATTGTATCCATCAGCTCCTCATGAGGTAGAATAGCCCTTTCCTCTTGTTGTAATAGTCTGGCCAATTCCCCGGGCACCTCACAATCTTCCTCACCTTCGTATTCGGCTTGGTAGACCAGATCTTCAGAGTCACTGAAGGCTATAGCAGTATCGTTACCCATGGGTTCCGAAATGGAAGGGTACCTGCATTTGTGAGTGTAGGTGTGTCTAAGGGATAGCCATCTTAAAACAACGAAATGTAAAAGAAAGACAATGAGCATAAAAGGTTTATATATGAAAAAGCGTCCATGATTCATTGAAATGACATATGAAAATGAAATAAGAACCCTTACAAATGGACCGTTGTGCCTTGGGTAAGACACAAGGTTGAAAAAGTACGAATTGTTTGTGAATTATTACAGATCCAACAGAAATGGAAAAGATAAATTACTGCGGCATGAAAGTAATCGGAACAAAGTCTTTTGCTTCCCAGTTGCACAGCCCTCTGCCGACAGTAAGAAATATCCAATTTTCCAGGCTGCCATCTTCTTCACTATCCTCTAGTGCATTAACCCCTTGGTGGGTGATCTTCACAGGTGGCCCTCCAGCACGGGCGCGGCGCACGGCTTTCTGAGCAGTTGAGGTAAATCCCAGGCCAAACTTGTCTGATTTGTAAGGAAAGTCTGGAAGCTGCCCCCAGATGGTGGATCCGCCTTCTTCCACTACTGCTCTTGCATATTTTAGAGAAGGCATCTGAGGTGGAGGTCTTTTGATCACAGGAGTTGAGGATACCGCCTTGGTTGCCGCTATTTCCTGAGAGACTTCTTCAAAATGTTGGAAAGGGGTTTCAATGAATTCGCCATCCAATTCCACATATCGGAAAGAATTCAGATGACTAATCATGTATTCCTCTTCCCCATGGACAGTTATGATTTTCCCTTGGACGGGGTACTTCAGCATCTGATGCAAGGTGGAGGTGACCGCACCGGCATTGTGAATCCAGGGGCGTCCCAACAGACAAGAGTAGGAAGGACGGATTCCATCACATAGAAAGTTGAATTCAACGTCTGGGTTCCTACCTTGATCGGGATGTCCACCTCCCCATGGACCATCCTTTTAGAGCCTTCAAATGCTCTTACAATTATATTATTAGGTTTCAGAGCTAGGCCTTCACAATCCAACCTATCAAGGGCTTTCTTTGGAAAGACGTTCAGAGATGATCCGGTATCAACCAAGACATGGGCTAAGGTCGTTCCCCTACACTCCACTGAGACATGTAGTGCGTAGTTGTGTTTTCTCCCTTTAGATGTCAAGTCAGCATCTGAGAAACCCAGGCCATTGTCAGCTGTTAAACTGGCCACACACTCTTGGAATTGATCAGCCGAAGTCTCTTGTGGCACATGAGCCGTCTTCAGAAATTTTACCAAAGCTTTAGCATGTGCCTCAGAGAAAAGCAATAATGCTAACATAGAGATTTTGGAAGGGGTCTGCCCTAGTTGTTCAACCACATCATAATCACTTTTCTTAATGATCCTCAGGATTTCATCCATCTCCCTCTTTGATGTTTCAGGAATAACTAGTGATTGAGCCTTCGTCCGGACAGGCTCCTCTTGAACATTCTTTCCTTTATTCTCAGCAGCGGAAGTAGGGATATGAATTGTATTGTCTTCTTTGTCGGTCGGTACACTTGCAGGTACAATCATTGGTTCAGAGGTAATCTTCGAAATGGCCACGGGTCCAAAGACTGCCTTTGGAGGGGCAATCTCTGGAGAGAAAATTCTCCCACTACGGGTAACCTTGCTTGTTCCGGCAATGTTACTGATGTCGGAAATGTCCTCCTCGGAGCTCTCTTCTTCGGCAGTCTGTTCAATCTGTTTGACACCATGGTAGTAGATTTCTCCACCATAGTTCCATGGTACCGTTTTATCTGATTTGTATGGGGTTGGCCCGGGCATTGTTATCTTCAATGGAGTAGTCACTGGAGCAGATGTAATCCTAACAGGTTGTTTAGGAACCTTGGAAGGATTGGCATATATGGTTATTATTGAAACTTTTGGAACTGGAATGGGTGAAATAGGAGCTTTCTCAAACAAAATTTCCTGGTTATCAATCAGTTGTTGCATACCTTTCTTCAACAGAGGGCAGTCAAATGATGAGGATAGGAAATATGGCAATCTTTGTCACAACCTGGGAACACCCCAGCCGTTAACAAATTCAACTTGATGGTCGAGAGCGGAGTCAGCAATTCATCCACGGTGTCAACAAATAAGTCTTCCTCAACAGCACTGGAATTGTGTCCATGCTTAGGCATTGGAGCAAAGATAACATTCAGTTTCTCAGGAGCTTCAAATTCAACTTCCTTTGCATCTATCAGATCTTGAATCTTATTCTTCAGATCCCAACAGTTGTTGGTTTCGTGCCCAGGACTTTCAGAATGGTAAGCGCACCTGGCATTCGGATGGTAGTGTGGAGATGTAGTGTTGGGATTTTTAGGGGCCTCTTTTAGCATGGAAAGATTCAACTTCAGAAGATGTGGTAGGACTTGATATGGATTCATGTTAATCTTGGTGAATTGTCGTACAGGCCTTTCCACCCTTTTTTGATTGTTTCTCGGCTGGTCATTTCTCGGCTGGTTGTTTCTTGGCTGATATGATACAGGCTTTTGAATCATAATGGCCCCCACTATTGATCGGCGCTCGATTCTTCCCTGATTTCTCTGTGCATAGATAGCAGACACTTCCTTCTTTCCCGTGAAGGTCTTTTTGGCAGCAACGAAGGTAGACGCGTCTTTCTGAATTTTCCCACTTCATATACTGGCTTCTATCCTCTCGCCAGTTAAAATCAACTCAGTGAACCCTGCAGAGGAACTTCCAATCAGATTATTAAAGAAAGGACCTGATAGAGTTCCTAGAAACATGTCCACTAGCTCCCTTTCAGATAATGGTGGTTGCACCCTTCCGGCTAAATCCCTCCACTTTTGGGCGTAGTCTTTGAAGCCCTTATTGGACACCATGGTCGTACTCTGGAGTTGAGTACGGGTTAGTGCCAAGTCGGTGTTGTATTGATACTGTTTATAGAAGGCGGATGCCAAGTCTTCCCAATTATGGACATCTGCTCTCTCAAACTGGTAGAACCAATCAAGCTGCGTTCCTGATAAACTGTCCTGGAAAAAGTGGACCCACAAGCCTTTGTCAGCAGAATGCGGTTGAATTTTCCTAACATAAGATCCTAGGTGCATCTTGGGACAAGACACCCCATCATACTTGGAAAACAGTGGCACTTTAAACTTAGGAGGGATTACAATTCCTGATACCAACCCTAACTCCTCAAAATCCAGCCCCGGTACTCTCTGTACTTCCATAGCAACTAGACGCTCTTCCAAGTGTTTGTATTTGTCATCGGCCGGAGGGTACTATTATTCAGAGTAGTCATCTTCCTCCTCTTCTTCTGCTTCAGAATCTGATGGCACTGCCATTTCTTTTCCTTTTCTTTCCCCTTCATCAGAGGTTGTTGGAAATTCTAAAGTCCTTCTAGCTTATCCCTCAAACCTTCTACCCATGATAACCACACCGGCTCGCTTCTTCTTCTTTTTCTCTTTCTCTTTCTCTAGCAGAGTTTTGAGCTCCTCCTGCCCCTTGGCTAAGGTCAAGAGTAGCTGTTGAAATTGTGAATTCTGAGCTTGCAAGTCTTTCACCGTTTGTTCAAGATCCATTTTGCTGAAATAAACAGCAGAGGGATGAGGAAACTTGGTGTGAATACCTGTTTATGCTCATGATGAATGATATGTATTCATGCAATGTTTTTAAGGATTTGGGAAATCAAATTTGTGTCAAACAAAAAGGAACACACGTTATATTAATAAAATAGAATTTGGATACATAAATTCCCCTAGGGAAAAATAGTACAAAACTCTAAGATAAAAAGACATTGCGCATCCTCTTTGGTGCAATGTAGGTGTTGAGAGTCTGCTCTTCGTGAAGTAACCGAGTAAGTTCCAAAACCTTCTTATCGCTTGCGTAGAATTGGGTTTTAAAAGTATCGCGTTCTCCCTTGAGTTGTATCTAACTCCTTTGTAAATCTTCGAGTGATGTTGGCATGTCAGGATGTAGGAGGGTGTATGGAACCTCTCCTTCCTTAATAGGTTCTATAATCACTGGGAGAATGGAGGGGTAAGGCATCATAAGTCTTTGGGCGCGGGTTCGTACCCACTTGAGGTAAGGCTTAAGAGGGATGGAATTCTTGTGTCCCAAGGTCTTACTATCTACCTTGTTTGGCACCCTCAAAGCTCAGATGAACCTTTGTCGAAGACCTTGATCGTCATTGTCAAAGTCAAAAACTAAACCTTGAACCAGCATATCGTGTGGGCCATCCCTTCGGGCATAACCAAACTGTCTTAGAGCCAAGCAGGGGTTGTAGGTGATGCCTCCCCTAACGCCAAGTAGTGGTACATTAGGGAATTCCCCACAACTGTCGACAATGATAACATTCTCTTTAGATCGAGAACACCAATGAATGTCTGAATGTGTAAGAGTCATCAATCGTTATAACCACCTCAAACCTCGCTCATTCTTCAAGACTGATTAGGGAAGATGATAAATAAACCATCTTGCCAGGAGAGGAGTGCAACACATGAGAACACCTCTTTTCCTCATTGTACGAGTGTGAAAAGAGTGCAAGATATCTCCAAGTAATGTAGGCACCGGATTGCGTGACATGAAGATTTTGACAGCACTCACATCTATAAGTTGGTCGGGATTAGGGAACAAGACCATCCCATAGATGAGAAGAGCTACAATCTCCTCAAAAGCTTGTAAGTCCAAGGAGTTCCAGCAGCTTTGGGCCTTCTCAAACAAGAACTTTGCCAAGAAGCCTTTGACACCACTTCTAGTTTCCCAATGTGTTGTGACATCAGATGAGTGCAAGTGCAGGGCTTGAGCAATCTCTTCTGGATTTGGATATCTTTCCGTACCGTTGAAAGGTAGTTGATTGAGAATAGGAATCCTCGAGAGTTGAGAAAATTCCTCTAAAGTGGGCACAAGCTGGTAGTCAGGAAATGTGAAGCAGTGATGCAAAGGGTCAAAGAACTGGAAGAGAACTTTCATCATGTCTTCCTCTGTATTGGAAGATACTAAGTTGAGTAGACGACCATGTCTCTCGGTGAATGGAGAGTTCTCAGGAATCCTTGAAGCTAGCTCCTTGAGTTGTGGAGGAATTCTTACAAGGTTGACTTGGATAGTTTTCCTGCGAAGTGAATCCATATCCTACAAAACAAGAAAAAAGGTGAATTTCCAAAATCCTTAAAATGGTTAGTGGATGCAAATGATGCTTCATGATGTCCATGATGTTATGCACAAGTATATATGTACAAGCAAATCACACAAGTTCCTAGTTTAGGCTTGCATGGGGTTTCATAGGTAAGTACCCTCTTGAAGTTTAGTTGGCTCAACCTGTCCTAGAAATAGTAATCGGGTTCTAAGGAGCTCAATATCACTGGATTGTTTCCTTGTTCATTGTTTCAATTTAGCCTCTTTACTGGCGACCGAAATACTCCAAGGAACGAACCCTCAATGAGTGTAGTATCGAGTATCTACCAACTTCGGACTGCACCAAAGCCATTCATCTCACTACATCCTAAAAGGCCAAGTTGGTCAAGTAAAGGTTCTAGAAGTTCGTTAGTGCTTCATGACATCACTCAGCGGCCCCGTATTCTCTTTGATTGACTCAAAGGCTACCGGTACCCACAAATATGTCACACTAACATAGCTATTGCTTAGACCGTGTCGGTATACCCCATACAGTTTCCACAATGTATTGCTATTTACCTAAAATGTTTCCCAAATCCGGGTTGAGGATTTCAAACCCAAACAATAGAACCAAAGTGTAAAGAAAACAAGTCAAACAAGATAAGAAAATAAAGGTGATCTAAACCCTAAGGTAACCCCAATTTTATAATTTTCCCCAGCAGAGTCGCCAGTTCTGTAATACGGTGGGAGATTTGACTTGAGGTTTTGCGTTTCGTCGCAAATGTCGCGGTTTAGCAAGAGTCGCCACCGACTTTTATTTTATCCAAAAGGAAAGGTAAAAAAGCACTAGAAAGACCTTTGAGATGTTTTCTTGAGTTCGGGGGGTAGATTATGAAAAGGGAAGGTGCTAGCACCCTTTTCATCCATGGTTTTCCATGGACTCTTAGTAACTTGCTTAGATCACTTGCTTTACTTTTGAAATTGTTTGAAATATGCTTTGTGTTTGGTGTGATTTTGAAAGTATTTTGAAAAGAGGTCATTCGTTTAGGAAATCTTTGTAATGATTCTCGTTCGTAAGAATGTATACAAAGATGTTTGTCTTTTGAAAAATGTTTCAATGTTTTGAAAGTTGTTTGGAAATGTTTTGAAAATGTGTGTGTATGTTTGTTTTTGAAAATAGCAAGGATTGTTTTGAAGAGAGCAAGTAACTTAGAAGCTATCTACCTACTCAAATGTCTTTCCTATGCATTTTTATTCTTTTGACGTTGTTGTTTTACCATTGACTTGGTAAACAACCCTATCTTTGGATGTTAAACGGGACGGGCGTGGGTCATCGTATGACCATGATAACAATGTTGCCAAGTATCTTAGCATGTTTGAAGGGACCAAAGTCATTTTGTTTTAGGCAACCTTTTGATAGCGTCATCAAGGGACTATGATCTTTTGTTTTGTTTTATTTTGCCAAGATACTTAGCATGCATACCATGGCCATTTTAAATTAGGCAACCAAGTGGGTGAAACCCTAAGGGTGCTTGTGTGCAATGTGTGCCATTTTACATGCATTTGATTTGTCTTGTATTAGGTCTTGTCTATTTGTTTGTTTTTGGTCTTATCATGCAAAACCCTAATTTACTACACATGGTATAAATGCGATAAATTGCATAAAAGTAAACTAAGCTATTACAACAATTATTATGGGAGGGGGGATACAAGTTTTTGAATGGGGATATTGCACAAAATAAACCCTAAAAATACTATTACAACCCAGTTGAATTATGTGCAAAGTAAATAAATATAGAAATATTTAAATATGCAATAAAAATGTATTTATGCAAAATGTCTTGTATTTGATTTTTGTATGAGAAAAATGATTTATTTAAGCCCTAAAAATAATTAAAAAAAATATGATTATTTTTGAAAGGGGTGAAACCCTAATTTTAAAATTAAAAGAAAAATAATGCTTTATATTAATTATTTTGTTCATTTTTTGTTCAAGAAAATAAATATATATATATATATATATATATATATATATATATATATATATATATATATATATATATATATATATATATATATATATATATATATATATATATATATATATATATATATCAATATTAAAAAAATAAAATATGTATGAAAATAAATATTTTATGCGTAAAATAATAAAATAAAAATGTATAGTATTTATTAAATGTATTTACAATTTATTTAAGAAAATAAAGTATATTAACCTAATAAACTATTTTTTATGCTAAAAAATTAATAAATAAAATAAAATAAAGTGCAAAAAAAAATAATTTCATGATTGTTGTGATTCAAAAAAATAAATAAAATCAATAAATATAAAAATGAAAAGAAAATATGAAAAAATAAACAAAATAAGCAAAGGGTGTGCAAAAGTAATCCAGGGGTGTGAATATCAAAACCAAAAAGGCCAGAAACAACAAAAAGCCCAAGACAACTGGTTCGTCCCTGTCCTTCAGCTTGCGCGCGTATTTGCATTCAAACCTGCAACTTGCTCATGCTTACATAAAAACAAAAACTTGTAACATGAAACATGTAGCTCTCAATCTCACGATTCCAACCATATAAGATTTGTAATCTAACTCTAAAAGATCAGGGAGAATTTTATCAGCCCTAAATCGTGACCTAAAAAACCCAGGAACTTCAAGTTTCAAATTCTCATGGAACAGTTAATATAAATAATAAATATGCATATATACAGCTTCACCATGTTAAGGACTACATTTTTGCTTCACAAATCGTGGCTTGAGGATGCCTAAATAGAGAGATAAAGTTTTGAAAAATACCTCCTTCAGCTGGATTTGGATATGGAAATTTGGGGACTTTGAGTGAGGCCTGAGGATCGTGTGGGCTTCCTTGAAGTTTCTTCAAGCTATTCCAATGCTTATGGTGCTTTGTGGATGGCCAGAACATCCTGTAGAAGTCAAGTTGCAAGCTTCCAAAGTGAAAATGGCAATGGCTGAAACAGGGGCTACATGTGCAGGATGAATGCTTGGATAGCTTTGGTAGGATATGTGGAAGATGTTTGAAGTGTTAAAAGGCAAAACGCACGAGCAAATATTGAGCTTGCTATGATTTTGCATAAACTGGTAGTTTGGGCAGAAAAATGGAGTTTTTTAGTTTTGGAGTGTTTCAGATCATCAGCATTTGTGTATTGGCTTGTGATAAGTTTGTGAAGATGTATGGAATGATACAAAGTCCACCCTTTTCCTGTTGTACAAGTTCTGACTTCTTTGGCCAACTTTCTTGCATTTGAAGAAAAGTGACAAGACTTATGCCAACATGCTTGTACTGGCTAGTTCTTGAGCTGATGAGAGTTGGTATACTTTTCTTGATACCTGTGGAAGTTTCCTGCACCAAAGGAATAAGTCCAACGCTCAAGGCTAATAAATTTGCAAAAGCTTGCTTTATGAAAATGGCATTGTGAACTTTTGGCCATTTATGGAATTATTTCTTGTACAATGCTCCCAAAGCCAAAATAAAGCCTTTAACCACTGAGTTAGCATTTAATTATGGAGCGTAGAATGAGTTTAGGACCTGTAATGCAAGGTACAACCATGCTTGATCAGATTTGCAACTTGACACTTTGTAAAAATGGCTTGATCAAAAGTGACAAAATGCCATTTTCTCTTCTTCGATTCTCCCTAACCACAAATGATCTTGGAGATTTCTTGGACATTTTAGAAATCTTGAAATGTGATATATAATCCATCTTTGAAATGCATTTTAATATACTTCTTGGAACTAGGTGAAAAATGTCCATGAAGTTAGGTTAAAAACCTGCCTAAATTAGGGCAAATTTTCACTAAGTCATTTAGTTCATGGACCCCTATTCACAAATTCATAACTTGAGATCCAAGCATCTTTTGGGAAAACTTTGTGAATCAAAGTTGTAGATTCATGGAGGACTACAACTTTCATGTTGGAAGTTTTCTTTGAATCCAATTGCATCATGGTGAAAAAGTGGTGAAAAGTTGGGGAAAAAAAAGAAAATTTCCATACTTAGAAAAATTCTAAGTTATGAAAATTTTCAAATTCAAAACCCTAATTTTCAAAATTGGTTTTCTTGGTGAACAAGTTTCATATTTTGACATGTCTTGATGAATTATGACCCTTGGCACTTGATTTTGACCAAAAAGTCAAAGTTTGACTTTTCAGTGCACAGTTGACTTTTGATCAGTTGACTGCAAAATTCATCTGTCAATCCAATGAACTTGAGATCTTTTGAACCATGTAATTAGGTCAAGATGATACCATTGAGTTCTTGAAATCATGTTTGAACCCAATTGGTCATTGGCTAGGTTAATGATCAGAAATTTCCCTTTCTCAGTCAAAACCCTAATTTTGACCATTTTGCCCTTTTGATGATTTGATCAAATTTCTTGAAGAGTTGTGATCCAAACTTGATCAAATGGTACATAGGAGCCTAAAATGTTGATTTGGATAAAAAATTATTAAGTTTGACTGTAAATTGGCCATGTTTGACTTTTTCCCCAATACAGTTGATTATTAGGTCAACTGTCCAATTGACTGAGCAAAAATGTGATTCAAGGCTTGAAACTTAACATGAGCAATCTTAAGGGTCCAAGACGGTGTATGAAAGTCACATGAAGCATTGATGGTCCAAAAATCCTTGTGCAACCTCAAACCTTAATTTCAGGTTATCAGTGCAAGGTGATGTCTTGAGCTGACCAAACCCTAATCTTGTCTTGAGTCTAAGAAGTCTTGTGAGGAAAATCTTGATAAATGAGAGAGCAAATTTTGGGGTACAACATTTAGCAACAGGATTATCAAAACATAAACAAATAAAAGTCTCAAGGAAGCTTTCAAAGTTGCTTTTTCGATCTCATCATTAGGGTTCATACGAGGAATCAGTTTGTTTAGGGAATTTTATCATGTGTCGAGCCCAAGAAGCCTTATACATTTGATTCACAACAAATCAGAATTCTAATTCAATAATTGGCCTAAGAGTATTCCTATTGCAAATCACAAAAACCATTGGTTATTGGTTCAGAAAGGGTGGTGCTAAGGAGAAGTTTCTACGCAAGTAAACTCAGAATTTCATCATAGTTAGCAGTACAAAAATTGCATTTTCAAGCCCAGTATAGCATCACGGTTGAACAAGTAAAAGCAAATTCAGAGTCACACTTCCAGCCCAACAAAATCAGGTTACTGCAGTAACAAGTTTTCACAAGAATCAACAAGTGCAAACAGAATCGGACAATAACAAATCATTAAGCCCAAACAACAGAAGTTCACATTTCAATAAAAACTGCAGTAACATTCATTCAAAAAATAACATATCAAAAAGGTGAAACCCAACACAGATTTTTTATCAGAGGCATGTTATCACAAGTCAGAACAAACAGATATCATAAGCCCAATACAGAAACAAATTTCTCACAGGCCTGTTATCAATCATTGAAGCAACATAGCCAAAACCCTAACTGTATCACTATTTAAGCAATCAATTGGCACTAAAATCGGGGGATTTTACTGTTCACGAAACCAAAAGCTGCATAGAAGAAACAACAAAAAACCCTAAAAATATTTTCATCATCTTCCTCCCACGAACCCTTCATATCGAAGAAAATTAAAGAAAACATAGATTTTGTACCGCAACAATCACAATAGAACCCAAAATCTGAGAATCATCATTTTCCAAATTCACAAAACCCTTCATAAATCGTAAAAGCAGATAAAGAAGAAATAAAGATTTCACAAGCTACACAGAAGAAAGAAGATCACTGAAACATAGAACCAGAGAGATCTCACCATGAAGTTGCGAATTGCAAATCTCAAAGGCCCCGCGTCCTCTTTTTTTTTCCTTTCTCTTCTTTGGTTTTTTATATTTTCGTTCATATTGTTGATTTCTGAAGCTAGGGTTTCAAAACTCCCTTTCAAGATCTACTCAGACTTATTCATTTCCTGCAAGATTAATCACCAGATTAGTAAAGAGGAGATAAAGACGGAGAAGATGGTATAAAAACATAAAGATCAGAGCAAGTTGCAGTGTCGCCGCTGTCCTCCGTCATATATTTTCATCACTGCCACCGTGGGATCATCAGCACCACTGTAAGTCTTCATCATTGTTGCTGTCTGAACAGCCGCACAGATCTGTTGTACTCTCACTTTCTGAACTTTGCATGTTTGTTGGTAGAGAGAGGTGAGAGAACTTAGGGATGAGAGAGAAAATGATTAATCCCTTTTGTTTTAATTTTATTTTGACTTTTAGTTTTTTGTTAATTAGTTTTGATTAACAGCTAATCTGGCGGTGACACTTGTCACCTCCCTTGTGGTCAGTATTTGGCATGCATAAATCCCATCATTCACACTATGCACCCTCATTCAGCGTCGTTAGATCATCATCATCTCATCATCTTTCAGCATTACCGCATGGATGCACCAGTCCACCGTAAATACTTCTTGGAGCAATGCACAAAATTCGGTGGACCATTATGTTGGGCCTAGACGCCCAATGCCTTTCAGCACCCCCTATTTGCTGCTTAATTCAGGGTCATTTGAATTATTATTTTCTTTATATTTCTTTTTTGTATTGTTTTTTTAATAATTATCTTTAGTAAAAAAATTAAAATGCAAGAGATACATTTTAAAAATAATTAATTAGATTAGAAAATATTTTTTTAGTATAATTAAATATCTTAGTTAATTAATTTTATTAAAATATTTTATTTAATTAGTTATTTAAATCAATTTGATTGAGTTGTAATGTTTATTTATTTAGACTTTTATTGTATTGTCGATTCGATACATCGACATTCGTAAACTTGTATCCCTATTCCCATATGGTTTGTAATAGCTTAGAATTTTATTTCTTTGTTATTTATTTTTATGTTTAAATATTTCTACTATGCATACTTTGTTCAATTAAAACACATGGCCTCCTCTTGAGCTCATCATCAATGAAAAGATATTCACCTACAAATGCACACTTGTACACATTCATAATTTGGTCCTGGGCTTTTCTGTATCGATAACTATTCGATCGATTATTCGGATTGGTCGTTTAGAATACTAGTACCATGCTAGTCCCACTTTCTAGGAGCATGCATATGGCCATCTTATATGGGCTTTTGATTCTTATCTTATGCGTTGAAGCAAATCTTTTCTCTCCCCTTGGTTCACATACCAAACATTTTCTTAAAGGGTCTCATAGTTGAGTTTGGGCATGGCTATTCTCACGAGGTTAATCAAGTTTTGCCCTTGGTTAACCATAACCCGAATCAACAACTTTGGTCCATATACTAAGTGTTTCCATGCACAAAGGGTATCATGGTTGAGGGAAGGAGCACCTACTCTCACGAGATTAATCAAGTACATCCCCATGGTTAATCATAACCCTATTAACCTCCCATACACCAAGCTTTCCATTTATCTTGTGGACACTTGTGCTATGATCTTGCGATCGATCGTTGATGCAACCCGGGTATGCCTAATTGATGTTTGATTGAGGAGGTTCAAAGAGGAGTTCTATAGAGTTTTCTTATCTCATTCACTTTGAAGAGGAAACGGACCTACTACGTTAGGTATCATCGTGACTTCATTTCCGCATTTTAATGCTTTCTAGAGATCATGTCAAGTGGGATTTTACCGCTTTCCTTGCCATGTTAAGCAGGAATAGAGATGCACGAAAGCGACCTCAATTGCTGAGAACTTTCAGGAATCTCTCTGGTTTACTTAAAGACCTGTTTAAGGCAATTCCACAAATGTGCCTTGTTTGCTACTCATGTTGGTCTGTGTAATACGGTGGTAGAACCGACTATTTAATATTGGTTTGTGTTTTACATTTTTTGTTTGCAAAATGTTGCGGTAAGCAAGAGTCGCCACCGACTTTTATTTCATCCAACTGGAAAGGAAAAAAGTATAGAAAAAAATCATTTTTTGAGATATTCTGAGTACGGGGGGTAGATTATAGAAAGGGAAGGTGTTAGCATCCTTTCTATCCATGGTTTTCCATGGGCTCTTAGGTACTTGCTCATCTTTTTAAATTGTTTGTGTGTGTGCTTTGTTTTTGAAAATGTTTTACTTCGTGATAACCCTTGTATCAGTCCTCAAAGGTGTGAAGAAGTTGTTTTAAAATTGTTTTGAAATGTGTAAGTGTGAAAAGTTTTGATTTGAGCAAGTCCCGACTAGCATCTACTTACTCGAAAAAGGATCATTTCTATTCTTGTTCCCTTTAGACAGCGCTATCCTACTATTGAGAAACAGGTAGCACCGTCGTTGGAGTTTGTAAGGGTCAATTCGAAAGGGACGTGCGGTCACTAAAGAAATATTAGGACACCTTAGTAATAACCCTAGATTCTTAAGATCTTTTGAGGCAACATTTTCCGAGGCAACATTCGAATGGGACAATTTGATCTTTTTAGACTGGAGGGAAACCACTAAGACACCCTATGCTTAATGATCATTTATCGAAGGCAACCGAAGTGAGATTATACCCTAGGAGTGATATGTGCGAGTGATTAGTTTCGGTTATTTATCTTTTCACATTAGTGTTTTCTAACTGTATTAATTTGTCATGCATTCTTATCATACAATCCTATTAGCATACATCTAGACAGTTAAATATTTGCAGAAATTAAAAATGCGAGAAAATAAATCTACGCTATTACAAGGCTTCAGGGAGGGGGATTAATTACATAGCCAAAAACCCGGGGATTTAAACAGTAAATAAAACCCTAAATTAAACTATTACAAACCAATGAACAGTTACAAAAATATTGTCAAAATAAATAATAAGCGCGCGGCGAATTAAATGCGAGATGATTAGGGTTTTGACCCTTGACTAGACCTATTTGCGATTGATTAAAAAAAGATGTTTTTGTCATATTTTGTTATTTAAGAAAATAATGAAATAGTTAAATTAAAAATAAAATCCTCAGTTCTAATTAATTTTAAATTAAGAAAAATTAATTAATTCAACCTAAAAACCTATTTTTGTATTTTATTTATTTGATAAAAAATAAAAGAATTAAATCAAGAACTTAACCTAATTTCTATTTGATTTTATTTATGAAAATAAATTAAAATTTCCCTAAGTTAAACTAAATTAAATTAATTTTGATAATAAAAAACTAATCCTAATTTTTTTTATGAATTCTTGATTTTATGATTTTATAAAATAATGATTAATTTTCTGAATTAAAATAATTAAAAGAAATATTAAAAGAATTAAAAGAAAAGAAATAAAAACAAGTTAGAGATGGGCCTGATTGTTAGCAATTATGGGGGGTGTATATCTGACTTTTGGGCCCAAACAATCCAAGCCTGTATTGACTATGCCTAATTCGGTGTGGCTGTTGACTTGAGCAATATGATAGACCTTCAATGGAAAGGCATTGGATCTGGCTAGTTGGACATCAAAGGATGGATGTTGAGGTTGCATGGTGAACATATGGGACAGTAGCGCACCTGATTATGTGAAGAAAAATAACATGAAACAAATGTTGGGACCTGGGGATCGAACCCAGGCCCTTATACTCAATTCCAGCGCTTGCTTGCCAACTGAGCCATGATGGTTAGTTGTAAATATGATAATAATAAAATATAATATTCAAAACAAGCTAATGGGTCAGCCAAATGCGCGAAATTTCAAACGGGCCAGTCCCACGCTGCCACGCCATCGTCTCTCTCACTAGCCTGTCGTTTTAGAAAACCAAGCTTTTACCTACAGACGCTTTGCTGTAGGTACAGACCTGTTCATATCAAAAATTGTATACAAGCAAGATAAATGACAAGTGCTGGTACCAATCAACTCGTCTCATCCCCACGAGTATCATGGTACTAGAATCAAAGCCTAATTTTGCCTATATTGAAAAACCCTAAAACGAGCAAAGGAACCCTATTAATGGCATATCATGATTCCTGCACTGAAAATGCAATTAAGTGGTACCAATAGCTTGCAAACTCAATGATGAACAAGAATATATAATTAAAACATGCTAATGATGCGTAAATTGCAAAAATCGAATTTGAAAAATTTACCAAACTGTGTGAGTTGTAGAACGAGTTTCTGAGTGCTTCAGGCCCTGGGAATGATTGAAACAGCTTCCTGGGATGTCTAGGAAGAGATTGGTGATCTTGTAATGCTCTGAAACGCCTTGTAGATTGAAAACTGATTCCCACTTTTTCTTGAATTTTTCAGTTTTTTTCTTGGCTATGCACGACTTCAAACCTCTCTTTCTTGCCTTGGTTGTGTTCTCTATATGTACTAGAGTGAATTAGGGTTGTAAAAACCCCTAGTATCTTTACAAATTTTGAAGATTTGATTTGGTTTTCATGGTGTATGATATCCTTCCAAATTTGGCCTAATCATTCTCTTTTGTACCAATTGCCATTGATTCGAATTGATCTTGCAAGCTCAGCATATCTTGGTTGCTAACCTGTCAAAAAAACAAATCAAATCATATCTTTAATAATTTTCATCATTTATTTGATTTAATTCACTTTTTAATTAATGAAAAATCAAAATAAATAGAAAAATGAAACAAATAATTTGTGGATAAGTATTTGAGTCGTGGACCACATTATCATTGAGGTTCAAGCATAAAACGTTGGGCCCATTTAGCAAAAAATGCAAATTTAAGCACATTTGACTTTTGGCAATTTTGCAAAAATGGTCAACTTGGCCAATGCACAACTCTCTCAATTTTTACCATAGAGAGGTGTTCTTGGACTTTTTAGAAAGCTTAGGATATCCTTTAAGCAACCCTTTTCGTCTCATCTCAATTGAGTCTTCCATTTTCATGTATAAAGCTTTTACCTAAAAGGTGTTTTTTGTTGACTTTTCAAAAGGACCTATAATGTCAAAATTCATATCTTTTTGTGAGTGCATATTATGAACTTGGGAGCTGAAGATGAATTGTGTGGAATTGCTTCCTCTTCACAATGATATTTTTATGGGTCATTTCTGATAAAGTATGAGAAAGTTATGCTTGGTCAAAGTTGAGTTCACTTTTCCTACAAAACCCTAATTTAGCAACTTTTGGGTTTTGATGAATTGTGAGCAATCCTTGAGGAATCATGATCAACCCTTGATAAAATGATGAATAATACTTCAAAATGAGGATTTTGACCAAAAATATTGAAGTTTGACTGTATGTGGGCCACAGTTGACTTTTGATCTAGCATAGTCGATTTTCGGGCATTTGAGAAATTGACTGAGCAAACTTCTTCTGCAAGGCTTGAAACTTGACATGGATGATATTGGGAACATATTAGGACAATGGTGAGCATTTTAGTCCTTTGTGGTTCATCCTTCTTGATGAGAATGGAAACCCTAATTTGAGATAAACTGCCTTAGGAGAGAGTTTGTCTGGTCAACTCTTGAACTTCCTTGAGCTATTTAAGGGCCTCACTTTCCATGTGTTGAGAAATATGGGAGGGAAAATTTGGGGGTACAACAGCTGCCCATGTTCAATATTCTTAAACCTGAATATGTAGATTGGCTACCCTACCTTTCGTGATCTGAATGTGGAAGATGATTGAACACTAGAGTGCCCAGAAATTTGCACTCGCATGAAGTGACACTTGATTTGTGATATCGGGAATGGGCTTACAAATTCCATTCGGAGGTCGATGATGGAATATTGTCGGAGATGGGATTGAAGATGCCATCCTGAGAAGTGTCGATCGCATAAGAGATTCCTTTGCGAGAACCCGTATACCTGTTGTTAAGACAGACTTCGCTGGGGAATGTTGGTCTTTGTCTTAAGAGAAATAGAGTTTTAGGAGCTTCAGTTGCCCGTTTCTCTACTGAGGAATAACTCCAGTTTGGGGAGCGGAAGTGAACTGCATATTTGGTCAGGGTACAAGCTGCACCGTGTAGCGATAAAAAATGTAGCGGGGTAAATCGGAGATTGAATTATTGATTAATTCGTCTCACAAAAGCAAGAGTCGCCACCGCGCTTTATTATTTCCAAGGGAAAAGGGGAAAGAGCGAAATAAAGCCCTAAAATATGCAATGTAAAATAATACTTTCTAAAAGTAGTGAAAATACAAGGCGTTTTTTAAAAGAGATATATGGTTCGGGGGTTGGTTATACAATGGGAAGGTATTAGCACCCAATGTATCTATAGTATTCTATAGGAACCTTTTGAAATATCTGTTTATTAAAATTCGTTTGTTTGATCGAAATAAATTGTTTTGGCCGGAAAGGGGTACGGATGGGTTTTTGAAGATACGACGACCTAATGTCGAAGTTTTTGCTTGAAAGGTATGAGTTTTGAAAAAGATCGAATATTTTGGGGAAAAATTATCTTAAGGTTTAATGAAATGCAGATGTTCGCGTGATTAGACTTGAGGACATGAAGTCAACAAATTTAATCATTTTTCCCTTGGATTTAGACGTAAACAGAATAACCATGTAAATATAAAATAATTAAACAGAAAATTATGCAGATAATGATACAACAATTAAATAAAAGACTAAATGATGTGAACATGTATTTTTTAGATTTTTGTTTAATAGATATAACACAAGAGAATTAATTAAAGAAAAGATAAAATGTTTTAATTCTTAAATTCTATTTTTTCTATATTTTTTGTATTAGTATTAACTAAAACGAGGGAATTAATTAAATAAAATATTTTTTAAGTTTTTATTTTATATGCTTTTAATATTAATATAAAGTATTATTTGAAAATTATTAAATGATTTTAAACTAAATTAAAACTTAAAAGCTACTAACTTAAGTCTAATTAAAAAAGGGGATACTAAAATTACCAAATTAAATCCTAAAAGTTAAACTAATAAAATGATCAAATTATTTAAAATTGTTTTTAGTTAAATTACATCTATTATTAACTTATTAACTAACTAAATTAATAATAATTCTAAAAAACTAAAAGAGAGAAAACAATAGGCAGAGGTGTGTCAAAAATAAAGGGGTGGATAGGCAAATAGCATGGGCCAAAGGTTTTTAAGAAGGCCTAAACCAAATAACCAGAAATGGGGGGGTGCGCTTAAGAAATCGTTGGGCTTAGGCATAAAAAAGGATGAGGCCCAATCTGCAGATTAACAAAGTTTTTTAGGGTTAAACATTGTATTTTAGTTTTGGAAAAGAGATTAGGGTTTTGGTGGGACAGAGGCGCCGTTTGCTTGTCTTCTTCGTCTTTGCGTTCTTCTTCGTCTTTCGCCTTTGAGTTCTTGCCCATGGCCACCAGTACCTCAACACTTCTTCTTCCCTCCAATGAGAAAGCTAGGGCAACAGATTCACGGTAAATTTCATTTTCTTATTTCGTTAGGGTTTGTTGATTACTGCATGTGTTGATTTACATCCATTTCTGATTCTGATTCTCTATTGCAATGGTTATTTGAGGTGTTTTTTGAGAGAAAGAGAAAAGTTACCCTTGGAGACGGAGGAGGAAGGTTGGGCGTGCGTAGGAGGCTAAGACGGCGAGGAAACGCGTGATGCTTGCTTCAGTTGCCTGGTACTCTGTATTTGTATCTTTCCTCTTTTGTTTGGTGATGATGATGCTTGAACATGCCTTCGTATAATTTTCCTCTCTTCTTCCGTACTATGCTTCAGTTGCCTTTTTTGTATTAGCCTGGGATGACTATCTCTGAGGCTTGATGGTTGCTTTGAACATTACTACTGTTGAAACATTTTTTGTTTTGATTAGCTTCTCTTTTTCTTCTTCTTGCCTTGCTTGTTGCTTTCCTATATTAGCCTATGATGAACACTCTAAGGCTGTTTGCTGGGTTTGGATGTTGGTTGGATAAGTTTGTATTGTTCTAGTTTTTGGCTTTGACAGAGTTCACAGGTTTTATGGTTTAGGCCATGGTTTTGACAGTTTTTATGGTTCTTTAGGCCATAAGGTTTTGATGGCTTTTCTGGTTTATGTTATGTGTTTGTGGTTTCGGTCAGGTTGGGCGTGTATATCTGGTTTATGCAGGTTACGGCATTAGAAGGTTCACAGGTTTTATGATTTAGGCCAAGGTTGTTGGTTTGACATGGTTTAACAGGTTATGGAAACAGGTTTGGTTTAGGCCATGGTTGATGTTACTATGGCTTAGGCTTTAGAGCTGGACAGTGGTTTTTTGAAAGGCTTTGACAAGGTTATGGTGTTGATTGCTAGATGCAGGTTTTTTGTATGTTTTGGTTTATGTTGCAGGTTATGTATATGTGAACTCAGTTTTTTGGTTTAAGGCCTTCAGCAGGTTATGAACTATATCTTCTTTGAAGAGTTTTTGTTGTTGTTATAACAGTTTGGCCTTCCTATCCTTGAGGTTTACGTTACAGGTTGTATATATTTTGGTATATTTTCTCTTGATACTCTGCACTCTTACTGCTACATCAGTTTGTCTCTATTCTTTTTCATGCTTTCTTTTTTTATGGGATGCTGCTGCAGTTTTGTTTCTATTCCTTTTCTGCCTAAACCAAAACCTGTAAAACCACACTCCTTCTCTCTTCTCTTTCTTAAGTACAGTTTTGACATTAAAATGATGTATGTACTTTATTTGTTCTGAAAAAGTGAAAGCTGGAAAATGATGAGAAATGGAAAATACATTGCTTGCATATTTGATTTAAACTGCATGCATCTCTTTGTCAATTGCAATGTAACAGTAAGGAGCCTTTGTATTTTGGCCTCTTCCCCCATGTTTGGCAGTTTACGTTGGAATTTTGTCTTGTGTTGAAAATCTGCATATGCTGTTTGTATTATGCTTTTGAAATATGCATGGGATTTGAAACATGCAGTTGGCTTTTGAAAATGTGCAATTGATTTTTAATTATGCAGTTTATTTTGAAAAATGCAATTTTTGACAAGAGTGAATTTGTGC
This sequence comes from Vicia faba, assembly GCA_948472305.1. Lineage (NCBI taxonomy): Eukaryota > Viridiplantae > Streptophyta > Magnoliopsida > Fabales > Fabaceae > Vicia > Vicia faba. The sequence goes on along the minus strand of OX451735.1, from coordinate 322,562,273 downwards.
ATATTTAAATTTGTGCATTCATATTTGTCAATAAAAATTCATCCCTTTTTGTGAACCGGGAGAAATCCCGTGATTTGCAAAAAGGGTAAAAACTGATTTCAGCCGTTTGCTTTTAATGATGAACGCTTAAATTAATTATCTGCTTTTAATTATATATATTCCTTTCTGACTTTTCTTTTAATTCTTTTGCAGGTAAAATTAAATGAGCAAACAAAGAAGCATTGGATAGAAGATGAAGATTTAGAACTTAGGGAAAAAAATTAGGATAGCTTTTATTTTACTTTAATCATTTTATATAATTGTCATTGTAAATACTTTGTAAATAATACAGTATTTAAATAACAATTGTAATAATTAGAATAAAATGAATAAAAACTCCAATATTTTACCAGTTAACTCTTTTCTTCTTTCCAATTGTTTATTTTATCATTTATAATTTTTTAAATTATATAATAACTGAAAATAAATTTCAATTACTCAAATTCAGAATAATAAACAATTAAATAAACATCATTGATCAATAAACTTCTCTTCAATTATTTACTTCATTATTCATAATTCTCTAAATTATAATAACTGAAAATGAAATTTCAACTATTTAAACTTAGAATGACAAATAATTAAATAAACATTGTTGATCAGTTAATAAACTCTTCAATTATTTACTTCATTATTTATAACTCTCTAAATTATAATAACTGAAAATAAAATTTCAACTATTTAAACTTAGAATAATAAATAATTAGATAAACATTGTTGATCAATTAATAAACTTCTTTTCAGATATTTATTTTATTATTTATAATTCTTTAAATTATAGAATAACTGAAAATCAATTCCAATTATTTAAATTCAGAATAATAAATAATTAATTAAATAAACATCATTTAAGCATTAATCAGTTAATAAATTTAGCGTTAAAAAATAAACAGCTCTTGACTTGAAAAAGTTATGAATTTTAAGACTGCTTTGAAAGTTGATAAAAAATAGGTCAAAACCCTTGCAATGTAATGATGCGGATGGGAGATGGTATCTTAGGTCAAAATTTGGGGTACAACAGCTGCCCCTATTTAAGTTTCTTCTATCCGGAGATATGAAGATTAAAATCTTCGTCTCGACGAGATTGAAGGTACTTAAATACATAATACGCAAATTTTTGCCCTAAGATACCGCCATTATGTTTGATATGAATGTAATGATTGAATTCACAGAGAAAGATTTCGTATGAAACAAGACAATGCTGGAGAAATCAAACACCAACAAAACACAGAGACATGGATTATACACTACTGGGGAAACGAGCCATCGACTTCAAATGACAGACTCTTGACGGCGAATAAAATTGAGGGAATACGACCTCTGACCCTAACAAAGAAGGCATCTTGCATAGGCCATAAAAACAGATTATTGACCCAAAAAAGTGAGTTCACAACTCGAGGTCAAAGATAGACAGAGAGTATCAAATTTTGCTGATGATGGACTACCGACTTCTGAAGGTAAAGATTCATGACAAACTTCTCTGCGAGATTTCCGAGATATACCGATTAATGATGAGATATAATATGGTTGTAGATACACAAGTTGCTCAAATAAAGAAGCTGTCACTTGCTGTCTTCCCAAAAATATTATGACATACAAGTTGCTCAAATAAAGAGGCTGCCACTTGCTGTCGTCCAGGGATGTCAATAACATACAAGCTGCTTAAATAAAGAAGCCGCCACTTGCTGTTTTCCAAAAAATACCAATAACATACAAGCTGCTCAAATAAAGAAGCTGCCACTTACTGTATTCTAGAAAAATAATAACGTACAAGTTGCTCAAATAAAGAGATTGCCGCTTTCCGTTTTCCCAAATAATAATAACGTACAAGTTGCTCGTGAAGAGCTGCCGCTTGTCGTTTTCCAAAATAATAATAACACACAAGTTGCTCGTGAAGAGCTGCCGCTTGTCGTTTTCCAACGATGTCTATAACGTACAAGTTACTCGTGAAGAGCTGCCGCTTGTCGTTTTCCAATAATAATAACGCACAAGTTGCTCGTGAAGAGCTACCGCTTGTCGTTTTCCAATAATAATAACGCACAAGTTGCTCGTGAAGAGACCGCCGCTTGTCGTTTTCCGAAAATAATAATAACGCACAAGTTGCTCGTGAAGAGCTACCACTTGTCGTTTTCCGAAAATAATAATAACGCACAAGTTGCTCGTGAAGAGCTGCCGCTTGTCGTTTTCCGAAAATAACTCAGAAGGAAATTGCGATGACACTGGAAGAGAATAAAATCTTCGTCAAAGAGAACCATGAATCAATCCTTCCCGAGGAGATCACATACTTAAATGTGCAAAATAAATGCACCATTCGTCTAGGTCGCGATTTCACCGGGAACAATCATGAGATAGCCTATGCAAGAGACAACAACTTCATCCAGGAGAAAACAGTCAAACAAGACTCCGCCCAATGAGAAAGTAACTCGATTGGGGAATTCATCCTATCCAGAAATGGACAAGGTAGGCTGAATCAAAAATCATCCACGAGGATTAGCTCAGTTGGGGAATTTAGAAAGGAAGCACATTTTCTGCCTAAGCTAACCTTCTATTTGGAAAGAAACATGTACATTGTATTAAAACAAAGTAAAACAACCCAAAATCAACGGCAAATGTGAATATGCATAATGATGCAAGTGTAAATGAATAAATGAATGTTATGCTGACGAAACGAACAGACGGAATATCTTGAAGATAAAGATGTCACGACATAATAGATACTCGGCCAATCTTAAAAAAAGATGGAAAATAACTGGAACTGGAACCCCACAGCGACGTCGGAGCGTAGCACGCCACAAGGTTCAAGTCTTCTGAGTAGAAAAGTATTCAAATCCAATCTTCTAATACCAATAGACCACTGGCATGAGACAAAGCGTACCACACTTCAGAAATTGCCCAAATAAAGGTAGCCAAAACAACGCTTAACTGGAACAACTGGGGAGTCACCAAACTTAGTACCACGAGAAACTCAAGTTTACACAACCAACACCTCATGACGATTTTGAAAGAAAACATGTTCATCATGCAAGGATAAAATACTATATTGTTGCATTTCATGGCTTGACCATCCTCGGAACAACTGTTAATATTCCTTTCATTATTTATGACGCATTTTAAAAATAAAAATACTTTAAATAACTTTGTTTCAAATTTTTCTGTAAAAATTAAAATTTTGCCCACAAAAGGTAAATGCTCAAATTTCATTAATAATATGGTAGTTCGCTAATAATGCGACTCCAACGGTTTACAAAAGTTTGGGAAATAGTACATGAAAGAAAGGGTTACACAAAAACAATGATCACTATTCTCCCTAACAACTTCAGATTTCCAAAATGTGTTCAAATGCCAAGACCGGTCTGACCAAAAGCCTACCTAAGCCGCCCCTTCGGGTTTTCAACTTAGCAAACTGTCAACTCAAATCTAAGCGAAATACTTCTTGACTGCATCGGCGTTCATGGGGCGCGGGAGCTCTTCACCGTCCATATTGGTGAGAATCAAGGCACCTCCAGAGAAAACTTTCTTAACGACATACGGTCCTTCATAATTCGGAGCCCACTTGCCCCTAGAATCAGGTTGGAAAGATAATATCTTCTTGAGCACAAGGTCACCTTCTCTGAACTCACGTGGTCGAACCTTCTTATCAAAAGCCTTCTTCATTCTCTGCTGATACAATTGACCGTGACACAAAGCTGTCAATCTCTTTTCTTCAATTAAATTCAACTGATCATATCTACTTTGACACCATTCGGCCTCAGAAAGCTTAGCTTCCATCAACACTCTCAAAGACGGAATCTCAACCTCCACGGGGAGTACTGCTTCCATACTGTAAACTAGGGAAAATGGGGTTGCACCTGTTGAAGTTCGAACTGAAGTACGGTATCCATGTAAAGCAAACGGAAGTATTTCATGCCAATCTTTATAAGTTACCACCATCTTCTGGACAATCTTTTTAATGTTCTTGTTAGCAGCTTCAACAGCCCCATTCATCTTCGGTCTGTAAGGAGAAGAATTATGATGTTCGATCTTAAACTCTTCACAAAGCTCTCTCGTCATCTTGTTATTCAAATTCGAACCATTATCAATGATGATCTTGCTCGGGATACCATATCGACAAATGATCTGATTCTTGATAAATCTGACTACCACCTGTCTGGTTACATTAGCATAAGATTCTGCTTCCACCCATTTAGTAAAATAATCGACCGCTACCAAGATGAAACGATGACCATTTGAAGCTTTGGGTTCAATCATTCCAATCATATCAATGCCCCACATAGAGAAAGGCCAAGGTGAAGAGATAACGTTGAGGAGGGTCGGTGGCACATGCATCTTGTCCGCATAAATCTGGCATTTATGACATTTCTTCACATATTTGCAACAATCAGATTCCATTGTCATCCAATAGTAACCAGCTCTCAACATCTTTCTAGTCATTGCATGTCCGTTGGCATGAGTGCCAAAGGATCCTTCATGTACTTCTTGCATCAGCATGTCTGCTTCATGTCTGTCTACACATCTGAGAAAGACCATGTCGTAATTCCTCTTATACAAAACTTCTTCATTGAGGAAGAAGCTGCTTGCTAATCTTCTCAATGTCTTCCTATCTTTATTGGATTCCCCAGGCGGGTACTCTTGAGTTTGAAGAACACGTTTAATGTCGTAGAACCACGGTTTGTCGTCAGTGACCTCTTCTACTGAGAACACATGAGCAGGTCTGTCGAGGCGCATAACCCGGATTGGAGGCACATCGTTCCAACCATTCACTTGAAACATTGAAGACAAAGTAGCTAAAGCATTAGCCATTTGGTTTTCATCTCTAGGGATATGATGTAATTCCACTTTGTTGAAGAAAGTTAACAATCTTCTAGCATAGTCTCTGTAAGGGATCAAACCAGGATGACGAGTCTCCCATTCTCCTTTGATTTGATTAATTACCAATGCCGAATCTCCGTAAATATCAAGAATCTTAATCCTTAGATCCACTGCTTCTTCGAGACCCATAATACATGCCTCATACTCAGCCATGTTGTTCGTGCAGTCAAACTTTAATCTCACCGAGAACGGGATATGAGTACCTCGGGGAGTGACGATGATTGCCCCAATTCCATTTCCATAAGAATTCACAGCTCCGTCAAATATCAAACCCCAACGCGATTCGGGATCGGGTCCTTCTTCAGGTAACGGCTCTTCACAATCTTTAGCTTTCAAGTACATAACATCTTCATCTGGGAAATCAAACTTGATGGATTGATAATCGTCAATTGGTTGATGAGCCAAATGATCGGCTAAAATACTCCCTTTGATTGCTTTCTGAGTGTGATACTCAATGTCATATTCGGATAACAACATCTGCCAACGGGCTATTCTTCCAGATAAGGCGGGCTTCTCAAAGATATACTTGATCGAATCCATTTTGGAGATCAACCAAGTGGTGTGGTTAATCATATACTGGCGCAGACGGCGAGCAGCCCAAGCTAAAGCACAGCAGGTTTTCTCAAGCAATGAGTATCGAGAATCACAGTCTGTGAATTTCTTACTCAGATAATATACGGCATGTTCCTTTCTTCCAGTCTCATCTTGTTGACCAAGCACACATCCCATGGAATCTTCCAATATAGCCAGGTACATAATCAAAGGTCTTCCTTCCACCGGAGGGATCAAAATGGGAGGTTCAAGCAAATATTCCTTAATGCTATCAAAAGCTCTCTGACAATCTTCTGTCCACACACATCCTTGGTTCTTTCTGAGAAGCTTGAAAATCGGCCCACAGGTAGCAGTCATATGAGATATAAATCTAGAAATATAGTTCAGTCTCCCAAGGAATCCTCTTACTTGTTTTTCCGTCTTGGGTGCGGGCATTTCCCGAATAGCTTTGACTTTATCAGGATCTACCTCAATACCTTTCTGACTGACAATGAAACCCAGAAGTCTTCTAGAACGAACACCAAAAGTGCACTTGTTGGGATTCAGACGGAGTTTATACTTTCTCAAACGCTGGAATAACTTCAATAAGTGTTCCAAATGATCTTCTTCAGTTTGTGATTTGGCAATCATGTCATCTACATACACTTATATCTCTTTATGCATCATATCATGGAACAAAGCAGTCATGGCCCTTTGGTATGTTTCACCAGCATTCCTCAAACCAAACGGCATAACCCGATAACAAAATGTTCCCCACGGTGTAATGAAAGTTGTCTTCTCCATATCTTCTGGTGCCATCTTGATTTGATTGTAACCAGAGAAACCATCCATGAAAGAAAAGACTTTGAACTTTGCGGTACTGTCGACCAATACGTCAATATGCGGTAATGGGAAGTCATCCTTTGGGCTAGCTCTATTCAGATCTCGATAGTCTACACACATTCGAACTTTGCCATCTTTCTTAGCAACAGGCACTATATTGGCTAACCACTGAGGATAGACCGATGTAACAAGGAAACCTGCATTAATCTATTTTTGAACTTCTTCTTTGATCTTGTCGGCCATATCGGGACGAGTCCTTCTCAACTTCTGCTTAATCGGCGGACATTCAGGTCTCAGCGGTAAACGATGCTCCACAATGTTGTTGTCCAAACCTGGAATATCTTGGTAGGACCAAGCAAACACATCAACGTACTCTTTGAGAAGCTCCAACATTTTCTCTTTGACCTCTGGGATAAGCAATGCTCCGACCTTGACTTCCTTTTTATCTTCTTCATCACCCAAATTGATCAACTCTACAGGTTCTTCAAACGGCTGAATAATCTTTTCATCGTGCTCAAGCAAACGGGAAATTTCATCCGGAATCTCTTCACTATCCTCTTCTTCGGCTCTGAACACAGGGAATTCAAAGTTGGGAGAGGGCATAGGATCATTGTTTTCAATGGTTAAGTCATGGATTAATCTGCACATATGATTATGCTTTATTTTAGAAATCGATTAATATGAATGAAACAAAAGTTATTATATTTTCCTATTACTACCAATTAATTTTCATTACTATTTCCCAGAAAAAGTGAAAAATAAAACAGTAGTGGACAAAATAACATTTTTATTCATGAAGGGAAATACTTGAAATAAAGAGCCCAGACATTTCTCTTTTGCCTTGGGCAGAGCAAAAGGATTTATTTTCATCATAGCCCGACACAAATACTTTTCGCCTTGGGCAGAACGAAAGTTTTTTTTCAAAATAAAACAAAACATTACTCAGAAATATGCATCACAACAGGAACATCAACAGCAATCCAGTTCTGGCAAGCCACTACATGCGTTACAAAATCGGGTAAATCCTCTTTAGAATCGTCTCCTATTATAGCATCAACTTCAGGAGGAGTCGGATGGATAAAACCTGCACTTCGGAAAACCTCTTGAATCGGACGAGTAACTACTTCCTTCTTGACTCTTGTAGACATGGGATGAAAACCAAGACCTTCTCCAGACTTGTTCTCGGGCAAAGTCAACACCTGGCCCCAACCTTCAGCCGAACCACTTTCAACCGCTCGTCGCGCATCCTCAAAAGAAGAAATAGATGTTCCTTGCTTCTTCACTTCATTCTTGGCAACAGATAGAGCTTGGAATTGGGTTCCAACATCCTCATCAGCATCAATAAAAGAGAAAGATGACAAATGGCTTACCACCATAGCCTGCTCTCCACCAATCATTACCAGCTTTCCATGCCTTACAAACTTCAATCTTTGATGGAGCGTGGAAGTGACTGCCCCTGCATCATGGATCCATGGACGACCCAATAAGCAACTGTAGGCGGCACGAATATCCATTACTTGAAAAGTGATCTGAAAAGTATGAGGGCCAATTACTATAGGAAGATCCACTTCACCAATGACAGTCTTCCTAGAACCATCAAACGCTTTAACAATTACTCCACTGGGTCTCATGGGAGCACCTGGATATGAGAGTCGAGCTAATGTAGTTTTGGGCATTACATTTAACGACGAGCCTGTATCTACCAGCACACTTGATAAAGTATCATTTCCGCAACTTATTGAGATATGCAAAGCCATATTATGGTTCCTTCCCTCCTCCGGAAGCTCTTCATCACTGAAACCAAGATTGTTACACGAAGTAATATTTCCCACAATTCCATCAAATTGGTCAACCGTCACATCATGATCCATGAATGCCTGGTCCAAGACCTTCATCAAAGCTTCTCTATGGGCACCAGAATCTCTCAGTAAAGCAAGCAAAGAAATCTTGGAAGGAGTTTGCAAAAGTTGGTCCACAATCTTATATTCACTTCTCTTGATAAGCTTCAGAATCTCATCATCCTCAGGGTGAGGGATAGATTCATTGGATCGGCCTATCTCAACCCTTGGTTCAACATTTCTCGCTGGAATTTCTGCCGGTATGGGCCTCCTGACTTGAACTTCTGGTCTCTTCAAAGGTACTGCTGCAAAGACACGCCCACTTCTCGTAACTCTACTCACATCAGCAATGTTAACAAAAGACGGTCTTGTTGGTATAGGGACTTCTACCCCATTCTCAATCATTGTGGCATTATACTTATACGGTATAGCTTGGTCTGAGTTGTAAGGCACAGGACCAGGTGGGTAAATGATCAAAGGATCAACAGGTGCAGTCTGACTGTCGTAAACGATCTCTACTGATTCAGGAAAATTGAATTGTGGTATTATAACATTCACTTCATCCTCCGGATTTCTGTCATATGTAATAGTGATAACCCACTGATCTAACAACTTTTGAATATCCTCCTTCACAATAGGGCAATCATCCTCCCTTGAACAAAATTCACAAACATCATAATCATGCTGATGCCTAACAAAGGCAAGTCTTCTTAAACTCTGATGTAACCTGATCAACGACTCTCTTATGTGTTCAACTTGAAAAACTCGAAACTTTCCCGGACAACCTTCCACCATATTCACTGATGCTGCCCCATGTCGAGGCAAAGGATTATCTCTAACATTTGGATTAACATCCTTGAAAGACAAGATACCATTCTTAATCAACCTCTGCACATCCGCCTTTAGAGCAAAACAACTCTCAAGGTTGTGCCCCGGTGACCCTTGATGATATTCACAAAACTGATCCGCCTTGTACCACGGAGAAGTACTATTCGGTGCGATAGGAGGAGGCTTCGTCGTTATGAGGTTCTTTCTGATAAGAGCAGGGAACAATTCAGTATAAGTCATAGGAATGGCATCGAACTGCGGTTTTCTTGGTGAACGGTTCTGATTGTTGAATGGATAAGCCTGTTGTCGAGGCTGCTGCTGAAATGGCCGTTGTTGAGTTGGTGGGGTTTGATGAGATGGGGTCATCAAAGCTGGGCGGACAGCCGGAGTGACTTCCGCAACGTGTGAGTAACCTCTCCTCGGTCTCCCTGGGAAGATCACGCTGACATCCTACTCTTTTCTTTTCGAGAAAACACTTCCAAACTTCTTAGTACTGCTAGACGGACTTCCTTCTTTAACCAAACGCCCTTCACGAATCCCTTCCTCCAACCGCATGCCCATGCTTACCATTTCGGTGAAGTCACTGGGTGCGCTGGCAATCATTCTTTCATAGTAAAAGGAACCCAAAGTCTTCAAGAATATCTTCGTCATCTCTTTCTCCTCAAGAGGTGGATAGATTTGAGCAGCTACTTCACGCCACCTCTGAGCGTATTCCTTAAAAGATTCTCTGTCTCTCTGGGACATCGCCCGGAGTTGATCCATGTCCGGTGCCATGTCAACGTTGTACTTATACTGATGGACAAAAGCTTCGCTAAGATCGTTGAAGTTGCGGATCCGAATACTGTCTAAACCCATATACCACTTTAGAGCAGCACCCGTCAAACTATCTTGAAAATAGTGAATCAACAAGTCATGATCATCAGAATACGTAGACATCTTTCTCACGTACATAGTCAAGTGACTTCGAGGACACGAATCACCCTTATATCTTTCAAAGTATGGCACTTAGAATTTTGCTGGAATCTTAACATTTGGAACTAAACAAAGGTCATGCGTATTCTTTCCAAACAAATCCTTCCCCTTTAATGCTCTGAGCTCCCTCTGCATTTCTTGGAATTGGTCCTGAAACTCTTCCATTCTATCAAAAAGACCCAAACTTTCAGCAGGCTCGGCAGGATAAGTAGGTTCATTCAAGTATGGCACGGAGTGGACCACATGAGCGACAGTTGTCATTACCGGTTGCGGGAAAGGTGTTACAAACGGGATTACTGGCGGCATGGCAGTTGTCTCTGGTTGAGGAAGAGACAAAGTAGGTTGAAACAAAGGTTGTACGGCAGGCTGATACCCCTCTGGCACAAAGTTATAAGGCATTCCCCACGGAAAACCTTTTGGCATCTGATGTTGAAGCGGAGAGTTGATTTGAGTCACAGATGTTGGAACGGTGACAATCTCGGAACCCACAGTAGTTGAAGTCTGAATCTCAGCAGCTGTAGTCGATGGCTGATTCTGAGCAGCCACCAAACTTTCCACTAGCGCAGTTAAATTTTCCATACCGACACGAAGGGTAGCGACCTCCTCATGAAGCTTGTGGTTTTCCTGTTCCAGATCTTCCATTTTCCTCTGTCGATTGGCTCGAGTATTGTATCGATGAGACAGCTTGACAATCTATCGGAGTGGAAAAAGAAACAAGGATAAGACTCTAGAAAACATGTGAAGTGGAATGTTGGATGATGCATGATATGTGATGCAAATGATAATTCATTTTAATAGTTTTTCAAGGACCTTCAATAATTTTGCACACATCAATGGTAAAGGAATTTGGAACAACAAAAACTCAGTCCATTAATCAAAAAGCGGTAAATTACAACATACAACTTTGGAACAACAAAACAATAAATTACAACTTTGGGATAACAACCCAATAATAAAAGCAGTAAACTACAACTTTGGAACATGAAGCCTATAATAAAGCAGTAAATTACAACTTTGGAACATGAAGCCCTTTTACAGAGTTTTACAAAATGACATCAGTAAAAAAAACTAAAAGCTAAAGATCACTCAGAATCATCAGATGAAGGACCAAATGACAACTGTAACCGGAGCTTCCTGATCTTCTCTTCATAAAAATCTTCCATCTCTTCCTTCTCAGCTACCAGTCGATCAATGACTTCCTTTTGTGGATTAGGAACGAGAGCAACGCTTACCGAACCTTCCTTCTTTCTCTTCCTTTCACTAGCATACTTCTTCAGTAAAGCATCCTTTTGACGAAGTTTCTCATCATGATCAATGAACCAGCCGTCTTGAATAAAGAGCAAATCCTCCTTTTCCTTTAGCTGTCGAGCCAGGACCCAATTCTCATATTCAGACATATTATACTTTTCTTTCCAAGCATCTCTCTCGGACTTCATCCTAGCCAGATTTCCTTGGTATTCTCCCATATTCTCGATAGGGATATCAACAGATGACGATGCAACGGTAGGGAATAAAGGTTTCTCAGGTTTATAAGGCATCTTGAGAGCATAAGCCCTAGCACGGACCCATTGTAGGTAAGGCTCCAAAGAAACGGAACCCCTATGTCCTAACATATCTCTCCCTTTCCTATGGATGTGGCGCCAAGCTCCTTCGATCTCCTTCTTAGCTGCCTGGTGATCTTGTCCTTCTTGTAGGAAGAAACCACTCACATGGATGTTGTTTGGCTTATCCCTCATCGGGTACCCAAACTGACGGCGCGCGAGAATAGGCTTATAGTTAATTCCACCTTTCGTACCAAGAAGAGGTACATTTGGAAAAACACCACAGTTATCGATGATCTTCACGTCATAGTAAACTCGATTATACCAATCAATGTCAAAATGAGTGAGAGCCATAATTTTTGGCGCCCATCGTGGCTCCTTCTCGAGATCCCAGAAAACATCAGACCTAGGTAGATGAGAAACATACCACTGATACAGCAACGGTGCACAACAAATAATCATCCCTCCTTGATAAGAGTTTCGAAGATGGATGGAGTAGTAGGTATCTCCTAGCAGCGTAGGGACCGGATTTCCAATCAAGAAAATTCTGATGGCGTTGATATCCACAAACTTATCAACGTTAGGGAACAAGAATAGACCATAAGAGAGTAGAGCAAAGACGTCTTCAAAGGCAATAGTATCTTTTATCTCAGCGAAATGACGAGCTTTCCTCAACAAAAACTGCGCAGACAAGCCTCGGATTCCCTCTTTTGTAGTCATGTTCTCCTCTATCTCTGACTTCTTCAAGTGGGTGATGGTCGCTATCTCGTGAGATTTGGGTTCCTCCTCTAATCCAGAAAAAGGAACACAGTCGGTGATCGGCAAACCAAGTATGTAGCAGTACTCTTCTAAGGTAGGCATTAATGTGTAATCCGGAAAGGTGAAACATCGGTACAAAGGATCGTAGAATTGGACCAACGTATTAAGGATGCCTTCCTTCATCTTGCGCTTCATGAGAGGTATAATGGACCCATACTTTTTCTGAAAATCCGTCGAGTTCTCGATCTTAGGAATTAAACTCTTCAGTTCTTCAATCTCGGGCTCCTTAAAACTAAAACTTCGAGTGTTTCTCCTTCCGAATTCCATAATAATAGTACCTGAGATGTCTGCAAAAATCATTCCTAAGTTCCTTGAAAAACAAGTTTTTTACAAAAAATGTTGATGAATGCATGAATGAATGATAATGCAACAGCTACACACAAGTTCACAAACATGGGGTTTAAAGGTTCAACGTTTCAGCATGGAGTCGAGGGTAAAGCCCACCCCAGGTATGTACTAATGGTTCAATCACACCTGTAAGACAAGGTTCTAAAAGTTCCCAGAGTCTACATTCCTCCTTCGGATATTACCAACATCTTGATTACTCAATAATTAGCAATATTCTCAAGAGAAACTCGTCCGAGCGTAGCATCGCGTAACAACTACTTCCGAATTACTCCGTTATAGTCTCCGCGCTACACCTAAAAAAGCCAAGATGGGTTAGGGTTCTACGGTTCTCAATTTCTCTGGCTCCTAGGTCGAAAATAATAATGTCTTCCCGATTACTCGGTAAACAAATATTAAGTTCAAGAGGGCCTTCCATTGAGTTGGGGATCTCATGCCTCCTTCTTCGGGATTACTCCCTCAAAGTTAACATGACTGTACCACCCGTCCTATTCCTTAAGTGTAACTTAATCCGGGTATAGGATTCGTCCTTTGCAAGAAACCCAAACAACCCCAATTTAAACACATAATCAAACAAATCAAATAATGATAAAACAGATAAAACAAACTAGGCTTAACCCACTTAGGGATGGACCAGCAAGAGGTCAATCTTTCCACAGCAGAGTCACCAATTCTGTAGCGATAAAAAATGTAGCGGGGTAAATCGGAGATCGAATTATTGATTAATTCGTCTCACAAAAGCAAGAGTCGCCACCGCGCTTTATTATTTCCAAGGGAAAAGGGGAAAGAGCGAAATAAAACCCTAAAATATGCAATGTAAAATAATACTTTCTAAAAGTAGTGAAAATACAAGGCGTTTTTGAAAAGAGATCTATGGTTCGGGGGTTGGTTATACAATGGGAAGGTATTAGCACCCAATGTATCTATAGTATTCTATAGGAACCTTTTGAAATATCTGTTTATTAAAATTCGTTTGTTTGATCGAAATAAATTGTTTTGGCCGGAAAGGGGTACGAATGGGTTTTTGAAGATACGACGACCTAATGTCGAAGTTTTTGCTTAAAAGGTATGAGTTTTGAAAAAGATCGAATATTTTGGGGGAAAATTATCTTAAGTTTTAATGAAATGCAGATGTTCGCGTGATTAGACTTGAGGACATGAAGTCAACAAATTTAATCATTTTTCCCTTGGATTTAGACGTAAACAAAATAACCATGTAAATATAAAATAATTAAACAGAAAATTATGTAGATAATGATACAACAATTAAATAAAAGACTAAATGATGTGAACATGTATTTTTTAGATTTTTGTTTAATAGATATAACACAAGAGAATTAATTAAAGAAAAGATAAAATGTTTTAATTCTTAAATTCTATTTTTTCTATATTTTTTGTATTAGTATTAACTAAAACGAGGGAATTAATTAAATAAAATATTTTTTAAGTTTTTATTTTATATGCTTTTAATATTAATATAAAGTATTATTTGAAAATTATTAAATGATTTTAAACTAAATTAAAACTTAAAAGCTACTAACTTAAGTCTAATTAAAAAAGGGGATACTAAAATTACCAAATTAAATCCTAAAAGTTAAACTAATAAAATGATCAAATTATTTAAAATTGTTTTTAGTTAAATTACATCTATTATTAACTTATTAACTAACTAAATTAATAATAATTCTAAAAAAACTAAAAGAGAGAAAACAATAGGCAGAGGTGTGTCAAAAATAAAGGGGTGGATAGGCAAATAGCATGGGCCAAAGGTTTTTAAGAGGGCCTAAACCAAATAACCAGAAATGGGGGGGTGCGCTTAAGAAATCGTTGGGTTAAACATTGTATTTTAGTTTTGGAAAAGAGATTAGGGTTTTGGTGGGACAGAGGCGCCGTTTGCTTGTCTTCTTCGTCTTTGCGTTCTTCTTCGTCTTTCGCCTCTGAGTTCTTGCCCATGGCCACCAGTACATCAACACTTCTTCTTCCCTCCAATGAGAAAGCTAGGGCAACAGATTCACGGTAAATTTCGTTTTCTTATTTCGTTAGGGTTTGTTGATTACTGCATGTGTTGATTTACATCCATTTCTGATTCTGATTCTCTATTGCAATGGTTATTTGAGGTGTTTTTTGAGAGAAAGAGAAAAGTTACCCTTGGAGACTGAGGAGGAAGGTTGGGCGTGCGTAGGAGGCCAAGACGGCGAGGAAACGCGTGATGCTTGCTTCAGTTGCCTGGTACTCTGTATTTGTATCTTTCCTCTTTTGTTTGGTGATGATGATGCTTGAACCTGCCTTCGTATAATTTTCCTCTCTTCTTCCGTACTATGCTTCAGTTGCCTTTTTTGTATTAGCCTGGGATGACTATCTCTGAGGCTTGATGGTTGCTTTGAACATTGCTACTGTTGAAACATTTTTTGTTTTGATTAGCTTCTCTTTTTCTTCTTTTTTCCTTGCTTGTTGCTTTCCTATATTAGCCTATGATGAACACTCCGAGGTTGTTTGCTGGGTTTGGATGTTGGTTGGATAAGTTTGTATTGTTCTAGTTTTTGGCTTTGACAGAGTTCACAGGTTTTATGGTTTAGGCCATGGTTTTGACAGTTTTTATGGTTCTTTAGGCCATAAGGTTTTGATGGCTTTTCTGGTTTATGCTATGTGTTTGTGGTTTCGGTCAGGTTGGGCGTGTATAGCTGGTTTATGTAGGTTACGGCATTAGAAGGTTCACAGGTTTTATGATTTAGGCCAAGGTTGTTGGTTTGACATGGTTTAACAGGTTATGGAAACAGGTTTGGTTTAGGCCATGGTTGATGTTACTATGGCTTAGGCTTTAGAGCTGGACAGTGGTTTTTTGAAAGGCTTTGACAAGGTTATGGTGTTGATTGCTAGATGCAGGTTTTTTGTATGTTTTGGTTTATGTTGCAGGTTATGTATATGTGAACTCAGTTTTTTGGTTTAAGGCCTTCAGCAGGTTATGAACTATATCTTCTTTGAAGAGTTTTTGTTGTTGTTATAACAGTTTGGCCTTCCTATCCTTGAGGTTTACGTTACAGGTTGTATATATTTTGGTATATTTTCTCTTGATACTCTGCACTCTTACTGCTACATCAGTTTGTCTCTATTCTTTTTCATGCTTTCTTTTTTTATGGGATGCTGCTGCAGTTTTGTTTCTATTCCTTTTCTGCCTAAACCAAAACCTGTAAAACCACACTCCTTCTCTCTTCTCTTTCTTAAGTACAGTTTTGACATTAAAATGATGTATGTACTTTATTTGTTCTGAAAAAGTGAAAGCTGGAAAATGATGAGAAATGGAAAATACATTGCTTGCATATTTGATTTAAACTGCATGCATCTCTTTGTCAATTGCAATGTAACAGTAAGGAGCCTTTGTATTTTGGCCTCTTCCCCCATGTTTGGCAGTTTATGTTGGAATTTTGTCTTGTGTTGAAAATCTGCATATGCTGTTTGTATTATGCTTTTGAAATATGCATGGGATTTGAAACATGCAGTTGGCTTTTGAAAATGTGCAATTGATTTTTAATTATGCAGTTTATTTTGAAAAATGCAATTTTTGACAAGAGTGAATTTGTGCATATTTAAATTTGTGCATTCATATTTGTCAATAAAAATTCATCCCTTTTTGTGAACCGGGAGAAATCCCGTGATTTGCAAAAAGGGTAAAAACTGATTCCAGCCGTTTGCTTTTAATGATGAACACTTAAATTAATTATCTGCTTTTAATTATATCTATTCCTTTCTGACTTTTCTTTTAATTCTTTTGCAGGTAAAATTAAATGAGCAAACAAAGAAGCATTGGATAGAAGATGAAGATTTAGAACTTAGGAAAAAAAATTAGGATAGCTTTTATTTTACTTTAATCATTTTATATAATTGTCATTGTAAATACTTTGTAAATAATACAGTATTTAAATAACAATTGTAATAATTAGAATAAAATGAATAAAAACTCCAATATTTTACCAGTTAACTCTTTTCTTCTTTCCAATTGTTTATTTTATCATTTATAATTCTTTAAATTATATAATAACTGAAAATAAATTTCAATTACTCAAATTCAGAATAATAAACAATTAAATAAACATCATTGATCAATAAACTTCTCTTCAATTATTTACTTCATTATTCGTAATTCTCTAAATTATAATAACTGAAAACGAAATTTCAACTATTTAAACTTAGAATGACAAATAATTAAATAAACATTGTTGATCAGTTAATAAACTCTTCAATTATTTACTTCATTATTTATAACTCTCTAAATTATAATAACTGAAAATAAAATTTCAACTATTTAAACTTAGAATAATAAATAATTAGATAAACATTGTTGATCAATTAATAAACTTCTTTTCAGATATTTATTTTATTATTTATAATTCTTTAAATTATAGAATAACTGAAAATCAATTCCAATTATTTAAATTCAGAATAATAAATAATTAATTAAATAAACATCATTTAAGCATTAATCAGTTAATAAATTTAGCGTTCAAAAATAAACAGCTCTTGACTTGAAAAAGTTATGAATTTTAAGACTGCTTTGAAAGTTGATAAAAAAATAGGTCAAAACCCTTGCAATGTAATGATGCGGATGGGAGATGGTATCTTAGGTCAAAATTTGGGGTACAACACACCGCTGCTTTCTGGGGAAATGTGAAATCAATTATGTTTGATCGGGTCCCGGTTTTACAGTGTTGTGGACTGTTGTCTGGGGATCAGAGAGGCAGAAACTGGATAGTAAGGTTATGAGAAGGAACCTGGATAGTAGGGTTACTTCGAGATGAAAGCCTGGATAGTAGGGTTGTGAGAAGGAACCTGGATGGTAGGGTTACTTCAATTTGAAAGCCTGGATAGTAGGGCTGTGAGAAGGAACCTGGGTGGTAGGGTTACTTAGATATGCAAGCCTGGATAGTAGGGCTGTGAGAAGGAACCTGGATGGTAGGGTTACTTCGATATGAAAGCCTAGATAGTAGGGTTGTGAGAAGGAACCTGGATGGTAGGGTTACTTCGATATGAAAGCCTGGATAGTAGGGCTGTGAGAAGGAACCTGGATGGTAGGGTTACTTCGATATGCAAGCCTGGATAGTAGGGCTATGAGAAGGAACCTGGATGGTAGGGTTACTTCGATATGAAAGCCTGGATAGTAGGGATGTGAGAAGGAACCTGGATGGTGGGGTTACTTCGATATGGAAGCCTGGATAGTAGGGCTGTAAGAAGGAACCTGGATGGTAGGGTTACTTCGATATGAAAGTCTGGATAGTAGGGCTGTGAGAAGGAACCTGGATGGTAAGGTTACTTCGATATGGAAGCCTGGATAGTAGGGTTGTGAGAAGGAACATGGATGGTAGGGTTACTTCGATATGAGTTTGGGTAAAACTGTAGAGGGAACCTGGGTAAGGTTGCTTTTGTCACACCGATGATTACTCTGTTTATCTTCGAGTGTTGATTATGTACCTGATGGAAATTGTTGATGATAACTGTCTTTCCTGAAAGAAATACATGGTTAGTTGTGTGCGATGCATGAGATGCATTGTATGATGATGTTCTCGAAATAAATAAGATTATGTTATATGTAATGTATGCACGTGTCATGATGTATGAACATGAAATGATGGCCTAATAATCTGAGTCCAGGAAAGTGAATCCCTGACTGCTGTTTGGAGAGTATGAGAAATGGTATTCCTGACTGTTGTAAAAAAACCATAATTCTTCCACTTCTGTTGGGGATGGTGAACAAAGATGACTATGCTGGGGATTTACCCCTCGTTTACGGATATTCTGCCGAGGAGAGACTCTATTTGAGAACAAATCTGTGGGAGAATAACTTTGTTGGAGAGGAGAGACTATGTTGATAGATCCGCTGACCTGGAGAAATAAACTCAGCTGGGGATGAATTTCCGTTGCTGGTGATAATGAATTCTTTTGGAGATTGAATTTCTGCTTGTGAGAGAAGTAAACTCTGCTTGGGGAAAATTTACTGATTCACTCGCGATTGTGAACCTCAGCTACGGAGAGTTATGTCCTGTTCGAGAAAGCTAACATCACTGTCTTTGGATACTTTTTACTCTGTGGGGAGTGTATGTACCACTACTCATGTCCTCAAGTTAGCTCTATCCCAGCACCTGATGGGCAGAGTAATTGTAAGGTTTGGGCACTTCTTGTCTTTCCCTGTTCCTGGAATTTTGAGTAATCGTCTTTTGTTTCTTATGTAAATATTTATGAGCAGCCATTATTTCAAATGCATATATAAAAAAAATCATTGGACGTTCTTGCAAAATAAAACAGAAAAAGAAAAACAAATGGAAATTTCTTGTGAAAATGAATTGTATTGATTTTTGAAGTTGGCATGTAATAGGCGTTTTGTACAAAGAGGCTGACGCTCTGGTAAGAGAATACCTCCGAAAGATAGAGATTACAATTTGTGTTAAAGAAATAAAAAAAAACATCTATGTGGAACGAACCCATCGAGTTTCAACTCTACTATTGCCTTTATATCTTCAAGCGTCTCATCACTTTGCTGCTTGGTCGAAGGTGGATCAGATTGATTGGCACCATCTGAGTTTGATAGTCCATACCGAAGTCTGGTTGCGAGATGATCCAATGAGACATAGTGTTACACTTCAATCCCTAATTTTTGCCTGGACCGCCCTTTCGGGTTTTCAGTCCACCGGGATACCCTTTTTTGCCCAAGTCGCCTTTTCAGGTTTTCGACGTTCCGGGTGTACAGTTTTTCTCATTTTCATCCCTTACTTTTTCCCGAACCCTTTTGGTTCGCCGGGAGGCCCTTATTTTTGCCTAGGCCAGTCAACCCAGCGGGTCTTTGATTATGCCTAGTATCTTTTCACTATGTCTGCATTGACGGGGTGAGTAAGGTCGTCACCATCCAGGGTGGTTAGAATCATAGCTCCTCCCAAGATAATGTTCTTAACCACAAATGGCCCTTCGTATGTGGGGGTCCATTTTCCCCTGGGATCATCTTGCGGTAGTATGATGCGTTTCATCACTAGATCCCCGACTTGATATTCTTGACGTATGACTTTCTTGTTAAAAGCCTTGATCATTCGCTTTTGATACGTTTGACCATGACAGATAGCAGTAAGTCTCTTTTCATCGACTAGATTCAGCTGATCAGGTCGGGTTTGGATCCAGTCGTCTTTGTTCAGACCCGCATCCTTCATAATCTTGAGAGAGGGTATCTGGACTTTGATGGGTAGGACTGCCTCCATGCCATACACCAAAGACTAGGGTGTTGCCCCTGTCGACGTCCGCACTGAGGTACGATACTGTGATATGGTGGGAGAGAATTGACTGTTTTGGAATGCTGGTTCGCGTTTTGCGTTTGTGTTTGCAAAATGTCGCGGTAAGCAAGAGTCGCCACCGTCTTTTATTTTATCCAACAAGGAAAGGAAAAAAGCACAGAAAAATTCCTTTTTCGAGATGTTTCTCGGGTCCGGGGGGTAGATTATAGAAAGGGAAGGTGTTAGCACCCTTTCTATCTGTGGTTATCCACGGGCTCTTAGGTACTTGCTCATAGTGTTTTCAAAATTTTCTTTTCTTCGTGTTTGTAGGTTTGAAAGAAGTTTTTGTTTGAAAGGTGTAAGTGCAAAAAGTTTTTGTTTTATTTTGAAAGAGCAAGTACTTAAGAACCATCTACCTACTCGAAAAAGGAATCAATTTGTACTAATGTCCTTTAGACAATGTTATCCCACTATTGATGAGTAGGTAGCATCGTCGTTGGAGTTTTAAGGGTCAATTCGATTAAGGGATGTGCGGTCACTAAAGCAATGTTAGAACACCTTAGCGGTAACCCTAATGTCTTAGATCATTTTTCCGAGGCAACCGTTTCGAGGTAACTATGATCTTTGGACAAGAGGGCAACCTCTAAAACTTCCTATACTCAATGACCACGTTCGAAGGCAACCAAGTGAGGTGTACCCTAAGAGTGCGCATGTGCGAGTGTGTTGTTTCAGTTAATTTTATCTTTTTACATGTCAATGGTTATCTATGTTGATTTTAGGTTTAAACATTTGATCTTGTCATGCATTACCTATTATCAAACATCTAACAGTTAATAAGTTGCGGAAATTAAATTGCGGAAATTAAAACTAACTATTACAAGGCGTCGGGTATTTACATCGCCAAAAGCAACCCTTGAAATTAAATGCGGAAAGTAAATAAAGCGATAAAAATATTTAAAGTCCTAATTAAACTATTACATTCCAGGAAGCAGATACAATATTGAATAAAAATGGAACGCGTGCGGGAAATTAAATCGGGCGAATTCTAGGGTTTTTGACCCTTTTTTGAAAGAAAGCATTTTTTTGATTATTTTTGAATTAAAAAGAAATTAAACTAACTTAATAATTAAATTAATAAACTAATTAATTAATTAATAAAAATGATATCTTTGGATTTTTTGATATTTAAAGAAATAAAAATAATTTGATCAATGTTAATAAAACCTAATTATCTAAGTTAATTTTAGTTATTGCAAAAAAGATATTAAAGTTATTTCCTAATTTAAACTAAATTAATTAAATTAATACTATTAACAAAAATAAAATATTAAAAATTAATTTTAATTAAAGAAAATATTTTTTGGTTTTAATTTTATTCAGAAAAAGTTTTAATTGGTTAGTGAAATTATGAAAAATAATTAAACAAAATAAATAAGTAAGATAAATAAATAAATAAATAAATAAAAGAAATAGAACTTAGGGGGGTTATGGGACTGAAAAGAGGGTGAGAATGGCAATTCGAGGCCCATTTGCATGCTGGTCTGGTGGACATTTCCTGATTCCCTGTGGCACGTTGACTAGGGCATATGATGCACACTCCATCTGGAACACCAGATCTGGCCTGGGGCCATCTGGCAAACATTTGAATGAGGTTGTATGATAGATCCCACGCTAGCATCATCACTGGATCACCTATTGAAAAATAACAACAAATGCATGGGGGACCTGGGATTCGAACCCAGGTCCTGTAGGCTATTGCATACACGCCTTTGCCACTGAGCCATTGTACGTTAGTTGTAAATATATTGGACAATGAATATTATATGGGGAAAAACAATAATATGCCAGAATTAAAAAAAAACACGCGCCAAGTTTGAATCGCCAATAGGAGGGGGCATGTCTTCATCTTCTTCGTTTGACCCTGGATATTTACCTGCAGATTTATATCCGCAGCTAAGTCCATATGTCCCTCCTAAAATTAGTTCTAGTCCATGGAAATTGATTCCAAGCACATGGTTGTGCTCATCTAGTCTTCCTGAACACGTCCATGTCCATTAATGGCTCCAATTTTTCCTGTAAAAGAAATGCCCAAAACACAAGCTACGAAACCCTAGGTTCGGTCATAAGGCTACAGTCCATATAAATGCAATCAAATAATGCAGAAAGCTTGTAAATTGAACAAGGATCATGAATATGTCAACGATTTGCCAAGAAAATGCAAGAATGTGGAGTTTCGATTTTGAGTACAGGGTGGTATTTTGAGAGACTTACAGTGTGATTGAGAGGGTGTGAGAGCTTGTTTCTGATTGCAAGAGGTTCAGTGGATACCCAGCAATGGATTGGTGATGAGATTTGTCCTTGAAAACGCCTCTATGCACGATTTCAGTTTCACACTTTTTCACCTTTTTTCAAGTTTTGCTTTTTGTGTTCTTGCAGCTTCTAACCTCAAATTTGCGTGCCTTTCACTTGTATATGTAATGAGAAATGCATTAGGTTAACATTTGTGGACTCAATCCTTGTACATCAATGCTTGGAGATTTGATTTGATCCTCCATTGATAACCTTCCAATTTTGTCCAAAATCCAATATTTTTGCACATGGAATGTATGATACGAATTTGATACACTTGATGATGATTATTAGGTCCTGAAATAGCCAAAAAGAGATCAAATAATCAATGTTGGGATTTTATTTGATTTAAATTGATTTAAAATGAAATAATTCATTAAAAAATCAAATTAAATAATAAAATTGGTAAATGGTCACAAGGCTGAAGCTAGGACACGTGCGTAGTGTGACAAGATCAAATCAAGTGGAAAAGAATGGGCCCTTTTGACAAAATTTGAAGTTTTGGGGATAGTTGACTTTTGGCAATTTTGCAAAAATGCCCAACTTCAACAATGCATAACTTCTTCAATTATGAACTTTTGGAAGTGTTCTTGGACTTTCTAGAAAGCTTGAGTTGTCCTCTAACCAACCCTTTTTGTCTCATCTCATTTTGATATTCCATGCTCAAGTTATAAGCTTTGGGAAAAAAAGGTATTTTTGTTGACTTTCAAAAATGACCTATAATGTCCAAATTTATAACTTCTTGTGAGTGCATTTTATAATCTAGGGGTATGAATATGGATTGTATTAAATTGCATCCTATTAAAAATGAGCTTTGGATGGGTCATTTCTCATAAAGTATGAGAAAGTTATGCTTGGTCAAAGTTGAGTTGACTTTTCCTATAAAACCCTAATTTAGCAACTTTTGAGTCTTGATGAATTTTGAGCAATCCTTGGTGAATCATGATCAACCCTTTATCAAATGATTAAATATACTTTAAAATGATAATTTTGATGAAAAATCTTGAAGTTTTCCTATTTGTAGGTCACAGTTGACTTTTGCCCTAGCACAATCGATTTTGGGACCTTTTGAGCAATTGACTGAGCAAACTTCCTCTACAAGGCTTGAAACTTGACATGGATGATCTTTAGAACATATTAGGACATTGGGGAGCACTTGAGGTCATTTTTATGTAAGGATATTGATGCAACACAAAACCCTAATTTGAGGTTGACTGCCTTAGGAGATAGCTTGAATGTCCAACTCTAGAGCAATCTTGAGCCACTTGGAGATTTTTCTTGCAATGTCTTGGGAAATATGAGAGGGAAAATTTTGGGGTGCAACAGCTGCCCCTGTTCAATTTTCTTAAACCTGAGGATATAGATTGGCTTTCGGGCCTTTCGTGATCCGAAGGTGGAAGATGATTGAACACTAGAGTGCCCAAAAATTTGCACTCGCATAAAGTAGTATCAGCTTGGTGATGTCGGGAATGGGCTTACAGATGCCATTTGGAGACTGTTGATAGGTGGTCCGAACTTCGACTGGAATAACTTCAACTAGAATACGAATCAGGGAGATCTTATCGTCGATCTGACTGAACCAGGGAAGGTCTTGGATTAACTTTGACTGGATCGGCATCAGAAAAATCTTCGAATCGATTTAACTGGACCAGACGAAAGTCTTGGGATAACTTCAACTGGAATACGAATCAGGGAGATCTTATCGGCGATCTGACTGAACCAGAGGAGGTCTTGGATTAACTTTGACTGGATCGGCATCAGAAAAATCTTCGAATCGATTTAACTGGACCAGGCAAAAGTCTTGGAATAACTTCAACTGGAATACGAATCATGGAGATCTTCGCGGCGATCTAACTGAACCAGAGGAGGTCTTGGATTAACTTTGACTGGATCGGAATCAGAAAAATCTTCGAATCGATTTAACTAGACCAGGAAAAAGTCTTGGAATAACTTCAACTGGAATACGAATCAGGGAGATCTTATAGGCGATCTGACTGAACCAGAGGAGGTCTTGGATTAACTTTGACTGGATCGGCATTAGAAAAATCTTCGAATCGATTTAACTGGACCAGGAAAAAGTCTTGGAATAACTTCAACTGGAATACGAATCAGGGAGATCTTCGCAGCGGTCTAATTGAACCAGAGGAGGTCTTGGATTGACTTTGACTGGATCGGCATCAAAAAAATCTTCGAATCGATTTAACTGGACCAGACAAAAGTCTTGGAATAACTTCAACTGGAATACGAATCAGGGAGATCTTCGCAGTGATCTAACTGAACCAGAGGAGGTCTTGGATTAACTTTGACTGGACCGGCATCAGAAAAATCTTCGAATCGATTTAACTGGACCAGGAAAAAGTCTTGGAATAACTCCAACTGGAATACGAACCAGGGAGATCTTCGCAACGATCTAACTGAACCAGAGGAGGTCTTGGATTAACTTTGACTAGATCGGCATCAGAAAAATCTTCGAATTGATTTAACTGGACCAGACAAAAGTCTTGGAATAACTTCAACTGGAATACGAATCAGGGAGATCTTATCGGCGATCTGACTGAACCAGAGGAGGTCTTGGATTAACTTTGACTGGATCGGCATCAGAAAAATCTTCGAATCGATTTAACTGGACCAGGCAAAAGTCTTGGAATAACTTCAACTGGAATACGAATCATGGAGATCTTCGCGGCGATCTAACTGAACCAGAGGAGGTCTTGGATTAACTTTGACTGGATCGGAATCAGAAAAATCTTCGAATCGATTTAACTAGACCAGGCAAAAGTCTTGGAATAACTTCAACTGGAATACGAATCAGGGAGATCTTCGCAGTGATCTAACTGAACCAGAGGAGGTCTTGGATTAACTTTGACTGAATCGGCATCAGAAAAATCTTCGAATCGATTTAACTGGACCAGACAAAAGTCTTGGAATAACTTCAACTGGAATACGAATCATGGAGATCTTCGCAGCGATCTAACTGAACCAGAGGAGGTCTTGGATTAACTTTGACTGGATCGGCATCAGAAAAATCTTCGAATCGATTTAACTGGACCAGACAAAAGTCTTGGAATAACTTCAACTGGAATACGAATCAGGGAGATCTTCGCAGCGATATAACTGAACCAGAGGAGGTCTTGGATTAACTTTGACTGGATCGGCATCAGAAAAATCTTCGAATCGATTTAACTGGACCAGGCAAAAGTCTTGGAATAACTTCAACTGGAATACGAATCGGGGAGATCTTATCGGCGATCTGACTGAACCAGAGGAGGTCTTTTGATTAACTTTGACTGGATCGGCATCAGAAAAATCTTCGAATCGATTTAGCTGGACAAGGCAAAAGTCTTGGAATGACTTCAACTGGAATACGAATCAGGGAGATCTTCGCAGTGATCTAACTGAACCAGAGGAGGTCTTGGATTAACTTTGACTGGATCGGCATAAGAAAAATCTTCGAATTAATTTAACTGGACCAGACAAAAGTCTTGGAATAACTTCAACTGGAATACGAATCATGGAGATCTTCGCAGCGATCTAACTGAACCAGAGGAGGTCTTGGATTAACTTTGACTGGATCGGCATCATAAAAATCTTCGAATCGATTTAACTGGACCAGGCAAAAGTATTTGAATAATTCAACTGCAATACGAATTAGGGAGATCTTATCGGCGATCTGACTGAACCAGAGGAGGTCTTTTGATATAGCTGAGAATTTAACTGCATCTTTCCTGAAAGGTAAAGATCAGTTATATGCAATGCATGATATGGATCAAGCAATGATGTTCTCAAAATAAATGAGATTATGTGGTATGATGCGTATATGCATGTATCATGATGTATGGAAATGCAATGTTTTAGCTGGGGAAAATAAATCTCGGATACCTGCTAGAGAATAGAGATGAATTCTTCATTTCCGCCGGGGATGACGAACGAAGAGAATAAACCTGTAGGAGAAGATAACTCCGTCGGGGAATAAACTTATGAGGAGATTACTTTGTGGGGAAGAGATGTTATGCTGAGGATTTCACTGATAAATTCTGTCGGGATGACTTATCGTTGCTGGTGATATTGAATCTATTGAGGATTGAATTCCTGTTTGTGAAAGGAAAGAACTCCGCTGGGGATGATCTTTTAGTTGTGACTTGCTGGGGATAACCCTGTTAGACTTTTGTTGGGATAATTCTTTGAATTCGGCTGGGGAGATTTAGTTTTGTACTCTGCTGGGGATAAACTTCCAGAGTCTACTGGGGATGATGCTTTAACTCCGTTGGGGAAGCTTTTTCAGACTGCGCTGGGAAAATTTTAACTCCACTGGGGGTATCTCGTATTCTGCCGGGGAATATTAAGATTGTCGGGGAATATTAAGACTGTCGGGGATATCGATCCTTTTTAGTGCTGATGGTATATAAACTCTGCTTGAGGAGAATATTACTGATTCATTCATTCATAGTTGCAAGTCTCAGTTGGGGGAGAGCTACCATTACTGCCTTACTCTGCGGGGAGTGAAAGTACCTTATCCATATTCTTCAGCTGAATCTACCTTTGTACCTGGTGGACAGAGCAACTATACAGCTTGGACAATTATTATTGCCCCTGTTTCTGGAATTACCAGTAATTCGTCTTTTGTTTCGCATGTGAATATTTATGAGCAGCAATTAATGTCAAATGCATATATCATAAATGAACATTGGACGTTCTTTGCAAAACAAGAAATATAAAGGAAAAATAGTTTGAAATTTTGTTTAAAATGAATTTGTATTGATTTTGAAGTTTGGCCTGTAAATAGGCGTTTTTTGTACAAGAGGCTGACGTCCAAGTAGGAGAACACCGCCAAATAATAGAATTTACACAATTTATGAAAAACTAAACAAAACAGCTATGTGAACAATCCCACTGGGTTCCAACTCTACTATTGCCTTTATGTCTTCGAGCATCTCATCACTTTGCTACTTGATTGAAGGTAGATCAGATTGATCAGTGTCATCCGAGCTTGATAGTTGATACTGAAGTCTGGATGCAAGGTGATCCAATGAGACATAGTGTTACACTTTGATCCCTAATTTTTGCCTGGACCGCCCTTTCGGGTTTTCAGTCTACCGGGATACCCTTTTTTGCCCAAGCCGCCTTTTCAGGTTTTCAACTTGCCGGGTGTACAGATTTTTTCATTTTCATCCCTTATTTTTGCCCGAACCCTTTTGGTTCGCTGGGAAGCCCTTATTTTTGCCTAGGCCAGTCAACCTAGCGGGTCTTCGATTATGCGTAGTATCTTTTCACAATGTCTGCATTGACGAGGTGAGGAAGGTCGTCACAATCCATGGTGGTTAGAATCATAGCTCCTCCTGAGAAAATGTTCTTAACCACAAATGGCCCTTCGTAAGTAAGGGTCCATTTGCCCCTGGGATCACCTTGAGGTAGTATAATGCGCTTGATTACCAGATCCCCAACTTGATACTCTTGTCGTCTAACTTTCTTGTTAAATGCCTTGATCATCCGTTTTTGGTACGTCTGACCATGACAAATAGCAGTAAGTCTCCTTTTGTCGATTAGGTTCAGCTGATCAAGCCGGGTCTGAATCCAGTCATCTTCACTCAAACCTGCATCCTTCATGATCCTAAGAGAGGGTATCTGAACTTCAATAGGCAAGACTGCCTCCATGCCATATACCAAAGAGTAGGGTGTTTCCCATGTTGACGTCTGTGCTGAGGTACGATATCCATGAATAGCAAATGGTAACATCTCGTGCCAATCTTTGTATGTCACTGTCATCTTCTGCACAATCTTCTTAATGTTCTTATTAGCCGCTTCGACAACCCCATTCATCTTCGGTCGGTAGGGAGAAGAGTTATGATGATGTATCTTGAATTGCTCGCAGAGCTCGGTGATCATCTTGTTGTTGAGATTGGTACCATTGTCTGTAATGATCCTCTCTGGTACACCATATCGACAGATCAGATTGTGCCGAATAAACCGTGCCACGACGTTCTTGGTTACTGTAGCAAAGGAAGCTACTTCAACCCACTTTGTAAAGTAATCGATTGCTACTAGGATGAAACGATGCCTATTGGATGTTGTAGATATGATCTCGCCGATCATATCAATACCCCACATTGCAAAAGGCCAATGTGCCGTCAAGACATTCAGAGGAACTGGAGGTACATGCACCTTATCAGCGTAGACTTGGCACTTGTGACACGTCCGAGAATGCTGATAACAGTCGGCTTCCATTGTGGACCAATAATATCCTGCCCGAAGGATTTTCTTTGCCATGGTGTGTCCACTGGAATGAGTTCCGAAAGTACCTTCATGTAACTCCGTCATGATCATTTCTGCTTCATTCTTATCCATACAACGCAGTAAGGTCGAATCATGGTTACGCTTGTAAAGAATGCCATTGCTGATGAAGAACTTTGTCGTAAACCT
This sequence comes from Vicia faba, assembly GCA_948472305.1. NCBI lineage: Eukaryota > Viridiplantae > Streptophyta > Magnoliopsida > Fabales > Fabaceae > Vicia > Vicia faba. Next base: position 322,533,635 of record OX451735.1, on the reverse strand, counting down.
CCTCATAAACTTCTTATCATTAACAGATGCACCCTCAGGGTACTCCTGAGCCTCGAGATACCTTTTTACTTCATGAAACCAGGGCTTTTCTGTTACGTCTTCAGTCTCAAGATCACAGCAATGTGCAGGTTCGTCCAATTTTTCAATGATAATTCGGGGAGCTTTGTTGTCCCAAAAGACTTTGAACATAGAAGACATCGTAATGGGGAAGCAATGCTAATACTCCTTGTAAGGTTATCTCCTCGAAATGGGGAAGCAATGCTAATACTCCTTGTAAGGAATAAGATTCGGGTGTTTCGTATCCCACTCGCCTTTGATCTGACTGATCACGAGAGCGGAATCTCCGAAGACACTTAGAAACTTAATCCTTAGGTCAATTGCTACTCGAAGACCCCTAATGCACGCTTCATACTCCGCCATGTTGTTGGTGCAGTTGAAACATAGTCGGGCGGTAAACAGAGTATGAGAGCCTTTAGGAGATATGATCACAGCGCCAATGCCATTACCCAAAGCGTTCGAAGCTCCATAGAAGTACATAGACCATCGAGATCCTTCCTCAGGTCCTTCACCTGGTCCAGGTGTCTCACAATCATTTACCAACATGATATTCTCGTCCGGAAATTCAAAGTTCATAGACTGGTAATCGTCCACTGCCTGGTGTGCCAAATGGTCTGCCAACACACTTCCCTTGATTGCCTTTTGGGTCGTATACTGGATGTCGTACTCAGTCAAGATCATCTGCCATCTTGCTATTCTTCCGGACAAGGCAGGCTTCTCGAAGATATACTTGATTGGATCCATTTTTGAAATCAATAGAGTAGTGTGAGTCAGCATATACTGTCTCAGCCGGCGAGCAGCCCATGCCAAAGCGCAGTAAGTTTTCTCGAGCAACGAGTATCGGGTCTCGCAGTCGGTAAACTTTTTGCTAAGGTAATAAATAGCATGCTCTTTTCGGCCAGACTCGTCATGCTGTCCCAGCACACACCCCATTGAGTTATCGAGTACTGTCAAGTATAGGATTAAGGTTCTCCCTTCAACTGGTGGCATCAGAATAGGTGGCTCTTGGAGATACTCTTTGATCCTTTCGAAAGCGGCCTGGAATTCATCGTTCCAACGTACTACTTGATCTTTCTTCAGTAGCTTGAAGATTGGCTCACAAGTAGCAGTCAGGTGTGAGATGAATCCAGCAATGTAGTTTAGTCGTCCCAGAAAGCCTCTGACTTCTTTCTCTGTTCTGGGAGCTGGCATCTCCTGTAAGGCCTTCACCTTTGCAGGATCCACTTGAATACCTTTATCGCTTACGACGAAACCCAGCAGCTTACCAGATCTCACCCCGAAGGTGCACTTGTTCGGGTTTAATCTCAGCTTGTACAACTTCGGCCTGTCAAACAGCTTCTGCAGATGGTCAAGATGTTCTTCCTCAGTCTGGGACCTTGCAATCATATCGTCGACGTATACTTCAATCTCATGATGGATCATGTCATGAAACAAAGCAACCATGGCACGCTGATACGTTTCCCCAGCGTTCTTCAATCCAAAAGGCATGACCTTGTAGCAAAAGGTACCCCACAGAGTAACAAAAGTTGTCTTCTCCATGTCTTCGGGAGCCATTTTAATCTGATTATAACCGGAGAAACCATCCATAAAGTAGAATACCTTGTGCTGAGCGGTGTTGTCAACCAGAACGTCGATATGAGGTAGAGGAAAATCATCCTTGGGACTCGCCCTGTTCAGATCCCTATAGTCAACACACATTCGAACCTTACCATCCTTATTCGGTACAGGAACCACATTGGCCACCCACTGCGGGTAAGAAGTAACTGCTAGAAAACCGGCGTCAAACTGTTTCATAACTTCAGCCTTGATTTTCTCAGACATCTCTGGGCATATTCGGTGGACCTTCTGTTTCACTAGAGGACAATCTTCCTTGGTAGGCAGGCGATGAACCACAATATCGGTATCCAAACCAGGCATATCTTCATAAGACCAGGCAAAGATCTCAACGTAGTCACACAGCATCTGAATCAAACGTTGTTTCACACTAAGCTCCAGATTTGCACCGATCTTAACTTCTTTCTTGCATATATCTGCACCCAGATTCACTGGTTTTACTGGCTCTTCATGTGGCTGTATAGCCCTCTCCTCTTGGAGTAACAGTCTTGCAAGCTCACCAGGCACTTCGCAATCATCTTCACCTTCGTCTTCAGCTAAGTTGATCGGATTTTCGAAGTCATAGCTGGCAATAGCAGAGTCGTTACCAGTGAGATCCAGAGTGGATGTAGACTTGTATATGTGAGTGAGTGTAAAATAGTTGTTTTGCAATATATAATAAAAGAAAAATAAGGAGCGCAAAATTTGAAATGCAAGAAACGTCCAATGCTTTTATTAATGATATATGTAAATGACACACATAAATCCCTCACAAATGAAGCCACAGTGCCCCGGGTAAGACACCGGGCCATAGAGTTTAAAACATTGTCTGTTACATATTCAAAACAAAAAGTTTCATTACTGGGTAACAAAAGAAATAGGGATGAAGTCCTTTGTTGTCCAGTTGCTTGGTCCACCGTCGGTCGTAGGATAGGTCCAACTGTCGAACTCAAACTCTTCCACATCGTCTTCAATGGCGTTCACTCCCGAGTTGCTGATGAACACGGGAGGTCTTCCGATCCGTGCATTCCGAACAGCCTTTTGAGCTTCTGCAATGAAACCCAAACCAAACTTGTTAGTCTTCTGTGTAAAATCAGGGATTCAACCCTAATTTGCACACCCACCTTTCTCGATAACAGCCCGGGCATCCTTAAAGGAAGCCATCTTCATAGGAGAATCTTCAACAACAGTCTCAATTGATGCCAGTGTCTGGGGACCCTCTTCAAAATGCTGAAATGGGGTCTCAATGAACTCCCCATCCATCTCTACATATCGGAAGGAGTTGAGGTGGCTCACCATGTACTCTTCCTCTCCTTGTACTGTCACAATCTTCCCTTTGGCCGGGTACTTCAGCTTCTGGTGGAGCGTTGAGGTTACGGCCCCGGCTTTGTGGAACCATGGACGACCCAGCAAACAAGAATAAGATGGCTGAATGTCCATCACATAGAATATAGAATTAAAAACCTGGGAATAAACCTTAATCGGAATATCAACTTCTCCGTGCACCATCCTTTTAGACCCATCAAAGGCCCTGACGACAATGTTGCTTGGTTTCAACTCCAACCCTTCACAGTCCAACCGGTCTAGAGCTTTCTTAGGTAAAACGTTCAATGAGGAACCAGTATCCACCAATACATGTGCCAGAGTAGTACCCATGCATTCAATGGAGACATGCAGGGCATCGTTGTGATTCTTCCCCTTAGCAGTCAAGTCGACGTCAAAGAAACCCAACCCATTATCAGCAGTCAGATTGGCCATGCAATCTTTAAAGTGGTCAGCTGATGTCTCTTGTGGTACGTGTGCGGTCTTCAGAAATGTAATCAGAGCCTTGGCATGGGCCTCTGAGCATAGCAACAGTGACAACATAGAAATCTTGGACGGGGTTTGCCCCAGCTGCTCGACTACATTGTAGTCACTCTTTTTGATAATTTTCAGAATCTCTTCCATCTCTTGTTTAGAAGCTTCAACAGTAATCGTCTTCGGTGCCTCCGTCTGGGCAGGCTCACTGGTGGTCCCTTTGCCCCGAGTGTCAGATGACTCAGCGACAGGGGTAAGAATAGGAACTTGAACAGGAATAGTAGCAGGTACACTGGCAGGTGTAATAACAATAGGCTTTCGGGCAGTTGGTGGAGAGATATCAGGTGAGAAAGGTTTTCCACTGCGGGTGATTTTAGCAGGTCCAACAATATTGCTGACATCAGTATCAGCATCCAACTCTTGTTTAACTCCATGAAAATAAACATCAGCCCCGTAGTGCCAAGGGACAGCTTTATCAGAGGTGTAGGGGATAGGCCCAGGAACAGTGATGATCAATGGTGCGGTTCTTGGAATAGATGTAATTCTAACAGGCTTTCTCGAGGGAGCCTTGGAAGAGTTGTCGAAAATGGTGATAATGGCAACTTCTTCAGTATGAACTAAAGGAACAACGGTCTTCTCAAACAGAATTTTTTTACTATCCATCAGGCGTTGGACACCTGATTTCAGAAGTGGGAAACCGGTTGGTAGGGCAGAACACATACGGCAACCTTCGTCACAGCTTGGAAATAAACCGGCTAGCAAAAGGTTCTTCTTTACAGTCATCAAAGGGGTAACAATGTCGTCCATAGAAACCACAAACAAGTCTTCATCTATAGCATTCACTCCATGCTTGGGCATCGGAGAAGTCACAACATTAGGCCTTTCAGGCGCCTCGAACTCAATCTCCTTAGCATCAATTAAGTCTTGTATTTTATTCTTCAAAGACCAACAATCATATGTATTATGCCCCGGGCTGTCAGAGTGAAAAGCACAGTGGGCATTAGGGTTATACTTCGGTGATGTTGTATTTGGATTCTTCGGGGCTTCCCTTGGAATCACTAGATTGGTCTTTAATAACTGTGGCAGAATCTGAGACAAAGTCATGCTGAGGCGGGTGAATTTCCTTCGAGGTCTCTCGTCTTTTTGTTGATTGTTGTGCTGAGGAGCACCAGTAGGTCTTGAAATAACAACCGCATTAACAGCTTGGCTGCGTTCAGGTTTGCTCTGGCTTTTCGAACTATAGATAGCACTGGACTCTTTCTTAAAAGGCTTCTTCTCGGTGCTTGATGAGGCACCCTTTTGTATCTTACCAGCCTTAATACCAGCCTCAATCCTCTCACCGGTCATAATAAGCTCTGTAAACCCAAATGAAGAGCTTCCAATCAGATGGTTGAAAAATGGACCAGACAAGGTCCCCAGAAACATATCCATAAGCTCCCGATCAGCCAATGGTGGTTGCACTCTTCCGGCGAGGTCCCTCCACTTCTGAGCATAATCTTTGAAACCTTCGCCCGTTCCTATTGACATACCCTGGAGTTGGGTACGCGTGGGAGCGAGGTCGGAGTTGTATTGGTACTTCCTGTAGAAAGCAGTGGCCAAATATTCCCAACTGCGGATACTGGCTCCGTCCAACTGGTAAAACCATTCAAGATGAGTCCCTGAGACACTGTCTTGAAAGAAGTGGATCCATAGGTTCTTATCAGCGGTGTACGGCTGAATCTTCCTTACATATGACTGGAGGTGCAGCTTCGGACAAGAAACTCCGTCATACTTAGCAAAGGCTGGTGCCTTGAATTTGTGGGGAATTACCACCCCAGATGATAGACCCAGATCACCAAAGTCCAGACCAGGCACTTTCTGAACTTCCATCGCACTCAACCGGTCTTCCAGTTGTTTGTATCTATCCTCAGCAGGAGGATACTGGTCTTCGTCGAAGTCCGTCTCGTTGTCTGAGACCACAGGGCTAGGAGCCCTTCTTTCCTCTTGACTATCTTTCCCTCCAGATGAGGTGGTCAAATCAACTTCATCCCGTAGCCTATTTCCAAACCTGTGACATGTGTTAAATAGGATTGTCCTCTTCTTCTTCTTCTTCTCTTTCAGAATCAGGGTCTTCAAATCTTGCTGACCCTTAGCTAGATTCATGAACAGCTCTTGGAATTGGGCATTCTAGGCCTGTAGGGCCTTGATTGCTTGCTCAGTTGATGGTTCAGCAGACATGATGAGTGCTGAAATAAACAGCGAAGAAGATAAGAAACCTGTAACGGGTACCTATTATGAAGTGCATGGGATGAAATGCGTATGACATGATTTCAAAGACAATCGAGAGATTCAAATTTGTAAACAAGAAATGAAACACACTTTTATTAGATAAACTTTGAATATTCAAATTGTTCAACAAATTGCCCTTAAGGCGTTACAAGAAAGGAAATACTGAAAAGTAAATAAAAACTAGAAAGGAAATAATCAAAGGACAATCAGTGCTCCCATGGTCTCTTCTTGTCGGTGCGGACATAGTCATTGAGAATCCGCTTGTTCTCCAGCTGCCTAGTCAACTTCTGGATCTTCTGTTCTTGCTCGTTAAACTTTTCTCGATAAGCATCTCGTTCTTCTCTCAGTTGCATCCAAGACCTTTTCAGTGCCCCAATGTTAGTGGGCATGTAAGGATGGAGGATGGTCGGAAGAACCCCCTCTTCATTAGAAACTTCAACAATGATAGGCAGGACGGCTTCATACGGTATACCCAGCTTTTGGGCACGGATACGAACCCATCTGAGATATGGCTCCATCGGAAGAGAAGTCTTTAGATCCAGCTCATGTGGATCAGATCTGTGAACTATATCCCAAGCCCTTATGAATCTACGGCGTTTCTCGTCGCTATCCCCTTGAAAATCAAAGATGATACTAAGCATTAACAGCTCATGAGGTCCTTCTCTTCTGGAACGCCCAAATTGACGTAAGGCCAAGCACGGGTTGTAAGAAATTCCTCCATGGGTTCCTATCAGTGGAACATTGGGGTACTCCCCACATCGATCAATAATAGCCACTTCGTCCATACCCTTGATAGTGCAGATGATATCATTATGAGAGAGAGAGAGAGACATAACCCTATAGGCCCAGCCCATGCCTTCTTTATTCTTCAGCACTGATTTGGGGAGGTACGAAATAAACCACCTCGCCAATAATGGAGCACAACACATCAAGGTTCCCCGCTTTCGGGCAGTACGAGCATAAAGCTGATGGAGAGTGTCACCCAAGAGAGTGGGTACAGGATTACGAGAGATGAAGATTTTCACCGCATTCACATCAACAAAGGAGTCAGGATTCAGAAACAATACCAATCCATATATCAGAAGAGCCAGAATATCTTCGAATGCCTTGAAGTCTAGACTATCCCAAAAATAATTAACCTTACCAACCAAGAACTTAGTCAGAAAGCCCTTTGCTCCACTTCTAGTCTCCCAATTAGCCATTACCTCATCCTTTGTCAAATGAAGGGATGAAGCAATCTCTTCGGGCCTAAGGATCTTCTCCCAACCAGTAAACGGAGTCTGCTCCAGAATAGAGATACCGAGCAGATCAGAGAACTCTTCTAAGTTGGGAACCAACTGGTAGTCCTGGAAAGTAAAACAATGGTACAGCGAATCATAGAATTGGACCAAAACACTCATCATCTGCTCGTCCAATTTGGAAGTGACCAAACTGAGAAGATACCCATGTCTTCTGATGAAGGAAGTAGTATCAGGCATCTTTGCTACCAACTCTTTAAGCATAGTGGGAACCTGGACAAAGTTGATCTGGATGGTATTCCTATGCATGGGCATCATGACCTACAAAATAGAACAAAGATGAATCCCTCCTGTCTTTTAAATAGGTTAGTCTAATGCAAAATGTATGCAGTGTTATGATGTCATGATGTCATGATAGAAAGCACACCACAAGTATCCACAAATAGCAAACATGGTATAGGCACACAAGTCACACAGAGATCCCTTAGATTTCAGGCTGGCAAGGAGCTTAGGTACTACCCTCTTTCAGTTTAGTTGGTTTAAACCTGTCCTAAAAATAGTAACCGGGTTCTAGAGGATCTCAATATCACTGACTACCCTCGATCGGTCATAATTCCAGTTTAGCAACCTTTTCTTGCGGCCGGAATCATCGCGAGAGTTTAATCTCAATGAGTGTAGCATACTGCTACTGTTCTATGGCCAAGTTGGTCAATTTAAAGGTTCTAAGGTCAGTTGGTGCTTAATGACCCCTTAGATGACCCATATTCTCCTCGTTCCAACACAAGGGATATCGGTACAATCTAAAGTGTCACACCAACATAGCTACTGCTTCAACCGTATCGGTCTATGTCGTACAGTTCCCTCACAGTTTATTGCTACTTACCTAAAGGGTATCCCCAAGATCCGGGTTAGGATCTATAGTAACTCTGATTCAACCCACAAATATAAAGCATACAAGTCAATCAATTGAAAACATTATGAACTAATCCTAAGGTACACCCCACTTATAATATTCCCCAGCAGAGTCGCCAGTTCTGTGATACGGTGGGAGAGAATTGACTGTTTTGGAATGCTGGTTCGCATTTTGTGTTTGTGTTTGCAAAATGTCGCGGTAAGCAAGAGTCGCCACCGTCTTTTATTTTATCCAACAAGGAAAGGAAAAAAGCATAGAAAAATTCCTTTTTCGAGATGTTTCTCGGGTCCGGGGGGTAGATTATAGAAAGGGAAGGTGTTAGCACCCTTTCTATCCGTGATTATCCACGGGCTCTTAGGTACTTGCTCATAGTGTTTTCAAAATTTGCTTTTCTTCTAGTTTGTGGGTTTGAAAGAAGTTTTTGTTTGAAAGGTGTAAGTGCGAAAAGTTTTTGTTTTGTTTTGAAAGAGCAAGTACTTAAGAACCATCTACCTACTCGAAAAAGGAATCAATCTGTACTAATGTCCTTTAGACAATGTTATCCCACTATTGATGAGTAGGTAGCATCATCGTTGGAGTTTTAAGGGTCAATTCGATTAAGGGACGTGCAGTCACTAAAGCAATGTTAGGACGCTTTAGCGGTAACCCTATTGTCTTAGATCATTTTTCTGAGGCAACCGTTTCGAGGCAACTATGATCTTTGAACAAGAGGGCGACCTCTAAAACTTCCTATACTCAATGACCACGTTCGAAGGCAACCAAGTGAGGTGTACCCTAAGAGTGCGCATGTGCGAGTGTGTTGTTTCGGTTAATTTTATCTTTGTACATGTCAATGGTTATCTATGTTGATTTTAGGTTTAAACATTTGATCTTGTCATGCATTCCCTATTATAAAATATCTAATAGTTAATAAGTTGCGAAAATTAAATTGCGGAAATTAAAACTAACTATTACAAGGTCTCGGGCATTTACATCGCCAAAAGCAACCCTTGAAATTAAATGCGGAAAGTAAATAAAGCGATAAAAATATTTAAAGTCCTAATTAAACTATTACATTCCAGGAAGCAGATACAATATTGAATAAAAATGGAACGCGTGCGGGAAATTAAATCGGGCGAATTCTAGGGTTTCTGACCTTTTTTGAAAGAAAGCATTTTTTTGATTATTTTTGAATTAAAAATAAATTAAACTAACTTAATAATTAAATTAATAAACAAATTAATTAATTAATAAAAATGATATCTTTGGATTTTTTGATATTTAAAGAAATAAAAATAATTTGATCAATGTTAATAAAACCTAATTATCTAAGTTAATTTTAATTATTGCAAAAAAGATATTAAAGTTATTTCCTAATTTAAACTAAATTAATTAAATTAATACTATTAACAAAAATAAAATATTAAAAATTAATTTTAATTAAAGAAAATATTTTTTGGTTTTAATTTTATTCAGAAAAAGTTTTAATTGGTTAGTGAAATTATGAAAAATAATTAAACAAAATAAATAAGTAAGATAAATAAATAAAAGAAAGAAATAGAACTTAGGGGGGTTATGGGCCTTAAAAGAGGGTGAGAATGGCAATTCGAGGCCCATTTGTATGCTGGCCTGGTGGACTTTTCCTGATTCCCTATGGCACGTTGACTAGGGCATATGATACACACTCCATCTGGACCACCAGATCTGGCCCAGGGCCATCTGGAAAACATTTGAATGAGGTTGTATGATAGATCCCACGCTGGCATCATCACTGGATCACCTATTGAAAAATAACAACAAATGCATGGGGGACCTGGGATTCAAACCCAGGTCCTGTAGGCTATTGCATACACGCCTTTGCCACTGAGCCATTGTACGTTAGTTGTAAATGTATTGGACAATGAATATTATATGGGGAAAAACAATAATATGCCAGAATTAAAAAAAACACGCGCCAAGTTTGAATCAGCCAATTGGAGGGGGGCACGTCTTCATCTTCTTCGTTTGACCCTGGATATTTACCTGCGGATTTATATCTGCAGCTAAGTCCGTATGTCCCTCCTAAAATTAGTTCTAGTCCATGGAAATTGATTCCAAGCACATGGTTGTGCTCGTTTAGGCTTCCTGAACACGTCCATGTCTATTAATGGCTCCAATTTTTCCTGTAAAAGAAATGCCCAAAACACAAGCTATGAAACCCTAGGTTCGGTCATAAGGCTACAGTCTATATAAATGCAATCAAATAATGCAGAAAGCTTGTAAATTGAACAAGGATCACAAATATGTCAACGATTTGCCAAGAAAGTGCAAGAATGTGGAGTTTCGATTTTGAGTAGAGGGCGATATTTTGAGAGACTTACAGTGCGATTGAGAGGGTGTGAGAGCTTGTTTCTGATTGCAATAGGTTCAATGGATACCCAGCAATGGATTGGTGTTGAGATTTGTCCTTGAAAACGCCTCTATGCACGATTTCAGTTTCACACTTTTTCACCTTTTTCAAGTTTTGCTTTTTGTGTTCTTGCAGATTCTAACCTCAAATTCGTGTGCCTTTCACTTGTATATGTAATGAGCAATGCATTAGGTTAACATTTGTGGACTCAATCCTTGTACATCAATGCTTGGAGATTTGATTTGATCCTCCATTGATAACCTTCCAATTTTGTCCAAAATCCAATCTTTTTGCACATGGAATGTATGATACGAATTTGATACACTTGATGATGATGATTAGGTCCTGAAATAGCCAAAAAGAGATCAAATAATCAATGTTGGGATTTTATTTGATTTAAATTGATTTAAAATGAAATAATTCATTAAAAAATCAAATTAAATAATAAAATTGGTAAATGGTCACAAGGCTGAAGCTAGGACACGTGTGTAGTGTGACAAGATCAAATCAAGTGGAAAAGAATGGGCCCTTTTGACAAAATTTGAAGTTTTGGGGATAGTTGACTTTTGGCAATTTTACAAAAAATTCCCAATTCAACAATGCATAACTTCTTCAATTTTGAACTTTTGGAAGTGTTCCTTGACTTTTTAGAAAGCTTGATATGTCCTATAGCTAACCCTTGTGGTCTCATCTCATTTTGATATTCCATGCTCAAGTTATAAGCTTTGGCAAAAAAAGTGTTTTTGTTGACTTTCAAAAATGACCTATAATGTCCAAATTTATAACTTCTTGTGAGTGCATTTTCTGTTCTTGGGGTATGAAGATGGATTGTAGGAAATTTCATCCTATTAAAAATGAGCTTTGGATGGGTAATTTATCATAAATTATGAGAAAGTTATGCTTGGTCAAAGTTGAGTTGACTTTTCCTACAAAACCCTAATTTAGCAACTTTTGAGTCTTGATGAATTTTGAGCAATCCTTGATGAATCATGATCAACCCTTGATAAAATGATGAAATATGCTTCAAAATGAGAATGTTGACAAAAAATCTTGAAGTTTGCCTATTTGTAGGTCACAGTTGACTTTTGCCCTAGCATAGTCGATTTTGGGACCTTTTGAGCAATTGACTGAGCAAACTTCCTCTGCAAGGCTTGAAACTTGACATGGATGATCTTGAGAACATATTAGGAAATTGGGGAGAACTTGAGTTCATTTGGATGTAAGGATCTTGATGCAACACAAAACCCTAATTTGAAGTTTGACTGCCTTAGGAGATAGCTTGACTGTCCAACTCTTGAGCAATCTTGAGCCACTTGGAGATTTTTTTTGCAATGTCTTGGGAAATATGAGAGGGAAAATTTTGGGGTGCAACAGGTACCCATGAAGATCGAATGGTAACATCTCGTTCCAGTCCTTGTATGTCATCGTCATCTTCTGTACAATCTTTTTGATGTTCTTGTTAGCTGCTTCAACATCCCCATTCATCTTCGGCCGGTAGGGAGAAGAGTTATGATGCTGAATATTGAACTGTTTGTAGAGCTCGGTGATCATTGTGTTATTGAGATTTGTACCATTGTCAGTAATAATCCTCTCTGGGACACCATATCGACAGATCAGATTGTGTCGGATAAACCGCGCCACAACGTTCTTGGTTACTATAACAAAGGAAGCTGCCTCAACCCACCTTGTGAAATAATCAATTGCTACCAGAATGAAGCGATTCCCGTTAGACGTAGTAGGCCTGATCTCGCCGATCATGTTGATGCCCCACATTGTAAAGGGCCACGAAGCTGTCAAGACATTCATGGGAACTAGAGGTACATGCACCTTATCACCATAGTGGACCAGTAATATCCTGTCTGTAGGATTTTCTTCGCCATGGTATGTCCACTGGAATGAGTTCCGAAGGTACCTTCATGTAACTCTGCCATGATCTTTTCTGCCTCGCTCTTTTCTACACACCGCAGTAAGGTTAAATCATGGTTACGCTTATAGAGGGTACCATTATTGATGAAGAACTTCGCAGCGAACCTTCTCAGAAACTTCTTATCATTAACAGATGCCCCCTCGGGGTATTCTTGAGCCTCAAGATACCTCTTTACCTCATGGAACCAGGTTTTATCTGCTACCTTTTTGGTCTCAATATCACAGCAATGTGTGGGTTCGTCCAGCCTCTCGATGGTAATATGGGGAGCTTCATTGTCCCACCTGACTTTGAACATAGAAGACATGGTAGCTAGCGCGTCCGCCAACTGGTTCTCTTCCCGTGGGAAATGTTCAAAGGTTATCTCTTCAAAGTGTGGGAGCAATGTCAGTACATATTCTTTGTAAGGAATAAGATTCGGGTGCTTCGTATCCCGCTCGCCTTTGATCTGACTTATTACCAAAGCAGAATCTTCGAACACACTCAAGAACTTAATCCTCGGATCAATAGCAGCTCGAAGACCCATGATACACGCTTCATATTCCGCCATATTGTTGGTGCAGTTAAAACATAACCAGCCGGTGAACGTAGTATGACAGCCCTCAGGAGATATAATTACAGCGCCAATGCCATTACCCAATGCGTTCTAGGATCCGTCAAAATACATAGACCATCGGGGTCCCTCCTTGGGTCCTTCGTCCGGTCCAGGTTCTTCGCAGTCGGTCACCAACATGATATTCTCATCCGAGAACTCGAAATTCATGGACTGGTAGTCATCCACGGCCTGATGCGCCAAATGATCCGCCAATACACTCCCCTTGATTGCTTTTTGGGTTGTGTATTGTATGTCGTATTCAGTTAGGATCATCTGCCATCTTGCTATCCTTCCGGCGAGAGCGGGCTTCTCGAAAATATACTTGATTGGATCCATCTTTGATATCAATAAGGTAGTGTGAGTCAGCATATACTGTCTCAATCGGCGAGTAGCCCATGCCAAAGCACAACAAGTTTTCTCGAGCAATGAGTATCGGGTCTCACAGTCGATAAACTTTTTTCTAAGGTAATAAATGGCATGCTCTTTTCGACCAGACTCGTCATGCTGCCCCAGCACACACCCCATTGAATTGTCTAGCATTGTCAAGTATAATATCAAAGGTCTTCCTTCAACTGGAGGCATTAGAATTGATGGTTCTTGAAGGTATTCCTTGATTCTTTTGAAGGCAGTCTGGCATTCATCATTCCACTTTACCACTTGATCTTTCTTCAGCAGCTTGAAGATTGGCTCACAAGTAGCAGTCAGATGTGAAATGAACCTGGCGATGTAATCCAGGCGTCCCAAGAAGCCTCTGACTTATTTTTCTGTGCGGGGAGCCGGCATCTCTTGTATGGCTTTTACCTTTGCAGGGTCTACCTGAATACCTTTGTCACTAACAACAAAACCCAGAAGCTTACCAGACCTTACCCCGAAGGTACACTTGTTCGGATTCAACCTCAGCTTGTACATCTTCAACCTGTCACACAGTATCTGGAGATGATCAAGGTGCTCTTCCTCAGTCTGGGACCTGGCTATCATGCCGTCAACATAAACCTCGATCTCGTGGTGGATCATATCGTGGAACGAAGCGACCATGGCACGCTGATAAGTTGCCCCAACATTATTCAATCCAAAAGGCATTACCTTGTAACAAAAGGTACCCCACTATGTAACGAAGGTTGTCTTCTCCATGTCCTCAGGAGCCATCTTGATCTGGTTGTAGCCAGAAAAACCATCCATGAAGGAGAAGATCTTGTGTTGCACGGTGTTGTTGACTAGGACATCAATGTGAGGAAGCGGGAAGTCGTCCTTGGGGCTTGCCCTGTTCCGATCTCTTTAGTCCACACACATATGTACCTTACCATCCTTCTTAGGTACCGGAACGACGTTGGCAACCTACTACGGATAAGAAGTGACAGCTAAGAATCCTGCATCGAACTGTTTCATGACCTCTGCCTTGATTTTCTCTGACATTTCAGGGCACATACGGAGGACGTTCTGCTTCACCGGAGGGCAATCTTCTTTGGTTGGCAGGCGATATACCACAATATCAGTGTCCAAACCAGGCATGTCTTTATAGGACCAGGCGAAGATCTCAACATAGTCGTGTAGCATTTGTATTAACCGTTGTTTGACACTAGGCTCCAGATTTGCCCCTATTTTGACCTCTTTCCTGTCTTCATATGTACCCAAATTTACTGACTCAACTGGCTCTTCATGAGGCTGTATGGCCCTTTCTTCCTGTTGTAGTAGTCTAGCAAGTTCTCCAGGCACTTCACAATCATCCTCACCTCCGTCCTTAGCTTAGTTGATCAGATTTTCGAAGTCATAACTGGCAGTAGCAGAGCTGTTATCAATGGGATCCAGAGTGGATGTGGATCTGCAGTATGATATGTGAGTGTGTGTAAGAGAATAGCTGTTTTGATAAAGTGAGACAGAAAAGAAAAAACACAAGGAGCGCGAAATTTGTAATGCAAGAAACGTCCAATGCTTTATTAATGATATATGAAATGACAAATAATAAGCCCTCACAAGCAAAGCCAAGGTGCCTCGGGCAAGGCACCGGGCCGTAAAGTTTCAAACTGTTTATTACAAATCTTAAAACAAGAATCAATTACTGTGGAATAAAAGAAACAGGTATAAAGTCCCTATCCGTCCAGTTATTCAGTCCACCGTTGGTTGTTGGTTAGATCCAGCTGTCGATGTGTGAATCTTCTTCACTGTCCTCAGTTACATTAACTCCCCGATTGCTGATGTGTAGAGGAGGTCTTCCAATCTGTGCGCGCCTAACATCCCTTTGAGCCCCTGTAGTAAAGCCCAAACCAAATTTGTCAGTTTTGTGAGTGAAATCAGGGAGCCGACCCCAATTGGTACACCCAGCTTCTTCAACTACATCCCTGACATCCTTGAGAGAAGCCATCTTCAGCGGAGGTTTGTTGGTAGTAACTTCAGTTGATGCTAAAGTCTGAGGGACCTCTTCGAAGTTCTGACAAGGAGTTTCTATGAACTCCCCGTCCATCTCTACATAACGGAAGGAATTAAGATGACTCACCATATACTCTTCTTCACCTTGCACCGTGACAATCTTCCCTTTCACCGGATACTTCAGCATTTGATGGAGTGTGGAAGTAACTTCCCCAGCCGTATGGATCCAAGGATGACCCAGCAAGCAAGAATATGATGGCCTGATATCCATTACGTAGAAGGTGGACTCAAAGTTCTGAGAACCCACTTTGATAGGGATGTCCACCTCCCCGTGCACCATTCTCTTTGATCCGTCAAAAGCCCTTACCACAATGTTAATAGGCTTTAAAGTCAAACACTCACAATCCAAACGGTCCAACGCTTTCTTTGGCAGAACATTCAATAAAGACTCGGTATCTACTAGCACATGAGCCATAGTGGTGCCCCTGCACTCAATCAAGACATGCAGAGCATCATTATGATTCCTCCCCTTAGGGGTCAAATCCGCATCTGAAAAACCTAGCCCATTGTCAGTAGTCACGCTGGCCACACAATCTTTGAACTGATTTGCTGAAGTTTCCTGCGTCACATGCGCAGTCTTGAGAAATGCAATCAAAGCCTTTGCATGGGCTTCAGAATACAATAGTAGAGATAACATGGAGATATTTGACGGGATCTGCCCCAGCTGTTCGACCACATTATAGTCGCTTTTCTTGATAATTTTCAATATTTCCTCTATTTCTTGTTTAGAGGGTTCCACAATAATTTTTCTAGGCGCCTCCGTCCGGGAAGGCTCACCTATAATTTCTTTTCCCCGAGTCCCAGATGGCTTGGCGATATGGGTGATAACTGGAGTAAGAACTGGAACAGTAGTTGACGTATTAGAGGGAACAACAGATGGAATGACAATAGGTTTGTTGACAATCAGAGGGGAAATCTCGGGAGAGAAGATCCTTCCACTTCTAGTAACCTTACTGGCCCTGACAATATTACTGACATCAGTATCAGCTTCTTCATTCTTCCAATCTTGCTTAATGCCATGATAATACACATCAGCACCATAGTGCCATGGGACAGCCTTGTCTGAAGTGTACGGGATAGGACCAGGAACAATGATTATTAGTGGAGCAATTATTTGAACAGGTGTAATCCTAACAGGTCTTCTTGAGGAAACCTTGGAAGGATTAGCGGAAATGGTTATAATGGCAATATCTTCATTTGGAACAACAGGAATCATAGTCTACTCAAACAAAATTTCTTTACTATTCTTCAGGCGCTGAACACCTGACTTCAACAAACGGCAACTGGAAGGTAAAATCAAGCACATGTGGCAACCTTCCCCACAACCCGTAAATAAACCGGCCAATAGAAAATTCCTCTTAACAGTCATAAGAGGAGTAGAAATTTCTTCAACAGAGGTCACAAACAAATCAGTGTCAACAGCATTGACTCCACGACCATGTTTGGGCATGGGAGCAGTTATAAAATTCGGCTTTTCTGGAGCATCGAACTCTATCTCCTTGGCTTCAAGAAAGTCTTGTACTTTGTTTCTCAAAGCCCAACAATCATTGGTATCATGGCCAGGACTCTCAGAATGGTAGGCGCACCGCACGTTGGGATTGTATCTGGGAGAGGTAGTGTTTGTATTTTTGGGAGCCTCTCTCAAGGTTGCCAAGTTGGATCTCAGCAGATGAGGTAGCACTTCAACCAATGTCATGCTAATGCGGGTAAATTGTCGTTGTGGTCTTTCCACCCTTTGTTGATTGTTGCATTATGGAGAAACTGCGGGTCTTGGTATCACTATAGCATTTACCATTGGACGGTGTTCAGATCTGCTTAAGCCCCTCGGGCTATAGACTGCACTGGCTTCCTTCTTACCAGTGAAAGGCTTCTTTGCTGAACTCGAGGAGGCATCCTTCTGTATTTTACCACTTCGAATTCCAGCTTCTACTCTTTCTCCAGTTAAAATCAACTCGGTGAAACCAGATGACGAGCTGCCGATTAAGTGATTGAAAAATGGACCAGATAGCGTCCCCAGAAACATATCAACTAACTCCCTATCAGACAAAGAGGGTTGAACTCTGCCAGCCAAATCCCTCCATTTTTTAGCATAATCTTTAAAACCTTCTCCTGCACCCATGGACATACTCTGGAGTTGAGTACGAGTGGGAGCAAGGTCGGCATTATACTGATATTGCTTGTAGAAAGCAGCAGCAAGATCTTCCCAGTTTCGGACACTGGCTCCCTCTAACTGGTAGAACCATTCAAGTTGAGCCCCTGACAGACTATCTTGAAAGAAGTGCACCCACAAATTTCTATCAGCGGTGTGCGGTTGGATCTTCCTGACATAAGAGCGGAGATGGAGTTTTGGGCAAGACACCCCATCATACTTGGCAAAAACCGTAGCTTTGAACTTATGAGGGATGACCACTCCCGATACCAGTCCCAGTTCTCCGAAATCCAAACCAGGTATCTTCTGAATTTCCATAGCACTCAGACGATCTTCTAGTTGCTTGTATCTATCCTTAGCAGGAGGATATTGCTCATCATCAAAATCAGTATCATTATTAGAGACTGCAGGACTAGGGTCCTTTTCCCCTTGGTTCTCCCCGTCTTTGGATGAAGAGGTCAGGTCAATTTGATGCTTCAACTTTTCTCCAAACCTTCTGCCCATATTCAGAATACCGACCTTCTTTTTATTCTTTTTCTCTTTTAGAATGAGGGCCTTTAGATCCTCTTGCCCTTTTGCCAGACTGATGAACATCTATTGGAACTGGGCGTTTTGTGCCTGAAGATCTTTGATGACTTGATCGGAAGACATTTCTACTGAAATAAACAGCGAAGAAGATGAGAAACATGTACCGGTACCTGTAATGATGTGTATGATAATGGGATGCGCATTGTGATACGGTGGTAGAACCAAGACGTGTTTGAAATACTGGTTTATGTTTTGCGTTTGTTTTTGTAAAATGTCGCGGTAAGCAAGAGTCGCCATCGTCTTTTATTTTATCCAACAAGGAAAGGAAAAAAGCACAGAAAAATTCCTTTTTTCGAGATATTTCTGAGTACGGGGGGTAGATTTATAGAAAGGGAAGGTATTAGCACCCTTTATATCCGTAGTTATCTACGGGCCCTTAGGTACTTGCTCATCATTTTCAAAATTGTTTTCTTTGTGTTTGTGGGTTTTGAAAAGTTTTTGTTTTAACTTCGATTTAACTCTTGCTTCTGTCTTCAAGAGTGTAATGAAGTGTTTTTGAAAACTTGTTTGTAAAAGAGTGTAAGTGTGAAAAAAAGTTTGTTTGGATTGAGCAAGTACTTAAGAACTAATCTACCTACTCCAGAAAATAATCGTTCTGTATTCGTTTCCTTTAGACAGTGCTATCCCACTATTAGTAAGTAGGTAGCATCGTCGTTGGAGTTTTGAGGGTCAATTCGAAAGGGACGTACGGTCACTAAAGCAATGTTAGGACGTCTTAGTAGTAACCCTAAAGTCTTAGATCAATTATCCGAGGTAACTATTCTGAGGCAACCTTTCCGAGGCAACTTTGATCTTTGGACAAAAGGACAACCACTAAAGCACCCTATACTCAATGACCGTTTTACCGAAGGCAACCAAGTGGGAGTGTACCCTAGGAGTGTGCATGTGCGAGTGATTCAGTTTCATATTATTTTATCTTTGCACATTTAGGGTGATCTAACTGTTTTAAACTTAGTCATACATTCTTGTCATGCAAACCCTAATTATTCATACATCTAACAGTTAAATATTTGCGGAATTTTAAAGTGCGGAAATTAAACTACGCTATTACAAGGCTTCGGGTATTTACATAGCCAAAAACAAACCCTTTGAAATTAAAAGCGGTAAAAGTAAATAAATGTCCTAATTAAATTATTACAAACTATGAGCAGATACAATAGTCGGGCCAAATGATAATAAAGCGCGCGATGAAAAATTAGATTGACGAGAAATTAGGGTTTTGACCCTTCTATCCTAATTAAAAAAGAAAATGGTTTTTGATTATTTTTAATATTTTTTAAGAAAAGAAATTAGGTTTTTAAATTAAATGCAAAATTGATTGGTTATTAAATTAATTAATGAAAATAATTAAATGACCTATTTTTGGGTTTTTGTTATTTTAGGGAAAAAAGATAAAATATAATACAATTAAATTAGTAATAAAACCTATTTATTCTAATTAATTTTAATTATTTGCAAAATAAATTAAAGTTATATAATTTAATCAAACCTAATTAAATTAATTAATTTATTGCTATAAATAATACCTAAATCTAATTGGTGACAAATAATATTTTTTGTGATTTTTGATAAAAAAGAAAATAATTATTGGTTAGTAAAATAAATTAAATAAGTTAAGTAAAATAAATATAAAAGAATAGAGAAAGAGAATTGGGCCTGAGAATGGGGGTTCCAATAGCAATTTCCTAGGCCCATTAGTGATAGAATCTGTTTGACCTTTGTGATCCTGTGTATTGCATTGACTGAGGCTTCATGGTGGTCTCCTCTTGCTAACCATCAGATCTAAATCTCAAGACAAATGGCGCGTTGGATTATGAGGATGCATAGTAGTCATTAACCTCATGCGTGTACTGAATTTCCTGAAAGAAAATGGAAAAATAGCAAATGATGGAGGCAGGGGTCGAACCTCTGACCTCCAGCCTCCTAATGCCTTAAGCGCCTATCTGGCGACCACTGCACCACTTTGTTTTCACTGTACATATAATGAATAATAAAAATAATATACAAAAACATGCGTTAGTGGAGAACAAAAAGAAAATGTGCGCTGAACATTTGAATTGGCCAATGGGGGAGCGACACGCAGTCGTCTCCTTCCTCTCTCTGTGGGTAAAAGTGGAACACTTTTACCTACATACGTTTTGTCCGACGTTATAGGCCGTGTTCGTTCTAAAATCCTTCATGGGCCAGATAAATGAAACCTAACGCCATGGTTGAGTTCGTCTCATCATCCTGAACACGCTGGTACCCTTCATCAAGGCTAATTTTCCCTGTAATCAAAAACCCTAAAACAGACACCAAAACCCTAACAATGGCAGCTTACAATTCAGTCCATGAAAATGCAATTGGGTATTATAGAAAGCTTTCAAACATGATGGTGATCAAGAATGTACAGTTATTTTACGCTATAAATTCAAGAATAATGCTAATCGAATTCAAGAGTATAGCAATACCGTGACGGACTTACAATGTGATTTAGGGCTTGAAAACGCTTGGTTTCGATTGCTTTCGCTTACTGAGAGTGCCAGGAACCGATTGGGATGGGTAACGAGCCTTGAGAGTGCCTCTAAGTGAAAATTCGATCTCACACTTTTCGTGCTTTTTTTCAGTTTTGGTTCTTGCTCATACGCCTGTCTCTAACCTCCCTTTTAGGTCTGGCCTAATTCTATATGTATGAGTGAATGGATTAGGGTTGATAACTGCATCCAATCTTCCTCCATCAATGATTTTTGATTTGATTCACCTTTAAAATCTTTCCAAACATGGCCTAAATAAATCTTTTTGTTCACACTGTGCATTTACACGAGTTTGAATGATTGGTATCTGTAATTTAAGACCTAAAACAATCACCAAATCTTTAGTTTTCAATATTTTTGATTTTATATGATTTGTTTTGATTTAAATTGAATTAATTCAAATAAAAATCAAAATAAATAATAAAAATAAGATATGGACAATTGGAAAAGTCTAGATCTCGTGGGCTATGTTTCCAACTCAAAAAAAGTGAAAAAGATTGGGCCCATTTGGCAAAATTTGATGTTTTAGGGATAGTTGACTTTTGGCAATTTTGCAAAAAAGGTCAACTTCACCAATGCATAACTTCCTCAATTTTGACTATTTGGAGGTGTTCTTTGACTTTTTAGAAAGCTTGAGATATCCTCTAAGTAACCCTTTTGGTCTCATCTCAATTCGATATTCCATGCTCATGTATGAAGCTTTGACAAAAAAGGTGTTTTTGTTGACTTTCCAAAATGACCTATAATGTCCAAATTCATAACTTCTTGTGAGTGCATATTTTGAACTTGAGAGATGAAGATGGATTATAGGGAATGGCATCCTCTTAAAAATGAGCTTTGGATGGGTCATTTATCATGAAGTATGAGAAAGTTATGCTTGGTCAAAGTTGAGTTGACTTTTACTATAAAACCCTAATTTAGCAACTTTTGAGTCTTGATGAATTATGAGCAATCCTTGATGAATCATGATCAAACATTTATCAAATGATGAAATGTATTTCAAAATGAGGATGTTGACTAAAAATATTGAAGTTTGACTGTATGTGGGCCACAGTTGACTTTTGCCCTAGCACCATCGATTTTCAGGCCTTTGAGCAATTGATTGAGCACACTTCCTTGGAAAGGCTTGAAACTTGATATGGATGATCTTGATAACATATTAGGACATTGGTGATCACTTGGGATCACTTGGACTCAAGTATATTAATGCAACATGAAACCCTAATTTGAGGTAGACTGTCTTAGGAGAGAGCTTGTCTGGCCAACCCTTGGACTACCTTGAGCAACTTGGAGATCTTTCTTGAAATTTTTTTAGAAATATGGGAGGGAAAATTTTGGGGTACAACATGCATGTAATGATTTCAAAGACTTTGGAAGATTTAAATTTGCAAACCAAAATAAACGAAACTTTATTAGCTCAAATTTGAAAGGTTCAACATGCCTTTAAGGCATTACAAAGAAGTAAATAAAACAAATCTAAAACTAGAAAAGAAAAAGAAAAATCCCCATGGACGCTTTCTCTTTGTGCTAATGTAATCATTAAGCACTCTTTCTTCCTTGAGCTGCCTGGTGAGCTTTAAAACCTTCCTCTCTTGCTCATGGAACTGCTCCCAGTAAGTATCCCGCTCATTCTTCAGCTGAATCCAAGACCTCTGTAACTCCCCCAGATCAGTGGGCATGTAAGGATAGAGAACCGTGTAAGGAATTCCGTCTTCAGTAGTGGGTTCCACAATCACTGGTAATATTGTTGCATAAGGAATCATAAGCTTCTGGGAACGAGCTTGGACCCATTGGAGGTAAGGCTGCATAGGAAGGGAAGTCTTTGGTCCCAGCTCTTGGGGGTCAGATCTGTTTACCATGCCCCAAGCTCGTATGAACCTCCGGCGATGCCCCTTAACATCATCCTCATAGTCGAATACAATATCCTCGAGAAGTAACTCATGAGGACCATCCCTTCGAGCACGACCAAATTGTTGCAAAGCTAGACAAGAATTATAAGTTATACCCCCTCTGATACCAAGTAACGGGACATTAGGATACCCCCACAGCAGTCAATAACAACAATGTCTTCCATAGCTCGGGAACACCAAAGAATATCCATATGAGTGAGTGACATTACTCTGTGCGACCAACCCAAACCTTCTTCGTTCTTCAGTACGGATCTAGGGAGGTGAAAAATAAACCACCTTGACAACAACGGCATGCAACACATAAGAGTCCCTCTTCTCCTCGTGGTACGAGTATAGAGAGCATGCAAAATATCTCCAAGCAAGGTAGGAACAGGGTTGCAAGAAAGGAAAATCTTGATAGCGTTCATATCTATGAAAGAGTCTGGATTAGGGAAGAGAACCAAACCATAGATAAGAAGAGCCAAGACATCCTCAAAAGCCTGAAACTCCATATCATCCCAAAATAGTTGAGCCTGGTCTATCAGAAATTTGGCTAGAAAACCCTCGACTCCGCTTTGAGTTTCCCAATTGGATACCACATCGGCCCGTTTCAAATGCAAAGCTGAGGCAATGACTTCTGGCTTAGGAACTTCTTATATACCTGTGAAGGGTACCTGTTCAAGAATGAATATGCCCAATAGATGAGATAAATCTTCCAAGGTGGGCACCAACTGATAATCTGGAAAGGTGAAGCAGTGATGCTTGGGATCGAAGAACTGAAAAAGTACGCTTATCATCTGTTCATCAGGGTTTGCAGTAACCAGGATGAGAAGTTTACCGTGTCTATTAATGAACATAGAAGTTTCAGAAATTCTTGACACTAGCTCTTTGAGTTAGGATGGTATCTCCACAAAGCTGATTCGGATAGTTTTTCTATGCACGGAAGCCATGGTCTGCAAAAACAGAACAAAGATAAATTCCCTTGGTCTTTGAAATAGTTAGTGTAATGAAGCATGAATGTTATGTTATGATGCATGATGTCATGATAAACCACAGGTATAGCAAACACAAGTATTGCAAACACAGTCAAATCACACAAAGCCCTTAGGTTTAAGGCTTGCATGAGGCCAAAGGTAATACCCTCTTGAAGTTAAGTTGGTTTCAAACATGTCCTAGAAAAGTAACCGGGTTCTAGAGGACCTCAATATCACTGACCATCCTCCATCGGTCATGGTTTCAGCTCACGCAATCTTTTCTTGCGGCCGAAATTATTTCGAGAGTATGGTCTCAATGAGTGTAGCATCGAGTATAAACCAGTTCTCAGCTCTACACCGAGGTCGGCTATCTCACTACTTTCTAATGGCCAAGTTGGGAGATTAAAGGTTCTAAGGTCAGTTGATGCTTAACGACACCACGCGGCGGCCCCGTATTCTCCTCGTTTCTCCACAAGGGATACCGGTACCAACCAAAGTGCCACACCAATGTAGCTACTGCTTCAACCGTATCGGTCTACACTGTACAGTTCCCTCACAGTCTATTTCTACTTACCTAAAAGGTATTCCCCAGATCCGGGTGTAGGATCTATAGTAACCCCAAACAAAACCCTTAAAAGTAAAGCATTCAAAGCAATCAAGAGAAGCAATTATGATGACCTAGGTCCTAAGGTATACCCCACTTATTACTTTCCCCAGCAGAGTCTCCAGTTCTGTGATACAGTGGCAGAACCGACTGTTTAATACTGGTTTGCATTTTGCGTTTTTTGTTTGCAAAATGTCGCGGTAAGCAAGAGTCGCCACCGACTTTTATTTCATCCATCTGGAAAGGAAAAAAGTACAGAAAAAAACCTTTTTCGAGATATTCTGAGTACGGGGGTAGATTATAGAAAGGGAAGGTGTTAGCACCCTTTCTATCCATGGTTTTCCATGGGCTCTTAGGTACTTGCTCATCTTTTTAAATTGCTTGTGTGTGTGCTTTGTTTTTGAAAATGTTTTACTTCGTGATAACCCTTGTATCAGTCCTCAAAGGTGTGACGAAGTTGTTTTTGAAAATTGTTTTGAAATGTGTAAGTGTGAAAAATTTTGATTTGAGCAAGTACCGACTAGCATCTACTTACTCGAAAAAGGATCGTTTCTATTCTTGTTCCCTTTAGACAGCGCTATCCTACTATTGAGAAATAGGTAGCACCGTTGTTGGAGTTTGTAAGGGTCAATTTGAAAGGGACGTGCGGTCACTAAAGCAATATTAGGACACCTTAGTAATAACCCTAGAGTCTTAAGATCTTTCGAGGCAACATTTTCTGAGGCAACATTCGAATGGGACAATTTGATCTTTTTAGACTGGAGGGCAACCACTAAGACACCCTATGCTTAATGATCGTTTACCGAAGGCAACCGAAGTGAGAGTATACCCTATGAGTGATATGTGCGAGTGATTAGTTTCAGTTATTTATCTTTGCACATTAGTGTTTTCTAACCGTATTAACTTGTCATACATTCTCGTCATGCAATCCTATTAGCATACATCTAGACAGTTAAATATTTGCAGAAATTAAAAATGCGAGAAAATAAATCTACGCTATTACAAGGCTTCGGGGAGGGGGATTAATTACATAGCCAAAAACCCGGGATTTAAATAGTAAATAAAACCCTAAATTAAACTATTACAAACCAGTGAGCAGTTACAAAAATATTGTCAAAATAAATAATAAGCGCGCAACGAATTAAATGCGAGATTATTAGGGTTTTGACCCTTGACTAAACCTATTTGCGATTGATTAAAAAAAGATGTGTTTGTCATGTTTTGTTATTTAAGAAAATAATGAAATAGTTAAATTAAAAAGAAAATCCTAAGTTCTAATTAATTTTAAATTAAGAAAAATAAATTAATTCAACCTAAAAACCTATTTTTGTATTTTATTTATTTGAGAAAAAAATAAAAGAATTAAATCAAGAACTTAACCTAATTTCTATTTGATTTTATTTATGAAAATAAATTAAAATTTCCCTAAGTTAAACTAAATTAAATTAATTTTGATAATAAAAAAAAACTAATTCTAATTTTTTTTTATGAATTCTTTTTTTATAAAAAAATGATTAATTTTGTGAATTAAAATAATTAAAAGAAATATTAAAAGAATTAAAAGAAAAGAAATAAAAACAAGTTAGAGATGGGCCTGATTGTTAGCAATTATGGGGGGTGCAGATCTGACTTTTGGGCCCAAACAATCCAAGCCTGTATTGACTATGCCTGATTCGGTGTGGCTGTTGACTTGAGGAATATGATAGACCTTCAATAGAAAGGCATTGGATCTGGCTAGCTGGACATCAAAGGATGGATGTTGAGGTTGCATGGTGAACATATGGGACAGTAGCGCACCTGATTATGTGAAGAAAAATAACATGAAATAAATGTTGGGACCTGGGGATCGAACCCAGGCCCTTATACTCAATTCCAGCGCTTGCTTGCCAACTGAGCCATGATGGTTAGTTGTAAATATGATAATAATAAAATATAATATTCAAAACAAGCTAATGGGTCAGCCAAACGCGCGAAATTTCAAACGGGCCAGTCCCACGCTGCCACGCCATCGTCTCCCTCACTGGCCTTTCATTTTAGAAAACCAAGCTTTTACCTACGGACGCTTTGTTGTAGGTACAGACCTGTTCATCTCAAAAATTGTATACAAGCAAGATAAATGACAAGTGCTGGTACCAATCAACTCATCTCATCCCCACGAGCATCATGGTACCAGAATCAAAGCCTAACTTTGCCTATATTGAAAAACCCTAAAACGAGTAAAGGAACTCTAACAATGGCATATCATGATTCCTGCACTGAAAATGCAATTAAGTGGTACCAATAGCTTGCAAATTCAATGATGAACAAGAATATATAATTAAAACATGCTAATGATGCGTAAATTGCAAAAATCGAATTTGAAAAATGTACCAAACCGTGTGAGTTGTAGAACGAGATTCTGAGTGCTTCAAGCCCTGGGAATGATTGAAACAGCTTCCTGGGATGTCTGGGAAGAGATTGGTGATCTTGGAATGCTCTGAAACGCCTTGTAGATTGAAAACCGATTCCCACTTTTTCTTGAATTTTTCAATTTTTTTCTTGGCTATGCACGACTTCTAACCTCTCTTTCTTGCCCTGGCTGCGTTCTCTATATGTACTAGAGTGAATTAGGGTTGTAAAAACCCCTAGTATCTTTACAATTTTTGAAGATTTGATTTGGTTTTCATGGTGTATGATATCCTTTCAAATTTGGCCTAATCATGCTCTTTTTGTACCAATTTCTATTGATTAGAATTGATCTTGCAAGCTCAGCATATCTTGGTTGCTAACCTGTCAAAAAAACAAATCAAATCATATCTTTGATAATTTTCATCATTTATTTGATTTAATTCACTTTTTAATTAATGAAAAATCAAAATAAATTGAAAAATGAAGAAAATAATTTGTGGATAAGTATTTGAGTCGTGGACCACATTATAATTGAGGTGCAAGCATAAAAAGTTGGGCCCATTTAGCAAAAAATGCAAATCGGAGCACATTTGACTTTTGGCAATTTTGCAAAAATGGTCAACTTGGCCAATGAACAACTCTCTCAATTTTGACCCTAGAGAGGTGTTCATGGACTTTTTAGAAATATTAGGATGTACTCTAAGCAACCCTTTTGGTCTCATCTCAATTTAGTCTTCCATGTTCATGTATGACGCTTTGACCCAAAAGGTGTTTTTTGTTGACTTTTCAAAAGGACCTATAATGTCAAAATTCATATCTTTCTGTGAGTGCATATTATGAACTTGGGAGCTGAATATGAATTGTAGGTAATTTCATCCTATTCAAAATGAGCTTTGGATGGGTCATTTCTGATAAAGTATGAGAAAGTTATGCTTGGTCAAAGTTGAGTTGACTTTTCCTACAAAACCCTAATTTAGCAACTTTTGGGTTTTGATGAATTGTGAGAAATCCTTGAGGAATCATGATCAACCTTTGATCAAATGATGAATAATACTTCAAAATTAGGATTTTGACCAAAAATCTTGAAGTTTGACTGTATGTGGGCCATAGTTGACTTTTGACCTAGCAAAGTCGATTTTCAAGCATTTGAGCAATTGACTGAGCAAACTTCTTCTGCAAGGCTTGAAACTTGACATGGATGATCTTGGGAACATATTAGGACAATGGTGAGCATTTCAGTCCTTTGTGGTTCATCCTTCTTGATGAGAATGGAAACCCTAATTTGAGATAAACTGCCTTATGAGAGAGTTTGTCTGGTCAACTCTTGAACTTCCTTGAGCAATTTGAGGACCTCACTTGCCATGTGTTGAGAAATATGGGAGGGAAAATTTTGGGGTACAACAGTATGCTTTTGCCAAAGCACTTGTTTTCTTATTTGTTTGCTATACCTTGCTTTCCTTAGGATCGCTTGATTAGGGTAGCTTGCGAGCTAGACATTAGGATTATAATCCATGCATGTCAACATAGGGTAGAGATTCCCCTTTTCATCCTCAACCTTATGATCAATCATTGTATGATTACACTAGGGCTAGAGATTAGGATAGTCTCCCTTAGTTGTTTTCTTTTCTTTGCATATTGCATCTTAAAATAAAAAACCTTCTTTTTCTTAGCAAATCATAAAACATCTCTAATGAACTTAAATCCTTATTCAAGGTTAAAAAAAATACAAAACAATCTAAATTATTTGTACGCCTTTTGGCTTTGTTTTAAACCTTGTTAAGTTGACGTATTACCACCTTTACCATGATATTTTTATATCTTTATATCGATGTTTCGCCATCGCATATGTTTGTTATCCTACTTTGATTTTTAATGTCATTGTTAGGTGTGATGTTTTACCATCTAAGTTTTGATGTATTGTCATCTTTGCCATGATATTTTACTATCTTTATGTTGATGTTTCGCCATCGCATATGTTTGTTATCCTACATTGATTTTCAAAATCATTGTTAGGTGTGATGTTTTGTCATCTAAATTTTGATGTATTGTCATATTTGCCTTGATATTTTGTTATCTTTTTGCCAATGCTTCGACATTGCACGTGTTTTTTATCCTACTTTGATTTTTGATATCATCGTTAGGTGAGATGTTTTATCATCTTATCCAATATTTTGCTATCATGCTGATATGTTATCATATTATCTGAGTTTGTGTTGCCATGTGATGTCTTGACGTCCTTGTTTTGATTTTTTACCATCGTTGCTGATGTTTTGTCGTCTTGATTATCGCTTTTGTCTTTTTAACTAAAAAACACAAACCAACCAAAATGTGTGAGCCAAACTACGGCTGCTCTGATTCCTTAAAAGGGATACGTAGGCATTGGGGTAGGGCCCAAACGAGCAGAACCTTTTATTTTCCCTACATTATTCTCTCTTTTCTTTTGCATGCATTCTCTCTTGCATCTTTTATTTTAGATTTTAAGCTTAGACATAGATTTTACACACCCTTTATATTAGAATAACAAGAGTGGATATCCTAGAGTACTATGGGCGTGTGGGGTGCTAATACCTTCCCCTCGCGTAACAGACTTCCTTACCCGTATCTCTTGGTCATTCGACCTTGATTTCACCCTTCACAGGTTTACTCGATGTTCACCTTTCCCTTTCAACGGGATAATAGACGTTCGATGACGACTTCATTGATTTTATATTTGATGACGGTTCGACCGGTTATTTCAGTTACACCAGATACCATGCAGCGGGATACACATCAACACAACACTCCTCAATAGTTTTCAGGAATAACATATTACACACAACCATTTAGGTGCAATTGAAAACATCCTAGGTTTGAAAATAAATCAAACCTAACATAGAAGCTCACCACCAAAGCTACACGCCTCAAAACAACACAAACAGATCCAATACACACCCTATCATGAACATTCCATCCTCCATTTCTAGGGATCGTTCAAACACAATATGAACTTTCCAAGTTCAAACAGCTTTTCAATAATAACCATCTTCCTTACCCATGACTAGAAAGTATCATCCCAGGATCTCACCCATAAACAGAACAAGACTCCTGCTTTGATACCAATTAAAATTCTAGTAGATTATAACTCAGATGTCCTATAGGATTTCGAGACATCTATTCTGACAGAAATAACATGGCAAGGCATAAACAATAAAAAATAGTACTGAAAAGCATAAACAACAAACCAAAATTATTTACCCAGTTCGGAGCAACTCTCCTACTCTGGGGGCATACCAAGCAAGGGGACAAATCCACTATGATAGTATCAATTCGAAGATAAACTCCCCCGTTTACAACTTCTCACTTAATAACTATCCTTCCTAGATTTCTATCTAAGACTAACCTAGATATGAGGCCCTCTTCAATCTCTCTTTAATCACAGACAGCGATTGCACAATAATAATTCTGAACAAACAGGAAGACACACTTCCATGACAATCTCTAGGCAAGAATCTTGACTAATACCACAACTTGGAGTTGCTTCAAATATTCCTCCAATAATAATATCAACTCATTACTTCACAGCTTTTGAGTGAGAACATGGTGACCATCTCACAACCCGAGTGGTTCATACATGCCAACTCTCCTAGAGAGTGGCTAAAGACTCAACCCTAATGATTACATCTTTTCAAAACATGGATGGTACCAAAACTAGGTTACAAACACTTCTATTCATAATATTTTCCCAACTGTATTTGGGCCTTCAACCACAGCTCATCGGCTGTTACAATTCTGCAGAAGATTCTGCATAACAATAGGTCTTCAATCAAATCTTCTTAATTTATCTCCATAATTATAAAGTGCATATTCTTCTTGATTATTATTTACCTATAAAATAGTGTCACATAGGTAATATAGTATCCTTAAAATATATTCTGTTTTTTGTGACTTAACAGAATGTAACAGTCAATTCAGCTCAGACGCGATGTCGTATGCTCCTTTATAGGACATCTGATTCGACATGTTGCTCTAGATGATGAAACTTCTCATCTCAATATGTCTCAACATAAGATATGACTTCTTGCACAACTTGTTCCTGTTAGAAATTTAGTACACCTTATTTAACACATTGTTGCTATATTAGTTTTACCAAATATAATGCCAATCACATATTTCATAGAATTAACACTTGAAATCAGTGGCACGTTGAACCAATATTCCACACCTAAAACATATTAGAGAAGTAGAAGCTTCTCCCCCACTTATTTCAATCTTGCTCCTGCTGACAAGCGGTTAGGAAACAAAAAGGAATGAGCATCGACAGTGTTTCACACATAAGTCACATGCTAGGGAACAATTATCATTACAAAAACTTGGCAAGATGGTCCGACCTACTCTAATATCACTATGTAACACCCTAAACTCACCACGCGCCAAATCATAATATAAATCAAGTATGGATCATACAAACACATTTAGGATGTCACTCATCATCAAACAACACGTGTTATGTAACACTTATCATTTACAATAAAACATTCAAGTACATCTATCATCGCATGTTCACCTTCACTTAGGGTATCATCGCAACAAAATTCATCAAATAAGCATGCTTCAGAATTATTAAGCCTCATAAAAATGCTTCATTTGAAATTAAAGCAAATATGGCAAATGCCTCTATAATCAAGATAACTCAAAATGTCGACAGTATAACATCCAACTCCCATTTAACAGAAACATAATAATTAAATAATGTTATACACCCGCCTAATGTTACAAAATCATAGCATTAAACTATTAGAAATGTGATAAACTAATGAAAGTAACTCCAAGAGATATTCCGTACTCACAACATCAAAATCTACTCCTAAGTATCTACAAGATGTCCATGGTGGACAACATCAAAGTAATGGGGGTGATAATTCACTTCAATAAATTAAATGGTATAAGCTACAAGGTAGAATACAACCTTCTACACATGTTCCACATCAATCTCATAATCATATTATCACACCCAATTCAACATCATACGTAATCATAATCAAGCATATAATTCATTTATGCAATGTGACTCATGACAACAACTCGACTCATATTCATGTGCTACCATTTATGGATAACACAAATCTATCATGCTCTCTGATCCTCACCATAGGATCATATTCCCTCTTGGAATTGGAGCACACCAAAAATCTCTACCACTACCATATGTAACACTTCACCAATTGCCACTAGAATCAGCTACTCACTCTCGATCCCCATCATAGGACCAGAGCATAACAAAACTAAATCGACGTTCGTACAACATGAATGCATGACTCAACAACATGCACTAAAACACATGCACATACGGCTCATCTTCTGACCGTGTCCAACACCAATAAGACCAACAATGTAATCATGATAGGAAAACATATCATCATGCAACAACATTTAATCACAACAAATATTATTGTAACATTCATCATCTGCACCACACAACATAATTCGTCATTTATCAATGAATGTATTAAACTGATCAAACTCATGGTTGATTATAAAGTTACACCAAAACAACATCAACCAGTAACCAAACAGTAGGCCAACAGTTAACAACTCAGAAAAACCGAAGACGAAAATTAATTCCACCAACTAGGCGAATTACGCCCTTACTGGCAGCATAATAAGTTGCCCACCACCATCTCACACCCGTAACCTACCTCAAACACCACGGTCTTCATCCCTATGATGATGTCCCAAAAAATTGGCCTGGGCAGCATGATGGGTTACCCGTCACAAGCGTGATGCCCGACAGTGCCTTCAAGGCCATGACGATTGGGTCACCATACCAATGATGCTCGTCATTGGTTTGCAAAATACAAAATTGCAATTCTGGTGTGGAGTTCAGTTCAGAACTCTAATTTTTATTCCAAGCATTCAAATCGATCAGAATACAATAGAGGATTCACATATTAACATCCATTAACCTATCCCTATAAATTAACATGCATAATCATCAATGATTTATCACTTTTATCATGATTCCAAAAACCTTTAAAACTCAATAATAGAGTATATTCCAACATAGAAAATCACAACATCATTCACCTAGCAGTTCATATGAATTCCATCATGAAAAATAGAATACAACATCAATTGATCGTCAAGTTTCATATTTATATCTAACCACAAAAAAACGTGCATAATCACACAAAACCTATTGGAGGTTAATGACACCTCATTCTACTTCTCATGCATATACCCATTAGAGAAGTAGTTCTTCCTCCTTACTTTTTTCTCCTAGCAGCAATACAAATTTTCTTGTTTGAATGTTCTTCCATCACTCTCTAACCTTCAAGTTCTTCCTTCTTCCTTTTCCTCTCTAAACTAATTTCACGTACTGTCAAAACCCTCTAAATCCAGGTTACCTCTTAATTTATATAATTAGGGTGTTCTTATTAAAATTATAATTCTCTCCTCCACTTAGGATTATTCTTACTCCTCCCCCCCCCCCCCCCCCCCCTCCTTTTATTCTCTTATTTTCCACTTTTGACTCAAATCCTCAATTTCCTCAATTTTATTAAATATATCAAATAAATTACTATTATTCTAATTATTAAAATAATTATAAATTAATTCTACCAACCTTTCACTCTCTCTTCACACTCCCACCTCAAGTACACACACTCACACTTAAGCTTCCTATTAATTTAATCTCAATAACATAATAATCAAATAAATCAAGCAAAAGTCACAAATAAATCAATTAAAATAATTTAATTAAAATGGTGTGTTACAACATTTAAGCTCATGGCCTCAATTCCAGAGTCAGAGCAGGCGACATTGGCATGGGGGAGGGGTCTGAAAAGTGACATAAGACTTGTGGCTATCACACTCATCCATGTGGCACTCTCTCCTCTTTACTTGCTTGTAATGTTTCATTTTATTATTGGAACACAATAATGGTTATACATTTAATTAATCTCTTCATTAATTAATATTTACAATAGTCCCTCAGTTGTTCTAATAATGACAAGACCAAGTCTAGAAAGGAAAAAAATACTAATAAACTTAAAGACCTTTCGATTTAAAATTGGCCTTAGTAAAGACAACACAAAATCTAATTGGAATTTTAGGTAGCAAAGCTTTGGACCTATTATTTATTATAATTAGATTAGTGTTAACTTACACACACTCTTTATGGTTCTTCAGATACATCTTTTTCCTAACATTATTTATGGTCATGTTCTTTTCCTGTCTCATGAATTTATCGTGAGAGAAACTCCAACTCTCACTTTGAGACAACTTCATCTCAAAATTCACATAGGTGAAGTTCATATTGTATCTAATTTACTTTAGATACATATTCTTAACATTGAATTTCATTAAGATTTTGAAATAAATCAAACCTCCA
Organism: Vicia faba; assembly: GCA_948472305.1. NCBI lineage: Eukaryota > Viridiplantae > Streptophyta > Magnoliopsida > Fabales > Fabaceae > Vicia > Vicia faba. Next base: position 322,499,984 of record OX451735.1, on the reverse strand, counting down.
AATGCAATAGTCAACATTATTTCATAATGTTGTACAGACATTCAAATCAACGGTTTATTGTTACCCCTTGAATGTAAGGTTAATATGTTCTTAACGTTAGATTGGGTTGATACAGTTGTTGGAACTTTTACTTAGGGAGTTTCAATCCCATACTTATCAAGGTAGTCTTTACTAAATCTTCATCAAGTGGTTTAGTAAATGGATCAACTAAATTATAGTCTTTAGTTATCCTATGCTTAATCAATTTCCTCACGAAAGAATGTCTAAGACCTATGTGCCTAGAATTTCTATTATACACTTCATTGTATGCTCTAGCTAAAGTATATTGACTATCACAATATATTAACACCTTTGAAACATTATCTTTAGCCAATGGAACTTCCAACAGAAGGTTCCTCAACCATTCGTCATCTTGACCAGTGGAAGCAAGAGTTGCAAACTCTGATTCCATAGTTGAGAGAGTGATACAAAAACATTTCTTGCTCTTCCGAGAAATCGCACCCCAGCTAGTGTAAATATCCACTGAGTTATATATTAGGATTTCCAACATTCAATATCTAACTTGCATCAATATATCCTTCCAATATAGCCGAAAACCTACAATAATGGAGGCCAAGATTTTTGGTTTTCAAAAGATAACCAAAAATCCTTGTGATATCCTTCCAATGCTCGCCATTTGGTTTTATAGTAAATCTACTCATTTTACTAACTGCAAATTCTATGTTGGGTCTAGTACATTTTGTCAAATACATTAGACAATTAATTACACTTGCATATTCCAATTGAGCCACAACTCTTCCATCATTATTTTGAAGCTTGACACTAGGATCAAATGGAGTATTCACTTCCTTAAAACACAAGTATTTGAACTTATCAAACACTTTCTCAATATAGTTTGTTTGATTAAGTTCATAATCCCCACTGTTTCGCTTTACTTTGATCCTAAAAAGTGTTAACTAGTCCAAGATCTATCATCTTGACTGTGAAAGTTAGAAACCTATTTGTTTCTAAAATTTTATTCATCTCATTGTTAATGATTAACATGTCATCAACATAGAGACAAAATAATATCACAATGCTCTCACACACTTTTATGAATAAACACTTGTCACAAGAAATAGGGAAAAATATATTTGAAAGTATGATAGAGTCAATATTTTGATGACATTGCTTTGATGCTTATTTTAATCCATACAAGGAATTGACAAGCTTGCACACCTTTTATTAATTACCAGGAAGCATATAACCTTTTGTTTGCTTCCTGAAATCGAGGCATATGTGTCAAAATAATCAACATCTTCCTTTTGTCTAAAACCATTGGCTACTAATCTATCCTTATACGTGTTTGGTGTACCAACACTATGATATTTCCTTCTAAACACCCACTTGCATCCAATGGTTCTTGATACTTTAGGTAGATCTACAAGCTCCCAAGTGTGATTTGATATTATTGAATCCATTTAGTCTTGGATATCATCCTTCCAAAAAGAGGAGTCCCTTGAACTTAATGCTTTCTTATAAGTCTTAAGATCATCTTCCACTAGAAGTATAATAGGAATCATACGAAAAAAACTCTTACCATTTCCTTCTACTAGATAAAAAATAAGTCGAGAATCAATTTAATTCAGTCTTAGATTATGATCGTTTCGGACTCTCTTGTTTGTCCTAAGCTTATGTTGTGTTTCTATTAGAACAAGATTTGGTTCTGCAATATTATCTCTGAGTTTTGATGATAACAAATAATTATGTTTGAATGAATAATTTTGGTACTCTAATGTTTGTTATTTTTGAGTATCTAGAAAACAGGTTCTACTTTTGATGAATGGCGTGGCCAAGACATTAGAAGAGAATAAGTACCGCTTCTACGCTACACAAGTTCTGATGAACAGTAGAAAAACACTCCAGAAGGCTCTGAAGTGTAGGCTCTGATATGAAGTCTAAAGAAACCAGTCAGAAGATCTGAAGACAGAAGTTTCTACTGAAGTCCAGATGCTGAAGACTCATGTTTCTGAAGACAAAGGGTTCTCAAGACCGAGTGCTGAAGACTCTGAAGATGCAATTCTGAAGTCTTTGAAGACTTAAAGTTCTAAAGACCCAAGGTTCTAAAAAAGGTTCTCAAGACCAAGTGCTGAAGACTCTGAAGACGCGGTTCTGAAGACTCTGAAGACGCAGTTCTGAAGACTCTGAAGACATGAAGTTATGATGACCTTGTGTTATGTTCTCTCTTCTAAGATCATGCTCGCAGAAGCCTATGAAGTACAGAAGAAAAGAAGATAACAGTAACGTGGTACAATAGTACATGGTACAATAAAAAATGTTTCATTCCACTACCATGAAGGATGGATGCGTTGCACGATCTTTTCCTCCATCTAATTTAAGCCGCCAAAGTTTATGGAAATCCCAAGAGTACCCCTCAACGGATATATTATTTTATTGGCTAGATATAGGCTTGAAGGCTATGAGAGAAAGCATCTAATTCATTGTTCATATACGCACTAAGCATATTGTTAATAGCTTTATATTTCTCTAGTCTTTGTTCTTAAAATCAGTTTACTATTTAGCTTGTGTAGAAGCATTTTATTGTAAATAAATTATTTCTCAAACAATTGTTTGATTGTTCCTTGAGAGACCAGTTTGGTCAGATTTCTTGATAAGTCTAAGACTTGTGTGTCTTAGAGATTGTATTGTTAGTCATATACAGTTGGTGTGTGAAAGTGTAATAATCTATTTGATTATTGGATTAAGACCTCGCTGGAGAGAGGTGAAATCACATTGGCGGGTGGACTAGACTAGCTTGATAGTTTTCAAGTGAACTAGTATACACATTGTTGTTCTTTACATCTTGCGTCTTATCACTAGTATCACTAAGTGATGTTATTTGTTTCTAAGCGAAAGGGATTTTAAAAGAAAATTTTTAAGTTAAAAATACAATTCAAACTTCCCCTTTCTTGTGTTTTTCACAGCTTTAGTTTCAACAATTCGTGAAGAACTTTTGGGTTGTGTTTCAATAATCAACGGAGAATCTTCCTCATGAGGTTCTTCATTTTGTTGGAATATCATATTCCTTATCCTTCATGACAGGGCTCTCGCAGAATTTCGTATCTCAGAATTCAGTAATTACATTATACTCCAAATTCAAAAGTCTATATGCTTTATTGCTAGGTGCATAGCCTGCAAAAGCACATTGATCCTTCGAGGACCCAACTTAATCCTTTCATGATCCATGTTATTATAATAAGCTACACACCCCCACACTCTAAAATAATCGATATTTGGTGCTTTTACTTTCCATGCCTCATATGGATAAATATCGATTTCTTCAAAAGAATTATATTCATCATATGATAAGTAGATAATAAAGCTTCACCCCATAAATTAAATGAAAATTCATAATGCATTAACATGAAATTTATCATTTTTTGATAATGTCATATTCTTTCTTTCGGCTAGACCATTTTGTTGTAGTATGCGAGGTGCGAAGCAATCATGTATATACCATGTTCTACACAATATGCAACAAACTCCGTAGAAAAATGTTCACTATCCATATCACTCATAAGGACTTTGATACTTCTACTTAATTAATTTTCTACTACAGCTTTACAAATTTTTAATGCATTAAAGGCTCATATTTATGCTTTAAAACATATACATGTTTGAATATAGAGTAATCTTCAATAAAAATAATGAAATACCTATTTCCCCATGAGTTAACATCCCATTAAATTCACATAAATCCAAATGTACAAGATCAAGCAAGTTAGTATGTCTTTCTATATTATAGAAATATTTCTTAATCATTTTCCATTTAACACATATTTTACATTTTTACTACCTTCCTCCTCAACATGAAGTTTGAACTTGAGTGTCTTCCAAGTTTCCTTATCGATTGGTAGTCTGTTTAGAGATTATCGAGACAATCATATTGTGTGTTCAGAATGTGTCCTCAGCACAATAATTCACCCTCCTTTCATTTCTTGCATTCTACCTTGAGTTCCTCCGAATCATTGTCTTGCAGTTCTGGACTTAGTACCAATTCAACATCCAAGACATAGAAGATATTCAAGGCCTTCAAAGATCTTTTTTTTTTCAACGAGTGAAACTTGCCCCATCGAAGCGGTTTAACTTCATAAAGTCTTGGTTCATCACTTTGATGCTTAAAACAGAAACTTCGATTGTCATTATATGAGATACTATTAGACTGTTAGAAATTAATTCTAAGTTAAATAGACCAAGAATAAAATTATGCATATGAACACTTTCCTAACACTATTTCAAACGATCTCTAAATCATCTTAGAGTCTACAAACATGAATACTCGAGATAATTTAGTCTATTTCAATTTTACTTAAAACAAATAAAAACTCTACCCTCTGAGAATATATTTTCTATGAACAAAACTTAACCACAAAATCCTACCCCCACTGCTGAAAACACCATCATCATTTCTCCTGACGTCACACCACCCATATCTCCAAAACTTCCAACACCTAACTCACCAATGCTTTCACCTCCTCAATCTTCAGAACATACCCTCAATCCATCTCATAAACCATCTAAAACTCTTGAACCATCAGCAACACCTGAACCATCTGATAATCCTAACCAAACAGAAACACCTGAACAAGTAGAAACTCCTGAACCAACTGACTTTCTGAAAACTGTAGTTGATTTTAAATCCCTAAAATTTCTGAAAAATAAAACCAACAAAAAGGTTGTTCCCAAACCTGTCCAGCCAGATGTAAATATATGTTTTCAGAATTTTTTAACAGAAGTACAAGCTTAGATAGATCTGCTGAAGGCAGACTGCACCAGCAACGTGAACCCAGCAGCAACAGATCTTTTGTGGGAAACGTTCAGAAGAACATTAGATGCTGAATCACTGAAATTGCAAGACATATGACATTCTCAAGTGCTTGAGAATTTCTCCAAACATATGCATGCCTTACAATCAGAACTTGTTGATACTTGGGACAAGAAGTCTACTCTGCTGATTGCCAATGCTCCTACTGATCAAATGGACATTTCAGAAGATGAGTCTGAAGATGCCTCTGAAGATTCAAATCCTCTGGCAATAACTTTGTTTAATCAACCTTCTGCTAAAGCTGCACCAGAAGGTGTGCCAACTCTTATGGTTGATCTGGGCACTCTTCTCTCAAATATTGTTCGTTCTGACTCAGCTGCATCTACTCCAAAGGCTATATCTGCTGAAGCTACTTCATCCTCTGCTCCTACTTCACTGGTTATGGATACTCTGAATGAGCTTAAGAAGGAAAATGAAGCTATTCATAAGCGCTTGGACGAGCAGGATGAGACAAACAAGGAAATCAGAAACTGGATGATGAAGCAAGAGGAATCTTTATCTGAAATCAAGAATCTTCTTTTGTCTCTTGTTTCTAGAAAATCTTAAGTGTCATTTTGTTTCTTGTTTTATTGTTTTGTTTTATACCTCTGAATCTTTTTATTAAAACCTTTACGCTTTTTAATTCTTTTTATACTTTTTGATTATGACAAAAAGGGGGAGAAAATGAGTATTTTAGTCTAATCTCTGATTAACAGTTATGGGACTAAGTCTCAAACATTACTAACAAAATACAAAGATTTCCTTCTCTGTTTAAAAGATTTTTGCAGATATCACTAAACTCTGGAAGTTTAATCATCTGAACATTATCTTCAAAAGACTTGTTGAAGATATCCTAAAAGAAAAATCTCAAAGCTCTGGAAAAAAATCTCAGGAAGTTTTTCTTATACATCTTTTTTTTTCAGAAGAAGAAATATTTATTTCAGGGGGAGATTCTTATCTCTTGTTCAATTTTTTTCTCAAAATCTGAATATTTTTGTCATCATCAAAAAGGGGGAGATTGTTAGAACAAGATTGGTTCTAATCATATCTCAGATTTTTTATGATAACAATAAAATATATTTTATATAATTGATACTCTGATGAGCATATTTTTTTGTTTCAGATAATGTTCTGACTGAAGTATTTTCTAAAGTGAAAATCACTTTACGTGTTGAGTTGAATAAAAATGAAGAAGTTCTTTGATGAAAGAACTACTTATTTTGTGCAAGTTCTAATGTTGACTCTGATAAGAAACTATTTAATGCATCTTCTAATCCTAGCAAGTTTCCATGCAAACTCTGTTCAGAAGTATTTTGCAAGCAAGCTCTGATGAGAAGTTATTTGCAAGCAAATTCTGAAGCAAGTTGTGAAGCAAGTTCTGAAAGAATAAAGAAATAAACAAGTCTTGTCAAGTTTCAGGAAACATGCTCTGACAGTGCCGTTTATTCATTTAATGCAAAGACGGCTAAAGAACTCAAGTGTCTCTATGCTAGTTCGTTGGAAAAAGAAATATTGCAAGCAAACACGCAAACATTAATTGCTCCTCACTTTTGAAGGCAGTAATGGTCGTCTTCCTCATGCTATAAATAGAAGATCATTTATTGCAAGCCAACTACTTAACAACTCAACAAAACCAAAGAAACATCTTACGTGAAAATTATTCTGCTGCTCACAAATTATTTTGTTATTTTCACAAGTGCTAAACTTATCTTAGTGATAAATCACAGTTTATGATATAGCTTTCTAAGAAGTAATTTGTTTCACTATTGTAAAGATTTAATTCTTGTATTTGTTCCTTGAGAGACCAAGTTTGGTCAGATTTCTCAAGAAGGCTGAGGACTAGTTTGAGTCTTAGTGGGGTTAGTCACTTGTAAGTTTACTTGTGCTTTGTATTGTTAGTCACAACAGTTTGGTTATGTGATTGTAATCTGTTTGATTATAGTGAATTAAGTCCTTGTTGAGAAAGGCGAAATCACCTTGGCGGGTGGACTGGAGTAGTTTGAGTTCAAACGAACCAGGATAAAAATAATGGTGTCTTTCCATTATTGTTGAGCTAGTAAGAAAAAGAAAAAGGAAAAACTTATTGAATCTCCCCTTCTAAGTGTTTTCTCACCCTTCAGAATTCTCATTCCAAATTAAGCAAACAGATTAATACAATCATGAATTAAGCAAACACGATATAAAACGCGATTTAACGACAGCGACGTAAATAACGATTAAAGATTAGGAATACAATCATACGAATGTAATCAAGACATTCCATGAAATAACAGATTAAGCAAATGCAATTTCATAAAATAGAATTGAAAGAGAAACGAAATTGGATTGATAAGTTAGAAACCTCAAAGCATTGGAAACGATTACAGTAGATCAACTCTGGATGATTAGTTCTTCATTCAAGCGTAAAAGAAAAATGTATTTTTTCTGAATAATGAAAAGGTGAAAAATAAAATTACTGTAGCGGCTGCTAGGTATAGCAAGGACAAGGATTCAGTTCATAACCCAACTGGGTCGAAAATATAACCCAGGCCCAAAACAAATTACCCAAAACTTAAATATAAAATGCTGCAACTTCAATAAATTTTATGGCCCTGCTAAATTCTGATTCATCTCTTAACTTCTGAATTAAAATCATAGCTCTTTCTCTTAGCTTTCCAACGACTAGTAACACGCCTCATTCCGACTCCCGTAGCTCAAGTTATGAATTTATTTGTGCAGACTGCTAATGCTGAAAATAAAGTGCGAAAATCAAATAAGAGTAGAAATAAACTAAAATAGAAAAACACTATAAAATACAAAAATAAGCTAAACAAACCATGGAAATGCATAAGTATAATCATGGAAGAATGTGCATCAAAATGCACTGATCACACACCTTTTATTAATTACCAGGAAGCATATAACCTTTTGTTTGCTTCCTGCAATAGAGGCATATGTGTCAAAATAATCAACATCTTCCTTTTGTCTAAAACCATTAGCTACTAATCTATCCTTATACATGTTTGGTGTACCAACACTATGGTATTTCATTCTAAACACCCACTTGCATCCAATGGTTCTTGATACTTTAGGTAGATCTACAAGATCCCAAGTGTGATTTGACATTATTGAATCCATTTAGTCTTGGATATTATCCTTCCAAAAGGAGGAGTCCCTTGAACTTAATGCTTCCTTATAATTTTTAAGATCATCTTCCACTAGAAGTATAATAGGAATCATACGGAAAAAAACTCTTACCATTTCCTTCTACTAGATAAAAAATAAGTCGAGAATCGATTTAATTCAGTCTTAGATTCTGATCGTTTCGGACTCTCTTGTTTGTCCTAAGCTTATGTTGCGTTTCTGTTAGAACAAGATTTGGTTATGCAATATCATCTCTGAGTTTTGATGATAATAAATAAGCATGTTTGGATGAACAATTTTGGTACTCTAATGTTTGTTATTTTTTAGTATCTAGCAAACAGGTTTTGCTTTTGATGAATGGTGTGGCCAAGACATTAGAAGAGAATAAGTACCGCTTCTACGCTACACAAGTTATGATGAACAGTAGCAAAACACTCCAGAAGGTTGTGAAGTGTAAGCTCTGATATGAAGTCTAAAGAAACCAGTCAGAAGATCTGAAGACAGAAGTTTCTACTAAAGTCCAGATGCTGAAGACTCATGTTTCTGAAGACCAAGGGTTCTCAAGACCAAGTGCTAAAGACTTTGAAGATGCAATTCTGAAGTCTCTGAAGATTTGAAGTTTTAAAGACCCAAGGTTCTAAAAAAGGTTCTCAAGACCAAGTGCTGAAGACTCTAAAGACGTAGTTCTGAAGACTCTGAAGACTTGAAGTTCTGATGACCTTGTGTTATGTTCTCTCTTCTAAGTTCATGCTCGCAAAAGTCTATGAAGTACAGAAGAAAAGAAGATAACAGTAACGTGGTACAATAGTACATGGTACATGGTACAATAAAAAAACGTTTCATTCCACTACCATGAAGGACAGACGCGTTGCACGATTTTTTCCTCCATGTGATTTAAGCCGCCAAAGTTTATGGAAATCCCAAGAGTACCCCTCAACGGATATATTATTTTATTGGATACATATAGGCTTGAAGACTATGAGAGAAAGAAGCTAATTCATTATTCATATACGCATTAAGCATATTGTTAATAGCTTTCATATTTCTCTAGTCTTTGTTCGTAAAATCAGTTTACTATTTAGCTTGTGTAGAAGCATTTTATTGTAAATAAATTATTTCTCAGACAATTGTTTGATTGTTCCTTGAGAGGCCTGTTTGGTCAGATTTCTTGAGAAGTCTAAGACTTGTGTGTCTTAGAGATTGTATTGTTAGTCATATACAGTTGGTGTGCGCAAGTGTAATAATCTATTTGATTATTGGATTAAGACCTCACTGGAGAGAGGTGAAATCACATTGGCGGGTGGCCTAGACTAGCTTGATAGTTTTCAAGTGAACTAGTATACACATTGTTGTTCTTTACATCTTGCGTCTTATCACTATTATCACTAAGTGAAATTATTTGTTTCTAAGCGAAAGGGATTTTAAAAGAAAATTTTTAAGTTAAAAACCCAATTCAAACCCCTCCTTTCTTATGTTTTTCACAACTTTAGTTTCAACAATTCGTGAAGAACTTTCGGGTTGTGTTTCAATAATCAACGGAGAATCTTCCTCATGAGGCTCTTCATTTGTGGGAATCTCATATTCCTTATCCTTCATGACAGAGCTCTCGCAGAATTCCGTATCTCGGAATTCAGTAATTATATTATACTCCAAATTCAAAAGTCTATATGCTTTATTGCTAGGTGCATAGCCTGTAAAAGCACATTGATCCTTCGAGGACCCAACTTAATACTTTCATGATCCATGTTATTACAATAAGCTACACACCCTCACACTCTAAAATAACCGATATTTGGTGTTTTGACTTTCCATGCCTCATATGGATAAATATCGATTTCTTTAAAAGAATTATATTCATCATATGATAAGTAGATAATAAAGCTTCACCCCATAAATTAAATGAAAATTCAGAATGCATTAACATGAAATTTATCATTTTTTGATAATGTCATATTCTTTCTTTCGGCTAGACCATTTTGTTATGGTATACGAGGTGCGGAACAATCATGTATATACCATGTTCTACACAATATGCAACAAACTCCGTAGAAAAATATTCACTATCCATATCACTCCTAAGGACTTTGATACTTCTACTTAATTAATTTTCTACTACCGCTTTACAAATTTTTAATGCATTAAAGACATCATATTTATGCTTTAAAACATATACATGTTTGAATCTAGAGTAATCGTCAATAAAAATAATGAAATACTTATTTCCCCATGAGTTAACATCCCATTAAATTCACACAAATCCAAATGTACAAGATCAAGCAAGTTAGTATGTCTTTCTACACTATGGAAATATTTCTTAATTATTTTCCATTTAACACATATTTTACATTTTTACTACCTTCCTCCTCAACACGAAATTTAAACTCGAGTGTCTTTCAAATTTCCTTGTCGATTGGTAGTCTATTTAGAGATTGTTGAGACGATCATATTGTGTGTTCAGAATGTGTCCTCAGCACAATAATTCACCCTCCTTTCATTTCTTGCATTCTACCTTGAGTTCCTTCGAATCATTGTCTTACAGTTCTAGACTTAGTACCAATTCAACATCCAAGACATAGAAGATCTTCAAGGCCTTCAAAGATCATTTTTTTCCAGCGAGTGAAACTTGCCCCATCGAAACAGTTTAACTTCACAAAGTCTTGGTTCATCACTTTAATGTTTAAAATAGAAATCTCGATTGCCATTATATGAGATACTATTAGACTGTTAGAAATTAATTCTAAGTTAAATAGACCAAGAATAAAATTATGCATATGAACACTTTCCTAACACTATTTCAAACGATCTCTAAATCATCTTAGAGTCTACAAACATGAATACTCGAGATAATTTAATCTATTTCAATTTTACTTAAAACAAATAAAAACTCGAATATAGAAGAAAAAAAGTCTAAAATTAAACACTAAAGAAGAGAGTTCAATTGCATTATTTTTCTTAATCTGAAGTAAACTATTTATAGACTAAATAGTGATTTCATAAGATCACAATCATTGATAAAAACACCCTTCTTTTCACTAAGTATTTCAACTCTTTTCATTAAGTGTTAGCAACTATTTGGAATTAATTTTTTTTTTAAGATTTTCTTACAAAATCATGAGTGCACATCACTGTGTATTATCAAATCATGAATTGCAACACTTAAAATATGTCACATCTTAATTTTTAACAATTTTAAATTTAAGGGATGAACCAAAATTAGAAGAGAGAAATATAAATAAAGTGATCAATTTCGTAAATAACTAAATAAAAAGGACAAAAATTATCATTAATTCTAAGAAATTAATTTGAATTTACTAAAAAGATTTCTCAACAATAATGAATAATAAAAAGGTTAAATTTGTTTTTGCTTTATGCTATTTGAGTGAATTCTAATTTTTTTAATAGTTTTTTAAAGATTCTTAATTTTTTTAAATAGTTGATTTTATAAAAAAAAAATCTTTAATACTCATAAATTCGGTTGGATAGTGATATCTTTAATGTAAATAAATTTAAAATAAATTAATATCAAAATATGGCATACTATTGAATATCATTATTTAGTTAGATAAAAATACCAATTTCCAACTCAATTCAAGATTATCGAAAATTTATGTGGAAGAAAACTTGTAACATGTAAGTAAAGGTTAAAAAGTGATGGTGATGCTAGTTTAAAATAAGAAAATTGTAGAGTAGTTGTTGAAACCACGGGGTGAGAATTTGGTTCTAGTGCTGAACAACTAACTAATGATGATCGTTGAATTTGAAGAAAACTTTTTGACACAAGGATAATGTTGGTGTTCCAAATCAAAACTTGAGACTTTTCTCAAGGTTTGAAATCTTGATTTAATAGTATTAAATATGTTACATCACCTAATTTGTAAGGATGTAAAAATATAGAAAAATTATAGAACTGGAAAACGTAATTTATTGTGTGGACTTTCTGTGCCATAAATATCACTAACATTTTAAGGATATTCTGTTTGATATATTTTGGTGAGTCAGAATATCTTTTAAAAAAGATACATTGTGAAATTATTTTGCTAATCCACATGAGAAGATCAACAAATACTCTGGTATATAAAAGGATAGGATGAAAATATGTTTATGTGAATTTGATTTAAGTTTTTTTATTGGTGAGATTGAAGACCTAATATTTTATTGTGGGACAAATAATTCTAAAAAATATTTTGTAATTAAATATGAAAAAAAATGTGTTTTGAGTTTTGATAATCTAACATATTTTTATACTATTTATTTTTGGATGCTTTTGATTTTCTAATACTTAAAACATTTGATTTTTTATAAAGAGTTAAAAAATTTATAAATAACAATGTTGTGTTTCTTACATTTATAAATTTTTTTTTTTAAATTGATTTTTCTATAAAAAATGATTATCTAATTTTTACCCGTTCACTCTTTTGAATTAAATATGTTTTTAATTATTATAAAATTATTAAATTTAATTTTTGGTTTCTATAATTTTTTCGTATTTTATGTCTTGTTACACCTTTTAACAATTATTATTAAAAATATGTTTAGAAGGTTATAAAAAAAATTTTAAAATAAAATTTTAAAATTTGATTTTTAGATCGAGTTATTTATTATTTTATAATTTTTATTTTAAAATTTAAAATTTTATATTTAATTTTTATTATTTTTAAAATTTTAACATTTAATAAATAAATAATTTATAGTATTTTAAATATATATAAAAAAATTCAAAAATTCAAAAATTTAAAGATAATTAAACAATTTTAAAAATTTTAAAAAATAACATAGATTAAAATTGTATGAACTAAAATATGTTATTTTTTTTATAAAAATTAAAATTGAAATTTGTGATATTTATAGATTAAAATATATTTAATTCTATTTATTATTTCGGGATAAATTTGGTTTTATGAATTTGATTGAAACTTAGCTTCCTTTGTTATAAAAGTATGCGTGCATATTACAGTAATTCAGAAAAACAGCACTGTCAGACAGTTGTTTTTAATAGTAAAAGTTATGTTGGAATTTTCTTCATTTTAATTGACCTATTGAACAATTAACCAATTCACTTTTATTTAATTTACCTATTCCAACAAGGGAAAGGACAAGAAGAAGATTCTAGGCGCTATAGATTCGAGATGTTTCTTTATGCATTTTCAGAAAATGACCTCAGCATACAAAATTATGAATTTGTATGTTTAATCCACCATTAAAATTTGCTTACTTTCAATTTTCATTTATAATACATTTTATATTTTTGTAAAAAGTTACAAAATAAAACCTATTTTTATGAGTTACAATATTATAAATGACTAAAATTTCAATTATTTAAGAATTAAACTTAAAAATTCGTAATTTTAAAAAATTAAAAGATGTTTAATCGTATAAGTAATAAAATAATATAGTTTCCTTTACCATAATATTCTTTAATAAATATTGACCCGATCTTGAATGTAAACAAACAACAATAAAAAAATATACTCTATCCATTTTAAAATAAATATTTAAAAAAATTTCACATAAATTAAAAAATATAATTATATTATTATAAAATATTATACTTTTATTAAATTAATCTTATTAATTTTTAAAAATAGTGTGTAAAATAATAATTATAAGATATAATTGAAACAATTATTATTATTATCACTGTATTAAAAAATAAGAATGATATTTATTTTAAATATTTTTTTTTAAAACGGCGTTCACTTTTTGAAACAAAGAGAGTACTATTTAAAAATAGTTGAAAACATAAGAATATAAAAAAAATCAAAAAAAAAAATAAATAATTAATTATGACATAAATTTAAAATAATGACATTAAATATATTTTTTTTCTGATTATATCTAAGATCCAGTACTTTTTTATTGTTTACATTTGAACAACAAAACCAGTCTGTCATACTCCACTAAAACAATATTTATCGAGTAAAAATAAATAATTAAAATAATAATGAATATTATGTGTATGAATGAATTTAATTAGTTATAAGAATGCATTATTTTGATAGGGATATTCATTAGATTGTAAGTGAATTAGAAAAAGTCAATTAAATTGATAATTCAAATTATATTAAATTAAAGTAAAATTATTTTTTGGTTTGGTTCTAAAATCAAATTGAATCAATGAAAACTAATATAATTCAATTCAATTCAATTAATGAATTGAATCAATTGATATAATTAATTATATTTTAAATTTTTTATTTTATCTATCATTAAGTTCAAATTTTATATCGATGCAACCATTATCTATCTTTGTTTTCACTTCCTTTCTTTCATCAAAATCTATATCTAGAACTAAACTCCAAAACATAGAAAGTAGAAACAATGAGTCACAAAAATTTGTTTTCATTGAACTGCTTCTCTCGCTGTCGGCCACAACCGTTGTTCTCTCTACTATTGTTCTGATATGTTATGACTGCATTCTTCTTATCCAAGTTCTCTTATTTAATTTTCATTTTTTTAACCTTTTCTTCTTCTTCTTCAACAAAATCCTTGTAGTTTTGTTACAAAATAGTTTTGAGATGTGTTTGAAGTGTGAAACATGTTAATTAATGTGCAATTTATTGTGTTCAATTTGTTAAATTTGTAAATTCATTCACAACCTTTTGATGCTAAGTGTCAACTTTTTTATTTGATAGTGAACTTATTTCATAATGTAATGAAAATCATGTCATTATTTCGTATGAATTAAGAGCAACTTGTAATTTATTTATTAAAAAAATAGAGCATAAAATAAATTACATGAAATGTATTATTTTAGAAAATAATAACATAAAATACACTGAAAAACGTGATAGTAGATGAATATAATATTTAAAAAAAAACATTATAAAATATTAATCGAACTAAAGTAAACCAAACCGATTAGTTTGGTTCTGTTCCATTTTAAAAAAATATTAAAAACCAAACCAAACCAAATCAATGGAAATATCATTGATTCAGATTTTTTTACCAAAAAATGGTCCAAATTAAACTGATTACACCCATAATACTCACTATCCATCTTCAATGGTGTATGTATAAATCAATATTTAAAAACCGGACCGGAGATCGAACCCGTGAAACTTCTAATTTAAGGTTTAATTGGTTAAACCTACGGTCGAACTAATAATATAAAACTAAAACTAAATTTGATAGATATGCCACACATAATCATGTTTACAACTTAATAAAATAAATATTTTAAGAATTCATTACAAATTTAATACAACAATATCGATAATATATATAATAACACAACATAGTTATACACTTTATTTCAATCTTTATTTAAGAATAATTTAAACAAATTAAAATAATTCAAACCAAAATTAACATAATAACTAATATAATGTTCAAATAATTAAAAATACTTAAATTAAATAAGATAGAATACTAAAAATAAACAATATAATATTTTAATTTTTGATAATGACGTATTAAACTTTTTAAAAAATGTATAAAAAAAAGATCTATTCGATGATTTTTTGAACCGGACAGTTTTACAAAATTGACTCCAGTTCTTTGGTTCGATTGGTTTTTAACGATTCAATTTGGTTTTTCCGGTTTTGATCCACTAGCGGTTTTAAAAGGTTGAACTAACCGTATTCATCTTTTGTTCCTAGTCCAACCGATTGAACCGACCGGTTCAGTCCGATTTTAAAAACATTAGTATAAATAGGATTAAAAGATTCATTTTGTAACGAACTGATATTGATTCTCATTAGTATAACAGAAAATATTGGAGCAACAATGTTATTTTCAATTTCACTTTATGTTCAATCTTGCACGGTTCTTGCTAATTGTATGTATATCACATGAGATTCAATATGGTATTAGAAGATTTTCTACTCAAATCTTGTGTTTTCTCTTCATTTCGCAAGCTTTGTTTTTTTCGTTTCCGTAATTTCATTCGATCTTTTTTCAAGATCTCTTGTTTGTCACCATAGAAAATCCTCAGTAGAATTTATTCTACATTCACCATTCGAATAAATTGGATCTTGTTCTCGTCTCACATCTTTTAATGGAGGAAAATTATCAATTGTGGTGTCGTACAATGCTCATCGCTTTCAGTGAGAAGAACGAAATTGGATTTATCAATGGCTTATTTTCGCAACCTCTTGATGGTGATCCTCAATATCTGGTCTGGCATATGAACGATATCATTGTTGCATCATGGCTCCTATATTTTGTTTCCAAGGAACTCACGGCCAACATCATATATTCTTCCACCGCGGGGACGATCTGGAAAGATCTTTGGGGGCATTTTCTCCAGAATAACGACCCTCATTTATTTCAGCTATGCAAAGATTTCATCATCTATACTTAACGAATTCTTTCTGTTGGGGATTATTACACCAAGATCAAGGGACTTTAGGAGGAATTAGCTGAATTTTTCCCAATTCACTATTGTGTTTATGGCGGTGTTGCTCCCTTGACCGATCAGATAAATTATGAGTATGTCTTAACCTTCTTGTTAGGTTTAAATGAAAGTTTCGATTAGATTTGCAGTCATATTCTTCTCATAGATCCTATGTATTCCATTAGTTGTATTTTCTATTTTGTCATTCAAGAAGAGAAACAAAATGTGATAAATGTTATTACTAGTGATAGTTCTAAAACTCTAGCTTATACTGTAAGAGATACTAATGCTTCCAAATCCAATATTGGGAAGAAATATAGACCTATATGCTTTCGCTATGGTGTCATTGGTCATATCAAAGACATATACTTCAAAATTCATGGTTATCTGCCAAGTTATAGAAAGGAAAAACCTATTGCTATTAAAAAATCTATTAATGGTGTTCACATGGACACCAGTGCTCATGAAACTCCACTAAATAATAGGTTGTATCAATAACTCATTACTTACATTCAGGGTCAGATGGCTGATAAATCTACTCTTGGATTATCTACTATTGAAGGTGACATTGTTGGTATGGTTTTTGCTTCCGTGCATCATAATGAATATCATGTAACCACTACATGGATAGTTTACTCAAGAGCCGCATTGAATATAGTTCATTCCTTGCATATGTTTAGTTAATATAAGTCTATTTCTAATAAGTTTATGACCTTACCTAATAATTCCAAAGTACTAGTTTATGCAATAGGAATCATTTCTATAAATTCTACATGGATTATACACAATGTTCTATATATTTCTAACTTCAGAGTTAATCTTTTATCAGTTGGACAATTGTTACAACCTTTCCTTTTGTCTATCATGTTTACTAATTCTAGGTTTATGATTTATTACACTCATACAGGGGTGGTGATTGGCACGAGTGAATTTGATCATGGACTTTACTCCCTAAAAGCTTAAAGTGAATATTCATATGCTCAACTTTATTTACATTCCAATAAGAATACCTTTGATGTAACAAATTTTAATTTTGTGTAATACTTTTTTTCTATTTAGACTTGGCATGATAGGATAGGCCATTTACCTGACTAGGTATTGAAAACTATTCATAATAAAATCCATGTTTTGTTTTCATTGAATTTTTCATCTAGTGAACCTTGTCAAATTTTTCTTCTAGCAAAATTTCTATGTTTACCTTTTATTTATAATAACAATCATATTGCATTTTCTTTTGATCTATATCATTGTGATGTGTGGGATCCTTTTTTAAAAACCTACCTATGATGTTTAACAATGTTTCTTTACTATAGTTGGTGATAGTTGAAGGTATACATGAATCCACTTATAAAAACTTAGTTTAACACAATTATCAAGGGAATTTGGAGTGACAATTCCAGAGAATCACAATTGAATAATTTTTTTGTAAGTTGAAGTGACAATCCACTAGTTTTCATGTCTTCACAGGCCTCAGCAAAATTCAGCGGTAGAAAGGAAACACCAACATCTTATATATGTGGCTAGAGCTTTGTTGTTCCAATCTGAAGTTCTTTTACAATTTTGGGGTGATTTCATTAACATAAATTCTTAATTAATAAATATGACTCATTCTCTAGGCTTGGAAAATAAATTCCTTATGAATTGGTATATGGTAAGCTTTCTGATTATGCATCTTTAAAGGTTTTTGGGTGCTTGTATTTTGCAGCCTCATTTCCTCGTTCACCAATTGAATTAACAAAATAATAATTTAATCATCAAACTGAATAGAGACTCAATTCTTATATTTTCCAAATGTTTTGTAAACTTTCCATTCTTCCAAATACACCTTCATTTTTCCAACCTATTCCTTCAATTATCTCACCAAAACCCAAAATCTTTTCTCATGTATCATCACCATTCTCTCACAACAGATCTCTAATCTCTTCAAACACAAACCAATTCTACAACTTCTACAAAACCAAGACAATGTAATTTATCCCTCTTCCCAAATTCCTTATCTTTAATTAAAACTTCACTCACAACCATAACCTCATCATTTTCCACTAAATCAATCATCTCACCAACCACCAAGTTCTATTGTTTCCGTACTGAAGTATTTAGTCATTTCACAATCCCTTCCATCAACACTGCCAGTCGTAACATTCTCCAAATCTCCTAACAAACCTAACTCTTCTCTCGATGCTGAATGGATCTCCTCCCATACCACTTGCTACTCCACCTCTGATGAAACTAGAGACACAATAGATGACGCATGTGGCTATGACAACCTTCCCTGAGACGGTTTTTAATTCAAGTCAACATAAGACAAAACATGTTAAAAATTGAAAATGAGTGATGACGGGAAAAAAATTGATCGAAGACAAAGACAAAATTGATTGAAGGATGAGATGAAAATGATTGAATATGAAAACAAATATATTGAAAATGAAGGCAAAATCTATTGAAGAATGAGATGTGTACTTGTCAAAAAGTACAACAATGCATGTTACCCCTGCAAGGGCAAGGGAACTTAGAGGCCTTAGTAAGTGTATAACAAATTATGGGGGCAAGGGCTTGCCCACATTGGTGAAAGCTTTAAGAAATTGTGTTTATAAGGATACTATGTATATGTGTCAGGTGCTTAGGTATAAGCATATGAATCAGGATATGTCCTTTTCTCCCCTCGGGGGAGAAGTATTTATAGAGTTATTTTGGGCCTAGAATTTAGGAAATCCTCAAGGGCGGAAAACGCTTCCCCCTGATTAGGGGAGACTGTTGACTACCTATTTTTCAGGTAGTCATGGTGTGACTCCTTCTCATATAATTGATAAGAGATAACAATATTGCACACATCAACTATCTCGAGGGCGAGCCCCCATATTCCGTGGAGATATCGCTTAGGCAAAATTACTCTAGGCAGGAGGGACCTAGGAGCCTCCCTCATTTGGGACCCTCACAGATATAACACTACAAGATGAAAATGATTGAAGACGGAAATAAATGTTGACAAAAAACAGAATTGATTGAAGAAATCAATTCAAGGTTGAGACGAAAACTATTGAAAATGAAAGTGATTCTTCTATTAGGGTTTGGATGAAAATGTTTTGGGGGAGAAAGAAGAACAAGTTTTTAAAGGTTTATGAATTTTACAATTTTTAATAACTTAAAACTAATTTGATTAATTATTTAAGTTATTATTAATATTATTAATATTAAGAAAATAAATTTAATATGGATGAAACATTATAATAAAAAAAAAGAGTAGCAATAATTTCAATCATTTGGTAATGACACATCATCCAGATAAGAGTCATGTCATTAAAATTTTGTTCCAAAATTATAGGGGACTAAAATGGAAAGACCAAAACTGAAAGAAAAAAAAAAGAGAATCAAAGTTGCAATTAAGCCTTTAAAAAATACAAAATGTTGTTGTTGATCATCGAACACATAATAAGTACAACTTTTTCTCTCACGTGAAAATTCGATTGAAGAGAAAAGTAACACATTGTCTATGACACCTTTTATTGCCTCGTCCACCAATCAGAGATAAAGAATTTTTTCTAATTGAGATGAAAAATTTCCCTCGTTTGTCTTAGCTATGCAAATGTTTCATCATCTATACTTAACAAGCTCTTTTTGTTGGGGATTATTACAAAAAGATCAAGGGACTTTGGGAGGAATTACTTGATTTTCGCCCAATTCACTATTGTGTTTATGGAAGTGTTGCTCCTTTGGCCGATCACATAAACTGTGAGTATGTCTTAACCTTCTTTTTAGGTTTAAATGAAAGTTTCAATTAGATTTGCAGTAATATTCTTCTCATAGATCCTCTACATTCCATTAGTTGTGTTTTCTATTTTGTCATTCAAGAAGGGAAACAAAGAGTGAAAAATGTTATTACTAGTGATAATTCTGAAACTCTAACTTATTCTGTAAGTGATACTAATGCTTCCAAATCCAATATTGGGAAGAAAGATAGACCTATATGCTCTCACTATAATGTCACTAGTAATGTCAAATACAAATGCTTCAAAATTCATGGCTATTCGCCAAGTTATAGAAAGGGAAAACCTATTACTAATCAAAAATCTATTAATGATGTTCACATGGACACCAGTGCTAATGACACTCCACTTAATACCAAGCAGTATCAACAACTCATTACTTACATATAAGATCGGATGGTTGGTAAATCTACACTTGGATTCTCTACTATTCAAGGTGACATTGTTGGTATTATTTTTTCTTTCTCGCATCATAATGAATACCCTTTAACCAGTACACGGATAGTTGACTCAATAGCCACATCGAATATAGTCCATTCCTTGCATATGTTTAGTTCATATAAGTCTCTTTCTAATAAGTTTGTGACCTTACCTAATAATGCCAAAGTACTAGTTTATGCAATGGGCACTAGTTCTATAAATTCTATATTAATTTTATACAAAGTTCTATATATTCCCAACTTTAGAGTTAATATTTTATCTATTGGATAATCGTTACAACGTTTCCTTTTGTTTGTCATCTTTAATAATTATAGGTTCATGATTTATGACACTCATAAAGGGGTTGTGATTGGCACGAGTGAATTTTCACACGACCTTTACTTCCTCAGAGCTTAAAGTGAGTCTTCATATGCTCAACTTTGATGTAACAAACTTTAATTTTGTTAATACCATTTTCTATTTCTACTTCGCATGATAGGGTAGGCAATTTATCTGACTATGTATTGAAAACTATTCATAATAAAACCCATGTTTTGTTTCCATTGAATTTTTCATCTAGTGAACCTTGTCAAATTTTTCTTCTAGCAAAATTTCATCATTTACCTTTTATTTCTAATAAAAATCATATTTCATTTCCTTTTAGTCTATATAATTGTGATGTGTGGGGTCCTTTTAAAAAACCTACCTACGATGGTTATCAATATTTCTTGACTATAGTTGATGATAGTTCATGGTATACATGAATTCACTTATAAAAACTCAATTTAAAATAATTATCAAGGGAATTTGAAGTGACAATTCCATAGAATCACAATTGACTAATCTTTTGTATGCTGAAGGGACAATCTACTAGTTTTCATAGCCTCACAAGCCTCAGCGTAATTCGATGGTAGAAAGGAAACACCGACATCTTCTGAATGTGGCTAGAGCTTTGTTGTTCCAGTCCGAAGTTCTTTTACCATTTTGGATTGATTGCATTAACACAACTTCTTACTTAATAAATATGACACATCTCTAGGCTTGGACAACAAATCCCTTATGATACTTCTTTAAGGGTTCTTGGGTGCTTGTGTCTTGCTGACTTAGTTCCTGATTCAAAAATTGAATTAACAAAATAATAATTCAGTCATCAAACAAAATAAAGACTCAATTCTTGTATTTTCCAAATGTCTTGTAAACTTTCCCTTCTTACCAATACACCTTCATTATTCCAACTTGTTCCTTCAATTATCTCACCAAAACCCCAAAATTTTCTCCTCTATCATCACCATTCTCTCACAACAGATCTTCAATTTCTTTAAACACAAACCATTTCCACACCTTCTACAAAACCAAGACAACATAATTTATCCCTCTCCCAAAATTCCTTAACTTTAATAAGAACTTCACTCACAACCATAACCCCCCTCATTTTCATCCAAATCAATCATTTGATCAACTACCTAGTTCAGTTGTTTTCATATTGAAGTATTTGATCTTTTCCCAATCCCTTCCACCAATACCGTCAGTCGTTTCATTCTCCAAATTTCCTAACGAACCCACGTCTTCTCTTGCCGTCAAATGGCTCTCTTCACACACAGATTACTACTTCACCTCCAATGATATCTGAGACACATTGGACGACGCATGTGGCTAGGACGACCTGCCCCTGATGGCTTTTAATTCAAGTCAACATAAGACAAAACATGTTAAAAATTAAAAACAATTGAAGACGAAAATAAAACTGATTGATGACAAAGGAGAAATTTATTGAAGGATGAGACAAATATGATTGAAGATGAATAAATAGATTGAAAACGAAGTCAAAATCGATTGAAGGATGAGATATGTATTGGTCAAAAAGTACAGGAGTACATGTTACCACTGCAAGGGCAATAGCACTCAAATGTCTTAGTAGGTGTATAACAAATAGTGGTGGTTAGGGCTTGCTCACAGAGGTGAGAAGTTCTATACTTTGGTGTTTATATGGAAGCTTTATATATGTGTCAGGTGCTTAAGTATAAACATATGAATTAGGATATGTCCTTTTCTCCCCTTGGGGAGAAGTATTTATAAAGGTATTTTGGGCCTAGGGTTTAGGTAATCCTCAGGGGCAGTAACCGCTCTCTCATGATTAAGGGAGATTGTTGACTACTTATTTCTCAGGGAGTCATGGCGTGACTCCTTCTCATATAACTGATAAGAGATAACGATACTGCACATGTCAGTTTTCCCGAGAGCAAGTCCCCATATTTTGTGGAGATGTCACTTGGGCGACATTACTATAGGCAGGGACCCAAGAGTCACTCTCATTTGGGACCCTCACAAATATAACACTACAAGATGAAAATGATTGAAGACGAAAATAAATGTTGATGGAAAAGAAAATTGATGGAAGAAATCAATTGAAGGGTGAGAAGAAAACTATTGAAAAAGAAAATAATGCTTATATTTAAGTTTGTAAGAACATGTTTTAGAGTAGAACAAAGAATAAGTTTTTAAAAGTTTATGAACTTTACAATTTTTAGTATATTAATTATTTAAATTATTATTAATATTATAATAACAAAATGAGTTAGAATAATTTCATTAATTTGGTAATGACACGTCATTCAGATAAGAGGCATGTCATTAAAATTTTGTTCCAAATATTATAGGGACTAAAATCATGAAAAAACTTTAAAAAATAAAAATAAAAAACTTAAATTTTAAAATGGGAGGATCAAATCTAAAAGGAAAAAAAAAATCAAAAAGTTATAATTAAACCTTTAAAAAAATACAAAAATATTACTGCTGATAATCGAACACGTAACTAGTATAATTTTTTTTATCACATAGAAAATTCAATTGAGGAGAAAAGTAATACACTTTCCATGACACCCTTTATTTCCAGATTGATGTGCTATCGACGCGGTGAGATTGTTCCTTCATATTTGTACCAGCTCATAGTGCTACAGAAAATCCGACAACACCTATCAGGTTCGTGTGTGATACTATTGCCTCTTATATTGGTCGATTGTTGATACCAAATTACATAGCATAAGAATTAGAACATAATGATGCATCATATCAAATAGTCAACGTTCCATGCACAAAAAGTACATATGATCTTGGTCCATCTCCTACATATGAAGTTTATAATGTTTTCTGCTTCACCAAGCATAGGAAAATAAATTACAAACAATTAGTTGCAGATAGTATCTTATTTACTATTATAACTAATTCATGCTGATGAGACAACTAGTATCATTTATTGTTATAATCTTGAAACCTTTGAAATATTTGCTCATTGTGAAAGAATAAGTAGTAGAATTCTGTATAGAAATCCCCTGAGCTTATGTTGGTATTTGTTTTTGTCTTGTGGTTATTTTTCCACCTCAATTGGTCTTGATAAAGTAATTGCAGTGATCTTGATTTGGGCATCATTATGATGTATATAGGTTGCAGTGAGTGTTCATGGATCATCAAAGGATACTTCGTTTGGACTCTGCATGCATTGTTATTGACAAATGCTAATGGAGTTGATTTTTATCATTGCCTTTTTATTGCTAAAAGACGTGCTGTTATACAAGAGGAAATATCTTTGTTCCTTAGTTACAGATTATTGTATATTTCAAACACATTTTTTAACACCTATCAGAGCATATGCTGCGGAACTCAGATATTACCATACAACACACGTTTACCAGGTGTAAGATGATGATAATTAGAGTTGTGCTAGGATTTTGAGTTATGCTGGTTCTTCATTTTTGTTTTTCTGGTACATAATTTTCCCATATCAAAAAAAGTTTGTCTTACAACAACAGTGTCTCATATCTCAAACTTATTCGGTGTAAACGATTAATTCCATTTTTGTTAGAACTATTGATTTATATTTATACTAATTTTTATATTTTTTATTAACAATTAATTATCTTTCTAATTTGTTTAAATATAATAAGAATTCAATTTTGGAAAGGGAAAAGGTTTATTTAATATTCTATCAAGTTGGGCTCGTTAGTTTAATCAACCAAATGGCCCAATGAGTTGTTAAGAGGCTAATGTCGAGTTTGGTTTTGAATTTAATTAGGTTAAGTTATTATTATTATTGGGTCGTTGATTGAACTCAACATGTGTGTCTAGTTGTCTTGTTTTTGTATTATTATTGTTATTTTACATTATTATTATTATTATTACATATTATTTGTTTAATTTTATTATTATTTGAATTATTCATTTTATTATTATTTATTATTTAAAGTTTTTGTTTCGTTGACTAAGTCAATAAGGGTTTGGAAACCCTAATTAAGTGATGCGCTCAGGGTGGATAACCTCTACCCTAAGAAACACAAAAGCCTGAATTCAAATGCGTTTTGAATCAATCAAAGGAAGATTTAATTTTAGTTAATTCTGATATGAATATAATTACATAATAGGTCCAAATACATATAATACAAACCGTAATTCTAATTTCAATCCAAATCTGACCTAAATCTAAAACAAATATTACAAATTAAATCTTTTTGGAATCAATCAACTTCTATGTTGATTTGTAACAACAAATCAACATAACTATATTTCCTAATTGACCAAAACCTTAACACTATAAATTCATAACCCTAAGACCTAATTTGGAGGAGGGAAAAAGAAATGGAGACCGAGACTTGGAGATTGGAGAAAAGAAATTGAAAAAGTTGATGCTCAATTGCCCTGAATCCATCACCTTCAAACCTTTGTACTTGAAACAGAAAAAAGAAAGGGGATTAGAGAATTCAGAAGAGAAAATTAAAGGATAATATGACCAGTGTCACTGCAAGAGAGATAAACGCGAAAAACACTTAGCTTAGGGTTTATAATTATTGTTATGATTGTTAAAAGTTGCATGATTGGTGTTTAATTTGTGGTGTTTCTGGGAAATTTAGGGCTTAGGGTTAGGGTTCATCAGGCTAGCGTTAGGGTTCTTTCACAAGAGGGTTAGGGTTCATCCCAATCCATGTTTCTGTGCTAGATTCATAAGGGTTGGGGTTTATATTCATCAGGTTTTAGGGTTCGTAGGGTTAGGATTTAAACTCATAGGGTTCATGTGGTTTTCCATAAATAGATGAAGTTCTTGGAGGACAAACATCTGAGATGGCGACCTCAACGGCCTCCACGGTGGCTAAAGGTTAGGGTTCGTCCCAGGGTTAGGGTTCTTCCTAGGGTTCTCCAGCTTGAATGAAGATCTGGGTTTGGTTTGAAGCTTCCAGTTGATCCTCAACCGAAAAGCTAGAGACTGGTGGTGGTTCATGGTGGTTTAGGAGGGTGGAGCAATTTCCGGTGGGGGAAATCGAGAGAGATCTAAGGTTTGGATAGTGAGAGGGAGGGAATGGCTAGAGAGAGACAGAGAAAGGAGAAAAAATGAACAAATGTGGGGAAAGATGAATAAATAATCCCTTTGTTTACTCCATGCGCTCTTCTATGCCATGTACCTTAGTCAACATTTAATTTCAAACCCCTTGTTCTTTATACTTTTGATCAACGCCCCAAGGTTAACTCCTGGGGGTCATTGATCATAATTGAATGTTCTAGATTTTGTTGTCACACCATAACACCATAGTCTCGTCCACACCAAAATTAGAAGGACCCAAATTAATTGTTGTGGGCTTAAGCCTTATCTATCCACACCCCTTCTTTTACTACGTCAACACATATTTATACCCCTCTGCATTTGGGCTCTAAACTTGATCCTGGGCATGTCCCTTTACTATCCACACACCCCTTTATTACTGCACTGAACAAGATTACACCCCCTTTGTTTTATTAATAAATTTAATTTAATTTATTTATTTATCCATTACATTTATTTATTTTGAACATTTTTCTCTCTATATCATTTTTTCAATTTTTGCAATAAAATAACATTTTGTATTATTATAAATATATAATTTATTTTTGATCAATAAATATTATGATTATAATATTATTATTATTTTCAAAAAGAGGATTGTGGATTTACTTTCAAATTAAGCTTCGAACTACGTCTACTACTACACAAATTTCAAACACAGACGAATTTCAAAGGATCGTTTGAAAATATTTACACAATCCTATGAACCATACGAACTACCAAATGGACTTTGATTTCTTCGTAAGAGGATACGTAGGCACACGGTCAAAATCAATGTGAGTCTCTTAATTAAAAAATTAAATACTTTCTTATACATATGGAAGCAATAACTTTTAAATAGAAAATTCCTTATTTACCCTGAAACCTGGAAGTGGATCCCCTTGAGAACAAGGGAGATAAAGGGTGCCTAACACCTTCCCACTATCTAACCAACTCACGAACTTAGAATCTCTAAACCAAATTAGGGTTATCCGTTCTTTTCCGTTCTTAGGGAAAAAAAGTAGTGGTGGCGACTCGTATTTTTTGCCGGTTACGACATCTGGTGACTCTGCTGGAGACACAACCCTATGATTAGAGTTTTCCCTTCCTTTTAGGTCTAGGTTTTTTTGGGTTATTTCTACTTATGACACGTCTTTTGTTTCCATATTTATTTGTTCATTTGTTTATTTATTGTTATTTTATTTATCATATATATATATATATATATATATATATATATATATATATATATATATATATATATATATATATATATATATATATATATATATATGTTGGAAGCGGTATAGCGGCAAGCAACAAAAGTTTTGGAAATATTTATCTGAGAATTTATCGTATCCACAGAGATTAGTTATTGAATTTTCCTTCAAAAAATCATTTGTTAATGAGTTTGGGGATTAAATGGGTTTGTTTGTAAGGAAAGGGTAAAAACTATTGACAAAAAAATAAATACATTAAATAGAAAGGAGAACCTAACAGGCAGGAATTTACACTACTCGTCACAAAATTAAACCTATTAATCAGTTGCACTCAACCTACTGTACTCGTCAAAATCATCACATATACCACGAGATGTACCCACGACGAAGGTTATGTCTAACGCCAAGTCACGAGACCAACCGTGTTACTCTATCGGCAATGTCTTGCGCGCTACAACAACACAGAGGCATTAAGCTTTAGCACACAAAGTGAATATTAGCTCTAAATATATCTCTAGAATCTAGAAACTAATAGATATCCATCCTTAATCAAGATTTGTGAGGTATATGTCTATAATAACCTAAATCCAAACATAAAGCAAAAATATCAAAGAAGACATCAAGATTGATTTGTAAAGCAAGCTTTATACAACACCATGTTCAACAAATATATATATATATATATATATATATATATATATATATATATATATATATATATATATATATATATATATATATATATATATATATATATATATATATATATATATATATATATATATATATATATATATATATATATATATATATATATATATATATATATATATATATATATATATATATATATATATATATATATATATATATATATATATATATATATATATATATATATATATATATATATATATATATATATATATATATATATATTCAAAGTAAATATAAAAACATACCCAACAAATAAATAAATACATAGAGAAGAAATGGAGAAAAACCAAACATCTCACATACTGTCAGCGCCGATTGATGAGAAGTCCGACTCCGGATCATCAAGATGCAAGTTTCAGTGTTGTTTTATAGCTTCTCAAGACCAAAAATGGAGGTTTGATGAATTGAGACCAAAAATACCCAAAACATAACCTTAAAAATGTGTTTTTGGCCCTAAATACGCATTTCTGACTGTCCAGGATCGCCCGACGACCAAAAAGCATCACCCGGCGAAAAATGACAGCAAGTTGAAAAACCAGCACAACATTATGCACTGTTTCATCCATAACTTTTGAACCGTAACTCTGATTTGTGCCCAGTTCGAAGCATTTGAAATATTATTCGATGCCCCTTCTAACAATGAAAAAATATCAACCAAATTGATGATTTCTTATTCTTTGATTTTGAGTCTTATTCGTTGACGAGTTGCTTAAAATTCCGCGTTTGAAGTCGTGTCTTCGACACTTTACTACTCATACTCCAAATACGCATCAATACGTATAAAATGAATAGAAAAACATAAAACGGTACACTGTACACAAAAACACAATTAAACATAAACTAAATGAATTTACACAAAAGTCATGATTATTCAACAATATTAACAAACAAAAAGTCGATAAGTGCAACAAAAAATATATACAAAAATAGCTACAATTTGCACTTATCAAACTCTCCCCAACTTAAATTTTTTTGTCCTCAAACAAAGCCAAACAACTAAAAGAACCAAAAGTAATCAACCAAAATTTCATGAATTAACAAGTTTTGAGAATGGAATACAAATGCAAAGGTTCAAATAAAAAACGATACACACGAAGAAACATACTTACCACTAAACTACGACAATAACATAAACATGAAACAAATGCTAAATACAAATAATATGAAAAACATTCTAAAACAATACTTGGTCACAAATGAATCACACCTAGCAAACATAATCATCGGTAGATGAAAAACACACAAAAATGGGGTATTTTCACTCATCCAACAATCTTGCAAACAATAGACTAAATTATGCATTCATCCAAAATTTTACATTGAAAATATAAATGCAATAATCTCAAGGGCTTTTCAAAGTTGTAATGTGGCTTGGTTAACAAACAAGTGATAAGTCCTAAAGCTAATCGAAACAAAAACTTGGTTAAACCTAAGAGAGTAATTACTTCCACAAAGTTTCAAACAATATAATTTCAATCAAAATTCTTCTTCATCACAAGTTTCACACCAACACACATCACTTATTAACACAACGTTATTCTATACTCTTTTTTTGTTTTTATTTTTTCAATGCTTTTTCAATTTTTCTCTTTCTTTTTCTATCTTTTCTATAACACTTTTTTTTCTTCTTTTCTTTTTCTTTTTTTTTCAACCACATAGAAATCACAACATAAGCACATAAGTATTCCTCTCCCCAACTTGAATTTAACCATCATCATAATGTGAATACTCCCTACTTTCTAAGGTAAGGTAAAAATTCAACTATAAATTATAGCTAAGGGTTCAAGAAAACAAGGAATCAATATCCATACAAAAAGGGAGACTAAACACTCATAGACAAGCATTTAGAAAATACAACATGGATATTGACAAAAAGCTCAAAGGGGTTACTAATGATCACACACTCACAAGGTGAATTGACTATTTGGCTAGGTAGTTATACTCAAAATAGAACAAAAAAGGCCTTGATCACTTTCTTGAATTCATACAATCAACACAAAATAAAAGATTAAGCATAATAAAATCCAGTTAAAACAAGAATTGTGGCCTCTAGCATATGTGAACAATGGAAAGCTACCTCACAAAAAGGGTGAGAACTAAAGTGATTCATAAATGAACAAGTATACAAAAGAATGAATGGAATAAAAATTGTAAAAAGCCTAAGTATCATGAATATGCTAAAGTATAGAAAGCGATAAACACATACCTCGAACGTGTACAAAACTTTAACAAAATCATTACCACGCATTCGCAAGTCGAAACGATCAAACTTGACAAATCACCTCAATATTTTACAAGTTACCAGATCAAAACTTGAGTCCAAACACCAACAAAAGAATTAGAAAAATAATACTCCTACAAAATTTCAATGTACAAAATTTACAATATATGCAATGAAGAAAACTCCTCAAGCTAAACACGACAAGCTTTCGGAAAACATAAATTGACATAACAAAACAAATACAAATAACAATATGAAAATCAGGTGAAAATGAATTAACAAGTCAAAAAGTGAATATTTGAAATTCAGAACATTTCCTTGTCTCAACTTGTTAAAACACAAATCACCACACACATAAATAAATACAAACAAACATGCTTGTTTTAAGTTGTAAGCTCGATGTTATACCCCAAAATTTGCCCTCCCATATTCTTCAAGAAATTGCCAAGCCAAGTCACAAAATTCCCCAAGGGTTGCACAGTCCAACTGTCTCCTATACAGTCAAAACTAGGGTTTGTGTTCTGACCAAGAAAAGGTAGTTTTCAAAGGCCCAATCAAGTCTCACATGCCTACAAATATGGTCAAGCATCCTCATATCAAGTTTCAAGGTATTCAGCTCAAAATTGCACAGTCAAAACCCTAAATTGCACTACAGTCAACTGTAGGGGCAAAATGGTCATTTGGCAGTCAAAAGTTCAAATTTTTTGTCAACATATCATTTTGAAGCCACAAACATCATTTGATCAATGCTTGATCATGATTCTCAAAATTTGGCTCAGAAAATCATCAAGATGCAAAAGTTTCCTTATTTGGACAGCTGAAAAAGTCAACTGAAATTGACCAGGGCATAACTTTCACATGGATTATCAGAAAAATTCCATCCAAAGCTCATTTTGAAGATAAAGACATTTCCTACAACTCATCTTCATACTTCAAGTCCAAGAAATGCTCTCACAAAAAGTTATCAATTTCAACATTATAGGTCATTTTCAAAAGTCAACAAAAAGGGACTTTAAGTCAAAGGCCATAACTTGAGATTGGAAAATCGAAATGACATGGGACCAAAGGCATTGGTTAAAGGACTCAAAGACCTTTCCAAAATGTCCAAGAACATGAGAAAATCTTAAAAATTGAGCAAGTTATGCATTGGAGAAGTTGGGAAAATTTTGTGAAATGGCAAAAGTCAACTATCCTTGAAACTTCAATTTTTGACAAAAGGGCCCACTTTCTTCCACTTGATTCAGCCTTGTCATGCCACACACGTGTCCCATGATTAATTTCAAGATCAAAAATTGATTTTTCTATTTTATTTAATTTTTGATAATTTAATTCATTTTAAATCTTTAAAAATTCAAATAAAATTTAAAAATCAATGGAATAGTGTCATTTGAATTGGAATAGCTTCCATATATCATGTGCCAGCTCACAAACTCATGCTAGGGTTAGGTTGTACACCAAGTCTTGGTTTTGCTTAAAAAAAGGAAAGTTTGTTAATGGTGAAAGACCTAAGACTAATTCTCTCATGGGCATGGATCAAGGCCAGCTAATGACTTAATTCCCTTCCCTCATAAGTGCTGAGTCAAAAACCTAATGCCAACACACTAAATGCTGCGCTCAAAGACCATAGAAAAAACTTGAAAAATTCTCCAAAAAACTCAAAACTGAAATCATTGCTAGAGGAGGATTCAAAGCACAAAACCTATTCCAAAAGCTTCCTTGGCAATTCCTGAACACATTCCAATCCAAAACATCCATCAACACGCCCTGAATTGGTACCATGGATTCAAACAGTTTCAAGAAAAATACATGATCGTGTTCCATGTTTAAGGCATTTTCATTGTTTTTTTTTTGATGCATTCATACTAATAAATGTATTCTGAAGCTAACCATGTAATCTAATTTTGTTTTCGTGCCATATATGGATGTTTGCCATTGTTAACTTTTAGGGTTCGTAAAGCTTGGAATTAGGGCTTTTCAATTGAAGAAAAATTAGTTTTCAAGACTTAGACCATTGGATAGAGCAGACTCAGACGATCATAAACATATGCTCGCGCCCAATTTATGAGCGTGCTACACCTAATCGCTATTTTCTAGTATATGGTCTTAGGCCACGCTATGAAAACCGTTGCCTAATATTTTTATCTTTCAGGGATGATGAAGAAGATGAGTCGTGGCACACGTTGACTGGCTTATTCAAAATTGGCGCGCGTTGCCCACTAACATTTTGTTTTCTTTTTATAATGTTTGTTAATTGTTATATAGTAAAAGTAATGCAAGCGCTTCAGTGGCAGACACATCCCTTTGCAATGTCCAAGACCTGGGTTCGAGTCCCAGGTCTGTGTAACTTTCAATATTATTTTTTAATATTAGTTCCTATGCAGGCACAACATTGTGGATCACCATACGCTCATCATCTCAAACCATCCACGCGTCTAGCACATTCAAATCAAAGGCCAGGATTCAACGAACACGCTGCACCCCCAGTCAACAAGCCACATAATGCATGGAAAGGTCAACGAATTGCAAGCTTATTGGGCCAGCTTCTTGGATCACACCTCACAATTGGGACTGAACCCCCCACTGGTTTGCAATTTCCCATTTTTTGTCTTTCTTATTTTTAATTGTTATCTTATTTTCTTTATTATTTTTAATTTGATTAATTATTTTACAAAATACAAAAAAAGGCTTAAAAATCAGAAAAGGCAAAATATAATAAATAATTTTTATTTTAATATTTTTCTTGTAAATAAATTAGCATGTAAATAAATTTAGTATTAAATAGGTTTTAATTTTAATTCTTTTTAATAACTAAAAATCCAAAAATATAGCATTAGGTTTAATAACTTTTTATTCCTTTTAATTTTCCTTTTTTTTTGCCATAATATTTGTGATTTATTTATTTTCATAATTAAACTTGTAAACTAATTAGGGTTGCATTTAGGTTAAATTTTAATACTTTCATAATAAACTTAAAAATAATTAGAACTAGGTTTAACATTTCATTTTGGTTTTTAATTAATTCTTTTTTTATTAAATCTCAAAAAACACAAAAATACTAAAAAACATTTTCTTTTAATTCTTAATTTTAATTCCTTATTAATAATATTTTGCAAAAGGGTCCAACGCCCTCGTTCATAATTTATTTTATTCGCACATTTGTTTTATTTCGCTTAATTCATTATGTATCTCTCCCGAAGCATTGTAACTTAAACTTCTCGCACTTTTATTTCTTTTGCTTTATTTACTTTCCGTCAAATCGGGTCCGGTTTAATTTTGGCGATGTGGACCCGCGCCATTTGTAATAGCTTAGATTTACTTTTTCCCGCAAAACTTTTAACTGTTAACCAAGCATGAAAGAATGAATGACCATAATAAAATCAAGCGTAGAACACCAATAACATGAACAAGACAAATATCAATGAAAACAACACACGAACCGCACACACCACCCCTAGGGTACGCCTCACTGTTGCCTTTCGAAAGGTGATCGTCGAGTAGAGGACGTCTTAGTAAGTCCTCATGATCCGGGAACCTGGCATGAGGGTAGCTTCTAAGGTGTCTTCCCATTGCTCCGGTGATCACCATGTCCCTACAAACTCGAATTGACCTGAACACCTCCAACGGTGGTGCTACCTACCTCTCAATGGTGGGATGGCACTACTTTAAAGGACTTTTACACAGACGAATTCCTTAGGGTAGGTAGGTTCTCAAGGATACTTGCTCTAATTTCAAACAAAAATACTTTTCACACCAACACATTTTCAAAAGCTTTCAAAACAAACTTTTCAAACACTCTGACGTACGAGTCGAACTGAAATTTTTTTCAAAAGAAACTTTTTTAAACCCACATTGAAAAGCAAACAAACAATTTTGAAAACACATTGAGCGAGTATCTAAGAGCCCATGGATAACCATGGATAGAAAGGGTGCTAACACCTTCCCTTTCTATAACCTACCTCCCGAACCGAGAGCAATCTCTTTAAAGGAATTTTTCTGTGCTTTTGTCCTTTCCATTTGGAGAAAATAAAAGACGGTGGCGACTCTTGCTTCCGCGACATTTCGCGAACCAGCTTTAAAACAGTCAGTTCCAGATCCACCGATTACAGAACTGGCGACTCTGCTGGGGAATTAAACTTAAAGTGAGGTATACCTTAGGGCTAGGTCATAACTATGTTTTCAATTGTCTTCTTTGCTTGCTTTATTATTGTGGGTTGCTTGGGAGTTCTATAGATCCTAACCCGGATCTGGGGATACCTTTCTTAGAAAGTAGCAACAAGGCTGTGAGGGAACTGTGCGGGGTATACCGACATGGTTGAAACAGTCTGCTACGTTGATGTGGCACTTTGGTGTGTACCGGTAACCCTTGAGTTCAGTCAAGGAGAGTACGGGGCCTCCGCGTGGTGTCGTGAAGCATCAACAGACCTTAGGAACCTTAATTGAACTATCTTGGCCTCTTTAGGGTAGTGAGATAACTGACTTTGGTGCAGTCCGAGGTTGGTTGATACTCGATACTACGCTCAATTGAGGGTTGCTTTCCTGGAATATTTCGGTCGCCAGTTCAGTGGCTAAATCGAAACGATGAACAATGAAAGCAATCCCGTGATATTGGGAACCTTAGAACCCGGTTACTTTGATTAGGACAGGTTGAGCCCACCAACTTCAAGAGGGTAATACCCAAACTTCAGGCTGGCCTAAACTCTAAGGGCTCTTGTGTGACTTGTGTGCCTTTGTACTTGCCTACTTGCATGCTTGTTAGCTGACACATGAACTACTTGCAGGTTTTGTTTATAGTCCTTAACTAGGACTCATAACAGGGTTTACTAAATCTCTTGCAGGTTTTGTTTATAGCCCTAATTGGGACTCATAACAAAGTATACTGAATTCCTTGCAGGGTCTGTTTATAGTCCTTAATTGGGACTCATAATAGGGTTTACCTACATCACCCCATGCATAGCATGACATCATACCATCATACCATTGCATACATCCTAACCCATTTCAAGGATCTCAGGGGCTTGTGATGCAGGTCATGATGAACCAACTGTCTAGCCAGGGGCAAAGAGGATTTACTTTCCTCTAGCCAAGGTTGTCAGGGGCTATGACCCACTGGATATGGTGAGCCTTTGACCCTTGACGAAGGACTCTCAACAAAATGAAGTTCTTACAATCAAGCTACCGGTTCCAAATGCTAACAAAGTTTCTCTGTTTACCCCGTGAGGTCCTTGAAAACATTACATGCATGTCATACATCTCATTGCATTGCAGGTATCCCTTTGACAGGTTGCTCACCTTTCTCCGCTGTTTATTTCAGCCGATCGTCATGAATCCTGAATCATCATCCGAGTAGACTATCAAGGACCTCCAGGCTCAGAACGCCCAATTCCAAGGGTTGATAATGAATTTGACCCAAGGGCAGCAAGATCTGAAGGCTTTGCTCTTTAAGAAGGACAAGAAGAAGAAGAGGACTGTTTTGTTCAGCCCTAGACGCAGATCTGGGACTACACCGCAAATTGAAACTGAGAGGACAACTCCATCTGTGGGAAAAAACAGTCATCAAGAGGAAAGGGTGCCCAGTCCAGAGGTCTCTGACAATGAAACAGATTTCGACGATGAACAGTACCCTCCGGCTGAGGACAAGTACAAACAGTTGGAGGATAGGCTGAATGCTATGGAGATCCAACAGGTACCTGGGCTGGATCTTGGAGATTTGGGTTTGTCAACTGGTGTGGTTATTCCTCGGAAGTTCAAAGCACCATCCTTTACTAAGTATGACGGGGCGTCTTGCCCCAAGCTGCATCTAAGGTCCTATGTTCGGAAGATTCAACCATATACGGTGGACAAGAATTTATGGATCCACTTCTTCCAGGAGAGTCTTTCAGGGACTCATCTCGAATGGTTCTATCAGCTAGATGGGACCAAAGTTCGTAACTGGGAGGAGTTGGCTACTGATTTCTACAAGCAGTATCAATATAATGCCGACCTTGCCCCTACGCGTACCCAACTCCAGGGTATGTCGTTAGGATCAAGTGAAGGTTTTAAAGAATATGCGCAGAAATGGAGGGATCTTGCTGGAAGAGTACAACCACCTCTGACTGATCGGGAACTTGTCGATATGTTCTTGGGGACCCTGTCTGGTCCATTCTACAACCACCTAATTGGGAATTCGTCTGCTGGATTCACAGATCTTATCTTGACTGGAGAGCGAATAGAAGCTGGTATCCGGTCTGGGAAGATTCAAGAGGCTGCACCTTCTGATAAAAAGCCTCATCAGGGAAAGAAAGAATCCAATGCTGTGCACGGTAAAATGAGCCGTCATGAGGTAGGGGCAATCCAGATCTCCAATCCTAGACCTGCTCGACAAGGACAGGGGCAACAGCGAAAGGAGAAACGACAGTATACCAAACTCAACATGTCGCTGGATCAAGCACTGCAACAAATGTTGAAGGCAGGGCTGATCACCTTAAGGGCTCCTCTCCGGAATCCGAACACTTCTGCTCCCAATTATCATCCCAATGATAGGTGCGCGTATCATTCTGATAGCCCGGGGCATACTACAGACAACTGCTGGCCTCTCAAGAACAAGATCCAAGATATGATTGACGCCGGAGAGATTCAGTTTGAAGTGCCAGAGACTCCGAACATAATCACTGCTCCGTTACCCAATCGTTGAAGCCTTTGTTTATTTGAATTTTTGAGTTGTATTTTTCTTTGCTTATACAAACAATTACTGTCATAGCAAACTCTTTTATTCTATTAATGCATCGCATACGTCTGTTTTGGGAATTAATACAATTGTTTTCATTATATTCAAATTTCTTTTCATATTTTTTCTGATGATCAACTCTTGGTTAATAATTCTGAGCCTCTTGAGGGAGGATGACGAAAACGATACCGTTATCTACAGTATGCTTTTGAACAGACCCCGCTGATGAGGTACAGACATTGTTTCAATCCCTAAACACTGGAGTTATAAGGATGATAATCCCTCGTCAACCCCTCTGAGCCAAAGAAGTAGGAGTTTTTATTTTCGAAAATCAAAACCCTCAATCATAACCTGGGGCAGGGTGGTCTCTCAGTTGATCCAAGTGCATAACGAATGGCACCAAAAAGAGATCCTTACAAAACGAAGAAAGACAGTGATGGTTCCGAATAATCATAAGGACAGGCAGTCATTATCAACAAAAAATCATAAATGAAAAGCCCAAAAAGTCAAAGCCAACGAAGAAGACTTACAAAACTGGGGCATCCCGCTGACTGTAATTCCAAAAAAGGAAACAGTTCAGGCAAAAAATAGGGATAACAAAATCAAAAAGAAAGAGGTCCCACAAACCCTCGACAAAAAATGATGACTGCCTATTCAGAATAAATCATCAATATTCGAACCATCACTGGAAAATCAGAATAAAGACTCAAACTAGGTCTAACGTATGATCAACTGAGTTTAGGTTTGGAGAACATCACGAAGAGCGGGTGGGTACAAATAATTTGAGCCTTTATCCTTTGTTTCTTAAACCGTGAACCAGGCCACGTTATAACCCTTAAAAGTCCTAGCTGAAGCATGGGTTAGTTTGAAAGCATACTATTACGAAAGGTATCCTGACTCCTTAAGGCCTACGGTAAATACGGAGTTGACATCATGTTTTTACAAACATTTACTTGTTTTATGAAAAAGAATGCATTTTCAAAATCTTCGAGACAGACATAAGCTTTGCATTTTTAACATAACTTTGTTTGCATATGACTTTTTGTTTGAACAACATAGAAATTCGCATGACGAAAGTCTAATGAACAAGAGTATCTCCAATCAAGGGGCACGACATGATCATGGTCTACCATCTGGGGCAGTTAAGTCAAGATCCAGAGAATCTCTCAAAAGGCCAGAAAGCCTGGGGCAAATCTCTGCCTGAGTCACTTGGGGCACTCCAGCAACGAATCTTGCACGATCAAATACCTTCTGGTGGCAGGACAAAACACTGCTAACAGGGGCAACTCCCTACATTCTGAGAGCATGGACATAGTCGAAAAATGCTACGCAAAATCAAAGACCCGCTAGGTTGACACACCTAGGCAAAAATAAGGGCTTCCCGGCGAACCAAAAGGGTTCGGGCAAAATGAAGGGATGAAATGAAAAATCCGTACACCCGGCAAGTCGAAAACCTGAAAAGGCGGCTTGAGAAAAAATGGGTATCCCGATGGACTGAAAACCCGAAAGGGAGGTCCAGGAAAAAGTTAGGGATTAAAGCGTACGACTATGTCCTGCCATCTGCCTACCAGAAGAAGGTTTGACCCTCAACAATTATCAGCATCCCACATCGGAAACAGGGGCAATAATGGGTGGTCTAAGCAATCTGTTTGCTCTGTCCTCTAAGGTGTCAAGGTAGGGTCCGTTGAAGAACATAACCAATACAGTTCAATACTTCCCCAGGAGAGGCCAATCCAGCTTCCCCAGGAAAGTGGGAATCCATCTCCCCAAGCAATAAGCTTATCCCCAGCAGATTCTGGAAGCTTATCCCCTCGCAAAACACGAACGCGTCGTCCGGCTTGATTTAAAGAGTTATTTCCTCAATAGGATATAACTGGGTTATCCTCAGCCAAAAGCCACGGAAAGAGCGTCGTCGACAAAATCTTCTTATCCCCAGCGAAGTCTATCAGCACTTCCAATACAGCAGAGATATCCTCAGCAAGTCATTCTCAACAATTCAGCAAAAGCATCTCTATCCCCACAGAATATCACTCCCCAGCATGATCGCTAGAGTATCTTTTCTCCCCGCAGAATCTCCCATTCGCCAAGTTCATTCCCCAACAGAGTTATCTTCTCCTACCGGTATACTTGCAACTATCATCCCCAGCGGAAGCAAAATCTATTCTTCAACATCAGCCCAGGATACGACTTCCCGGCATCCGTCAAGGATTTATTTTCTTAGACAAATATACATTCATAAACATCACAGCTTCATACATTATAGCATACATATACTACACGAATCTCATTAATTTTGAAAACATACAGTTCATGCATCATGATCTTGCATACAACTGATGCTTTACCTTTTCAGGAAAAGTCAATACAAAGATGATTACTATCAACTATCGCGACTCCTTCTAGATATAGTTTCAGATATGACCCAGAGATGGCGACGTTCTGATGCTGCTTCCAGATATCCTTCTAGATATAGTTTCAGATATGACCCAGATATGGTGACGTTCTGATGCTGCTTCCAGATATCCTTCTAGATATAGTTTCAGATATGACCCAGAGATGGCGACGTTCTGATGCTGCTTCCAGATATCCTTCTAGATATAGTTTCAGATATGACCCAGAGATGGCGACGTTCTGATGCTGCTTCCAGATATCCTTCTAGATATAGTTTCAGATATGACCCAGATATGGTGACGTTCTGATGCTGCTTCCAGATATCCTTCTAGATATAGTTTCAGATATGACCCAGAGATGGCGACGTTCTGATGCTGCTTCCAGATATCCTTCTAGATATAGTTTCAGATATGACCCAGAGATGGTGACGTTCTGATGCTGCTTCCAGATATCCTTCTAGATATAGTTTCAGATATGACCCAGAGATGGCGACGTTCTGATACTGCTTCCAGATTTCCTTCCAGATATAGTTTCAGATATGACCCAGAGATGGCGACGTTCTGATGCTGCTTCCAGATATCCTTCTAGATATAGTTTCAGATATGACCCAGATATGGTGACGTTCTGATGCTGCTTCCAGAGTTCCTTCTAGATATAGTTTCAGATATGACCCAAAGATGGCGACGTTCTGATGCTGCTTCCAGATATCCTTCTAGATATAGTTTCAGATGTAAACCAGATATGGTGACGTTCTGATACTGCTTCCAGATTTCCTTCCAGATATAGTCCAGATGTAAACCAGATATGGCGACGTTCTGACACTTATTCCAGTTGAAGATATTTCAAGACCTTGTCCGGTTCAGTTAAATCGACCCTAAGATTTTCCTGATGCTTATCCAGTCAAAGGCCTTCTCTGGTTCAGTCGGATCGACCCTAAGATCTCCCTGATGCTTATCCAGTTGAAGATATTTCAAGACCTTGTCCGGTTCAGTTAAATCGACCCTAAGATTTTCCTGATGCTTATCCAGTCAAAGGCCTTCTCTGGTTCAGTCAGATCGACCCTAAGATCTCCCTGATGCTTATCCAGTTGAAGATATTCCAAGACCTTGTCCAGTTCAGTTAAATCGACCCTAAGATTTTCCTGATGCTTATCCAGTTGAAGATATTCCAAGACCTTGTCCGGTTCAGTTAAATCGACCCTAAGATTTTCCTGATGCTTATCCAGTCAAAGGCCTTCTCTGGTTCAGTCAGATCGACCCTAAGATCTCCCTGATGCTTATCCAGTTGAAGATATTTCAAGACCTTGTCCGGTTCAGTTAAATCGACCCTTAGATTTTCCTGATGCTTATCCAGTCAAAGGCCTTCTCTGGTTCAGTCAGATCGACCGTAAGATCTCCCTGATGCTTATCCAGTTGAAGATATTTCACGACCCTCTCTGGTTCAGTAAGATCGACCCTAAGATCTCCCTGATTCTTATTCCAGTAGAAGACACCCAAGATTTTTCTCAACAAGCGTTGTTGAAGTTAAAGACACCCAAGATTTTTCTCAACGAGCGTTGTTGAAGTTAAAGTCGCCCAAGGTTCTCTTACCATTCATGCTAAGGTAGTAACCATCCCTGGTTCTTTCATCGATGTTTGAAGCTCCAGACTCAGCTCCTGTAACCAGTCAGGACACATCTATACCAGGCATCTAAAATCAGCTCCTGCAACGTGTCAGGTACTCATTTTTTCTTTCGCAGGTATACAGGTTCTCGCCAAGGAATCTCTTACGCAATCAAACATCCAGATGGCGTCTATAAGCCCATTCCCCCATCATTGCTAACATGTGAGCGCAAATTTCTGGGCACTCTAGTGTCCAATCATCTTCTACCCTCGGATTACGAAAGGCACGTCAGCCAATCTGCATCCTCAGGTCTAAGAAGATTGAACAGGGGCAACTGTTATACCCCAAAATTTGCCCTCCCATATTCTTCAAGAAATTGCCAAGCCAAGTCACAAAATTCCCCAAGGGTTGCACAGTCCAACTGTCTCCTATACAGTCAAAACTAGGGTTTGTGTTCTGACCAAGAAAAGGTAGTTTTCAAAGGCCCAATCAAGTCTCACATGCCTACAAATATGGTCAAGCATCCTCATATCAAGTTTCAAGGCATTCAGCTCAAAATTGCACAGTCAAAACCCTAAATTGCACTACAGTCAATTGTAGGGGCAAAATGGTCATTTGGCAGTCAAAAGTTCAAATTTTTGGTCAACATATCATTTTGAAGCCACAAACATCATTTGATCAATGCTTGATCATGATTCTCAAAATTTGGCTCAGAAAATCATCAAGATGCAAAAGTTTCCTTATTTGGACAGTTGAAAAAGTCAACTGAAATTGACCAGGGCATAACTTTCACATGGATTATCAGAAAAATTCCATCCAAAGCTCATTTTGAAGAGAAAGACATTTCCTACAACTCATCTTCATACTTCAAGTCCAAGAA
The DNA here is from genome assembly GCA_948472305.1 of Vicia faba. NCBI lineage: Eukaryota > Viridiplantae > Streptophyta > Magnoliopsida > Fabales > Fabaceae > Vicia > Vicia faba. Next base: position 322,458,421 of record OX451735.1, on the reverse strand, counting down.
ATGCTCTCACAAAAAGTTATCAATTTCAACATTATAGGTCATTTTCAAAAGTCAACAAAAAGGGACTTTAAGTCAAAGGCCATAACTTGAGATTGGAAAATCGAAATGACATGGGACCAAAGGCATTGGTTAAAGGACTCAAAGACCTTTCCAAAATGTCCAAGAACATGAGAAAATCTTAAAAATAGAGCAAGTTATGCATTGGAGAAGTTGGGAAAATTTTGTGAAATGGCAAAAGTCAACTATCCTTGAAACTTCAATTTTTGACAAAAGGGCCCACTTTCTTCCACTTGATTCAGCCTTGTCATGCCACACACGTGTCCCATGATTAATTTCAAGATCAAACATTGATTTTTCTATTTTATTTAATTTTTGATAATTTAATTCATTTTAAATCTTTAAAAATTCAAATAAAATTTAAAAATCAATGGAATAGTGTCATTTGAATTGGAATAGCTTCCATATATCATGTGCCAGCTCACAAACTCATGCTAGGGTTAGGTTGTACACCAAGTCTTGGTTTTGCTTAAAAAAAGGAAAGTTTGTTAATGGTGAAAGACCTAAGACTAATTCTCTCATGGGCATGGATCAAGGCCAGCTAATGACTTAATTCCCTTCCCTCATAAGTACTGAGTCAAAAACCTAATGCCAACACACTAAATGCTGCGCTCAAAGACCATAGAAAAAACTTGAAAAATTCTCCAAAAAACTCAAAACTGAAATCATTGCTAGAGGAGGATTCAAAGCACAAAACCTATTCCAAAAGCTTCCTTGGCAATTCCTGGACACATTCCAATCCAAAACATCCATCAACACGCCCTGAATTGGTACCATGGATTCAAACAGTTTCAAGAAAAATACATGATCGTGTTCCATGTTTAAGGCATTTTCATTGTTTTTTTTTTGATGCATTCATACTAATAAATGTATTCTGAAGCTAACCATGTAATCTAATTTTGTTTTCGTGCCATATATGGATGTTTGCCATTGTTAACTTTTAGGGTTCGTAAAGCTTGGAATTAGGGCTTTTCAATTGAAGAAAAATTAGTTTTCAAGACTTAGACCATTGGATAGAGCAGACTCAGACGATCATAAACATATGCTCGCGCCCAATTTATGAGCGTGCTACACCTAATCGCTATTTTCTAGTATATGGTCTTAGGCCACGCTATGAAAACCGTTGCCTAATATTTTTATCTTTCAGGGATGATGAAGAAGATGAGTCGTGGCACACGTTGACTGGCTTATTCAAAATTGGCGCGCGTTGCCCACTAACATTTTGTTTTCTTTTTATAATGTTTGTTAATTGTTATGTAGTAAAAGTAATGCAAGCGCTTCAGTGGCAGACACATCCCTTTGCAATGTCCAAGACCTGGGTTCGAGTCCCAGGTCTGTGTAACTTTCAATATTATTTTTCAATATTAGTTCCTATGCAGGCACAACATTGTGGATCACCATACGCTCATCATCTCAAACCATCCACGCGTCTAGCACATTCAAATCAAAGGCCAGGATTCAACGAACACGCTGCACCCCCAGTCAACAAGCCACATAATGCATGGAAAGGTCAACGAATTGCAAGCTTATTGGGCCAGCTTCTTGGATCACACCTCACAATTGGGACTGAACCCCCCACTGGTTTGCAATTTCCCATTTTTTGTCTTTCTTATTTTTAATTGTTATCTTATTTTCTTTATTATTTTTAATTTGATTAATTATTTTACAAAATACAAAAAAAGGCTTAAAAATCAGAAAAGGCAAAATATAATAAATAATTTTTATTTTAATATTTTTCTTGTAAATAAATTAGCATGTAAATAAATTTAGTATTAAATAGGTTTTAATTTTAATTCTTTTTAATAACTAAAAATCCAAAAATATAGCATTAGGTTTAATAACTTTTTATTCCTTTTAATTTTCCTTTTTTTTTGCCATAATATTAGTGATTTATTTATTTTCATAATTAAACTTGTAAACTAATTAGGGTTGCATTTAGGTTAAATTTTAATACTTTCATAATAAACTTAAAAATAATTAGAACTAGGTTTAACATTTCATTTTGGTTTTTAATTAATTCTTTTTTTATTAAATCTCAAAAAACACAAAAATACTAAAAAACATTTTCTTTTAATTCTTAATTTTAATTCCTTATTAATAATATTTTGCAAAAGGGTCCAACGCCCTCGTTCGTAATTTATTTTATTCGCACATTTGTTTTATTTCGCTTAATTCATTATGTATCTCTCCCGAAGCATTGTAACTTAAACTTCTCGCACTTTTATTTCTTTTGCTTTATTTACTTTCCGTCAAATCGGGTCTGGTTTAATTTTGGCGATGTGGACCCGCGCCATTTGTAATAGCTTAGATTTACTTTTTCCCGCAAAACTTTTAACTGTTAACCAAGCATGAAAGAATGAATGACCATAATAAAATCAAGCGTAGAACACCAATAACATGAACAAGACAAATATCAATGAAAACAACACACGAACCGCACACACCACCCCTAGGGTACGCCTCACTGTTGCCTTTCGAAAGGTGATCGTCGAGTAGAGGACGTCTTAGTAAGTCCTCATGATCCAGGAACCTGGCATGAGGGTGGCTTCTAAGGTGTCTTCCCATTGCTCCGGTGATCACCATGTCCCTACAAACTCGAATTGACCCGAACACCTCCAACGGTGGTGCTACCTACCTCTCAATGGTGGGATGGCACTACTTTAAAGGACTTTTACACAGACGAATTCCTTAGGGTAGGTAGGTTCTCAAGGATACTTGCTCTAATTTCAAACAAAAATACTTTTCACACCAACACATTTTCAAAAGCTTTCAAAACAAACTTTTCAAACACTCTGACGTACGAGTCGAACTGAAATTTTTTTCAAAAGAAACTTTTTTAAACCCACATTGAAAAGCAAACAAACAATTTTGAAAACACATTGAGCGAGTATCTAAGAGCCCATGGATAACCATGGATAGAAAGGGTGGTAACACCTTCCCTTTCTATAACCTACCTCCTGAACCGAGAGCAATCTCTTTAAAGGAATTTTTCTGTGCTTTTGTCCTTTCCATTTGGAGAAAATAAAAGACGGTGGCGACTCTTGCTTCCGCGACATTTCGCGAACCAGCTTTAAAACAGTCAGTTCCAGATCCACCGATCACACTCGACTCCTTTGTTGTGCGAGCTAGTAACCTCCTCTCATCATGCCATGGTATTGTCACACCTCCCAAACCTAAAGAAAGTGTCCTAAAAATCACACAACAAACGTTACGAAAACGAGACAATTCACAACAATACATGAAATACATATATGCACAAATATCATATACAAGTTAATGTACAATTTCTATGCAACATATACATTAATTATAAAACTCAAAAACAAAGAAATTATCGCAATGCGAAATCAATAGAACCAATCCCCGACAGCGGTGCCATTTTGTTGGAAGCGGTGTAGCGGCAAGCAACAAAAGTTTTGGAAATATTTATCCGGGAATTTATCGTATTTGTTGTACCCCAAAATTTTCCCTCCCATATTTCTCAAAACATTACAAGAAGGATCCTCAAGTTGCTCAAGGAAGTCCAAGGGTTGACCAGACAAGCTCTCTCCTAAGGCAGTCTACCTCAAATTAGGGTTTCATGTTGCATCAAGATACTTGAGTCCAAGGGATCCCAAATGCTCACCATTGTCCTAATATGTTCTCAAGATCATCCATGTCAAGTTTCAAGCCTTACAGAGAAAGTTTGCTCAGTCAATTGCTCAAAGGCCTAAAAATCGAATGTGCTAGGGCAAAAGTCAACTGTGGCCCACATACAGTCAAACTTCAAGATTTTTTGTCAACATCCTCATTTTGAAGTATATTTCATCATTTGATCAAGGGTTGATCATGATTCATCAAGGATTGCTCATAATTCATCAAAACTCAAAAGTTGCTAAATTAGGGTTTTGCAGGAAAAGTCAACCCAACTTTGACCTAGCATAACTTTCTCATACTCTATGAGAAATGACCCATCCAAATCTCATTTTGAATAGGATGCAATGCGATACAATCCATCTTCAGCTCCCAAGTTCAAAATATGCACTCACAAGAAGTAATGAATTTGGACATTATAGGTCATTTTGAAAAGTCAACAAAACACCTTTTTTGTCAATACTTCATACATGAACATGGAATACCAAATTAAGATAAGACCAAAAGGGTTACTTAGGGGACATCACAACCTTTCTAAAAAGTCCAAGAACACCTTCAAAGAGTCAAAATTGAGTAAGTTATGCATTGGTGAAGTTGATCCTTTTTGCAAAATTGTCAAAAGTCAACTATGCCTAAAATTGCAATTTTTGCTAAATGGGCCTAACTTTTTGCACTTGTCTTGAGTTGGTAGCATGGTTCATGATCCCTATCTCTTTCCACTTGTCATTATCTTATTTTTATTATTTATTTTGATTTTTATTATAATTAAATCAATTTAAATCAAAACAAATCATGGAAAAATCCAAAACATTGAAATCTCAAGATCTTGTACATGTTTCAGGTCCTATATCCAGCTGGCAAGTGGTTGAATTCGTGCAAGGCCTTTGTGTGCACAAAAATATTGGTTTTGACCTATTTTTAGAAAGGTTTTCAAGTGAATCAAATCCAAATCAAAAGTAATAATTGGCAAAGATTGAGATCATGTTTACAACCCTAATTCATTCCTCAGTATATAGGGAACAATTGCAGACCTAAAACAAAAGGTTTGAGAAGCGCACAAAGTCAGAACAAACTTGGAAAAAATCAAAGAAAAGTGATGATTTGATTTTGCACTTCCAGACATTCTCAAGACCCTCTAGCCATCCCAATCGCTTCCTGGGATCACAAGCAAGCGAAACCAATCAAGAACAAGGAGTTTTCAGCACTATAACTCACTGTAAGTCAGCCACGACAATGGCTTTTTATTGAATTTGAATTGCATAATTTTGGCATCTATAGCAAGAAATATTTGTATATTCTTGCTCCTTGAAGCATTTGCAAACTACCCATAACATTTAATTTCATTTTTGTGGACTGTATCAAGAATTGCCATTGTTAGGGTTCTTGGTTTCGTTTTAGGGTTTTTGTGTGCATGCAAAATTGGCCCCCATGAAGGGTATCATGATGCTCAGAATACTAAGGCGGTTCGATTCATGGCATTAGAAGTCATTTATCATGTCCAGGGAGGATTTTGGAACGAACTAGGGTTGTAGCTACAGACATATGTCTGTAGGTAAAAACCTTTAACTTTTACCAACAGAGCAAGGAGGAAGATGACTATCGCGGCAGCCCATGATTGCTCCGTTTAAATGTTCGCGCGCAGGATTTAGCAAAGTTGTTTTTTATATAATACTTATTTGTTCTTTTATGTACAAAGCGCGCACGTAGCTCAGCTGGCATTGGAGCCTTTGGAAAAGATTACAGGATATGAGTTCGAATCCCAGGTCCCCCCCATTATTTCATGATATTTTTCTCATTAATCAGGCGTGTACACAAGGCCAAGGACCACCATGCACCCTCATCATCCAACTTGCCAAGTGTCCAGGAGGCCAGATCTGAAGGCCATCAATGAAGGAGCATCATAGGCCATGGATAATGCATCACAGGAAATCTGGGTAAGTCAACATGGACCAATCTATTTTGGGCCCAGAATCTGATTCTCACACCCCCCAAATTACTCACAACCAGGCCCAATTCTTCTTTCTTCTCTTTATATTTTGTAAGTGCCTTCGTTTAGGATTGGCTCATTTCTTGTAAAACAAATAGTAACAACAATAATGTAATGTAATGTACAATAGGAACAGCCTGAAAATCCTATTGTAAATGCCTAAACATGTTGTGTTGATTTAAATCAACATCTGGAACAACATGTCTCAAGAGATGTCATAACATCATACCAGGCATCAAGCTACTGAACTGTCAAGTCTGATGCAGTTCTGTTCCTGAAGTTATGCAGAATATTCTGCCAAATAGAATGCATAACAAGTAGCGAAAATTGAAGGCATATGTGGAGCCCTAGAAGATTCAATCAGAAGCTAAGGATAAGGAGAAAAGCTCGATTGAAGACCTAACTTGCAGCAGAAGTTTTATGCTTACTTTATGCAGGTCGTTAAAGCTGCATTGCTGTCATATGAAGGCCCAAATCCAGTTGGGTAAAAAGGGTTATAAATAGAAGTATTGTAACCTAATTTAAGTAAGCCGTGTATTGACAAGATGTAATCATTAGGGCTAGTTTTGTTGTGAACCACCCGGGCTGTGGGATGGTCACCATACTCCTTGAAACCTGTAGGTTAGAGGATGTATGCATTGTACTTGATTGAAGCTTTTAAGCATGATCAAGTTGTGTAATGGAAGTGTATCTTCTGAACAGTTTATGTACTGTAGAAAGTAATCACTGCGGTGATTGAGGGGGAGTGAGAGGGTTCTCATATCTAGGATTGGATCTTAGGTAAAAGTGTCATTGGGTAGTGATTAAGTGAGAAGGCTGTCAACGGGTGTGTTGGCTGTAGGGTCTTTGAATTGATACTACTAATAGTGAACTTTATCCCTGGCTTGGAAGCCTCCAGATGTAGGTTGGTTGAACCGAACTGGGTGAACAATTCTGTGTGTTATTTACTTTCTGCATTGGTTATTTGTTTGATGTCACAGCATTCCTCATGACATCAATGTATATGATTAACCTTAACTGTTCTGAACTTCAGTAAATCAGAACCTGCGTTTGTCAAAGGTGTTGCAGGTTCTGGTATGATAGTTCAGTGTCTGTTGTAGAACAGATATCAAAAGTACAGCCTATTCTACCTGTACAGCGCTTAATGTCAGATCAGATGTCTTAACATTCCATTAGACATCCTGAGTCTGTGACATACCAGGAATTTCAATTGGTATCAGAGCAGGCATCCTGTCTGTCTCTGGATGAGATCCATGGGGGATACTTTCCGGTTGTGTACAAGGTAGAATATTGTTTGAACCAGTAGTGTTCATATTGTTTGGTCCCTAGGAGTGGAGGATGGACCAATTTGGGAGAAACTAGATCAATCTGATCAGCTATGTTGAAGGAAGATGAAAGTATTTGAACAAATTCAAAGACCTCATGCGGGAGTGAAGATTTTGGAGTGCATTGTTCAACCTGTATTCAGCACAGAGAAGAATATTATCAAAACCTTCATGCGGGAGTGAAGATATTGATAAGGTATCATCTGTGTTTATAAAGCTTCCTTTTAACAGGGCTGTAGAGTTGGGTCTAGAAAGTTGCTTGGTGAAGAAGCAAACAACTTGTAGGATTGATTTATTTTCAATCCTTATGTGTCATGCTTGCTACATGGAGTGAGCATTGTGTAAGTTCTGCTGAAGTACTGCTATTCCGCTGCATAGCTTCTGATACAACCCCTAAAGTGAAAGAAGAACTCTAGGGTTATTATTTTCAACAGAATTTGTAAGCAGATTTTGCAATCTATCAATAATGTCAAAGATACTTGAGATTTCCTCAAGTCCACTCATAAAGGCATTTATTATTAGTGTTGATGAGTATCAATTGATCAATGATTCTCATATACATCTGCAAGCTGCTTGAAGACCTTGAAGATTATCAAGGATGATGTGTTCCAAGGAGATGGAACTGATGTTCTTAAGGATGTTAGAACATCATGCAACTGCCAGTTGAAGAACAGATGTTCTGGGTGCTAAACACATGTAGTGTGAGTACATATGTTTGGAACCTACTCCTGATCTGGAAGAGGAGACATCTGTTTTGAAATAATTGATCAGGACACGATCAACAGGTCATCTACTCCAGTTGTGAGTTTAAGGGAGTATATGTGCTGAGCTAAATGCACTTAAAAGGACTTTAAAGCTGTGATTTCCAGGTTTCCCCTCATGTGATGGATGATGGAACGTCATTTCTGTGTCTTCAGCCAAGTAAATATGCTTAGAAAGTATGAAGAAGTAATCAGTCAGGATCATCTAGTGTGATTAGATAATTCTAACTGAATAAATGATGGGAGCAGAATATTTATGTGATAAATATGTGGAAATCAGAATCAAAAGTTCTAAAGCTTGTGATGAAAAAGGATGTACAACATCACAACTATTGAAGACATCAGTTGTTGAGGAAAGACAGATAAGTTCCAGACTTATTGAACATCCTCATGATTGATAATGAAGTTTCTTCTTGTACAAGTTACAGAATGTGGCAATCTGAAACTTGTACAGCAAGCAAACTAAGGACTCTTAATTTGAAACCTGTGGCAAATTCCAAATAAAGAGTACTTACTATGTGTCTAAAGTAACGAGCTCAACAATGTATCCATAAAGAGGGAAGTTGGATAACATTTTGTTCAGAGGCAGTAGTATGATCAAGCTGATGTGAAAGGGAGTTCATCTTACCTTGTTCTATAAGATGCTTGAGTTTATTTCTCATGATCTTAGTGACTTCCAAGGAGGATAGGAATAGAACAGGTTATGTCTACCAATCACATAAACTGCAGCATGTGAAGGAGAATTCACATAATTCTCTACAAAGATCTGAGCTAAGTTTCAGGGGGAGTCCTTAACCTGAAGATCTTTGAAGACATGTCATACAAAATGTCTTGACATCCTGGACCAAAGTGTTGTTCACCAATGTCAAATGGTGGATATCTGCACTTTGACAAGTCATCCCCATCACCTAGGATGAACTTGTTAGTTGTATGTAGCAAGGAGGAGTTATCTTCAAAAGATCATGGGTTCCTGAGAAGATCCTCTTTCTACTTGAGTTCATTTATGTGATGTCCTCACATAATAGAACAACTTGTTCTGCTCTTGTCTACAGGAGTATGGTACAATTAACTCCTTTGTACTGTTCAAAGGTCAGCAGACAAGGTGAAGGTGATACATGCTAGTTGCTGCATGGTTATGTGGTTGTTGTGGGTCTGATCATAAAGGATGATTAGCTTCTGGTGTACTCTTGTATCCCCTACAAGAAAAGTGTGCTTTGATTGCTATGGATGTTCATCCAAAACCATAGTATAAGCCAGGCTCATATGGTTGAGATCAATGTCAGATCTGATGTTGCAACATCATCTCAAACGAAGGGCCTCTTCAGCAAAGGAAGCTTGTAAGGACCAGTTGGTTCTTCATGCATGGAGCAGAAGATTGTTAGAATAATTATCCTACTTTGAGAAGGTGGCATAATCTAACTAATAATGAATACTTTGACGGGAGACTAAGTATTCATTAGGATCTTGCATAAAGATATATATAAGCACTTTGATGGGAGACTAAGTGTTTGTATAATATGCATGCAAGGCTGTATTCTGAACCTATTTCTCAGAACTTGGTAGAGAGTTTATTTCTCTCTAGGGTATTCTGGTGAGTAATTATTGCTGAAGATGAAGATCATACCTTTCATATGGGGAATATAAAAGGGCATCAATCCCCTGGATGTTAACTTCAGAACCCAAGCAGATAGGTTCTGATGTCCCAGATGATGCTGTAACATCATTATTGTTAGAAGTCTGTGGCAGAGACTTGGGACTGTGAATCTTAATATTCTATCGCCTCATTCAGAAGTGGCAGTTCTATTGTTGGTTTGGAATAAGTAGATTCTACTTGTGTTTGAGAGTAGTATGCTTAACAATGCATAACTACTGTTGTGGTCTGAAGAATTTGCTAGTATCAGCAACTACTAGTAAATATATTATACAGAAGGATGACATGATCAACTTTTTGATTAAAAGGATAATCCTTCTAGAAAGTCTGAATCTTAGTAAAGCTTGTAAGCACACTAAGAAGGTTGGAGGTTGGTTTCAGACTATGGCTACATGATTTCTCAGCCATCCAGAGAGTCATGATAAGTGTGGAAGTGCAAGGGCATGAATCAGAGATGTCCTTACTATTCTAAGACTAGTTCAGGGCTAGTGCTACTGGTTTCCACGCTACTGTTTTGATTGGCCTTAACAAGGGGAGTCACTGAGTGTTGCACTTTCCCCAATTACAATATACATTGAAGGGAGACTTTGTATATGTATTGTTGGACTTAATCTGAAGATCAGAAGTCAGAAGAGGACGGTGGTATGCTGATGTTTATGTGTTCTGATAATATGACATTGTGAACTTCTAAGTGAAGTCATGGATAATGTCTCAACATCAGGAGATTGAAGAATTGCTCTTGTTGTCTGTCTGGGTTTAGGAAGAAAATCTCAGAGATTCTTAAAAGTATCATAAGTGGCAGTTTTGATACTTTTGGAGCAATTTGGAAGATTCAGATCTTATCAATAGCAACTTGGTCTGGCAAATCAGAAATGCTATTGTGGTAAAGACTTCACTAGCTCTAGCAACTACTAGTGAATGGAAGATCAGAAGAAGTAAATCAGATTAAGAAATCTGATATATTCAGCATATGTTCAAGGGGTTCTTTTACTACAAAAAATAGAAGTGGCATCTAAATTTTGTGTATTAGAACTAATCTGTGATGTCTTGTGAAGCATTTTGGAGTCTTCTGGTTTATTCCCTCCTTCCTTATTTTGCTGTCTGGAAGAAGGTAGAAAGTAATTGTGTTGGATCTCAGCAACACTTAAGAAAGCATGATTGATGGCCATGCTTAATGCTACTAGTCTCTTGCTACTAGCTGTTTAAAGTGTCCTTCTTTGTGCCTAACTGAGAGAAGTAAAAAGAAGGCTGCTGTTGTTGAAGAATGTAAGGTAATGTCTAAGTAAGTGTCATGACATTACCAACGACATTGCAACCTTGGGGAAATCAAGAAGAATACGTGGAAAATAACTTCACCACGTAATTGTAGCTATTCAGGAGCTATATTTGGTATTCTGTTTCCCAGAAGGAATAAATCTTCAGCCTTAAAAGTCGGTCAAAGGCTGATTTTATTCAGGAATTGCTTTGACCTAAACTTATGCATGTATTAGGACTGGTTCTTTTGGCAGAAACAAACAAATGCGTCTAAATTTCATGCACAGTCAGTCTGAAATATGCAACAACTTTAACAGGTATCCTTGACCAAGATTTTATATTGCCATCTTCTTGAACCTGTTATCTCCTTATATAACCTCCTGTCACACATTCTTTTCTCTCACAACTATCATGGGGTTTGTACGGATCTGGGAAAACTGTTCTTGGATCTGGTTTTGTGAGGGCTTTCTTTGTCAATTTTTGGCCAAAAAGGGGGAGAAAGGAGTACTGTTTGACATTGTCCTCGTTGCAGCAGCTACTCAAAATTTTGATCACAAAGACTGGTCACAAATTCAGCAGAAATTCAAATGGCGTGAATTTCTTTGTGACTTGTGATCTGAGTTATGAACACAGTTGTGACCTGTGTTCTGAGTTACAAGGGAGATATTCTGGTCACTCCTTAAGGGTTCTCGGATGCCTCTGAAAGGATAGTTTATCTCCCACGGACCTCTTTCTCCACCACCAGTGACAAGAAATGGTTCGTGGTCTAAAAGGGAATGAGGTGCATCCTCTTCCTCCCGTGCTTCAAGAGATCCTGGATGGTTAGTGTGGTTACAACCAAAGATGTCAAGACATCCTTCTGTGTGTATCCTGAACACTTTTATTTTTTATTGTTGTATTTGTTTTAGCCAAAATTTGCCAAAGGGGGAGATTGTAAGTGCCTTCGTTTAGGATTGGCTCATTTCTTGTAAAACAAATAGTAACAACAATAATGTAATGTAATGTACAATAGGAACAGCCTGAAAATCCTATTGTAAATGCCTAAACATGTTGTGTTGATTTAAATCAACATCTGGAACAACATGTCTCAAGAGATGTCATAACATCATACCAGACATCAAGCTACTGAACTGTCAAGTCTGATGCAGTTCTGTTCCTGAAGTTATGCAGAATATTCTGCCAAATAGAATGCATAACAAGTAGCGAAAATTGAAGGCATATGTGGAGCCCTAGAAGATTCAATCAGAAGCTAAGGATAAGGAGAAAAGCTCGATTGAAGACCTAACTTGCAGCAGAAGTTTTCTGCTTACTTTATGCAGGTCGTTAAAGCTGCATTGCTGTCATATGAAGGCCCAAATCCAGTTGGGTAAAAAGGGTTATAAATAGAAGTATTGTAACCTAATTTAAGTAAGCCGTGTATTGACAAGATGTAATCATTAGGGCTAGTTTTGTTGTGAACCACCCGGGCTGTGGGATGGTCACCATACTCCTTGAAACCTGTAGGTTAGAGGATGTATGCATTGTACTTGATTGAAGCTTTTAAGCATGATCAAGTTGTGTAATGGAAGTGTATCTTCTGAACAGTTTATGTACTGTAGAAAGTAATCACTGCGGTGATTGAGGGGGAGTGAGAGGGTTCTCATATCTAGGATTGGATCTTAGGTAAAAGTGTCATTGGGTAGTGATTAAGTGAGAAGGCTGTCAACGGGTGTGTTGGCTGTAGGGTCTTTGAATTGATACTACTAATAGTGAACTTTATCCCTGGCTTGGAAGCCTCCAGATGTAGGTTGGTTGAACCGAACTGGGTGAACAATTCTGTGTGTTATTTACTTTCTGCATTGGTTATTTGTTTGATGTCACAGCATTCCTCATGACATCAATGTATATGATTAACCTTAACTGTTCTGAACTTCAGTAAATCAGAACCTGCGTTTGTCAAAGGTGTTGCAGGTTCTGGTATGATAGTTCAGTGTCTGTTGTAGAACAGATATCAAAAGTACAGCCTATTCTACCTGTACAGCGCTTAATGTCAGATCAGATGTCTTAACATTCCATTAGACATCCTGAGTCTGTGACATACCAGGAATTTCATATTTTATTTATATTTTATTTATTTATTTATTTATATTTACTAACACAAATTAATTTTTCTTTTTATCAAAAAATCACAAAATATTTTCATCCAATTAGATTTAGGACATTTATTTTTTATACAAAAATTAATTGAATTAGATGATTTAATTTTAGGTAACTTTAATTCCTTTTGTAAATAAATTAAAAACAATTAGAAATTAGGGTTTTGTCTAAATTTAAATTCTATTTTCTTTTTCTTAAAAATAACCAAAAACACAAAAATAGGTTAAATTTAATTATTTTCCTTAATTAATTTAATTAGCTAATTAATTTTGTATTTAATTTAAAAACCTTATTCTTTTTCTTAAAAATAATCAAAAACAACAAAAATAATTGTTTCTTTCGATTAGGTTAGAGGGGGTCAAAACACTAATTCTCTCTCATTCTTTATTCGCGCGCGCTTTAATTATTTTTACCATATTGATGTAATTGCTCACAAGTTGTAATAGATTAATTAGGACTTTTTCTTTTCATTTATCGCTTCTTTTAAACGGGTTTGTTTTTGGCTATGTAAATACCTGAAGCCTTGTAATAGCGTAGTTTTACTTTCCGCATTTTAAATTCCACAAAATATTGACTGTTAGATGTATGAATAATTAGGGTTGCATGACAAGAATGTATGATTAACTTTAAAACGGTTAGCTAACCTTAAATGTGCAAAGATAATAAACTTGAAATTGATTCACTCGCACATGCACACTCCTAGGGTATACTCTCACTTCGGTTGCCTTCGGTAAACGGTCATTAAGTATAGGATGCTTTAGTGGTCTTTTTCTTGTCTAAACAAAGATCAAAGTCCCGTTCGGAAAAGTTGTCTCGAAATGGTTGCCTCGGAATTGTTGCCTCGAATAATTGATCTAAGACATTAGGCTTACTACTAAGACGTCCTAACATTGCTTTTGTGATCGTACGTCCCTTTCGAATTGACCCTTAAAACTCCAACGACGGTGCTACCCACTCACTAATAGTGGGATAGTACTGTCTAAAGGAAACAAACATAGAATAATTCTCTTTTTCGAGTAGGTAGATTAGTTCTTAGGTACTTGCTCAAACAAACAAACTTACATTTCACACATACACTCCTTTCAAACAAAGTTTTCAAAACGACTTCGTAACACTCTTGAAGACAGAAGCAAGAGTTAAATCGAAGTAAAACAAAAAAACTTTTCAAATTACAAACACAGAAGCAATTTTGAAAATGATGAGCAAGTACCTAAGAGCCCGTGGAAAACCACAGATAGAAAGGGTGCTAATACCTTCCCTTTCTATAATCTACTCCCTGTACTCAAAATCTTGAAAAAGGGAATTTTTTTGTGCTTTTTTCCTTTCATGTTGGATAAAATAAAAGTCAGTGGAGACTCTTGCTTAACGCGACATTTTGCAAACACAAACGCAAAATACAAACCAGCATTCCTAAAACAGTCCGGTTCTGGCCACCGTATCACAAAACTGGCAACTCTGCTGGGGAATTAATAAGTGGGGTATACCTTAGGATTAGTTCATCATCATTGCTTCTATTGTTTGATTTGATTGCTTTATCTTTGAGGGCTTTGTATCAGGAGTTACTATAGATCCTAACCCGGGTCTGGGGACACCTTTTAGGTAAGTAGCAATAAACTGTGAGAGAACTATACAGCATATACCGATATGGTTGAAGCAGTAGCTACGTTGATGTGGCACATTAGTTGGTATTGGTATCCCTTGTAGAGGAACAAGGAGAGTACGGGGATGCTATATGGTTCGTTAAGCATCAACTGACCTTAGAACCTATAATTGACCAACTTGGACATAGGAAGTAGTGAGATAGTCGGCCTCGGCATAGAGCTGGGAACTGGTTGATACTCGATACTACACTCATTGAGACCATACTCTCGAGATAGTTCCGGCTGCAAGAAAAGATTGCGTGAGCTGAAACCATGACCGATGGAGGATGGTCAGTGATATTGAGAACCTCTAGAACCCAGTTACTATTATTAGGACAGGTTGAACCAACTGAACTTCAATAGGGTAGTACCTAGACTCCATGCAAGCCTGAAACTTAAGGGCTATTGTGTGACTTGTTTGCCTTTACCATGTCTGCTATCTGTGATACCTATTGTATGTTTTATCATGACATCATGCATCATGACATAGCATGCATATTTCATTAGACTAACCATTTCAAATACCGAGGGGATTTATCTTTGTTCTGTTTTGCAGATCATGGCTTCCATACGTAGAAATACCATCCGAGTCAACTTCGTGCAAATACCTGCTCAACTCAGAGAGTTAGTCTCAAAAGTTCCTGATACTTTCTCATTTGTTAGAAGACATGGTCATTTCCTTAGCTTGGTCACTTCAAAGTTGGATGAGCAGATGATGAGCGTCCTTTTCCAGTTCTTTGATCTGTTGCATCATTGTTTCACCTTCCCGGATTATCAGCTAGTTCCCATTTTGGAGGAGTTTTCTGATTTATTAGGCATATCTATTCTCGAGCAGACACCCTTCACAGGTTGGGAGGAGGTTCCTAAACCTGAGGATATTGCTTCAGCTTTACACTTGAAAAAGGCTGATATAGTGTCTAACTGGGAGACACGGAGCAGGGTTAAAGGTTTCTTGGCTAAGTTTATGATCGATCAAGCTCAACAGATCTGGGATAACTTGGATTTTCAAGCTTTCGAAGACATCTTGGCTCTCCTCATCTACGGCTTGGTTCTTTTCCCGAATCCAGATTCCTTCATAGATGTGAATGCGGTCAAGATCTTCTTGTCTCGTAATCTAGTGCCTACTCTTCTAGGTGATATTTTACATGCTCTCTATACTCGTACTGTGTGAAGAAGGGGGACCCTCATTTGTTGCACGCCACTACTGGCGAGGTGGTTTATTTCGCACCTCCCCAAGTCCGTATTGAAGAATGAGGAAGGTGTAGGTTGGGCTTACAGAATCACGTCCCTTGCTCATACAGACATTCTTTGGAGTTCTAAGGATAAGGAAAGAGTAGCTATCATTGATCGATGTGGGGAATACCCTAATGTTTCGTTGCTTGGAATTAGAGGGGGAATAACCTATAGTCCTTGTTTAGCTTTGAGACAGTTTGGTCGCGCTCAGAGAGACGGTCCTCATGAGCTACTTCTTACAGACATCGTCTTTGACTATAAGGAGGATGTTAAAGAGCATTGCCGAAGGTTTATACGAGCATGGAGCATGGTGAACAGGTCTGACCCTCAAGAGCTAGGACTAAAGACTTCTCTCCTTATGCAACCTTATCTCCAGTGGGTTCGGGCCCGTGCTCAAAAGCTAGGGATGCCTTATGAAGTTGTTTTGCCGGTGAATGTGGAGCATACTAATGAAGAAGGGGTTCCTTATACCATGCTTTATCCCTACATGCCTACTGATCTTGGGGCATTGAAGAGATCCTGGATTCAGTTGAAGGAGGAAAGGGATACCTACCGAGAGAAGTACCATGAGCAAGAGAGGAAGATCTTGAAGCTTACAAGGCAGCTTGAGAATGAAAGGACAATCAATGACTATGTCAGCACGAAGGGAAAGCGACCATGGGATTTCTGATTTTTGCTTGTTTCTAGTTTAGATTTATTTTCAGTTATTTCTTTTGTAACGCCCTAAAGGCATTGTTAAACATTTTTACAAGTTTGAATCTAATAAAGTTTGTTTATTTCTTGGTTCTCAAATTTAAATCTCCCAAAGTCTTTGAAATCATTTCATACGCATTCCATTATCATGCACCACATTACAGGTACCATTACAGGTTTCTTATCTTCTTCGTTGTTTATTTCAGCACTGCATGTCTTCTGAAATACCTACTGATCAAGCCATCAAGGCTCTTCAAGCACAGAATGCTCAATTCCAAGAGTTATTCCTGAACTTGGCTAAAGGACAACAAGATTTGAAGACTCTCATCTTGAAAGAGAAGAAAAAGAAGAAGAATAAGGTGGTTCTGCTGAATATGGGTCACAGATTTGGGAATAGGTTGCGACAGGAAACTGATTTGTCTCATTCATATGGAGAAGGAGAGAATCAAGAGGAAAGAAAGGGTCCTAGTCCTATGGTCTCTGATAATGACACTGATTTTGATGAAGAACAGTATCTTCCTACTGAGGATAGGTATAAGCAACTTGAAGATCGATTGGGTGCAATGGAGATCCAGAAGATACCTGGGTTGGATTTCGGAGATCTGGGACTCGCATCTGGGGTGGTGCTTCCTCACAAGTTTAAAGCTCCTGTCTTTTCTAAGTATGATGGAGTATCTTGTCCAAAGCTACACCTCCGCTCGTACGTCAGAAAAATTCAACCTTACACTGCTGATAGAAACCCGTGGGTTCATTTCTTTCAAGATAGTCTGTCAGGGACTCAGCTTGAATGGTTCTATCAATTGCAAGGAGATAATGTTCGCAACTGGGAGGACCTCGCTGATACTTTTTACAAGCAATACCAATATAATGCCTACCTTGCTCCCACACGTACTCAGCTTCAGGGTATGTCTATGGGTGCAGGTGAAGGCTTTAAGGACTATGCTCAGAAGTGGAGAGATCTGGATGGGAGAGTCCAACCCCCTCTGTCTGATAGGGAGTTGGTGGATATGTTTCTTGGAACTTTGTCTAGTCCGTTCTTCAATCATCTGATCGGAAGTTAATCATCCGGTTTTACTGAATTGATTTTGACTAGGGAGAGAGTAGAAGCTGGTATAAAAAATGGCAATATACAGAAAGGTGCTTCATCAAGTTCAAAAAAGAAGCCTTTCAAGAAGGAAGCTAGTGCAGTTTATAGCTCGAGGAGCCAGAACCGACCTGAATGTCGCCCAACAGTTAATGCGGTAGTAATATTAAGACCCACTGTTGCCCCACAATGCAACAATTAGCAAAGAGTAGAGAGACCGCAAAGACATTATACTCGGCTCAATATGACCTTATCTCAAATCCTACAGCAATTATTGAAGACCAACCTGATAACTCCGAGGGAGGCCTCAAAGAATCCCAGCACCACATCTCCGCTGTATAACCCAAACGCCTGTTGCGCCTATCACTCTGATAGCCCGGGGCATGATACAAACAACTGCTGGGCCTTGAGGAATAAGGTGCAAGATTTGATCGAAGCTAAAGAAATTGAGTTTGACGCTCCGGAGAAGCCCAACGTCATAACTGCTCCCATGCCTAAACATGACCAGGGAGTGAATGCAATTGAGGATGATGAAGAAGAGTCAGATGTTGACAGCTGGATTTACCCGACTACCGATGGTGGATTGAACAACTGGACGGCGAAGGACTTCGTGCCCGTTTCTTTTATTACACAGTAATTGACTTTTGTTTTGAAATTCGTAACAGACAGTTTAAAACTTTATAGCCCGGTGCCTTGCCCGAGGCACCTTGGCTTTGTTTGTGAGGGCTTATTATTTGTCATTTTCATATATCATCAATAAAGCATTGTACGTTTTCTTGCATTACAATTTTTGCGCTCCTTGTTTTTCTTTTCTATCTTGCACTTTATCAAAACAGCTATTGTCTTACACACACTCACATATCATAATGCAGATCCACATCCACTCTGGATCCCACTGATAACGACTATGCTACTTCCAGTTATAACTTCGAAAGTCCGATCAACCAAGTCGAGGACGAAGGTGAGGATGATTGTGAAGTGCCTGGGAAACTTGCTAGACTGTTACTACAGGAAGAGAGGGCCATACAGCCCCATGAAGAGCCATTGGAATCAGTGAATCTAGGTTCAGAAGAAGACAAGAAAGAGGTTAAGATCGGTGAAAATCTGGAGCCTAGCGTCAAGCAACGATTGATACAAATGATGCGTGACTATGTTGAGATCTTTGCTTGGTCTTATGAAGATATGCCTGGGTTGGATACTGATATTGTGGTTCACCGTTTGCCAACTAAAGAGGATTGTCCTCCCGTGAAATAGAAAGTCCGTCGAATGCGTCCAGAGATGTTTGAGAAAATCAAAGCTGAGGTCATGAAACAGTTTGATGCCGGTTTTCTCGCAGTTACTTCTTACCCGCAGTGGGTTGCCAACGTGGTTCTGGTGCCGAAGAAAGATGGTAAGGTTCGAATGTGTGTGGACTATAGGGATCTGAACAGGGCAAGCCCCAAGGATGATTTCCCACTGCCTCACATCGATGTTCTGGTCGACAACACCGCGCAACATAAGATCTTCTCCTTCATGGATGGTTTTTCTGGTTACAATCAGATTAAGATAGCTCCTGAAGACATGGAGAAGACGACCTTCGTTACGCAGTGGGGTACCTTTTGCTACAAATTCATGCCGTTCGGATTGAAGAATGATGGGGCAACGTATCAGCGCGCCATGGTTGCTTTGTTCCACGACATGATTCATCATGAGATTGAGGTATACGTTGACAACATGATTGAAAGGTCCCAAACTGAAGAGGAACACCTTGACCATCTCCAGAAGCTATTTGACAGGTTGAAGATGTACAAGCTAAGGTTAAACCCGAACAAGTGCACCTTTGGGGTAAGGTCTGGTAAGCTGTTGGGTTTCGTCGTTAGTGATAAAGGTATTCAAGTGGATCCTGCAAAGGTGAAGGCTATACAGGAGATGCCAGCTCCTCGAACTGAAAAAGAAGTCAGAGGCTTTCTGGGATGTCTGAACTACCTTTCCTGATTCATTTCACACCTGACTGCTACTTGTGAGCCGATCTTTAAGCTACTAAAGAAAGATCAAGTGGTAAGATGGAATGATGAATGCCAGGCCGCTTTCGAAAGGATCAAGGAATATCTCCAAGAGCCACCTATTCTGATGCCTCCAGTTGAAGGAAGACCTTTGATCTTATACTTTACAGTACTCGATAATTCAATGGGGTGCATGTTGGGGCAGCATGACGAGTCTGGCCGAAAAGAGCATGCTATTTACTACCTTAGCAAAAAGTTTACCGACTGTGAGACCCGATACTCACTGCTTGAGAAACTTGCTATGCTTTGGCATGGGCTGCTCGCTGGCTGAGACAGTATATGCTGACTCACACTACCCTATTAATATCAAAGATGGACCCAATCAAGTATATCTTCGAAAAGTCTGCCTTGTCCGGAAGAATAGCAAGATGGAAGATGATCTTAACTTAGTATGACATCCAATACACAACCCAAAAGGCAATCAAGGGAAGTGTGTTGTTAGATCATTTGGCGCATCAGGCCGTGGATGATTACCAATCTATGAATTTCGAGTTTCTGGATGAGAGCATCATGTTGGTGAATGACTGTGAAAAACCTGGACCAGATGAAGGACCTGAGGAAGGATCTCGATGGTCTATGTATTTTGATGGAGCTTCAAACGCGTTTGGTAATGGCATCGGCGCTGTGATCATATCTCCTGAAGGCTGTCATACTCTGTTCACCGCCCGATTATGTTTTAACTGCACCAACAACATGGCAGAGTATGAAGCGTGCATCATGGGCCTTCGAGCTGCTATTGACCTAAGGATTAAGTTCTTGAGTGTGTTCGGAGATTCCTCTCTCGTGATCAATCAGATTAAAGGAGAGTGGGATACGAAACACCCAAATCTTATTCCTTACAAAGAGTATGTATTAACTTTGCTTCTGCACTTCGAGGAGATAACCTTTAAACATTTCCCCATAGGGGAGAACCAGTTGGAGGACACGCTAGCTACTATGTCTTCTATGTTCAATGTCAGGTGGGACAATGAGGCTCCCCAGATTACCATTGAAAGGTTGGATGAACCCGCACATTGCTGTGACATTGAGACTGAAGAGGTAGCAGATAAACCCTGGTTTCACGAAGTTAAGAGGTATCTTGAGGCTCGGGAGTACCCCGAGGGTGCATCTGTTAATGATAAAAAGTTTCTGAGGAGATTCGCTGCGAAGTTTTTCATCAACAACGGTGTCCTTTACAAGCGTAACCATGATTCAACCTTACTGAGATGTGTGGATAAGGACGAGGCAGAAAGGATTATGGCAGAATTACATGAAGGTACTTTTGGGACTCACTCCAGTGGACATACTATGGCAAATAAAATCCTCCGGGCAGGATATTATTGGTCTACTGTGGAAGCCAATTGTTATCAGCATTCTCGGACCTGTCATAAGTGCCAAGTCTATACTGATAAGGTGCATATACCTCGAGTCCCTCTGAACGTCTTGATAGCTCCTTGGCCCTTTGCAATGTGGGGCATCGATATGATTGGTGAGATCAGACCTACTGCCTCCAACGGGCATCGTTTCATTCTGGTGGCTATTGACTACTTTACGAAGTGGGTTGAGGCAGCTTCCTTTGCTACAGTAACCAAGAACGTTGTAGCGCGGTTTATTCGGCACAATTTGATATGTCGATATGGTGTACCCGAGAGGATCATTACGGACAACGGTACAAATCTCAACAATAAGATAATCACCGAGCTCTGCAAGCAGTTCAGGATACAGCATCACAACTCTTCTCCTTACCGGCCGAAGATGAATGGGGTTGTTGAAGCGGCTAATAAGAACGTAAAGAAGATTGTGCAGAAGATGACGGTGACATACAAAGACTGGCATGAGATGTTACCATTCGCTCTTCATGGGTACCGCACCTCAGCGCGGACGTCAACAGAGGCAACACCTTACTCTTTGGTGTATGGCATGGAAGCATTCTTACCCATTGAGGTCCAGATACCCTCTCTTCGGATTATGAAGGATGCAGGTTTGAACGAGGACGACTGGATCCAGACCCGACTTGATCAGCTGAACTTAAACGACGAAAAGAGACTTACTACTATTTGTCATGGTCAGACATATCAAAAACAAATGATCAAGGCATTTAACAAGAAAGTCAGACGACAAGAGTATCAAGTTGGGGATCTGGTGATCAAACGCATCATACTACCTCAAGGTGATCCCAGGGGCAAATGGACCCCTACGGAAGAAGGGCCATTTGTGGTTAAGAACATTTTCTCAGGAGGAGCTATGATTATAACCACCATGGATGGTGACGAACTTCCTCACCCCATCAATGCAGACATAGTTAAAAAATACTACGCATAATCAAAGACCCGCTAGGTTGACTGGCCTAGGCAAAAATAAGGGCTTCTCGGCGAACCAAAAGGGTTCGGGCAAAAATAAGGGATGAAAATGAAAAAATCTGTACACCCGGCAAGTCGAAAACCTGAAAAGGTGGCTTGGGAAAAAAAGGGTATCCCGGTGGACTGAAAACCCGAAAGGGCGGTCCAGGCAAAAATTAGAGATTAAAGCGTAACACTATGTCTCATTGGATCATCTTACAACCAGACTTCAGTATCGACTATCAAGCTCGGACGACACTAATCAATCTGATCTACCTTCAACCAAGTAGCGAAGTGATGAGACGCTCGAAGATAGAAAGGCAATAGCAGAGTTGGAACCCAGTGGGATTGTTCACATAGCTGTTTTTCTTTCTTTTGCACAAATTGTATAAATATTCTATCTTTCGGCGGCGTTCTCTTACTAGGACGTCAGCCTCTTGTACAAAATGCCTATTACAGGCCAACTTCAAAATCAATACAATTCCTTTTCACAAATAAATTTCAAATTGTTTTTCTCTTTCTATTTTGTTTTGCAAAGGACGTATAATGTTAATTTTTTATATATGCATTTGACAATAATTGCTTCTCATAAATATTCACATGCGAAACAAAGACGATTACTCGTAATATAAAAAATAGGGGCAAACAGAAATGTCCAAACCTTACAGTTGCTCTGTCCACCAGGTATAGGGATAGGCCTAGCTGGAGAATACGATTAAAGGTACATTCACTCCCCGTAGAGGAAAAGGTATCTGAAAATAGTGATTCTCCCCAAGCATAATTTATCTATCACCAACATTAGAAGATTATCCCCAGTGGAGTTTATTTCTTCCATAAACAGAAACCCAATCCCAGACAGGTTTCATTATCGTCAGTAACAATAATTCATCCTCAGCCGAGGTTGTTACTCCAAATCAACAGATCCTCTAACAGAGCATCACTTCCCCACAGAGTCATTCTCTCATCAGTTTATTCTCCAGCAGGATTATTCTCACAATCATCTTCGGTCATTATCCCCAGCGAGAACGAAGAATTCAGCTCTTTTTCTCCAGCAGCAATCTGGGATTTATCTTCCCCAGCTAGAGATTATCATAAAAACATTGCATATCCATACATCATGACATATGCATACGCATCATACAACACAATCTCATTTATTTTGAGAACATCATTGTTTGATACTGTGATACGGTGGGAGAACTGACTTGAGGTTTTGCGTTAGTTTTCGCAAATGTTTCGGTTGAGCAAGAGTCGCCATCGACTTTTTATTTTATCCTAAGGAAAGGTTAAAAAGCACAGCAAAAACCTTTGAGATGTTTTCTTGGGTTCGGGGAGTAGATTATAGAAAGGGAAGGTATTAGCACCCTTTCTATCCATGGTTATCCATGGGCTCTTAGTTACTTGCTTAGATCAATCTTGCCTTAATTTTCAATTGTTTGAAATGTTGCTTTGTGTGTGTGGGTTTGAAAATGTTTTGAAAAGAGGCCAATGTGGTGGCAACCTTTGTAATGATCCATGTTGGGATGTATACAAAGGTGTATGTCTTTTGAAAAGGGTTTTCAATGTTTTTGAAAGTTGTTTTGAAAGTGTTGTGGGAGGTGATTTTGAAAAGATAGGCAAGTGTTTTGTTTTGCAAGTTGGCAAGTAACCAAGAGCTATCTACCCTATATTTCTCAAAGATCTTTGCTATGTTTTAACACTTTTAACAATTTTGTTCCACCATTGTATTTGGTGGACAATCTTGTGTTAGGATGTGAAAGGGACTGGCGCGGGTCATCGTTTAGACCATAATTGCAATGGTGCCAAGTATCTTTGGGCAATTTTTCCTTGGAGGGACTTGATCATTTTTTAGGCAACTTTCGAAAGCGTCATCGAGGGACTATGATCATTTGATTGTTTTGTTTTTGCCAAAGATACCTAACATGCAATATGGCCCATTATTGAAGGCAACAAGTGGAATACCCTAGGGGTGTAAGTGTGATTAGTGTTGTCCATTTTCATGCTTGATTATCTTGAAATTAGGTCAAACTATTTTGGTTAATTGATTTGCATACAACCCTAATTCTAACATGGCATATTTAGAAAGCTTGTAAATGCGAAAAATAAAGTTCCTAAGTTATTACAACACAATATATGGGATGGGGGGTACAAATGTTCAAATGGGGGTATTTTGACAAGAATTAAAACCCTAGACTATTACATCAAATTGGAATTTTGCAAGGTATTTATTTACACAATACTCAAATGAAAATAAAATAAATATGTAAAAATGCAAAAAAGGTTTTCATATGTATGTGAAAAAAATGTTTATCATATATTAAATAAATAAAAATAAAAATTAATGTATTTTTGGTATTTTTATGGATCTAGGGTAAAACCCTAATTTTATAAATAAAAAGTATTTATTATATAATATATGTAATATTTCTTAATTATGTATATAAAAAAATAAATGAGAAGTATATTTGTCAAAAAGATATTTTAATGTTAAATATTAATAAAAATAAAGATGTATATATTTTGTATTTTTTTAACCTAAATATACTAATATATATGTATGTATTTGTATTATTTACTAAATATATTGAATATGTACAAAATAATAATATTTAATATTTATAAAAAAGTATATTTTATATAAAATATTTTCAGAAGATAAAATAAAATAAAAATTAGAAAATAAATGTATTTGGTATTATTCCTAATATTCTAAACAAAATGCATTATGTATTTATTTATATATATAACTAACTAAAGCAAATAAATATCAAATAAAATGCAAAAAAAAATGTGGAAAAATGTTTTTTTAATATTTTTATGCTTTAATGAAAAATAACCAAATCAGAATCAAAAGGAAAAAATTAAAAATAGAAAATGAAACTCAAAATGGGCCAGGGGGGTTCAAAAGTAGAAACAAGGTGCAAATAGGAAAATGAAACAGGCCCAGCCCATGAAGACTTTGTCTTCAACCTCAGAACCTGTATGAACAACAACAACACGCGTTTCCTATCTCCAGATTCCTTGATCTTTTGCCAAATCTTGCAACATGAAACCTGTAGAGCTTGAAGCCACGATTCTAGACATATAAAGAAATCAATCTAACTCTCAGAAATGAGAGAGAATTTCTTCTCCCCCAATTCCTGACCTAGTTTTTGTTCCATGTTCAGACATCAAATTCTCATAGCACACATAACATAAATGAAAATTAATTATATGGGCATGTTCAGGGCTATGAATGTGACATAATTTCTTCACAAATCTAAACCTAACAATGCCTGGATAGAGAGATACAAGTTCATGAACTTACCTGTTCAGTTGGAATCGTGTGCAACAATGGAGATGCTTACAAGGCAAGGTAATGATTTGTATAGCTTCCTTGATGTCTTAGGATGCTATTCCAACCTTTAGTTTGCTTGGAAACCAAGAGAATCGTGCTATGGTACTTCAACTGCAAAACAGAAAAATGAAAATGGTGATGTTAGCTAGGGATGTTACAGGTCGTGTTTAGGGCTTGGAACAGTTTCAAGGGATGATGTGGGATGTGTTTGAAGTGGTTTCAGCAAGAATACACGAATGGATTGAGTTATGGAACTCAATCTGCAGCAGGTGCCCTGTTTTGGCAGTTCTATGGGGTTTCTGTGTTTGAGAAGGCAATGGAGATGGTTGGCTCGTGTTTTAGGTCAGGGTGGTTGTTTAGAATGTGTTCACAATCTTTTCTTAAGCTTGTCTTGGCTGAGATGAGAGTTGGGAGTTGTTATGCAATGTTTCTTTAACTTTAAGCAACAAAGTGTCAAGTGGTTTTCTAGACTGATGGAGGCCCCTCTAATGTGCTACTAAGCTTGCCCTTGATCAGTGGGATTAGTCTAATAACTTGTGCCAAGGAGATTTGCTGTGTACCTCTTGATTTTCTAATTGACATAAAGTTCTACTTTTACAAAAATGGACATTATGCTTTTTCTATTTAAGGGTTAAACTTCCATGTAATGACCAAACTCATAGAACAACACCTTGGCACAAAGGATTAGAATTAAATTATGGAGTGTAGATGAGATAAAAGACCTGTAATCTAGCTTAAGGCATGCTGAGTTCAAAAATGCAAGGTTATGGACATGTAACTTGGTCATGAACAAAGTGAGTTTTTCCCAACTTGCCAAATTCGATTCTCCCTAACCATGAGGTTTTTTGATGAGTTCTTAGACATTTTGGAAAGTTTGGAATGTGTACTACAATCCATATTTGAAATTCAAATTGAAATTCCAAGTGGAAGCATGTGAAAAGTGGTCTTGAAGTTAGGCAAAAATCCTGCCTAAAATGGTTCAAAATTTCTCTAAGTTAAGAATGGTTTGGTACCCTTGTTTCAAAAATTGTAACTTGAGCTACAAGCTTCTTTTGGGAAAACTTTGTGAATCAAAGTTGTATATTTTGCAATGGACTACAACTTTCATGTTTTGACTTTTGCTTGAATCCAAATGAATCTTGGTGAGAAAGTGGGACAAAGTTAGGAAAAAATTAGGGTTTTTCATAACTTAGAAAAATTCTAAGTTATGAAAAATCTTCATTTCAAACCCTAATTTGCAATTCTTGATTTCTTGATGAACAAGTTTCATGATTTGGCATATTTTGATGAAAAATGAATCTTGACACTTGATTTTGACCAAAAAGTCAAAGTTTGACTTTTCAGTATACAGTCAAAATTGATCAATTGACTGGGAAATTCAATTGTCAATCTTGTGCATTTGGGATCTTTTGAACTTGTTGAGTATGTCAAAACAATTCCATGGGGTCCTTGAGTCCATATGTGAGCTTGGTTTTCCATTGACTAGGTCAAATAGTCAAAAATTGCCTTTGTGCAGTCAAAACCCTAAAAATGACCATTTTGCCCTTTTGGTGATCTGATCAAATTTCTTGTGGAATTGTGATCCAAACTTTATCAAATGGTCCATATGAGTTCAAAATGTTGGTGTGGGTCAATTTTCATGAGGTTTGACTGTCAATTGGCCACAGTTGACTTTTTCCCCAATACAGCTGATTTCTAGGTCAACTGTCCAATTGACTGGGCAAAGTTTGGAATCAAGACTTGAAACTTGGTATGGATAAACTTGGGGGTCCAACATGAAGCATGAAAGTCTTCTTAGGCATTTTAGGTCAAAATATCTTTGTGCAAACATAAACCCTAATTTGGGTCAACAGTGCTAGAAGAAGTCTTGCAGAGGAAACCCTAATTGGATCTTGAGCTCCAAGGGCCTTGTGATGAGAAAATGTTGAGAAGATGGGAGGGAAAATTTTGGGGTACAACAGATACATGTCATGCATTACATACGACTAACCTTTAACTTTTCAGGAAAGATACAATCAAATTCTCACCAAGTTCAAGCTATGAAGCCCGGATTCGACCGGATAGTACCTTGATCTCTACAGCATATTGTGATGCCCGAATTACGACCGGATAACAGTATCAAACACCGTGAAGCCTGGATTCGACCAGATAGTGGTTTATCTCTAAGCTATGAAGCCCGGAGAACGACCAGATAATAGGTTAATCCCCAGCGAGCCGTGAAGCCCGGATTACGACCGGATAACAGCTCAACAAGTTATTACGAAGCCTGGATTACAACCAGATAGCAATATAAGACCATGAAGCCTGGATTATAACCAGATAGTAGTAGAAGACGTTGTGAAGCCTGGATTACGACCAGATAGCAGCCAAAGACACCGCGAAGCCTGGATTACGACCAGATAGCGGTATATCTTTAATACAAGTTATGAAGCCCAGATTACGACCGGATAGTATCTTGATTTCTCCAAATAACATGAAGCCTGGATTCGAATAGATAATGGTATGAGACATCGCGAAGCCTGGATTACGACCAGATAACGGTAAAAGACACTGAAGCCTAGATTACGACCAGATAACAGTGAGGGACGCTGTGAAGCTTGGATTACGACCAAATAGCAGTTTACCCGGCCAATTACTATGAAGCCCGGATTCAACCGAATATTAGTAGGCCCAAAGCCAAAGGGAAGCCCGGATTACGACGGATAACCATTTGATCTCTTCTGAAGCCTGGATTACGACTAGATAAGAAGTAAGGTATTGTTAAGCCTGGATTATGACCGGATAACAGTACAAGACACTGCGAAGCTTGGATTTCGACCAAATAGCAGTTTACCTGGATAAATACTAAGAAGCCCGGAGTCGACCGAATATTAGTGTGCCCTAAACTTAAGTTGAAGCCCGGATGCAACCGGATAACAACTTAATTCCTTCTGAAGCCTGGATTATGACCAGATAAGAATCAAGAAATTGTGAAGCCTGGATTACAACCAGATAGCAAGTTTGATCTCATCTCCCCAGTAAGTCACTGTAAAGCCTGGATCACGACCAGATAGCACTCGGTCTAATCATTATGAAGCTTGGATCACGACCAGATATTAGTTCACTTTCACCTCCTCGACTAAGATACGATTCCCCAGTAGAATAACGGACGATCGAAGCTCTTAAAATTCTATTTCTC
This sequence comes from Vicia faba, assembly GCA_948472305.1. Classification (NCBI taxonomy): domain Eukaryota; kingdom Viridiplantae; phylum Streptophyta; class Magnoliopsida; order Fabales; family Fabaceae; genus Vicia; species Vicia faba. Next base: position 322,430,092 of record OX451735.1, on the reverse strand, counting down.
CCAAGACAGAGATCAACATTCCCCAGCGTAATCTTCCTCAACAACAGGTACACTGACTCTCGCTAAGGAATCTCTTAGGAGATCGACACTCCTTCGGATGGCATCTTTAAGACCATCTCTTGTCATTCATTTCCAAATTGAATTTGTAAGCCCATTCCCGATATCACAAGACTGGTACCACTTCATGCGAGTGTAAATTTCTGGGCACTCTAGTGTTCAATCATCTTCCACCTTCAGATCACGAAAGGCAGAAAAGCCAATCTACATCCTCAGGTTTAAGAAGATTGAACAGGGGCAGCTGTTGTACCCCAAAATTTTCCCTCCCATATTTCTCAAAACATTACAAGAAGGATCCTCAAGTTGCTCAAGGAAGTCCAAGGGTTGACCAAACAAGCTCTCTCCTAAGGCAGTCTACCTCAAATTAGGGTTTCATGTTGCATCAAGATACTTGAGTCCAAGGGATCCTAAATTCTCACCATTGTCCTAATATGTTCTCAAGATCATCCATGTCAAGTTTTAAGCCTTACAGAGAAAGTTTGCTCAGTCAATTGCTCAAAGGCCTAAAAATCGACTATGTTAGGGCAAAAGTTAACTGTGGCCCACATACAGTCAAACTTCAAGATTTTTGGTCAACATCCTCATTTTGAAGTAAATTTTATCATTTGAATAATGGTTGATCATGATTCATTAAGGATTTCTCATAATTCATCAAAACTCAAAAGTTGCTAAATTAGGGTTTTGTAGGAAAAGTCAACCCAACTTTGACCAAGCATAACTTTCTCATACTCTATGAGAAATGACCCATCCAAATCTCATTATGAATAGTATGCAATTCTCTACAATCCATATTCAGATCCAAGTTCAAAATATGCACTCACAAGAAGTTATGAATTTGGACATTATAGGTCATTTTGAAAAGTCAACAAACACACCATTTTTGTAAAAGCTTCATACATGAACATGGAATACCAAATTGAGATGAGACCAAAAGGGTTGCTTAGGAGACATCTCATGCTTTCTAAAAAGTCAAAGAACACCTTCAAAGAGTCAAAATTGAGGAAGTTATGCATTGGTGAAGTTGACCCTTTTTGCAAACTTGTCAAAAGTCAACTATGCCTAAAATTGCAATTTTTGCTAAATGGGCCTAACTTTTTGCACTGGTCTTGAGTTGGTATCATGGTCCACGAGCCCTAGCTCTTGCCACTTGTAATTATCTTATTTTTATTATTTATTTTGATTTTTATTTGAATTAAATCAATTTAAATCAAAACAAATCATGGAAAAATCCAAAACATTGAAATCTCAAGATCTTGTACATGTTTCAGGTCCTATATCCAGCTGGCAAGTGATTGAATTCGTGCAAGGCCTTTGTGTGCACAAAAAGATTGGTTTTGACCTATTTTTAGAAAGGTTTTCAAGTGAATCAAATCCAAATCAAAAGCAATAATTGGCAAAGATTGAGATCATGTTTACAACCCTAATTCATTCCTCAGTATATAGGGAACAATTGCAGACCTAAAACAAAAGGTTTGAGAGGCGCACAAAGTCAGAACAAACTTGGAAAAAATCAAAGAAAAGTGGTGATTCAATTTCGCACTTCCAGGCATTCTCAAGACCCTCTAGCCATCCCAATCTCTTCATGGGATCACAAGCAAGCGAAACCAATCAAGAACAAGGAGTTTCCAGCACTATAACTCACTGTAAGTCAGCCTCGACAATGGATTTTTCTTGAATTCGAATTGCATAATTTTGGCATCTATAGCATGAAATATTTGTATATTCTTGCTCCTTTAAGCATTTGCAAACTACCCATAACATTTAATTTCATTTTTGTGGACTGTATCAAGAATTGCCATTGTTAGGGTTCTTGGTTTCGTTTTAGGGTTTTTGTGTGCATGCAAAATTGGCCCCCGTGAAGGGCATCATGATGCTCAGAATACCAAGGCGGTTTGATTCATGGCATTAGAAGTCATTTATCATGTTCAGGGAGGATTTTGGAACGAACCAGGGTTGTAGCTACAGACATATGTTTGTAGGTAAAAGCCTTTAACTTTTACCAACGGAGCAAGGAGGAAGATGACTATCGTGGCAGCCCATGATTGCTCCGTTTAAATGTTCGTGCGCAGGATTTAGCAAAGTTGTTTATTTTTATATAATACTTATTTGTTCTTTTATGTACAAAGCACGCACGTAGCTCAGCTGGCATTGGAGCGTTTGGAAAAGGTTACAGGATCTGGGTTCGAATCCCAGGTCCCCCCATTATTTCATGATATTTTTCTTTCATTAATCAGGCGTGTACACAAGGCCAAGGACCACCATGCGCCCTCATCATCCAACTTGCCAAGTGTCCAGGAGGCCAGATCTGAAGGCCATCAATGAAGGAGCATCATAGGCCATGGACAATGCATCACAGGAAATCTAGGCAAGTCAACGTGAACCAATCTGTTTTTGGCCAAGAATCTGATTCTCACACCCCCAAATTACTCACAACCAGGCACAATTCTTCTTTCTTCTCTTTATATTTTCTTTATTTATTTATTTATTTATATTTACTAACAAAAATTAATTTTTCTTTTTATCAAAAAATCAAAAAAAATATTTTCATCCAATTAGATTTAGGACATTTATTTTTTATACAAAAATTAATTGAATTAGATGATTTAATTTTAGTTAACTTTAATTCCTTTTATAAATAAATTAAAAACAATTAGAAATTAGGGTTTTGTCTAAATTTAAATTCTATTTTCTTTTTCTTAAAAATAACCAAAAACACAAAAATAGGTTAAATTTAATTATTTTCCTTAATTAATTTAATTAGCTAATTAATTTTGTATTTAATTTAAAAACCTTATTCTTTTTCTTAAAAATAATCAAAAACAACAAAAATAATTGTTTCTTTCGATTAGGTTAGAGGGGGTCAAAACCCTAATTCTCTCTCGTTCTTTATTCGCGCGCGCTTTAATTATTTTTACCATATTGATGTAATTGCTCATAAGTTGTAATAGATTAATTAGGACTTTTTCTTTTCATTTATCGCTTCTTTTAAACGGGTTTGTTTTTGGCTATGTAAATACCCGAAGCCTTGTAATAGCGTAGTTTTACTTTCCGCATTTTAAATTCCGCAAAATATTGACTGTTAGATGTATGAATAATTAGGGTTGCATGACAAGAATGTATGATTAACTTTAAAATGGTTAGCTAACCTTAAATGTGCAAAGATAATAAACTTGAAATTGAATCACTCGCACATGCACACTCCTAGGGTATACTCTCACTTCGGTTTCCTTCGGTAAACGGTCATTAAGTATAGGATGCTTTAGTGGTCGCTCTCTTGTCTAAACAAAGATCAAAGTCCCGTTCGGAAAAGTTACCTCGGAATGGTTGCCTCAGAATTGTTGCCTCGAATAATTGATCTAAGACATTAGGGTTACTACTAAGACATCCTAACATTGCTTTGGTGATCGTACGTCCCTTTCGAATTGACCCTTAAAACTCCAACGACGGTGCTACCCACTCACTAATAGTGGGATAGTATTGTCTAAAGGAAACAAACATAGAACAATTCTCTTTTTCGAGTAGGTAGATTAGTTCTTAGGTACTTGCTCTAACAAACAAACTCACATTTCACACATACACTCCTTTCAAACAAAGTTTTCAAAATGACTTCGTAACACTCTTGAAGACAGAAGCAAGAGTTAAATCGAAGTAAAACAAAAAAACTTTTCAAATCACAAACACAGAAGCAATTTTGAAAATGATGAGCAAGTACCTAAGAGCCCGTGGAAAACCACGGATAGAAAGGGTGCTAATACCTTCCCTTTCTATAATCTACTCCTCGTACTCAAAATCTCGAAAAAGGGAATTTTTCTGTGCTTTTTTCCTTTCCTGTTGGATAAAATAAAACTCAGTGGCGACTCTTGCTTACCGCGACATTTTGCAAACACAAACGCAAAACGCAAACCATTATTCCTAAAACAGTCCGGTTCTGGCCACCGTATCACAGTATCCACAAAGATTAGTTATTGAATTTCCGTTAGATAAATCATTTGTTAATGAGTTTGGGGATTAAATGGGTTTGTTTGTAAGGAAAGGTTAAAAACTATTGACAAGAAAATAAATACATTAAATAGAAAGGAGAACCTAACAGGAAGGAATTTACACTACTCGTCATAAACTTAAACCTATTGATCAGTTGCACTCAACCTACAGTACTCGTCAAAATCATCATGGATACCATGATATGTACCCAAAATGAAGGTTATGTCTAATGCCAAGTCACGAGACCAGCCGTGTTACTCTATCGGCAATGTCTTGTGCGCTACAACAACACAGTGGCATTAAGCTTTAACACCCAAAGTGAATATTAGCTCTAAATCTATCTCTAGAATCTAGAAACTAATAGATATCCATCCTTAATTAAGATTTGTGAGGTATATATCTATAAGAACCTAAATCCAAATATAAAGCAAATAGATCAAACAAGACATCAAGATTTATTTATAAAGCGAGCTTTATACAACACAATGATCAACAAATATACATATGTTCAAAGTAAATATACAAACATGCCCAATAAATAGATAAATACATAGAGAAGAAATGGAGAAAAAACAAACATCTCATGGATTATCAACGTCGATTGATAAGAAATCTGACTCTGGATCATCAAGATCCAAGTTCCAATATTATTTTATAGCTTCTCAAGACCAAAAATGGAGGTTTGATGAATTGAGACCAAAAATACCCAACACATAACCTAAAAAATATGTTTTTGGCCCTAAATATACATTCCTGACTGTCCAGGATCGCTCGGCGACCAAAAAGCATCGCCCGACAAAAAATGACAGCAAGATGAAAAACCAGCACATCATTCTGCATTGTTTCAACCATAACTTTTGAACCGTAACTCCGATTTGCACCCGGTTCAAAGTGTTGGAAATCTTATTCAATGCTCCTTCTAATAATGAAAAAATATAAACCAAATTGATGATTTATTATTCTTTTATTTTTAGCCTTATTCGTTGACGAGTTGCTCAAACCGAAGTCAACATGTGTGTCTAATTGTCTTGTTTTTGTATTATCATTGTTATTTTACATTATTATTATTATTACATATTATTTGTTTAATTTTATTATTATTTGAATTATTCATTTTTTTTATTTATTATTTAAAGTTTTTGTTTCGTTGACTAAATCAATAAGGGTTTGGAAAGTCTAATTAAGTGAGCGCTCAGGGTGGGTAACCTCTACCCTAAGAAACAGAAAAGCCCAAGTTCATATGCATTTTGAATCAATCAAAGCAAGATTTAATTTTATTTGATTCTGATATGAATATAATTACATAATAGGTCCAAATAGATACAATACAAACCCTAATTCTAATTTCAATCAAAATCTGACTTAAATCTAAAACAAATATTACAAATCAAATGTTTTTGGAATCAATCAACTTCTATGTTGATTTGTAACAACAAATCAACATAACTATATTTTCTAATTGACTAAATCCCTAACACTATAAATTCATATCCCTAAGACATAATTTGGAGGGGAAAAAAGAAATGGAGACCGAGACTTGGAGATTGGAGAAGAGAAATTCAAAAAGTTGATGTTCAATTGCTGCGAATCCATCACCTTCAAACCTTTGTACCTGAAACAGAAAAAGAAAGGGATTAGAGAATTCAGAAGAGCAAATTAAAGGATAATACGACTAGTGTTACTGCAAGAGAGGTAAACGCGAAAAAACACTTAGCTTAGGGTTTATAATTGTTGTTGTGTGTGATACGGTGGGAGAACTGACTATGAGTTTTGCGTTTGTATTCGCACTTGTTCGGTTGAGCAAGAGTCGCCACCGACTTTTTATTTTATCCTAAAGGAAAGGTTAAAAAAGCACAGCAAAAACCTTTTGAGATATTTCGTGGGTCCGGGGGGTAGATTATGAAAAGGGAAGGTATTAGCACCCTTTTCATCCATGGTTATCCATGGGCTCTTAGTTACTTGGTTTTTTAGATCACTTGCCTTGATTTTCGATTGCTTGAAAATGGTGTGTGTGTGTGTGTGTGTTTTTGAAAATGTTTTGGAAGAAGATGCCTTGTCTTAGGCTACCCTTGTAACAATTCTTTACTCGAATGTTTTACAAAGGTGTGTATCTTTTCGAAAAGATGTTTCAAATGTTTTTGAGAGTTTGTTTTGAAAGTGTTTGTGGAGTGTGGTTTTTGAAAAGAAGGAAAGTGTTTTTTGCAAGTTGATCTCAAGTAACTAAGAGTTTTGTCTATCCCTATTGTACTCAAAGGTTTTCTCTATGTTTTCAATCCTTTTTAACAATTTTGTTCCACCATTGAATTTGGTGGACAATCTTGCATTTAGGATGTTTAACGGGACGGGCGCGGGTCATCGTATGGACCATAAATGCAATGGTGCCAAGTGTCTTTGGCAATTTGCTTTGAAGGGACTATGATCATTCCATTTAGGCAACTTTCTAAAGCGTCATCGAGGGACTTATGATCATCTTGAATTCGTTTTGCCAAAGAAACTCGACGTGCAAGCATGGCTCATTTTGGAAGGCAACATGTGGGATTACCCTAGGGGGTGCAAGTGTGATTGTGTATTGATTTCATGTATTTGTCTTGTATTAGGTTATCTAGCGTTTGATTTTATGTACATGCAAACCCTAGGTCTAACCATGGTATAATTCGAAAGCGGTAAATTGCAAGAATTTAGAGTCTACGCTATTACAAATAGCATCCGGGAGTGGGGGTACAAATTTACAAATGGGGATGAGACTTTAGGAATGTAATGTCCAATAGATTACAACCAAATCGAATTGATCAAATGTAAATGTAACGTATAGCAATGTATAAGATAAGCAAATGTGTATAGGAGCAATGTAAATGTATTTGTATTAAGCGTATAATGTGAAATGTATCGTATATTGTGTAAGTGTATATGTTCATGTATGTAATTTATTTACAGGTGCGAAAATGTGAATTTAATGAATTATTAAACATTATTTAACTTAATAGTGAGAATTAAATGTTCATTTATTTAATCTTGTAATCTTGTATATTCTTAAATATGTACAAAAAGAATATTTTAATTAAATGTTTTAAATCTTAATTAAATTATGTATATTAAAAAAATGTATTTTGTGTTTAATATATACAAAAGAACATTTTAATTAAATGTTAAAAAATTTAAATTATGTATATTAAAAAGGTATTTTTTTATGTATTTTATGTATTAAGATATTAATGTAAAGAATATTTTAAGTTAGAGGAAAAAATATTGTGTTCAAAATTATGTTATAAAAAAGTTTGATGTAAAAAAAATTATGTTAATTTATTAACAAAAAATAAAATTTGTTTTATATAAAAGAAAAGGTTAAGTTTTTGAATGGGCCTGGGCCCAAACAAAACACACGCGCTTCAAAAGTGACAAGGGGGTGCATTTGTTAATTTTGGCAAATGGGCTTAGAAGTTTGAGAGGGCAAGGCCCATTAGCATTTTAACACAGTTTCTCTTTAGGGTTCTTGAATGTTGTTTCACTTTGGAATACGCTTAGGATTTTGTTGAGACAGAGGCGTCGTTTGCTTGTTCCACTTCATCTTCTCCGTTCACGCCAAACGCCTAGCTCAAACCCTTCGCCCCAGCCACCAGCGCCGCCATCTCTTCTCCCCTCAGATTGCTCAGGCAACGATCAAACAAGGTAGTGAATTGTCTCAAACTCGTTAGGCGTTTTAGATTTGTATGTTACGATTTTGTATTCTGATTTTATGTTCATTTTGTTTGTTTAACGAGGTTGTGAAAAGGGATGAGAAGAAAATTTACTACCTTTTGGGAGGCGGAGGAGAAGAGAACGAGGAGGCGCGTGGAAGGCCGGATGGTGAGGGGGACGTGAATGAAGCTAGCTTTGCAAGGAGATCTGGTACTCTGTATTTGTGTCTTTCTTCTTTTGGCTTTGTGATGTTTGTCTGAAAGCTTAATATATATCTTCTTTTCTTCTTCTCTGACTCTTTGGCTTGCCTTTGAATATGTTTGTTGTATGTTGAGATTGATGCCTTTGTGCTTGTTGAAATGCCCTATGATGAGTATTCTGAGGGCCTTGAGGGTTTGGTTGACTGAGTATGCGTTTTGAGTAGTTTTGTATGTTGTATATTTTTACCCCAATGATGGACACTGTTCTGAGGGGGTCTGTGGGTTTGGCATGATTTTTGTTTGGAGTTTACAGTGGTTCAGGCTTTTAGGCATACACAGGTTTGTTGTTTGATGGTTAAGGCTGGACAGGGTTTTGATGGTTGTGGCCTTTGAAACGTTGGTTTTGGCCTTGAGACTTGCAAGGTTTACAGGTTGTGGCCTTGTGGGAGTTTATGCTTCAGTAGGTTTTTGAGGCTTTTGGCATGGCTAAGGCTTAGCAGGTTGGTTGTTTGATTGGCATTATGGTTTTGTAAACTGGCTTTGCAGGTTTGTTATTTTGACAGGGGTTTAGGTTTTTGGTTGTAAGGCTCGAGGCTTTTGGCTTCAGTTAATGCAGGTTTCTTGATTGGTTCAGGTTTGTTAATGGTTTACTGGTTTAAGGCCATTGAATGCAGTTTATGGCCTTGCTGGTTCTTTAGGCTTAATGCAGGCTTAGAGCTTTGATTGAGGCTAGCAGGTTTAATGCAGGTTTGATTCAGGTTTGATGTTACTGGCTTTAGTTTGACAGTGGTCTTGTAAACTGGATATTTGGTTTGATATGCTTGTGGTTATGTTGGTTATGCTGGGGTCTGGTCAGCAGGTTGTGTATTTGTTTTTGGTTTTATGTTGCAGGCAGGTTGGGTTGTATCTGGTTTGAAGAGTTTTACAGGTTGTGGCCTTTTGAACTAGTTTGACAAGTTTTTGTTGTTAAGTGTTTGTTATTATTGTTTTGCTGCCTCCTCCTACTGTTCTATTGACAGGTTCTTTTATATTTTTTTTCTATCTCTCCAGCCTAAACCTGTAAGCCCTATTTCTTCTTCTCTTTTTCTTCTCTCTCCAGTACAAAAACATTAAAATATGTTATGCTTTGTACTTTTTCTGAAAGGGCAACTCTTGGGAAATGATGCAAATGGATTATGTTGCTTGCATAACATGCTTTCTCTGCATTTTTTATCTCTTCTTTTGACAGCTTCTTGTACTTTTGTATCTTTTGATATCTTTCCAAATCTTCCTTTTGACAGCTTTGGTAGCCTTGTGACAGTATTTTGTACTTTGGCAGAAAGTTTGAATTTGGACTTTTAGTTTGGACTTTGTAGTTAGGCCATCCTGTTTGTTTTGAAATATGCAGCATGTTGACAAACTTTGCATTTTTTCCACTTTGTGCATTCCAAGTTAGCAAACAAATATTCATCCCTCTTTGTGAACCGGGAGAAATCCCGTGATTTGCAGAGAGGGTTAACTGATCCCAATCAGTTGCCCTTAATGATGAACTGTAATTTTATCTGTCTCTTTTATTTATTTATCTGTTATTGACTTTTCTTCTTTTCTTTACAGATGAATAATTAAAATGGAGCACTGGAGAAAGGGATAGCAGATGAAGAATTGAAGATTAAAAAAAATGTTTAGTATAGTTTTCTTTTATTTAAATTTAAATAAATGTAAAATCATTGTTGTAAACAACAAAACAATTGTACAATTAATTTAAAAATCAATAAAAGGTTATTTATCCAATTAATTCTTTTTCCTCCTTTTGTTTATTTATTATTTATAATTCTTTAATTATAATAATTGAAAATAAATTCCAATAATTTAATCTTAGAATAATAAATAATTTAAATAAACAATGCTTTAGCATTTGATCAGTTAAACCTGGCATTTCCAACATCCAAAGCAAAGCAACAGTTAATCACAACAATTGATCAGACGCATTCCCCTTTTTACTAATTTTTACCAAGCTCTGCAAATTCAAACTGAATGTATCCTTTTTACTGATTTTTACCAAGCTCTGCAAATTCAAACTGAATGTATCCTTTTTACTGATTCAGTCAAACAAACGTGAATTCAATCCAAATGCATTCTTTATATTGATTAAGTCAAACAATGCAAATTCAAACCAAATCTCGGAATAACTTTCAAAGCACCGTAGAATTAAATCTTTTTGAAGAATCGCGCATGAACAACCCTAATTCCTGATTAAATGCTAAAGAAGCGTTCGCCTGATCGAAGTTGAGCCAAAATCAACCAAAACCCTAAGCCAACTGTTTGAAACATTCTAGAGCCCTGAAAATCAATAAAACCCTAATTGTGTCTGACTGATGAGAAAAGTCTGTTTGACCGATTCTTGAGCCAATCTGAAAAATCAGGAAACGCCTGAAGCTGTGATTTCTTGAGGAAAAATGTGAGGGCAAATTTTAGGGTACAACAGTTGCCACTGTTCAATCTTCTTGAACCTGAAGAGTTAGATTGGCAAGTTTGCCTTTCGCGACTTGAAGGTAGAAGAAGATTGGACACTAAAGTGCCCAGAAAATTTGCACTCGGCGATGTGATGGTAAAGGTGAATGGGCTTACAGATGCCATTTGGTGATGGGCTTAAAGATGCCATCTGATGCGATAGAATCTTGTCGGGGGATGGGCTTAGAGATGCCATCTGAGAATGGGCTTAAAGATGCCATTTGGTGACTGCTGGTAGGAGGATGGGCTTAAAGATGCCATCTGAGAATGGGCTTAAAGATGCCATTTGGAAATGTTGAACTGTATGTCATTGGTGAGTGGACGAGTATCAGAAAGGCACCCGTGTTTTGGAGTATCTCTGAACTGGGGGTCTGAATAAGCAATAGATTGACATCCGTATCTGGAGGCATCCGTAAACTGTTTTCAAAAATTGCATCTGAACAAGCGATAGATTAACATCCGTTGTTGGGAAGAATCCGTAAACTGTCTTCAGAAGTCGAGAAGAGTCTGAACAAGTGATAGGTTAACATCCGTTACTGGAGAACCCGTGAACTGTTTTCAGAAGTCTTAAAGAGTCTGAACAAGTGATAGGTTAGCATCCGTTACTGGAGAACCTGTGAACTGTTTTCAGAAGTCTGGGAGTTGAATAAGCAATAGAGCAGCATCCGTTGTTGGGAAGCGTCCGTAAACTGTTTTCAAAAGTTGCATCTGAACAAGTGATAGATTAACATTCGTTGTTGGGAAGAATCCATAAACTGTTTTCAGAAGTCTTGAAGTTGAATAAGCAATAGAGCAGCATCCGTTGTTGGGAAGCGTCCGTAAACTGTTTTCAAAAGTTGAGAAGAGTCTGAACAAGTGATAGGTTAACATCCGTTACTGGAGAACCCGTGAACTGTTTTCAGAAGTCTTAAAGTTGAAGAGGAACCGGTGTAGGGTTTCCTGATGATGCGTCCGTGTAAAACTGCATCTGAATGAATCTGGAATAAGTATCAGAATGTCGCCGTGTCCGGGTCACATCTGAACTATTTCTGGGTGAATCTCGGAAGATGATCTTTGTCTGTCGACTGATCTTACCTGAAAAGGTAAAGGGTTAGTTGTATGCAATGTTATGATGTATGATGCAATGTATGTGACATCAATGTTTATGACATGAATGTGATGAATGCGCATGTAAGCTGATAAGCTATCTTGCTGAGGATAAATGAATCCTGGATGGCTGAAGATAAAAGAATCTTGACTACTGCCGGGGAAAATAATTCTTTGGCTGCTGCTGTGGAGGGCAAGAATCTTCAATTGTTAAAAATGAGAAGTCTTGGGACCATTGTTGGGGAAATCAGAAGCTTGGGTTGTATGCCAAACTACCGGGGTCTTCCTGTTTTGAGGAGATCTGTGTAGGATTTCCTGATGATGAGTCCGTGTAAAACTGCATCGGGTTTTGAAAGGGAACCGGTGTAGGGCTTCCTGACGATGAGTCCGTGTAAAACTGCACCGGATTTTGAACACTTTTGACATTCGAATGCCCCAAGTGGTGATGTAGATAATTTCCTGGCTAGTTACAGGTGTTGATCCATAATCAGTCGTCCATAGATGTTTTCCTGGCTTATTACAGGTGTTGATCTGGAACTTAAGAAAGGTGACAGAAAAGCAACCGTGTCTGGAGCCAATCTGGACCGTATCTTCCAACTTGTGATGAAGGAAATGTTGAACACTTTTGACATTCGAATGCCCCAAGTGGTGATGTAGATAATTTCCTGGCTTGTTACAGGTGTTAATCCACAATCGGTCGTTCACAGATATTTTCCTGGCTTGTTACAGGTGTTGAATCTGGAACTCTTCAGACATGCCCTGGCTGGATACAGGAATCGAGTCTGTCAATAGTCGTCAACAGATATGCCCTGGCTGGATACAGGAATCGAATCTTCAAACTCTTCAGACGTGCCCTAGCTATATACAGGAATCGAGTCTGGAAATAGTCGTCAACAGATATGCCCTGGCTGGATACAGGAATCGAATCTTCAAACTCTTCAGTTGTGCCCTGGCTAGATACAGGAATCGAGTCTGGAAATAGTCGTCAACATATATGCCCTGGATGGATACAGGAATCGAATCTTCAAACTCTTCAAACGTGCCCTGGCTAGATACAGGAATCGAGTCTGGAAATAGTCGTCAACAGATATGCCCTGGCTGGATACAGGAGTCGAATCTTCAAACTCTTCAGACGTGCCCTGGCTAGATACAGGAATCGAGTCTGGAATTGTGATAGTTGATTTGTTGGTGGCTGTAATTTCCAACAGGTGGTGAAGGAATGATTGAACACTTTTGACATTCGAATGCCCCAAGTGATGATGAGTCTTGAATCAGATTATTCTGCGAATTGAGAGATTTCTTGAACTCTTGACTGGACTGCCCCAGGTTAACTGAATCTTGGAAGATCTGTTGAAACCTTGACTGGACTGCCCCAGGTTAATTGGATGGTGACATGTCATGCCCCTTGTTGATAGGAGATTCGCAATGGAAGTGTCATCCTTTTGAAGTGATTTTGCTCACTGAGAGAGTTTTCGTTCCTCCGAACATTCGCTGTATGAATTCCTTCGCTGTCAAACAAAAAGCCAAATGCAGACAGTGATATTCAAGCAATGCAAAGTTTATGTTTGTCTCGAAGTTTTGAAAAATGCGTTTTTAGCAGAAAACTTTTTGTAAGACAGATCAACACAAGATTTAGAGCAAAGCCTTACAGGAGTCAGGATACCTTTTGTAACAGTATGCTTTCGAACCAACCCATGCTTCAATTAGGACTTTTGAAGGGTTGTAACGTGGCTTGGTTCACGGTTTAAGAAACAAAGGATAAAGGCTCAAAGTATATTTGTACCCACCCGCTCTTCGTGATGTTCTTCAACCCTAAGCTCAGTTAATTGTGCGTCACACTCTGTTTTGGGTTTGGGACGACCTTTGGGTGATGGTTCACCAGTTGAATTTGGGGAGACAGTCATCATTTCCTTTTTCTTTTTTCAACATTCTTCATGTTGTTGAGGATTTTGTAATGACCTCACTATTTTGATTTTGATTTGTTATCCCTAACTTTTGCCTGACTGTTCCCGTTTTTCGAGATTACAGTCAGCGGGATGCCCCAGCTTTCTTAAGCCTCCTTTATAGGTTTTGGCTTGGTGGGCTTTTCTCTTTTGAGAGATTGACTGTCTATGTGATAGGGAACCACCCTTTTCTTTTGATTCCAAAGGAATGCTTTTCTTTTTCTTTGACATCGTTCGTTGTATTACGAACTGAGAGTTTGCGGCTTCAATGCGCGTTTTCTTTTGAATTAACTGAGATACTACCCTGCCCCGGGTTCATATCAAAGGTTTTGATCGTTTAGAACAGAAAACTCCTACTTCTTTGGCTCGAAGGGGTTGACTAGGGATTATCTTCCTTATAACTCCAGTGTTTGGGATTTGAAAGAAATGCATGTACATCATCAGCAAGGTCTGTTCAAAAGCAATATTGTATGAGATTATGGTATTGTTTCGTCATCCTCCCTCTAAAGGCTTGCAGCTTTTTATCAAGAGTCAAATATCATAAAGAAAAGCATAAGAATAGTGAAACGAATGGATGATTTCAAGACAAACATATGCAATGCATTAATGAAAACAAAGCTTAACATCAACAGATAATTGTTTGACAACAAAAGAAATTACAACTTTGAAAATTCAAAATGAAACCAAAGTCTTTCAGCTTGAGCTTTATCACTCCAGGTGGAGAACTCCTTAACGGAAGATTTTCATCTCGCCGTTTGGCATGAATTTCAGCACTCCAATGTCGATCAGATCTTGTATCTTGTTCTTCAAGGCCCAACAGTCGTTGGTGTCGTGTCCCGGGCTGTAGGAGTGGTAAACACAAAATGCGTCGGGACGATAGTTAGGAGAGGAGGTATTGAGCTTTTGAGGAGGATCCCTTAGGGTGAGCAATTTTACCTCCAACAGGCGCTTCAGTATGAAGAATGATGGTATTTCAGTCTCCGTGAACTGTCTTCCCGACGTTTCTTGCTTACGCCGATTACCCCGTTGACGCTGGCGAGGTTGTTGATGGGCTTGTGACCCTGAAGCAAGCAAAGGAGCTTTCCCCTTGTCTTCTTGAGTGGATGGAGGCTGAGCAGTGACTTGCTCTTCAACTTCAGATGTTTGCCCCAATTGGTTGTTTGGAAGCAGTTGGCGGACAAGAACTCTGAGTTCATCTTGTCTTTGAGATAGGTCTTGGATGAGGGCCATCTGGCCCACCAACTGTCCCATCACTTGGGTCCTTAATGTTGTCAGATCAAATTGCATCTCTGCAAGCTGATCACTCCTGGCCTTGTTTAAATTCTCCAAGCCCTTTGTGAGGAGAGCTTTCATTTCTTCTTGCCCCAGAGACAAGTTCAGGAACATCTCCTGCAGCTGAGCAGTCTGGTCTTGGATGTCTTTGACAGACCTTTCTAGAGCCATCTCTTACTGAAATAAACAGCAGGAGATTAAGGAAACCTGAAAAAAGGAAAGACTGTCAAAATGCAATGCATGATATGTGGATGCATGCTTTCAAGGATCTCTTGGGGTAAACACAAGAAAATGTTAGAGGTTGAACTTTGATCTTTGATTGGAGATCTTTGCACCGGTTGATGCCTTTCCACTAGAATCAAGCTCACCATGTCGAGTGGGTCATAGCCACTGATTCAAGTTGTTGTACTTGATCTTTGACTGGAGAACTTTGTATGGATGTCTTTCCACGAGAATCAAGCTCACCATGTCAAGTGGGTCATAGCCACTAATTCAAGTTGTTGTACTTGATCTTTGACGGCATTTGTTTAGAGGAGAAACCCCTTGCCCCTTGTTAGATGTCTGGTTCAACGTAACCCTGCACCAAAAGAACCTTCGAGATCCTTGAAATGGTCATTGAAAATGCCATGGTATGATGTCATGATGTTACGTACATGTATGCAAAAAAGCAAGTGAGTGTATATACAGACAAACATATTCATACAAAGCAAACAAGGCCTTAGGTTTAGGCTTGCATGGGGTTGAGGTAAGTACCCTCTTGAAGTTAGTTGGCTCATCCTGTCCTAAAATAGAAACCGGGTTCTAAGGAGCTCAATATCATTGGATTGTTTTCTGTGTTCATTGTTTCGGTTTAGCCACTTACTGGCGACCAAAATATTCCAAGAAAACAACCCTCAAATGAGTGTAGTATCGAGTATCTACCAACCTCGGTCTGCACCAAAGTCGGTCATCTCACTACCCCTAAAAAGGCTAAGATGGTCAATTAAGGTTCTAAGAGTTCGTTAGTGCTTCACGACATCACTCAGCGGCCCCGTACTCTCCTTGATTGAACTCAAGGGTTACCGGTACTCACAAATATGTCACACTAACAAAGCTTACTGTTTCAACCATGTCGGTATACCCCGCACAGTTCCCTCACAGTTTTTTTGCTATTTACCTAAGAAGGTGCCCCAAATCCAGGTGTAGGATTTACAACAAACCCGAACAAGAACCCTAAAGATAAAGCAATCAAGTCAATCAAAACAAGAAAGTAAAGGTGATCTAAACCCTAAGGTAACCCCACTTTTAAGTAAATTCTCCAGCAGAGTCGCCAGTTCTGTGATACGGTGGGAGAACTGACTATGAGTTTTGCGTTTGTATTCGCACTTGTTCGGTTGAGCAAGAGTCGCCACCGATTTTTTATTTTATCCTAAAGGAAAGGTTAAAAAAGCACAGCAAAAACCTTTTGAGATATTTCGTGGGTCCGGGGGGTAGATTATGAAAAGGGAAGGTATTAGCACCCTTTTCATCCATGGTTATCCATGGGCTCTTAGTTACTTGGTTTTTTAGATCACTTGCCTTGATTTTCGATTGCTTGAAAATGGTGTGTGTGTGTGTGTGTGTTTTTGAAAATTTTTTGGAAGAAGATGCCTTGTCTTAGGCTACCCTTGTAACAATTCTTTACTCGAATATTTTACAAAGGTGTGTATCTTTTCGAAAAGATGTTTCAAATGTTTTTGAGAGTTTGTTTTGAAAGTGTTTGTGGAGTGTGGTTTTTGAAAAGAAGGCAAGTGTTTTTTTGCAAGTTGATCTCAAGTAACTAAGAGTTTTGTCTATCCCTATTATACTCAAAGGTTTTCTCTATGTTTTCAATCCTTTTTAACAATTTTGTTCCACCATTGAATTTGGTGGACAATCTTGCGTTTAGGATGTTTAACGGGACGGGCGCGGGTCATCGTATGGACCATAAATGCAATGGTGGCAAGTGTCTTTGGCAATTTTCTTTGAAGGTACTATGATCATTCCATTTAGGCAACTTTCGAAAGCGTCATCGAGGGACTTATGATCATCTTGAATTCGTTTTGCCAAAGAAACTCGACGTGCAAGCATGGCTCATTTTGGAAGGCAACATGTGGGATTACCCTAGGGGGTGCAAGTGTGATTGTGTATTGATTTCATGTATTTGTCTTGTATTAGGTTATCTAGCGTTTGATTTTATGTACATGCAAACCCTAGGTCTAACCATGGTATAATTCGAAAGCGATAAATTGCAAGAATTTAGAGTCTACGCTATTACAAATAGCATCCGGGAGTGGGGGTACAAATTTACAAATGGGGATGAGACTTTAGGAATGTAATGTCCAATAGATTACAACCAAATCGAATTGATCAAATGTAAATGTAACGTATAGCAATGTATAAGATAAGCAAATGTGTATAGGAGCAATGTAAATGTATTTGTATCAAGCGTATAATGTGAAATGTATCGTATATTGTGTAAGTGTATATGTTCATGTATGTAATTTATTTACAGGTGCGAAAATGTGAATTTAATGAATTATTAAACATTATTTAACTTAATAGTGAGAATTAAATGTTCATTTATTTAATCTTGTAATCTTGTATATTCTTAAATATGTACAAAAAGAATATTTTAATTAAATGTTTTAAATCTTAATTAAATTATGTATATTAAAAAAATGTATTTTGTGTTTAATATATACAAAAGAACATTTTAATTAAATGTTAAAAAATTTAAATTATGTATATTAAAAAGGTATTTTTTTTTGATGTATTTTATGTATTAAGATATTAATGTAAAGAATATTTTAAGTTAGAGGAAAAAATATTGTGTTCAAAATTATGTTATAAAAAAGTTTGATGTAAAAAAAATTATGTTAATTTATTAACAAAAAATAAAATTTGTTTTATATAAAAGAAAAGGTTAAGTTTTTGAATGGGCCTGGGCCCAAACAAAACACACGCGCTTCAGAAGTGACAAGGGGGTGCATTTGTTAATTTTGGCAAATGGGCTTAGAAGTTTGAGAGGGCAAGGCCCATTAGCATTTTAACACAGTTTCTCTTTAGGGTTCTTGAATGTTGTTTCACTTTGGAATACGCTTAGGGTTTTGTTGAGACAGAGGCGTCGTTTGCTTGTTCCACTTCATCTTCTCCGTTCACGCCAAACGCCTAGCTCAAACCCTTCGCCCCAGCCACCAGCGCCGCCATCTCTTCTCCCCTCAGATTGCTCAGGCAACGATCAAACAAGGTAGCGAATTGTCTCAAACTCGTTAGGCATTTTAGATTTGTATGTTATGATTTTGTATTCTGATTTTATGTTCATTTTGTTTGTTTAACGAGGTTGTGAAAAGGGATGAGAAGAAAATTTACTACCTTTTGGGAGGCGGAGGAGAAGAGAACGAGGAGGCGCGTGGAAGGCCGGACGGTGAGGGGGACGTGAATGAAGCTAGCTTTGCAAGGAGATCTGGTACTCTGTATTTGTGTCTTTCTTCTTTTGGCTTTGTGATGTTTGTCTGAAAGCTTAATATATATCTTCTTTTCTTCTTCTCTGACTCTTTGGCTTGCCTTTGAATATGTTTGTTGTATGTTGAGATTGATGCCTTTGTGCTTGTTGAAATGCCATATGATGAGTATTCTGAGGGCCTTGAGGGTTTGGTTGCCTGAGTATGCGTTTTGAGTAGTTTTGTATGTTGTATATTTTTACCCCAATGATGGACACCGTTCTGAGGGGGTCTGTGGGTTTGGCATGCTTTTTGTTTGGAGTTTACAGTGGTTCAGGCTTTTAGGCATACACAGGTTTGTTGTTTGATGGTTAAGGCTGGACAGGGTTTTGATGGTTGTGGTCTTTGAAACGTTGGTTTTGGCCTTGAGACTTGCAAGGTTTACAGGTTGTGGCCTTGTGGGAGTTTATGCTTCAGTAGGTTTTTGAGGCTTTTGGCATGGCTAAGGCTTAGCAGGTTGGTTGTTTGATTGGCATTATGGTTTTGTAAACTGGCTTTGCAGGTTTGTTATTTTGACAGGGGTTTAGGTTTTTGGTTGTAAGGCTCGAGGCTTTTGGCTTCAGTTAATGCAGGTTTCTTGATTGGTTCAGGTTTGTTAATGGTTTACTGGTTTAAGGCCATTGAATGCAGTTTATGGCCTTGCTGGTTCTTTAGGCTTAATGCAGGCTTAGAGCTTTGATTGAGGCTAGCAGGTTTAATGCAGGTTTGATTCAGGTTTGATGTTACTGGCTTTAGTTTGACAGTGGTCTTGTAAACTGGATATTTGGTTTGATATGCTTGTGGTTATGTTGGTTATGCTGGGGTCTGGTCAGCAGGTTGTGTATTTGTTTTTGGTTTTATGTTGCAGGCAGGTTGGGTTGTATCTGGTTTGAAGAGTTTTACAGGTTGTGGCCTTTTGAACTAGTTTGACAAGTTTTTGTTGTTAAGTGTTTGTTATTATTGTTTTGCTGCCTCCTCCTACTGTTCTATTGACAGGTTCTTTTATATTTTTTTTCTATCTCTCCAGCCTAAACCTGTAAGCCCTATTTCTTCTTCTCTTTTTCTTCTCTCTCCAGTACAAAAACATTAAAATATGTTATGCTTTGTACTTTTTCTGAAAGGGCAACTCTTGGGAAATGATGCAAATGGATTATGTTGCTTGCATAACATGCTTTCTCTGCATTTTTTATCTCTTCTTTTGACAGCTTCTTGTACTTTTGTATCTTTTGATATCTTTCCAAATCTTCCTTTTGACAGCTTTGGTAGCCTTGTGACAGTATTTTGTACTTTGGCAGAAAGTTTGAATTTGGACTTTTAGTTTGGACTTTGTAGTTAGGCCATCCTGTTTGTTTTGAAATATGCAGCATGTTGACAAACTTTGCATTTTTTCCACTTTGTGCATTCCAAGTTAGCAAACAAATATTCATCCCTCTTTGTGAACCGGGAGAAATCCCGTGATTTGCAGAGAGGGTTAACTGATCCCAATCAGTTGCCCTTAATGATGAACTGTAATTTTATCTGTCTCTTTTATTTATTTATCTGTTATTGACTTTTCTTATTTTCTTTACAGATGAATAATTAAAATGGAGCACTGGAGAAAGGGATAGCAGATGAAGAATTGAAGATTAAAAAAAAAGTTTAGGATAGTTTTCTTTTATTTTAATTTAAATAAATGTAAAATCATTGTTGTAAACAACAAAACAATTGTACAATTAATTTAAAAATCAATAAAAGGTTATTTATCCAATTAATTCTTTTTCCTCCTTTTGTTTATTTATTATTTATAATTCTTTAATTATAATAATTGAAAATAAATTCCAATAATTTAATCTTAGAATAATAAATAATTTAAATAAACAATGCTTTAGCATTTGATCAGTTAAACCTGGCATTTCCAACATCCAAAGCAAAGCAACAGTTAATCACAACAACTGATCAGACGCATTCCCCTTTTTACTGATTTTTACCAAGCTCTGCAAATTCAAACTGAATGTATCCTTTTTACTGATTTTTACCAAGCTCTGCAAATTCAAACTGAATGTATCCTTTTTACTGATTCAGTCAAACAAACGTGAATTCAATCCAAATGCATTCTTTATATTGATTAAGTCAAACAATGCGAATTCAAACCAAATCTCGGAATAACTTTCAAAGCACCGTAGAATTAAATCTTTTTGAAGAATCGCGCATGAACAACCCTAATTCCTGATTAAATGCCAAAGAAGCGTTCGCCTGATCGAAGTTGAGCCAAAATCAACCAAAACCCTAAGCCAACTGTTTGAAACATTCTAGAGCCCTGAAAATCAATAAAACCCTAATTGTGTCTGACTGATGAGAAAAGTCTGTTTGACCGATTCTTGAGCCAATCTGAAAAATCAGGAAATGCCTGAAGCTGTGATTTCTTGAGGAAAAATGTGAGGGCAAATTTTAGGGTACAACAGTTGCCACTGTTCAATCTTCTTGAACCTGAAGAGTTAGATTGGCAAGTTTGCCTTTCGCGACTTAAAGGTAGAAGAAGATTGGACACTAAAGTGCCCAGAAAATTTGCACTCGGCGATGTGATGGTAAAGGTGAATGGGCTTACAGATGCCATTTGGTGATGGGCTTAAAGATGCCATCTGATGCGATAGAATCTTGTCGGGGGATGGGCTTAGAGATGCCATCTGAGAATGGGCTTAAAGATGCCATTTGGTGACTGCTGGTAGGAGGATGGGCTTAAAGATGCCATCTGAGAATGGGCTTAAAGATGCCATTTGGAAATGTTGAACTGTATGTCATTGGTGAGTGGACGAGTATCAGAAAGGCACCCGTGTTTTGGAGTATCTCTGAACTGGGGGTCTGAATAAGCAATAGATTGACATCCGTATCTGGAGGCATCCGTAAATGTTTTCAAAAATTGCATCTGAACAAGCGATAGATTAACATCCGTTGTTGGGAAGAATCCGTAAACTGTCTTCAGAAGTCGAGAAGAGTCTGAACAAGTGATAGGTTAACATCCGTTACTGGAGAACCCGTGAACTGTTTTCAGAAGTCTTAAAGAGTCTGAACAAGTGATAGGTTAGCATCCGTTACTGGAGAACCCATGAACTGTTTTCAGAAGTCTGGGAGTTGAATAAGCAATAGAGCAGCATCCGTTGTTGGGAAGCGTCCGTAAACTGTTTTCAAAAGTTGCATCTGAACAAGTGATAGATTAACATTCTTTGTTGGGAAGAATCCATAAACTGTTTTCAGAAGTCTTGAAGTTGAATAAGCAATAGAGCAGCATCCGTTGTTGGGAAGCGTCCGTAAACTGTTTTCAAAAGTTGAGAAGAGTCTGAACAAGTGATAGGTTAACATCCGTTACTGGAGAACCCGTGAACTGTTTTCAGAAGTCTTGAAGTTGAAGAGGAACCGGTGTAGGGTTTCTTGATGATGCGTCCGTGTAAAACTGCATCTGAATGAATCTGGAATAAGTATCAGAATGTCGCCGTGTCCGGGTCACATCTGAACTATTTCTGGGTGAATCTCGGAAGATGATCTTTGTCTGTCGACTGATCTTACCTGAAAAGGTAAAGGGTTAGTTGTATGCAATGTTATGATGTATGATGCAATGTATGTGACATCAATGTTTATGACATGAATGTGATGAATGCGCATGTAAGCTGATAAGCTATCTTGCTGAGGATAAATGAATCCTGGATGGCTGAAGATAAAAGAATCTTGACTGCTGCCGGGGAAAATAATTCTTTGGCTGCTGCTGTGGAGGGCAAGAATCTTCAATTGTTAAAAATGAGAAGTCTTGGGACCATTGTTGGGGAAATCAGAAGCTTGGGTTGTATGCCAAACTACCGGGGTCTTCCTGTTTTGAGGAGATCTGTGTAGGATTTCCTGATGATGAGTCCGTGTAAAACTGCATCGGGTTTTGAAAGGGAACCGGTGTAGGGCTTCCTGACGATGAGTCCGTGTAAAACTTCACCGGATTTTGAACACTTTTGACATTCGAATGCCCCAAGTGGTGATGTAGATAATTTCCTGGCTAGTTACAGGTGTTGATCCATAATCAGTCGTCCATAGATGTTTTCCTGGCTTATTACAGGTGTTGATCTGGAACTTAAGAAAGGTGACAGAAAAGCAACCGTGTCTGGAGCCAATCTGGACCGTATCTTCCAACTTGTGATGAAGGAAATGTTGAACACTTTTGACATTCGAATGCCCCAAGTGGTGATGTAGATAATTTCCTGGCTTGTTACAGGTGTTAATCCACAATCGGTCGTTCACAGATATTTTCCTGGCTTGTTACAGGTGTTGAATCTGGAACTCTTCAGACATGCCCTGGCTGGATACAGGAATCGAGTCTGTCAATAGTCGTCAACAGATATGCCCTGGCTGGATACAGGAATCGAATCTTCAAACTCTTCAGACGTGCCCTAGCTATATACAGGAATCGAGTCTGGAAATAGTCGTCAACAGATATGCCCTGGCTGGATACAGGAATCGAATCTTCAAACTCTTCAGTTGTGCCCTGGCTAGATACAGGAATCGAGTCTGGAAATAGTCGTCAACATATATGCCCTGGATGGATACAGGAATCGAATCTTCAAACTCTTCAAACGTGCCCTGGCTAGATACAGGAATCGAGTCTGGAAATAGTCGTCAACAGATATGCCCTGGCTGGATACAGGAGTCGAATCTTCAAACTCTTCAGACGTGCCCTGGCTAGATACAGGAATCGAGTCTGGAATTGTGATAGTTGATTTGTTGGTGGCTGTAATTTCCAACAGGTGGTGAAGGAATGATTGAACACTTTTGACATTCGAATGCCCCAAGTGATGATGAGTCTTGAATCAGATTATTCTGCGAATTGAGAGATTTCTTGAACTCTTGACTGGACTGCCCCAGGTTAACTGAATCTTGGAAGATCTGTTGAAACCTTGACTGGACTGCCCCAGGTTAATTGGATGGTGACATGTCATGCCCCTTGTTGATAGGAGATTCGCAATGGAAGTGTCATCCTTTTGAAGTGATTTTGCTCACTGAGAGAGTTTTCGTTCCTCCGAACATTCGCTGTATGAATTCCTTCGCTGTCAAACAAAAAGCCAAATGCAGACAGTGATATTCAAGCAATGCAAAGTTTATGTTTGTCTCGAAGTTTTGAAAAATGCGTTTTTAGCAGAAAACTTTTTGTAAGACAGATCAACACAAGATTTAGAGCAAAGCCTTACAGGAGTCAGGATACCTTTTGTAACAGTATGCTTTCGAACCAACCCATGCTTCAATTAGGACTTTTGAAGGGTTGTAACGTGGCTTGGTTCACGGTTTAAGAAACAAAGGATAAAGGCTCAAAGTATATTTGTACCCACCCGCTCTTCGTGATGTTCTTCAACCCTAAGCTCAGTTAATTGTGCGTCACACTCTGTTTTGGGTTTGGGACGACCTTTGGGTGATGGTTCACCAGTTGAATTTGGGGAGACAGTCATCATTTCCTTTTTCTTTTTTCAACATTCTTCATGTTGTTGAGGATTTTGTAATGACCTCACTATTTTGATTTTGATTTGTTATCCCTAACTTTTGCCTGACTGTTCCCATTTTTCGAGATTACAGTCAGCGGGATGCCCCAGCTTTCTTAAGCCTCCTTTATAGGTTTTGGCTTGGTGGGCTTTTCTCTTTTGAGAGATTGACTGTCTATGTGATAGGGAACCACCCTTGTCTTTTGATTCCAAAGGAATGCTTTTCTTTTTCTTTGACGTCGTTCGTTGTATTACGAACTGAGAGTTTGCGGCTTCAATGCGCGTTTTCTTTTGAATTAACTGAGATACTACCCTGCCCCGGGTTCATATCAAAGGTTTTGATCGTTTAGAACAGAAAACTCCTACTTCTTTGGCTCGAAGGGGTTGACTAGGGATTATCTTCCTTATAACTCCAGTGTTTGGGATTTGAAAGAAATGCATGTACATCATCAGCAAGGTCTGTTCAAAAGCAATATTGTATGAGATTATGGTATTGTTTCGTCATCCTCCCTCTAAAGGCTTGCAGCTTTTTATCAAGAGTCAAATATCATAAAGAAAAGCATAAGAATAGTGAAACGAATGGATGATTTCAAGACAAACATATGCAATGCATTAATGAAAACAAAGCTTAACATCAACAGATAATTGTTTGACAACAAAAGAAATTACAACTTTGAAAATTCAAAATGAAACCAAAGTCTTTCAGCTTGAGCTTTATCACTCCAGGTGGAGAACTCCTTAACGGAAGATTTTCATCTCGCCGTCTGGCATGAATTCCAGCACTCCAATGTCGATCAGATCTTGTATCTTGTTCTTCAAGGCCCAACAGTCGTTGGTGTCGTGTCCCGGGCTGTAGGAGTGGTAAACACAAAATGCGTCGGGACGATAGTTAGGAGAGGAGGTATTGAGCTTTTGAGGAGGATCCCTTAGGGTGAGAAATTTGACCTCCAAAAGGCGCTTCAGTATGAAGAATGATGGTATTTCAGTCTCCGTGAACTGTCTTCCCGACGTTTCTTGCTTACGCCGATTACCCCGTTGACGCTGGCGAGGTTGTTGATGGGCTTGTGACCCTGAAGCAAGCAAAGGAGCTTTCCCCTTGTCTTCTTGAGTGGATGGAGGCTGAGCAGTGACTTGCTCTTCAACTTCAGATGTTTGCCCCAATTGGTTGTTTGGAAGCAGTTGGCGGACAAGAACTCTGAGTTCCTCTTGTCTTTGAGATAGGTCTTGGATGAGGGCCATCTGGCCCACCAACTGTCCCATCACTTGGGTCCTTAATGTTGTCAGATCAAACTGCATCTCTGCAAGCTGATCACTCCTGGCCTTGTTTGAATTCTCCAAGCCCTTTGTGAGGAGAGCTTTCATTTCTTCTTGCCCCAGAGACAAGTTCAGGAACATCTCCTGCAGCTGAGCAGTCTGGTCTTGGATGTCTTTGACAGACCTTTCTAGAGCCATCTCTTACTGAAATAAACAGCAGGAGAGTAAGGAAACCTGAAAAAAGGAAAGACTGTCAAAATGCAATGCATGATATGTGGATGCATGCTTTCAAGGATCTCTTGGGGTAAACACAAGAAAATGTTAGAGGTTGAACTTTGATCTTTGATTGGAGATCTTTGCACTGGTTGATGCCTTTCCACTAGAATCAAGCTCACCATGTCGAGTGGGTCATAGCCACTGATTCAAGTTGTTGTACTTGATCTTTGACTGGAGAACTTTGTATCGGTGGATGTCTTTCCACGAGAATCAAGCTCACCATGTCAAGTGGGTCATAGCCACTGATTCAAGTTGTTGTACTTGATCTTTGACGGCATTTGTTTAGAGGAGAAACCCCTTGCCCCTTGGTAGATGTCTGGTTCAACGTAACCCTGCACCAAAAGAACCTTCGAGATCCTTGAAATGGTCATTTGAAATGCCATGGTATGATGTCATGATGTTACGTACATGTATGCAAAAAAGCAAGTGAGTGTATATACAGACAAACATATTCACACAAAGCAAACAAGGCCTTAGGTTTAGGCTTGCATGGGGTTGAGGTAAGTACCCTCTTGAAGTTAGTTGGCTCATCCTGTCCTAAAATAGAAACCGGGTTCTAAGGAGCTCAATATCATTGGATTGTTTTCTGTGTTCATTGTTTCGGTTTAGCCACTTACTGGCGACCAAAATATTCCAAGAAAACAACCCTCAAATGAGTGTAGTATCGAGTATCTACCAACCTCGGTCTGCACCAAAGTCGGTCATCTCACTACCCCTAAAAAGGCTAAGATGGTCAATTAAGGTTCTAAGAGTTCGTTAGTGCTTCATGACATCACTCAGTGGCTCCGTACTCTCCTTGATTGAACTCAAGGGTTACCGGTACTCACAAATATGTTACACTAACATAGCTTACTGTTTCAACCATGTCGGTATACCCCGCACAGTTCCCTCACAGTTTTTTTGCTATTTACCTAAGAAGGTGCCCCAAATCCGGGTGTAGGATTTACAACAAACCCAAACAAGAACCCTAAAGATAAAGCAATCAAGTCAATCAAAACAAGAAAGTAAAGGTGATCTAAACCCTAAGGTAACCCCACTTTTAAGTAAATTCCCCAGCAGAGTCGCCAGTTCTGTGATACGGTGGGAGAACTGACTATGAGTTTTGCATTTGTATTCGCACTTGTTCGGTTGAGCAAGAGTCGCCACCGATTTTTTATTTTATCCTAAAGGAAAGGTTAAAAAAGCACAGCAAAAACCTTTTGAGATATTTCGTGGGTCCGGGGGGTAGATTATGAAAAGGGAAGGTATTAGCACCCTTTTCATCCATGGTTATCCATGGGCTCTTAGTTACTTGGTTTTTTTAAATCACTTGCCTTGATTTTCGATTGCTTGAAAATGGTGTGTGTGTGTGTGTGTTTTTGAAAATGTTTTGGAAGAAGATGCCTTGTCTTAGGCTACCCTTGTAACAATTCTTTACTCGAATATTTTACAAAGGTGTGTATCTTTTCGAAAAGATGTTTCAAATGTTTTTGAGAGTTTGTTTTGAAAGTGTTTGTGGAGTGTGGTTTTTGAAAAGAAGGCAAGTGTTTTTTTGCAAGTTGATCTCAAGTAACTAAGAGTTTTGTCTATCCCTATTGTACTCAAAGGTTTTCTCTATGTTTTCAATCCTTTTTAACAATTTTGTTCCACCATTGAATTTGGTGGACAATCTTGCGTTTAGGATGTTTAACGGGACGGGCGCGGGTCATCGTATGGACCATAAATGCAATGGTGGCAAGTGTCTTTGGCAATTTGCTTTGAAGGGACTATGATCATTCCATTTAGGCAACTTTCGAAAGCGTCATCGAGGGACTTATGATCATCTTGAATTCGTTTTGCCAAAGAAACTCGACGTGCAAGCATGGCTCATTTTGGAAGGCAACATGTGGGATTACCCTAGGGGGTGCAAGTGTGATTGTGTATTGATTTCATGTATTTGTCTTGTATTAGGTTATCTAGCGTTTGATTTTATGTACATGCAAACCCTAGGTCTAACCATGGTATAATTCGAAAGCGGTAAATTGCAAGAATTTAGAGTTTACGCTATTACAAATAGCATCCAGGAGTGGGGGTACAAATTTACAAATGGGGATGAGACTTTAGGAATGTAATGTCCAATAGATTACAACCAAATCGAATTGATCAAATGTAAATGTAACGTATAGCAATGTATAAGATAAGCAAATGTGTATAGGAGCAATGTAAATGTATTTGTATCAAGCGTATAATGTGAAATGTATCGTATATTGTGTAAGTGTATATGTTCATGTATGTAATTTATTTACAGGTGCGAAAATGTGAATTTAATGAATTATTAAACATTATTTAACTTAATAGTGAGAATTAAATGTTCATTTATTTAATCTTGTAATCTTGTATATTCTTAAATATGTACAAAAAGAATATTTTAATTAAATGTTTTAAATCTTAATTAAATTATGTATATTAAAAAAATGTATTTTGTGTTTAATATATACAAAAGAACATTTTAATTAAATGTTAAAAAATTTAAATTATGTATATTAAAAAGGTATTTTTTTATGTATTTTATGTATTAAGATATTAATGTAAAGAATATTTTAAGTTAGAGGAAAAAATATTGTGTTCAAAATTATGTTATAAAAAAGTTTGATGTAAAAAAAATTATGTTAATTTATTAACAAAAAATAAAATCTGTTTTATATAAAAGAAAAGGTTAAGTTTTTGAATGGGCCTGGGCCCAAACAAAACACACGCGCTTCAGAAGTGACAAGGGGGTGCATTTGTTAATTTTGGCAAATGGGCTTAGACGTTTGAGAGGGCAAGGCCCATTAGCATTTTAACACAATTTCTCTTTAGGGTTCTTGAATGTTGTTTCACTTTGGAATACGCTTAGGGTTTTGTTGAGACAGAGGCGCCGTTTGCTTGTTCCACTTCGTCTTCTCCGTTCACGCCAAACGCCTAGCTCAAACCCTTCGCCCCAGCCACCAGCGCCGCCATCTCTTCTCCCCTCAGATTGCTCAGGCAACGATCAAACAAGGTAGCGAATTGTCTCAAACTCGTTAGGCGTTTTAGATTTGTATGTTATGATTTTGTATTCTGATTTTATGTTCATTTTGTTTGTTTAACGAGGTTGTGAAAAGGGATGAGAAGAAAATTTACTACCTTTTGGGAGGCGGAGGAGAAGAGAACGAGGAGGCGCGTGGAAGGCCGGACGATGAGGGGGACGTGAATGAAGCTAGCTTTGCAAGGAGATCTGGTACTCTGTATTTGTGTCTTTCTTCTTTTGGCTTTGTGATGTTTGTCTGAAAGCTTAATATATATCTTCTTTTCTTCTTCTCTGACTCTTTGGCTTGCCTTTGAATATGTTTGTTGTATGCTGAGATTGATGCCTTTGTGCTTGTTGAAATGCCCTATGATGAGTATTCTGAGGGCCTTGAGGGTTTGGTTGCCTGAGTATGCGTTTTGAGTAGTTTTGTATGTTGTATATTTTTACCCCAATGATGGACACCGTTCTGAGGGGGTCTGTGGGTTTGGCATGCTTTTTGTTTGGAGTTTACAGTGGTTCAGGCTTTTAGGTATACACAGGTTTGTTGTTTGATGGTTAAGGCTGGACAGGGTTTTGATGGTTGTGGCCTTTGAAACGTTGGTTTTGGCCTTGAGACTTGCAAGGTTTACAAGTTGTGGCCTTGTGGGAGTTTATGCTTCAGTAGGTTTTTGAGGCTTTTGGCATGGCTAAGGCTTAGCAGGTTGGTTGTTTGATTGGCATTATGGTTTTGTAAACTGGCTTTGCAGGTTTGTTATTTTGACAGGGGTTTAGGTTTTTGGTTGTAAGGCTCGAGGCTTTTGGCTTCAGTTAATGCAGGTTTCTTGATTGGTTCAGGTTTGTTAATGGTTTACTGGTTTAAGGCCATGGAATGCAGTTTATGGCCTTGCTGGTTCTTTAGGCTTAATGCAGACTTAGAGCTTTGATTGAGGCTAGCAGGTTTAATGCAGGTTTGATGCAGGTTTGATGTTACTGGCTTTAGTTTGACAGTGGTCTTGTAAACTGGATTTTTGGTTTGATATGCTTGTGGTTATGTTGGTTATGCTGGGGTCTGGTCAGCAGGTTGTGTATTTGTTTTTGGTTTTATGTTGCAGGCAGGTTGGGTTGTATCTGGTTTGAAGAGTTTTACAGGTTGTGGCCTTTTGAACTAGTTTGACAAGTTTTTGTTGTTAAGTGTTTGTTATTATTGTTTTGATGCCTCCTCCTACTGTTCTATTGACAGGTTCTTTTATATTTTTTTTCTATCTCTCCAGCCTAAACCTGTAAGCCCTATTTCTTCTTCTCTTTTTCTTCTCTCTCCAGTACAAAAACATTAAAATATGTTATGCTTTGTACTTTTTCTGAAAGGGCAACTCTTGGGAAATGATGCAAATGGATTATGTTGCTTGCATAACATGCTTTCTCTGCATTTTTTATCTCTTCTTTTGACAGCTTCTTGTACTTTTGTATATTTTGATATCTTTCCAAATCTTCCTTTTGACAGCTTTGGTAGCCTTGTGACAGTATTTTGTACTTTGGCAGAAAGTTTGAATTTGGACTTTTAGTTTGGACTTTGTAGTTAGGCCATCCTGTTTGTTTTGAAATATGCAGCATGTTGACAAACTTTGCATTTTTTCCACTTTGTGCATTCCAAGTTAGCAAACAAATATTCATCTCTCTTTGTGAACCGGGAGAAATCCCGTGATTTGCAGAGAGGGTTAACTGATCCCAATCAGTTGCCCTTAATGATGAACTGTAATTTTATCTGTCTCTTTTATTTATTTATCTGTTATTGACTTTTCTTCTTTTCTTTACAGATGAATAATTAAAATGGAGCACTGGAGCAAGGGATAGCAGATGAAGAATTGAAGATTAGAAAAAATGTTTAGGATAGTTTTCTTTTATTTAAATTTAAATAAATGTAAAATCATTGTTGTAAACAACAAAACAATTGTACAATTAATTTAAAAATCAATAAAAGGTTCTTTATCCAATTAATTCTTTTTCCTCCTTTTGTTTATTTATTATTTATAATTCTTTAATTATAATAATTGAAAATAAATTCCAATAATTTAATCTTAGAATAATAAATAATTTAAATAAACAATGCTTTAGCATTTGATCAGTTAAACCTGGCATTTCCAACATCCAAAGCAAAGCAACAGTTAATCACAACAACTGATCAGACGCATTCCCCTTTTTACTGATTTTTACCAAGCTCTGCAAATTCAAACTGAATGTATCCTTTTTACTAATTTTTACCAAGCTCTGCAAATTCAAACTGAATGTATCCTTTTTACTGATTCAGTCAAACAAATGTGAATTCAATCCAAATGCATTCTTTATATTGATTAAGTCAAACAATGCGAATTCAAACCAAATCTCGGAATAACTTGCAAAGCACCGTAGAATTAAATCTTTTTGAAGAACCGCGCATGAACAACCCTAATTCCTGATTAAATGCCAAAGAAGCGTTCGCCTGATCGAAGTTGAGCCAAAATCAACCAAAACCCTAAGCCAACTGTTTGAAACATTCTAGAGCCCTGAAAATCAATAAAACCCTAATTGTGTCTGACTGGCGAGAAAAGTCTGTTTGACCGATTCTTGAGCCAATCTGAAAAATCAGGAAACGCCTGAAGCTGTGATTTCTTGAGGAAAAATGCGAGGGCAAATTTTGGGGTACAACATTGTGATTGTTAAAAGTTGCATGATTGGTGTTTAATTTGTGGTGTTTCTGGGAAATTTGGGGCTTAGGGTTAGGTTTTTGGGTTAGGGTTCATTAGACTAGGGTTAGGGTTCTTCCACAAGAGGGTTATGGTTCATCGTAATCCATGTTTATGTGCTAGATTCACAAGGGTTATGGTTTATATTCATCATGTTTTAGGGTTTGTAGGGTTAGGGTTTAAACTCATAGCATTCATGTGGTTTTCCATAAATAGATGAAGTTCTTGGCGGACATACATCTGAGACGGTGACCTCAACGGCCTCCACGGTGGCTAAAGGTTATGGTTCGTCCTAGGGTTAGGGTTCTTCATAGGGTTCTCCAGCTTGAATGAAGATCTGGGTTTGGTTTGAAGCTTTCGGTTGATCTTCAACCGAAAAGCTGGAGATTGGTGGTGGTTCATGGTGGTTTAGGAGGGTGGAGCAATTTCTGGTGGGGAAAATCGAGAGAGATCTAATGTTTGGATAGTGAGAGGGAGAGAATGGCTAGAGAGAGACGGAGAAAGGGGGAAAATGAACAAATATGGGGAAAGATGAATAAATAATCCCTCTGTTTACTTTATGCGCTCTTCTCTGCCATGAACCTTAGTCAACATTGAATCTCAAACCCTTTGTTCTTCATACTTTTGATCAACGCCCCAAGATTAACTCCTGAGGGTCATTAATTATAATTGGACGTTCTATATTTTTCTGTCACACCATAACACCATAGTCTCGTCCACACCAAAATTAGAAGGACCCAAATTAATTGTTGTGGGCTTAAGCCCTATCTATTCACACCCCTTCTTTTACTACGTCAACACATATTTATACCCCTCTTCATTTGGGCTCTAAATCTGATCCTGGGCATGTCCCTTTACTATCCACACACCCCTTTATTACTAAGCTGAACAAGAATACACCCCTTTGTTTTATTAATAAATTTAATTTATTTATTTAATTTATTTATTTATCCATTCTATTTATTTATTTTGAGCATTTTTCTCTCTATATCATTTTTCACTTTTTGAAATAAAATAACATTTTTGTATTATTATAAATATATAATTTATTTTTGATAAATAAATATTATGATTATAATATTATTATTTTCAAAAAGAGGATTGTGTATTTACTTTAAAATTAAACTTCGAACTACGTCTACGACTACTCAAATTTCAAACACAAACGAATATCAAAGGATCGTTTGAAAACATTTACACAATCCTATGAACCATACAAACTGCGAAATGGATTCTGATTTCTTCGCAAGAAGATACGTAGGCACACGGTCAAAATCAAGGCGAGTCCCTTAATTTAAAAAATTAAATACTTTCTTATACATATGGAAGCAATAACTTTTAAATAGAAAATTCCTAATTTACCCTGAAACTTAGAAGTATAGCCGCTTGAGAACAAGGGAGGTAAAGGGTGCCTAACACCTTCCATTATCTAACCAACTCACGAACTTAGAATCTCTAAACCAAATTAGGGTTATCCGTTCTTTCCCGTCCTTAAGACAAAAAGTAGTGGAGGCGACTCGTATTTTTTGCCAGTTACAACATCTGGCGACTGTGTTGGGGACACAACCCTAGGATTACAGTTTTCCCTTCCTTTTAGGTCTACGTTTTTTTGGGTTATTTCTACTTATGGCATGTCTTTTGTTTCCATATTTATATGTTTATTTGTTTATTTATTGTTAATTTATTTATCTTATATTGCCATATATATTGGTAGGATTTCTTTACAAATAAATAATAATCTTAGAAGAAGGATTATCAATTGTCCAAGGGGGTTTACCATCCCTATGAGCTTTTGCGACGATTTCGCCTATAATAGGTCGAATTCCGAGAAATATCTTTTAGAGGGTGATTGATAAATTAGCAAGTGTACTAATTTGCCAATGTAGTAATAATGGGATATCCCAAAGTATCGATCTCAAGGAGTGCATATCAGTATCGAGTTCAATTTGTGGTTCAATTAAACAAAAACTTAAATTAGGGTTTTGTTTAGAAATTCTCACTTAGCAATAAGTAAAAATAAGCATAAATATAAACTGAATTTTTCAAAGATATGAGGAGCATGCTAGAGTCTGTGTATGATTTGTGCTGTAATAACCTGGAATCCTGATTTCTTTAACAATTTCATAACATTCAATTACAACTCTTTAGGTTATTTTCCCCTAAGTCCTTAATGGGAAAACCTTTGAACATTCATCCTAAATCCTAAGTCCTCAGAGAATTATGATGAAATCAAGCCTTTGTTATTAAGTGTTAACCAGTAACTATAGGGTATCACTAGTCCTAGGTGATATCTGCTATAGCCTAATCGTACAAAAACCTTAACAATCGCGGTCCAGCTAAATGTTAAAACTGTAAATCAATCCTTGTTGGTCCGACAAAAAAATCATAAAAACCTTTTACAATTAAATTGAATATGAAAAATCAATAAATTGTTGAAATTAGGAATTCAGAGTCATTGAAAAATCAAATCAGGGACACCCCATAACATTGGGGGGATTAGCTACTCATATTGTTCAAAAGAATTACAAGATAAAAGCTAGGCATTATATGTATTTGGAAAAATTTGATCTTCAATTGCTTCCACTCATGAGAATCTTCCGCTCTCAAATGACCTTGATCTCTCCAATCTTCAATCGTATAACAATTCTTTGTTGGAAAAAAGTCCCCTACTTTCTCTTCAAACTCATCTAAATAGCAAACACTCACATAGGTCAGTTGGAAATACCCAAAATGCCCCTTTAGGTCATCCATAGTGAAAAATCAGGAAAATAATAAAAATCAGCATCACTGGCCAACACGGCCCGTGTCAGGCGATCAACCACCTATGTTTGCCTTCTGGTTTCTTACTTTTAATTTCCAACCCCCAGGATATGCAACACGGTTGCCCGTGTTGCACCCCTGACTTTCAATTCTTCTTTAACTCCTCTCAGGTCTTTCACCGGACATGACCCGTGTCAGATGACACAGCCACCCATGCCAGGCCTCTTGTAGCATGATTTTTGCACTTTTTTTGAAATTCAGTTTTGCCCTTTTTTGCACTGATTTGTCCCGATTTTTTCTTGTGACCCTAAAAATTGTAAAACACATAACCGATGCATAAAATGTGGAAACATGAGATAAAATGATTGACAATAGCAAGAAAAGATAACTAAAATTAATGGTAAATATCTGTGTAAAAACCACTGATCAAACTCCCCCAAACTTAAATTGTTGCTTGACCTCAAGCGACCATTACAAGAGCTCGTGAAATTCACAACATAATGGTACTCATACGTGAGACTTCTGTTCACCTTTTTCAAGGGGTAGTTCGTCCAGCGTTCACATGACGCAAATATTTTTTGTAAGAACCTTTTAAACTTTAGCTTTCTCTTTGAATACCTCTCTAACTATGCTTTGTACTTAAGTCTCTTTTCGATTTTCCTCCTTTTTCATTCGAACAATCAAATTCAGATAATGAGAATTATGATGATTATCACATACACAAGACTAATCAAGAATTTTTGTATAGGCACCAAATAAGCATCATTTGCTACTTTTAATTACCGATGAAAATTTTCAAACTTTGCAGTTATATATTATCCTTATTTGGACGATGTTTAGGGATCAACCCCCTTTGGGATGAATAACCGAGTGAAGGTTAACCAACTTAGCAGGCCGGTTTCCTTTTACCGCCTTTTCATCCTTTGGTTCCTAAATTATTTATTTCTCAACCAACATATGTGCATGTGAATCTAAATTATGCCAGACTGTCAAAATAAACTACTCAAGGAGTACTTCTCATGATTCAAGTATTATGATACAAATCTACACGTTAGACTCGTATCACTGTCACATTACTCGGAACTTCCTACCCTCAAATAATCATCCCTTTATCTCTATAATTCTATTCCCGATCTCTTTGAAATCCAAGCTCTTGCGTAAAACAAAAATTTTCGCTCAAAATTTGGCAAAAACTTAACATGTGGTTTACAAAGCAAATAACATAAAACAAACAAATAAACTGCAAAACAAAACTGTAAATCCCCCTAAACTTGAACTAAATATTGGCCCCAATGTTTCATAACAAGATTGAAAATGGCGACTTACAGAGGATAGATCAACACCAATTTCTACCTCCTAGCTTTCACCAGTAAGGTCCCTTTTTTATTACATGAAAACAAAACCAAACAAACAACAAAAAGTAAAACTATATTATTAGGAGCGTGGGTTGCCTCCCACAAAGCGCTTCATTTAATATCGCATGGCTCGACGGCTCATTCCCCTTTATTATTGGGGGTACTTCCTCTTCCATACCTTGTTGCTTGTCCTTTCCGCAACCCATAACTCATCTAGATCAAAAGTATTAACCACTCTATGCTTCCAATCACTTACAACTTCTCTCTCCTCACCTTGTTGTTCCTTTCTCTTTCTCTTCTTGACTTCTTGGCTGAACTTAGGAATTTTTATTGATGCCACCTGAGAGATTATGCCTGAGACTTCTTTTGGGAGTGGTTTTGAAATTTTACTATCTCCTCATCAAATAATTTTAATGTCTGATTACCTACTCGATATCAAAATTGCATCGACTAGTAAGTAAAAATGGTCGACCCAGAATGATAAGAGTCTCTTCATCTTCACGAATGTCCATGATCTAGAAATCAACTGGAAAGAAAAAATTGTCAATTTCCACCAATACATCTTCAGCTAATACATATGACTGCTTGATGGAGTGATCAACAAATTTTAGTTTTGTTCCGCTCTCGCTTATCTTTTCAATACCAAGATTTTTGAAAATAGATAATAGCATTAAGCTTACACTAGAACCATAATCAATTAGAAGCCACTTGAATTTTTATGTCTTTTATTATGCATGGTGTTGTACCCCAAAATTTGCCCTCTCTCTTTTTCACAAGAAATCACAGCTTCGGGCTTTTCCTGATTTTTCAGATTGGCTCAAGAATCGGTCAAATAGACTTTTCTTATCAGTCAAACAAATTTAGGGTTTCCATTAACTTTTGAATCAGTCCAAGCAGATTATTAGGGTTTTTAGTGATTTGGTTGAGTTTGGCTCAGGGTTTGATCGAATAGACGCTTCTTTAACAGTAAATCCCCAAATTAGGGTTTGCGCGCGCATTCTCAGAAGGAATTAATTCTACAGTTCTTTTCAATTGACTGTCACATGGTTTTGACGTTTGTTCAAGATTTCTGTTTGTCTAAACATCTGGAATATGGGTTGAGGATTCTGATTGAAAGTTTGAAGTTTAAGTTTGATCAGTGAGGTAAAATACATACGGACGTTTGATTAACTGTGCAATGCATTTGGTTATTTGGAATGTCGGGTTTATTATTGGTTAATTCAAGACAGTGAGACTGCGACGTTTGTTGATCATTTGTAATTTCTAAGTTAAGATTATTGGGATAATTTCCAATTATTATAACTCAAGAAATTTAAATAATTAAATAAGCAATTGCAGAAGAATTAAAAGAGATATCTGACAAAAAAGATTTTTATTTATTTTAATTGTTGTTACAAATGTTTATTTGATACAGTAAATTTATTTACAGTATTTACAATAAATTACAATGATTAAAAATAAATTAAATCTACATCCTAAGTTTCTTGAAGTCTTCATCTGCTACTGCTGCTTCCCTTGCCCCAATTGGTGTTTACCTGCAAAGCCAGAAAAGGAGAAGTCAACACAATTAATTGGGAAAAGTATTTTTCAGACAGTTAATCAAAAACTCATCATTAAAGGTGTTGGCCGGAATCAGTTTGTTCGTCCTCTCTACAAATCGCAAGAAGATGTCTCTTCTTGGTTCACAAAGAGGGAAGTAAAATGTTTACAAGCATATGAATTAATCAAATACAAAGCTGCACAAATCCAAACAGGTTGCAATATCAAAATGGACAAACTGAATATGCCAAACGAATTACAAAGTTCAAACTGAACAAACAAGTTGCACAAGTTCAAAATGTCAACCAAGCTGTAACTGTCAAAGAAGCTTTCGATAAAGCTGTCAATAAGTACACAAAAGCAATGCAGAAAATCTGGAGGTAAGAAGATATGCAGAGGAAAGACAAAATGCAAGCAAACTTGTAAAAGCAATTTTCATCATTTTCTGGCCAAAACCTTTTCAGAATAAAAAGACAGTTAAGCAATAAAATATGTTTTTTCTGTGGAGAGAGAAAGAGAGAGAGAAGTAGAGGCTTACAGTTTTGCAGGCTTAGAGAATAATAAATATATCAAGATATCCAACATTGTAAAAGGGGGGGCAGAACACATAAAGAAAAAGGCCACAAACTGTAAACAAAAACAACAGCCTGCCTGTACCAACAAAGCTTGCCTGCATCTACACAAAACCAAACCTGCATATCAACCTATTGAAACCTTCAAGCAAGCAAACAACAGCCTGCCTGTTATCAACAAACTGCCTTCCTCGCCAAAAAACTAAACAACTCAGTTGCCTGCATAAAACACAAGCCTCAGTAGCCTGCATAAAACACAAGCCTCAGTAGCCTGCATAAAACACAAACCCTAGCCTGCTTGAACAAGAAGCCTAAAAGCTTGTTCATTTTCAAGCCTGCTCCAAACTACCTCAAGCAAGCAAAACATAAGCCTGCCTTCATAAAATATCCAAACAAACTGTAAACAAAATAAACAGAACCTGCATAAAACATTGAAGCCTATACCAGTTGAAAAACTTACAAAAAAACAAGCTTGCTTTCAAACTGCCTCAAGCCTGATTCAAACTTGTGAACAACAAAAGCATAAGCCTGCTAAAGCATTCAACCTGCCTTCAATCCAAACCATTTCAAAATCAAAACACCAACAAAACGCCTCAGAACATGTTCATCATTGGCTAAACAAATCCAAACATCTCAGAGTTATCATCATCAAGCAAAAGAGAGGAAGAAAGTCAGAACAATAGCAAGTTTTCTCAGAGCCAAGCTCATCATAGTATAAACCAAATCAGAAGAAGAAAAGAAGATTCAGATATGGCTATCCTAGGGTTTTCAGAAGATTCATCATAAAACCATCCAAGGAGAAAGATACGAGGTTACTGGAAAAGCTTTCATGAGCATCACAACCTCCTCGCCTGGCCGCCTGAGAAGCATCACCGTCCACTCCGCCGCCTCTTCTCAGAAACAAAAACCTAAAGGTATTGTCCCTTCTTCCCTTTTACACCTCACATAAACAAATAACAGAGGATCAGAACATATAAAAAATTAATAACATGCAAGAGACAAGAATCTGAAAACCCTAAAAAACGCGATAGAACGAAATCATTACCTCTTTTTATCACCGCCTGAGCAACCATGAAGAGGAGGAGGTAGAGGCATCGCGTCTGGTGGCCTAAGGCTTGAGGGGCATCAGAAACCATGATTGAGAACGAGAAAGACGAAGAAGAAGATGGAGAAGCGGCGCCGTTCTAAGCCAAACAAACCCTATTCTGAGCCAAATAATTCCAACCCTAACCATAAAAACTTGTCAAACGTATCTGGGCCCGTCCCTTGCACAACACCCCTTAGGCCCAACAATTCTGGCGCTGCATACCCCCCTTGTTCCAACCTTCTTTGCTCTTTTATTTGGGCCATGTATATAATCCCTAAGCCCATTTAATTTCCTAATTTTTTATACAAATCAATCTTTTTTTCTTTCTTTCTATCACCTTATTTTCCCTTTTTTTATATAACTTACTTTGTTAAGTAAATTAATACATTAACTTTTTTATACAAAATTTGCTTAAATGCTTCTTTTTATCTTAGAACAATTAAAAATACATAAATCTTAGGTTTATTAAGTTTAAATAATTTTTTTTATTAAAACCTTTTTTTGTTTAATTTAAACCTTGCATATAAAACATTAATAAAAAATACATAAAAAATAGAATTTTTAAGGTTAAATATTCCCTTTTTTTAATTAAACCTTTTGTTTATATATAACTAACAAAAACACAAAAATAATAATAAAATACTTAATACATTAGGTTAACATTTTTACTCATTTGTAAATAATCATATGCATGTCACAATACTTTTGTTTCTCTTTTTATTCTTATACCTTGCTATTTTTTTTTACATTGAGAATGTGACGATTCGATTTGGTTGTAAATAATATTTGGACACTACTATCCTGATAAGACTCATCCCCATTTGTAAACATTTGTACCCTCATCCCCGGATACTTATTTGTAATAGCTTAGACTTTAAATTCCCGCAATTTATCACTTTCTATATACTGTATAGTAATTAGGGTTTGTATGCGAAGATTCAAAATCAACCGCTAGATAACCTAATACAAGACAAAAGCATGAAAATAAATACACAATTCACACTTGCACCTCTAGGGTAACCTCGCCTGTTGCCTCGGAAAAAAATACAATCATGTCCTTCGAGCATGAGACACTCTAGAAAATGTCCCTTCGATAAACAAAGATCATTAGTCCCTCGATGACCCTCGATGTTGCCTTCGATAAAATGATCTCGTCCCTTACAAAATTTCTAGAGCGTCTCACAAGTTGCCTTCAATGATTGTATACGATGACCCACGCGCCCGTCCCGTTAACATCCTAACGCAAGGTTGTTCACCAAACACAATGGTGAAACAACATTGTTAAAAGGGTTAAAAACATAAGGAAAGATCTTTGAGTAAAAATAGGGTAGACAACTCTTAGTTACTTGATCAAACTTGCAAAACACACTTGCCATTTTCAAACACACTCCACAACACAATTTCAAAACAAACTTCCAAAAAACATTGAAACATCTTTTCAAAAAGACAAACACCTTTGTAAAACATTCGAGTAAAGAATTGTTACAATGGTTGCCTAGACAAGGCATCTTTTTTCAAAACATTTTCAAAACTACACACACAAAGCACCATTTCAAACAATTGAAAAGCAAAAGGCCAGTGATCTAAGCAAGTAACTAAGAGCCCATGGATAACCATGGATGAAAAGGGTGCTAGCACCTTCCCTTTTCATAATCTACCCCCCGAACCCACGAAAACATCTCAAAGGTTTTTCCTGTGCTTTTTAACCTTTCCTTAGGATAAATAAAAAGTCGGTGGCGACTCTTGCTCAACCGAACATTTGCGAACACAAACGCAAAACCTCAAGTCAGTTCTCCCACTGTATCACAGAACTGGCGACTCTGCCGGGGATTGATCTAAAAGTGGGGTTACCTTAGGGTCTTAGATCACCTTTACATGCTTACTTTGATTGCTTTGATTGCTTTACTTTTTGGGTTCCTTGTTTGGGTTTGTTGTAAATCCTACACCCGGATTTGGGGGCACCTTTGTAGGTAAATAGCAATAAATTGTGAGGGAACTGTGTGGGGTATACCGACATGGTTGAAGCAGTAGCTATGTTAGTGTGACATATTTGTGAGTACCGGTAGCCCTTGAGTAGTCAAGGAGAATACGGGGCCGCTGAGTGATGTCATGAAGCACTAACGAACTCTTAGAACCTTACTTGACCATCTTGGCCTTTTTAGGGGTAGTGAGATGACCGACTTTGGTGCAGTCCGAAGTTGGTAGATACTCGATACTACACTCATTGAGGGTTGTTGTTTTGGAATATTTTGGTCGCCAGTTAAGTGGCTAAACCAAAACAATGAACATAGAAAATAATCCAATGATATTGAGCTCCTTAGAACCCGGTTTCTATTCTAGGACAGGTTGAGCCAACTAACTTCAAGAGGGTACTTACCTACAAACCCCATGCAAGCCTAAACCTAAGGACTTGTTTGCTTTGTGTGAATATGATTACCTGTATATACACTTACTTGCTTTTGCACACATGTACATAACATCATAACATCATACCATAGCATGTTCAATAACCATTTCAAGGATCTCGAGGGTCTTTTGATGCAGGGTCACATTGAACCAGACGTCTACCAAGGGGCAAGAGGTTTTCTCCTCTAAACAAATGCCATCAAAGATCAAGTGCAACAACTTGAATCAGGGGCTATGACCCACTTGACATGGTGAGCTTGATTCTCGTGGAAAGACATCCACCATCACAAGGTTCTCCAATCAAAGATGTTGATCGAAGTTCAACCTCTAACATTTTCTTGTGTTTACCCCAAGAGATTCTTGAAAACATGCATCCACATATCATGCATTGCATCATAACAGTTTTTCCTTTCAGGTTTCCTTATTCTCCTACTGTTTATTTCAGTAGAGATGGCTCTAGAGAGGACTGTCAAAGATATCCAGGATCAAAATGCTCAACTTCAAGAAATGTTCTTGAACCTGTCCCAGGGGCAAGAAGAAGTGAAAGCTCTCCTCACAAGGGGCACGGTCCAGGGGAATTCAAGCAATGCCAGGAGTGATCAGTTGGAAGAACTTCAGTTTGAGCTAACTGCAATGAGGATCCAGATGATGGGACAACTGGTGGGACAGATGGCTCTCATCCAGGACTTGGCTCAAAGACAAGAGGAGCTCAGGGTTCTCGTCAACAAACTGCTTCAGGACAACCAAGTGGGGCAAACGTCTGAGGTTGAAGAGCAAGTCATCATTCAACCCCCTTTGAGACAAGAAGACAAGGGAAAAGCTCCTCAACTTGCTTCAGGGTCACAAGCCCAGCAACAACCTCGCCAGTATCAATGGGGTAATCGGCGCCAGCGAAATGTGTCTGGAAGACAGTTCACTGAGACTGACATACCGTCATCTCTAATACTGGAACGCTTGTTGGAGGTCAATCTGACTGCTTTAAGGGATCCTATTCGGAAGCCCAATACCTCTTCTCCTAGCTATCACCCTGATGCATTTTGTGTATACCACTCCTATAGTCCTGGACATGACACCGATGACTGTTGGGCCTTGAAAAACAAAATTCAGGATCTGATTGACAATGGAGTATTGAAATTCATGCTGGATGGCGAGATGAAAATCTTCCGTTAAGGGTTTCTCCACCTGAAATGACAAAGCTCGAACTGAGAGACTTTTGTTCCATCTGAATTTCCAAGTTGTAATCTCTTTGTTATTCAAAAAATTATCTATTAATGTCAAACTTTGTTTCATTAATGCATGGCATATGTTTGTCTTGATTTGATCCACTCGTTTTCATTACACTTGAACTATGCTTTCTACTTTCTTTATGACATTTAACTCTTGCTAAAAGTTGCAAGCCTTTAGAGGGAGGATGACGAAACAATGTCATAATCTCATACAATATGCTTTTGGACAAGCCTTGCTGACGATGTACAGGCATTTCTTTCAAATCCTAAACACTGGAGTTATAAGGAAGATAATCCCTAGTCAACCCCTTCGAGCCAAAGAAGTAGGAGTTTTCTGTTCTAAACAAATTGAAACCTTTGATTTAAACCTGGGGCAGGGTAGTCTCTCAGTTAATTCAAAAAAGTATACGCATTGAAGTCGCCAACTCTCAGTTCGTAATACAACGAACAACATCAAAAACATTCATCTGGAACCAAAAGACAGTGATGGTTCCTTATCTCATAGGCAGTCAATCTCTCAAAAGAGAAAAGCCCACTGAGCCAAAACCTATAAAGGAGGCTTAAGAAAGTTGGGGCATCCCGCTGACTGTAATCTCGAAAGCAGGAACAGTCAGGCAAAAGTTAGGGATAACGAATCAAAAGAAAGAGGTCATTACAAACCCTCAATAAACATAAAAAATGTTGCAAAAAGTGATGGCTGCCTTCCCATAAAATTTAATTGGTGAACCATCACCCACAAGTCGTTCCAAACTCAAATAGAGTTCGACGCACAATTAACTGAGTTTAGGATTGAAGAACATCACGGAGAGCGGGTGGGTACAAATATACATTGAGCCTTTATCCTTTGTTTCTTAAACCGTGAACCAAGCCACGTTACAACCCTTCAAAAGTCCTAATTGAAGCATGGGTTAGTTCGAAAGCATACTGTTACAAAAGGTATCCTGACTCCTGTAAGGCTTTGCCCTAAATCTTGTCTTGAATTTGTCTTATAAAAAGTTTTTCTGCTAAAAAATGCATTTTTCAAAACTTCGAGACAGACATAAACTTTGCATTATTTGAATAACGTTGTTTGCACATGGTTTACTTGTTTAACAGCGAAGAAATTCATACAGTGAATGTTCGGAGGAACGAAAGCTCTCTCAGTGAGTAAAATCATTTCAAGTGGGACGATACTCCCATTACA
Organism: Vicia faba; assembly: GCA_948472305.1. NCBI lineage: Eukaryota > Viridiplantae > Streptophyta > Magnoliopsida > Fabales > Fabaceae > Vicia > Vicia faba. The sequence continues at coordinate 322,387,059 of OX451735.1, read as the reverse complement.
AAAATCTCCCGTCAACAAAAAGAGACTTGGTTTGGTATTGTCCAACAAATCTGGGGCAGTCCAGTGAAGATTTCAATAAATCTTTCAAAGTCCATATAACCTGGGGCAGTCCAGTCAAGATTTCAACAAATCTCTCAAAAGTTCAGTGAACTTGGGGCAAGTCTCCTTCATCATCACCTGGGGCATTCGAATGTCTATCTCAAGGTCGTTCAAAATTTCCTTCATCACCTGCTGGAAGTCACGATCAACATCAAAAATTCCTTCATCACCTGTTCGAACTCAAGGTCGTTCAAAATTTCCTTCATCACCTGCTGGAAGTTACGATCAACATCACAAATTCCTTCATCACCTGTTGGAAGATACAGTTTCAGATACGCTCCAGACACGGTAGCCATTCTGTCACTCATTCATATCCCAGTTACAATTTCAGATACACTCCAGATACGGAAGTCATTCTGCTACTCATACAGATCTCAACTCCAAGATACAGTTTCAGATACGCTCCAGACACGGTAGCCATTATGTCACTCATTCAGATCCCAGTTACAATTTCAGATACACTCCAGATATGGAAGTCATTCTGCTACTCATACAGATCTCAACTCCAAGATACAGTTTCAGATACGCTCCAGACACGGTAGCCATTCTGTCACTCATTCAGATCCCAGTTACAGTTTCAGATACACTCCAGATACGGAAGTCATTCTGCTACTCATACAGATCTCAACTCCAAGATACAGTTTCAGATACGCTCCAGACACGGTAGCCATTCTGTCACTCATTCAGATCCCAGTTACAGTTTCAGATACACTCCAGATACGGAAGTCATTCTGCTACTCATACAGATCTCAACTCTAAGATACAGTTTCAGATACGCTCCAGACACGGTAGCCATTCTGTCACTCATTCAGATCCCAGTTACAGTTTCAGATACACTCCAGATACGAAAGTCACTCTGCTATTCATACAGATCTCAACTCCAAGATACAATTTCAGATACGCTCTAGACACGGTAGCCATTATGTCACTCATTCAGATCCCAGTTACAGTTTCAGATACACTCCAGATACGGAAGTCATTCTGCTACTCATACAGATCTCAACTCCAAGATACAGTTTCAGATACGCTCCAGACACGGTAGCCATTCTGTCACTCGTTCAGATCCCAGTTACAATTTCAGATACACTCCAGATACGGAAGTCATTATGCTACTCATACAGATCTCAACTCCAAGATACAGTTTCAGATACGCTCCAGACACGGTAGCCATTCTATCACTCATTCAGATCCCAGTTACAGTTTCAGATACACTCCAGATACGGAAGTCATTCTGCTACTCATACAGATCTCAACTCCAAGATACAGTTCAGATACGCTCCAGACACGGTTGCCATTCTGTCACTCATTCAGAATAATTATCATTCTCCCCACAGAGATACTTCCCATCAGATTGAAGATTCTCAGTCTCACTTTTCCAGCATAAGTCTCCCAGGTTTCAAATTCCCCAGTAGAGATCGTCATAATTCTCATTCCCCACAGGTCACCAAGGATTTTCAATCCCCAGCAGTGGTCCTAAGATCCCTCAATAATTGAAGATCTTGTTCCCCAAGCAATCAGCAGTCAACAAGGATTTCTCACCCTCAGTAATCAAAGGATTTTCAAATCCCCAGCTGCAGTCATGGGTTTATTTCCCCAACATTTGTCAAGGATTTATTCTCCAAAACAAATCACATTTCAAATTGATCGGTCGTTCAAAAGTTCCTTCATCACCTGTTAGAAGTTACGATCGTCAAAGATCAAATTCTCACAAAATTCAAGTTATAAAGCCCAAATTCGACCGGATAGTATCTTGATCTCTATAGCATATTGTGAAGCCCGGATTACGACCGGATAACAGTATCAGACTACCGCGAAGCCTGGATTACGACCAGATAGTGGTATCTCTTTAACACAAGCCGTGAAGCCCGGATTCGACCGGATAGCAGCTCAACAAGTTATTGTGAAGCCTGGATTATGACCAGATAGCAATACAAGTTTCTGTGAAGCCTGGATTACGACCAGACAGCAGCCAAGAATACTACGAAGCCTGGAGTTGACCAGATAGTGGTATATCTTTAACACAATCCGTGAAGCCCGGATTCGATCGGATAGCAGCTCAACAAGTTATTGTGAAGCTTGGATTACGACCAGATAGCAATACAAGTTTCTGTGAAAGCCTGGAGATCAACCAGATAACAGTTAATCGTTAACAGAATGAAGATTCTCATCCTTGAAACCTCAGAAGATTGGTATGCTCCCAATTTCTGACCCTTAACAGAATGAAGACTCTCGTCCTTGAATCCCCAGTAGATTGGCATACAACCCAAGCTCCTGAGTCCCCCAACAGTGGTCCTAGGACTTCTCATTTTCAACGATCAAAAGATTCTTGCAATCCCCTGCAGCAGTCAAGGATTTACTTTCCCCTGCAGCAGTCAAGGATTCACTTTCCCCGGCAGCAGTCAAGATTCTATTATCTCCGGCTGTCCAGGATTCATCTATCCTCAACAAGACAGCTCATCAGCTTACATGCACATTCACTACATTCATATATCATAAATATTGATATAACATATATATTGCATCATACATTTCATGCAACATAACTTTGTGTTTCAGCTAATATTTTACCCTTTTCAGGATAAGATTAATAAGCTTCAACTTCGACTTCTAAAAACAGTTTACGGGTTCTCCAGATATGGACGTTAATCTATCGCTTGTTCAGATTCAAGACTTCTGAAAACAGTTTACGGGTTCTCCAGATATGGACGTTAATCTATCGCTTATTCAGATTCAAGACCTCTGAAAACAGTTTACGGATTCTCCAAACACGGATGTTAATCTATCACTTGTTCAGATTCAAGACTTCTGAAAACAGTTTACGGGTTCTCCAGATATGGATGTTAATCTATCGCTTGTTCAGATTCCAAACTTCTGAAAACAGTTTACGGGTTCTCCAGATATGGATGTTAATCTATCGCTTGTTCAGACTCAAAACTTATGAAAACAGTTTACGGATTCTCCACACACGGATGTCAATCTATCGCTTGTTCAGATCTCAACTTCTGAAAACAGTTTACGGATTCTCCACACACGGATGTCAATCTATCGCTTGTTCAGATCTCAACTTCAGTAAATAGTTTACGGGTGCTTCCAGATATGGATGTCAATCTATCGCCTGTTCAGATTCAACTTTTGAAAACAGTTTACGGATGCTTCCAAATACGGATGTCAATCTATTGCTTATTCAGACCCCCAGCTCAGAGATGTTCCAAACATGGATAACTTTCTGATACTCGTCCACTCACCAACGACATACAATCCAGATGGCATCTTTAAGCCCATCCCCGACAAGATTCTGTCATATCTCCATATGGCATCTCTAAGCCCATCTCCAGCAAGATTCCATATCTCCAAATGGCATCTTTAAGCCCATTCCCTCAAACTACGCTTTGACAAGTGCAAATTTTTTGGGCACTCTAATGTTCAATCTCCTTTTACCTTCGAGTCGCGAAAGGCAAACCTGCCAATCTAACTCTTCAGGTTCAAGAAGATTGAACAAGGGCAACTGTTGTACCCCAAAATTTTCCCTCTCTCTTTTTCACAAGAAATCACAGCTTCGGGCTTTTTCTGATTTTTCAGATTGGCTCAAGAATCGGTCAAATAGAATTTTCTTATCAGTCAAGTAAAATTAGGGTTTCCATTAACTTTTGAATCAGTCCAAGCATACTATTAGGGTTTTTAGTGATTTGGTTGAGTTTGGCTCAGGGTTTGATCGAACAGACGCTTCTTTAACAGTAAATCCCCAAATTACGGTTTGCGCGCGCATTCTCAGAAGGAATTAATTCTACAGTTCTTTTCAATTGACTATCACATGGTTTTGACGTTTGTTCAAGATTTCTGTTTGTCTAAACATCTGAGATATGGGTTGAGGCTTCTGATTGAAAGTTTGAAGTTTAAGTTTGATCAGTGAGGTAAAAGACATACGGACGTTTGATTAACTGTGCAATGCATTTGGTTATTTGGAATGTCGGGTTTATTATTGGTTAATGCAAGACAGTGAGACTGCGACGTTTGTTGATCATTTATAATTTCTAAGTTAAGATTATTGGGATAATTTCCAATTATTATAACTCAAGAAATTTAAATAATTAAATAAGCAATTGCAGAAGAATTAAAAGAGATATCTGACAAAAAAGATTTTTATTTATTTTAATTGTTGTTACAAATGTTTATTTGATACAGTAAATTTATTTACAGTATTTACAGTAAATTACAATGATTAAAAATAAATTAAATCTACATCCTAAGTTTCTTGAAGTCTTCATCTTCTACTGCTGCTTCCCTTGCCCCAATTGGTGTTTACCTGCAAAGCCAGAAAAGGAGAAGTCAACACAATTAATTGGGAAAAGTATTTTTCAGACAGTTAATCAAAAACTCATCATTAAAGGTGTTGGCCGGAATCAGTTTGTTCGTCCTCTCTGCAAATCGCAAGAAGATGTCTCTTCTTGGTTCACAAAGAGGGAAGTAAAATGTTTACAAGCATATGAATTAATCAAATACAAAGCTGCACAAATCCAAACAGATTGCAATATCAAAATGGACAAACTGAATATGCCAAACGAATTACAAAGTTCAAACTGAACAAACAAGTTGCACAAGTTCAAAATGTCAACCAAGTTGTAACTGTCAAAGAAGCTTTCAATAAAGCTGTCAACAAGTACACAAAAGCAATGCAGAAAATCTGGAGGTAAGAAGATATGCAGAGGAAAGACAAAATGCAAGCAAACTTGTAAAAGCATTTTTCATCATTTTCTGGCCAAAACCTTTTCAGAATAAAAAGACAGTTAAGCAATAAAATATGCTTTTTTTGTGGAGAGAGAAAGAGAGAGAGAAGTAGAGGCTTACAGTTTTGCAGGCTTAGAGGACAATAAATATAACAAGATATCCAACACTGTAAAAGGGGGGCAGAACACATAAAGAAAAAGGCCACAAACTGTAAACAAAAACAACAGCCTGCCTGTACCAACAAAGCTTGCCTGCATCTACACAAAACCAAACCTGCATATCAACCTGTTGAAACCTTCAAGCAAGCAAACAACAGCCTGCCTGTTATCAACAAATTGCCTTCCTCACCAAAAAAACTGAATAACTCAGTTGCCTGCATAAAACACAAGCCTCAGTAGCTTGCATAAAACACAAGCCTCAGTAGCCCGCATAAAACACAAACCCCAGCCTGCTTGAACAAGAAGCCTAAAAGCTTGTTCATTTTCAAGCCTGCTCCAAACTACCTCAAGAAAGCAAAACATAAGCCTGCCTTCATAAAATGTCCAAACAAACTGTAAACAAAAAAAATAGAACCTGCATAAAACATTGAAGCCTATACCAGTTGAAAAACTTACAAAAAACAAGCCTGCTTTCAAACTGCCTCAAGCCTGATTCAAACTTGTGAACAACAAAAGCATAAGCCTGCTAAAGCATTCAACCTGCCTTCAATCCAAACCATTTCAAAATCAAAACACCAACAAAACGCCTCAGAACATGTTTATCATAGGCTAAACAAATCCAAACATCTCAGAGCTATCATCATCAAGCAAAAGAGAGGAAGAAAGTCAGAATAATAGCAAGTTTTCTCAGAGCCAAGCTCATCACAGTATAAACCAAATCAGAAGAAGAAAAGAAGATTCAGAAATGGCTATCCTAGGGTTTTCAGAAGATTCATCATAAAACCATCCAAGGAGAAAGATACGAGGTTACCGGAAAAGATTTCATCAGCATCACAACCTCCTCGCCTGGCCGCCTGAGAAGCATCACCGTCCACTCCTCCGCCTCTTCTCAAAAACAAAAACCTAAAGGTATTGTCCCTTCTTCCCTTTTACACCTCACATAAACAAATAACAGAGGATCAGAACATTTAAAAAATTAATAACATGCAAGAGACAAGAATCTGAAAACCCTAAAAAACGCGATAGAACGAAATCATTACCTCTTTTTATCACCGCCTGAGCAACCATGAAGAGGAGGAGGTGGAGGAATAGCGTCTGGTGGCCTAAGGCTTGAGGGGCATCAGAAACCATGATTGAGAACGAGAAAGACGAAGAAGAAGATGGAGAAGCGGCGCCGTTCTAAGCCAAACAAACCCTATTCTGAGCCAAATAATTCCAACCCTAACCACAAAAACTTGTCAAACGTATCTGGGCCCGTCCCTTGCACAACACCCCTTAGGCCCAACAATTCTGGCGCTGCATACCCCCCTTGTTCCAACCTTCTTTGCTCTTTTATTTGGGCCATGTATATAACCCCTAAGCCCATTTAATTTCCTAATTTTTTAAACAAATCAATCTTTTTTTCTTTCTTTCTATCACCTTATTTTCCCTTTTTTATATAACTTATTTTGTTAAGTAAATTAATACATTAACTTTTTTATACAAAATTTGCTTAAATGCTTATTTTTATCTTAGAACAATTAAAAATACATAAATCTTAGGTTTATTAAGTTTAAACAATTTTTTTTATTAAAACCTTTTTTTGTTTAATTTAAACCTTGCATATAAAACATTAATAAAAAATACATAAAAAATAGAATTTTTAAGGTTAAATATTCCCTTTTTTTAATTAAACCTTTTGTTTATATATAACTAACAAAAACACAAAAATAATAATAAAATACTTAATACATTAGGTTAACATTTTTACTCATTTGTAAATAATCATATGCATGTCACAATACTTTTGTTTCTCTTTTTATTCTTATACCTTGCTATTTTTTTTTACATTGAGAATGTGACGATTCGATTTGGTTGTAAATAATATTTGAACACTACTATCCTGATAAGACTCATCCCCATTTGTAAACATTTGTACCCTCATCCCCGGATACTTATTTGTAATAGCTTAGACTTTAAATTCCCGCAATTTATCGCTTTCTATATACTGTATAGTAATTAGGGTTTGTATGCGAAGATTCAAAATCAACCGCTAGATAACCTAATACAAGACAAAAGCATGAAAATAAATACACAATTCACACTTGTACCTCTAGGGTAACCTCGCCTGTTGCCTCGGAAAAAAATACAATCATGTCCCTCGAGCATGAGACACTCTAGCAAATGTCCCTTCGATAAACAAAGATCATTAGTCCCTCGATGACCCTCGATGTTGCCTTCGATAAAACGATCTCGTCCCTTACAAAATTGCTAGAGCGTCTCACAAGTTGCCTTCAATGATTGTATACGATGACCCACGCGCCCGTCCCGTTAACATCCTAACGCAAGGTTGTTCACCAAACACAATGGTGAAACAACATTGTTAAAAGGGTTAAAAACATAAGGAAAGATCTTTGAGTAAAAATAGGGTAGACAACTCTTAGTTACTTGATCAAACTTGCAAAACACACTTGCCATTTTCAAACACACTCCACAACACAATTTCAAAACAAACTTCCAAAAAACATTGAAACATCTTTTCAAAAAGACAAACACCTTTGTAAAACATTCGAGTAAAGAATTGTTACAATGGTTGCCTAGACAAGGCATCTTTTTTCAAAACATTTTCAAAACTACACACACAAAGCACCATTTCAAACAATTGAAAAACAAAAGGCAAGTGATCTAAGCAAGTAACTAAGAGCCCAAGGATAACCATGGATGAAAAGGGTGCTAGCACCTTCCCTTTTCATAATCTACCCCCCGAACCCATGAAAACATCTCAAAGGTTTTTCCTGTGCTTTTTAACCTTTCCTTAGGATAAATAAAAATTCGGTGGCGACTCTTGCTCAACCGAACATTTGCGAACACAAACGCAAAACCTCAAGTCAGTTCTCCCACCGTATCACACACGGTATTACAACTGATCCAAGATCCTTTTTCTTGATAGGTATTCTTCTCTCGGTGTGATTGCATATAACTTCTCATCATCAAGAACCGATTCATCTCCTATCGGTCTCTTTTTTGATAGTACCTCTTTCATAAATTTCTGGTACAAGGGAATTTTCTCGAGTGCTTTAAAGAACGATATGTTTATCTCTAGCTTTTTGAACAATTTGACAAATTTCTCAAAGTCTTTCTATTTTGGGTCCTTCTTTGCTACTCGAGAGGGATACAACAACTTAATCACTAGTTTACCCTCCTTTTTATTTTTTTCTTCAGTTGGCTTTACACGTGGTATAACTTCTTCCAGCTTTATCTTTTTTCTCTCACTTCCAAATCTACCTCTATGACATAGTCCTCATTTGATACCTTCTCTTCTTCACCTTCTGACCCCTTCTGACTTCTTGTTGTGACATCATTAATATTCTCGTGACTTTTCTGACTTCCCTGTGCTTGCAGAGATAATTGTTTGCTATTTGTCCCAATTGAACTTCCAAAGTTTTCATGGAAGCTGTGGTGTTTCTGTGGTTGCTCCTTGTCTCTTCCTGGAATTGAGAAGTATGGGCAGCCATCTTTTCAATAGCTACCTCTCAATCTGCCTTCTATGGATCTTGTTGCTAATTTTGGACATTTCCTTGTTGATCTTTCCAGGAAAAATTTGGATGGTTTTTCCACCCTGGATTTTAAGTATTTGAGTAAGGATTATTCTGCCTCAAAAATTTGATCTCTTCAACATATTATGGAGTTGCAAGACAATGTACATTCACATGTGGTCCATTATAAATCTCACAAACCGCTTTTTGTGCATGTTGAACCTGAGTTACCTGTTGAGTGCCTACTTTCAATGCCTTCACCTTTTTCCCTACTTCTGTAACAACTGTTTCTTCAATTCTGAATTATTTGTTGGCCTCCAACTTCAAATCAATCAATCTATCTAGTTTTCTTGTAACCCTGTCATACAATTCAAAGTGTTCATTTGTAGCAATGGCTTCAGTGATCTTCTTAATACCAGATATTGTTGTAAAGTTGGATGAGCCACCGACACCTGTGTTAATAAGTTGCTTTGTCTTCATTCTGAGGCCATATACAAACATTCGCATTTGCTCAGTTTGATCCATATTGTGAGTGGGATAATCTACCAATAACCTCTTGAACCTATTATACGCATCACCTAGTGACTCTCCTTCTTTCTGCTTAAAATTCACAATATCAATATCTTTTGCGAATGTAAACTGAAGTAGGAAAGTATTTGTCAAGAAAAGATTTCTCCATCTATTCCCAAGTGGTAATACTCCCAGCAGACAATGATTAAAACCACTCTTCAGCATCTTCAGAAAGCGTGAACAGAAACATTCTTAATTTATTTTCCTCTTTAGAGTGCCCCTCAATCTTCAAAGTAGCGCTCATAGTAAGAAACCTTTGCAAATGCTTATTCGCATCTTCATTTATCTTCCCGATGAAATATTTATTCTCAACATGTCGGATTGTTCAAGGGTGTAGCTGAAAACTTTCAACAGTTACCTGTTGATTCACAGTAGGTAACTGACCTGCTGGAGCATTTGCTCCTCCATAGTGCCCAAGAAGTCTCTCAGGTGCTGGTGGATTTTCACCCATAGTTTCTTCTTCCTTTTTGGACTCTGAACTTGAATGATGTTTTGACACTGACTCTGTATGAACTGAATATTGTTTGTTGGAGGTCAGTCTGGCTAATCGAGTTTGTCTACGCCTTGCGTGAAAGGTTCTTTCAATTTCTGCGTCAAAAGGAAATTCAGCTGAGGGGTTTCCTCGCATACAAAGGTTAGACACCAATCAGTAATAACGAAAATATTAAAATAACATAAAATAAAATTTTAGTCGCAAAGAAACAAAATTATAATTGAACTACAATTAAACTCTATATTTTGGCAGTCTCCGAAATGGCGCCAAAAACTTGATCGATAAATTAGCAAGTGTACTAATTTTCTAATGTAGTAATAATGGAAAATCCCAAAATATCGATCTCAAGGACTGTGTATCAGTATCGAGTTCAATTTGTGGTTCAATTAAACAAAAACTTAAATTGGGGTTTTGTTTGGAAATTCTCACTTAGCAATAAGTAAAAATAAGCATAATTATAAATAGGCTTTTTCACATATATGAGGAGCATGCTAGAGTCAGAGTATGATTTGCACTGTAATAATCTTGAATCCTGATTTCTTCAACAAGTTCATGACATTCAATTACCAGCTCTTTAGGTTATTTTCCCCTAAATTCTTAGTGGGAAAATCTTTGAACATTCTTCCTAAATCCTAAATCCTTAGAGAATTATGATGAAATCAAGTCTTTGTTTTATCAAGAGTTAACCAGTAACTATAGGGTATCCATAGTCCTATGTGATATCTACTATAGTCTAATCGTACAAAAACCTTAACAACCACGGTCTAGCTAATTGTTAACCGTAAATTAATCCTTGTTTGTCCAACAAAGAAAGCATAAAAACCTTGTACAATTAAATTGAACATGAAAAACCAATAAATTGTTGAAATTAGGAATTCATAGTCATTGCAAAATCAAATCATAGACACCTCATAACATTAGGAGATTTAGCTACTCATATTGTTCAAAAGAGTTACAAGATAAGGACTAGACATCACATGTACTTGGATAACTTTGAATTTAAATTGCTTCCACTCATGAGAATCTTCCGATCTCCAATGACTTTGATCTCTCCAATCTTCAATCGTGTAACAATTCTTCAATGGGAAAAAGTCTCCTACTTTCTCTTCAAAACTCATCTAAATAGCAAACACTCACTCAGGTCAGTTGGAAATATCCAAAACATCCCTTTGGGTCACCTATAGTGAAAAATTAGGAAAATAATAAAAATCAGCGTCACTGGCCAACACGGCCATCCGTGTTGGCCTTCTGGTTTCTTCATTTTAATTTCCAAGCCCCGGGATGTGCAACACGGCATGTGTCAGGCGACACGGTCGCCCGTGTTGCACCTCTGGCTTTCAATTCTTATTCAACTCGTCTCAGGTCTTCCACCTAACACGGCCCGTGTTAGGCCTCCTATAGCATGACATTTGCACTTTTTCCGAAACTCTAAGTTTTGCACTTTTTTGCACTGATTTGTCTCGATTTATTCACGTGAGCCTAAAATAGTAAAACATACAACCAATGCATAAAATATGAAAACATAAGATAAAATGCTTGATAATATCCATAAAAGATAACTAAAATCAATGATAAATAACCGTGTAAAAACCACTGATTATAGGGCTAGACTCTTTTCGTGAGCATCTCAAAATGAATACTAATAAGAAACCGACCACCCGCATCAGTGCCACAATACCAGATATGAAGAAGATCAAGATAATTAGAGAGAAACTACCTGAAAAAGCTATGAAAGGTTTCTTTCGTCGCTATGGGGATATCATTTATCTCACAAAAGTAAATGTACAAGAGGAAGCTATTACTTCTCTTGCTCAATTCCATGACCCTCCGCTAAGGTGTTTCACTTTTCTAAATTTTCAATTGACGCCTACTTTGGAGGGATTCGGTAGGATTTTTGGATTCTCTGAAATCAAGGATGAGGCTTATATAAGAATTGGGAACCATCAAAGTTTGAAACTTGGCTAAAGAACAAAGGATACCCGTCACTGACTTAATACTCAACTACAAAAAGGGTGGTGAAGTGCAAGGTATCAAAAGACAATACTTAGAATTTAAGGCTCGTTATTTTGCTGATAAGAAAGAATGGGGGGCTTGTGAAAATTGTTTGGCATTGTCGCACTATGTATAATGCGAAAAATGTAGAGGTAAAGATTTGAGACTAAGTCATCAATTGACTTATCTCACTCAATGAAGTTGTCACCGTACTTTATTATTTCCAAAGGGAAAATGGAAAAAGAGCGAATAAAAACCCAAGACATGGAAAATAAGAGATGAGGTACGGGGGTCGATTACGCAAAGTGAATGTATTAGAACCATAAGCATCTACGATACTACGCAAGATCCACTTTATTTGTTTTCTTTCAAAATGTGTGTTATCTAAAGGCTTACTTGCTAAAGGGAAAGTCATTGAGCACCGTAGTTCGACTAAAAAAGACTTATCTATTGGTTGATTTTAAATGAAGAGACTAGTCGTCATTTTTAATGAGATAACTCGTTTGATCGCCCCCAATGTGTGATAAAGAAAGAAAGACTACGCACTAAAATGAGGGAGGATTTAGGAACACCTTTAGTACTCAAGTGGAGAAGTCAACAACCATGGGGATAGAGGAATAACATCTCGATTAAAAATGAATCATGTCTAATCTGAAAAAAGATTTTAAAGGTAAAAGGTGCTCGAACGTACAAAAAAGTTTGAATTAGATGAAGTGTATTGTTGTTGGGATACATAGCAAATGGATCCCAGGAGAGGGAGACTCGCTACTTCTACGCTTATTTGCAAAAAAAATGCAAATTGAATCGTAATAAAGTCCGAGAATGAAGAAAGAGCAAGATTCCGAAAGATAACACCTAACTAGTCCCCTATAAAACTCAACTGCATACGATTCACATCTTTATTTATTAAGTGTTTTGAATTTTAATTAAGAAAAAGAAATTTGAAAAGAAAAAGTCACTCGAGGGTTTATTAGGAAAGCAGTTATAATTTGAAAAAGAATGTTTTGAAAAAGATGATAAGGTTTTGAAAATTAAAGAAGGAGATGAAGATAATGTTCTATGTACATGAGAAGTAAAAGGTAAAGGTAAAGCAGAACATCTGACCTCACAAGAAGTCAATGCTTGACATAGAAAGTCAACAAAGAATTCTCATCCTTTGGATTTAAAGTCACGAGCATATAAATGAGTCAAGAGTATACCAAATCTCAAATCAAAATAAATCACAAGCAGACAACATCAGAGAAACCCAAACGTCAGATAACTCAAAGCATCGGATAAAGCGCAACAGGTGAAAATAAATCACAAGCCGATAAGGTATATCAGGTAGACTCAAGGTGTCAGATAAAAAATCAAGATATCGAATAAAAATCCCTGCATTAGATAACATTCCCAACAAATAGACAAAGCAGACAAACAATATAATAGAGAAATAATCCACGCATCTCATATGAAATAGGAATCAATCCAAGTGGATTATAAACCTGTATCAAAGCTAAAAAAAAATAGAAATAGATGCTTAATTAATTAACTTAAAAAGTTGATTAAGTTAATTAATTAAGTTAAGAAAAGTTAGTTAGCCGAAACTAATTAACTTTTAATAACAAAATTAAATAACTAAATTGACTTTTAATTAATTAATTTAAAATAACAAAGTAACATGAAATGAAATTTTAATCGATTAATCAAGAGTTGATTAATCTTAATTAATCGAGTTAAGAAAAATGAATTAATAAACTAATCCATTTTTAATAACAAAATCAAATAAATAAATCAATTTTGATTAATTGATCAAAGTGAAGATAAAGAAAGATGGATGATGTGAAGCGGAAGCGGCTACTTGATCCGTGATGAGATGTTTGCACAAACTAACAAACAAATTAATATTTACAAACATAAAAATCAAGATAAAATCAAAGGAATGCTCATGAACAAATGAATAACCAAGAAATCAAGTAAGTATTCACAAGATGAATCAAATCAAATACAACTTGGATAATTGAAACATGTACCATAAATATTTCTTGATCAAAGAACTAAGAAAACAAATTATTACTCAATATGCATACAAAAATTCAGCATTTAACACATTGTTTCACGCACATTCAATCAAGTAAAGTCAATGGTAAACATGATTTCAGTTCACGAGAGAGAACAAGACTCAAGAATTCGTGTTGCAACATGAAAAATCGGGTTCAAACATGATAAAGCTCCATAGATAGAATTCATTTCAATCATGTTCCATATCAACGAGACAACAAAATCATGCTGTAGCCGAATTAAACTTTCCAAATCGACACAAATGAAACAAAAATACCAACAGCTTTCAACACAAAAAGTAATGAAATGCCATTGAATTTTCAACTGATTTTCCACAGATTATCACAACTTCATGTCAAAACAAATGAAAACAAGAATTAAACTCAGGTTATCAATCAATGTAATCTCCAAAATCAACCAAGCATACATTCTAATTCACAAAGTTTATTACAATTTTCAGCAGCACAATACAAATCTAACTCAGAATAAGATCGAACTCCGCTTTATTATCATGGACAACCACCCTTAGAAACTCAAGTAGCATGGTAATATCATCAAAACTCAACATTCAAATTAGAGCACACAACCAAATTTCGAAACTCCATTCAACAATGTCATATCCCCAAAGTTTCGATTTCACTGTCAAGGTTCCAACTTACAAACAAACGAACCAACATCATTATATCCTTAGTTCAACAAGTAATATAAACAATTTCATTTACAAACCAACACTAGAAAACAAACATAATGTCATCAATATTTCACCACCCAATGTTATCACAAAACCAACATAATCAATTAACTTCCCTGTTCATTCCGCAGAACCATCTGAATCGATGATGAAGGTTGCTAGCATGCGAGAGGGAAGTTGTTGTTTGCAGGAGATTAGTGCGAACCGTGGCCTCCGCCTCTATCGATCCACCCTTCTCCTCTTTATAACAAGACCAAACAAACCTTATCCTCTTTAGGTCTTGTATATTGACCAATGAGCCCTTTTGAAGATAGATATTTCTTCGGATATTTATAAATAATAAAATTAAATCTAAATTAAAATTAAATAAATAATTTTTATTATAAAATTTTTTTTTATAATTTTAAAACTAAATCTAAACCTAAAAATTAAATTTTAATTTAAATGATAAAAAAAATAAAGATAATTTTTTTTAATTATATTTTCTTGATAGTAAAAGAGTGAGAAGCTAATGATGTCGCAATGCACCAGAAAGCACATCAACCATTGGTAAACCCACAACAAGAAAATAGGTTTGAAAGACCTCCGAAAAGATTTGATCATCTCTCTATACCACACAGTCAACTACTACAACACTTGCTTAAGGCATTTTTGGTAGAGTTGAACCCACTTGCTCTTCCAACTGGGACGCTCCCTCCAAAATATGATGTGAATGCAAGGTGCAAATATCATGCAAATTCTCCAGAGTATACTATTGATAAATGTTGGGCCTTCAGAATCAAGGTTCAAGATATGATAGACTCCCAAGATATCACATTTGATAAGCCAAATATCAAGACAAACCACATGCCTCTGCATGGTGGTTCAACTGTGAACGCAATTGAGATAGTCATTAATCATGGAGGGACTAAGCGAGTAAAAGCTCCAATAGATATTCTGAAGGAGCATTTAATGGAACATGTCTTTCTCTTGGAACACAATGATGCTTTCGAGAACCCTTTCAAGAAATTAGTGGATCAAGGGATAGTCCAATTCAGGCATTACCCTGAAGAAGGATATGTAGCCAAATTCAATGTAAATACAAGAAGACCATTGGTGATTCCTTGCCAAGGTCTAAGTTCTGCAAAGAAACCCCTTGTAATTTCTTGTGGGGAACCAATACCAACAAAAATACCAATAACAATACCATACCAAGGTCAAACTTTGAAGATGCCAACGCTTCCAAGAGTACAATGGTGATCAAGGGGCCATCTCTCATTCCTTGTGAAAGTGATAAAGTTGTGCCATGGAGTTACGACACCACTGTTTATGTTAATAGATTGAAACAAGAATTTGAGTCCTCAACAAGTGAAGGGTCTGCAGTTACAAACATAGCAGGAACATGGGACATGACCCGCAGTGGTCGTATATATGCTCCAGATAAACACAAGAAGGATGATACTTTGACTAAGGATAAAGCAAAAGTTGTGGCCGAAAATAGTAAGGGGCAAGAGCCTCCAAGTAAAGCCTTCGTCGACCAAGAGGCTTACGAGTTTCTAAAAATAATCAAGAAGAGTAACTATAGTGTGGTGGATCAACTTCATCAAACCCCGGCCAAGATTTCAATACTCCTGTTGCTGATCAATTCAGAGTTCTGCTCATGTTACAAAGGTGATCACGATAAACTAATTTGATGGAGTCGTGGTCAATCTGACATAAGCATCGCGCCTAGATTTCAATGACATTGAGTTACCTCCATAAGGTAGAGCTCACAATAAGGTGTTGCTGTAGCAGTATAAATGTTGAGACTAAGCCATTGGATTGACTTAACTTGCACAAATCAAATAAAATCGTTACTGCGCTTTATTGTTTTCAGAGGAATGGGAAAAGAGAGAATAACCCAAAAAGAGAGGGGGAGAGAATCTAGGTACGGAGGTTGGTTATGCAAAGGGAAGATATTAGCATCTTAAACATCTACGGTACTCCGTAGAAACCTCTTTGAAAAATTGTTATTTTGACTATAAGTGTTGTATACAAAAAAAAAATAAATGGTGGAGATGAGGAAAGAAATATATGTTTTTTATAATTTTTGCATTTGCCGCAGTTGCGAACCTTTAGTGCTTATGTACCACCTTCTGTGCAATAGGGGATCAGGATACTCGTAGTTCACCTTAAAAAAATTTAAAACTCAAGTATGTTGGTTAATTTTAAGAGACGAGACATCATCGTTCTATCCGAGTGGAAGAACATACTTACTACCCACGATTATGAGAAAGGAGAATTTGCGCCATCTCAAAGTGGAGGATATAGCTTGGATTTTAAAATCAACAAAGTCTCACTTAACACCCAAGTGGAAAATATCTCACTTCACTACATATCATATAAGTACAGTAGCTCGCATCACTACAAGGATTGACAAGAGTCTAATCTTTTGAGAAAAGTTTAAGGTAAAAAGCCAAAGCGGAAAAATGGTTTGAATGAGATTGATTGAATTTTAGTCTTCTCACAAAAAATATCAAAGTATGATTAAGTTGGTTGAAGTTTGATTAAGAAAATATTTTTGAAAATGCATGGACCTAAGTCCAAGTTTATTATGAAAGCGGTTCGAGTTTAGAAAACAAGAAAAGTTTTGAAAAGGAGGGAGAATATTTTTAAAATTAAAGAAGATGGGAGGAGATGAAGGGATTATTCTAAAGCATAAGGTAAAATCTAGGGAAAAGAACCGTCTAACCAACAAGAAGCAAACACTTGACACAATGAGTCAGTGTAGAATTCTCATCCTTTGGATTAAAACCAAACAAGCAAAGATATTAAACCTCTTAAGAATACCAAGCTTCAAATGCATTAAGTCTTCACAAAAATTGGGCAGAGTAACGGTTGTATACAGACGAATTCCCAATCACAAACAAAGAAAATAATTAGAATAACCTGCACACAAAGAAAAACAACCCAATGTCTTGGGGTAAATCCCAAGAACTCCAGACAAAATAACAACAGAAGTCACCAAGGTCTCAAGGGTAGTCAATGTCTCTAATCCTAGGTCCAAGAAATCCATAACTCCATCATGCCAAGGGTAGTAACCAAATAGTCCAAGTAACCTTAAATTTTTTTATTGTTCAAGTTGGTTATTCGGTATCTTTAAAAAGAAAGTGAAAGCTCAAGTGAGCAAAATAAAAATGACATAAAGATAAATGCTCAAGTGAGCAATGATGAAAATAGCATGGAATGTAAATTCTAAAATAAATGGTGCTTAAAGTAATGACATAAAGTAAAAGCATAAAATAAAACTCAATTGTTAATGAGTTAGAAATTAGAGGTTAGTTGAATGGCCATCTTGAAACTTGCATTTGAAAACTCATTAGAAGATTGATAAAATCAAAGCCTCTCAACAACAAGTTTCATTTGCTTTTTGTCAAGTATATTATTCATTTCAAGTTCTCGAAGCAACAACAAATGATCAACGATGTTTAAATGATTCACCTAGACCAAAATTTATGATGATTCATTATAGGATTGATAAGACCAAAGCCTCCTAACAATAAACCGCAAGGTTATTGGATCAAAGGTTTCAAATTAAACATACATGGGCTTGCAAATATAGGTTTAGGCCACAAATGATCGTTTCTGGAATCGGGACAAAATTTAGTGCTATGTTAAGCAATCGTAAGTGGACTTATGTAGAATTCACACCTATTTTGAGGCCGGTCAATAGCAATTTATGTAGCATATGTTTAGAGAAATGATATGTAGATCATTCTCTAACAACATGTAGCACAAGTAAGAAAGGGATAAGATGAAGAGGGAGGGGATGTATTATATGAAATTAGGGTTTCAAATATCATCAACATCATTCATCCATTTTGCTGGATTTGGTTTCTCAACCTATCAACACCCAAGATCCAATGAGGTTGAGGAATTTGTCACCAAATGAAATCCAAGTCAGGACCAAATAAAAAATAAAAAAATAAAATTTAATAAAACAAAATTAAAATGGTTAATAAAGAGAAAAATAATTGGTAAAATACATAAAGTATATTAAAATACCAAATAAAAATCCTAAAAAAAGTCAGAGGTCAAACATGATTCAATAATAGTTGACAAAAAATTTCAGAATTTTTTAAAGTCAAAAACTGTTTTTAAAATTTGGAGAAAATAAGAAAAAAAAACCAAAATTTGTGAAAAATAGTAAAGTCAGAAATAAAAATAAAATGATGTCACCAATATTTGTCAAGAGGTCATAGGATCCTTACATAATTTTTTCAGAATTTAAAAAGACCAGAAAATATTTTTAAAATAATTAAAATAAGGCAAACAAAACAAAATTATGAAAAATATCAAACATCAAAATAAAAATATGAAAAAATATTCATAAAGTCAAAAATAAATCAAAGTATTTTTGTATATTTTTTTTCATAATTTTTGGATGAAAAATAAGAGAGTTATGAATTTTTGAAATTAAAATAAATTTAAAACAAATTTTGTAAAAATAAATAAATCAGAAATAATGTGAGGCATTGAATCCGGTTCATTAAAACACGCTTGCACATCTAATGGCTCAAGAGTGATGATGTATGGTGATCCACGGTCAACAAGCGCACACTGAAGTAACGATGGTCAGACCAATCACAATATTTCAATTGTCCCGCTCTCATTGATTGAAGAAGACACATAGGTCATCTTCAACCTCCATCTACCATGCAACTAGGGCGAAATCATGATTCTTAAATACGTAAATTTAGACGCTCATAATGGTATCATTAGACGCGTCTCTTCAATACGATCACAACCATATCCTCGCGCCAAAGTTATATAAAACACAACTTACTCGATTTGGAAAAAATAAGAGATGTTTTGAAAATTTTGAAATCGAAAACAGATGCATCAAATGAATTGATTCAACAAAATTAAGTTAATAGCAAGCATCAGTGAACATCATAGACCATTCCAGTAATTTGAGTTAGAAGATTTGGTGCCTTAAACTACCTCAATAAAGTCAGATGAATTTGATCTGCAATTGGACTTGGCTAGCACGATTTAGGATACCTCAAGGCTTGGTTCTTCTTCTGTTAGCTTCAGTGAAGTTCAAGGATGAAGAATCAACGAAGAAATTGGATTAAAAAGTGGAGAAAAGAGGAATTCGAAAACTCAGAAAAGTGATTTATGGAGGGCGTTTGACAGGGTGATTTTGGCTGTTCAATCTTGCGAAAATAAGTGGAATAGAGTCTGTATTTATAGGAGAAGTGAATAGGATCAAGAGGAGGGGTGAATGATGCAATTTCAAATGAATTCACGCACACTTGTGTTCACGAGCAAAATGTGCTCACATGTGCATCAAAACTCATCTAAATAATGCGTTTTGTCACTCTAAATAATCCAAATATCTTTGATGATCATGTTTAAGTGAAAATAACGTGGTAATTTGGTGATTAGAAGTCACATTATGGAAATTGCAATCTGACTGCAAGTGAACTTCAGTTCCAAGGTACCAACTTTGGATCCATGGTGTTCACAACTCAAGAGGTCTTAGGGCATAATTCTTGAAGCATTTGAAAGATAAGGTAACAATATTTATAATGTGCAAAGAGAGAGATTATTTGGATGCTTGAGCTAGAAGTTGTGTTTGGTCAAAATCATAAAAAATGTAGTGACTTTTTGTACTTAGAAAAATTCTAAGTTTTTTCTCAAAAAATATCCTATAATGTTTTAACTCCAAACAAGGTCTTTCTTCAAAATTGAGCTTTGATCATTGATGCTAGCTTGAAGTTTACTCCTTAAAGAGTATTATGAAACTTGTTTAACTCAAAAATTCCAAATATTGAATAAGTTATGATCCTTTGAATTTGGTGAAAATCTATGAGGTGACCTATAATCTTTTGAGTTTTTGAGGCATCTTCTAACCATTTTCAAGCTTTGCACATAAAAGAAAAATTGAAGTTCAAATTATTAATATCATTGTGGAAAAATAATGGGCTCAAGGAGATAAAAATTTATAAAGTTATGACTTTTTGAAGTCACATAAGGGAATTTGATGGCCTATCTAGAGGACTTGTAATCTTTCTCCATCATTAGGAATCTTCCACACAAAATTTGCTTGAAACTTTTGAAGAGATTGGTTGATAACCCTTTAAAGAGAATAATATCTTTGGAATCACTCAAAAATATCAAAATATGAACAAGATATAGCCCTTAGAAGTTTAAAACCCTAGCTCCTAGAATACCAAAATGACTTGGAAACCCCTTTCAATTTTGATAATCTTTCTTGCATAATCAATTTTTCCATGTGAATAGAAGTTGTTGTGGATGATAATAAGAACCCATAGCAACAATAACCACTTCCAAATATTAAGAATTAAGAGATTTATGCACTTGTGATCAAGGAATCAAAAACTTGTCCAATTAGGTCAAACCTCTTCAATCAATTCTTACATCTTTTGACTTCTTTTGACAAATTGAGGCATGATGAGTCATGTTAGACCTTGTCATGATATTACTTTAAAGCATTCTCAATGATGAAGCTTGTATCTCAATGAAACTTTGTTGAAAAAGGCATGGAAATAAACTCATGAACCTATGAATCAACCTGATGAAATGTGTTGTGTCGTCACCTATAGTATCATCATTTGGAGCAAACATTCATTGTATTTGTTAGTTGAAAGTAATCCACACAAGACATATATGATCACAATATACAAATAAAATGCTTGGTGATCCCTTATGAGAAAACCTAGAGATAGGGAGAAGAACCAATCCCAAGTGTAATCTTGATATGATTGAGTTAATATGAGATAATAGAGGAATATTAGGGGGGAAATTGGGGTATAATAGCCGCCCTTATTTAAGTTTCTTCTATCCGGAGATACGAAGGTTAAAATCTTCGTGTCGACGCTATTGGAGATACTTAAATATAAAACAAGCCCTATTTTTGGCCCTAAGATGCCATGTAATGCTTATGATTGTGCATGCAAACAAACAAATCTAAAGGTGACACACGACACCATTGGGGAAGCAGAAAATAAGATAAAGTATCAAAAGAAAATCCAACCAGGAAAATAAATCACTGGTGAACAAAAGACTCATCTCTATGGGGGTAAAGCCCAAGAAGGAGATAAATCATCATCTATTCAAATATTGAGGAAAAAGTAATGGATGACAAAGATCGACAGATAAATGCAAACTACCCACTCACAGAGAAGATAGCAAAAAAAGTAACATCGACTCACAGGGAAAATAAATGGTAAGATAATACCGGTAAATACCAATATCAGGGTAGGTAACAAATGATTAGCAGCAGTACTTATGACTGGAAACAAATGAATTATTTAGAGCAAAGCGAATCTCAACGATGAACTATATCTCATAATGACGAGACTACCCTTCATAGGAGTAAAAAAATCTCAACAACAAACTATCTCCCATAATAACGAGACTACCATTCATCGGAGTAATAAAACTCAACAACAAACTATCTCCCATAATGACGAGACTACCATTCATCAGAGTAACAAATCTCAACAACGAACTATCTCCCATAATGACGAGACTACCATTCATCGAAGTAAACAAATCTCAACAACGAACTATCTCCCATAATGACGAGACTACCATTCATCAGAGTAACAAATATCAACAACAAACTATCTCCCATAATGATTAGACTACCATTCATTGGAGTAATAAATATCAATAACGAACTATCTCCCATAATGACAAGACTGCCATTCATCGGAGTAAACAAATCTCAACAACGTACTATTAGGGGAAAAAATAAGGTTTGCTTTATATTTATGTATCTCCAATCACGTCGAGATAAATATTTTAACCTTCGTATATCCGGATAAAAGACACTTAAATAAGGGCAACTTTTATACCCTAATTTTACCCTAAGATTCTTTGTCATCTCATAGCATCATATTGTATCGGGATCAAGATGTTTTCAAGCTTCATTCCGCATGATTAAGGAGAGTACGGTTGCTTGGTTCTCATGACTCTTCGAAATATATTTATGTGTTTATTTCCATGCTTTCTTCAGCAATTAATCTCAAATTTTGGCAAGTGTAAACAATGAGAATTAGAATTTTTCCATCTCAAGCTCAAGGGTTCTGTCAAGCAGTAGCAAAGCTGAAACTCAGGGTTTTCGAGAGTCAAATACATGTCGCACGTGTTCCAAGCTATCCAGTCATGGATTAATCAAGCAATCAACCTACCAAGCTCTCATGTGTTCCAACATGCTCTGAATTGTGCAGAAAGTCAAGTGTTTCATTTGATTTGACGTAGTGCAGACAGGAATTCAGTATTATGCATTTCTAGCCCAAAAATTCTTAACTTGAGATCATAAAATGGTTTGGGAATGATTATTTCTTCCTTAGATCTGTCTTGAGGTCTTCTTCATTTCATCTGTGCATGTTGAAGGCTAATTTTGTGAGAAAGATTTTCTAAAACGCCAGATACTTGAAATGCGTTATACAATGGGTTTACCTTTTCTCTGGTTTTTGGGTGCTTAAAAATTCACAATATCTAACTGGAAAGTTGTCTTTGAATGTATATTGGAGAATTTGAATCATCTTGTTGTTTCCTCCGACTTTCGTGTTTGGCTTGGAAGCCAATTCATTGAGGAAGATCTCTGAATGTACGAGTACTCAGAAGCTATACGGTGCAAAAACAATGGAAATAATGTGTTGAACAGTTATTTTTCAGATGTTCAAAAATTCATAAGTTTCTTCCGGTTCAATGTTTTCAAATGGTTCTTTGGGTGAAAATTTGTCTTGATTTTATATTAGATCTGTATGTTCGGGTCAGGAGCTAATTCTATGTAGAAGATTTCCAAATGTACCAAATACTAGAGAAAATTGCATGCCAAAATTGTTTTCTATCGGTCTATTTCTCGATATTGTAAAATTGTAACTCTCTTGATTTTTATCGTATCAGGACGATTCTTAAAGCGCGAGATCACAAATTTTGTAACTTTAAACATTGCTTCAGGGTCTGAGTTCAGATTATGCTCTGAAGACTTTGGTTTATGGCTCGCATTTGAAAGTGCGCACAAAAAAAAGCTAAAATTTTCAATACAGTGAAATAAGTCCGTTGTTTCTCACCATTCAAAAAATCATGACTTGTTCAATTTTTATTGTATCAGGTTGATTCTTTCAACACGACGTCAAAAATTTCATCGCCATCATTTTTGAATCAGGGTTCGCATCCAGATTTTACATTGAGCATCAAGAGCCTGTGGTTTGTTTACGCGACATACACAAAATAAGCTGTAAATTTCTACATGTTGAGTTTTTAAATTGCGTTTCTTGCCGTTCTTGGAAATGTAACTTGCTCAATTTTTATCGTATCGAGACTACTCTTTCGGTGTTACATCACAAATTTCATCATCAACATCTTTGTCTCAAGTCGCATATTGAGATTTTGCACCGATTATTATAAGGTTGGGGTTCGATCTCACACACTGCACAAAATAAGTTGAAAATTCAAGTTTTGGAGCCAAAACTTTATATTTCAAAATTCAAATACAATGAGACTCACTGTTGTACCTCAAAATTTTCCCTCCCATTTTCAAGACAAATTAATTCAAGATACTTCCTCATGCTCATGAAGGTTTCAAACACTCAAGACTACTCAAGGGTTGACCAGACAAACCATCCTCCTAAGTAGTGACCTACAACTAGGGTTTTACTTTTCTCAAAGGAAATTGGACTTCTAATGCCTCAAGTGGATTTCATGGTTTCTCATATTCATCAAGTTACCCTCATGCAAAATTTTAAGCCTTGCAACACAAGTTTGCTCAATCAATTAGCCAAATGATTAAAAATCAACTGTATTGGACAAAAAGTCAACTTTGACCAATTTACAGTCAAAGTTCAAGATTTTTGGTCAACATAAACATTTTGAAGTCAAATTCATCATTTGATCAAGGGTTGATCATGATTCATCAAGAAAAATCAAGATTTATCAAAAGTCAAAAGTTACTAAATTAGGGCTTTCTTTATGAGAAGTCAACTGAACTTTGATCAAGTATAACTTTCACATACTTCATCATAAATTCCTTAAACAAAGCCTATCTTGAAATAAATTCAATTTTCTAAAACTTTGTCTCTCTAAGCTCAAGGCCAAAAATGCTTCATTTGAAAGTTATGGGACAAAACATTACAGGTCATTTTAAAAGTCAACAAAAAGACACTTTTTGTCAAAGCACTTTACATCAAGATAAAGGCTTCAAATGAAAAAATGACCAACATGAAAGTTGTAGAAGACATTTTGATATTTCCAAAAAGTCAAAGATCACTTTCATATGAAAACAATTGAGCGAGATATGATTTGTGCAAGTTGGGTAATTTTGAGAAAATGCATGAAATCCAAATTGAGCAAATTTGAAATTTTGGGCTAATTGGCCTATCTTTTAAGGTCCAAACATGTTCCTGACCTCATAATAGGCTCCTAAATCCATTCATTTATTTTTATGATTTTTATTTATTTTATTTGGATTTTATTCATTTAAATGTAAATTAAATCAAATAAAATATTAAATAAATGATATAAGGTATGGGGATCTATTTTTGAATCAAATCATAAGTCTAAAAAGCTGGTGACAACTTGCAAAAAATGTGATTGGTATGAGATTGGCCTGAAAAGATAATATTTCATGCAAAACTTCAATCAAATATTTGATCATGAAATTCAAATCTTTTGTAATTTCATCAATATTTGATCATTAAATATTTGTCATGAAATATTTGATCATGAAATACAAAAGATTTAATTTACTTCTGTCGACCTAAATCTTCCACTATAAATACATGACATCTTCAGACCAAGAGCGACACGAAAATTGGCCTCAAGAACAAGTCCTAAAAAATCTGAAAATTGTCAAAACTAGGGAAAACTAAAAACCTTGTGTGCAACCACTTTCCATTCATTCCAAGCATTTCGTCATGTTCCTAAAGTTCTCAGGAGTTCATCCCATCCATCCTTGAAGCCTGAAGTGTGCTAGATCATCACATCTCAACATCACTGATTTTGTAGTTTTCGTGAATCTCAAACTTTTAATCTACATATTTAATTAATTCGATGCATGTATACATCTCCATGATCATGTTTAGGATTGTTTGTCCATTATTTGCAAGCTTTGACACGGGGATCACGAGATGCCATTATTAGGGAAGCTTGGAACTTTTTCTTCATATCTCATATTATAATCTTTTTCAGGCCAAACTAACACTTCCATTGGATTCGCAAGGGTCAAATTAGGGGATATGATCCCTTTTATGATCTAAATCTTGCTATTTTTGCAAGTTGGAAAATCTTCTCACTGGAGAAGATGACCGGAACTAGGGCTTTGTCGCTTCCCTAATTCACTTGATTTTATTATATATTTATATGTTTCTATTTTATAACAAAAATGCAGCGCAGCGCAGTGGTTGGAAGGCAATCTGTGAAGCTAGGGGCGTGGGTTCAACACCCACCACATGTAATTCTTTTTTCCTTATTTTACTAACCCTATTTTTCATCATATTTTACTAATTAGTTTTTTAATTAACAATGAACTAATCTATTTTTTTAATACTAACAAATTAGGATTAGGGTTTTAGTTAGTAATTAAAATTTTCTTATATTTATTTATTTATTAATTAATTAGTTAACTAAATTTTTTTTCTTAATATTAAAATTAATTAGAATTAGGTTTTTAATTACTATTATCATTTAAACTATTTTCTACAAAAAACCACAAAAACATTTTTCATTTTAACATTATTTTTCTATTTTCTTTCCTTGCTATTTAATTTTATTAGACAAAGTGTATAGGTCGCACTCTCTGATATAAAGCACAGATTTATATTTTCTCGCATTTTTCTTCTAATTATGTATTTGCTTCGAGGATTTAATGGCGTAGGTTTACTTTCCCACAAATTTGTATACCTATGTATCTCTCCCAAAGCCATGTAATAGCGTAGGACTTTACATTCCGCACTTTATTTTTCTGTACACATTTAATTGCTAGTAACTAGGGTTTGTATGGCAAGATTAAAAACAAACATAAAAACCCTAAATTCTCTAGATAAAATAACTGAATCAATACACTTTGCACACTTTCACCTCTAGGGTATTCTCTCTTGTCGCCTTATGATACTTGGTCACGTCCCTCGAAAGTAGGGATACTTTAGCAAAAGATCCACAATCAAATCATCATTTCCCCTTTTGAATAAAGATCATAATCCCTCGATGACCCATCGAGCGGCCTACAAAATGATCTAGTCCATTCGAGTTACCTACAAAATGATGATAGTCCCTTCAATACAATTTCTAAAGTATCCTTACATGTTATCTTCGATGACCATACGATAACCCTACGCCTGTCCCTTCACATCCAAAAGATAGGACTACCTACCAACTAATGGTATGGATAGTATTAACTCTAAAGGAGAAGGAAAAGAATAAGAAAGACTTTAGTGGGTAAGAAACTCCTAATTGCTTACTCACAAATTTTCTCAATAACAAAACATTTTTCACACATCACTTTCAAAACAACAAATATTTTCAAAAACACTTTGTAAACATTCTTGAGGACTTATACAAGAATTATTACAAAGTTAGCCTTACACTGGCATTTCAAAATATTTTCAAACAAATCACACACGTACAAAGCAAGTTTTCAAAGTGAGCTAAGCAATTAAGAGCTCAAGGATAACTACAGATGAAAAGGGTGCTAACACTTTCCCTTTTCATAACTTTCCCCCCAAACTCAAAATCTATCAAAGGTCTTTCATGTTATTTTCACCTTTCCTAAATATTGGATAAAATAAAATTCGGTGACGACTCTAACTATCAACACATTTGGATAAAACCAAAAAAGTCAGTTCTCCCACCGTATTACACTCACATTTTCATATTTCACCAAATGAAACCAAAAAACCGCTCTCTTTTTTCTCTCAACTTCTCATAAACTTCATCAAGAATCTTCATCATAAATTCAACAAAACTCATACAAAACTCATCAATTCTCCACTCTCCATAACCGAATTCCGCGAGATAGCTTTCTTCTCCGCCTTGCAGCTCTGTTGTTATCCCCTCTGATTTCCGACGTGTTTTCCGTCTAAATCCTCCCTCGCCGTCACATTTTTTCTCCCGATGCTCCCTTTGCCTCATGAACCACCGCAATTTGCTGGTCAGCTTCCCTTCTCCGATTGATTGTTGTACATGCACACATACTCCCTTCTTCCGGTGATTTTTCGGTGATACTTCTCTTCGATCGCGACATTGCATTGGATAACATCTTCATCTTCTAAAGGTCATCATTTCGGTAGTTAATTCTTATAATTTTGCTTAAATTTATTTTGATTTGGATAATTCATGAAGCTAAGGTGTTTGATTTAATGCTTGAGAGATAATTACATGATATGAATTGAACTGAGATTTGAATTTTAGATTTGTGCATTGAACTTGACTCTTGAATTTTCAATAATGAAGAGAAGAGGAATTGGATGAATAAACATTGAGTTGTTATAAATCTTGAGATTCAAGTTGATATTTGTAATGAGATTTTGAATTCTTGACTTGTTGGAGTTTAATTGAACATTATGCTATATCATAATTCTTGAATTGGTTAGTTTTTGATGCTTCATGAATTGAATTTGTGAGTTTGAGGTTAATACTTGATTCTTGAAGTTTATTTGTTTTTGTGATTATAAGCATTGAATTGATTTTACATAATTTCATGAGTTGAATATTCTTGAAGCATTCTTTCATGAACCGGTATTTCATGCGATTTCGGTATGATTTTTTATTATGATATTTGATGTTGTTTATGTCAATTTATGTCGAATAATGTTGAATTGTATTGAATTAAGGAATTTTGAGGAGAACTTAGCTTGATTTCATGAGTTAATGTAACTTTACATCGTTTTGTTGATAAATTTGATTTTACGACATTAAAAATGTTTTGATTCGATAAAGTTGCATTAACTCATGAATAATGTTTCGAGCTTGGAATTAAGACATCTGGTACAATTTCATTATTTGTAACTTGTTTGCAATTTCTTAGCGATATTACTTGAACCGATAAACATGTTTTTGAGTCTATTTGCAATGGTTGAGAATGATTTTTATCGGTATTGGTTCAAGTATACATCACTGCCCGGAGAATGTAAATAGGTTGCAAGTTGCTTTTTAAATACCGTTTGAGGTTCACTTGTTCATTTAATGATGATTGATGTTGAGAATTGCCGATTCCAGAACATTTTTTTTCTCACACATTTGCAATATGGTAAGTTGCTGCCTGGAAATGGTAAATTGAACTTGCACATAGATTTAATTCGCGGTGGATACTTATTTGAACTTGTTGGTACGTTTGGTGGCTACCGGTACCATTTTCGCTCAATTTCATTCCGACTTTTTCGTGCACATTAAAATTGAGTATAATGTTGTCCGGTTTTCTTTCTAACATGTACATCGAGTTTTAATATTCATGTGATGCATGTTTTCACTTTATTGGTTTATTATTGGACATTGTTGTTGAGTTGGCTTGATTTCGGTGCTTTTTTCGGGTTAATTCTTAAAATGATGGAGGTGTTGCCCTATTTTATAATTTTCACTTGGAATGCATTTTAACTGTTGGTTTATGCATAATTATACTTGTGTTGGTCTTTGTTAGACATTTTCATTGAGTTGCATTGATTTCAGACCAACATTTTGTGTGTTTTATGGTGTGATGTACATGCTGCCCAATATTCTATTTGGCGCATCCGTTACTTGTTTGATTTCACTTTATGCATGATAATATGCCATTTTGAGTTGCAATGTCAATTATTGAGTTACATTTGATATTCCTTATTATTTTCTAACTCTTCTTGGTACATTGTTCAAGTTTTGAAAGGTGATTCATTGCGATTCATTTGTTCGGATTTTGCTCTTTGCTTGTGTAGCATTTCTTGGTGCAGAACATTAGATGGATGCGCGCATAGCTTACATTTTGTTTTCGCATTGTAATGTTGAATGATTGTTTTGGATATTGTATCTGACTTGATTTGTTGTTGATGATAGCTCGCTCGAAGATCATCGGGTTTCTCTGCTTGTATTTGCTAAATAATAGACTCTAATTTGTTTGGTATATTTCTGGCTTATTTTTCCGCATTTGTATACTTCTTTTATGATTCCATGAGAAGTAGGAATAGAAATGCATGTTCTGGAAGTCCTTGCGTTAGGCGGGCAATGTTGTTTTAAAAGACCTTTAGAAGGAAACTCCTATGTGCGCTTGTTTGTTTACAATTCGGTTTGTTTACATTTGTACCAAATACCTCGATGAAAGTGTCCCATTCCTATTCCCCATTGATAAGTCCTCAAAAGGAGGCATAGGCGACATAGGGTCCGCAATCAGCCCCGCCATTTCTAGTCCCCAGGTCGTTTGTAGCTCACATCGTACATTGATTCTATGAACCATGTGTTCACAGTAATTTCTGGTGAACAACCGCTAGTCTTCCAAACTATCGAATAAACTTAATTACTGTTATTCAATTTCTCTGGTAACTTGCAGGATCGACTAGATTGATCCTATGGAACATAGTTGTTTGGTTAAGTCTAATTGTAAAACTGGTATTCCTATTTAGGACTTCTAATTAAATTGTTTCAAAGATATCCAATCCACTTCGATTACTATACTGAATGATTCGAAGGACAATTTCTATATGATATCAGGAATGTTCTTTAGAAAAGTAAAAATACTTAAGATTGGGCAATTGGCAGGATTAAGTAAGTGAATGTAAAAGTTACTGAATGTTTAGAGGATTCGAACATAAGAAAAGTGTTTAAATGCAGAAAGAAATAAATGACTTCGAATGTAAAGGCTTTGATGTAAAGGCATAAACGTAAAATTGTTTGAAGCACAAATGAAATGGAAGTGAAAGACAAAACTGGAAAATGTAAAGAGTTTTCATTGAATTGTAAATGTTGGTGTTATCATACGTACATCTTTCGAGCATTCGTTTCCCTATCCATGCGGTATTTTGAATGTTTACTGAATTTGTACAACATATATGACACCCTGAAATCCTAACACTAAGACCTCTATTTATACTACTTCGACCATAACGATCTTTGTTATCAGAATCTGCCACGTTCGAAGCATGCAGAGCATTACTTCCCTCTAGCCTCCATGCGTCCTCGAATGTTCCAATGCTTATGTATTTTGAATTTCCAATATCCCGCTCACGTTTGAATTTCAAGCGCCTTGGTACCTTCATTTCGAATTCGTTTCGAAAACAACCCTCACAAATATAGTCTCATCATTATTTCGAACAAGGCTTTAGACTTACACTCCACAACTATCATTCGAAACCTTGAACTTTAATATTTCCATTCGAAACAAACAGTCTCTTCCATTCCAAATCATCAAACTTGCTTTATTCAAACAAAGCCCAATCGTCTTATTTCGAATCATAATATCAAAATCTTCAGCCAACAAAATGCCCCTTTAAAATATGTATTTTGAATCCTTTGAGAAATACTTATTTTAAATAGATTCACAAGATTTTGATAGGTCTTTTGAAGAATCATGACATTTACTGTACATGACTTTACCCACGTCAATCAAGACGCCCTTTTGAGTACCTAACCGTCTTGGACCAGTTACCACAACATGGTGCGGTTTTAAAATAATGATTACTATTAATCACACTCATTACCAACACCAGATCTTACGCCACCTCTCTCTGAATCCAACCAACGACTTCCACGTACCCCAAGTCTTTTTAGTGGGTGTTTACACTCACTCTATAAAACCCATCAGGTTAGTCTTTTCTTATTTTTCTCCAAAATTCTGAAATCCCCCTCCTTTTTCACTAAACCCTAAAACTTCCAGCAATCTTGACAATGTCTTCATCAACATCATCACAATTGAAGAAATTATCCAAGAGGAAGAACAAGAACAACAACACGGAAACTGTCATGGAGAGAAAAGTGAGTATTTATCAGAATCAATCTGTGCTCAATCCTCAAGTGATCTCCAAAGAGAAAGAAATGTTGTATGCTTCTCAGGTATTAATCCCTACCATTGTATCTGGAAAAAGGTTTGCCCTAATGGGTCCTTTAACTGTTTTTGAAATTCTGAAATATACTAGGAAATTTTTTCCCGTTTGCTATAAATTCAAACCCCTATTCAACAAGCTGGATGCCCCTAAGGCAGGAACTGAAGACCTAAGCGAATCATCTGATTCGAAAACAACTGAAACTCCAGTCTCACCTCCAAAAGATCCTTTTATTTTAGATTACATCAAAAGCAATTTCAAGCCATTTCGATCCTGCCCCACTTCAGATGTAGCATATCAAAACTGGTTCACTAAGGTAGAATCCAAAAAATCCCAGTGTGATACGGTGGGAGAACTGACTGTGGTTTTGCGTTTGTATTCGCAAATGTTTCGGTTGAGCAAGAGTCGCCACCGACTTTTTATTTTATCCTAAAGGAAAGGTTGAAAAAGCACAGCAAAAACCTTTTGAGATATTTCGTGGGTTCGGGGAGTAGATTATAGAAAGGGAAGGTATTAGCACCCTTTCTATCCATGGTTATCCATGGGCTCTTAGTTACTTACTTAGATCACTTGCCTTTTTTCAATTGTTTGAAATGGTGCTTTGTGTGTGTGGGTTTGAAAATGTTTTGAAAAGAAGCCAATGTGGTGGCAACCTTTGTAATGATCCATGTGTGGATGTATACAAAGATGTATGTCTTTTGAAAAAAGGTTTTCATTTGTTTTTGAAAGTTGTTTTGAAAGTGTCGTGAGGTGTGATTTTTTTTTAGAAAAACGGGCAAGTGTTTTGTTTTGCAAGTTTGATTCAAGTAACTAAGAGGTTATCTACTCCTAAATTTCTCGAAGTTTATTGCTATGTTTTAACCCTTTTGATAAGTTTGTTCCACCATTGTATTTGGTGGACAATCTTGTGTTAGGATGTGAAAGGGACGGGCGCGGGTCGTTGTTTAGACCATAATTGCAATAATGCTAAGTATCCTTGGGCAATTTTTTCTTTGAAAGGGACTTTAATCATTTTAGGCAACTTTCGAAAGCGTCATCGAGGGACTATGATCATTTGATTTTTTGCTTTGCTCAAAAAGACCTAACATGCAATATGGCCTAATTTTGAAAGGCAACAAGTGGATGTAACCCTAGGGGTGTTAGTGTGCGAGTGTGTTTTATTGCATACAAGAGTTTTTTCTTTGAATTAGGTTTTTCTATTTCATTGATTTTATCTTGCCATACATGTCCTAATTACTAGTAATAAGAAGCGGAAATATAAAATCCTACGCTATTACAACAATTAGGGGAGGGGGATACACATTTGTACATGGGGGGTTCAACGAGAAAAATAGACAAAAAAGAAAATAGCAAAAAACAAGATATATAGAGAGAGAGAGAGCCCGCGCGCTGCTGGGAGGTCATCAGAAGTTCTGATTCAGATCCGCTGCCAGATGATCAACCTCTTGGTTAAACTGTATGAGTCAGAACTTCTGACTCTGGCACCTGCAAAACAGAACCTTGTTAGTGGGGAAATCAGAAGTTCTGATTCCCCTGCGCTGCAAGACAGAAGTTGTTAGTGGAGAAACCAGAAGTTCTAATTCTGCTAAAAAGGCAATAACTCTCAGAGGTTCTGATATCATTGACAGCAAAACAGGCTTCAGATGTGCTAACGTCAAAGTCAGCACTTGGCTTTTCCCTGTACTAGTCAGAACATCTGCAATTCTGTTGTTACTCCACAAAACAGGAAACATATTTGGAACAGATCCAGCAAATAGCAAAAATGTTTCAGAGGTCAGAATCACCAAGGTCACAGGCAAGCCCTATACTGGCTCAGAACGTTCTGAGGAATGAAAATCCTCAGAACATAAACAACAATAACATGAATATTTACATTATGTTTATTTGAGTATGCACAGCTGATGATGCTTAACAGCGTGATGAGGGTCAGCAGGTGCTTACCTGACTTGTTGGAAAAGTTGGTGGGTGGAGTTTAGCTTTTGGCTCTGGTAGTGTTCTGGACAAATTTTCTTTGAAAAGGCTGGTAAAGGCGTATACGTATGTAGGGTCAGAAGTTTGGAAAGGGTGTTTTTGGTTTACAGAAAAAACTGGATATTTGATGAAGTTTAAAGGTGAGAAACTCAAAGTTATGAAACAAAACTGGAGATTTTGACAGAGTTTCAGAATGCTACGTTGCTAAGAGTTCTGTTTCTCACTTAGCAATTTCTGTTTCTTTTTTTGAACGCCTTTTGTAGTGGTGAAGACTCTCTATTTATAGGCAAAGTTCTTGTGGATGCCTTGAACATTAAAGCGCCAACAGAGTTTGAATTTGTTCTTTGACAGAAATTCCTGGGAAGTTGTGATAACAGCTAGCTTTCAGCCTAGGCTGCAGCAGCAGGCGTAGATTGGGGAGAAGTGACCCATGCCAGAATCTGCACAAAAGCGTTTTCCAAGCCACACGTGAATGTTCAGGAGTGGTTGGAAGCATTAATGGGCATTAAATGGTGATAAGACCTATCAACATCAATATTCTGGTAATGGAAACCAACGTTGAATCAGCAGCGTAGACCATGCTCTGGCCTTGGCTTCCTGTAAGCTCTGGAGATTCTCCTGGTTTTCTGGGACGTTCCTTGGATTTACTTCTGGACCTCCTGGGCTTAGAGATTCTGTATCAGTGTAACACCCATTCTTCTGACCTTTTCATCTTCTGAATTCAGCATGTTCTGAAGGAGCCTTCAGATTTCCCTGCTTCTCTTGCATTCCTTTAGCAAATTCTGACTGAGCTTGTGTAACTGCTGAAGGGGCATGTTCTGTTTGAGGCTTACATACTGAACCACGTTTATAACTTTTGATTGAACTGATGTAGCTGCTGAAAAGCCAACTTCTGACCACGCTGAGCCAAGCTTGCAACTTCTGACCGTTTTTATCTAGAATGGGTCCAGAAGTTCTGAAGCGCTGATTTTTTCTTAAACACTCATTTTAGAGAAACGTTCTAAGTACTTAGAATTTGATTTTTCTCAAGATAAAAGCGTTGTTTTTTGGAGTTCGTGAGATCATCTTGCTCTTGTAAGTGGCTTGCTTGGGCAAAAGGATAACTCAGGACTTGGATTTGTTTCAGAGGGACCTTGAAAATCCAAGATGGTTTCCTGAAGAAAGGGAGGGCAAATTTTGGGGTACAACAGTTGCCCCTGTTTAATCTTCTTGAACCTGAAGAGTTAGATTGGCAATTTTGCCTTTCGTGACTCGAGGGTAAAAGGAGATTGGACACTAGAGTGCCCGGAAATTTGCACTCGCATGTTGGAGTATCAATAATGTGATGTCGGGAATGGGCTTATAGATGCCATTCAGATAGGTGGTGGATAGGGAGATGGGTTTATAGATGCCATCTGGAGATGTGACAGAACCTTGTCGGGAATGGGCTTATAGATGCCATTTGGAAGTGATGATCGCACAAGAGATTCCTTTAGCGAGAACTTTATGTATTTGAGAAAGGCAGATGTTTTCCTGGCTTGTTACAAGTGTTTGATCTTCAACCTCCTTATACAGATATGCCCTGGCTGGATAGGTATCGAATCTATAATCGGTTGCTCACAGATGTGCCCTGGCTGGATACAGGAGTCGAATCCGGAAATAGTCGTCAATAGATATGCCCTGGCTGGATACAGGAATCAAATCTTCGAACTCTTCAGACGTGCCCTGGCTAGATACAGGAATCGAGTCTCGAAATGTTGTAGTTGATAGATGTGCCCTGGCTGGATACAGGAATCGAATCTTCGAACTCTTCAGACGTGCCCTGGCTAGATACAGGAATCGAGTCTGGAAATGTTGTAGTTGATAGATGTGCCCTGGCTGGATACAGGAATCGAATCTTCGAACTCTTTAGACGTGCCCTGGCTAGATACAGGAATCGAGTCTGGAAATGTTGTAGTTGATAGATGTGCCCTGGCTGGATACATGAATTGAATCTTCGAACTCTTCAGACGTGCCCTGGCTAGATACAGGAATTGAGTCTGGAAATGTTGTAGTTGATAGATGTGCCCTGGCTTGATACAGGAATCGAATCTTCGAACTCTTCAGACGTGCCCTGGCTAGATACAGGAATCGAGTCTGGAAATGTTGTAGTTGATAGATGTGCCCTGGCTGGATACAGGAATCGAATCTTCGAACTCTTCAGACGTGCCCTGGCTAGATACAGGAATCGAGTCTGGAAATGTTGTAGTTGATAGATGTGCCCTGGCTGGATACAGGAATCGAATCTTCGAACTCTTCAGACGTGCCCTGGCTAGATACAAGAATCGAGTCTGGAAACTGATCACTCTCAGATATGCCCTGGCTAGATACAGGTATCGAATCTGGAATTGTGACAGTCGAAGGCAGTTGTCTTTGGGATTGTCTTTTTCCCTGAAAAGGCGAAACATAAGTTGTATGCAATGTCATGATGTATGATATGCATGATGTTTTAACATGAGACAGTGTTGTATGCACTTTATCATGTATGTAAGCAGGATGTATGAAAACGTGAAATGTTTATGAATGTATTTTCGTCTTAGGAAAATAAATCCTTGACGATCGGCCGGGGAATTGTTCTGTGGAAGAGATACTTTGCTGAAGTTTTTGATGAGAGGCCTGCTGAGGACTTCAATGATGAATTCCGCTGGGGATAATGATGATAAACTCCGTTGGGGATTGAAAGAACTTTGTAGAGTGCGATCTTCCGTGGCAATTAGCTGAGGATAACCCAGTTATAAGCCCTTGTGAGGAATAACTCTGAATAAAGCTCGAGAGAGATGTCCGTATTCTGCAGGGAACAAGCTTCCAGAATCTACTGGGGATAAGCTTTAAGACCTGTCAGGGAAAGTTGTGCCTTTTCAGGATTGACGGGGAGTCAACTCCGCTTGGGGAAAGCATTGCGGAATCTTGTCTTAATCTGCGGGGAGATGATTTGGTCACATTCTTCAGTCAAATCTACCTTGGTACCTTGGCGAACAAAGCAAACAGACTGCATCAGACAACCTTACATTGCCCCTGTTCCTGATGTCACCTGTAATTAATCTTTTGCAAATATTTATGAATCAGCAATTTAATGTCAAATGCATATATCAAAAATGAACATTGGACGTTCTTCGCAAGACAAAACAGAAAAAGGAAAAACAATGGCGATTTGTATGACAAGTGACTTTGTATTGATTTGAATTTTGCCTGTGAAAAGGCGTTTTTGTACAAGAGGCTGACATCCTAGTAAGAGGACGCCGCCGAATAACACAGAATTTACAATTTTGAAAACAAAACAGCTATGTGAACAATCCCACTGGGTTCCAACTCTGCTATCGCCTTTATGTCCCCAAGCGTCTCATCGCTTTGCTGCCTAGTTAAAAATGAAGCTGATTGGTCGATGCCGAAATCTGAGCCAGATAGTTGATGCCGAATTCCGGATGCGAAG
Organism: Vicia faba; assembly: GCA_948472305.1. NCBI lineage: Eukaryota > Viridiplantae > Streptophyta > Magnoliopsida > Fabales > Fabaceae > Vicia > Vicia faba. The sequence continues at coordinate 322,350,363 of OX451735.1, read as the reverse complement.
TGATCCAATGAGACATAGTGTTACGCTTTATCCCTAACTTTTGCTTGGACCTCCCTTTCGAGTTTTCAGTCCACCGGGATGCCCATTTTTGCCCAAGCCGCCTTTTCAGGTTTTCGACTTGCCGGGTGTACAGATTTTTTTCATTTCATCCCTTATTTTTGCCCGAACCCTTTTGGTTCGCCGGGAAGCCCTTATTTTTGCCTAGGTATGTCAACCTAGCGGGTCTTTTATTCATGCGTAGTATCTTTTTACTATGTCTGCATTGGCGGGGTGAGGAAGGTCGTTACCATCCATGGTGGTTAGGATCATGGCTCCTCCTGAGAACACATGTTTAACCACAAATGGCCCTTCGTAAGTAGGGGTCCATTTGCCCCGGGGATCACTTTGAGGAAGGATGATGCGCTTGATTACCAGGTCCCCAACCTGATACTCTTGTGGTCTGACCTTCTTGTTAAATGCCCTGATCATTCGTTTTTGATACGTCTGACCATGACAGATAGCGGTGAGCCTCTTTTCGTCAATCAGGTTTAATTGGTCAAGTCGAGTCTGGATCCAGTCATCTTCATTCAAGTCTGCATCCTTCATTATCCGGAGAGAGGGTATCTGGACTTCAATTGGCAGGACTGCCTCCATGCCATAGACCAAGGAGAAAGGAGTTGCCCCGGTTGACGTCCTTGCTGAGGTACGATACCTGTGAAGAGCAAATGGTAACATTTCGTGCCAATCCTTATAGGTCACTGTCATCTTCTGCACAATTTTCTTGATATTTTTATTAGCTGCTTCTACAGCCCCATTCATCTTCGGCCGATAGGGAGAAGAATTATGGTGCTGTATCTTGAATTGTTCGCAGAGTTCAGTGATCATTTTGTTATTGAGATTGGTACCATTGTCTGTAATGATTCTTTCTGGGACGCCGTACCGACAGATCAGATTATGCCGGATGAAACGTGCCACGACGCTCTTGGTTACTGTGGCGTAGGAAGCTGCCTCAACCCACTTCGTGAAGTAATCGATCGCTACCAAGATGAAGCGATGCCCGTTGGATGCCGTTGGTCGGATCTCACCGATCATATCAATGCCCCATATTGCAAAAGGCCAAGGTGCCGTCAGAATGTTCAGAGGAACCGGAGGGATGTGCGCCTTGTCAGCATAGATCTGGCATTTGTGACAAGTTCGAGAGTGTTGGTAACAATCGGCTTCCATGGTGGACCAGAAATATCCTGCCCTAAGGATTTTCTTTGCCATGGTGTGTCCACTGGAATGTGTTCCGAATGTACCTTCATGCAGTTCTATCATGATTTTCTCTGCTTCAGCCTTATCCACACAACGTAGTAGAGTTGAATAATGATTCCGTTTGTAGAGGATGCCGTTGCTGAGGAAGAATTTTGCCGCAAACCTCCTCATGAACTTCTTGTCATTGACAGATGCACCTTCAGGGTATTCTTGAGCTTCCAAGTACCTCTTCACCTCATGATACCAGGGTTTTTCAGTTGCCTTCTCGGCCTCGAGGTCGCAGCAGTATGCCGGTTCTTCCAACTTCCAAATAATGATCCGGGGAGCCTCATTGTCCCATTTAACCTTGAACATTGAAGACATCGTAGCCAGTGCGTCTGCTAGCTGATTCTCCTCTCTTGGGAAGTGCTCGAAAGTTATTTCTTCAAAGTGGGGAAGCAAGGTCAACACATACTCCTTGTAAGGAATAAGATTTGGGTGTTTCGTATCCCACTCGCCTTTGATCTGATTGATCACGAGAGCGGAATCTCCGAAGACACTCAGAAATTTGATCCTTAAGTCGATTGCAGCTTGTAGACCCATGATACATGCCTCATATTCTGCCATGTTGTTGGTGCAGTTGAAAGACAATCGGGCGGTGAGTGGAGTATGAGTTCCTTTGGGAGATATGATCACAGCGCCGACGCCGTTACCCAAAGCATTGGAGGCTCCGTCAAAATGCATAGCCCAACGAGATCCTTCCTCAGGTCCTTCCTCCGGTCCAGGTACTTCACAGTCAGTTATCACCATGATGTCTTCGTCCGGAAAATCAAAGTTCAATGATTGGTAATCGTCCACAGGTTGGTGTGCCAAATGATCTGCCAATACACTTCCTTTAATTGCTTTCTGAGTTGTATACTGGATATCATATTCTGTTAAGATCATTTGCCATCTTTCTATTCTCTCAGACAGAGCAGGCTTTTCAAATATATACTTGATGGGATCCATCTTTGAAATCAATAGAGTAGTGTGAGTCAGCATATACTGTCTCAGCCGACGAGCAGCCCATACTAGAGCGCATCAAGTTTTCTCAAGCAGTGAGTAACGAGACTCACAGTCGGTAAACTTTTTGCTCAAGTAATAAATGGCGTGCTCTTTTCGGCCAGACTCGTCATACTGTCCCAGCACACACCCCATTGAATTGTCAAGTACTGTTAAATATAGTATCAGAGGTCTTCCTTCCACTGGTGGCATAAGAATGGGTGGCTCTTGGAGATATTCCTTTATCTTTTCAAAGGCAGCCTGACATTCATCGTTCCAGCGTACTACTTGATCTTTCTTCAGTAATTTGAAGATTGGCTCACAAGTAGCAGTCAGATGTGAGATGAATCAGGCAATGTAATTCAGTCATCCTAGGAAGCCTCTGACTTCTTTCTGTCTTTGGAGTTGGCATCTCTTGTATGGCTTTTACCTTGGCAGGGTCCACCTGAATACCTTTATCACTTACAATGAAACCTAGCAATTTTCCGGACCTCACCCCAAAGGTGCATTTGTTGGGATTCAACCTCAGCTTATATAACTTCAGTCGGTCGAATAGCTTCCTCAGATGATCAAGGTGCTCCTCCTCAGTTTGAGACCTTGCAATCATGTCATCAACATATACCTCAATCTCATGATGGATCATATCATGAAATAAAGCAACCATGGCACGTTGATAGGTTGCCCCAGCATTTTTCAATCCGAACGGCATGACCTTGTAACAGAAGGTGCCCCACTGAGTCACAAAGGTAGTCTTTTCCATATCTTCCGGGGCCATCTTGATCTGATTATACCCTGAAAAACCATCCATGAAGGAGAAAACCTTGTGTTGAGCATTATTGTCAACAAGAACGTCAATGTGAGGTAGAGGAAAATCATCCTTGGGGCTTGCCCTATTTAAATCCCTGTAGTCAACACACATTCTGACTTTACCGTCCTTCTTCGGCACCGGCACTACATTGGCAACCCACTGAGGGTAAGAAGTTACTGCTAGAAATCCGGCATCGAATTGCTTCATAACCTCAGTCTTGATCTTTTCAGACATCTCTGGGCGCATGCGGCGAACCTTTTGCTTTACCGGAGGGCAGTCTTCCTTAGTCGGCAGGTGATGAACTACAATGTCGGCATCCAAACCAGGCATATCTTCGTATGACCAAGCAAAGACCTCCATGTAATCATGTAGCATCTGGATCAATCGTTGCTTCACGCTGAGCTCTAGATTAGCCCCAATCTTGACCTCTTTCCTATCTGTCTCCGTACCCAGGTTAATTGTTTCCACCGGCTCTTCATGTGGTTGAATAGCCCTCTCTTCTTGGAGTAGCAGTCTTGCGAGTTCACCAGGCACTTCACAATCATCTTCACCTTCGTCTTTGGCCAAGTTGATCGGATTCTCGAAGTCATAACTGGCGGTAGCAGAGCTGTTACCAGTGAGATCCAGAGTGGATTGAAACCTGTATAAGTGAGTGTGTGTAAATATAGCTGTTTTGCAATATATAACACAGAAAGAAAAGAGCACAAGATTTGAAATGCAACAAACGTCCAATGTTTTGATTGATGATATATGGAAATGTCATACAAAAAGCCCTCACAAATGGAGCTACGATGCCCCGGGTAGGACACCGAGCCAATAAAAGTTTTAACATATTGTTTGTTACAAATTGAAAATCAAAAGAAATAATTACTGCGTGACAAATGTGATAGGTGTAAAATCCTTTGCCGTCCAGTTGCTTGGTCCGTTGCTGGTAGTCGGGTAGATCCAACTGTCAAACTCTGCTTCCTCTACATCCTCCTCAATAGCATTCACCCTTGGACTGGTGATAAACACTGGAGCCTTTCTGATTTTTTTCTTGCGCACAGCCCTCTGAGTCTCTGCAGTAAAGCCTAGCCCAAACTTGTCGTTCTTTTGAGTGAAGTCAGGAAGCTGACCCCAGTTTGCACAATTGCCTTTCTCGATTACAGCCCGGGCATCCTTCAAAGATGCCATCTTCAACGGAAAGTCTTCTTCAGCCACTGCTTCAGTTGATGCCAAAATTGGAGGTACTTCCTCAAAATGCTGAAATGGGGTTTCAATAAACTCCCCGTCCATCTCGATATACCGGAATGAATTCAAGTGACTAACCATGTATTCCTCCTCACCCTGCACAGTAACAATCTTCCCTTTGACAGGGTATTTGAGCTTTTGGTGTAGAGTGGAGGTTACTGCCCCAGCCTTGTGAATCCAGGGTCGACCCAATAAGCAGGAGTAAGATGGGCGAATATCCATTACATAGAACATTGAGTCAAAGACTTGGGAACCCACACGAATAGGAATGTCTACCTCTCCATGCACCATCCTCTTAGAACCGTCAAAGGCTCTAACAATGATGTTACTAGGCTTTAATTCCAAATACTCACAATCCAAGCGATCCAATGCCTTCTTAGGCAAAACATTCAGGGAAGAGCCGGTATCCACTAACACGTGTGCGAGAGTAGTGCCCCTGCATTCTATGGAAACATGCAGGGCATCATTGTGATTTTTCCCTTTGGGGGTGAGGTCAGCATCCGAGAACCCCAAGCCATTGTCAGCTGTCAAATTAGCCACACAGTCGGTGAATTGGTCCGCAGAGGTCTCTTGCGGTACGTGGGCCGTTTTCAGAAATGAAATCAGGGCTTTTGCATGGGCCTCTGAGCATAGCAGCAATGATAGCATAGAGATTTTGGAGGGAGTATGCCCCAATTGTTCAACAACGTTAAAGTCACTCTTTTTGATGATTTTAAGAATTTCCTCCATTTCTTGTTGGGAGGCTTCTACAGCAGTCTTTTTTGGTGCCTCCGTCCTGGCAGGCAAATCGGTAGCAACTTCTTTGCCCCGAGTATCAGAGGACTCGGCGGCAGTAGTAGACACAAGAACTTGAATTGGAACATGCACACTTGCGGGTGTGATGGTGAGAGGTTTTCGGATAACTGGCGGTGTAATGTCAGGCGAGAAGAGCCTGCCACTGCGGGTAATCTTGGCGGGACCAGTGATGTTACTGATACTGGTATTGGTGTTGAACTCCTGCTTCACCCCAAGCACATACACGTCGGCCCCATAATGCCATGGGACCGCTTTATCAGACTCATAGGGGAGAGGCCCCGGAACAGTAATAGTAATGGGTGCAACAGACATAATTTGGACTGGTTTCTTCATGGGAGCTTTGGCAGGATTGTAAATTGTGACAACAGATATTTCTTCAACGGAAACAAACGGAACAGCAGTTTTCTTGAACAGAATTTCCTTGTTATCCATCAGGCTTTGGATGCCTGATTTCAGCAGTGGACAACCGGTAGGGATAACATCACACAGGAGGCAACCCTTACTACAACCAGGAAATAAACCAGCTAGTATCAATTTCCTCTTAACAGTCAACAGAGGGGTAGCAACATCATTCACTGAAACAACATACAACTCTTCTTCAATGGCATTTACTCTATGCTGGGGCATAGGAGCAGTTACAACATTCGGTCTTTCAGGCGCTTCAAATTGAATTTCCTTTGCGTCAATAAGATCTTGCACTTTGTTTCTCAAGGCCCAGCAATCATCAGTAGTATGCCCGGGGCTATCAGAATGATAAGCACAACGGGCATTTGGGTTATACTTAGGAGATGCAGTATTCACGACTTTAGGAGCTTCTTTGGTGCTCACCAAGTTGGTTGATAATAATTGGGGTAAAATTTGTGACAAGGTCATACTCAACCGAGTATACTGCCTCTTGGGCCTTTCACCTCTTTGTTGATTGTACTGCTGAGGAGCAGCAACAGGTTTTGAAATGACCAGAGCATTGACGGCTTGGCGACTTTCTGGATTGACTTGTCTTCTAGGACCATAGACGGCACTTGCTTCTTTCTTAAAAGGCCTCTTCTCAGTACTTGCAGCAACACCCTTCTGAATCTTTCCTGACTTGATGCCAGCTTCTATTCTTTCGCCCGTTAAGATCAAATCGGTAAACCCCGCGGAAGAGTTACCAATCAGATGATTGAAAAATGGCCCAGATAGGGTCCCTAGAAACATATCAACAAGTTCATGATCGGTTAAAGGAGGCTGCGCCCTGCCAGCCAAATCCCTCCATTTTTGTGCGTACTCCTTGAATACCTCGCTTGTCCCTAGCGACATACCCTGAAGTTGGGTACGAGTAGGGGCAAGGTCAGAATTGTATTGGTATTGTTTGTAGAAAGCGGTGGCCAAATCTTCCCAATTTCGAACGCTGGTTCCCTCTAGCTGATAAAACCACTCCAACTGAGCTCCAGAAAGACTGTCTTGAAAGAAATGAATCCAAAGGTTTTTATCTGCCATATAGGGTTGAATCTTTCTCACGTAGGACCTGAGATGCATTTTGGGACAGGACAGCCCATCATACTTTACAAACACTGGCACTTTGAATTTTGGGGGAATCACAATCCCGACAACCAAACCCAAGTCTTCAAAATCCAAACCCGGTACTCTTTGTAGCTCCATGGCGGCCAACCTGTCTTCTAGCCCTTTGTATCTATCATCAGCTGGAGGGTATTGTTGATCAGTATAATCTTCATCCTCTTCGACCTCCTCTTCTTCCGCATCAGACTCGGAAGGTACCGCAGCTCCACCTCCTTTGCTGGTTCCTTCATCAGAGATAGGAGGAAATTCAAGCACTCTCCGGGCTTCTCCATCAAATCTTCTCCCCAAGGTAGCCACCCCGAGTCTTTTTTTCTTCTTTTTCACTGGGTCTTTGTTCCCCAATTGAGTCTTGATATCCTCCTGACCCTTAGCCAAGGTCATCAGGAGTTGCTGGAACTGTGCATTTTGGGCTTGTAGGTCTTTGACTGTTTGCTCGAGATCCATCCTACTGAAATAAACAACAGACAGATAAGGAAACCTGGAATGAGACCTGCTTATGCACATGATGAATGGTATGCTTATGTATGCAATGCATTCAAGGATTTAGGACATTCAAAATTGTTTCAGACAAAGAAGAACGCACGTCATATTAATAAGAAGAAATTTGTCAGTACATAAATGCCCCATGGGCCAAATATTACAAAATAACTTCTCAAGGTAAAAAGACATTACGCATCCTCTTTGGCGCAATGTAGGCGTTGAGGGCCTCTTGCTCATGGAGTCAGCGGGTAAGCTCTAGAACCTTCTTCTCACTGGCGTAGAAGCTAGCTTCAAAAGTATTCCGTTCCTCCTTGAGCTGGATCCAACTTTTCTGCATTTCCTCCCACGATGTAGGCATGTCTGGATGTAAGATGGTGTAGGGAACCTCTCCTTCATTGACGGGCTCTTTAATCACAGGGAGAACATGAGGATAAGGCATCATCAAACTTTGGGCTCAGGCTCGTACCCACTTGAGATAAGGCTCAAGAGGGATGGAGTTCTTGTGTCCCAGAGTCTTGCTATCAACCTTGTTGAGTTTTCCCCAAGCTCTGATGAATCTTTGGCGAAGTCCTTGCGCATCGTTGTCGAAGTCAAAAACTAGGTCAGGAATCAACATGTCATGAGGGCCATCCCTCCGTGCATATCCAAATTGTCTCAAAGCTAGGCAAGGATTGTAGGTGATACCTCCTCTAATTCCAAGTAAAGGAACATTAGGAAATTCTCCGCAACGGTCGACGATGATGACATTTTCTCTGGACCGAGAACACTAATGTGCATCAGAGTGAGTAAGAGTCATCAACCGTTAGGACCACCTTGAGCCTTGGTCGTTCTTCAAGACAGATTGTGGAAGGTGCAAAATAAACCACCTTGCAAGGATAGGAGTACAGCACATGAGAACACCCCTCTTTCTCATTGTTCGTGTGTAAAATGAGTGAAGAATGTCCCCAAGCAATGTTGGTATTGGATTTCTGGACAAGAAGATTTTGACGGCGTTGACATCTACCAATTGGTCGGGATTTGGGAACAAGACCAACCCATAGATAAGGAGTGCCACAATTTCTTCAAAGGCTTGTAGGTCCAATGAGTTCCAACATTCTTGTGCCTTCTCAAACAAGAATTTTGCTAAGAATCCCTTGACGCCGCTTCTGGTTTCCCAATGCCCCTTGATGTCGGATGGTTGTAGATGTAATGCTCGAGCAACATCTTCTAGCTTTGGTTCCTTTTCCGTACCGTTGAAGGGTAGTTGATTAAGGATAGGGATTCTCAGGAGTTGAGAAAACTCCTCCAAAGTGGGCACCAACTGGTAATCGGGGAAAGTGAAACAGTGGTGAAGAGGGTCAAAGAACTGGAATAGCACTTTCATCATGTCTTCTTCAATGTTGGTGTTGACTAGGCTGAGCAGCCTACCATGTCTTTCACTGAAGGATGAGCTTTCCGGAATTCTTGAGGTGAGCTCCTTGAGTTGAGGAGATATTCTCACAAGGTTGACTTGGATGGTGTTTCTGCGAGGAATTTCCATGACCTACAAAACAGGAACAAAGATGAAGATCCAAACCCTTGAAATGGTTAGTGAATGCATATGATGCTTTATGATGTTTATGATGTATGCACAAAACATATGTACAAGCAAATCACACCAAACCCTAGTTTCAGGCTTGCATGGGGTTTCATAGGTAAGTACCCTCTTGAGTGTAGTTGGCTTAAAAACCTGTCCTATAAATAGTAACCGGGTTCTAAGGAGCTCAATATCATTGGATTGTTTTCAATGTTCATTGTTTTGGTTTAGCCACTTAACTAGCGACCAAAATATTCCAAGAAAACAACCCTCAATGAGTGTAGTATCGAGTATCTACCAACTTCGGACTGCACCAAAGCCGGTCATCTCACTACCCCTAACAAAGGCCAAGATGGTCAAGTAAGGTTCTAGGTCATTAGTGCTTAGTGACATCACTCAGCGGCCCCGTACTCTCCTTGATTGAACTCAAGGGTTACCGGTACTCACAAATATGTCGCACCAATATAGCTATTGCTTCGACCGTGTCGGTATACCCCGCACAGTTTCCACAACGTATTGCTATCTATGAATGTTTCCCAAAATCCGGGTGTAGGATTGCAAACCCAAACAATAGAGCCAAGATATAAAGCAAACAATTCAAACAATTAATCATGCAAGAGGGTGATCTAATCCCTAAGGTTACTCCACTTTTAAAATTATCCCCAGCAGAGTCGCCAGTTCTGTGATACGGTGGGAGAACTGACTGTGGTTTTGCGTTTGTATTCGCAAATGTTTCGGTTGAGCAAGAGTCGCCACCGACTTTTTATTTTATCCTAAAGGAAAGGTTGAAAAAGCACAGCAAAAACCTTTTGAGATATTTCATGGGTTCGGGGAGTAGATTATAGAAAGGGAAGGTATTAGCACCCTTTCTATCCATGGTTATCCATGGGCTCTTAGTTACTTGCTTAGATCACTTGCCTTTTTTCAATTGTTTGAAATGGTGCTTTGTGTGTGTGGGTTTGAAAATGTTTTGAAAAGAAGCCAATGTGGTGGCAACCTTTGTAATGATCCATGTGGGGATGTATACAAAGATGTATGTCTTTTGAAAAAAGGTTTTCATTTGTTTTTGAAAGTTGTTTTGAAAGTGTCGTGAGGTGTGGTTTTTTTTAGAAAAACGGGCAAGTGTTTTGTTTTGCAAGTTTGATTCAAGTAACTAAGAGGTTATCTACTCCTAAATTTCTCGAAGTTTATTGCTATGTTTTAACCCTTTTGATAAGTTTGTTCCACCATTGTATTTGGTGGACAATCTTGTGTTAGGCTGTGAAAGGGACGGGCGCGGGTCGTCGTTTAGACCATAATTGCAATAATGCTAAGTATCCTTGGGCAATTTTTTCTTTGAAAGGGACTTTGATCATTTTAGGCAACTTTCGAAAGCGTCATCGAGGGACTATGATCATTTGATTTTTTGCTTTGCCCAAAAAGACCTAACATGCAATATGGCCTAATTTTGAAAGGCAACAAGTGGATGTAACCCTAGGGGTGTTAGTGTGCGAGTGTGTTTTATTGCATACAAGAGTTTTTTCTTTGAATTAGGTTTTTCTATTTCATTGATTTTATCTTGCCATACATGTCCTAATTACTAGTAATAAGAAGCGGAAATATAAAATCCTACGCTATTACAACAATTAGGGGAGGGGGATACACATTTGTACATGGGGGGTTCAACGAGAAAAATAGACAAAAAAGAAAATAGCAAAAAACAAGATATATATATATATATAGAGAGAGAGAGCCCGCGCGCTGCTGGGAGGTCATCAGAAGTTCTGATTCAGATCCGCTGCCAGATGATCAACCTCTTGGTTAAACTGTATGAGTCAGAACTTCTGACTCTGGCACCTGCAAAACAGAACCTTGTTAGTGGGGAAATCAAAAGTTCTGATTCCCCTGCGCTGCAAGACAGAAGTTGTTAGTGGGGAAACCAGAAGTTCTGATTCTGCTAAAAAGGCAATAACTCTCAGAGGTTCTGATATCATTGACAGCAAAACATGCTTCAGATGTGCTAACGTCAAAGTCAGCACTTGGCTTTTCCCTGTACTAGTCAGAACATCTGCAATTCTGTTGTTACTCCACAAAACAGGAAACATATTTGGAACAGATCCAGCAAATAGCAAAAATGTTTCAGAGGTCAGAATCACCAAGGTCACAGGCAAGCCCTATACTGGCTCAGAACATTCTGAGGTATGAAAATCCTCAGAACATAAACAACAATAACATGAATATTTATATTATGTTTATTTGAGTATGCACAGCTGATGATGCTTAACAGCGTGATGAGGGTCAGCAGGTGCTTACCTGACTTGTTGGAAAAGTTGGTGGGTGGAGTTTAGCTTTTGGCTCTGGTAGTGTTCTGGACAAATTTTCTTTGAAAAGGCTGGTAAAGGCGTATACGTATGTAGGGTCAGAAGTTTGGAAAGGGTGTTTTTGGTTTACAGAAAAAACTGGATATTTGATGACGTTTAAAGGTGAGAAACTCAAAGTTATGAAACAAAACTGGAGATTTTGACAGAGTTTCAGAATGCTACGTTGCTAAGAGTTATGTTTCTCACTTAGCAATTTCTGTTTCTTTTTTTGAACGCCTTTTGCAGTGGTGAAGACTCTCTATTTATAGGCAAAGTTCTTGTGGATGCCTTGAACATTAAAGCGCCAACAGAGTTTGAATTTGTTCTTTGACAGAAATTCCTGGGAAGTTGTGATAACAGCTAGCTTTCAGCCTAGGCTGCAGCAGCAGGCGTAGATTGGGGAGAAGTGACCTCTGAAGTGGGCGGTGGCGTGTAGACCCATGCCAGAATCTGCACAAAAGTGTTTTCCAAGCCACACGTGAATGTTCAGGAGTGGTTGGAAGCATTAATGGGCATTAAATGGTGATAAGACCTATCAACATCAATATTCTGGTAATGGAAACCAACGTTAAATCAGCAGCGTAGACCATGCTCTGGCCTTGGCTTCCTGTAAGCTCTGGAGATTCTCCTGGTTTTCTGGGACGTTCCTTGGATTTACTTCTGGACCTCCTGGGCTTAGAGATTCTGTATCAGTGTAACACCAATTCTTCTGACCTTTTCATCTTCTGAATTCAGCATGTTCTGAAGGAGCCTTCAGATTTCCCTACTTCTCTTGCATTCCTTTAGCAAATTCTGACTGAGCTTGTGTAACTGCTGAAGGGGCATGTTCTGTTTGAGGCTTACATACTGAACCACGTTTACAACTTCTGATTGAACTGATGTAGCTGCTGAAAAGCCAACTTCTGACCACGCTGAGCCAAGCTTGCAACTTTTGACCGTTTTTATCTGGAATGGGTCCAGAAGTTCTGAAGCGCTGATTTTTTCTTAAACACTCATTTTAGAGAAACGTTCTAAGTACTTAGAATTTGATTTTTCTCAAGATAAAAGCGTTGTTTTTTGGAGTTCGTGAGATCATCTTGCTCTTGTAAGTGGCTTGCTTGGGCAAAAGGATAACTCAGGACTTGGATTTGTTTCAGAGGGACCTTGAAAATCCAAGATGGTTTCCTGAAGAAAGGGAGGGCAAATTTTGGGGTACAACACCCAGCAATGGGAAGAATTAGGAATTTATAATTTAATCAAACTGTCAAAACCAGGCTTTACTTACAGTCACCCATTGCTATTTGCTTCATTGTACTTCTGGGACAACACTTATAACACTTTCCATCTTCCGGGAGGAATGATAACACCCACCTTCTTTGATATAGCTGCCATCACTGGTCTTTCACCAGTGGGGGAAACTTATATTCCTGACAATGAAGAACATTCTAGCATCATTGACTTCGATGTCAAACTAGCCAGCTTTTCAAAATTCATCAGTCATTATCATACTGAAGGGGATGATGTCTCAGACGTAGAACACATCGCTTTCCTTACCTTGTGGCTATCACGATATGTGTTTTGCAGCAGATCCTTGCAAGTGGCGAGTAGGTTCATTCCCCTAGCCAGGGATTTCCATGAAAATAGGAAAGTCTTCCTGAGTGAACTGTTACTTGTCGATCTTTATGAGAGCTTAAGGTCAGCAGTTTCTAGTTTAAAATCCCATGCTCCAAAGAACATTCTTCTGGCTGGATCCTTTTGGTTGCTTCAGCTATGTCTTAATGCCATGTTCGAATCTTCTTTATCAACTGCTGATACTATCATTGAACAAGATCCAGAAATAGCTGACAGTAGCATCGAAGGCACAAGGCTTCGAAAGCTCACTCCAAATGATGACAAGGATGATTTCAAAGTCCAATTTTCTAAATACATCATGATCTTCTCAAAAAGACACAAGTTCAAAGAGTCCATGGCACCTTTTGCTCAAAGGACTTGTGGACCATCATGGTTCACAATGCCTCTCTCAGAAGCTGTCAAGAGCAAAGAGATGCAGAACATTTGGAAAGCGTTTCTTCTCCCTAGGCTAATTTCCTCAAGAATTACTTCAACAAAGAATCAGATTTTCCTCCTGGCTTATCAACCCAACTTCGTTTCTCGACAATTTGGCCTGTGCCAACTAATTCCTGAACCTTTGTTCCAAACACAAAGTGCCATAACCTCAGGCAAAACGTTCAAAGCAAGAGAGGCCAAATTGCAACAGGAGCAATATCAAGATTTTGCTCAGTTTGAGCTTTTACCTTTCGAGCCAACATACTTCACAGCAAAAGGATTTCTTGAATGGTGGACCAAGTTCTACCAGACATATATGTTTGACACACTCACCATTCAACAAAAGCTAACTGGCGCGTTCAATGTGCAGGTACACTCCAAGAAAGGTATGTTTACTCATGTCAAAGAAATTAGGGCTTTTCAAAATTATTTCGAAACCACTTATGATCCCACACACTTGGGAACCACTGTACATCAAGCGGCCGAGACCTTGAAGGAAAAATTTAAAGAAAAAATTTCTAAGCTCAAACTTCCTTCAGGGTTGTCACCTGAGGATAGGTATAGGTTGGCACTCGAAATGCATCCACCTAAATTTCCTAGGTTGCCTACCTCAGAACTGGCTCTGGCTTGGTTTCCTCCATACCCTTGGTGGTTCACTTGCAAAGAAATGTTCAAATACCAGTCTCAAAAGAAACTAAAGCCATCTGAGACTGTGACATGGGCTCGTTACTGGCTTCATAATTTCCCAGGACATCTTCGCTATGACCTTCCTGCCATTTCGATTACATCTAATCAAGGCACGGGTGCGAATGCTTGGGAAAATTCCAATTGTATCCTAATTCCCTTATCCTTAACATTTTACTTTAATTGTTTCACTTTTCAGCCACTAGGATAAAGAACGTTACTTCGAAGCCCAAGGAAGGGAACACTTCTCAACAAGCTATTGAAGTTAGCGATGATGGAACTCCAACAATACCAACAACAACAATAACGACTACAACAACAACACCGGCAGCAACAGACATCTCAATTCCAAAGGTAATCGACTAACCCTGTTGTTTCGAATAAACTGAAGTTTATGATTTAGATCTAACTTATGTTTAAACTTTTTCAGACTAGCAAACTTCCACCAACTACTCCTAAGAAAAGGAAACAAGGCCCTACTGAAAAGAACCTCAGAACTGGTGAAAATTCTCCAACAGCTTCTAAGAAGAAGAAAAAGAAAGAAAGCTCCAAAGGCCCTGAGCCTACTAACGTCCCTGGACCTGATTCCATAGACGTTGCTCCCTCAACAACATCCAAAATTCCACCTTCGACCTCCAATGTAATATTGGAATATATTGAGAGTGACATTTCTTCTGATAATCCACAGGTAATTAAATTCGAATTCATAACAAAGATAGTTATTCATACCATATTCTTAACTTTTCTTTATTCAATGCAGGATACCTCGAACATGAATCCTACTGCTTCAACTCCTGCAACCGGGACCAATGCTCCAATCAATTCCTCTTTCCATGGGGACTCCAACAACTTCGTGCAAAACAAAGGGTCTTCCAACATGGTGGTCCTGACTGGGACTTCAGAGGCATACGATGATCAAGGCACCTCACCTCCTTTGAAGGACGCAAACGAAAAATCACCCAACAAGTCTAAAGAAAATTCACCAGAAACTTCCCTTATGAAATCTCCTCTTGGAACTCTTCAAGAGAGTTCAACAATCACTCATGCTGAAAAGGACAAGACTGATTCTCCTCAAGAGAGTGAAGAAACTGCAGAAGAAGGATCTGGTGAAGACGAAACCCAAAGCGGTTCGGCTGATGAAACGAAATCTGATGCTATTAGCAACGAGACCAATACTATCGATGTGGTGGATCCTTGCGACGAAGGAGAAAGCGATGAGCAAGGCAAGGATGAAGATAATGGTGGTAAGACTAAAGAACCTATGGAGGTCGAAATGGACGTGACTCCTTTAAACAAGGAACTTTCCCCAACTTCCCAACCTCGACTGACTAAAGAGGAACTAGCTCTCATAAAACATAATGACCCAATTGGGTACATGAAAATTAAATTGGCCCAAAAGGACATCCCTCTCACTAGGGTTGGCACTGGTTCAACTGGAAACACATTGTCCCCAGATGCTAGAGCTACACTCCTAAACAAAGTCAGGAAAACAATCCTTAATGTAGACCTATTTGAAGTTCTTAAAAAGGATAGTACTGCTTGCTATACCATGAAGGAACTTCTTACTCAAGTTAACTCCGCAACTTGCTCCTTGCCAGTCAGTACTATACTGTTCGACCTCCAAGTATTATTGGATGATGTGACTGGATGTTTTCTACAAGATGAATTAGCGACTGCTAAAGTTCAGGAGAAACGAGACGCCATGGATGCTGCTTATGAGCGCGCTTCGAAACTTTCTAAAGAGGCTGAAGACCAAGCAACGCGTTTAAAATAGGCGAAGGCTGACTATGAAGTTCGAGCGCGGTCTATTCTCTTTTGGGAAGGACAAATTCAAGAGCTCCAGCAAAAGGTCAAAGAAGCTCAGCAACAGCAATTGGCTTACGAAACTGACACCGTTAGTAACCAATTCGAAGAACTTCTTAACAGGGGCCTTTCTGAAACAGAAGCAGCAGAGCGTATCAAAGGGGAAGTAACTACTCTGGAAGGAGCGAGACGTTATACCCAGCAAAGACTTGAGTCCTTTAGAAGCACCTTCGCAAGATTGAGAAACAACATTTATTTTTAAATATTTGCTTATTTGAATTAATTTGACACTTGGTTTTGTAATATTTGAACAACGCCATTTTGGCAACATATGGCACCATTTTAGCGTCTCCTCATAATATTTCGACTACGTTGCTATTATTCGAATCTCCTGCAGGCGAGGTCTATATGTTTTCAAATATTTTCCGTTAACCTTTAAGATTCGTTTGTCATCAGTTAACTCTTCGATTTCATACGCATTGTTTGAGAACCTCTTTAGTATTCGAAAGGGTCCTTCCCAATGAGGTGACCATTTACCTAATGCTTTATTCTTCTTGTCCATGGGCAATATGACTTTCCAGACTAAGTCATTAACAGTGAATGTTTTACCTTTCACCCTTTTGTTGTATGCCCTGGCTACCCTTTCCTTTTGCCTCATTAGGATTTCCCATGTATGCAATCTAACTTCGTCTAACTCAACTAACTCATTCATCATCATCTCCCAATATAATGCAGATGGGATCTCATTTTGCCTTTGAATTGAAACTGATTGCAGATGAATTTCCACTGGTAAAATAGCATCATAGCCAAATGTTAGTTGGAAAGGTGTGGTGTTAGTAGCTTCTTTAGGAGATGTTCTACAAGCCCAGAGTATTTGGTCCAAAGTCTTATGCCAATTCTTTGGCTTCTTACCAATATGTTTTTTAATTAACCCTATTATCACTTTGTTTGCTGCTTCGACCTGACCATTTGCTTGAGCATAATATGGCGTTGATGTTAATAATTTAAAACCCATCTCCTGAGAAAATTCCTGTATCTTTCTACCAGTAAACACAGAACCTTGGTCTGTGGTTATACTCTCTGGTAATCCGAACCTATAAATTATTTGTTTCTGTATGAACCCAATAATAACCTCTTGGTCAGCAACTATTAATGGTATTGCTTCGATCCACTTGGTAAAATAATCAATTCCTACTAAGATATATTTCTGTCCTTTAGACGAAGAAGGATTGATCTCTCCTATTAAATCTAATGCCCATCCTCTAAAGGGCCATGGTTTAATGATCGAATGTAACTCACTTGCAGGAGCATGTTGAATTCCTGCGTGTTTCTGGCATTCTTCACACCCTTTAGCAAAATCTATACAATCTTTGAGCATGCTGGGCCAATACATGCCATATCGGAATAACAACCATTTCATTTTATGGCCTGCTTGGTGTGCCCCACATGCCCCATTGTGGACCTCTGACAATGCTAAGTATGCCTCACCTTCCCCTAGGCACTTCAGTAATACACCTTCTTGTGTCTTCTTGAACAATTCATTTCCCATGAGGACGTATGATAACGCTCTGTATTTAATCTTCCTATCAACATTCAATGTTGGGTTTTTTAAATAACTCACTATTGGACTTCGCCAATCTGCATCTGACAAAGTGTCTATGGCAAATACTCCGAATTCCTATTTGTCAGCACAACCTAACTTTATATTTTCTAAATCTTATGGTATGAGTCTAGTAGCCATAACCCTTCCTCTTAATTCAACCAAATCTTCAAATTCTTTGGTGGAAACTTTATACCCCGAAGCCAACTGTGCTAGGTCATTTGCCTCTTGATTTTCTATTCTTGGTATATGTTTAACATCTATGTATTCGATTTTTTTGAGTAGCCTATTAACTATGACGAAATACGTAATTAAATTGTCCTTTATGCATTTGTATTCCTTTGTTATTTGCTTGACCACTAGCTCTGAGTCTCCTCTAATTTCGACTCTAGTTGCCCCCAATTCCAACAAAGCTTCAAGTCCAACGATAAGCGCTTCGTACTCAGCTTCGTTGTTCGAGCAACGAGGACCATCTAACTTATACTTGAATTTTGTTGGAATTCCTTCGGGAGAAACTATAAGAACTCCAACACCACTACCATCCTTATGGGTCGAACCATCAAAGTATAATTTCCAAGGTTGCATTTCAACATAACCCATGACAGTCTCTTCGATCAGTGAATGATCAACAATGAAATCAGAAATTATTTGACCTTTCACAGCTCTTAAAGGCATGAAACTCAAAGAATACTCTGTCAAGGCCAAAGCCCATTTACCAATTCTGCTATGCATTATTGGTTTTGAAAGCATGTGTTTGATAACATCGAAATGAGATGAAACATAAACATCAACAAGCTTTATATAGTATTTAAGTTTCATACAAGAGAAATACAAACAGAGACATAGCTTTTCTATGTTGCTATATCTGGTTTCTGCATCATTCAACACCCTACTTAAATAGTACACGGCTCTTTCGATGCCATTGCTATCTTCTTGTGCTAACATACTACCTATGGTAACTTCAGAGGCGGATATGTACAATCTCATGGGTTTTCCCCACGAAGGTGGAGACAAGATAAGAGGCTGAGTGAGATATCTTTTTATATTGTCAAACGCCTCCTGATGTGCTTCGTTCCATTCAAAAGCTTGTCCTTGCTTCAAACGAAGTAACGGAGAGAAAGCCTGGGTTCTTCCACTTAAATTCGAAATAAACCTTCTTAAAAAGTTAATTTTACCTAGCAAAGATTGCAACTCCTTTTTTGATGTAGGTGCTTTCGTTTCTACAATGGCTTTGGTCTTGTTTTGGTTGATTTCAATGCCTTTCTTATGAACCACAAAACCAAGGAAATCTCCAGCCTGCACGAAAAATGCACACTTAAGGGGGTTCATTTTTAAGCCATGTTTTCTCATTCTTTCAAATGATTGGCTCAAATGATGCAAATGAGTTTCTGCAGATACTGATTTGATGACTATATCATCAATGTACACCTGCATAAAAGTCTCAATTAAATCATGAAAAATCGAATTCATTGCCCTTTGATAAGTTGCTCCAGCGTTTTTTAAACCAAAAGGCATTACCACCCATTCGTAGGTGCCTAAGGCTCCTGGACAACAAAATGCTGTCTTAGCAACATCTTCTTCAGCAATAAAGATCTGGTTGTACCCAGAGTATCCATCTAACATACTTAAATATTCAAATCCTGCAGCCGAATCTATTAACATTTCTGCCACAGGCATGGAATACTCATCTTTGGGGGTAGCAGTATTTAAATCTCTAAAATCTATGCAAATTCTCAGAGAGCCATTCTTCTTAATAACAGGTACTATATTTGCTAACCATTCGACATACCTTGTGGTCCTGATGAATTTGCAGCGTAACAACCTTTCAATTTCAGCTTTAATCTTCGTGAGAACTGCTGGTGCGAACCTTCTAGGGGTCTGCTTGATGGGCTTCTTGCCATCCTTGATTGGAAGTCTGTGTTCCACTAACTCCCTCTTCAAACCAGGCATTTCATCATAGTCCCACGCGAAACAATCTTTGTTTTTTCTAAGCACTTCAATCACTTTCTGCTTGAGGCTCGAATTGAGTTTTGTGCCCACGTAAGTTATTCTTTTTGTGTTTTCATCTCCCAAGTTTACCTCTTCTAGTGGATCCTGCGCTAACATCTTAGCACCAGAGTCTGTGGGGTCCTTTTCGAAGCCTAAAGGTTCTTTATCATAAATGGCATCTAGCCTTTGATCTACATCAACTATTTCTTGTTCTTCAAAGGGTGAGCCTTTTGAGCCATCCCCACCTGTTTTGTTTACTTCTGCAGCCATACTATCTACTTCAGCCTCTAAGGCCGCCTTCCATTCATTCTCAGCCATGTAGGCCGAAATCTTTTCGAAGAAAGAGGACTCAATCATGAGCAGGACTTTCGAATTCCCAGCCTGCTGGCCGTCTTTGTGTGGCACCTTCGACTTCTCCATCTCCCTTGATTATCCTTCGATCCCAATACATTCCATCATGGCGAAGGGTCATGTAATAATGCGCATTCCTGGTCTCATTGATCTCATCGTTAGGGGTACAAGGAGTAATTTTGGCTAAGTGTTTGTCATAGTTTCTCTTATCAACTAGGTTGACTGCCGTCATGAAATAGCTTTGATCAGCTTCAATGTTTTCAACAATGCCATCCTCTCTCCATAGTACTAACCTCTGATGCATCGAAGAGGGGACTGCTCCAACGCCGTGAATCCATTCTCTGCCCAGCAGCAAATTGTAGTTGGCTTTAGCTTCGATTACCATGAACATAGTGGGTCTGCAGCTTGATCCTACTGTCAAATCCACTTGGATCACCCCCAATGTGTAGCCTACTTTACCTTCATAGTTTGACAGTACCACATTGTGTGGTTTTATGTCAACATCTTGTATCCCTAACTTCTTCAATATGAAATGAGGTGTTGTACCCCAAAATTTGCCCTCCCATATTTCTCAAAACATCTCAAGAAAAATTCACAAGTCCAACCCGGCGCGTCATATTCAGGTATTCTTTCGCCAAGATATCTCTGATAACGTATTCTCAAATTCAGGTTCGGCTCAAGAGTCAATTCTTTAAAGAAGGTATCCGAATGTGTGAGTTTTCTTGAAGAAATATAGTAAAAAAGTGTGCTGAAAGTGCAGTTTTTACGCGCTAAAAAATTCATAACTTGAAGATCGTGACTCGTTTTGAACCCGTTCCGGTGGCCAAAATTCCGTCTTGACATTATCTACGTTTTTATCTCTCACGGCTGGAAGCCAATTTCAATCAGAAGGTCTTCAAAAATGTGGATTTATCAAGTATTTTCGCACAGAAAATTTGTGACAGAAGTTTATCTGCGTCATGTTCAAAAAATCATAACTTGGTCGATTTTCATCGTATCGAGCTGGTTCCGGTGCCAAAATTTCACAAATTGAGTTGGCTACATTTTCACATAAGGTATTGAGTTCAAACGGTATTCAAAAGGCCTTCGTTTTTTGCTCAGAGTGCATGACACGCTGAAAATCCTGAATGCTGAATATTATTTCATCTGGGCCGAAACTTCGAAAATTCATAACTCGGTCAATTTTTATCGGATTGGGCTTATATTTTTACACAAGGTCCCTGACTCGTAGATCTACAACTTTGCTTCAAAAGTCGAGACCAAATTATGCACTGATCAATACCAGTTTTTTATTGAAGAACGTGTCAGAGCCGACACTGGAGCTCAAAATAAGTTTGTCTGAGCTGAAACTTCAAAAATTCATAACTAATTCACCGTTTATCCGATTGAGTCGATTTTCGGACAGGAGTTAGTTCTCGATGTCGGCTACATTTTGTTTTCACATTTCAACTTCAAAAAATGCACTTAAGTCCTTGCGATTTAGCCTGGAAAGTGACGAATTCAAGTGAATATTGGAGGCCCAATTGCACATTCAAAGCCCATTTTCTTTACCCTAATTTCCACTATATAATCACCTTCTTGTCACACAAACCAGGAGGAGAAAAAGAGGAGGAGAGAAAAAGAGAGAAAAAACTTGGCCACAATACTGTTAGAATATCAAACTCTTTCAAGAACCCTAAAACCTTGAAATCCTTATTACAAATCCCTCTCTCACTACAAACAAGCCATCACAGTTACAAACCAACACCTCACTACTTCTTCAGTAAGGGTAAGGCTGGCTTGATCTCCGTGATCCAAAGGGCATAAAAGCATTCATGTCACTACTTTTCCAGTAAGGGTAAGGTTGATTTGATCTCCATGATCAAAAGGGTATAATCATTCATACATGCCATATTGTGCCTAAACATTAAATTTCTTCATATGTTGGTTTTATTTGAATTTTTATGATTTTATTTAATGTGTTCATGAGGTTCTACACTGCAGATTTAGACAGGATCCCATGCAGGTTCATTAAGGAACGTTGAGGCCAAAAGCCAAATGACCAAAAGGCCAAAAGCCAAATGGCCAAAAGGCCAAAAGCCAAATGGCCAAAACAGAACATTTTATGCATGACACCAATACATGGCGAGGCAGACATTAAGCCAGACATTAAGGGAACGTTGAAGCCAGAACACAAATGGCCAAAAGCCAAATGGGCAAAGTAGAACAACTTATGCATGAAACTCAATCCAATGGCCAAAGAATGCAGACCACGGTACTCAGGAGTCAATACTTCAAAAAACCTCCCCTTGGGCCAGACACCCCCTATGGTTTGCTCAATTTTTAATTTTTATTTGTTTTTCCTTTTTATTCTTTTAATTGTTTTTTAATTGTTTTCTTTTAATTCCATAAAATAATTTTCATAATAAATATAAAATACAGAAAAATCAAAAAATGTTTATTTTATTAATATTAATTTTACTATTATTATTTTTGTAAATAAACTTTAAACAATTAATTAGATTAATTTAGGTTTCAAAACTTTAATATTTTTCTTAATAAATTAAATATGTAGAAATTAGGATTTTTAACTTTTTCATCATTTTTTCAATAAATAATTTTCTCATCATTATTATTATTATTATTAACTACTAATTTATTTTGTAAATAAACATGTACATAAATTCTTTAGTAAATTAAGTTAAACTTTAACATTTTTCTCAAATAATTAAAAATAACTTAGAATTAGGGTTTCTTTTAATTTTAATTTTAATTTTCTTATTTCATAAATACAAAAAAAAACCTAAAAAACACTTCTTTTATTTCAATAAATAATTAATTAATTTTTAATTTCATTTAATTTCATTAAAAAGGGTCCAACGCCCTCGCTTCCAATTTTAATTCCAATTCGCGCATTTTATTTTATTTCTTATAATATTAATGTAATTCTCCCAAAGCCTTGTAAACTCGGACATTTTATTTCTCGCACTTTATTTTATTTCTTTATTTACTTTCCGTCAAATCGGGTCCTGGATTTTAAATTTGGCGATGTGGACCCGCGCCTTTGTAATAGTTTAGAACTTTCAATTTCCGCATCTTTTTAACTGTTAATAAATGCATGCAAGAATGAATGACTAAAATAAAAACAAACGCATAGATCACTTTGACATGACAAGACAAAAATAAATGAACATGACACACAAATCACACACCACCCCTAGGGTACGCCTCACTGTTGCCTTGCCTCGAAAGGTGATCGTCGAGTAGAGGATGTCTTAGTAAGTCCTCATGATCCGGGAACCTGGCATGAGGGTAGCTTCTAAGGTGTCTTCCTATTGCTCTGGTGATCACCATGTCCCGAACCTTCGAATTGACCCGAACACCTCCAACGGTGGTGCTACCTACCTCTCAATGGTGGGATGGCACTACTTTAAAGGACATTTACACAGACGAATTCCTTAGGGTAGGTAGACGACTCGTGGATACTTGCTCTAAACAAAACAAATCAAAAATACTTTTCACACCGACACATTTTCAAAAAGCTTTCGAAAGCAATTTTTCAAACACTCTTGAGGACTGATACAAGAGTCGAACTGGAATTTTCAAAGAAACTTTTTAAAACCCACAATTGAAAAGCAAACAAACCATTTTTGAAAATACAAATGAGCAAGTATCTAAGAGCCCATGGATAACCATGGATAGAAAGGGTGCTAACACCTTCCCTTTCTATAACCTACCTCCCGAACCGAGAGCAATCTCTTTAAGGAATTTTTCTGTGCTTTTGTCCTTTCCATTTGGAGAAAATAAAAGACGGTGGCGACTCTTGCTTCCGCGACATTTCGCGAACCAGCGTTAAACAGTCAGTTCCAGATCCACCGATCACAGAACTGGCGACTCTGCTGGGGACAAATACTTAAAGTGGGGTGTACCTTAGGGCTAGTTCATAACTGTGTTTTCAATTGTATTGACTTGCTTGCTTTAAATTGTGGGTTGCATGGGAGTTACATAGATCCTAACCCGGATCTGGGGATACCCTGTTTAGGTAGCATAAGCTGTGAGGGACCTGTCCGGCGTATACCGACATGGGTGAAGCAGTGGCTACGTTGGTGTGGCGCCTTGGTCTGTACCGATATCCCTCGTGTTGAAACGGGGAGAATATGGGTCTTCCAAGGAGTCATTAAGCACCAACAGACCTTAGAACCTTAAATGACCCAACTTGGCCATTAGAACAGTAGCAGTATGTTGCGCCCATTGAGACTAAACTCTCGTGATGGTTCTGGCCGCAAGAAAAGATTGCGATGCTGGAGTTATGACCGATTGAGGGTAGTCAATGATATTGGGATCCTCTAAGAACCCGGTTACTTTGATAGGACAGGTATGAACCCACCAACTTCAAGAGGGTAATACCCAGACCTCATGCTGGCCTTAAACTCTAAGGGTTTCTCTTGTGTGACTTGTGTGCCTTCGTACTTGACTATTTGCATGCTTGCTATCTGACATCTGAACTTCTTGCAGGTTTTGTTTATAGTCCTTAACTAGGACTCATAACAAGGCTTACTAAGTTTCTTGCAGGTTTTTGTTTTAGTCCTTAACTAGGACTCATAACAAGGTTTACCGAGTTTCTTGCAGGGTTTGTTTTAGCCCTCAATTGGGACTCATAACAAGGTTTACCGAGTTTCTTACAGGGTTTGTTTTAGCCCTCAATTGGGACTCATGACAGGTTTTACCGAGTTTCTTGCAGGTTTTGGTTTGCAGTCCTTAATTGGGACTCATAACAGGGTTACCTACATTACCCCATGCATCATGACATCATACCATTGCATACATCCTAACTCATTTCAAGGATCTCAAGGGTTTGTGATGCAGGTCAGGATGAATCAAACATCTAGCAAGGGGCAAAGAGGATTTATTTTCCTCTAGCCAAGGTTGTCAGGGGCTATGACCCACTTGATATGGCAAGCTTTGACATTGGAAGAAGATTGCCCTAGCCAAGGGTGTCAGGGGCTATGACCCACTGGATATGGTGAGCCTTTGACCCTTGAAGAAGAATTCTCAAATAACATGGGTTTCCTTCAATCAAGCTATCGGACCCGAATTCTAACAAATTTTCTTGTTTACCCCGCGAGATCCTTGAAAACATTGCATGCATGTCATTCACATCATTACATAACAGGTACCCTTGTTGCAGGTTACTTACCCTTCCCGCTGTTTATTTCAGCGATGGCTCTCCAGCCAGACAGCCAGGATCTTCTTGCTCAAGAGACTCGGTTCGGGGAGATCCTCCTGAATCTATCCAAGGGGCAGGAAGAGCTAAGGACACTTCTCATGGGGACCTTTGTCAGGAACAGTGCTGAGGATGAAAGGTTGAAACACCTACAAGCTGAGATGGATGCAATGAAAGCCCAAATGCTGGGGCAGAGGAACGCCATTCAAGGTCTAGCTCAAAGACAAGATGAGCTCCGGTTTCTCGTCAACCAACTGCTTCAGGGTAACCAACTGGGGCAAACATCTAAGGGTAAAAAGCCAGTCATCGTTCGACCATCTTTGAGACAAAGAGGCAAGGAGAAAGCTCCTCATATGGCTCCAGTATCACCAATTCAGTATCAACCTCACCAGCTTCAGCCAGACAAGCCCAAAAGGCAATTCACCAAGCTTAACGTGTCGCTGCCTCAAGCCTTACAACAACTGCTGAGGTTGAACCTGGTAACTCTAAAGGATCCCCCTAAGAATCCCAACAGGACACCTTCAAGGTATAACCCCAACGCTCACTGCGCTTATCATTCTGACAGCCCGGGGCATGCTACAGAGGATTGTTGGACTCTGAAAAATAAGATCCAGGATCTGATCGAGGAGGGAGCTGTGGAATTCACCCGAGATGGCCAGGCTGAGTGCTTCTACCATCCCTACAGGAGGCACCAATTGAAGTGACAAGCCCCGAGATTGGAAAACTTTTGTTCATTCGAATGTTCAAGTTGCATTTTTCTTTTGTTCAAACATTTACTCATGTTAAACATTGTTATTTCATTAATGCATCGCATATGTCTGTTTTGAAACAATATATTCGTATTCACTAAATGCAAATTATCTTCATATTTTTCCGATGTCAGCTCTTGATCTAAAATTCTAAGCCTCTTGAGGGAGGATGACGAAAACGATACCACAATCTACAGTATGCTTTTGAACAGGCTCCGCTGATGAGGTACAGGCATTGTTTCAATTCCTAAACACTGGAGTAATAAGGAAGATAATCCCTCATCAACCCCTCTGAGCCAAAGAAGTAGGAGTTTTTCTTTTCGAAAATTGAAACCCGTAATCATAACCTGGGGCAGGGTAGTCTTCTCAGTTGATCTAAAGTACACAATGGATGACACCAAAGGAGTCCTTACAAAACAAAAGACAGTGATGGTTCAGAACGATCATAAAGACAGGCAGCCATTATCAAATTCATAAATGAAAAGCCCAAAAAGTCAAAACCTATAAAGGAGACTTACAAAACTGGGGCATCCCGCTGACTGTAATTCCAAAAAAAAAAAGGAAACAGTTCAGGCAAAAAAGAAAGGGATAACAAAAATCAGACAAGAAAGAGGTCATACAAACCTTCAACAAAAACAAAGATGACTGCCTATTTGAAATAAATTGTCAACATTCGAACCATCGCTGGTATATCAAAGCAAAGACTCAAACAAGGTCTAACGTAGGATCAACTGAGTTTAGGTTTGGAGAACATCACGAAGAGCGGGTGGGTACAAATAAAATTTGAGCCTTTATCCTTTGTTTCTTAAACCGTGAACCAGGCCACGTTATAACCCTCAAAAGTCCTAGCTGAAGCATGGGTTAGTTCGAAAGCATACTGTTACAAAAGGTATCCTGACTCCTTAAGGCCTACGGTAAATACGGAGTTGACATCATGTTTTACAAACATTCATTTGTTTTATGAAAAAAGAATACATTTTCAAAACCTTCAAGACAGACATAAGCTTTGCATTTTTAACATAACTTTGTTTGCATATGACTTTTTGTTTGAACAGCATAGAAGTTCGCACGACGAATGCCTAATGAACAGAAGCATTTCCAATCAAGGGGCATGGCCTAATCATTGTCCATCATCTGGGGCAGTCCAATCAAGATTCGGAGAATCTTTCAAAGGCCAATCAGCCTGGGGCAAATCTCCACCTGAGTCACTTGGGGCATTTCAACAACGAATCTGGCATGATCAAACACCTTCTGGTGGCATGACAAAACACTTCTAACAGGGGCAACTCCCTACATTCTGAGAACATGGACATAGTCGAAAAGATACTACACATAATCAAAGACCCGCTAGGTTGACACACCTAGGCAAAAATAAGGGCTTCCCGGCGAACCAAAAGGGTTCGGGCAAAATGAGGGATGAAATGAAAAAATCTGTACACCCGGCAAGTCGAAAACCTGAAAAGGCGGCTTGGGCAAAAACGGGTATCCCGGTGGACTGAAAACCCGAAAGGGCAATCCAGGCAAAAGTTAGGGATCAAAGCGTACGACTATGTCCTGTCATCTCGTCACTTGCCTACCAGAAGAAGGTTTGCCTGTCAACAACTATCAGCACCTCACAGGTCTTCCTCTCCCACCTCAGAAACAGGGGCAATGATGAGTTGTCCAAACAATCTAATCACTCTGTCCACCAAGGTACCAAGGTAGGTTCAGCTAAAGAACATGACCAGTACATCTTAAATTCCCCAGAGAGTCAGCAGTCAGTGCATTCTTCTCCAAGCTATTGTCAAATCTCAAGGAAATTGAGTGTTCTCCCGTAGATCTCAATACTTCCCCAGCAGCATATATTCTTAACAAGCATCCCCGGCAGTCTCGGCCTAAAGATTGTTCCCCGGCGGTATACCAACATTCAAAGGAATCACTCCCCCGCAGTTCCAAAACCCCCCAGAAGAGTCCAATCCAGTTCCCCAGGAAAGTTGGAATTTATCTCCCCAAGCAGTAAGCGTATCCCCAGTAGATTCTGGAGGCTTATCCTCCCGAAAGCACGAACGCGTCGTCCGTCTTTATTTAAAGAGTTATTTCCTTAATCAGATATAACTGGGTTATCCTCAGCCAAAAGCCACGGAAAGAGCGTCGTTGACAAAGCCTTCTTATCCCCAGCGAAATCCATCAATACTTCCAATACAACGAGGGTATCCCCAGCAAATTATTATCAACACTCAGCAAGGCATCCCTCTCCCCACAGAGTATTGCTTCCCAGCATGGTCGCTAGAGTATCTTTTCTCCCCGCAGAATCTTCCATTTGCCAAGTTTATTCTGCAACGGAGTCATCTTCTCCTACCGGTATTCTTGCAGTTATCATCCCCAGCGGAAGTAAAAGCTTATTCTTCAATATCAGCCCAGGAGTGACTTCCCGGCACCCGTCAAGGATTTACTTTCCTAGACGAAAACATACATCCATAAAAACATCACATACATCATTATAGCATGCATAGACGCATCATATCATACAAATCTCATTTATGTTGAGAACATCATTGCTTGGTTCATATCATGCATAACATATGACTGACCTCTACCTTTCAGGAAAGATGCAGTTAAATTCTCAATCACATTTCAAGACCTAGCCTGGTTCAGTTAAATCGACCCTAAGATTTTCCTGATGCTTATCCAGTCAAAGGCCTTCTCTGGTTCAGTCAGATCGACCCTAAGATCTCCCTGATGCTTATCCAGTTGAAGATATTCCAAGACCTTGTCCGGTTCAGTTAAATCGACCCTAAGATTTTCCTGATGCTTATCCAGTCAAAGGCCTTCTCTGGTTCAGTCAGATCGACCCTAAGATCTCCTTGATGCTTATCCAGTTGAAGATATTCCAAGACCTAGCCTGGTTCAGTTAAATTGACCCTAAGATTTTCCTGATGCTTATCCAGTCAAAGGCCTTCTCTGGTTCAGTCAGATCGACCCTAAGATCTCCCTGATGCTTATCCAATTGAAGATATTCCAAGACCTTGTCCGGTTCAGTTAAATCGACCCTAAGATTTTCCTGATACTTATCCAGTCAAAGGCCTTCTCTGGTTCAGTCAGATCGACCCTAAGATCTCCCTGATGCTTATCCAGTTGAAGATATTCCAAGACCTTGTCCGGTTCAGTTAAATCGACCCTAAGATTTTCCTGATGCTTATCCAGTCAAAGGCCTTCTCTGGTTCAGTCAGATCGACCCTAAGATCTCCCTGATTCTTATCCCAATAGAAGACACTCAAGATTCTCTCAGTGTTCCTGTTGGGGTAGTAATCGTCCAAGATTCTCTTACCATTCATGCTAAGGCAGTAACCATCCCTGGTTCATTCATCACCGTTTGAAGCTCCAGATCCAGCTCCTGTAACCAGTCAGGACACATCTATATCAAGCATCTGAAAACAGCTCCTGCAACATGTCAGGTAATCATTTTCTGTTTTGCAGGTACGCAAGTTCTCGCTAAGGAATCTCTTACGCGATCAACATCCAGATGGCATCTATAAGCCCATCACCCTATCCATCAATCTCCAAATGGCATCTGTAAGCCCATTCCCCACATCACACTACTATGTGAGCGCAAATTTCTGGGTACTCTAGTGTTCAATCATCTTCCACCTTCGGATTACGAAAGGCACGTCAGCCAATCTGCATCCTCAGGTCTAAGAAGATTGAACAGGGGCAACTGTTGTACCCTAAAATTTGCCCTCCCATATTTCTCAAAACATCTCAAGAAAAATTCACAAGTCCAACCCGGTGCGTCATATTCAGGTATTCTTTCGCCAAGATATCTCTGATAACGTATTCTCAAATTCAGGTTCGGCTCAAGAGTCAATTCTTTAAAGAAGGTATCCGAATGTGTGAGTTTTCTTGAAGAAATATAGTAAAAAAGTGTGCTGAAAGTGCAGTTTTTACGCGCTAAAAAATTCATAACTTGAAGATCGTGACTCGTTTTGAACCCGTTCCGGTGGCCAAAATTCCGTCTTGACATTATCTACGTTTTTATCTCTCACGGATGGAAGCCAATTTCGATCAGAAGGTCTTCAAAAATGTGGATTTATCAAGTATTTTCGTACAGAAAATTTGTGACAGAAGTTTATCTGCGTCATGTTCAAAAAATCATAACTTGGTCGATTTTCATCGTATCGAGCTGGTTCCGGTGCCAAAATTTCACAAATTGAGTTGGCTACATTTTCACATAAGGTATTGAGTTCAAACGGTATTCAAAAGGCCTTCGTTTTTTGCTCAGAGTGCGTGACACGCTGAAAATCCTGAATGCTGAATATTATTTCATCTGGGCCGAAACTTCGAAAATTCATAACTCGGTCAATTTTTATCGGATTGGGCTTATATTTTTACACAAGGTCCCTGACTCGTATATCTACAACTTTGCTTCAAAAGTCGAGACCAAATTATGCACTGATCAATACCAGTTTTTTATTGAAGAACGTGTCAGAGCCGACACTGGAGCTCAAAATAAGTTTGTCTGAGCTGAAACTTCAAAAATTCATAACTAATTCACCGTTTATCCGATTGAGTCGATTTTCGGACAGGAGTTAGTTCTCGATGTCGGCTACATTTTGTTTTCACATTTCAACTTCAAAAAATGCACTTAAGTCCTTGCGATTTAGCCTGGAAAGTGACGAATTCAAGTGAATATTGGAGGCCCAATTGCACATTCAAAGCCCATTTTCTTTACCCTAATTTCCACTATATAATCACCTTCTTGTCACACAAACCAGGAGGAGAAAAAGAGGAGGAGAGAAAAAGAGAGAAAAAACTTGGCCACAATACTGTTAGAATATCAAACTCTTTCAAGAACCCTAAAACCTTGAAATCCTTATTACAAATCCTTCTCTCACTACAAACAAGCCATCACAGTTACAAACCAACACCTCACTACTTCTTCAGTAAGGGTAAGGCTGGCTTGATCTCCGTGATCCAAAGGGCATAAAAGCATTCATGTCACTACTTTTCCAGTAAGGGTAAGGTTGATTTGATCTCCATGATCAAAAGGGTATAATCATTCATACATGCCATATTGTGCCTAAACATTAAATTTCTTCATATGTTGGTTTTATTTGAATTTTTATGATTTTATTTAATGTGTTCATGAGGTTCTACACTGCAGATTTAGACAGGATCCCATGCAGGTTCATTAAGGAACGTTGAGGCCAAAAGCCAAATGGCCAAAAGGCCAAAAGCCAAATGGCCAAAAGGCCAAAAGCCAAATGGCCAAAACAGAACATTTTATGCATGACACCAATACATGGCGAGGCAGACATTAAGCCAGACATTAAGGGAACGTTAAAGCCAGAACACAAATGGCCAAAAGCCAAATGGGCAAAGTAGAACAACTTATGCATGAAACTCAATCCAATGGCCAAAGAATGCAGACCACGGTACTCAGGAGTCAATACTTCAAAAAACCTCCCCTTGAGCCAGACACCCCCTATGGTTTGCTCAATTTTTAATTTTTATTTGTTTTTCCTTTTTATTCTTTTAATTGTTTTTTAATTGTTTTCTTTTAATTCCATAAAATAATTTTCATAATAAATATAAAATACAGAAAAATCAAAAAATGTTTATTTTATTAATATTAATTTTACTATTATTATTTTTGTAAATAAACTTTAAACAATTAATTAGATTAATTTAGGTTTCAAAACTTTAATATTTTTCTTAATAAATTAAATATGTAGAAATTAGGATTTTTAACTTTTTCATCATTTTTTCAATAAATAATTTTCTCATCATTGTTATTATTATTATTAACTACTAATTTATTTTGTAAATAAACATGTACATAAATTCTTTAGTAAATTAAGTTAAACTTTAACATTTTTCTCAAATAATTAAAAATAACTTAGAATTAGGGTTTCTTTTAATTTTAATTTTAATTTTCTTATTTCATAAATACAAAAAAAAACCTAAAAAACACTTCTTTTATTTCAATAAATAATTAATTAATTTTTAATTTCATTTAATTTCATTAAAAAGGGTCCAACGCCCTCGCTTCCAATTTTAATTCCAATTCGCGCATTTTATTTTATTTCTTATAATATTAATGTAATTCTCCCAAAGCCTTGTAAACTCGGACATTTTATTTCTCGCACTTTATTTTATTTCTTTATTTACTTTCCGTCAAATCGGGTCCTGGATTTTAAATTTGGCGATGTGGACCCGCGCCTTTGTAATAGTTTAGAACTTTCAATTTCCGCATCTTTTTAACTGTTAATAAATGCATGCAAGAATGAATGACTAAAATAAAAACAAACGCATAGATCACTTTGACATGACAAGACAAAAATAAATGAACATGACACACAAATCACACACCACCCCTAGGGTACGCCTCACTGTTGCCTTGCCTCGAAAGGTGATCGTCGAGTAGAGGATGTCTTAGTAAGTCCTCATGATCCGGGAACCTGGCATGAGGGTAGCTTCTAAGGTGTCTTCCTATTGCTCTGGTGATCACCATGTCCCGAACCTTCGAATTGACCCGAACACCTCCAACGGTGGTGCTACCTACCTCTCAATGGTGGGATGGCACTACTTTAAAGGACATTTACACAGACGAATTCCTTAGGGTAGGTAGACGACTCGTGGATACTTGCTCTAAACAAAACAAATCAAAAATACTTTTCACACCGACACATTTTCAAAAAGCTTTCGAAAGCAATTTTTCAAACACTCTTGAGGACTGATACAAGAGTCGAACTGGAATTTTCAAAGAAACTTTTTAAAACCCACAATTGAAAAGCAAACAAACCATTTTTGAAAATACAAATGAGCAAGTATCTAAGAGCCCATGGATAACCATGGATAGAAAGGGTGCTAACACCTTCCCTTTCTATAACCTACCTCCCGAACCGAGAGCAATCTCTTTAAGGAATTTTTCTGTGCTTTTGTCCTTTCCATTTGGAGAAAATAAAAGACGGTGGCGACTCTTGCTTCCGCGACATTTCGCGAACCAGCGTTAAACAGTCAGTTCCAGATCCACCGATCACAGAACTGGCGACTCTGCTGGGGACAAATACTTAAAGTGGGGTGTACCTTAGGGCTAGTTCATAACTGTGTTTTCAATTGTATTGACTTGCTTGCTTTAAATTGTGGGTTGCATGGGAGTTACATAGATCCTAACCCGGATCTGGGGATACCCTGTTTAGGTAGCATAAGCTGTGAGGGACCTGTCCGGCGTATACCGACATGGGTGAAGCAGTGGCTACGTTGGTGTGGCGCCTTGGTCTGTACCGATATCCCTCGTGTTGAAACGGG
Organism: Vicia faba; assembly: GCA_948472305.1. Taxonomy (NCBI): domain Eukaryota; kingdom Viridiplantae; phylum Streptophyta; class Magnoliopsida; order Fabales; family Fabaceae; genus Vicia; species Vicia faba. The sequence goes on along the minus strand of OX451735.1, from coordinate 322,317,655 downwards.
GAGAATATGGGTCTTCCAAGGAGTCATTAAGCACCAACAGACCTTAGAACCTTAAATGACCCAACTTGGCCATTAGAACAGTAGCAGTATGTTGCGCCCATTGAGACTAAACTCTCGTGATGGTTCTGGCCGCAAGAAAAGATTGCGATGCTGGAGTTATGACCGATTGAGGGTAGTCAATGATATTGGGATCCTCTAAGAACCCGGTTACTTTGATAGGACAGGTATGAACCCACCAACTTCAAGAGGGTAATACCCAGACCTCATGCTGGCCTTAAACTCTAAGGGTTTCTCTTGTGTGACTTGTGTGCCTTCGTACTTGACTATTTGCATGCTTGCTATCTGACATCTGAACTTCTTGCAGGTTTTGTTTATAGTCCTTAACTAGGACTCATAACAAGGCTTACTAAGTTTCTTGCAGGTTTTTGTTTTAGTCCTTAACTAGGACTCATAACAAGGTTTACCGAGTTTCTTGCAGGGTTTGTTTTAGCCCTCAATTGGGACTCATAACAAGGTTTACCGAGTTTCTTACAGGGTTTGTTTTAGCCCTCAATTGGGACTCATGACAGGTTTTACCGAGTTTCTTGCAGGTTTTGGTTTGCAGTCCTTAATTGGGACTCATAACAGGGTTACCTACATTACCCCATGCATCATGACATCATACCATTGCATACATCCTAACTCATTTCAAGGATCTCAAGGGTTTGTGATGCAGGTCAGGATGAATCAAACATCTAGCAAGGGGCAAAGAGGATTTATTTTCCTCTAGCCAAGGTTGTCAGGGGCTATGACCCACTTGATATGGCAAGCTTTGACATTGGAAGAAGATTGCCCTAGCCAAGGGTGTCAGGGGCTATGACCCACTGGATATGGTGAGCCTTTGACCCTTGAAGAAGAATTCTCAAATAACATGGGTTTCCTTCAATCAAGCTATCGAACCCGAATTCTAACAAATTTTCTTGTTTACCCCGCGAGATCCTTGAAAACATTGCATGCATGTCATTCACATCATTACATAACAGGTACCCTTGTTGCAGGTTACTTACCCTTCCCGCTGTTTATTTCAGCGATGGCTCTCCAGCCAGACAGCCAGGATCTTCTTGCTCAAGAGACTCGGTTCGGGGAGATCCTCCTGAATCTATCCAAGGGGCAGGAAGAGCTAAGGACACTTCTCATGGGGACCTTTGTCAGGAACAGTGCTGAGGATGAAAGGTTGAAACACCTACAAGCTGAGATGGATGCAATGAAAGCCCAAATGCTGGGGCAGAGGAACGCCATTCAAGGTCTAGCTCAAAGACAAGATGAGCTCCGGTTTCTCGTCAACCAACTGCTTCAGGGTAACCAACTGGGGCAAACATCTAAGGGTAAAAAGCCAGTCATCGTTCGACCATCTTTGAGACAAAGAGGCAAGGAGAAAGCTCCTCATATGGCTCCAGTATCACCAATTCAGTATCAACCTCACCAGCTTCAGCCAGACAAGCCCAAAAGGCAATTCACCAAGCTTAACGTGTCGCTGCCTCAAGCCTTACAACAACTGCTGAGGTTGAACCTGGTAACTCTAAAGGATCCCCCTAAGAATCCCAACAGGACACCTTCAAGGTATAACCCCAACGCTCACTGCGCTTATCATTCTGACAGCCCGGGGCATGCTACAGAGGATTGTTGGACTCTGAAAAATAAGATCCAGGATCTGATCGAGGAGGGAGCTGTGGAATTCACCCGAGATGGCCAGGCTGAGTGCTTCTACCATCCCTACAGGAGGCACCAATTGAAGTGACAAGCCCCGAGATTGGAAAACTTTTGTTCATTCGAATGTTCAAGTTGCATTTTTCTTTTGTTCAAACATTTACTCATGTTAAACATTGTTATTTCATTAATGCATCGCATATGTCTGTTTTGAAACAATATATTCGTATTCACTAAATGCAAATTATCTTCATATTTTTCCGATGTCAGCTCTTGATCTAAAATTCTAAGCCTCTTGAGGGAGGATGACGAAAACGATACCACAATCTACAGTATGCTTTTGAACAGGCTCCGCTGATGAGGTACAGGCATTGTTTCAATTCCTAAACACTGGAGTAATAAGGAAGATAATCCCTCGTCAACCCCTCTGAGCCAAAGAAGTAGGAGTTTTTCTTTTCGAAAATTGAAACCCGTAATCATAACCTGGGGCAGGGTAGTCTTCTCAGTTGATCTAAAGTACACAATGGATGACACCAAAGGAGTCCTTACAAAACAAAAGACAGTGATGGTTCAGAACGATCATAAAGACAGGCAGCCATTATCAAATTCATAAATGAAAAGCCCAAAAAGTCAAAACCTATAAAGGAGACTTACAAAACTGGGGCATCCCGCTGACTGTAATTCCAAAAAAAAAAAGGAAACAGTTCAGGCAAAAAAGAAAGGGATAACAAAAATCAGACAAGAAAGAGGTCATACAAACCTTCAACAAAAACAAAGATGACTGCCTATTTGAAATAAATTGTCAACATTCGAACCATCGCTGGTATATCAAAGCAAAGACTCAAACAAGGTCTAACGTAGGATCAACTGAGTTTAGGTTTGGAGAACATCACGAAGAGCGGGTGGGTACAAATAAAATTTGAGCCTTTATCCTTTGTTTCTTAAACCGTGAACCAGGCCACGTTATAACCCTCAAAAGTCCTAGCTGAAGCATGGGTTAGTTCGAAAGCATACTGTTACAAAAGGTATCCTGACTCCTTAAGGCCTACGGTAAATACGGAGTTGACATCATGTTTTACAAACATTCATTTGTTTTATGAAAAAAGAATACATTTTCAAAACCTTCAAGACAGACATAAGCTTTGCATTTTTAACATAACTTTGTTTGCATATGACTTTTTGTTTGAACAGCATAGAAGTTCGCACGATGAATGCCTAATGAACAGAAGCATTTCCAATCAAGGGGCATGGCCTAATCATTGTACATCATCTGGGGCAGTCCAATCAAGATTCGGAGAATCTTTCAAAGGCCAATCAGCCTGGGGCAAATCTCCACCTGAGTCACTTGGGGCATTTCAACAACGAATCTGGCATGATCAAACACCTTCTGGTGGCATGACAAAACACTTCTAACAGGGGCAACTCCCTACATTCTGAGAACATGGACATAGTCGAAAAGATACTACGCATAATCAAAGACCCGCTAGGTTGACACACCTAGGCAAAAATAAGGGCTTCCCGGCGAACCAAAAGGGTTCGGGCAAAATGAGGGATGAAATGAAAAAATCTGTACACCCGGCAAGTCGAAAACCTGAAAAGGCGGCTTGGGCAAAAACGGGTATCCCGGTGGACTGAAAACCCGAAAGGGCAATCCAGGCAAAAGTTAGGGATCAAAGCGTACGACTATGTCCTGTCATCTCGTCACTTGCCTACCAGAAGAAGGTTTGCCTGTCAACAACTATCAGCACCTCACAGGTCTTCCTCTCCCACCTCAGAAACAGGGGCAATGATGAGTTGTCCAAACAATCTAATCACTCTGTCCACCAAGGTACCAAGGTAGGTTCAGCTAAAGAACATGACCAGTACATCTTAAATTCCCCAGAGAGTCAGCAGTCAGTGCATTCTTCTCCAAGCTATTGTCAAATCTCAAGGAAATTGAGTGTTCTCCCGTAGATCTCAATACTTCCCCAGCAGCATATATTCTTAACAAGCATCCCCGGCAGTCTCGGCCTAAAGATTGTTCCCCGGCGGTATACCAACATTCAAAGGAATCACTCCCCCGCAGTTCCAAAACCCCCCAGAAGAGTCCAATCCAGTTCCCCAGGAAAGTTGGAATTTATCTCCCCAAGCAGTAAGCGTATCCCCAGTAGATTCTGGAGGCTTATCCTCCCGAAAGCACGAACGCGTCGTCCGTCTTTATTTAAAGAGTTATTTCCTTAATCAGATATAACTGGGTTATCCTCAGCCAAAAGCCACGGAAAGAGCGTCGTTGACAAAGCCTTCTTATCCCCAGCGAAATCCATCAATACTTCCAATACAACGAGGGTATCCCCAGCAAATTATTATCAACACTCAGCAAGGCATCCCTCTCCCCACAGAGTATTGCTTCCCAGCATGGTCGCTAGAGTATCTTTTCTCCCCGCAGAATCTTCCATTTGCCAAGTTTATTCCGCAACGGAGTCATCTTCTCCTACCGGTATTCTTGCAGTTATCATCCCCAGCGGAAGTAAAAGCTTATTCTTCAATATCAGCCCAGGAGTGACTTCCCGGCACCCGTCAAGGATTTACTTTCCTAGACGAAAACATACATCCATAAAAACATCACATACATCATTATAGCATGCATAGACGCATCATATCATACAAATCTCATTTATGTTGAGAACATCATTGCTTGGTTCATATCATGCATAACATATGACTGACCTCTACCTTTCAGGAAAGATGCAGTTAAATTCTCAATCACATTTCAAGACCTAGCCTGGTTCAGTTAAATCGACCCTAAGATTTTCCTGATGCTTATCCAGTCAAAGGCCTTCTCTGGTTCAGTCAGATCGACCCTAAGATCTCCCTGATGCTTATCCAGTTGAAGATATTCCAAGACCTTGTCCGGTTCAGTTAAATCGACCCTAAGATTTTCCTGATGCTTATCCAGTCAAAGGCCTTCTCTGGTTCAGTCAGATCGACCCTAAGATCTCCTTGATGCTTATCCAGTTGAAGATATTCCAAGACCTAGCCTGGTTCAGTTAAATTGACCCTAAGATTTTCCTGATGCTTATCCAGTCAAAGGCCTTCTCTGGTTCAGTCAGATCGACCCTAAGATCTCCCTGATGCTTATCCAATTGAAGATATTCCAAGACCTTGTCCGGTTCAGTTAAATCGACCCTAAGATTTTCCTGATACTTATCCAGTCAAAGGCCTTCTCTGGTTCAGTCAGATCGACCCTAAGATCTCCCTGATGCTTATCCAGTTGAAGATATTCCAAGACCTTGTCCGGTTCAGTTAAATCGACCCTAAGATTTTCCTGATGCTTATCCAGTCAAAGGCCTTCTCTGGTTCAGTCAGATCGACCCTAAGATCTCCCTGATTCTTATCCCAATAGAAGACACTCAAGATTCTCTCAGTGTTCCTGTTGGGGTAGTAATCGTCCAAGATTCTCTTACCATTCATGCTAAGGCAGTAACCAGCCTTAGGGTAGCATCTGAACAACTGGTTATCCTGGCGCCAGTTGACGCCTATTCGTGCCCTTTGTCTTTTTTCAAAGTCTGCAGCAATTCTCTGATTACAAATGATGCTACATCTGGGACATAACATCATTGCAGCATTCTCTTTGTGGCATATCATAAGGTAGTCTTTGAGACTGGCATCCCTAACATAACTGTCTTCCATCTTGTGTTTTTCTTTCTCTAAGTACCTTTCCATTTCCTTCATTTTGGAACAAGGTTGCTCCATATTTACCATGTTAACATCCACATCTTCTCCTTTGATATCAGTATCTCCCCATCCTGTAGGTTTGATGTCTTCAATTGGGGTCTTTGAGCTTTCTAGGGCGGAATACTTCACCATTTAATGGAACTTCCCGCTGAGCTCTCCCAAGGTATCCCATATTCCCTTCTGAGGAAGAACTGGCAGTGTGATCTGTATTTTCTCCAACTTTCGCCTCAAGCTTTTAGTAGCTTGTGTCGAATTTTGTTCTTGGTTCTCCTAGCCTTCAGTAGCCTGGATCTCTTTCGAAGCAACCAAAGGAACTGCTTCGATCAAAGCTTCTTGTTCCTTATGGAAGTCCTCAGTAACTTCCTTTTCGACTTCAACTAACACGTAGTTTTCATCTTCAGTGTTTTCCTCCTCTGATGGAGTGTCACCTTCATTTACTCCAACCATATTTATCTCTCCAATGTATGCAGGTTCAGAGTAATTGGTGTCAGCAACATCCAAAGGGTCATCATCCACTTTCATCTTTGGCTTGTCAGTGAACCTTAATCTACCATCCTTGATTGCATTTTGAATCAGATCCCTGAAAAGAAAACATTGTGAGGTTTTATGGCCTAAGAAACCGTGATACTTACAAAACCCTCTTTTCTTTCTTTGATCTAAAGGTGGTAATTTGACATCCGATGGCACTATTAGTTGGCCATCTTTGACAAGAAAATCAAAAATTTCATCACATTTCGTTACGTCGAAGGTATAAACCTTCTTTGGGAACTTGTCACTCTTCTCATTTTCAATAATTTCTTTCCCTTTTATGGGAACTAGTAATTTACAAGAGTAAGGGGGAGCCTGTTTCAATTCAGCGAGATCAATTTCGACCTCTTCGAATTCAGGGTAATCTTCTGCTTCCTCAGTTTCGACATAGGAAACCCTTTCTTTCTTGTTATTTTTAAAAACTCTGGCTTTCTCGGCCTTTAGTCTTTCGACTTGTCAAACCCTGTCCACTAATTGGGCCATATCCCTCAAGTATTGTGTATCTAATTTCTTTCGAATGGATTAGTCTAGGCCACCGGCAGCCATTTCGACTAACTCATGTTCAGGAACTATCGTGAAACATCTAGACTTCAAGAGTCTGAACCTATTCAGATAATCATCTATGGGTTCAGTAAACTTCCTCTTGACACTGGTCAGCTCTTTCAGACTTATTTTAGATTGTCCCATGTAGAATTGTTCATGAAATAATCTCTCCAAAAGAGTCCAAGTATCTATGGATCCAGGAGGCAATGTGGTGAACCATGTGAAAGCGTTCTTAGTTAGGGAACTTGGGAAATATTTAATCCTAAGGTTCTCGTTATTTGCTATGTCTCCTGCTTCGGTCAGATACCTGGCTATGTGTTCGACTGTTGACTCATTGGTGTCTCCAGCGAATTTTGTAAATTTAGGGACCTTATATCCCCTTGGTAAATCAGTGTGCATCACATAATCTACTATGGGAGAAGAATAGTTTGGCCTTCTAATTCCTGTATTGAGACTGTTTTGAGCCATGATCCTTTCTATCATGGTGGTTAAATTATTTTCTGCCAAGATGTTGTCATTTCGAATTCTATGTACGACTTCATCAGCGTCTTGGTGTCGACCCACCATGATAACTCCTCTAGGTTGTTCTTCTCGAAACTCTGGGACTTCTAACCTTTCGACCCTTGCCCCTGGTTCTATCACTCCCCTTTGTGGTTCCTCTCGAATCACTGGGGCTTCTTGTCTTTGCGCCCTTGCCCCCAAGTTAACCCCCTCTCTGGCTGGTCTATAGGGTGGGTCATCAGTAATTTGTTTTATGATGGGTATGTTCGCTCGAACCCCCGCCTGATTCTGCCTACGCCTTTCTGGCGGAGCAAAAAAATCTGCTATTCGACTCATGTTGTCCGCGTTTTCTCTGTTGGTTACAGTTACATTTTGTACTATTGGGGCAAAGATTTCTTGCATAGTCTGCGCTAACACTCCTATCATATTATGGTTACTATCATCCATTAATTACCTAAAGGCCATCTGATTTTCTGTGGTTAAGATAGGCAATGTATTATGACCCACTGAACCTTGGGTATTTGTCATAAATTGGTTGGCCCCAGATCCGGACCCAAATTATGGTGACGAATTTGATGTAGAATTGTGCAAACCCGCCATAAAAGATGTTGGCATCCCATAGGAGGGATTTCTGAGTCTAGTGCCATCGAAACCGGGTGTTCTAGTTGGTGGTGGGGTGGCGAAATGGGTTTGTGTCCCTGGTGGTGGGACAAATCCTGCAAGATAACCAGTGGTCCCTGTATTTCCTAGGGTCGAACTGTTGGTTGTCGTGCCACTTGCTCCATTTGTAGCCACACTACTGGTAGAAGATGCAACAGACTATGCGTTCGTAGGGATCGCGTTAGACGTCCCCGTCGAAACAGACGTATTGGTGCCTGTTCCATGTGGGATATTTTGTTCCCCTTGTTGATTGTTTGGATTAGACATCATACTACTACGTTTTCTTCTGGGTAAGGGTTGTTTACTATTGGTTGTTTTACCACTTCTGAGGTTCATATAACAGCGAAATTGATACTCAGAAAAGAACTTACACAGCAAAATCGTATCCTAAAATCTTTACTTTTGACTTTCTTAACAACGGGTCCCACTGGGCGTGCCAATTTGTTCACAGTAATTTCTAGTGAACAACCGCTAGTCTTCCAAACTATCGAATAAACTTAATTACTGTTATTCAATTTCTCTGGTAACTTGCAGGATCGACTAGATTGATCCTATGGAACATAGTTGTTTGGTTAAGTCTAATTGTAAAACTGGTATTCCTATTTAGGACTTCTAATTAAATTGTTTCAAAGATATCCAATCCACTTCGATTACTATACTGAATGATTCGAAGGACAATTTCTATATGATATCAGGAATGTTCTTTAGAAAAGTAAAAATACTTAAGATTGGGCAAATGGCAGGATTAAGTAAGTGAATGTAAAAGTTACTGAATGTTTAGAGGATTCGAACATAAGAAAAGTGTTTAAATGCAGAAAGAAATAAATGACTTCGAATGTAAAGGCTTTGATGTAAAGGCATAAACGTAAAATTGTTTGAAGCACAAATGAAATGGAAGTGAAATACAAAACTGGAAAATGTAAAGAGTTTTCATTGAATTGTAAATGTTGGTGTTATCATACGTATATCTTTCGAGCATTCGTTTCCCTATCCATGCGGTATTTTGAATGTTTACTGAATTTGTACAACAGATATAACACCCCGAAATCCTAACACTAAGACCTCTATTTATACTACTTCGACCATAACGGTCTTTGTTATCAGAATCTGCCACGTTCGAAGCATGCAGAGCATTACTTCCCTCTAGCCTCCACGCGTCCTCGAACGTTCCAATGCTTATGTATTTTGAATTTCCAATATCCCGCTCACGTTTGAATTTCAAGCGCCTTGGTACCTTCATTTTGAATTCGTTTCGAAAACAACCCTCACAAATATAGTCTCATCATTATTTCGAACAAGGCTTTAGACTTACACTCCACAACTATCATTCGAAACCTTGAACTTTAATATTTCCATTCGAAACAAACAGTCTCTTCCATTCCAAATCATCAAACTTGCTTTATTCAAACAAAGCCCAATCGTCTTATTTCGAATCATAATATCAAAATCTTCAGCCAACACCATGCTGCTCTTGTTATCGAGTCAATCATATGGAAAAGGGATTCGTAATCGATCCCCCACACTTTTCCTTTAGCTCGCGTTCGTGAAACATTGACGCTTTAATGTGATCTCATCATTGTCTTCTATCTCCTACCTTGATTTTTGATATCTTGGTAAGGTGTTTAGTCTCTTATGATGATTCACTTTCGTTCTTCTCTTGCCTTGATTATTTGATATCTTGGCTAAGAGTCGACACCCTTCCTTTCTTGCTCTAATGATTTGATATCATGGTTAAAAACCATTGTTCCCCCTTTCTGATTGCCTCTACGATTCGATATCTTGGCTAAGTATCCCTTTATCCTACCTTGATGATTTGATATCATGGTTAGGTACCCCACTTCATTTATCCTACCTCGATGATATGATATCGTGGTTAGGTATTCCTCTCCTTATCCTATCTTGGTGCCATGCTACCTCGATTAGGTGTGTGCTACTTGAGTGAGTGGATACTCTTCAAGCTTTGTTTATTTGTTTTGGTTTCGAATTTGTGTAATCTCACTTGTGTGCGTGTTTCTTTAGGTTTTGAACCTTTGCCATGCTCCCCTTAGGATTTGCTGGTCTTGTTTCTGATGTAAGTTATACATTAGGATTGTAATCCATGCATGCTTACATAGGTAGAGATTTCACTTTGTTATCCAAACTTTAGGACCATTATTGTATGATAACACTAGGAATAAAATAGGTTAGTCCCCTTTAGACTCTTTTTCTTATCCACTTTTGCATAACTAAAACAAACTCTTTTTCTTTGGAAAATTTAGAAGATGCTCTAACGATACTTAAATTTTTTCTCAATATAAAAAGCACTAACCAATCCAAATCTTTTTTCCTCTGGGCCTCTTTTCTTTGAAAACCTTTTTCATATAAGAACATGTTAATTCCTTTCTACCACAATGTGTGAGTTTCTAAAGGTCGAGCCGCGGTAGAATGTGAAATTAGCATTGTTTATAAAAACCTACAACACATCAACATTTTTTAGGTGAACTATGATCTCTCAGTCGTATGATTGTGACTTCTCCCTTCTCAGGTTTTTCTTCAATGATTTTCCTTTCCATTAACGTGGGATAAATAAATACTTGATGGAAACTTCATTGATTCACTCTCGATGGTTTTCCTCCGGTTTCTTCCATAGCTTTGATCAACTTCTATATTTTCAACAATTCCATATTCTATCCAAATTGCAATTCTTTGGTGAAGTGAGGATGGAACTGCCCCTACACCATGAATTTACTCACGCCCAAGCAGCAAATTATAGTTTTCCCTTTAGGAAATTACCATGAACATGGTGGGTCTGGTGATAGATCCCACATCAAGATCCACTTGAATTACTCCCAGAGTGTGACCTACTTTTCCTTCATAATTTGAGAAAACCATATTATGTGGCTTGAGACTCGTATCGAACATTCAAATCTTTTTTAGCATGAACTGTGGCATTAGGTTAAATACTTCCCATCCTTCTACTAGGATTTTATTGATCCCACCATTTTCCACCTTACCCCTTATGAATAAGGGTATCAGATGATTATTCATGCCTTTATCTGGGCGCTCGAAGAACGCATTTTGTTCCTCTACTACTCCTTTGTTCATGACATAATAACAAAAAGGCCGATGCTTGGCCATTTCAACTCCATTTGTCTATCCATTTTCTTTAGCTTCAGTCATTTGGTTGTATTCATGTGGTGATATGGAAACCACGTTACAATTCAATCCCAGAGACAATTCATCCTCTGAGTCAAAGTTGTCAATTAACATATCTTCATCTTCTATTGACTTTTCATAATTTTTGTCATTGGTTTTCTCTTTTCTTGGGGAAAATGTTTCCTCCCTACTAGACTCATCTCCTCAATTTTTCTTTAAGGAAGGAGTTGGTTGGTGCTAGATTCCCCCATTTCCCTTTGTGCCTTCTTGATTCTCCAATGTCTCCTCCATGGAGATCTCGACATTGGATTCTTTCTCTTGTAGTTTTCAGATATATAGGCTTTCTGCTTTGACACTTGAAATTATCTCCTGTAGGCTATAGATGAGCCTCTTGCAAACTCGAAAATTCTCCACTTCTCTTTACCCGTCCCCCTATTCTCAGCTGGCCTCAGCCATCTGACGGTTGGACCGTTGGCAGGTGGCTTAAAAGTTGCCCTTCGATTCAGTTGTAACTGGTTTTAAAATAAGAGTCTCCACCCTTAATTTTTATTCTAAGGAAGGGAATATAAAGGTTATACCTAAAAAGTCATAGATTCTAGGTTTTTTGACTCGGTTCTAGACGAAGGGAAGGTGTTAGGAACCCCTCATCTACCTTGTTCACAAGGATACTAGGGTTTAGAAGCACAATCTTTAGAGAATAGGTTTTAATTATTTTATTAGGGGAAAAAGGGTTTTAATTTTAATAAGTGGGACTCACAACGATTTTCATCGGATGCCTACGTATCCTCTTAGGAGGAATCAGAGTCCCATTTCGTAGTTTGCAGTGTTGATTGGTGTTTTTTATAGGATTGCGTAGAATTTCTTTCAAATTTATCCTTGAACCTTGTCTGATTTTTGTAAAAGAGTGATCGTAGACGCAATTAGCAGTTAATTTCAAAAGTATTTATCCTTAAACCTTTTTCAAAAATAATCTTGTAGCTTTTGTTATGTTAGTAAAAAAATGATTTGTTGTTGGTTAGTTATTTTGATGTTTTGATTTAATTAAAGAATATAGTAGCACATAGAGTGGGTGAGTCTGATATAGTCTCCTCATCGCGTGGCTAGATATTGGTCGCGCGTCACTCGCAGATGGTGAATTTGGTGAGTTGCATGAATTTAATTGTTTAATTTTTGAATAATAAATCGGTAGACGATGTATCGACTAATTTAATTACTCGAAGATGGACATCCTATTATTTATAGAATGTTGAATTAATTAATTTTGATTTGGAAAAATATTTGAATTATATACAAATTAGAGAATTATGATGAATTAGTTGGAGAATCCTAAAAAATATACAAGTTAGTAATCTTTGTCATTTTTAATTTAATCAAGATTAACTAATAATAAAAAAATTAAATCAATAGAAACAACATAATGTAAGTAATTAAAATATTATAATAATAATAATAGAAAAAAAGAAAACTAACCACTAATTAACCCTAATTTAAGTCTATGATTTAAAACTATTAATAACAAATAAAACTAACAATTGGTAAAAAAAACGTACATGAACGGTCCCCTATTGTTCTAGAATTCAAACTTTGTCTTTTTCAAAATAAACCCTAGCCACTGAAAATTAGACATGTGGCAATGATAATAATGGAAACAACAAATAAAAAAAACAAAAATTATGATAACCAACGGAAATAGACCTATTTGTTCTCCATTCAATTTCTTGAACTTAATTAACAAATTAAATTGGCAAAAGATATTTTTTTTAAGTTTCAAACAAAAACCAATAATATCGCAACACTTGGAGGGGATTAAATAACAATAAACAACCCATAAAATAAGAAAAGGAAATTAAAAGAGATTAATTTTCTCTTATTTATTCTCATGACCCTTTTCCTTTTTAGTGTGTTATCTTTCTCTCTATTTCCTTTCATTTTTTTTCAAAACCCACAAATCTCATAATTAATCAACAAATCAAAGGGACTCATGATATTAGGAACAAAGGAAACTCACCGGCGGCTATGATGGATATACGGAGGGCATGGCTATGGTAAGAGTGAAGGCATGGGCTCTGACGAAAAAAGTGATGCTCTTTGCGGAGGTGATCTGCGGTTGTTGAAGCGGCAGGCTCATGGACAGTGATGATGGTAATCACAGGGGCGTAAAGGGAAGCACAGACTGGTTGGACGTCCATTCTAGATTCAGACTCCTTCATACCTCTGTTCATGTTTTATATTTCTTGGTTACAGAGTCTTGTTGTAGGTGTATCTGATATTTTACGGTTTATGCTAACTTTGGCTTTTTGGTTGGATTTGAATGTAAAGGTTGTCGAAGGAAAGAGATGGTTTATTGATTGTAAATAGTTAGTGTTTGACTAAAAATTGATTCTATACTTTTGCAGTAACAGTAACGTGGAAGAGATGTTTGGTATGGTTTTGATGAGAATGAAAATTTCCACTAAGAATTAATAAGCATATAATTATCAAGAATCACTGTCAAACAATACTATTATGTGTTGAATAAAAAGTAACTAACAAGTTTCGTGAAGAAACAATATTTTTGAAAGTTGAAAATTGAAATATAGATTAAAATAAGAAACCATCATATATATGTTCATCATTTGGTTTAACAAAATAAATATAAAGATAAAGGGGCTCATATATAATCATCGGCCAAGAATAGTTGTTGTCTGATAAAAATAACAATCCTATACAAAAAATGAAAAAGAATCATTGTGAAATTTGTGGATTGTTGATTTGTGGATGAAAATCTTAGGACAATAATAGTCTTATTTATAGAGTGAATTAGGTTAACAAAGACTTAGAGATCACGTTATCCAAAATCCCAAAAGAAAGCTCAAAGTTTGATTTTCAAAAAAGGAAAGAAAATTAGTGACAAAATATAGAAAAAAGAAAATGTCAAAAGTGCGACACAAGAGATTTGAACCCATGACCTTACGCTTGCAAGCTTCATTCTTTACCAATTGTACTATGTTACTAATTTGTAAATAAACTCAATTTGAAAGTATATGAAAGGTGTGCAGATATTTACTATTTTAAAAAATACAAATAATTTGGAATAAATTATTATATTTTTAAATAGGTTGGGAAACGAAAATTTATAAAAATAAAAGAATATTATAAAATCAATGTTTTGAAAATATTTTTTGAGCGTAGAAGTAAAGGACATGCAAATTTGGGGTATCACAGATTCACATGAGGATAAGGATTATCTGGCCTTCGAGGGACTCCTCATTTGTTGAACACAAACCCACTCTTGGCATCTCTCTAATTTCCCCTCTTTCGAGAAACCTGAACCCTTTCATAGTTCTCTACAACTTTTCTATCATATATTGCACTATATCTAGGACACATGAAAGCCTCAGAGTGTTTCTTCTGACAGCGAACAAGAAAGTCCAGTAAATTTTCTCCCATTTTTTGGTACACCACTTTCATCTGTTCTTCTTATTTTTGGATACGCCTTTCGACATCATCCATCTTCGCATGTTGGCTCATTTCCACCATGTTCACTTTGAGGTTGGGACCATCTATGATCCTGACTTATTGGAATTTGATTATGAGGACTTCATTGGCCTTCGTCATTTCAACATCTGGAGTAAAACCATCAGCAGTCTTACCCTTAACATCTTTGTTGATATATGCTTCAGTGATTTTACCTTCAAGGTCTTGGTTGATGGGGCCCTCAGTAACCTCCACCATGATAATATCTGCTGGTTCATCATAAGTGGTATCTTCTATCTGCAAAGGATCAATGTTAACCTTCATCTTTCGCTTTTCGCCGAACCTTAGCCTTTCCTCTCTAATAGCATTTTGAACTAGATCCATGAAAAGAAAACATTGTGAGGTTTTGTCTCCTAAAAAAATATGATATTTTAAAAAACCTCTTTTCTTCCGTTGTTCTAACAAGGGAAATTCGGTGCCATGTGACATTATCATATGACTATCCTTCGCCAATAAATAAAAAATTTCATCATATTTCGTCACATCGAAAGTGTATGTTTTCTTAGGGAATTTATCATTTTTTTCAGGTTCGACAAGATTCTTCCCATTCAAAGGGGCTAAGACTTTACAAAAATAGGGTAGGCCTTGTTTCAATTCATTCAAGTCCACTTCGCCTTCTTCGAAGCCTATAGGGTTACTATAAATCTCTTGTTTATCTTCTTTGGCTACAACATATGAAACCCTTTCTTTTTCTATTGTTTTTATTTGCCCTAGCCTTTTCATTCTTTAGACGTTCGACTTGTAGAACTCGATATCCTAATTGGGCCATGTCCCTTAAGTATTGGGTGTATAATTTCTTTCGAATGGAGTAATCTAAACCGCCCGCGGCCATTTCGACCAATTCATGTTCAGACACATGTGTAAAAAACCTTGCCTTCAACAAACGAAACTTGTTTAAGTAAGCATCAATTGGCTCAGTAAAATTTCTTTTGATACTAGCCAATTCTTTGATACTAATCTTTGATTGTCCCATATAAAATTGTTCATGGAATAATCTTTCTAAATGAGCCCAATCATAGATGGAACTCGTTGGGAGGGTGGTAAACTATGTGAAAGCATTTTTTGTTAGCGAACTAGGGAAGTATTTTATCCTTAAGTTTTCATTATTCTCTATGTCCTCGGCCTCGGTAAGATACCTGACTATATGTTCAACAGTAGATTCAGTGGTGTCAGTAGAGAATTTTAGGAACTTGGGGACTTTCCAACCCCTAGGTAAGTCAGTCTGTAGAACATATTCAGACGAAGGGGATGTGTAAGTTGGCATTCGAAAGCCTATATTTACCCTATTTCAAGCCATGATTATTTCGACCATGGCTTCCATATTATTTTCCCTGGGTATAAGTCTTGTCAAACACGTTGAAGGACTTCGTCAGCGTCCTACTTTTGATAGACCATTACTACCCTTAGGGCTTAAACTTTCGTTGGTATTGCTTATTCGATCATGGGTTGTTCGATTCTTGGCCCTTGATTGAATTCTCCAACATTTTGCGCCATTGGTTGCGCCTGATTTATTGTTGGGTCCTCTTCGACTACAAACCCTTGTTTTTCCTCATCCAATCTCGAAGGGTTTGTCAAACTAGGACTTGGGGAGCGCCAAAGAAATATGCAATTCGCGCCATCTGCGATGCCAACTTATGATTCGTCTGGGAATTTTGTTGGTCGATTTGAGTAGCAATTTGGATTAATGGGTTAAAGATTGTACCTATTTGTTGGGCTAAAATACCAACTGTTTCATGATTGCTATCATCCATCTATTGTCGAATTGCTGCTGCAGAATTCATTGTGAGGGTAGGTAATTGGGTAGTTAATCCTGAGCGTGGAACATTTCGACCCATGTTATTGTTTCCTGATCCTGATCCTTGTAATGGTGAAAAGGTAGATACTCTTGGATCAGGGAATATTGATGTACTATTGTTTAGGCTAGCCAATATCGTTGTTGGCATGCCATAAATTTATTTGCGGCCAATCATTGGCATTGTGAATCCAGACGCAAAATGCCTGAAATTGTTCGCTCATGGTGGTCTTGGAGTCCCTAGGGGATCCTTTGTATGCACTGGGGATATTACCGAACCGCTAAAAGCATTTGTCGATATTCCCGTTGTATTCGCTTGAATGAGTATCGATTCGATTGCAGATAACGCAACCCTACTTTCCCCTTTCAAAAGGGTGGTTGTTCTCTATTAATATTGGGTGGGTTAACCATCTTCCTAGTGTATTTCCTTTTTGGTATTGGTTCGTTAGTTTTTGGCTAATTTTCCACTCCTTAATATCATACAACAATGTCATACAAATAAACTGAAACAAAAGACAATATAAGACAAAACAAAATTTGTGACACAAACTTAGATATTGGTCCCACTAGGTGTGCCAATTTGTTTACCGTGATATTTAGCAAACAACCGCTAGTCTTTCAAAACAAATATAGTTTGGTTATTTACAGGGTTGACTAGATTGATCCTAGAACATGTGTCTAGTTTAGCAAATTATGGTTTTTGAATGTTCATCTTTTCAGATGTGATGGTTAATTGGTAAGTAACTGTAATACTATGTGAAATAATAATAGGAAAGTAAAAAGACTTCGACTGGAATGTAAAAGGAATTAAAAGAACTTTTGTAAATGTAAATTGACAATTGAATAAAATATGGTGATTCATACGTACATTCTCAGCAACTTGTTTCTCTAAACACTCGGTACTTTGAGTTTATTTGAGTAATTTGTACAAAAGTGAACACCCTAAATCCTAACATACAGGTCCTAATTTATATTAATTCGACCATAACGGTCTTCCTCTAAAAGGATGTCATGTTCGATGTTTGCATGTCCTTCAAAAGTTCAGACTTCCACGCTTCCTTTTGGATAAGATCAACCTATTTGAATTCAAAATCTTCTTCCCTTCGAAGTGCCAAACCAACAATGTGACTCTTTCGAAATATTCAACTTCGAATCTTCAAAATCTTAAGTCCCTTTTACTCACAAAATAGAATTTCGCCAATATTTAACAAGATCAAACTATCCATAGTCCCGTTAGTCAAAATCCTCATAAAATATTCTCATATTTATTTTAGAGCTAATTTTACTTCGTTATTTCTCATTTCTCTTCAATATTTTGGGTATGCGAAATTCTAAGCTAACACAAATTGTCTGGTCTCAAAGGCAGTCACAACTCTAAGTGATGCATATAGGATAGATGTGTGAGTTCTCTCATTTATAAAATGCTCATTCACACTTGTTTCTCAATACTTCCAACTCACATTTGTTTTTCTCAACACTCGCTCTCAAGCGTGAGTTTATCCCCAATACTTCCTCAAGTGGAAGCTCTTTCATCCACATACACTTGTATCGGGACATACCTCTTACCCACCTCCATGTTGGGAGGAGGACTATTGATACAAGTAAGTCGATCCTTCACTTGAACCAACAACTCATGATACCACTTTTAGGTCAGCAATTCAAAGATCAATATGAGGAAACATTTTTACAATGAAGCTTTCCTTTTATAAGTAACACACCTTGTGAGAAACACACCACATAGTCACTCAAAACCTTAAGATAATAGGTGTATGAGTTCTCTCACTTATAAAGTACTCGATCTTCACTTTTCTTACCAATGTGAGATTTTCTTACACTTGTTTCTCCACACTTCTAACTTACACTTATTTTTCTCAACAACTTAATACTCCCTATGTCTTAAATTATATTCCCTCCGTAACGATTGACAATTAATGTATACATATATTAATTGTTAAATGTACCAAAAAAGTCAAATTTACTTATATTCGTTACGGAGGAAGTAAGTCATTTTGCCAAAAATATTTACCTCAAATTATAACTCACTTTACAATCCCAATACAATATTAATTATTTCTTGCCTAATATATCTTTTACTATTTATTTCTCTTTCTTCTTTCAATTTTTTAAATTTCAATTTTCAATATAATTATTGAAAGAAATTTTTATAAAGTTATATATCATTTCACTTTTACATAAAATAATAATTATATTATTTAATTCGTATGAAATAACCAAAATGTTTTATAATTTAAAATAAAGGGTGTGTAGGTGTGGTTCAATTGTGGTCAAAATTAATTCAAAGTGATTTTATTCTGCCTGAATTAATTTAAATTAAAGTGAGTTGAATATAAGTGATTTTATTCTGCCTGAATTAATTTAAATTAAAGTGAGTTGAATATAATTTGATTTATATTTGAATATGTATATGTAAAATTGATTTTACTTAATTTCTGATATTTGGATAGTTTGTGCCAACTAAAAGTTTGTTTTACTATTAAATTAAAGTTATCTTGAACCCATTGGCGAACCTACGTGGGGACAGAGGGTGGCCATGATCACTCCAAACATTTCAATAATTTCCTTTTAGTGGCTAGAATAAATATATTATAATAAACATATTTATATAAACAGTGTTTATTGTCGACAATATTGATTTACTTTAAGTCTACGGCCCAAGAAGGCCAGCCTATATAAATCAAGCATTGAATTCACATCACTAAGCAAATTCTCTACATAAAAAAATGCAATGCAATATTGCAATGGATATTCATAATCTCAAACATTAATTTTCATAGTACCAAAAACCATTTTCATTGGTAGGAAACCGTTTCGACCATGTTGCAAAACAAAGAAGAAAAAAACAAGGAAAATGGGCACTACATATATTACAACTAGAAATTGAAACTTGAAATTTACTATCATTCTATGGAACAGGATAGGACTTGTTATGGCACATGCATTTGTAAGCCATTGGACATGATTCAGCCTCTGCTAGTGATGCACAAACTAAGCTCACCATCACCAATTTGCATGGCGAACACGACCCGCATGCATGCGAACAATCCGGCAACCGTGATCCGGCTACTTCCATCGGCCCCCGCATATTTGCCACTTCATGTTTTGAATGTCCATGTCCTATTAATAACACAAACATGAATATTAACATAAACATTTGACACGTCAAAAAAAACAAAATAAAAAGAATTGGAGACTTACGTGAATTTGAGTGGCTTATGTGCCTTGAAGAGGTAATGATTGGAACGTAAAGTAAAAGAAGAAAAAATGCAGCAGCATAGACCAAACTTCTCCTCATTATGATTAATTTTTCTTGCAATTTCAAAGTGTTGTTTTTATGAAATGTTCTTCTCGGTACATGGTGAATGTTGTGAAGGAACCAAAAATATATATAGGTAGCAAATAATGCATGGAATTGAATCAGTTCACAGGCAAAAGGAGAGTGTGATAAGGGGTTGTCACATGAAAGAGGGTGCGAATGAGGATACCAGACACTTAGATCACAAGATTGTTTAAGCTTTTGTTGTTTGAAGGAAAGAAGCAAAAACAGTAAGAATTTAAAACAAGAGAGTTAAAAGTGTTTCTTTTACGTGATTGCTTGCTTGCTTGGTCAAGCACAAGTATAGGTTAGGTAGCATAAATGCAGCAACAGTTTTGCACTTATGTTTGTGTGTGCTATTACAATTGTTACTATTTAATGTGCTATTAAGTTCACATAATAAATTGTGCAACCGAGAGTTTGAATGTGATTGCCATCAATACTTTCTCCATCGCATATATTTATAGGCCTGGGTAACATTTTTGTACAGTGGCTTTCTATACCTAGATATAATTTTCTAACACAACCCAAAAAAACATTCTTAATATAGCAAATTGTTGGAGAGTTCGTTGAGCAACAATAGGCTAAATGAGCAAACAATCATGACCTAATAAATCTCAAGAGAGTATTTCCATTCAAAGTCTCAAGTCATTAAATATATATCTAATATGAAATTCTGACATTTATAATACATGTTAATATTGATAACCCAACATCATAACACAATGTTAAGACAAATGTTGTGACATTTATTCTTGATACAATAATATCAAATTGTAAAATATGCAGAAATAAATTGCAGAATGATAAATAACACAGTTGATTGTTAATCCAATTTAGTGCAACGTCACCTATTCTGGGGACTACAAAGCCAAAAAGATTCACTATGACAGTATTAGTTCAAAGCCTAAACAATCTTAGTTTACAACTTCTCACATAATCACTATCTTGCGCAACTTCTACCTAAAAATCTTCTAGAGATGAGATTCCCTCTTACTTACAACCAATCACCTCAGTGATAAAATACAATCACAATTCCAATGACTATAATCAAAACTATAAGTTTACACATCCAATAAACAATACCTAGTTTTGCTTAAAAGTTTCAACTAAGAACAATACTCAACTTTATGCTTAAAAGCTTCAAAAGTGAGAACAATAATTTGATAAACAATCAACTAACAATCAATCTACCTCACTATATCAAAAGATACATGGGTGACTTACAAAAACACAAGAGACTATCAAAATCTAAGACTTACCCTAATTTTACAATTGTGAAAAGTTGAATTACATTAGGTTTAGGTTTCTCTTTAAATACACCCCAGTAGTCCATGGGCTTCAAAATCTTCACCCAAATATTTCTTGATCCAAAGGCTGAGGGCTGCGCCAATTATGCTGAAAAATATCCTTAAATTTTAGAACAAAACATCAAGTTTCCTGAATTGTCTTAACATCCAATTTTAGAAACTTATGTACAACTGGAGATTGAATCACCTGTTCCAGATTAAATCTTCTTGACTTGCGCAAACTATTGAGATATACACAAAAGAAATATCACAAAATTAAATCAAATGTGTCAAGATTTAAAACAACTTATACTGATATTCTGGTTCAATATGTCATAATATCTGTCTTCAATGTAAGCTCACACTCTGTTGTATCCGTTTGGTCAAGACGTTATAACATCTTGCTCAACATCTGTCAAGAACTATGTTTTAACAAAGTTACTGCCAATCCAAAAACCATAGATCTAACAATCTTCCCCTTTGATAAATTTTGGCTAAAACAACCTTAACACAATTAAATTGGAGAGAGGAATAATACCACATTGATAAAACACAAGCTACATGCAAACATGTAAAATTTGTACAAATTACAAACATAAAAATATATCAGAGATTACATGCAGTTACAAGTTCAGACATATGTCAAGACATGTGGTCTGACATCACACAGTACAACTCCAACTCCAGACAGGTCCAAAACATCATCTGTCACACATAACCAATTCCCCCCTCAAGGGGAAACCCAAGACACAAGAAAAAAACCATGAACTTCAAGGGAAAAACCCAAAGCACAAGAAAATCAACCTTGAACTCCAACTTGAACTATCAAAGTTCACACATTAGAAGAACATGCAGTAGAAGCAACACACATAACTCAGAGCATTATAGTCCTAGACTACCATAAGGTAACCACGGTTCTCCATACAACACAATAGGCAGGATGTTAGAACATCTAATAGGACATCCTGCACACAGACAACAACCAAAAACAGCAGAAGAAGCACCAAACAATAGCATGAGAGACAATCATGCTCCCTTAAATAGTTGTACGCAGCAAGCAACCATACTCACCATTCTTCCCTTAACAGTAGTACAATTCCATCAACATGTGAATCATGTAAAGACATATGACATAACATCAGGACACACAAACACACACTTTATTCCACCTTTTTAGTCAAAAATTGACAAAAACAAAATGGGAACACACTAGAAAAGGAAACATACGAAATTAAAAAAAATGGAGACACGAGCATGACTTTTCTTGACTGACTTCATCCACTCTTGCCTTCTAGAAAATGAACCTTTTTAACATCAGTAATTTGGAACGATTGGCTCATGTTGAAACACAGCTTGTGAGGAGGGAGATGCAATAACAGAGAACCACCTTGCTTGAAATGACAGATTCTTAAAAGAGAATAATTACCTTATTTGTAACGATAGTCTAGTCAATGAGAGCATTTTTGAAGGAAGTGGATTTATCCTTAACTATCAATGCACCACTCACCACAGGAGAGAGACACTTTTTTATTCTTCTTCTTTTCTTTCCAAGCTTGACTACGGGGATATTCCTTTATCAAGACATAACCACATCATGCACCACTAGGTGGAGGAGAGAGAAACTATTGTTTTCAATCCTCTCAAACTGTACTTGCTATAATTATTTTAGTAGTATAAATCTCCAAACCACCCCTCAAAAATTACTATAATTAATTTAGTAGTATAAATCTCCAAACCACCCCTCAAAAATTAAAAAAAAAACTTGCATCCAAGGACTTACTAGAAATATCTTCTAGTACCTTCTCATAGGTCCCAAGCTTAGGAGAACCATTTTTCATATAACAAGACCACTGACAAAATTGTGACCATTATTAATGAGCTTTGTCCTGCTATGAAGCTTGACATCCTTGAATATATGAACTTAACTAACTTTCCACAAAACAATGTTAGGACATCTTGTTGGACTTTATAATATTTTAGAAATTTTAGAATACCAGCTTCCTTCAGCATCATACTTAGCCTTAAAGAAGGACATAAATTAATTTATTGTTGATCTAAGAGACAAGATTGTTTCCCAAGACGAAACATCCTTATCAATACTATCCACATCCGACTTGATCTTGAAACTCCATTTGAGACACTAGTTTTCCCAAAAAAAAATAACCAAACATAGATATATTATTTCTAACTCAATGGGTGATCATAAACTCCAAAAAAATTTTCCCTTTTATAAACTTAGCATGAGAGTTCTCTTATTCAGTTCATGTTAGCTCTTGAGAGTGTGCCTCATTTCCTGAGTTTAAACTGTTGAGATAATGTTCCAGCAACTGCTTGGATATCAGTTCCCTTCTTAATGCTAGGATCATTGACCTTGGTCCTGCAGATAACATCTCTATATGGCCTGCTCTTGGTAAAGTAACTCAAACATATCCATTCATTACACTTGGAACACAACTTTCCTTGAAGAATCTGCCTCTATCCACCAAGACTCTTTTCTTGCATTGGCCTTACTAGATTCATAAAAGGAAGTTCTAGAATTTTGTTAAGAGTCGGATGCTACTTAGGTTTGTTACTTAGATGTTTTTTTTCTTATTAGAGCCTTGATAACCATACCCTATTCAAGAGATACCTTCATCATATCTGAACTATTGTTCAACACCCTCACAGACTTGATCATGCTATCAATTTGTAGGTCAACAAGAATACCTTATTCTGCAGGTTAAGATAGAAGACAAACATTCTTCCTTATTAGCCAGTAGTTAAGAAATAATTACCTTATGTTTTTCTCCTTGTTAATAAAATTCTTCACTTATGATCCATAATTTTTGAAGAAAACATCCAGTTCATCACAATATATTCTTTTAACTGGAATCTACATCAAAAACTCACCTTCCAGATAAAGCAGTAACATACTTGGCAGATATATCAACAGGATCCTCACCAGACTAGTAAATAGAAAACCCATTAAAATGTTTCTTGATATAGGTAGGGCATTCTGCTCTAAGAATTCCAAAACCTTCACATCCATTTTACTAAATGCTTGACCTTGATTGGCCTTTATTTATGTTCTAGCTTATATTTGACCATATAGATCTAGTTGAAATTAAGACTAATGTTCTTGACATTTGGCCTTGACGTTCTATCCACTCTCCTCATGACCTGGTTAAATTGCCTTACAATAACACAACAACATTAGATAACCCTTCGTCAGATTCTAGGGAACATAGCTCCTTTTTATCAACATAGTTAGAAACAAAAGCCATGTTGTTGTTCTTCTACCATGTCAAATCTCTTGGGTAGAGACCTGGGTATCTTCTTTTTGATTAACCTTTCTTATGAACTTTTTCTCCTAAATATAGATGTGCCTTTATGAGTGGACTTGAGAATTTCCCAAGTATCTTTGGCCACAATACATGTGATAATTAGTCTGAACAAAAGGCTTATCAACTCTATTGATTATGGCAATAACAACTTCAGAGGTACATTAAGCCAACTCAAACTCTTCCATTCTATGTCCTTAGTACCAGGATTCTTTCAACATGATAAATTTCCAAAATCTGCTTTCCATTGAATTTCAAGAATGCTAAAATTTTATCCTTCTAAAACACAAATAGTACCAGAAAATTATCTTTGAAGCTCACCCAATAAACAGACCAGGGTGCATGCTCTGACGCCAATTGAAATTCTAGCACTTGCAACACATGTTAATACTGATGACCCAACATCAGAGCACAATGTCAAGACAGATGTTGTGGCATCTGTTCCTGATACAATAATATCAAACTATAAAATATGCATAAATAAATTGCAGAATGATAAATAACTCAACTGATTAATCTTGTGGAGTAAATTTCTTCAAATAAAGAGGAAGTATTCAGACGTGAAAAATAAATGCACTCTCAATCCAGGATTCAATTAGCTGTAAAGATCCATTCAAAACTTATTTGTAAAAGACAAGGTTA
Organism: Vicia faba; assembly: GCA_948472305.1. Taxonomy (NCBI): domain Eukaryota; kingdom Viridiplantae; phylum Streptophyta; class Magnoliopsida; order Fabales; family Fabaceae; genus Vicia; species Vicia faba. The sequence continues at coordinate 322,292,995 of OX451735.1, read as the reverse complement.
AATCTAGGGATAAACTGGAGAGAGACAATCAAACTAGACTCTTCTCAAGGAGGAATAAACTCAATCAGGGATTTATCATATCCGGAGATGGACGGGGAAACTAAAGCAAAACCTTCCCATGAGGAATGAACTCAATGGAGGAATCAAGAGAGGATACACACCTTTCTACCTATGGTTGACATTCTATTTGAGAAGAGTGAATACATAAATGGGGAGATAAATGTACTACTTGGAGATATAACCAAAGTAAGTAGATTCTGGAATATTGACAAAATATGAATGTGCATAAATGATGTAAGTATGAATGAATGAATGTCATGCATATGCTGACGAAAATGGACCAAAAGTTTACAGATGATATCGCCGAGGATGACAAAACAACACTAGGGTACAACCAAGCACTCGACCAATCTCAATAAGATAGAATCATCACCAGAGATAATACTAAAAGCTACTTTATGGAGAAAAGTTCTACTACAAGGATTAAATATCTCTTGGGAGAGGAGAATACTTCTTGGGAAGAAAACCCAAAATACAACCTTCTAATATCAATAATCAATTGAAAGGAAAACAACACAAACTCCACTTCAAGGAAAACAAATATCCAATGGTGAGAAGAATCACACTCGATTGGAGATACCTGAATCAAGGCTTAGCTGGGATCACTGGTGAACACCGTCATCTGATAATGTTTGCAAGGCATATCATATATCTTGGCGAATCCGGATTGTCCTTGGAACTAATTCTGGGTGCCCTAAGTATACTGTTGATAAACTGCATGATGCACGTCATAAATGGACAGCAACTCTCGCGAATAAACTTCAATTATTAAATGCCTCAAGTTACATGGTTTATGAGAAGAAATCTTCTTAAAAGGATTTTGTAGAAAACCTGGCATCCAAAATGCTCCAGTGTCTTCAAACTCTTGGAGAGATTCATCGAATCTTGACGTGACTGCCCCGAATTGACTGTATTTGGCACAATAGAGTCTTCAAACCTTTCCCATAGATTACATGGCCAATGAAAGAATTTAAAAAGTAGACTTGACACCATAAGGACTTGAAATAATATTCCCTAGGATCTTCAAACTCTTGGAGATATTTTCCGAATCTCGATGTAAATGCCATAAATTGACTGTATGGAGTCCTCAAACTTTCCCCAAAAGGGTAAACAAACTGTGAGACCATCAACTGGAAAAACAACTTGCCCATGCTTAAATTCTCAAGGTAACATGCTCCTAGATATGATAATTCTTTAAAATAATTCTCCAATTACCCAACAAAGTTTTAGGTCTCAAAATGACTATGCTCATCATTCATGCTCATATGCAAGGCTCCTTAAGCCCAAGCAAATGTTCACAAGCAGAAGAAGTTTATCCTGAGAATGAAAATTCTAATGGAACAGTTATGTAAGTCTTGAATATTTTATTAAAAATATGTCGTAAAACCTTGTGAATGAATCACTAGTTTGGATATAACAGTTTTTGAATAAAAGATAACAAAAATAATATGATACCAACCCAAATATTTATCAAAAATTATGGGAGTCAGAAAATGCTATTTCATTGAAGTATGCTTTTGAAACAAACCCTACTTCAATTAGGACTTTTAAGGTTTATAACATTACATGGTTCACGGTTTTCAGAAAAATGATTTTAAGGCTCAAAGTTTATTGGTGCTCACCCACTCTTCATAATGTTCTGCAGTCCTATGTTCAGTTAATTTAACATTAGTATTAATATCTTATAAATATTTTATGATGGTTAAGGAACCAATAAGGTTCTCAGAGTATCAGTCACCCTTTTGGTCTTTGTGTTTGTAGTCACAAAAAGTTTTTATTTGATGAAGGATTTTCTTTGTAGTCTTTTCTTTGTAATCTATTTGCTTTTTCTTTTCATTTTATTTTCCCTAACTTTTACCCGAATAAATTATTTTGAATTGATAGTCCAGCAGGATGCCCTAATTTTTTCCTAAGTCACATGTCTTCAAGTTGTTGACTTAGTGAGCTTTTTCTTTTGCTTTCTTTTTCTTGATTTGAACAAATTGTGTGACATTGACTTATCTTGAACTGTTGCGAGAGTGATGACTTCCTTGTTCCTTGATGGATGAGGGACAACCATTATGGTTTCACGTATCTTTACCTCTTAATTCATGAAGGATAGCCATTGTGGTCTCTTGATATGTATTCCTTTTGAAATCTGAACACCCAGTTAAATTAAATGAAAACTACCTTGCCCCAGGTTAAATATGAGAGTTTTTGTTTAGAAAAGAAACTCCTACTTCAAGGCTCAAAATGGGTTAACAAGGGATTATTTTCCTTATATCTCAGGTGTTTAGGGATTTGAAACAATGCATGTACATCATCAACAAGGTTTTATTCAAAAGCATACTGTGATACGGTGGGAGAACTGACTAGTGTTTGCGTTTGTATTCGCAAATGTTGCGGTTAGCAAGAGTCGCCACCGACTTTTTATTTTATCCTAAGGAAAGGTTAAAAAGCACAGCAAAAACCTTTTGAGATGTTTTCTTGGGTTTGGGGTGTAGATTATAGAAAGGGAAGGTATTAGCACCCTTTCTATCCATGGTTATCCATGGGCTCTTAGTTACTTGCTTAGATCACTTGCCTTTTGTTTTCAATTGTTTTAAATGGTGCTTGAGTGTGTGGGTTTTGAAAATGCTTTGAAAAGATGCCAATGTGGTGGCAACCTTTGTAATGATCCATGTGGGGATGTATACAAAGATGTATGTCTTTTGAAAAGGGTTTCATTTGTTTTTGAAAGTAGTTTTGAAAGTGTAGTGAGATGTGGTTTTGAAATTAGGCAAGTGTTTTGTTTTGCAAGTTGATTCAAGTAACTAAGAGGTTATCTACTCCTAAATTTCTCAAAAGATCATTGCTATACTTTAACCCTTTTAACAAGTTTACTCCATCATTGTATTTGGTGGGCAACCTTGTGTTAGGATGTGAAAGGGACAGGCGCGGGTCATCGTTTAGACCATAATTGCAACGGCGTTAAATGTCTTTGGGCAATTTTCTTTAAGGGACTTGACCATTTGTTTTTGTTTGTTTTTGAAAAGTTTTATCGAGGGACTATGATCATTCAAATTGTTTGCTTTGCCCAAAGAAGTTCAACATGCAATATGGCCCATTTATTCGAAAGGCAACAAGTGGAATACCCTAGGGGGTGCAAGTGTGATTTGTGTCCATTTTCATGCTTGTTTATCTTGTATTAGGTCAAACTATTTTTTATCGTTTTTCGCATACAAACCCTAATTCTAACATGTTATCATTAGAAAGCAATAAAGTGCGAAATTAAAATTACTAAGCTATTACAAAACCAAATATGGGAAGGGGGGTACAAATGTTCAAATGGGGATATTGACAAGAATTTAAATCTAAATTATTACATCATTTGAATATTTGCAATTTAAATAATGTACAAAAATTAAATAAGAATGCAAGATGCACAAAAATGTTTTGTATATGTATGAAAAATATTATTTATGTAAAATAAAAATAAGAAAATAAAAAAAGGTATTATTTTGAGTATTTTAACTTTTAGGGAAAAAACCCTAATTTTAATGAAAATGGATATTAATTGACTTAATATAACTATTTATTCATTATTTATAAAAAATAAAAATAAAATGAAGTATACTATGAAAAAAAGTATTTTTGTATCAAATATTAAAAATAATAAAATATATACATTTTGGTATTTTTACTCTAAGTATACTAATATATATATATATGTATATTTATATTATCTTAAATATACATTATATACAAATAATAATAATAATAATTAATTTTTTTTTTGAAAATAGTATTTTTTATGTAAAATATTTTCAGAGGATAATATAAAATAAAAAATAAAAATAGAAGTGCTTTTACATATTTTTTCTATTTTTTCTAGATAATAATATATATGTGTATTTATGTATAAATAAGGGTAATAAACAAATAAATATGCAATAAATACAAAAAATGATGAAAAAAATATTTTTAATTTTTTAATGTCATGAGAAAAAATAAATAAAGTCAACCAAAAAAGTAAAAGTCAAAAAAAGTCAAAAATGAAGCAAATGGGCTCAGGGGGTGTAAACATGGAAATAGGGTGTGAAAAGAAAAGCACAAGACAAGCCCAGCCCAATGATCATTGTCTTCAACCTCCAGCACAAACATTTGAAAAACGCGCGCCCCTGTTCTTCAATGTCTAACTCCTGATTCTTGGCTTTTCAGCAAAAACTCATAACACAACAAATGTTCAGCATGATGAGACGGTTCTAACCATATAAAGAACTTGACCTATCTCTCTAAGATGAGGGAGAATTTCTCCTCCCCCAAATCCTAACCTAATTTTTCTACCATTTTCAAACTCCAAATTCTCTCTACTCAGGCAAAAGAAATGAAATGTAAAGATATGTACATGTTCAGGGCTATGAGTAGGACCTTGTTTCTTCACAAACTTAAGACTAAAGATGCATGATAAGAGAGATACGAGTTCAAAGTTTTACCTGTGCAGTTGAACTTCTATGTGGAGAATGAGGGACTTTCAGTGCAATGTAATGATTGGAAAAGCTTCCTTGAGGTCCAGGGATGCTTTTTCAATGCTTACTTTGTCTTGAACCTTCTTGTATCAAGCTGTAGAACTTCAACTGCAAAAGGAGAAATTAAAAATGGTGGAAACTGTTAGAGTGATTACAGGTCAGGTTTTAGGCCATGGTTAGCTTGCATATGTTGTAAGGAAGGTGTATGAATTATTTTTGGTGAGAATGCTCGAGGGAAGTGGGAGTTTGCACTCAATCTGCAGGGGTTCCCCTGTTTGTGCAGTTTCAAGGTGATTTTGAGATGGAGGGTGCTTGAGAGGTTCAGGACTCGTGCCAAAGCTTAGATATGTTCTATGGAAGATGTTTGATAACTTTGTTCTTGTGTCTTTTTGCTGAAGAGAGAGTTGGCATGAGTTATGGACCTTTCTTCACACTTAAGCTACAAAATGCAACTTGGCTCTCTAGGTCAGTACAGGCCCTCCCACTATGCTGCTATCCCTTTCCTTGATCAGTGCAATTTGCTCACAAACTTGTGCCAAGAAGATCTTGATTGTACCACTTGGATTGCAAACTTGACATAAAGTTCTTCTTTTCAAGAATGGAAATAGTGCTTTTTCTAGTTTAGGCTTAATTCTTTGTGTAATGACCAAAGGCTTAGAATAACAACTTGGTTCAATGGTTTTGCATTAAATTAAGGAGTGTAATTTGGTTTAAAGACCTGTAAAGTAGCACAAACTATGCTGAGTTCAAATTTGCAAAGTTTATGAACATGTTTTGATGAAGAACAAAAGTGAATTTTTGCCAACTTGTGAAATTCGAATCTCTCAAGTTATGAGGTTGTTTGATGAGTTCTTGGACATTTTGGAAAGCTTGGAATGTGTACTACAATCCATCTTTGAAATGAAAATCAAAATTCCAAGTGGAAGGGTATGAAAAGTGGCCTTGAAGTGGGGTAGAAAACCTTGTCAAAATAGGTTAAAATTTCACTAAGTTAAAAATGGTTTGGTGCCCTTATTCAAAAAATTATAACTTGAGATACAAGCTTCAAATGAGAAAACTTTGTGAATCAAAGTTGTAGATTATGAAACAAGCTACAACTTTCATGTTTTGAATTTTGTTTGAATCCAAATGGATCATGGTGAAAAGATGGGGTAAAGTTGGGAAAAAATTAGGGTTTTTCATAACTTAGAAAAATTCTAAGTTATGAAAATTTCCATTTTCAAACCCTAATTTGCATTTTGAGATTTCTTGGTGAACAAGTTTCATGATTTGGCATGTTTTGATGAAAAATGAATCTTGACTCTTGATTTTGACCAAAAAGTCAAAGTTTGACTTTTCAGTATACAGTCAAAATTGATCAATTGACTGGGAAATTCAACTGTCAATCTTGTGTACTTGGGATCTTTTGAGCTTGATGAACATGTCAAGATAATTCCATGGGGTCCTTGAGTCCATATGTGAGCTTGTTTTGCCATTGGCTAGGTCAAACAGTCAAAAATTGCCTTTGTGCAGTCAAAACCCTAAAAATGACCATTTTGCCCTTTTGGTGATCTGATCAAATTTCTTGTGGAATTGTGATCCAAACTTGATCAAATGGTCCATATGAATTCAATATGTTGATGTGGGTCAATTTTCATGAGGTTTGACTGTCAATTGGCCACAGTTGACTTTTTCCCCAATACAGCTGATTTCTAGGTCAACTGTCCAATTGACTGGGCAAAACTTGGAATCAAGACTTGAAACTTGGTATAGGTAAACTTGGGAGTCCAATATGAAGCATGAAAGTCATCTTAGGCATTCTAGGTCAAAACATCTTTGGGCAAACACAAACCCTAATTTGAGTCCACAGTGCAAGGAGAAGTCTTGAGCAGAGGAAACCCTAACTGGATCTTGATCTTCAAAGGTCTTGTGATGAGAAAATGTTGAGGAAATGGGAGGGCAAATTTTGGGGTACAACAGTTGCCCCTGTTCAATCTTCTTGAACCTGAAGAGTTAGATTGGCAAGTTTGCCTCTCGTGACTCAAAGGTAAAAGGAGATTGGACACTAGAGTGCCCGGAAATTTGCACTCGCATGCTGGAATCTCAACAGTGTGATGTCGGGAATGGGCTTATAGATGCCATTTGGAAAGATGGTGGATAGGGAGATGGGCTTATAGATGCCATCTGGAGATGTGACAGAACCTTGTCGGGAATGGGCTTATAGATGCCATTTGGAAGTGTCGACCGCATAAGAGATTCCTTAGCGAGAACTTGTGTATTTGAGAAAGACAGATGTTTTCCTGGCTTGTTACAGGTGTTTGATCTTCAATCTCCTCATGCAGATATGCCCTGGCTAGATACAGGTGTCGAATCTATAATCGGTTGCTCACAGATGTGCCCTGGCTGGATACAGGAGTCGAATCCGGAAATAGTTGTCAATAGATGTGTCCTGGCTGGATACAGGAATCGAATCTTCGAACTCCTCAGATGTGCCCTGGCTGGATACAGGAATCGAGTCTGGAAACGTGGTCCACAGATATGCCCTGGCTAGATACAGGAATCGAATCTGGAGATAGTAGTTGATAGATGTGCCCTGGCTGGATACAGGAATCGAATCTTTGAACTCTTCAGACGTGCCCTGGCTGGATACAGGAATCGAGTCTGGAAACTGATCACTCTCAGATGTGCCCTGGCTAGATACAGGTATCGAATCTGGAATTGTGACAGTTGAAGGTAGTTGTTTTTGAGGTTGTCTTTATCCTGAAAAGGCAAAAAACGTAAGTTGTATGCAATGTCATGATGTATGATATGCATGATGTCATGATATTCAACATGAGATGTTGTTGTGTGCGCTTTATAATATATGTAAGCAAGATGTATGAAAATGTGAAATGTTTATGGATGTAATTTCGCCTTAGGAAAATAAATCCTTGGCGAACGGCCAGGGAGTTGCTCTGTGGAAGAGATACTTGACCGAAGTTTGGATAAGAGGCCTGTTGAGGACTTCAATGATGGATTCCACTGGGGATAATGATGATAAACTCCGCTGGGGATACCAAAGATAAACTCCGCCGGGGATTTGAAGGAACTTTGCCGAGGGCGGTCTTCCGTGGTTTTTAGCTGAGGATAACCCAGTTATAAGTCCTTGTGGGGAAATAACTCTACATAAAAACTCAGGAGAGACGTCCGTACTCTGCAGGGGATAAGCTTCCAGAATCTACTGGGGATGAGCTTTAAGACCTGCCGGGGAATGTTGTGTCCTTTCAGGATCAACGGGGAACCAACTCTGCTTGGGGAAAGTATTGCTGAACCTGATTTACTCTGTGGGGAATTTGAGATGATCTGGCTATATTCTTCAGTTGAACCTACCTTGGTGCCTTGGCGGACAAAACAACCAGACTGCATTAGACAACTTCAATTGCCCCTGTCTCTGATGTCACCTGTAATAAATCTCTTGTTTCATATGCAAATATTTATGAATCAGCAATTTAATGTCAAATGCATATATCAAAAATGAACATTGGACGTTCTTCGCAAGACAAAACAGAAAAAGGAAAACAATGGTAATTTGTATGGACAAGTGAATTTGTATTGATTTAAACTTTGCCTGTGAATAGGCGTTTTTGTACAAGAGGCTGACATCCTAGTAAGAGGACGCCGCCAAATAATATAGAGTTTACAATTTGAAAAAGGAAACAAAACAGCTATGTGAACAATCCCACTGGGTTCCAACTCTGCTATCGCCTTTATATCTCCGAACGTCTCATTGCTTTGTTGCCTAATTTGAAGATGAAGCTGATTGGTCAATGCCGAAATTTGGAGCCAGATAGTTGATGCCGAATTTCGGATGCGAAGTGATCCAATGAGACATAGTGTTACGCTTTTATCCCTAACTTTTGCCTGGACCGCCCTTTCGGGTTTTCAGTCCACCGGGATACCCATTTTTGCCCAAGCCGCCCTTTCAGGTTTTCGACTTGCCGGGTGTACAGATTTTTATTCATTTCATCCCTTATTTTTGCCCGAACCCTTTTGGTTCGCCGGGAAGCCCTTATTTTTGCCTAGGTATGTCAACCTAGCGGGTCTTTTATTTATGCGTAGTATTTTTTTACTATGTCTGCATTGGCGGGGTGAGGAAGGTCGTCACCATCCATGGTGGTTAGGATCATGGCTCCTCCTGAGAACACACGTTTAACCACAAATGGCCCTTCGTAAGTAGGGGTCCATTTGCCCCGGGGATCACTTTGAGGAAGGATGATGCGTTTGATTACCAGGTCCCCAACTTGATACTCTTGCGGTCTGACTTTCTTGTTAAATGCCCTGATCATCCGTTTCTGATACGTTTGACCATGACAGATAGCAGTGAGCCTCTTTTCGTCAATCAGATTTAATTGATCAAGTCGAGTCTGGATCCAATCATCTTCATTCAAGTCTGCATCCTTCATTATCCGGAGAGAGGGTATCTGGACTTCAATTGGCAAGACTGCCTCCATGCCATAGACCAAGGAGAAGGAAGTTGCCCCGGTTGACGTCCTTGCGGAGGTGCGGTACCCATGAAGAGCGAACGGTAACATCTCGTGCCAATCTTTATAGGTCACTGTCATCTTCTGCACAATTCTCTTGATATTTTTATTGGCTGCCTCTACAGCCCCATTCATCTTCGGCCGGTAGGGAGAAGAATTATGGTGCTGTATCTTGAATTGTTCACAGAGTTCAGTGATCATTTTGTTATTGAGATTGGTACCATTGTCCGTAATGATTCTTTCTGGGACGCCGTACCAACAGATCAGATTATGCCGGATGAAACGTGCCACGACGCTCTTGGTTACTGTGGCATAGGAAGCTGTCTCAACCCACTTCGTGAAGTAATCGATCGCCACCAAGATGAAGCGATGCCAATTGGATGCCGTCGGTCGTATCTCACCGATCATATCGATGCCCCACATTGCAAAAGGCTAAGGTGATGTCAAGACGTTCAAAGGAACCGGAGGGATATGCACCCTGTCAGCATAGATCTGGCATTTATGACAAGTTCGGGAATGTTGGTAACAATCGGCTTCCATTGTGGACCAGAAATACCCTGCCCGAAGGATTTTCTTAGCCATGGTGTGCCCACTTGAATGGGTTCCAAATGTACCTTCATGCAGCTCCAACATAATTTTCTCTGCTTCAGCCTTATCCACACAACGTAGCAGAGTTGAATCATGATTCCGTTTGTAGAGAATGCCGTTGCTGAGGAAAATTTTTGCAGCAAATCTCCTCATGAACTTCTTATCATTGACAGATGCACCTTCAGGGTATTCCTGAGCTTCCAAGTACCTCTTCACCTCGTGATACCAGGGTTTTTCAGTCACCTCCTCAGCCTCGAGTTCGCAGCAGTATGCCGGCTCATCCAACTTCCAGATAATGATTCGGGGAGCCTCATTGTCCCATTTAACTTTGAACATTGAAGACATCGTAGCTAGGGCGTCTGCTAGCTGATTCTCCTCTCTAGGGAAGTGTTCGAAAGTTATCTCTTCAAAGTGAGGGAGCAAGGTCGACACATACTCCTTGTAAGGAATAAGATTCGGGTGTTTCGTATCCCACTCGCCCTTGATCTGATTGATCACGAGAGCGGAATCTCCGAAGATACTTAGGAATTTTATCCTTAAGTCGATTGCAGCTTGTAAACCCATGATACATGCCTCATATTCTGCCATATTGTTGGTGCAGCTGAAACATAATCGGGCGGTGAGGGGAGTATGAGTTCCTTTGGGAGATATGATTACAGCGCCGACGCTGTTACCCAAAGCATTGGAGGCTCCATCAAAATGCATAGACCATCGGGATCCTTCCTCAGGTCCTTCATCCGGTCCAGGTACTTCACAGTCAGTTACCACCATGATGTCTTTGTATGGAAAATCAAAGTTCAATGATTGGTAGTCGTCCACAGGTTGGTGTGCCAAATGATCGGCTAATACACTTCCTTTAATTGCTTTCTGAGTTGTATACTGGATATCATATTCTGTTACGATCATTTGCCATCTCGCTATTCTTCCGGACAGAGCGGGCTTTTCAAATATATACTTGATGGGATCCATCTTTGAAATCAATAAAGTAGTGTGAGTCAGCATATACTGTCTCAGCCGACGAGCAGCCCATACAAGAGCGCATCAAGTTTTCTCAAGCAGTGAGTAACGAGACTCACAATCGGTAAACTTTTTGCTCAAGTAATAAATAGCGTGCTCTTTTCGGCCAGACTCGTCATGCTGCCCCAGCACACACCCCATTGAATTATCAAGCACTGTCAAGTATAGTATCAGAGGTCTTCCTTCCACTGGTGGCATAAGAATGGGTGGCTCTTGGAGGTATTCCTTTATCCTTTCAAAGGCAGCCTGACATTCATCATTCCAGCGTACTACTTGATCTTTCTTCAGTAATTTGAAGATTGGCTCACAAGTAGCGGTCAGATGTGAGATGAATCGGGCAATGTAATTCAGTCGTCCTAGGAAACCTCTGACTTCTTTCTCTGTTTTTGGAGTCGGCATCTCTTGTATGGCTTTTACCTTGGCAGGGTCCACCTGAATACCTTTATCACTCACAATGAAACCTAACAATTTTCCGGACCTTACCCCAAAGGTGCATTTGTTGGGATTCAATCTCAGCTTGTACAACTTGAGTCGGTCAAACAACTTCCTCAGATGGTCAAGATGCTCCTCCTCAGTTTGAGACCTTGCAATCATGTCATCAACGTATACCTCAATCTCATGATGGATCATATCATGAAATAAAGCAACCATGGCACGTTGATAGGTTGCCCCAGCATTTTTCAATCCGAATGGCATGACCTTATAACAGAAGGTGCCCCACTGAGTTACAAAGGTAGTCTTCTCCATATCCTCTGGAGCCATCTTGATCTGATTATACCCTGAAAAACCATCCATGAAGGAGAACACCTTGTGTTGAGCTGTATTGTCAACAAGGACATCAATATGAGGTAGGGGGAAGTCATCCTTGGGGCTGGCCCTGTTCAGATCCCTGTAGTCAACACACATTCTGACTTTACCGTCCTTCTTCGGTACTGGCACCACGTTGGCAACCCACTGAGGATAAGAAGTCACTGCAAGGAATCCGACATCAAACTGCTTCATAACCTCGGCCTTGATCTTTTCAGACATCTCCGGACGCATCCGTCGGACCTTTTGCTTTACTGGAGGACAATCTTCCTTGGTTGGCAGGTGGTGAACTACAATGTCGGCATCCAAACCAGGCATATCTTCATAGGACCAAGCAAAAATCTCCATGTAGTCTTGTAGCATCTGGATCAATCGTTGCTTCACACTGAGCTCTAGATTGGCACCAATCTTGACCTCTTTCCTATCCGTCTCAGTACCCAGGTTAACTGTTTCCACAGGCTCTTCATGTGGCTGAATAGCTCTCTCTTCCTGGAGTAGCAATCTTGCGAGTTCACCGGGCACTTCGCAATCATCTTCACCTTCGCCCTCGGCCAAGTTGATCGGATTTTCGAAGTCATAACTGGCGGTAGCAGAGCTGTTACCAGTAAGATCCAGAGTGGACTGAAACCTGTATAAGTGAGTGTGTGTAAATATAGCTGTTTTGCAATATATATAACACAGAAAGGAAAAGAGCGCAAGATTTGAAATGCAACAAACGTCCAATGTTTTGATTGATGATATATGAAAATGTCATACAAAAAGCCCTCACAAATGGAGCTACGATGCCCCGGGTAGGACACCGAGCCAACAAAGTTTTAACATATTGTTTGTTACAAATTGGAAATCAAAAGAAATTAATTACTGCGTGACAAATGTGATAGGTGTAAAATCCTTTGCCGTCCAGTTGCTTGGTCCGTTGCTGGTAGTTGGGTAGATCCAACTGTCAAATTCTGCTTCCTCCACATCTTCCTCGATAGCATTCACCCTTGAGCTGGAAATAAACACCGGAGCCTTTCCGATCTTCTCTTTGCGCACCGCCTTCTGAGCCTCTGCAGTAAAGCCTAGCCCAAACTTGTCATTCTTCTGAGTGAAGTCAGGAAGCTGACCCCAGTGTGCACAATTGCCTTTCTGAACCACAGCCCGGGCATCCCTTAGGGAAGCCATCTTCAAGGAATCATTCTCTTCGGCCATTGTCTCTGCAGCTGCTGAAATGGGATGCACCTCCTCGAAATGCTGGAAGGGGGTTTCAATAAACTCCCCGTCCATCTCAATGTACATGAAGGAATTCAAATGGCTCACCATATACTCCTCTTCTCCTTGCACAGTGACGATCTTCCCCCTGACGGGATATTTCAGCTTCTGGTGCAAGGTGGAGGTCACTGCCCCAGCTTTATGGATCCAAGGTCGACCCAGTAGACAAGAGTATGATGGACGTATATCCATTACATAAAAAGTAGAGTCAAACACTTGAGAGCCCACACGAATAGGGATATTAACCTCTCCATGAACCATCCTTTTTGAACCGTCAAAGGCCCTGACGATGATATTGCTGGGCTTCAATTCTAGGCCTTCATAATCCAGACGATCTAAAGCCTTTTTCGGTAGGACATTCAAGGAAGAACCAGTATCCACCAATACATGCGCCAGAGTAGTGCCCCTGCATTCGATAGAGACATGCAGGGCATCATTGTGGTCTCTTCCTTTCGCGGTCAGGTCAGCATCTGAAAAACCCAAGCCATTGTCTGCTGTCAGATTCGCTATGCAATCAGTGAACTGGACTGCAGACGTTTCCTGCGGCACATGGGCCGTCTTGAGAAATGAGATCAAGGCCTTAGCATGGGCCTCGGAGCATAGCAATAAGGAGAGCAAGGAGATCTTGGAGGGCGTATGCCCCAGCTGCTCGACAACATTGAAATCACTTTTCTTTATTATTTTCAGAATCTCCTCCATTTCTTGTCGGGAGGCTTCAGCATTTACGGGTATTGGTGCCTCCATCCGGGCAGGCTCTTCTTCAATCCCTTTGCCCCGAGCATTTGATGACTCGGCAGCAGGGGAAACAACTTGATCAGCAACAGGGACAGGTAAACTTGCAGGTTTTATAAGGAGGGGTTTTCGAATAGCGGGCAGTGCAATGTCAGGCGAGAAGAGCCTGCCACTGCGGGTGACCTTGGCTGGACCAGTGATATCGCAGATACTGGCGCCAGTGTCGAATTCTTGTTTGATTCCATTTACATACACGTCTGCCCCATAATGCCAGGGGACAGCTTTATCAGATACGTAGGGGAGAGGCCCCGAAACAGTAATAATCACAGGTGCAACAGTCATGATTTGAACAGGCTTCTTCGGGAGAGCCTTGATTGGATTTTTGAAGATGGTAATCACAGAAACTTCTTTCATCGGAACCAATTGAACAGCAGTCTTTTTGAATAGAATTTCCTTGCTATCCATTAGGCCTTGGATGCCTAACCTCAGCAAGGGACAATCAGATAGGGAAATAGCACAGAACAGGCAACCTTCACCGCAACCCGGAAATAAACCGGCCCGCAGTAGGTTCTTCTTAACAGTCTTCAGAGGGGTGACAACTTCATTTACCGAAACAACGTACATTTCTTCTTCGATGGCATTTACTCTATGCTGGGGCATAGGAGCAGTTACAACATTTGGTCTTTCCGGTGCTTCAAACTGAATTTCCTTTGCGTCGATCAGATCTTGCACTTTGTTTCTCAAGGCCCAGCAATCATCAGTAGTGTGCCCGGGACTATCAGAATGATAAGCACACCGGGCATTTGGGTTATACTTAGGAGACGCAGTGTTGACGACCTTAGGAGCTTCTTTGAGGGTCACCAGGTTGGTGGATAACAGTTGGGGTAAAATTTGAGATAAGGTCATACTCAGCCGAGTATACTGCCTCTTGGGCCTTTCGCTTCTTTGTTGATTGTACTGCTGAGGAGCAGCAACAGGTTTTGAGATGACCAAAGCATTGACGGCTTGGCGATTTTCGGGCTTGACTTGTCTTCTAGGACCATAGACGACACTTGCTTCTTTCTTAAACGGCCTCTTCTCAGCACTTGTAGAGGCATCCTTCTGTATCTTGCCTGACCTGATGCCAACTTCAATTCTTTCTCCCGTCAATATCAAATCTGTAAACCCAGCGGAGGAGTTACCAACCAAATGATTAAAAAACGGACCAGACAAAGTCCCAAGGAACATATCAACCAGCTCTCGATCAGTTAACGGAGGCTGCACCCTGCCAGCCAAATCTCTCCATTTTTGAGCGTACTCTTTGAACCCTTCACCCGTTCCTAGAGACATACCCTGAAGTTGGGTACGCGTGGGAGCGAGATCAGAATTGTATTGGTATTGTCTGTAGAATGCGGTTGCCAAATCTTCCCAGTGTCGGATGCTAGCTCCATCCAATTGGTAGAACCATTCAAGCTGTGACCCCGAGAGGCTATCTTGGAAGAAGTGAATCCAGAGGTTCTTATCTGCCGTGTAAGGTTGGATTTTCCTTACGTACGACCTTAGATGTAGCTTTGGACAGGAGACCCCATCATACTTGGCGAAGGCAGGCGCCTTAAACTTGTGTGGAATTACTACCCCAGAAGATAACCCCAAATCTCCGAAATCCAGTCCCGGCACATTCTGAATTTCCATGGCGCTCAAGCGGTCCTCCAATTGCTTGTATCTGTCAGCAGCAGGTGGGTATTGTTCATCGTTATAGTCCGTCTCGTTGTCGGAGACTGCGGGACTAGGAGCTCCTCCCCCTTGGGGACTGTTCTTCTCAGCAGAAGAAGTGGTTGGATCAGCTTCATTATGGAGTGTGTTCCCAAATCTGCGTCCGGTGTTGAACAATGCAGTCCTCTTTTTCTTCTTCTTCTTCATGAGTAGAGTCTTCAACTCTTGCTGACCTTGGGCTAGGCTTAGGACCATCTCTTGAAACTGTGCACTTTGGGCCTGGAGGGCCTTGATTGCTTGCTCACTGGATGAGTCTGGATTCATGATGACTGTGCACACAAACAGCGAAGAAAATTAAGCAACCTGTGAAATAGGGTACCTGCTATGCATATGGTGCAATGGAATGTGTATGCTTTATGTTTTCAAAGACAAACAAGATTCAACTTTGTAGACAAAAAAAGGGAAACACATTTCATTAGATTAAAATTTCCAATTGTTCAACAATTTGCCCTTAGGCATTACAGGAATGAAAAATACTGGAAAGGAAATAAACTACAAAAGGAAACAATCAAAGCTCATCAATGCTCCCATGGCCTCCTCTTTTCAGTGCTGATGTAGTTGTTCAGGACCCGTTCTTCTTCCAATTGCTTAGTCAGCCTCTGAATCTTCCGTTCCTGCTCATTGAACTTCTCTCGATAGAAATCCCGTTCTTCCTTTAGCTGCGCCCAAGATCTCTTCATGGTGTCAAAATCAGTAGGTATCTGAGGAGGGAGGACAGTTGGAGGAACCCCATCCTCATCAGGAGATTCAAGAGTGAGAGGCCTAACAGCTTCGTAGGGCATGCCTAACTTCTGAGCACGGATGCGGACCCATTTGCAATAGGGCTTCAAAGGCAGGGAAGTCTTTGGTCCCAATTCGTGTGGGTCAGCTTTGTGAATTCTGTCCCAAGCTTTAATGAATCCCTGGCGTAGTTTGTCACTGTCTGCCTGAAACTCAAAATGGAAGTGGGGAACCAGCATTTCATGAGGCCCATCTCCTCTGGCTCTTCCAAACTGTCGGAGAGCTAAGCATGGATTGTAAGAGATTCCTCCTTGGATACCAATTAATGGAACATTAGGGTATTCTCCGCAACGGTCAATAACAGCTACCTCATCCAAACCTCTGAGAGTCCAGGTGATGTCATTATCAGTGAGAGACATTAACCTCCGAGCCCAACCTTTTCCTTCTTCATTCTTCAGCACGAACTTAGGAAGGTGCGAAATAAACCACCTTACTAGCAAAGGAGCACAACACCACGGAGTTCCCCGTTTTCGAGCAGTACGAGCATAGAGTTGTTGTAGAACATCACCCAAAAGAGTGGGTACCGGATTCCGAGACATGAAGATCTTTATGACATGGATACTGATAAAAGTGTCAGGGTTGGGAAACAATACCAGACCATAGATCAAAAGAGCTAGAATATCCTCGTATGCCTTGAAGTCCAAGTCATTCCAGAAATCATTAGCCTTGCCAACCAGAAATTTGACCAAAAAGCCCTTGATCCCATTCCTAGTTTCCCAGTTGGACAATACCTCTTCTTTGGTCAAGAGGAGAATTGCAGCAATCTCTTCAGGCCTAGGAGTCTTTTCCAAACCAGTGAATGGAGTTTGTTCCAAGACAGGGATCCCAAGCAAATAAGAGAACTCTTCCAGGGTAGGAACCAGCTGGAAGTCTTGAAAGGTGAAACAATGGTACAGAGGGTCATAAAACTGGGTCAGAACACTTATCAGTTGTTGGTCCCATTTTGCAGTGACCAAGCCAAGGAGAGAACCATGTCTGTTGATGAAGGAAGAAGTGTTTGGAATCCTACCAACCAAATCCTTGAGTAACACTGGTGGTTGAACAAAGTTGAGCCGAACAGTATTTCTGCGCACGGGTATCATGATGTCCTACAAAACAGAGCAAAGATGAAACCTTTTTGTCTTTGAAATGGGTTAGCCTTTTATACAGGATGCATGCAATGGTATGATGGCATGATGCTATGATGAAGCACACCACAAGTATTCACACATGCAAATAAGGCACACAAGTCACACAAGACACCCTTAGGTTTCAGGCCAGCATGAGGTTCAGGTATTACCCTCTTTTGGTTTTGTTGGTTAAAACCTGTCCTATCAAAAGTAACCGGGTTCTAGAGGATCTCAAATCATTGGCTACCCTCAATCGGTCATAACTCCAGCATCACAATCTTTTCTCGCGGCCAGAACCATCTCGAGAGTTTAGCCTCAATGAGTGTAGCATACTGCTACTGTCCTAATAGCCAAGTTGGTCAATTTGGGGTTCTAAGGTTGGTTGGTGTTTAATGACCCCTTAGAAGACCTATATTCTCCCCGTTACAACACAAGGGATATAGGTACAGACTAAGATGCCACACCAACGTAGCCACTGCTTCACCCATGTCGGTCTACGCCGGACAGGTCCCTCACAGATTATGCTACCTAAAAAGGGTATATCCCAGATCCGGGTTAGGATCTATGAACTCCGATGCAAAGCCCACCAATATAAAAGCAAACAAAGCAAACAATTGAAAACAAAGGTGATCTAAGCCCTAAGGTCACTCCACTTTTAAAAGTTGTCCCCAGCAGAGTCGCCAGTTCTGTGATACGGTGGGAGAACTGACTAGTGTTTGCGTTTGTATTCGCAAATGTTGCGGTTAGCAAGAGTCGCCACCGACTTTTTATTTTATCCTAAGGAAAGGTTAAAAAGCACAGCAAAAACCTTTTGAGATGTTTTCTTGGGTTCGGGGAGTAGATTATAGAAAGGGAAGGTATTAGCACCCTTTCTATCCATGGTTATCCATGGGCTCTTAGTTACTTGCTTAGATCACTTGCCTTTTGTTTTCAATTGTTTTAAATGGTGCTTGAGTGTGTGGGTTTTGAAAATGCTTTGAAAAGATGCCAATGTGGTGGCAACCTTTGTAATGATCCATGTGGGGATGTATACAAAGATGTATGTCTTTTGAAAAGGGTTTCATTTGTTTTTGAAAGTAGTTTTGAAAGTGTAGTGAGATGTGGTTTTGAAATTAGGCAAGTGTTTTGTTTTGCAAGTTGATTCAAGTAACTAAGAGGTTATCTACTCCTAAATTTCTCAAAAGATCATTGCTATACTTTAACCCTTTTAACAAGTTTACTCCATCATTGTATTTGGTGGGCAACCTTGTGTTAGGATGTGAAAGGGACAGGCGCGGGTCATCGTTTAGACCATAATTGCAACGGCGTTAAATGTCTTTGGGCAATTTTCTTTAAGGGACTTGACCATTTGTTTTTGTTTGTTTTTTGAAAAGTTTTATCGAGGGACTATGATCATTCAAATTGTTTGCTTTGCCCAAAGAAGTTCAACATGCAATATGGCCCATTTATTCGAAAGGCAACAAGTGGAATACCCTAGGGGGTGCAAGTGTGATTTGTGTCCATTTTCATGCTTGTTTATCTTGTATTAGGTCAAACTATTTTTTATCGTTTTTCGCATACAAACCCTAATTCTAACATGTTATCATTAGAAAGCAATAAAGTGCGAAATTAAAATTACTAAGCTATTACAAAACCAAATATGGGAAGGGGGGTACAAATGTTCAAATGGGGATATTGACAAGAATTTAAATCTAAATTATTACATCATTTGAATATTTGCAATTTAAATAATGTACAAAAATTAAATAAGAATGCAAGATGCACAAAAATGTTTTGTATATGTATGAAAAATATTATTTATGTAAAATAAAAATAAGAAAATAAAAAAAGGTATTATTTTGAGTATTTTAACTTTTAGGGAAAAAACCCTAATTTTAATGAAAATGGATATTAATTGACTTAATATAACTATTTATTCATTATTTATAAAAAATAAAAATAAAATGAAGTATACTATGAAAAAAAGTATTTTTGTATCAAATATTAAAAATAATAAAATATATACATTTTGGTATTTTTACTCTAAGTATACTAATATATATATATATATATGTATATTTATATTATCTTAAATATACATTATATACAAATAATAATAATAATAATTAATTTTTTTTTTTGAAAATAGTATTTTTTATGTAAAATATTTTCAGAGGATAATATAAAATAAAAAATAAAAATAGAAGTGCTTTTACATATTTTTTCTATTTTTTCTAGATAATAATATATATATATGTGTATTTATGTATAAATAAGGGTAATAAACAAATAAATATGCAATAAATACAAAAAATGATGAAAAAAATATTTTTAATTTTTTAATGTCATGAGAAAAAATAAATAAAGTCAACCAAAAAAGTAAAAGTCAAAAAAAGTCAAAAATGAAGCAAATGGGCTCAGGGGGTGTAAACATGGAAATAGGGTGTGAAAAGAAAAGCACAAGACAAGCCCAGCCCAATGATCATTGTCTTCAACCTCCAGCACAAACATTTGAAAAACGCGCGCCCCTGTTCTTCAATGTCTAACTCCTGATTCTTGGCTTTTCAGCAAAAACTCATAACACAACAAATGTTCAGCATGATGAGACGGTTCTAACCATATAAAGAACTTGACCTATCTCTCTAAGATGAGGGGGAATTTCTCCTCCCCCAAATCCTAACCTAATTTTTCTACCATTTTCAAACTCCAAATTCTCTCTACTCAGGCAAAAGAAATGAAATGTAAAGATATGTACATGTTCAGGGCTATGAGTAGGACCTTGTTTCTTCACAAACTTAAGACTAAAGATGCATGATAAGAGAGATACGAGTTCAAATTTTTACCTGTGCAGTTAAACTTCTATGTGGAGAATGAGGGACTTTCAGTGTAATGTAATGATTAGAAAAGCTTCCTTGAGGTCCAGGGATGCTTTTTCAATGCTTACTTTGTCTTGAACCTTCTTGTATCAAGCTGTAGAACTTCAACTGCAAAAGGAGAAATTAAAAATGGTGGAAACTGTTAGAGTGATTACAGGTCAGGTTTTAGGCCATGGTTAGCTTGCATATGTTGTAAGGAAGGTGTATGAATTATTTTTGGTGAGAATGCTCGAGGGAAGTGGGAGTTTGCACTCAATCTGCAGGGGTTCCCCTGTTTGTGCAGTTTCAAGGTGATTTTGAGATGGAGGGTGCTTGAGAGGTTCAGGACTCGTGCCAAAGCTTAGATATGTTCTATGGAAGATGTTTGATAACTTTGTTCTTGTGTCTTTTTGCTGAAGAGAGAGTTGGCATGAGTTATGGACCTTTCTTCACACTTAAGCTGCAAAATGCAACTTGGCTCTCTAGGTCAGTACAGGCCCTCCCACTATGCTGCTATCCCTTGCCTTGATCAGTGCAATTTTCTCACAAACTTGTGCCAAGAAGATCTTGATTGTACCACTTGGATTGCAAACTTGACATAAAGTTCTTCTTTTCAAGAATGGAAATAGTGCTTTTTCTAGTTTAGGCTTAATTCTTTGTGTAATGACCAAAGGCTTAGAATAACAACTTGGTTCAATGGTTTTGCATTAAATTAAGGAGTGTAATTTGGTTTAAATACCTGTAAAGTAGCACAAACTATGCTGAGTTCAAATTTGCAAAGTTTATGAACATGTTTTGATGAAGAACAAAAGTGAATTTTTGCCAACTTGTGAAATTCGAATCTCTCAAGTTATGAGGTTGTTTGATGAGTTCTTGGACATTTTGGAAAGCTTGGAATGTGTACTACAATCCATCTTTGAAATGAAAATCAAAATTCCAAGTGGAAGGGTATGAAAAGTGGCCTTGAAGTGGGGTAGAAAACCTTGTCAAAATAGGTTAAAATTTCACTAAGTTAAAAATGGTTTGGTGCCCTTATTCAAAAAATTATAACTTGAGATACAAGCTTCAAATGAGAAAACTTTGTGAATCAAAGTTGTAGATTATGCAACAAGCTACAACTTTCATGTTTTGACTTTTGTTTGAATCCAAATGGATCATGGTGAAAAGATGGGGTAAAGTTGGGAAAAAATTAGGGTTTTTCATAACTTAGAAAAATTCTAAGTTATGAAAAATTCCATTTTCAAACCCTAATTTGCATTTTGAGATTTCTTGGTGAACAAGTTTCATGATTTGGCATGTTTTGATGAAAAATGAATCTTGACTCTTGATTTTGACCAAAAAGTCAAAGTTTGACTTTTCAGTATACAGTCAAAATTGATCAATTGACTGGGAAATTCAACTGTCAATCTTGTGTACTTGGGATCTTTTGAGCTTGATGAACATGTCAAGATAATTCCATGGGGTCCTTGAGTCCATATGTGAGCTTGTTTTGCCATTGGCTAGGTCAAACAGTCAAAAATTGCCTTTGTGCAGTCAAAACCCTAAAAATGACCATTTTGCCCTTTTGGTGATCTGATCAAATTTCTTGTGGAATTGTGATCCAAACTTGATCAAATGGTCCATATGAATTCAATATGTTGATGTGGGTCAATTTTCATGAGGTTTGACTGTCAATTGGCCACAGTTGACTTTTTCCCCAATACAGTTGATTTCTAGGTCAACTGTCCAATTGACTGGGCAAAACTTGGAATCAAGACTTGAAACTTGGTATAGGTAAACTTGGGAGTCCAATATGAAGCATGAAAGTCATCTTAGGCATTCTAGGTCAAAACATCTTTGGGCAAACACAAACCCTAATTTGAGTCCACAGTGCAAGGAGAAGTCTTGAGCAGAGGAAACCCTAACTGGATCTTGATCTTCAAAGGTCTTGTGATGAGAAAATATTGAGGAAATGGGAGGGCAAATTTTGGGGTACAACACATACGACCAGAAATTTTGCATTTTCATATCATCTTCCTCCCTCCAATTTCAGCTTAAGCAAGAAGATTGGTGACATTTGGTATCATAAAGTAGAAAAACAATTTTTATTTTTAAAGAGAAACAAGTACGGGTGAAACAAATGGATTTCTTCAAGACAAACATACTTAATGCACTAATCATTCAAAACAAACAAGTTCTCACATGCAAAACAAATGCATTAACATACAAGGAAAATTGCATATGAAAAAGCAATAAAAGTGCTAAAAATGTGAGAAGATTCTCTTCATATAAGGTTATGTTACGGGAAATATCTTTCGAACTTGAAGGTAAAAATCAAACAAAGGTTCACTCATATTTTGACTTGAACATAAGGACCAACATCTCTAAATGATAAGAGACCACTTCTGACCAATTTCTGGATTTCAATCTTCAATGGGAAACAATTCTCAGAACTATGACATGGAGCTCCTTGGTGAAAAGCACAATGAGCATCTGCCTTATACCAACATGGAATGTATTTTGGGATAGCAGGCAGTGCCCTTGCTTGAACCAAATTCTTTTATAGTAAACCAGGTAACAAATCTTCATAAGTCATTGGGATTGGACAGAAACGTGGCACATGTCTTACTCTATTTCGTTGATTGTTGTATGTTGATTGTTGCTTGTTGTAAGCCTGTTGTTGTAC
Organism: Vicia faba; assembly: GCA_948472305.1. Taxonomy (NCBI): domain Eukaryota; kingdom Viridiplantae; phylum Streptophyta; class Magnoliopsida; order Fabales; family Fabaceae; genus Vicia; species Vicia faba. The sequence goes on along the minus strand of OX451735.1, from coordinate 322,270,414 downwards.
CCTAAAATTTTCCCTCCCATTTTTTATTCAAGATACTGCCCTAGAGTTTTTCAAATATTCAATTTGGCTCAGAAATTGATCAAACAGATTCTCCTCCTAGGCATTGAGTCAGCAACTAGGGTTCGGTATTTCTAAAGCAAAGTTAAGTTTCCAAGGTTTCAAAAAGTCTTCGTGGTTCTTCATGTATTCTCAAGGATGCTCGTTGTTGTACCCCAAAATTTGCCCTTGCATTTTTCCTCAAGAAATCACAGCTTCAGGCGTTTCCTGATTTTTCAAACTGGCTCAAGAATCGATCAAACAGACTTTTCTCGTCAGTCAGACAAAATTAGGGTTTTCATTGGTTTTCGTGGCTCTAGAACAATTCAAACAGTTTGTTTAAGGTTTTTGGTTGATTTTGGTTCAACTTCGATCAGGCGAACGCTTCTTTGGAATTTAATCAGGAACTAGGTTTTTGTGCGCAGATTTTAGAAAGACTAATTCTACAGTGCTTTTCAAGTTTATTCCGAGATATGGACTGAGGCATTTGGATTGAATTCGCATTGTGTGACTAAATCAGTGAAAGGATTCTTTTGGATTAAATTTGCAGTGTCTGGTAAAAATCAGTAAAAGGAAGAATAGATCTGGGCAGTTGTTGTGATTGACTGTGCATTAATTTGGATTTGTGAAGCGCCGAGTTTAATTGATCAATGCCGAAACCATGTTTATTTAATTATTTACTATTCTGAATTTAAATGATTGGAATTTATTTTCCATTATTATAATTTAAAGAATTTTAAATAATAAATAAACAATTGGAGAAGAAAAGAATTAATCAAATAAAATGACTTTTTATTTATCTTTAAATTATTTGTATAATTGTTTTTGTTTACAAAATGTTTACAATAATAATATTACATTTATTTAAATTTAAATTAAAAAAAACTATCCTAAATATTTTTCTAAATCTTCAATTCTTCATTCTTCATTTGGTGCTACCCCTCTCCATTTAATTTTTATCTGCAAAGAAAAGAAAAAGAAGTCAGAAGCAGATAAATATTTAAAAAGCAGACAATTAAAGTTTGGGTTCATCATTAAGGGCAACTGACTGGAATCAGTTAGCCCTCTCTGCAAATCACGGGATTTCTCCCGGTTCATAAAGAGGGATGAATAATGCTTGCTAAGCATGAAATGCACAAAGTTTAAAAAATGCACAAATTCAAAGTTTGTCAAAAGCTGCATAGTCCAAAAGTTTCAAACTGAATGGTATAAACAAAGTCCAAATCCAAATTAAACCACAAAGTCCAACTAAGTTCCAAATTCAAACTTGCCACAAGCTGCCAAAAAAGCTGTCAAAGATATCAAAGTATCACAAAAGTGCAGCACAAAATCTGGAAGAAAAGAGACAAATATGCAGAGTTAAACTACATATGCAAGCAAGCATAGTTTCATTTCATCATTTCCCAGTGTTGCCTTTTCAGAGCAAAGTACAAGCATAAACATTTTTTAATGCTTTGACTGTACTAGAGAGAGAGAGAGAGAGGAGAGAGTAAAGAAAGTACAGGTTTGCAGGCTTAGGCTTGAAGAGAAAATATATAAAACAACGAATATACCAGCATATCAAAGGGGGCAGAAATATCATTAAAAAAAAGAGAGAAAATCACAAACCAAAACATAACTGAGAACATAAGCTCCCAAGCCTAAAACCAGTTCACTCAAAACCAGCATAAGCCTGAAGCCTGAAGCATAGCTTCATAAAAACACCAACCCTGTCAAAACTAAAAGCAAAAAACGTCCTGCATAAGAACCAGAAGCAAAAGCCTATAGCCAGAACCAGTAAAGCCCTGCAAAATCCAAAGCCCAAACATATAGCCTGAAGTAAACCTCCATCCCAAAACCTGTAATGTCCAAACACTGCAAGCAAACCAGCATAATCCAAACAAAAATAGTGAAGCCTAAAAAACAGTAAACCTACAACCTGCTAACAACCAAGCTAATAGCCATAACCTGCAAGCTTAACCCTGTCAAACTTAAGGCCATCAACCAGTCCAACAAGCTGGACCAGTATAACCTGTTCAAACCTCACACTAAACATCAGTCAAAGCCATAAAACCCCTTTCAAAACCAGTAAACCCTGTCAAGGCCTCATATGCCTAAAACCTGTGAAAACCTGTCAATTACATAAAACTGCATCCCAGGCCACAAACCTGAAACCATAAGCAGAATCCAAACAAAACTCCCAAGGCCATAACCCTGTCAAACTCAATCATCGCAAGGCCCCTCAGAAAGCTTCATCATTGGGCAAAGGTTCAAATAAAGCATAGCATACAGAAGGCAACAAAGAGGAAGAGAAGAATCAGGCATTCAAAGGCTACAAACCCTCAGAGTTTCCTCATCATCGGGCAATCATTCAATCTCAGCATACAACAAGCAACCAAACACAAGGCAACAAAGAGGCAAAGAAATCAAACAAAAGTTCTCAGGCATTATCATCATCAAACTTAAAGAATACACAAACCCGGAATCCAAGCGAGTTCAACGTCCTCACCGTCTCTCCGCCGTCAAGCCTCTAAACGCCTCTGATCCCATCCTCTCCTCCTCCTCCGTCTCCAAAAGGTAGAATTTCTTTCCATTCCTTTTCGAAACCTCGCGTAAACCAAGAAACAGAATCAAATGAATGCAAACTAAACATGCAAGACACAAATTGTTGAAACCCTAAAAAACACTAAGATAAAAGTTGTCACCTTGAACGAACCATCGCGTGCTTGACCATGGGGAGGAGAACGTAGAGATGGCGTTGGTGGCTTGGGTGAAGGAGATTCAGAAACGTTTGGGCATGAGAAAGAGGAAGGAACAAAGTGATGAACGAAGAGCGGCGCTGTAACCCTAAGCCATGTCCCAAGTGATACAAAACATCACAACCCTAAGAAACTTTCACAAACAATTGGGCCTTGCCCTTTCCACACTGAAGCCCCAAAGAATTTCCAATTCATACCCCCCCCCCCCCCCCCCCCGTTCTATTCATTTTCTCTATAAATTGCATTTGGGCCTCAAACCTCAAAGCCCATTTCTGATTGCTTTCAAACTATTTTTAACTATCATATTCTTTTTCTATATACAAATTAACATGACTTATTTTAACATAATTCTAATTTTGAACACAATATATTTTTCCTCAAACTTAAAACGTATTCTTTCAATTAAAAAACTCTTGTATAAATATATATATTAATACTAATTACTAATATATAAGAAATAATTCTTAAAATAATACTTTACATTAATACTAAAAAAAAATAAATACATAAGATTTAGAATTATTTAAAACATTTTTTTTTATTTAACTTATTTTGATTTATACATAAATTCTCTTTAAGTTAATACATTTTCTTTTCTTAGAAATAATTTGTACATAATCAATTAAAATACATTTTTTTAACATACATAATATAATTTAAAACATTTTTCTTTCTTTTAAGTAAAATACCTTTTTGTACATATTAAAGAAAAATACAAGATTACAAAGATTAAATAAAGAAAATATTTAATTCCTTTTATTAGGTTAAACAATACTTAATCTTCACATTAAATTCACATTTTCTTAACTTGTAAATAAGTCATACGCTTACACGAATAAATTACACTTACACTTACACAAATAAAATACATGTACACGTACACTTACATAATACATTTTACATTTGATGCATTATACATTTGCTATACTTTGCTATACATTGATTACATTTGATCGCGATTCAATTTGGTTGTAATTATTTAAGTCTCATCCCCATTTGTAAATTTATACCCCCACTCCCGGATACTATTTGTAATAGCGTAGACTTTAAATTCTTGCAATTTATCGCTTTCGAATTATACCATGGTTAGACCTAGGGTTTGCATGTATATAAAATCAAACGCTAGATAACCTAATACAAGGCAAATACATGAAATCAATACACAATCACACTTGCACCCCTAGGGTAATCCCACATGTTGCCTTCCAAAATGGGCCATGCTTGCACGTCGAGTTTCTTTGGCAAAACAAATTTCAAATGATCATAAGTCCCTCGATGACGCTTTCGAAAGTTGCCTAAAATGGAATGATCATAGTCCCTTAAAGCAAATTGCCAAAGACACTTGGCACCATTGCATTCATGGTCCATACGATGACCCGCGCCTGTCCCGATCACATCCTAAACGCAAGATTGTCCACCAAATTCAATGATGGAACAAAATTGTTAAAAAGGGTTGAAAACATAGAGAAAACCTTTGAGTATAATAGGGGTAGACAAAACTCTTAGTTACTTGAGATCAACTTGCAAAAAACACTTGCCTTCTTTTTAAAAACCACACTTCATACACACTTTCAAAACAAAACTCTCAAAAACATTTGAAACATCTTTTCGAAAAGATACACACTTTTGTAAAACACTCAAACACGAGTCAATTACAACGGTTGCCGAAAAAAAGGCGTCTATTTCAAAAACATTTTCAAAACACACACATACACCACAATTTCAAGCAATCGAAAATCAAGGCAAGTGATCTAAAAACCAAGTAACTAAGAGCCCATGGATAACCATGGATGAAAAGGGTGCTAATACCTTCCCTTTTCATAATCTACCCCCCGAACCCACGAAACATCTCAAAAGGTTTTTCCTGTGCTTTTTAACCTTTCCTTTAGGATAAAATAAAAAGTCGGTGGCGACTCTTGCTAAACCGAACAAGTGCGAATACAAACGCAAAACTCAAGTCAGTTCTCCCACCGTATCGCAGAACTGGCGACTCTGCTGGGGATACTTAAAAGTGGGGTTACCTTAGGGTTTAGATCACCTTTGTTTTCAATTGATTGCTTTGTTTGCTTTTACATTTGTGGGCTTTGCATCGGAGTTTCATAGATCCTAACTCGGATCTGGGGAATACCTTTTTTTAGGTAGCATAATCTGTGAGGGACCTGTCCGGGGTATACCGACATGGGTGAAGCAGTGGCTACGTTGGTGTGGCACCTTGGTCTGTACCGATATCCCTTGTGTTGAAACGGGGAGAATATGGGTCTTCCAAGGAGTCATTAAGCACCAACCGACCTTAGAACCCTAAATTGACCCAACTTGGCCATTAGAACAGTAGCAGTATGCTACACTCATTGAGGCTAAACTCTCGTGATGGTTCCGGCTGCAAGAAAAGATAGCGATGCTGGAGTTATGACCGATTGAGGGTAGTCAGTGATATTGAGATCCTCTAGAACCCGGTTACTTTTGATAGGACAGGTCTTAACCAACGAAACTGAAAGAGGGTAGTACCTGAACCTCATGCAAGCCTAAACCTAGGGACTTGTTTGCTTTGTGTGAATATGATTACCTGTATATACACTCACTTGCTTTTGCATACATGTACATAACACCATGACATCATACCATAGCATTTTCAATAACCATTTCAAGGATCTCGAGGGTTCTTTTGATGCAGGGTTACGTTGAACCAGACGTCCACCAAAGGGCAAGAGGTTTCTCCTCTAAACAAATGCCGTCAAAGATCAAGTACAACAACTTGAATCAGGGGCTATGACCCACTTGACATGGTGAGCTTGATTCTCGTGGAAAAACATCCACCAGTGCATAGTTCTCCGATCAAAGTTCAAGTGCAACAACTTGAATCAGTGGCTATGACCCACTTGACATGGTGAGCTTGATTCTCGTGGAAAGACATCCACCGGTGCAAAGTTCTCCAATCAAAGATCGAAGTTCAACCTTTAACATTCTCTTGTGTTTACCCCAAGAGATCCTTGAAAACATTGCATATATATCACACATATCATGGCATGACAGGTTTCTCCCATACAAGTCTCCTTATTCTTCATACTGTTTATTTCAGTAAGATGGATATAGAACAAACAATGAAAGATCTTCAAGCTCAAAATGCTCAATTCCAACAAATGCTGCTGGCTATGGGTAAGGGGCAAGAAGATCTGACAGCTCTTCTTCTCGAAGACAAGAAGAAGAAGTCCAAGAAGGCAGTCTGCATCCTGAACTTGAGGAGAAGACCTAAGACCCAAGACCTTGCAACTCCATCCAACACAGGAGGTAGTCTTGAAGAAGACCATAATGTGGAGATTGTTGAAGAAGAAGCTGACTACTCCGAGGGGCAATATCCTCTCGTTGATGACAAGTACAAAGAGTTGGAGGATCGCCTTAGTGCTATGGAGATCCAACAAATACCTGGATTGGATCTAGGAGACATAGGCCTAGTTCCTGGATTGGTCATCCCTTCAAAGTTCAAAGTTCCTACCTTTGCTCTGTACGACGGAGTCTCTTTCCCTAAGATGCATCTAAAGTCTTATGTCCGCAAGATTCAACCATACACAACTGATAAGAGGCTTTGGATCCATTTCTTCCAAGAAAGTCTAGTAGGAGCTCAACTCGAGTGGTTCTATCAATTGGAGAGTTCTCGCATCCACACCTGGGAAGATCTAGCCAGGGCTTTTTACAAACAGTATCAGTATAATGATGATCTCGCACCAACTCGAGTGCAATTGCAGAGCATGACCGTGGGTTCTGACGAGAGCTTCAAGGGATACGCCCAAAAGTGGAGAGATCTGGCTGGTAGGGTGCAACCCCCTTTAACCGACAGAGAGCTGATTGACATCTTCATGGGAACTTTGACAGGGCCTTTCTTCAAGCACTTAATTGGAAGCTCCTCAGCTGGGTTCACCGAGCTAATACTGACCGGCGAAAGGGTCGAAGCTGGCATCAAAAGTGGAAAGATCCAAGGAGCTACAACCTCCGATACTCGGATAATTCCCTACAACGGAAAGAAGGAGTCCAATGCTGCGAGCATTCAAAAGGGTCGTCTTGACCAACATGTAGGGGCAGTCTTGATCTCTAACCCTACACCTGCTCAGCGAAGACAGGGGCATCAGCAAAGGGGAAGTCAGCAACGACCAGACGAGCCTAAGAGACAGTTCACCAACATCAACATGCCGTTGTCTCAAGCACTGCAACACTTGTTGAAGATGAATCTGATTGCATTGATAGGGCCTCATCCCAACCCCAAGACTTCATCTCCTAACTACAATCCCAATGCAACTTGTGCTTATCATTCTGACAGTCCCGGGCATGACACTGACGACTGTTGGGCTTTGAAGTACAAGATTCAGAATTTGATTGATGCCAAGGAAATTGAGTTTGGTCCTCCAGAGGCCCCAACATGATCACTGCTTCTATGCCAGCTCATTGAGATTGTGTTTGTTTCATTTTGAACTTTCAAAGTTGTAATCTTTTGTTATTCAAACAATTATCTTTTAATGTTAAACTCTGTTTCATTAATGCATTGCATATGTTTGTCTTGAATTCATCCATTCGTTTTCACTACTCTTATGCTTTTCTTTATGATATTTGACTCTTGATAAAAAGCTGCAAGCCTTTAGAGGGAGGATGACGAAACAATACCATAATCTCATACAATATGCTTTTGGACAGACCTCACTAATGATGTACAGGCATTTCTTTCAATTCCCAAACACTGGAGTTATAAGGAAGTTAATCCATAGTCAACCCCTTCGAGCCAAAGAAGTAGGAGTTTTCTGTTCTAAACGATCAAAACCTTTGATATAAACCTGGGGCAGGGTAATATCTCAGTTAATTCAAAAGAAAATGCGCATTGAAGTCGCAAACTCTCAGTTCGTAATACAACGAACAATGTCAAAGAAAAAGAAAAGCATTCCTTTGGAATAAAAAGACAAGGGTGGTTCCCTATCACATAGGCAGTCAATCTCTCAAAAGAGAAAGGACCACCAAGCCAAAACCTGCAAAGGAGGCTTAAGAAAGCTGGGGCATCTCGCTGACTGTAATCTCGAAAACGGGAACAATCAGGCAAAAGTTAGGTATAACAAATCAAAATCAAAATAGTGAGGTCATGACAAATCCTCAACAACATGAAAAATGTTGCAAAGAAAAAAGGAGATGATGACTGTCTCCCAATTCAATTGATAAACCATCACCCAAAAGTCGTTCCAAACTCAAAACAGAGTGCGACGCACAATTAACTGAGCTTAGGGTTGAAGAACATCACGAAGAGCGGGTGGGTACAAATATACTTTGAGCCTTTATCCTTTGTTTCTTAAACCGTGAACCAAGCCACGTTACGACCCTTCAAAAGTCCTAATTGAAGCATGGGTTAGTTCGAAAGCATACTGTTACAAAAGGTATCCTGACTCCTGTAAGGCTTTGCTCTAAATCTTGTATTGACTTGTCTTATGAAAAGTTTTCTGCTAAAAAACGCGTTTTTCAAAACTTCGAGACAAACATAAACTTTGCATTGTTTGAATATCACTGTTCGCATTTGGCTATTTGTTTGACAGCGAAGAATTTCATACAGCGAATGTTCGGAGGAACGAAAACTCTCTCAGTGAACGAAATCACTTCAAAAGGATGACACTTCCATTTAAAAATCTCCTATCAACAAGGGGCATAACATGCCACCATTCAGTTAACCTGGGGCAGTCCAGTCAAGGTTTCAACAGATCTTTCAAAATTCAGTTAACCTGGGGCAGTCTAGTCAAGATCTTAATAAAATCTCAATTGCAGATTAACTTGGGGCAAGCCTCCCTCACCACCACTTGGGGCATTCGAATGTCAAAAGTGTTCAACGATTCTTTCTCAAATCCAAGATGTAGTTTTACACGAACTCGTCATCAAGAAACCCTACACCGGTTCCTTCTCAATTTCCAGATGAAGTCTTACACAGACTCACCCTCCACAAGTAACCCTACACCGGTTCCTTTTCTTTCAGAAAAAAGTCCTACACGGACCTATTTCAAGATAACCTTACACCGGTTCCTCCCAAAGTCTTACATGGATTTACCCCAAGGTAACCTTACCCCGGTTCATCCAGAAGTTTTACACGAATTTGCCCCGAAGAAACCCTACACAGGTTCTCTCTCTCCAGACGTAGTTTTACGCGGACTCGTCATCAAGCAACCCTACACAGGTTCCTTCTCAAAACCCGATGCAGTTCTAAACGGACTCATCATGAAGCAACCCTACACAGGTTCCTTCTCAAAAACCAGATGCAGTTTTACACGGACTCATCATGAAGCAACCCTACACAGGTTCCTTCTCAACCTCAGATGCAGTTTTACACGGACTCATCATCAGGAAACCCTACACAGGTTCCTTCTCAACCTCAGATGCAGTTTTACACGGACTCATCATCAGGAAACCCTACACAGGTTCCTTCTCAACCTCAGATGCAGTTTTACACGGACTCATCATCAGGAAACCCTACACAGGTTCCTTCTTTCAACTTACAATTCAACACATCTCCAGTAATTATCCATCCTACCTCCAAATGGCATCTGTAAGCCCATTCCCGAGATCAAGTGCCTACGGCAATCAGAAGATTCTTGCAATCCCCAGCCTGAGAACCTTTCGGAATCTAATTCCCCTCAGAATCAAGTTTCAATATCCCCAAGCAGAGTTGAAAACTCTAATTCTCAGTTCCTCACAGAATATTTGAATATTCTCCGGTGAAGATCTCCTCAAGACAGGAATTCCACAGTAGATTGGCATACAACCCAAGCTTCTGATTTCCCCAACAGTGGTCCCAAGACATCTCATTTTTAACAATCGAAGATTCTTGCCCTCCACAGCAGTAGCCCAGGATTTGTTCTCCCCGACAGCAGTCAAGATTCTTTTATCTTCAGTCGTCCAGGATTCATCTATCCTCAGCAAGATAGCTCATCAGCCTACACGCGCATTCATCACATTCATATCAACATACATTGCATCATGCATCATGACATTGCATACAACAAACTCTTTACCTTTTCAGGAAAGATCAGTCAACAGACAAAGACCATCATCTTCCGAGATTCTTTCTAGAAATAGTTCAGATGTGACCCAGGCACGGCGACATTCTGATACTTATTCCAGATTCACTCAGAGATAGTTCAGATGTGACCCAGACACGGAGACATTCTGACACTTATTCCAGATTCATTCAGAGACAGTTCAGATGACCCAGACACGGCGACATTCTGACACTTGTTCCAGATTCATCCAGATGCAGTTTTACACGGATTCCTCATCAGGAAACCCTACACCGGTTCCTTCTCCACTTCAAGACTTCTGAAAATAGTTTACGGATTCTTCCCAACACCGGATGTTAATCTATCACTTGTTCAGATGCAACTTTTGAAAACAGTTTACAGACGCTTCCCAACAACGGATGCTGCTCTATTACTTATTCAATTTCAACTCCTGAAAATAGTTTACGGATTCTCCAAACACGGATGTCAATCTATTGCTGTCTCAGACCCCTAGTTCAGAGATGTTCCAAAACATGGATACCTTTCTGATACTCGTCCATTCACCAGTGACATACAGTTCAACAATCATTTCCAGATGGCATCTATAAGCCCATTCTCCTCAACAAACATTTCCAAATGGCATCTTTAAGCCCATTCCCTCTACCGTCACGTCACCAAGTGCAAATTTCCGGGCACTCTAGTGTCCAATCTCCTTTTACCTTCGAGTCGCGAAAGGCAAACTTGCCAATCTAACTCTTCAGGTCCAAGAAGATTGAACAGGGGCAACTGTTGTACCCTGTTGTACCCCAAAATTTGCCCTCCCATATTTCTCAAAATATTTCAAGAAAAATTCACAAGTCCAACCCGGCGCGTCATATTCAGGTATTCTTTCGCCAAGATATCTCTGATAACGTATTCTCAAATTCAGGTTCGGCTCAAGAGTCAATTCTTTAAAGAAGGTATCCGAATGTGCGAGTTTTCTTGAAGAAATATGGTGAAAAAGTGTGCTGAAAGTGTAGTTTTTACGCGCTAAAAAATTCATAACTTGAAGATCGTGACTCGTTTTGAACCCGTTCCGGTGGCCAAAATTCCGTCTTGACATTATCTACGTTTTCATCTCTCACGGCTGGAAGCCAATTTTAATCAGAAGGTCTTCAAAAATGTGGATTTATCAAGTATTTTCGCACAGAAAATTTGTGACAGAAGTTTATTTGCGTCATGTTCATAAAATCATAACTTGGTCGATTTTCAACGTATCGAGCGGGTTCTGGTGCCAAAATTCCACAAATTGAGTTGACTACATTTTCACAGAAGGTATTGAGTTCAAACGGTATTCAAAAGGCCTTCGTTTTTTGCTCAGAGTGCATGACACGCTGAAAATCCTGAATGCTGAATATTATTTCATGTGGGCCGAAACTTCGAAAATTCATAACTCGGTCAATTTTTATTGGATTGGGCTCATATTTTTACACAAGGTCACTGACTCATAGATCTACAACTTTGCTTCAAAAGTCGAGACCAAATTATGCACCGATCAATACCAGTTTTTATTGAAGAACGTGTCAGAGTCGACACTGGAGCCCAAAATAAGTTTGTCCTGAGCTGAAAACTTCAAAAATTCATAACTAATTCACCGTTTATCCGATTGAGCCGATTTTCGGACAGGAGTTAGTTCTCAATGTCGGCTACATTTTGTTTTCACATTTCAACTTCAAAAATTGCACTTAAGTCCTTGCGATTTAGCCTGGAAAGTGACGAACTCAAGTGAACATTGGAGGCCCAATTGCACATTCAAAGCCCATTTTTTTACCCTAATTTCCATTATATAATCACCTTCTTTTCACACAAACTAGAGGAGAAAAAGAGAGAAAAAACATTGCCACAACACTGTTAGAATATCAAATTCTTTCAAGAACCCTAAAACCTTGAAATCCTTATTACAAATCTCTCTCTCACTACAAACAAGCCATCACAGTTACAAACCAACACCTCACTACTTCTTCAGTAAGGATAAGGCTGGCTTGATCTCCATGATTCAAAGGGCATAAAAGCATTCAGGTCACTAATTTTCCAGTAAGGGTAGGATTGATTTGATCTCCATGATCAAAAGGGTATAATCATTCATACATGCCATATTGTGCCTAAATATTAAATTTCTTCATATATTGGCTTTATTTACATTTTATGATTTTATTTAATGTGTTCATGAGATTCAACACTGCAGATTTAGACAGGATCCCATGCAGGTTCATTAAGGAACGTTGAGGCCAAAAGCCAAAAGCCAAAAAGCCAAAAGCCAAAAGCCAAATGGCCAAAAGAACAACTTATGCATGACACCAATACATGGCGAGACAGACATCCTGAGAAGATTAAGGAACGTTGAGGCCAGAACACAAATGGCCAACAGCCAGAACACAAATGGCCATGAAACCCAATCCAATGGCCAAAGAATGCAGACCGTTCAAAAAAACCTCCCCTTGGGCCTGAAACCCCCCTTGGTTTGCATCCTTTTTAATTTTATTTTCTTTTCTTTTCTAATTCTTTTTTAATTGTTTTAATTGTTTTTTTACCATAAAATAATTTTCTATAATAAAAACAGAAAAATCAAAAATACAAATATCTTTAATTATTATTAATTTCATCACTAACCTATTTTTTTGTAAATAAACTCTAACAATTAACTTAGTTTAATTTAGGTTTTTAAACTTTAATCTTTTTCTTAATAAGTAAAAAGTATCTAGAATTAGGTTTTTTTTGACATTTTCATCTTTTTCTTAAATAAATTATTAATCATCATTATTTATCATTATTAAGAATTATCATTAATTTTGTAAATAAACATGTAAATAAATTAATTAACTAGTAAATTAGGTTAACTTTAATATTTCATTAATAATTAAAATAATCTAGACTTAGGGTTTCCTTTTAATTCTTTTTCTTTATTTCATAAATACAAAACATAAAAAACATTTCTTTCCTTTTATTAAATAATTAATTAGCTTTTAATTCATTTTAATTTCAAAAGGGTCCAACGCCCTCGAACATTCTATTTTTATTCTTTCGCACATTTATTTTCTTTCCGAATATTATGTAACTGTTCAAGCCATGTAATAGTAACTAGGTTTTACTTTCCGCATTTTTTATTAAAAACGGGTCTTTGTTAATTTGGCGATGTATAGACCCGCTCCTTGTAATAGCGTAGGATTTTACTTTCCGCATTTAAATTTCCGCACTTTTAAATTATAATTGCATGAAAGAATGTATGGCCTAAATTAAAAACAAGCGTAGATCACCATGATACACGTACAAGATAAAACATGACATGAAAATAATACACAAATTCACATACCACTCTTAGGGTACGTCTCACTGTTGCCTTGCCCTCGAAACGTGGTCGTCGAGTATAGGACGTTTTAGTAAGTCCTTATGTCCATGACATGATCCAGTTGCCTCGAAACGGTTGCCTCAGATTAAAAAAGGATCAATGGCATAAGGGTAGCTTCTAAGGTGTCCTACTGTTGCTCTGGTGACCATACTGTCCCTAACAATCGAATTGACCCGAACACCTCCAACGGTGGTGCTACCTACCTCTCAATGGTGGGATGGCACTACCTTAAGGACATTTACACAGCCTAATTCCTTAGGGTAGGTAGATGACTCATAGATACTTGCTCTAAAAAACAAATCAAAACTCGTTTCACACCGACACTTTCAAAAAAGCTTTCAAAACAATTTTTCAAACACTCTTGAGGACTGATACAAGAGTCGATCTGAAATCTTTAAAACGAAACTTTTTCAAACTCACTCACAATTGAAAAGCAAACACTTTTGAAAACACAATGAGCAAGTATCTAAGAGCCCATGGATAACCATGGATAGAAAGGGTGCTAACACCTTCCCTTTCTATAAATCTACCTCCCGAACCGAGAAACTATCTCATAAGGAATTTTGCTCTGCTTTTGTCCTGTCCATGTTGGAGAAAATAAAAGACGGTGGCGACTCTTGCTTCTGCGACATTTCGCGAACCAGCGTTAAACAGTCAGTTCCAGATCCACCGATCACAGAACTGGCGACTCTGCTGGGGACACTTTATAAAGTGAGGTGTACCTTAGGATAGCTCAGACTTGTGTTTTCAATTGTTGTGTTTGTTTGCTTTATATTTGTGGGCCCTGCATCGGAGTTACATAGATCCTAACCCGGATCTGGGGATACCCTGTTAGGTAGCATAAGCTGTGAGGGACCTGTCCGGCGTAGACCGACATGGGTGAAGCAGTGGCTACGTTGGTGTGGCACCTTGGATTGTACCGATATCCCTTGTGTCGCAACGAGGAGAATATGGGTCTTCTGAGGAGCCATTAAGCACCAACCGACCTTAGAACCTTAAATGACCCAACTTGGCCAATAGAACAGTAGCAGTATGCTACGCCCATTGAGGCTAAACTCTCGTGATGGTTCTGGCCGCAAGAAAAGATTGCGATGCTGGAGTTATGACCGATTGAGGGTAGTCAATGATATTGGGATCCTCTAGAACCCGATTACTTCTGATAGGACAGGTCTTAACCAACAAACTGAAAGAGGGTAATAACTAGACCCCATGCTGGCCTAAAATCTAAGGGCTCTTTTGTGTGACTTGTGTGCCTTCGTACTTGACTACTTACATGCTTGTTATCTGACACTTGAGTTTCTTGCAGGTTTTGTTTACAGTCCTTAATCTGGACTCATAACAGGGTTTATCTATGTTACGCCACGCATAGCATAACATCATAACATCATACCATTGCATGCATCCTACATAAGGACTAATCCATTTCAAGGATCTCAAGGGTTTGTGGTGCAGGTCACGATGAACCAAACTGTCTAGCAAGGGGCAAAGGGGATTTATTTTCCTCTAAGCAAGGTTGTCAGAGGCTATGACCCACTGGATATGGTGAGCCTTTGACCCTTGAAGAATGACTCTCAAAAACATGCAGTTCCTTCAATCGAGCTATCGGATCCCAACTCTAACAATTTTCTTGTTTACCCCGCGAGATCCTTGAAAACATTGCATGCATACATACATATCATTGCATTACAGGTGTCCCTTTTATAGGATGCTTACCTTCTTCGCTGTTTATTTCAGCCGATCGTCATGAATCCTGAATCATCTACTGAGCAATCCATCAAGGCTCTCCAGGCTCAGAACGCCCAGTTCCAAGAGCTGATCATGAGTTTGGCCCAGGGACAACAAGATCTGAAGACTCTGCTCTCGAAGAAGAAGAAGAAGAGGACGGTGTTGTTCAACCCGAGACGCAAATCTGGGAATGGGTCACAAAATGAAGTTGAGCTGACTACCCTGTCTGTTGGGAAAGAAAGTCCCCATGAAAGAGAGGTTCCTAGTCCAGTGGTCTCCGACAACGAGACCGATTGTAATGATGAACAGTACCCTCCAGCTGAGGACAGGTATAAACAGTTGGAAGACCGGCTAAGTGCTATGGAAATACAAAAAGTTCCCGGCCTGGACTTCGAAGATCTAGGTCTGTCTTCTGGGGTAGTGATCCCGCACAAATTCAAGGCACCTGCCTTTGCAAAGTACGATGGGGTATCCTGTCCTAAGCTGCATCTCAGGTCTTACACAAGGAGGATCTAGCCCTACACGGCTGACAAGAATTTATGGATTCACTTCTTTCAGGATAGTCTGTCTGGAACCCAACTCGACTGGTTCTATCAACTGAATGGAGCTAACATCCGCAACTGGGAGGATTTGGCCACTGCATTCTACAAGCAGTACCAGTATAATGCCGACCTTGCTCCCACGCGCACTCAGCTTCAGGGAATGTCTATGGGTGCAGGTGAAGGTTTCAAAGAATATGCTCAAAAATGGAGAGACCTTGCTGGAAGGGTACAACCACCTCTGACTGACCGCGAGCTCATCGACATGTTCTTGGGGACCCTGTCTGGTCCATTCTTCAACCACCTGATTGGGAATTCTGCTGCTGGGTTTATAGGTCTGATCTTGACCGGGGAAAGAATAGAAGCTGACATCAAGTCGGGGAAAATACAGAATGGTGACTCCTCGAACACTGAGAAGAAACCATCCAAGAGAGAATCTAGTGCTGTCTATGGCTCAAGAGGGCAGAATAGGTCCGAGCACCGCCAAGATGTCAACGCGGTGGTTATTGCAAAACCGGTCGGCGCTCCTCAGCGTCATAATCAGCAAAGGGAAGAGAGACCCAAAAGGCAATTCACTCCCCTCGGCATGACCTTGTCACAGATATTGCCACAGTTGCTGGAAATCAAGTTGGTAACTCTCATGGACCCTCCAAAGAATCCCAACAGGACGCCGTCAAGGTATAACCCCAACGTTCGCTGCGCTTACCATTCTGACAGCCCGGGGCATGCTATAGATGACTGTTGGACTTTGAGAAATAAGGTCCAGGATCTGATTGACGCAAAGGAAGTCCAACTCGACTCTCCAGAGACTCCCAATGTGATCACTGCTCCCTTGCCAAAATATGGCTAGGACTGGATTTTTTGTTCATTCGAATGTTCAATTTGTAATTTTCTTTTGATTGTTCAAACATTTATTCATGTTAAACATTGTTATTTCATTAATGCACTACACATGTCTGTTTTGAAGTAATTATTTCGTATTCACTATATGCAAACTGTTTTCATTTTTTTGTGATGATCAATTCTCGGTTAACAATTCTAAGCCTCTTGAGGGAGGATGACGAAAACGATACCGCGATCATTACAGTATGCTTTTAAACAGACCCCGCTGATGAGGTACAGGCATTGTTTTAATCCCTAAACACTGGAGTTATAAGGAAGATAATCCCTCGTCAACCCCTCTGAGCCAAAGAAGTAGGAGTTTTTCTTTTCGAAAATTAAAACCCTTAATCATAACCTGGGGCAGGGCAGTTCTCTCAATTGATCCAAGTGCATAACAAACGGCACCAAAGAGGTCCTTACAAAACAAAAAAAAACAGTGATGGTTCCCTATAATCGTCAAGACAGGCAGTCATTATCTTTAAAAAAAAAACAAAAGCCCAATAAGTCAAAACCTATGAAGGAGACTTACAAAACTGGGGCATCCCGCTGACTGTAATCACAAAAGAAACAGTTCAGGCAAAAAACAGGGATAACGAAATCAAAAAAAAGAGAAAGAGGTCCTACGAACCCTCAACAAAAAAAAAGAAATGACTGCCTATTCAAAATAAATTGTCAACATCCTAACCATCACTGGAATATCAGAGCAAAGACTCAAACAAGGTCTAACGCACGATTAGCTGAGTTTAGGTTTGAAGAACATCACGAAGAACGGGTGGGTACAAATAAAATTTGAGCCTTTATCCTTTGTTTCTTAAAACCGTGAACCAGGCCACGTTACAACCCTTAAAAGTCCTAGATGAAGCATGGGTTAGTTCGAAAGCATACTGTTACGAAAGGTATCCTGACTCCTTAAGGCCTACGGTAAATACAGAGTTGACATCACGTTTTAGAAACATTCACTTGTTTTAGGAAAAAGAATGCATTTTCAAAATCTTCAAGACAGACATAAGCTTTGCATTTTTGATATAACATTGTTTGCATATAACTATTTGTTTGAACAGCAGGAAAATTCGCACGATGAATACCTAGTGAACAAAAGCACTTCCAATCAAGGGGCAGACATGATCATTGTCCATAATCTGGGGCAATTAAGTCAAGATTCGGAGAATCTCTCAAAAGGCCAAACAGCCAGGGGCAAACCTCCATCTGGATCATTTGGGGCATTGGACGATCAAACGAAGATCTTCTAATATGGCTACACAATGCTACTGACAGGGGCACCTTCCTACATCCTGAGAGTGTGGACATAGTCGAAAAAATACTACGCACAATCAAAGACCCGCTAGGTTGACACACCTAGGCAAAAATAAGGGCTTCCCGGCGAACCAAAAGGGTTCGGGCAAAATAAGGGATGAAATGGAAAAATCTGTACACCCGGCAAGTCGAAAACCTGAAAAGGCGGCTTGGGCAAAAATGGGTATCCCGGTGGACTGAAAACCCGAAAGGGCAGTCCAGGCAAAAATTAGGGATCAGAGCGTACGACTATGTCCTGTCATAACGTCACTTGCCTACCAGAAGAAGATTTGTCAAATCGGCAGTCATCAAGCACCTCCACAGGTATCTTCCTCTCCCACATCAGAAACAGCGGCAATAATGAGTTGTCTAAGCGATCTAATTGCTCTGTCCACCAAGGTACAAAGGCAGGTTTGGTTGAAAAACATGACTAAGATATCTTAATTCCCCAGAGAGTGAGCCAGCAAGTCAGCGATACTCTCCCCAAGCAGAGTTAGTCCACTATCAACCTCAAGGAAGTTGGATTATCCCCCGCGGATCTCAACATTCCCCAGCGGAGTATACAAACATTCTTAACAAGCATCCCCGGCAGTCTTGATCTAAGATTGTTCCCTGGCGGAATACCAGACATTCGGTGGAGCCACTTCCCCAGTACATCTCAAAAAAAATTTCCCCAGGAGAGTCCAGTCCAAAAGTTTCCCCAGGAAAGTGGAATCCATATCCCCAGCAGGTCTTAAAGCTTATCCCCAGTAGATTCTGGAAGCTTGTCATCCGCATAGTACGAATGCTCCCCCAACTTTATTCAAAGTTTATTTCCCCACCAGGATATAACTGGGTTATCCTCAGCCAATTGCCACAGAGAGATCGTCCCCGGCGAAGTCTTCCTATCCCCAGCGGAGTTCATCAGATCTCCCAACATGACTTACCAATGGAATCCCCAGCGGAGTTATCATCAACCTCAGTGAAGTATTCCTCTCCCCACAGAGCATTCCCTGCAAAGTAATCTATTCGCCAAGTTTGTTCCCCAACGGAGTCATCTTCTTCTACCGGTATTCTTGCAACCATCACCCCCAGCGGAAACAGAGCTCTACTCTTCCATATCAGCCCAGGATTCAACTTCCCGGCACCCGTCAAGGATTTATTTTCCTAGACGAAAATACATTCATAAACATCACCTTGTCATACATTATGATACACGCATACACGCATCGTATCACCCCAATCTCATTTATTTTTGAGAACATCATGACATCATGCATGTCATACATTATGACATCGCATACAACTAACTCGTTACTTTTTCAGGAAAAGAACGATCAACAGATAAAAGTCTTTACCTTTTGAAGTAGAAGACGTCCAAGATTCCTTCATCATTCTGTTGAGGTAGTAATCGCCCAAAGGTTCTCTCATCGTTCTGTTGAGGTAGTAATTGCCCAAAGGTTCTCTCATCGTCCCGTTGAGGTAGTAATCGCCCAAAGGTTCTCTCATCGTCCCGTTGAGGTAGTAATCTCCCAAAGGTTCTCTCATCGTCCCGTTGAGGTAGTAATCGCCCAAAGGTTATCTCATCGTCCCGTTGAGGTAGTAATCGTCCAAGGTTCTCTCATTGTCCCGTTGAGGTAGTAATCGCCCAAAGGTTCTCTCATCGTTCTGTTGAGGTAGTAATCGCCCAAAGGTTCTCTCATCGTCCCGTTGAGGTAGTAATCGCCCAAAGGTTCTCTCATCGTCCCGTTGAGGTAGTAATCGTCCAAGGTTCTCTCATCGTCCCGTTGAGGTAGTAATCGCCCAAAGGTTCTCTCATCGTCCCGTTGAGGTAGTAATCGTCCAAGGTTCTCTCATCGTCCCGTTGAGGTAGTAATCGCCCAAAGGTTCTCTCATCGTCCCGTTGAGGTAGTAATCGCCCAAGGTTCTCTCATCGTCCCGTTGAGGTAGTAATCGCCCAAAGGTTCTCTCATCGTCCCGTTGAGGTAGTAATCGCCCAAAGGTTCTCTCATCGTCCCGTTGAGGTAGTAATCGCCCAAAGGTTCTCTCATCGTCCCGTTGAGGTAGTAATCGCCCAAAGGTTCTCTCATCGTCCTGATGAGGTAGTAATCGCCCAAAGGTTCTCTCATCGTCCCGTTGAGGTAGTAATCGTCCAAGGTCCTCTCATCGTCCCGTTGAGGTAGTAATCATCCAAGGTTCTCTCATCGTCCCGTTGAGGTAGTAATCGTCCAAGGTTCTCTCATCGTCCCATTGAGATAGTAATCGTCCAAGGTTCTCTCATCGTCCCGTTGAGGTAGTAACCGTCCCTGATTCATTCATCAAATCATTATCAACAAAAACCTTTTGAAGCTCTAGACTCGATTCCTGTATCTTGCCAGGGCACGTCTGAAGAGTTCGAAGATCCGATTCCTGTATCTTGCCAGGGTGTATCTGTTGACGACTAACATTACCAGACTCGATTCCTGTATCTCGCCAGGGCACGTCTGAAGAGTTCGAAGATCCGATTCCTGTATCTTGCCAGGGTGTATCTGTTGACGACTAATTCCAGACTCGATTCCTGTATCCTGCCAGGACACGTCTGAAGAGTTTGAAGATCCGATTCCTGTATCTTGCCAGGGTGTATCTGTTGACGACTAATTCCAGACTCGATTCCTGTATCCTGCCAGGGCACGTCTGAAGAGTTTGAAGATCCGATTCCTGTATCTCGCCAGGGTGTATCTGTTGACGACTATATTCTCCGGACTCGATTCCTGTATCTTGCCAGGGCACGTCTGAAGAGTTTAAAGATTCGATACCTGTATCTAACCAGGGCACATCTGCATAAAGAGTTTGAAGATCAACTCCTGTAACAGGCCAGGTAATTATTTTCTTTTTCAGGTATGCAAGTTCTCGCTAAGAAATCTCTTACGCGATCGACACCTCCAGATGGCATCTATAAGCCCATCCCCCTATCCATCGTATCTCCAAATGGCATTTATAAGCTCATTCCCGCCATCACGCTGCTGATACTTTACTATGTGAGTGCAAATTTCTGAGCACTCAAGTGTTCAATCATCTTCCACCTTCGGATCACGAAAGGCATGCAAGCCAATCTACATCCTCAGGTTTAAGAAGATTGAACAGGGGCAACTGTTGTACCCCAAAATTTGCCCTCCCATATTTCTCAAAATATTTCAAGAAAAATTCACAAGTCCAACCCGGCGCGTCATATTCAGGTATTCTTTCGCCAAGATATCTCTGATAACGTATTCTCAAATTCAGGTTCGGCTCAAGAGTCAATTCTTTAAAGAAGGTATCCGAATGTGCGAGTTTTCTTGAAGAAATATGGTGAAAAAGTGTGCTGAAAGTGCAGTTTTTACGCGCTAAAAAATTCATAACTTGAAGATCGTGACTCGTTTTGAACCCGTTCCAGTGGCCAAAATTCCGTCTTGACATTATCTACGTTTTCATCTCTCACGGCTGGAAGCCAATTTTGATCAGAAGGTCTTCGAAAATGTGGATTTATCAAGTATTTTCGCACAGAAAATTTGTGACAGAAGTTTATTTGCGTCATGTTCAGAAAATCATAACTTGGTCGATTTTCATCGTATCGAGCTGGTTCCGGCGCCAAAATTCCACAAATTGAGTTGAATACATTTTCACAGAAGGTATTGAGTTCAAAAGGTATTCAAAAGGCCTTCGTTTTTTGCTCAGAGTGCGTGACACGCTGAAAATCCTGAATGCTGAATATTATTTCATGTGGGCCGAAACTTCGAAAATTCATAACTCGGTCAATTTTTATTGGATTGGGCTCATAGTTTTACACAAGGTCACTGACTCATAGATCTACAACTTTGCTTCAAAAGTCGAGACCAAATTATGCACCGATCAATATCAGTTTTTTATTGAAGAACGTGTCAGAGTCGACACTGGAGCCCAAAATAAGTTTGTCTGAGCTGAAAACTTCAAAAATTCATAACTAATTCACCGTTTATCCGATTGAGCCGATTTTCGGACAGGAGTTAGTTCTCGATGTCGGCTACATTTTGTTTTCACATTTTAACTTCAAAAATTGCACTTAAGTCCCTGCGATTTAGCCTGGAAAGTGACGAACTCAAGTGAACATTGGAGGCCCAATTGCAAATTCAAAGCCCATTTTTTTACCCTAATTTCCATTATATAATCACCTTCTTTTCACACAAACCAGAGGAGAAAAAGAGAGAAAAAACATTGCCACAACACTGTTAGAATATCAAATTCTTTCAAGAATCCTAAAACCTTGAAATCCTTATTACAAATCCCTCTCTCACTACAAACAAGCAATCACAGTTACAAACCAACACCTCACTACTTCTTCAGTAAGGATAAGGCTGACTTGATCTCCAAGATTCAAATGGCATAAAAGCATTCAGGTCACTAATTTTCCAGTAAGGGTAGGATTGATTTGATCTCCATGATCAAAAGGGTATAATCATTCATACATGTCATATTGTGCCTAAACATTAAATTTCTTCATATATTGGCTTTATTTGCATTTTATGATTTTATTTAATGTGTTCATGAGATTCAACACTGCAGATTTAGACAGGATCCCATGCAGGTTCATTAAGGAACGTTGAGGCCAAAAGTCAAATGGCCAAAAGCCAAAAGCCAAAAAGCCAAAAGCCAAAAGCCAAATGGCCAAAAGAACAACTTATGCATGACACCAATACATGGCGAGACAAACATCCTGAGAAGATTAAGGAACGTTGAGGCCAGAACACAAATGGCCAACAGCCAGAACACAAATGGCCATGAAACCCAATCTAATGGCCAAAGAATGCAGACCGTTCAAAAAAACCTCCCCTTGGGCCTGAAACCCCCCTTGGTTTGCATCCTTTTTAATTTTATTTTATTTTCTTTTCTAATTCTTTTTTAATTGTTTTAATTGTGTTTTTACCATAAAATAATTTTCTATAATAAAAACAGAAAAATCAAAAATACAAATATCTTTAATTATTATTAATTTCATCACTAACCTATTTTTTTTGTAAATAAACTCTAACAATTAACTTAGTTTAATTTAGGTTTTTAAACTTTAATTTTTTTCTTAATAAGTAAAAAGTATCTAGAATTAGGTTTTTTTGACATTTTCATCTTTTTCTTAAATAAATTATTAATCATCATTATTTATCATTATTATTAATTATCATTAATTTTGTAAATAAACATGTAAATAAATTAATTAACTAGTAAATTAGGTTAACTTTAATATTTTCATTAATAATTAAAATAATCTAGATTTAGGGTTTCCTTTTAATTCTTTTTCTTTATTTCATAAATACAAAACATAAAAAACATTTCTTTCCTTTTATTAAATAATTAATTAGCTTTTAATTCATTTTAATTTCAAAAGGGTCCAACGCCCTCGAACATTCTATTTTTATTCTTTCGCACGTTTATTTTCTTTCCGAATATTATGTAACTGTTCAAGCCATGTAATAGTAACTAGGTTTTACTCTCCGCATTTTTTATTAAAAACGGGTCTTTGTTAATTTGGCGATGTATAGACCCGCGCCTTGTAATAGCGTAAAATTTTACTTTCCGCATTTAAATTTCCTCACTTTTAAATTATAATTGCATGAAAGAATGTATGGCCTAAATTAAAAACAAGCGTAGATCACCATGATACACGTACAAGATAAAACATGACATGAAAATAATACACAAATTCACACACCACTCTTAGGGTACGTCTCACTGTTGCCTTGCCCTCGAAACGTGGTCGTCGAGTATAGGACGTTTTAGTAAGTCCTTATGTCCATGACATGATCCAGTTGCCTCGAAACGGTTGCCTCGGATTAAAAAAGGATCAATGGCATAAGGGTAGCTTCTAAGGTGTCCTACTGTTGCTCTGGTGACCACACTGTCCCTAACAATCGAATTGACCCGAACACCTCCAACGGTGGTGCTACCTACCTCTCAATGGTGGGATGGCACTACCTTAAGGACATTTACACAGCCTAATTCCTTAGGGTAGGTAGATGACTCATAGATACTTGCTCTAAAAAACAAATCAAAACTCTTTTCACACCGACACTTTCAATAAAGCTTTCAAAACAATTTTTCAAACACTCTTGAGGACTGATACAAGAGTCGATCTGAAATCTTTAAAACGAAACTTTTTCAAACTCACTCACAATTTAAAAGCAAACACTTTTGAAAACACAATGAGCAAGTATCTAAGAGCCCATGGATAACCATGGATAGAAAGGGTGCTAACACCTTCCCTTTCTATAAATCTACCTCCCGAACCGAGAAACTATCTCATAAGGAATTTTGCTGTGCTTTTGTCCTGTCCATGTTGGAGAAAATAAAAGACAGTGGCGACTCTTGCTTCCGCGACATTTCGCGAACCAGTGCTAAACAGTCAGTTCCAGATCCACCGATCACATACCCCAAAATTTGCCCTTGCATTTTTCCTCAAGAAATCACAGCTTCAGGCGTTTCCTGATTTTTCAAACTGGCTCAAGAATCGGTCAAACAGACTTTTCTCGTCAGTCAGACAAAATTAGGGTTTTCATTGGTTTTCCTGGCTCTAGAACAATTCAAACAGTTTGTTTAGGGTTTTTGGTTGATTTTGGTTCAACTTCGATCAGGCGAACGCTTCTTTGGCATTTAATCAGGAACTAGGTTTTTGTGCGCAGATTTTAGAAAGACTAATTCTACAGTGCTTTTCAAGTTTATTCCGAGATATGGACTGAGGCATTTGGATTGAATTCGCATTGTGTGACTAAATCAGTGAAAGGATGCTTTTGGATTGAATTTGCAGTGTCTGGTAAAAATCAGTAAAAGGAAGAATAGATCTGGGCAGTTGTTGTGATTGACTGTGCATTAATTTGGATTTGTGAAGCGCAAAGTTTAATTGATCAATGCCGAAACCATGTTTATTTAATTATTTACTATTCTGAATTTAAATGATTGGAATTTATTTTCCATTATTATAATTTAAAGAATTTTAAATAATAAATAAACAATTGGAGAAGAAAAGAATTAATCAAATAAAAGGACTTTTTATTTATCTTTAAATTATTTGTATAATTGTTTTTGTTTACAAAATGTTTACAATAATAATATTACATTTATTTAAATTTAAATAAAAAAAACTATCCTAAATATTTTTCTAAATCTTCAATTCTTCATTCTTCATTTGGTGCTACCCCTCTCCATTTAATTTTTATCTGCAAAGAAAAGAAAAAGAAGTCAGAAGCAGATAAATATTTAAAAAGCAGACAATTAAAGTTTGGGTTCATCATTAAGGGTAACTGACTGGAATCAGTTAGCCCTCTCTGCAAATCACGGGATTTCCCCGATTCACAAAGAGGGATGAATAATGCTTGCTAAGCATGAAATGCACAAAGTTAAAAAAATGCACAAATTCAAAGTTTGTCAAAAGCTGCATAGTCCAAAAGTTTCAAACTGAATGGTATAAACAAAGTCCAAATCCAAATTAAACCACAAAGTCCAACTAAGTTCCAAATTCAAACTTGCCACAAGCTGCCAAAAAAGCTGTCAAAGATATCAAAGTATCACAAAAGTGCAGCACAAAATCTGGAAGAAAAGAGACAAATATGCAGAGTTAAACTACATATGCAAGCAAGCATAGTTTCATTTCATCATTTCCCAGTGTTGCCTTTTCAGAGCAAAGTACAAGCATAAACATTTTTTAATGCTTTGACTGTACTAGAGAGAGAGAGGAGAGAGTAAAGAAAGTACAGGTTTGCAGGCTTAGGCTTGAAGAGAAAATATATAAAACAACGAATATACCAGCATATCAAAGGGGGCAGAAATATCATAAAAAAAAGAGAGAAAATCACAAACCAAAACAGAACTGAGAACATAAGCTCCCAAGCCTAAAACTAGTTCACTCAAAACCAGCATAAGCCTGAAGCCTGAAGCATAGCTTCACAAAAACACCAACCCTGTCAAAACTAAAAGCAAAAAATGTCCTGCATAAGAACCAGAAGCAAAAGCCTATAGCCAGAACCAGTAAAGCCCTGCAAAATCCAAAGCCCAAACATATAGCCTGAAGTAAACCTCCATCCCAAAACCTGTAATGTCCAAACACTGCAAGCAAACCAGCATAATCCAAACAAAAACAGTGAAGCCTAAAAAACAGTAAACCTACAACCTGCTAACAACCAAGCTAACAACCATAACCTACAAGCTTAACCCTGTCAAACTTAAGGCCATCAACCAGTCCAACAAGCTGGACCAGTATAACCTGTTCAAACCTCACACTAAACATCAGTCAAAGCCATAAAACCCCTTTCAAAACCAGTAAACCCTGTCAAGGCCTCATATGCCTAAGACCTGTGAAAACCTGTCAATTACATAAAACTGCATCCCAGGCCACAAACCTGAAACCATAAGCAGAATCCAAACAAAACTCCCAAGGCCATAACCCTGTCAAACTCAATCATCGCAAGGGCCCTCAGAAAGCTTCATCATTGGGCAAAGGTTCAAATAAAGCATATCATACAGAAGGCAACAAAGAGGAAGAGAAGAATCAGGCATTCAAAGGCTACAAACCCTCATAGTTTCCTCATCATCGGGCAATCATTCAATCTCAGCATACAACAAGCAACCAAACACAAGGCAACAAAGAGGCAAAGAGATCAAACAAAAGTTCTCAGGCATTATCATCATCAAACTTAAAGAATACACAAACCCGGAATCCAAGCGAGTTCAACGTCCTCACCGTCTCTCCGCCGTCAAGCCTCCAAACGCCTCTGATCCCATCCTCTCCTCCTCCGTCTCCAAAAGGTAGAATTTCTTTCCATTCCTTTTCGAAACCTCGCGTAAACCAAGAAACAGAATCAAATGAATGCAAACTAAACATACAAGACACAAATTGTTGAAACCCTAAAAAACACTAAGATAAAAGTTGTCACCTTGAACGAACCATCGCGTGCTTGACCGTGGGGAGGAGAACGTAGAGATGGCGTTGGTGGCTTGGGCGAAGGAGATTCAGAAACGTTCGGGCATGAGAAAGAGGAAGGAACAAAGTGATGAACGAAGAGCGGCGCTGTAACCCTAAGCCATGTTCCAAGTGATATAAAACATCACAACCCTAAGAAACTTTCACAAACAATTAGGCCTTGCCCTTTCCACACTGAAGCCCCAACGAATTTCCAATTCATACCCCCCCTGTTCTATTCATTTTCTCTATAAATTGCATTTGGGCCTCAAACCTTAAAGCCCATTTCTGATTGCTTTCAAACTATTTTTAACTATCATATTCTTTTTCAATATACAAATTAACATGACTTTTTTTAACATAATTCTAATTTTGAACACAATATATTTTTCCTCAAACTTAAAACGTATTCTTTCAATTAAAAAACTCTTATATAAATATATATATTAATACTAATTACTAATATATAAGAAATAATTCTTAAAATAATACTTTACATTAATACTAAAAAAAAAATAAATACATAAGATTTAGAATTATTTAAAACATTTTTTTTTATTTAACTTATTTTGATTTATAAATAAATTCTCTTTAAGTTAATACATTTTCTTTTCTTAGAAATAATTTGTACATAATCAATTAAAATACATTTTTTTAACATACATAATATAATTTAAAACATTTTTCTTTCTTTTAAGTAAAATACCTTTTTGTACATATTAAAGAAAAATACAAGATTACAAAGATTAAATAAAGAAAATATTTAATTCCTTTTATTAGGTTAAACAATACTTAATCTTCACATTAAATTCACATTTTCTTAACTTGTAAATAAGTCATACACTTACACGAATAAATTACACTTACACTTACACAAATAAAATACATGTACACGTACACTTACACAATACATTTTACATTTGATGCATTATACATTTGCTATACTTTGCTATACATTGATTACATTTGATCGCGATTCAATTTGGTTGTAATTATTTAAGTCTCATCCCCATTTGTAAATTTATACCCCCACTCCCGGATACTATTTGTAATAGCGTAGACTTTAAATTCTTGCAATTTATCGCTTTCAAATTATACCATGGTTAGACCTAGGGTTTGCATGTATATAAAATCAAATGCTAGATAACCTAATACAAGGCAAATACATAAAATCAATACACAATCACACTTGCACCCCTAGGGTAATCCCACATGTTGCCTTCCAAAATGGGCCATGCTTGCACGTCGAGTTTCTTTGGCAAAACAAATTTCAAATGATCATAAGTCCCTCGATGACGCTTTCGAAAGTTGCCTAAAATGGAATGATCATAGTCCCTTCAAGCAAATTGCCAAAGACACTTGGCACCATTGCATTCATGGTCCATACGATGACCCGCGCTTGTCCCGATCACATCCTAAACGCAAGATTGTCCACCAAATTCAATGGTGGAACAAAATTGTTTAAAAGGGTTGAAAACATAGAGAAAACCTTTGAGTATAATAGGGGTAGACAAAACTCTTAGTTACTTGAGATCAACTTGCAAAAAACACTTGCCTTCTTTTCAAAAACCACACTTCATACACACTTTCAAAACAAAACTCTCAAAAACATTTGAAACATCTTTTCGAAAAGATACACACTTTTGTAAAACACTCAAACACGAGTCAATTACAACGGTTGCCGAAACAAAGGCGTCTATTTCAAAAACATTTTCAAAACACACACATACACCACAATTTCAAGCAATCGAAAATCAAGGCAAGTGACCTAAAAACCAAGTAACTAAGAGCCCATGGATAACCATGGATGAAAAGGGTGCTAATACCTTCCCTTTTCATAATCTACCCCCCGAACCCACGAAACATCTCAAAAGGTTTTTCCTGTGCTTTTTAACCTTTCCTTTAGGATAAAATAAAAAGTCGGTGGCGACTCTTGCTAAACCGAACAAGTGCAAATACAAACGCAAAACTCAAGTCAGTTCTCCCACCGTATCACACTCGTGCCAAGTTTCAAACCTCACGTGGCAAGTTTACTCAGTCATTGGTTCAGATGACTTAAAATGAACTACATTGACCCAAAAAATCGACCTTTGTGAGATCAAGTTCAAACGATTGTAACTTCTTCATTACTCGATATTTTTGAGCAGTTATTTTTACGTATGACTCTCCTTGATGTCATCTCCAATTCCTCTTCACAAGTCAAGAGCTAATTGCGTGCGAGAGATCATTGGAAATTCGAATACTTTTGAGGTCACTTTCTGGTTCTGACCCAATTTCAGATAATTGTGGCCTGACTTCCAAGAGTCGTAATGTCCTTAATTTTCAAGATCTCGAGACGATTATTTTTGCACATTGTCATGAGTGATGTCATTAACAAGTCCTCTTTAAGAATCGAAGGAAATTATGTTTAAAACACCTTGGAGATTATCAATTTGTCATAGGTCATTTTCTTGATTTAGAATGTTTTCAACTTCTAATTATTTTCTCAAACACTACTGTGATACGGTGGCAGAACTGACTATTATACTGGTTTGTGTTTTGCATTTTTTGTTCACAAATGTCACGGTAAGCAAGAGTCGCCACCGACTTTGATTTCATCCAATCATGGAAAAGGGAAAAGAACAGAAAAAACCTTTTTTTGAGATATTCTGAGTACGGGGGGGGGGGGGGGGGGTAGATTATAGAAAGGGAATGTGTTAGCACCCTTTCTATCCTTGGTTTTCCATGGGCTCTTAGGTACTTACTTATTTTGAAATTGCTTGTGTGTGTGCTTGCTTTGAAAATGTTTTACTTCGTGATAACTCTTGTATCAGTCCTCAAGAGTGTGATGAAGTTGTTTTGAAAGGTGTTTGTGTGAAAAGTTTTGTTTGAGCAAGTACTTAAGATTATAACTACTCGAAAAAAAGATGGTTCGTTCTTGCTTCCTTTAGACAGCGCTATCCTACTATTAAGGAGTAGATAGCCTCGTCGTTGGAGTTTGTAAGGGACGTTCGAAAGGGACAAGTACAATCACTAAAGCAACAGTTAGAAAATTTTAGTAGTAACCCTAGAGTCTTAAGATCTTTCCGAGGCAACATTCGAATGGGACATTTTGATCTTTTAGACTGGAGGGCAACCACTAAAATCCCCTATGCTTAATGACTGTTTACTGAAGGCAACCGAAGTGAGGCAAACCCTAGGAGTGAGCACGTGCATGTGAATTTTTTCAGTTATTTAGTCTTTGCACATTAGGTGATCTACCGTTTTAATTTCAAGATACTCTTGCCATACAATCCTATTAGCATGCATCTAACAGTTAAATATTTGCAGGAATTTAAAATGCGAAAAATAAACCTAGCTATTACAAGGCTTTGACAATTACATAATTATCTTGACCGAAAATAAAAATACGGAAGTTTAAAACCCTAGTTACTATTACATCCTCGAAACTAAAATGCGCGCGGCAAATTAAATGCGAGAAAAAAATTGAGAACCCTAAAAATCTAATTGAAAAAATATTTAAATTATTTTTGAGAAAAGACTTAATTAGGTTATGTACAATTAAAACCCTAATTCTAATTATTTTTAATTATAAAAGAAATTGAAATTAACCTAAATTAAACTAAATTATATAATTCAAGAAAATATCTTATAAAAAAGATTTTATGCATTTTTTTGGGGTTTTTATTTGAGAAAAGAAACAATTAAATTACAAAATTCAAAACCTAGTTTCTAATTAATTTTAATTAAAACAAGTAATCAAATAAAACTAATAATCCTAATTTATTTTCAAAAATATCAATTTGAATAAATAATATTTAATTCTATATTTTGTGATTTTTTAGTTTTATAAAAAATAATTTTTGTGTTAATAAAAAAAACAATTAAAGAAATAATTAAAGAAATTAAAAAAAATGGAAAGAAAAACAAACTGGGCCTGTATAATGAGTAATCTGGGGGGTATGATTCTGAATTAATTTTGGGCCCAAGGCTGATGGCCCAACCCCTGCGCTGAATCTCATGTGCTGATCTTCTGATGGTGCACCATGATCTCTCATCTGGAGTGGGTTAGATCTCATGCTAGGCTGATCAAGTGACTGGACGTTGGTGACGTATGGTAGACATCTGGATGGGAGCTACACATGATCTGTAAGTGGAAAAATTGAAAACAAATTTGCTGGGACCTGTGATCAAACCCAGGTCCTTGTCTTCACCAACAACACACCTCTGCCAGTTGGGCTATGCTTGGTTAGTTGTTAAAGAAATAAGAATAATGCCCAATATATTAAAAAAAATTCCAAGAGGCTGAAACAAAAATCACGCGTGTTATTTTCAAATAAACCAATAGGGTAATGCCAAATCACCTTCTTCTTCCTCCAGCCCGTCGTCTTAGGCACATGACCTATACCTACAGACCATGTTTGTTGCTACAACTTGTGTGCTTCAAACATAAAAAATATACATGATAAATGAATTTAAATACTAGGGATTGATTGGTCTTGATGCCACGATCATCCCAGTATCTAATTCTTGGCCTAATTTTTCCTGTATCAGGAAGCCCCAAAACACATGTGGAAACCCTAACAATGGCAAGTACAAATTTAGGCTTCAAAAATGCAATTAAACTACTCAGTCAGCTTGCAAATATGATAAAGATCACAAATATGTCAATCAAATATGCTAACAATGCAGGAATTGATGTAATCATTTTCAAAAAATAAGGCAAACCGTGGGAGTGATTGCATGCGTTTCTGGGCATGATAAGACTTGCAAAAGATCCAGCTGGCTTCAGGGATGCTCCAGGATACGATTGCTGGCCTTGAATTGCTCTGAAAGGCCCTATGGATTGAAAACCGAGTCACACTTTTTGTCAGCTTTTTTGAGTTTGTTCTTTCTCTTCTATGACTGCAAAACCTTGTCTTATGATTTGTACATGTCCAACATATATCTAAGAATGAATTAGGGTTATAAAATTGGATTGAATCTTTACAATTATGAGAGATTTGATTTGATTTCCATGCTACATGTAAACTTGCTATTTTGAGCCAAACCATCCCTTTCTTGTACCAATTATGCTTTATTCGTTTTGGTCTTGATATCTCAACATATTTTGATTGCCAACCTGTCCAAAAACCAAATTAAAACATATCTTTGCTATTATTCACCAATTATTTGATTTAATTCAATTTTTAATTAATAAAAAATCAAAATAAATTTAAAAATGAAGAAAATAATATGTGGGTGAATATTTGGGCCGTGGACCATGTTATAAGTGAGGTGCAAGCATAAAAAGTTAGGTCTATTTGGCAAAAAAAATGCATTTTTGAGCACATTTGACTTTTGGCAATTTTGCAAAAAAGGTCAACTTTGACAAGACATATCCCCTCCAATTTTAACCCTAGAGAGGTGTTCTTGGACTTTTTAGAAAGCTTAGGATGTCCCCTAATAAACCTTTTTGGTCTCATCTCAATTGAGTCTTCCATGTTCATGTAAGAAGCTTTGACCCAAAATGTGTTTTTTGTTGACTTTTCAAAAGGACCCATAATGTTGAAATTCATATCTTTTTGTGGGTGAATATTTTGAACTTGTGGGCTGAAGATGAGTTTTAGGGAATTTCATCCTCTTCAAAATGAGCTTTGGATGGAAAATTTCTGATAAAGAATGTGGAAGTTATGCTTGGTCAAAATTTGGTTGACTTTTCTTGAGAAACCCTAATTTAGCAACTTTTGGGTTTTGATGAATTTGGAGCATTCCTTGAGGAATCATGATCAACCCTTGATACAATGATGAAATTCACTTAAAAATGTTAATGTTGACCAAAAATCTTGAAGTTTGATTGTATGTGGGTCACAGTTGACTTTTGACCTAATATAGTCGATTCTCATGCATCTGAGCAGTTGATTGAACAAACTTCTTGTGCAAGGCATGAAACTTGACATGTAGGGTATTGAGAAAATATTAATACCATGGAGAGCATATTAGGTCTTTGGAGTATACCTATCTTGATGAAAATGGAAACCTTAATTTGAGACACCCTGCATTAGGAGAGAGTTTGTCTGGTCAACTCTTGGGAAAACATGAGCAACTTGAGGATCTCTAGGAGTATGTATTGAGTAAAATGAGAGGGAAAATTTTGGGTTACAACAGCTTCCCCTGTTCAATTTTCTTAAACCTGAGGATGTAGATTGGCTGTCTGCCTTTCGTAATCTGAAGGTGGAAGATGATTGAACACTAAAGTGCCCAGAAATTTGCACTCGCATGAAGTAATACTTGATTTGTGATATCAGGGATGGGCTTATGATGCAATTTGGAGGTTGATGATAGAATATTGTCGGAGATGGGCTTAAAGACGCCCTCTTGGATGTGACGGAGAATCGTCGGAGATGGGCTTAAAGATGGCATCTAAAGAATGTTGATTTCCCGAGATATTCCTTCGATGAGAGTCTATGCTCCTGTCGTTGAGGAGGAATCTGCTGAGGATTGTTGGTATCTATCTTGGGAGAAATAGAATTTTAGGAGCTTTAGTTGTCCATTACTCTACTGGGGAATTAACTCCGACTTGAGGAAGCGGAAGTGAACTACATATCTTGTCGGTGTACAGGCTGTACCACGACTTACTGGGGAACTGCGAAACTAATCATTTTTGATCGGGTCCTGGTCTTACAGAGTTGTGGACTGCTGTCTGGAGATAAGAGAGAAGGAACCTGGATAGTAAGGTTATGAGAAGGAACCTGGATAGTAGGGTTACTTCGATATGAAAGCCTGGATAGTAGGGTTGTAAGAAGGAACCTGGATAGTAGCGCTGTGAGAAGGAACTTGGATAGTAGGGTTACTTCGATATGAAAGCCTAGATAGTAGGGCTGTGAGAAGGAACCTAGATAGTAGGGTTACTTCGATATGAAAGCCTAGAGAGTAGGGCTGTGAGAAGGAACCTGGATAGTAGGGTTACTTCTATATGAAAGCCTGGATAATAGGGCCGTGAGAAGGAACCTGAATAGTAGGGTTACTTCGATATGAAATCCTGGATAGTAGGACGGTAAGAAGGAACCTGGATAGTAGGGTTACTTTGATATGAAAACCTGGATAGTAGGGATGTGAGAAGGAACCTAGATAGTAGGGTTACTTTGATATGAAAGCTTGGATAGTAGGGCTGTGAGAAGGAACCTGGGTCGTAGGGTTACTTTGATATGAAAGCCTGGATAGTAGGGCTGTGAGAAGGAACCTGGATATTAGGGTTACTTCGATATGAAAGCTTGTATAGTAGGGCTGTGAGAAGGAACCTGGGTCGTAGGGTTACTTCGATATGAAAGCCTGGATAGTAGGGGCGTGAGAAGGAACCTGGGTCGTAGGGTTACTTTGATATGAAATCCTGGATAGTAGGGTCGTGAGAAGGAACCTGGGTCGTAGGGTTACTTCAATATGAAAGCCTGGATAGTAGAGCTGTGAGAAGGAACCTGGATAGTAGGGTTACTTCGATATGAAAGCCTGGATGGTAGGGCTGTGAGAAGGAACCTGGATAGTAGGGTTACTTCGATATGAAAGCCTGGATAGTAGGGCTGTGAGAAGGAACCTGTATAGTAGGGTTACTTCGATATGAAAGCCTGGATGGTAGGGCTGTGAGAAGGAACCTGGATAGTAGGGTTACTTCGATATGAAAGCCTGGATAGTAGGGATACTTCGATATGAAAGCCTTGATGATAGGGCTATGAGAAGGAACCTGGATAGTAGGGTTACTTCGATATGAAAGCCTGGATGGTAGGGCTGTGAGAAGGAACCTGGATAGTAGGGTTACTTCGATATGAAAGCCTGGATGGTAGGGCTGTGAGAAGGAACCTGGATAGTAGGGTTACTTCGATATGAAAGCCTAGATGGTAGGGCTGTGAGAAGGAACCTGGATAGCGGGGTTACTTTGATATGAAAGCCTGGATGGTAGGGCTATGAGAAGGAACCTAGATAGTAGGGTTACTTCGATATGAAAGCCTGGATAGTAGGGCTGTGAGAAGGAAACTGGATAGTAGGGTTACTTCGAAGCGATAGTGTAGATTAATTGACCTGCTTGGTTTCGGGAACTGAATTTCCGTTAGTCGTCTGCAGATGTGATTTGCATAACTGCTGAATTTGTTGAAGCTAATCCTCTTTTCCTGGAAAGATATCAGGGTTAGTTATATGCGATGCATGAAATACAGGGTGAGATGATGTTCTCAAAATAAATGATATTATGTTGTATACGATATGTATGCGTATGTCATGATATATGTTCATGAAATGCTATCGGGGTATGCTCGCGTCTGGGAAAATAAATCCCTGACGGTTGTTGGAGATTTGTAAATATTTCGTCGGGAAGAGATGCTGCTTGAGAATAAACTCCGCGGGGAACGAACTTAGAAAATTTATTCTTGTAGCTGAAGTGATGAACTCTGTCGGGGATTGTGCCTCTATATCTGGAGAAATAAACTCAGCTTGGGGGATGAAATTTGCTGACACGCCCACGATTATGAACCTCGGCTGGGGATAGTTATGTCCTGTTTCGGGGAAGCTGACATCAATTCCTTTGGATACTTTTACTTTGTAGGGGAGTGTATGTATCAATAATTATGTTCCCAAGCTAGCTTTATCCCGGTACCTACTGGGCAAAGTAACTGTAGGGTTTGGCACTTCTTGTTTTTCCCTGTTTTTGGAATTACGAGTAATTGTCTTTTGTTTCTTATGTAAATATTTATGAGTAACAATCATTTTCAAATGCATATATAAAAAATAAATCATTGGACGTTCTTGCAAAATAAAACAGGAAAAAGAAAAACGAATTGAAGTTTCTTGTGAAAATGATTTGTATTAATTTTGAAGTTGGCATGTAATAGGCGTTTTTGTAGAAAGAGGCTGACGCGCTAGTAAGAGAACGCCGCCGAAAGAAGTTACAATTTATGTAAAAGAAAGAAAAACAACTATGCGAAACAACCCCATTAGGTTCCAAATCTGCTATTGCCTTTATATCTTCAAGCGTCTCACCACTTTGCTACTTGGCCGAAGGTTGATCAGATTGGTTGGCGCCGTCCGAGCTTGATAGTCAATACCAAGCCTGGTCACAAGATGATCCAATGAGACATAGTGATACGCTTCAATCCCTAACTTTTTCCTGGATTGCCCTTTCAGGTTTTCAGTCCACCGGGATACCCTTTTTTTCCCAAGCCGCCCTTTCGGGTTTTCGACTTGCCGGGTGTACAGATTTTTTCATTTTCATCCTTACTTTTGCCCGAACCCTTTTGGTTCGCCGGGAAGCCCTTATTTTTGCCTAGGCCAGTCAACCTAGCGGGTATTTGATTAGGTGTAGTATATTTTCACTATGTCTGCATTGACATGGTGAGGAAGGTCGTCACCGTCCATGGTGGTTAGAATCATAGCTTTTCTTGAGAAAATGTTCTTAACCACAAATGGCCCTTCATACGTGGGAGTCCACTTGCCTCTGGGATCACCTTGCGGCAGTATGATGAGTTTGATCACTAGATCCCCGACTTGATATTCTTGGCATCTGAATTTCTTGTTAAAATCCTTGATCATTCGCTTTTGATACGTTTGACCATGGCAGACAGCAGTAAGTCTCTTTTCATCGATTAGATTTAACTGATCAAGTCAGGTCTGGATCCAGTCGTCTTCGTTCAAACCCGCATCCTTCATAATCCTGAGAGAGGGTATCTAGACTTCGATGGGTAGGACCGGCTCCATGCCATATACCAGAGAGTAGGGTGTTTCCCCTGTCGACGTCTGTGCTGAGGTACGGTACCCATGAAGAGTGAATGGTAACATCTCATGCCAATCTTTATATGTCACCATCATCTTCTGTACAATTTTCTTAATGTTCTTGTTAGCTGCTTCAACAACTCCATTCATCTTCGGCTGGTAGGGAGAAGAATTATGATGTTGTGTCTTGAACTGTTTACAAATCTCGGTGATCATTGTGTTGTTGAGATTCATACCATTGTCAGTAATAATTCTCTCTAGCACCCCATATCGACAAATCAGATTATGTCGGATAAATCGCGCCACGACATTCTTGGTTACTGTAGCAAAAAAGGTTGCCTCAACCCATTTTATGAAATAATCAATGGCTACTAGGATGAAGCAGTGTCCATTGGAAGCGGTGGGCCTGATTTCTCCGATCATGTCGATGCCCGACATTGCAAAGGGCCAAGGAGCCGTCAAGATATTCAAAGGAACCGGAGGCACATGCACCTTATCAGCGTAAATTTGGAATTTTTGACATGTTCGAGAGT
Organism: Vicia faba; assembly: GCA_948472305.1. Taxonomy (NCBI): domain Eukaryota; kingdom Viridiplantae; phylum Streptophyta; class Magnoliopsida; order Fabales; family Fabaceae; genus Vicia; species Vicia faba. Next base: position 322,233,642 of record OX451735.1, on the reverse strand, counting down.
GCTGATAACAATCAGCTTCCATAGTGGACCAGTAATATCCTGCTCGTAGGATCTTCTTAACCATGGTGTGTCCACTAGAATGGGTTCCTAAGGTGCCTTCATGTAGATTTGTCATGATCCTCTCTGCTTCGCTCTTGTCTACACACTGTAGTAGTGTGGAGTCATGGTTGTGTTTATAGAGGATTCCATTACTGAGGAAGAAATTTGCAGCGAACCTTCTCAGAAACTTCTTATCATTGACAGATTCCCCTTCGGGATACTCTTGAGCCTCGAGATACCTTTTGACTTCGTGAAACCAGGGTTTGTCTGCCACTTCTTCGGTATCGATCTCATAGCAGTGTGCTGGTTCAGCCAACCTCTCAATGGTGATTTGGGAAGATTCATTGTCCCACCTAACTTTGAACATAGAAGACATGGTAGTTAGCGCGTCCGCCAACTGGTTCTCCTCTCGTGGGAAATGTTCAAAGGTTACCTCCTCTAAGTGTGGCAGCAATGTCAGTACATACTCTTTGTATGGAATGATATTCGTGTGCTTCGTATCCCACTCGCCTTTGATCTGAATTATTACCAGAGCGGAATCCCCGAATACACTTAAGAACTTGATCCTGAGGTCAATAGCAGCTCGAAGACCCATAATACATGCTTCATACTCTACCATGTTGTTGGTGCAGTTGAAACATAATCGAGAAGTGAACGGAGTATGACAGCCCTTGGGAGATATGATTACAGCACCAATGCCGTTACCCAGTTTGTTTGAGGCTCCATCAAAATACATAGACCATCGGGATCCCTCCTCAGGTCCTTCATCTGGTCCAGGTTCTTCATAGTCAGTCACCAACATAATATTCTCATATGGGAACTCAAAATTCATGGACTGGTAATCATCCACGGCCTGATGAGCCAAATGATCATCCAATTCACTCCCCTTTATTACTTTTTGGGTTGTATATTGTATGTCGTACTCAGTTAAGATCATTTGCCACCTTGCTATCCTTCCGGAGAGAGCGGGCTTCTCAAAATTGTACTCGATCGGATCCATCTTCGATATCAATAAGGTGGTGTGAGTCAGCATATACTGTCTCAGTTGGCGAGTAGCCCATGCTAAAATGCAGCAAGTTTTCTCGAGCAATGAGTATCGTGTCTCACAGTCGGTAAACTTTTTGATAAGGTAGTAAATTGCGTGATCTTTTAGACCAGACTCGTCATGTTGCCCCAACACGCACCCCATTGAATTGTCTAACACTGTCAAGTATAATATCAAAGGTCTTCCTTCAACTGGAGGCATCAAAATTAGCGGTTCTTGAAGGTATTCTTTAATTCTTTCGAAAGTGGTCTGGAATTCATCATTCCACTTTACCACTTGATCATTCTTCAGAAGCTTGAAGATTGGCTCACAAGTAGTGGTCAGATGTGAAATGAACCTGGCGATGTAATTCAGATGTCCCAAAAAACCTCTAACTTCCTTCTTTGTACGGGGAGCTGTCATTTCTTGTATGGCTTTTACCTTTGCAGGGTCTACCTGAATACCCTTGTCACTGACAATGAAACCCAGAAGCTTACCATACCTTACCCCGAAGGTGCACTTGTTCGGATTCAACCTCAACTTATATATCTTCAACCTGTCGAACAACTTTTGGAGATGATCAAGGTGCTCTTCCTCAGTCTGAGACCTAGCTATCATGTCATCAACATAAAATTCTATCTCATGGTGAATCATATCATGGAACAAAGCGACCATGGCGCGCTGATAGGTTGCCCCAGCATTCTTCAACCCAAAAGGCATCACCTTGTAGCAGAAGGTGCCCCACTGTGTAACGAAGGTTGTCTTCTCCATGTCTTCAGGAGCCATCTTGATCTGGTTGTAGCCAGAGAAACCATCCATGAAGGGGAAGATTTTATGTTACGGGGTGTTGTCGACCAGAACTTCAATGTGAGGAAGTGGAAAGTCATCCTTGGGGCTTGCCCTGTTCAGATCTCTGTAATTCACACACATTCGTACCTTACCGTCCTTCTTAGGTACTGGAACGACATTGGAAACCCACTGTGGATAAGAAGTGACAACTAAGAATCCTGCATCGAACTGTTTCATGACCTCTGCTTTGATCTTCTCTGACATTTAAGGGCGCATACAACAAACCTTCTGTTTAATCGGAGGATAATCTTCTTTGGTTGGCAGGCGATGTACCACAATATCAGTGTCTAAACCAGGCATGTCTTCATAGGACCAAGCGAAGATCTCAACATAGTCGTGCAACATCTGTATCAATCTCTGTTTGACGCCAAGCTCCAAATTTGCACCTATTTTAACCTCTTTTATGTCTTTCTCAGTACCCAAATTTACTATCTCAACCGGCTCTTCATGAGGCTGAATGGCCCTCTCTTCCTGCTGTAGTAGTCTAGCAAGTTCTCCAAGCACCTCACAATCATCCTCACCTTCATCCTCGACTTGGTTGATCGGATTTTTGAAGTCATAACTGGCAATAGCAGAGATGTTATCAATGGGATCCAGAGTCGATATGGATCTGCATTATGATACGTGAGTGTGTGTAAGAGAATAGCTGTTTTGGTAATAGTGAAAAATAGAAAAGAAAAACAGAGAGCACAAAATTTGTATGCAAGAATGTCCAATGCTTTATTAATGATATATGAAATGATAAATAATAGCCCTCACAAACAAAACCAATGTGCCTCGGGCAAGGTACAAGGCCGTAAAGTCTTAAATTGTTTATTACAAATCTTAAAAATAAGTTAATTACTGCGGAATAAAAGAACCTGGTATGAAGTCCCTAGCCGTCCAGTTACTCGGTCCACCGTTAGTAGTTGGGTAGATCCAACTGTCAATGTCTGAGTTTTACTCGTTGTCTTCAATGGCGTTAATTCCCCGATTTCTGATGTGTAGGAGAGGTTTTCTAGCTCGAGCATGTCGAATAACCCTTTGAGCCCCTGTAGTAAAGCCCAAACCAAAATTTTCAGTTTTGTGAGTGAAATCAGGGAGCTGACCCCAATTGGCACACCCACATTTTTCAACTACGGCCCTGGCGTCCTTGAGAGAAGACATCTTTAGAGGAGGTTTGCCGCTGGTAGTAGTTTCAGTTAATGCCAAGATCTGAGGGACCTCTTCGAAGTTCTGACAAGGAGTTTCTATGAATTCCCCATCCATCTCTACATAGCGGAAGGAATTGAGGTGGCTCACCATATACTCCTCTTCACCCTGCACTGTGACAATCTTCCCTTTTACCGGATACTTCAGCATTTGGTGGAGTGTGGAAGTAACTTCCCTAGCTTTGTGGATCCAAGGACGACTCAACAAACAAGAATACGACAGCCTGATACCAATCACATATAAGGTGGACCCAAAAGTCTGAGAAACCATTTTGACAGGGATGTACACCTCCCCGTGCACCATTCTCTTCGATTCGTCAAAATCCCTTACCACAATGCTAATAGCCTTTAACATCAAACCCTCGCAATCTAGCCGATCCAACGCCTTCTTAGGCAAGACATTTAGCGAAGACCCAGTATCTACCAGCACATGAGCCATAGTGGTGCCCCTGCCTTCAATCGAGACATGCAGAGCATCATTATGCTTCCTTCCCTTTGGTGTTAAGTTTGCATCTGAAAAACCCAGCCCATTATCAGCAGTCAGGCTGGCCACACAATCTTTGAACTGATCAGCTGAAGTTTCCTGCGGCACATGCGCAATCTTGAGGAATGTAATCAAAGCCTTCGCATGGGCTTCGAAACAAAACAACAAAGACAACATGGATATCTGTGATGGGGTCTGCCCCAGCTGCTCGACCACATTGTAGTCGCTCTTATTAATTATTTTTAGTATTTCCTCTATCTCTTGCTTAGAGGCTTCCACAACAATTTTCCTAGGCGCCTCCGTCCGGGCAAGCTCACCTATAATTTCTTTGCCGCGGGTATCAGACGATTCGCTGACAGGGGTAATAACTAGAGTAAGAACAGGAGAAGTAGTTGATGTATTAGCAGGAGCAGCAGATGGAATGACAATAGGCTTATTGATAGTCTTAGGGGAAATCTCGGGAGAGAAGACCCTTCCACTTCGGGTGATTTTGCTGGTTCCGACAATGTTACTAATATCAGGATCCACCTCTTCATCTTTCAAGTCTTGTTTGATGCCATGATTGTACACATCAGCACCATAATTCCAGGGGACAGTTTTATCCGAGACGTACGGGATAGGACCAGGAACAGTGATTATCAGCGGAGCAATTCTTGGAGCAGATATAATCCTAACAGGTCTTCTCGAGGAAACCTTGGAAGGATTGGCGGAAATGGTTATAATAGCAATGTCTTCAGATGGAACAACGGGAACCAAATTTTTCTCAAACAAAATTTCTTTGCTATCTATCAGGTGTTGAACACCTAATTTCAGCAAACGGAAACCAGAAGGTAGAAACGAACACATGTGGAAACCTTCACCATAACCCGGAAATAAACCGGCCAACAGAAAAATTTTCTTGACAGTCATGAGAGGAGTAGAAACTTCATCAACAAAGGTAACAAACAAATCAGTATCAACAACATTCACTCCATGACCGTGCTTAGGCATGGGAGCCGTTATGACATTTGGCTTCTCCGGAGCATCAAACTCTATTTCCTTGGCTTCAATCAAGTCTTGTAATTTGTTCCTCAGAACCCATAAGTTATTTGTATCGTGGCCAGGACTCTTAGAATGATAGGCACACCGGGCATTTGGATTATATCGGGGAGATGTAGTATTTGGATTCTTGGGAGCCTCTTTTAAGGTTGCTAAGTTGGATCTCAACAGATGAGGTAACACTTCAGCATATGTCATATTGATTCGGGTAAAATGTCGTTGTGATCTTTGCATCCTTTGTTGATTGTTGCATTATGGAGGACCTACAGGTCTAGGTATCATCACAACACTTACTGCCTGACGATGTTTAACCCTATTTTGGCCCCTCGGGCTATAGATGACACTGGCTTCCTTCTTACTAGCGAAAGGCTTCTTTACTGAGCTCGAAGAGGCGTCCTTCTGTATTTTTCCACTTCGAATCCCAGCTTCTACCCTTTCTCCAGTTAGAATCAGCTCAGTGAAACCAGCTGATGAGCTGCCGATTAAATGATTGAAAAATGGACCAGATATCGTCCCCAGAAACATATCAACTAGCTCCCTATCAAACAACGGGGGTTGAATTCTCCCAGCCAAGTCTCTCCATTTTTGTGCATAGTACTTAAAGCCTTCACTTGCACCCATGGAAATACTCTGAAGTTGAGTACGAGTAGGAGCAAGGTCGGCGTTGTATTGATACTGCTTGTAGAAAGCAGCAACCAGATCTTCCCAGTTTCGTACATTTACTCCCTCCAGCTGGTAGAACCATTCAAGTTGTGTCCCTGACAGACTATCTTGAAATAAATGAACCCACAAAGTTCTATCGGCGGTGTGGGGCTGGATCTTTCTGACATAAGAATGGAGATGGAGTTTTGGGCAGGACACCCCATCATACTTAGCAAAAACTGGAGCTTTGAACTTCTGCGGGATGACCACTTCCGACACCAATCCCAATTCTTCGAAATCCGGTCCAGGTATCCTCTAAAATTCCATGGCACTTAGAAGATCTTCCAACTGTTTGTATCTATCCTCAGCAGGAGGATATTGCTCATCATTGTAGTCAGTATCATTGTCAGAAACTGTAGAAGTGGGATCCTTCTCTTCTTTCTGATTCCCCCCTTCCTTGGATGAAGAGGTTAGATCGACTTGTCACCTCAACCGCTCTCCAAACCTTCCGCCAATATTCAGAATACCGGCAACCTTCTTCTTTTTCTTCTTCTCTTTCAGGATAAGGGCTTTCAGATCCTCCTGCCCTTTTGCCAGAGTTATGAACATTTGTTGGAACTGGGCGTTCTGTGCCTGAAGGTCCTTGATGGTTTGCTCAGAAGACATTTCTGCGTGGGATAAACAGCGAAGAAGATGAGAAACTTGTAATGGTACCTGTACATGCGATGTTATGAATGGGATGCGCATGCAATGATTTCAAATTCTTCGGGAAATTTAAATTTGCAAATAAAAATAAATCAAAGATATTATTATCTGAATTCAAAGTTCAAATGCCTTTTAGGCGTTAGAAAAAACAAATCGAAAACTAGAAAAGAAATCAAAATTCACATGGACGCTTCCTCTTTGTGCCGAGATAATCATTGAGCCCTCTTTCTTCATGGAGTTGCTTTGTGAGCTATAAAACCTTCCTTTCCTGAGCATGGAACTGATCCCTGTAAGTATCCCTCTCCTTCATCAACTGAATCCAAGACCTTTGTAATTCTCCAAGATCAGTGGGCCTATAGGGATAGAGAACCGTGTAATGAATACCTTCTTCAGTAGTGGGTTCCACAATCACTGGTAAAACGGCCACAGAGGGCATCATAAGATTCTGGGAACGAGCCCGTACCCATTGGAGGTAAGGTTCCATAGGAATGGAAGCCTTTGGCCCCAAGGCCTTGGTGCCAGATCTATTTACCATGCGCCAAGCTCGTATGAACCTCCGACGATACTCTTTAACATCATCCTCATAGTTGAATACAATGCCCTGGATAAGTAAATCGTGGGGACCATCTCTTCGTGCATAACCAAATTGTTGCAGAGCTAAACAAGGATTGTAGGTTATACCTCCTTTGATACCAAGAAACGGGACATTAGGGTACTCCCCACAGCGGTCAATAATAGTAGTTTTTTCCATAGCTCGAGAACACCAAAGAATATCCGTATGAGCGAGTGACATTATCCTTTGCGACCAATCCAAACCTTCTTCATTCTTCAGTATGGACTTAGGAAGGTGATAAATAAACCACCTCGACAGTAATGGCATGCAACATATAAGAACCCCTCTTCTCTTCATGGTACGAGTATGGAGAGTGTGCAAAATATCTCCGAGCAAGGTAGGCACGGGGTTGCGGGAGAGGAAGATCTTGATAGCATTCACATCTATGAACGAGTCCGGATTAGGGAATAGGACTAAACCATAGATCAGAAGAGCCAAAACCTCCTCAAAAGCCTGAAAATCCATATCATCCCAAAATAGCTGGGCCTTGTCTATCAGAAACTTAGCTAGAAAACCCTTGACTCCGCTTCTGGTTTCCCAATTGGATACCACGTCGGCCCGTTTCAGATGAAAAGCTGAGGCAATGACTTATAGCTTAGGAACTTCTTCTAGACCTGTGAAGGGTAACTGTTCAAGAATGGGTATATCCAATAGCTGAGAGAATTCTTCTAAGGTAGGCACCAACTGATAGTCTGGAAAGGTGAAGCAGTGGTGCTTGGGATCGAAGAACTGAAAAAGTACAGTCATTATCTTTTCATCAAAGTTTGAAGTAACCAGGTTGAGAAGTTGACCATGTCTCTTAGTGAACGCAGAAGTTTCAGAAACCCTCAATGCTAGCTCTTTGAGTTGGGAAGGTATCTTCACAAAGCTGATTCGGATAGTGTTTCTACGAACGGAAGCCATGATCTGCAAAACATAACTAAGATAAATTCCCTTGGTATTTGAAATGGTTAGTGAAATAAGAATGGATGCCATGTTATGATGCATGATGTCATGATAAACCACAGGTATAACAAACACAGGTATAGCAAACACAGTCAAATCACACCAAGTCCTTAGGTTTAAGGCCTGCATGAGGTTAAGGGACATACCCTCTTGAAGTTTAGTTGGTTTCAAACCTGTCTTAAAAAGTAACCAGGTTCTAAGGGATCTCAATATCATTGACCATCCTTTATCGGGCATTGTCTCAACTCAAGCAATCTTTTCTTGCGGCTGAAATATCCTGTAAGTCTGATCTCAATGAGTGTAGCATCGAGTATCAACTAATTCTTAGCTCTACACCGAGGCCGACTATCTCACTACTTTTTAATGGCCAAGTTTGTTCAACTAAGGTTCTAAGGTTCATCAGTGCTTCACGACACCACGCGGCGGCCCTGTATTCTCCTCGTTTCCCCACGAAGGATACCAGTACCAATCAAAGTGTCACACCAATACAACCATCACTTAAATCATATCGGTCTATGCCGTAGAGTCTCCACGATCTATTCCTGTTTACCTAATAAGTTCCCCTAGATCTAGGTGTAGGATCTATAGTAACCCAAGAAAGACCCCTTAAGAATAAAGAAAACAAACAAGAAAGCAATTTGAAATGACCTATATCCTAAGGTAAACCCCACTTTATTAATTCCCCGGCAGAGTCACCAGTTCTGTGATACGGTGGCAGAACCGACTATTACACTGGTTTGTGTTTTGAGTTTTTTGTTCACAAAATGTCGCGGTAAAAAAGAGTCGCCACCGACTTTTATTTCATCCAATCATGGAAAAGGGAAAAGAATAGAAAAAAAAACTTTTTTCGAGATATTCTGAGTACGGGGGGTAGATTATAGAAAGGGAAGGTGTTAACACCCTTTCTATCCATGGTTTTCTATGGGCTCTTAGGTACTTACTCATTTTGAAATTGCTTGTGTGTGTGCTTGCTTTAAAAATGTTTTACTTCGTGATAACTCTTGTATCAGTCCTCAAGAGTGTCACGAAGTTGTTTTGAAAATTGGTTTTGAAAGGTGTTTGTGTGAAAAGTTTTGTTTGAGCAAGTACTTAAGATTCTACCTACTCGAAAAAGATGGTTCATTCTCGCTTCCTTTAGACAACGCTATCCTACTATTAAGGAGTAGGTAGCCCCGTCGTTGGAGTTTGTAAGGGACGTTCGAAAGGGACAAGTACAATTACTAAAGCAACTCTTAGAAAACTTTAGTAGTAACCCTAGAGTCTTAAGATCTTTCAGAGGAAACATTTCCGAGGCAACATTCGAATGGGACACTTTGATCTTTTAGACTGGAGGGAAACCACTAAAATCCCCTATGCTTAATGAATGTTTACCGAAGGCAACTGGAGTGAGGCAAACCTAGGAGTGAGCATGTGCACGTGAATTTTTTCAGTTATTTAGTCTTTGCACATTAGGTGATCTACCGTTTTAGATTCAAGATACTCTTGCCATACAATCCTATTAGTATGCATCTAACAGTTAAATATTTGCAGGAATTTAAAGTGCGAAAAATAAACCTAGCTATTACAAGGCTTTGACATTTACATAATTATCTTGACCAAAAATAAAAATGCGGAAGTTTAAAACCCTAGTTACTATTACATCCTCGAAATAGTTACAATAATAATAAAACAAATTAAAATGCGTGCGACAAATTAAATACGAGAAAAAATTGAGAACCCTAAAAATCTAATTGAAAAAATATTTAAATTATTTTTGAGAAAAGACTTAATTAGGTTATGTACAATTAAAACCCTAATTCTAATTATTTTTAATTATAAAAGAAATTGAAATTAACCTAAATTAAACTAAATTAAATAATTCAAGAAAATATCTTATAAAAAAGATTTTATGCATTTTTTTGGGGTTTTTATTTGAGAAAAGAAACAATTTAATTACAAAATTTAAAACCTAGTTTCTAATTAATTTTAATTAAAACAAGTAATCAAATAAAACTAATTATCCTAATTTATTTTCAAAAATATCAATTTGAATAAATAATATTTAATTCTGTATTTTGTGATTTTTTAGTTTTATAAAAAATAATTTTTGTGTTAATTAAAAAAAACAATTAAAGAAATAATTAAAGAAATTAAAAAAAAATGGAAAGAAAAACAAACTGGGCCTGTATAATGAGTAATCTGGGGGGTATGATTCTAAACTAATTTTGGGCCCAAGGCTGATGGCCCAACCCCTGCACTGAATCCCATGTGCTGATCTTTTGATGGTGCACCATGATCTCTCATCTGAAGTGCGTTAGTTCTCATGCTAGGCTGATCAAGTGGCTGGACGTTGGTTACGTATGGTAGATATCTGGATGGGAGCTACACATGATCTGTAAGTGGAAAAGTTGAAAACAAATTTGTTGGGACCCGGGATCGAATCCAGGTCCTTGTGTTCACCAACAATACGCCTCTTCCAGTTGGGCTATGCTTGGCTAGTTGTTAAAGAAATAAGAATAATGCGCAATATATCAAAACAAATTCCAAGAGGCTGAAACAAAAATCACACACGTTATTTTCAAATAAACCAATAGGGTGATGCCAAACCACCTTCTTCTTCCTCCAGCCCGTCGTCTTAGGCACATGACCTATACCTACAGACCATGTCCGTTGCTACAACCTGCGTGCTTCAAACATAAAAAATATACACGACAAATGAATTTAAAGACCATGGATCAATTGGTCTTGATGCCACGATCATCCCAGTATCCAATTCTTGGCCTAATTTTTCCTATATCAGGAAGCCCCAAAACACATGTGGAAACCCTAATAATGGCAAGTACAGATATAGGCTTAAAAAATGCAATTAAACTACTCAGTCAGCTTGCAAATATGATAAAGATCACAAATATGTCAATCAAATATGCTAACAATGCAGGAATTGATGTAATCGTTTTCAAAAAATAAGGCAAACCATGGGAGTGATTACATATGTTTCTGGGCATGATAAGACTTGCAAAAGATCCAGCTGGCTTCAGGGATGCTCTAGGATACGATTGCTGGCCTTGAATTTCTCTGAAAGGCCATGTGGAGTGAAAACCGAGTCACACTTTTTGTCAACTTTTTTGAGTTTGTTCTTTCTCTTCTACGACTGCAAAACCCTGTCTTATGCTTTGTACATGTCCAATATATATCTAAGAATGAATTGGGGTTATAAAATTGGATTGAATCTTTGCAATTATGAGAGATTTGATTTGATTTCTATGCTACATGTAAACTTGCTATTTTTAGCCAAATTATCCCTTTCTTGTACCAATTATTCTTGATTCGTTTTGGTCTTGATATCTCAGCATATTTTGATTGCCAACCTGTCCAAAAACCAAATTAAAACATATCTTTGCTATTATTCACCAATTATTTGATTTAATTCAATTTTTAATTAATAAAAAATCAAAATAAATTGAAAAATGAAGCAAATAATGTGTGGGTGAATATTTGGGTCGTGGTCCATGTTATAAGTGAGGTGCAAGCATAAAAAGTTAGGCCCATTTGGCAAAAAATGCATTTTTGAGCACATTTGAATTTTGGCAATTTTGCAAAAAAGGTCAACTTTGACAAGGAATATCTCCTCCAACTTTAACCCTAGAGAGGTGTTATTGGACTTTTTAGAAACTTAGGATGCCCCCTAAGCAACCTTTTTGGTATCATCTCAATTGAGTCTTCCATGTTCATGTAAGAAGCTTTGACCCAAAAGGTGTTTTTTGTTGACTTTTCAAAAGGACCCATAATGTAGAAATTCATATCTTTTTTTGGGTGCATATTTTGAACTTGTAGGATGAAGATGAGTTTTAGGGAATTTCATCCTCTTCAAAATGAGCTTTGGATGGAAAATTTCGGATAAATCATGTGGAAGTTATGCTTGATCAAACTTTGGTTGACTTTTCCTGAGAAATCCTAATTTAGCAACTTTTGGGTTTTGATGAATTTGGAGCATTCCTTGAGGAATCATGATCAAACCTTGATCAAATGATTAAAGTCACTTCAAAATGTCAATGTTGACCAAAAATCTTGAAGTTTGACTATATGTGGGTCACAATTAACTTTTGACCTAATACAGTCGATTCTCAAGCATCTGAGCAGTTGACTGAGCAAACTTCTTATGAAAGGCATGAAACTTGACATGTAAGGTATTGAGAACATATTAAGACCATTGAGATCATATAAGGTCTTTGGATTCCACCTATCTTGATGAAAATGGAAACCCTAATTTGAGACACCCTGCCTTAGGAGAGAGTTTGTCTGGTCAACTCTTGGGCAAACATGACAACTTGAGGATATCTAGGAGTATGTATTGAGTAAAATGAGAGGGAAAACTTTAGGGTACAACAACTATGATTTCCATGTTGAGACTGTTCATGGAACGAGATGTTGAATTCAGAGATTCATGTTGAGTTCGAACAAGATGTTGCTTATAATACAAGTTGCCATGTTGAAATTCAATTTAGGATCTTGGTGAAAATGATTTGAGGATTCATTTGAATAATGTTCTTGATTTCAATCCAGGTTAGCGAAGCATTACACGATATCACAAGTTTCGTCCAAATCTTCTACAGTTCATTCGCGTGAGTTGTTTTGAATTCAAGGTATCAAAGAACGAGTTCGCTAAAGTTTGCTCAAATTCATTCGAACTTTGGAATGCAAACATGATTAAAGTTATCCTTTTATTCATGGTTTATCTAAGTCACAATTCTCATGAACCAAATCAAATTGTCGAACCTAATTCAAAGTTCATAGCTATTCATATATTTTCAAGCGTGTCATTATTCAAATGCAAGACTTTTTATTAAGTCGCTTTGTAATTGAAGATAATTCAAGTTTATTCAAGAATTCAAGATTTACAACAAGGCATCATTGTTATTTAAAAGTGAATTTGAATATATTTTACAGGTCTCCAAGTCTTATAATTCAAATCACAAATGGAAACCGAAATTTTACAAAAGTCGCAATAATACAAAATTCCTAAAGAATGTAGTTTTCTTCATCTTTAAGTCTTTATCGAGCACTTCAGGCCGCTCTTCATCAATTTTCTCCATTGTCCAAATTGCTTGTACATGTAACAAAAGAAAGAAATGGTTAGCAGATAATTCATGTTGGAACAAGAATAGAAAATTTCAAAGAATTCTCTACATTTTCATCATTAGGGATTGGTAAGAAGAATCAGAAATAAAAGTGGCAACGTTTCATCCGTGTTTCGTCCATTGCAAATCACAATCTTTAATCAGTTCACAGAGGACAAAATGAGAAGAAATAAAAGTCAAAATTCAGAGTTCACCATAGTCCCAAATGTTGCACAAAAAAAAACAGTTTGCATCACAGTAAACGAGGACAAATACAAGAGGCCAAAGTGTTGTCAAAAACAGACTGCAAGACCAGCTACACATACCGTCCAAAGTCTGCATAATAATGCCAAGGAAATCAGTCCAAAACCTGCTTCATTGCTGCCCTGCTGTTACTATCTAAAACAACCCAAAAATTGTCCAAAACATACATACAAAAGTTACATTAAAATAGCAGAAAAAACAAACTACAACAAAAAGGGAGCAAAGCAGCATAACACAAATGTTCAAATCCAGATTCTTTTTCCCCCAAGAATTTCATTCTCACATGGTTATAAAGACAATAGGCACATAACAAAGGGACATGATCCATCCATCAAAAGAAAAAAAAGGAGAAAAGTTTTTATTATTTGAAAGAACACAACAGCATCACAAAAGCAAACAAAACCCCCATAAAATCTTCATCATTTTCCCCTTCCAACCCTTCAGAAATTAAAGAGAGAAAGAGAGAAAGTTTACAGAAAACAACTTCCCTGTCAAATGAAAAGCCAGCAACAAGGTAAATTTCCATTACTTCTATGCATTCATCATGAATCTTGAATCTATATATGCATCTGCATACATTATTTTTGTTATAATCAAATTTAAAAAAATAAAAAAAGTTATTACACAAAAACTGTAAAAAGAGTTTAAGTTTACCCTGCGGAATTCTTGCTGCAACCCATAAAACTCAAGAATCTTTCTCATTTGAACCCAAAAATTTCATCAAAAAAATCGTTCCTTCTTGCATCCAGAAACCAATCCCTCTAATTCTACTACTGCCCATGAACTTGAACCAGATCTCACTGACATTGAACTCCCACGGATAAACCTTCACGCGTTAATGGGACATAACATACCTCCAACTCTCTGTGTAGTAGGCCACATTCAGAAACAACCAATTTACATTTTGATTGATGGTGGTAGCACCCATAACTTTGTTCAAGGTCGCGTTACCCACTTGTTGGGTCTCACATTCAAACCAGGCATCCCCTTCGTAACGACCTTCATCCATATCCACCATCGGCCGATTCACCAAAGTGCCAACCTTTTGAACAACCTCGTAAACTTGTGACTCAAGAACAACAACTTGTTACAGCTGATTCAACATTGATTTTTGTTCTGTTGATGGTTACCGTAGGTAGTTTTCTCCCTTCCGTTAAGAACGCTCTGACAAATGCAAGCCTGTTGGTAGGACAACTTAGTCAGCTTCATAAAGACGTACCAGATAATTGCAAAAGGGAGCAGGACATTAATTTGGAAAAAACATGAACATAAAGATGGAGACTTGTAAGAAAGAGAAAGTGCTATTATTTTGTTTTACAGTAAACCTTGGAAATAAGTGTCTTGGAAACAATATAATAATTAATCCAACTTCCCTTCCCAAATGACCAGCAGTCGCGCCTCTCTCTCTCTCTCTCTCTCTCTCTCTCTCTCTCTCTCTCTCATTTAGGGTTTCCACTAATCCTTTCCTATTTCTTTCATGGAACCGGGTTTGGGCCTGTTTTATTTGGCCTAACCCAATTTTCAAAATTGATTTTATGTATTAGTAGAAGTAAATAAATAAACGAATGAGTCAGTTGGTGCAGTGGTAAACGCGTGAGTTTGAAAGCTTGATGTCCCGGGTTCGAGACCCCCTGGGACGTTTTTGTGCATTTTTCAATCTTTTTTTTTCATTTTCTCCTTTTACTATTAGACAAAAGTCATAACAAAAAAGGGGTTTGGACTTTTAATCAAAAGCCCATACGGAAATCATGACAACACCTTCAATTTTCTGTTTCACAGCTCTTCTTATAATTGATTTAGTAATTTTAATTTATTTAGTAATTTTGAATTTTAGAATTAATCTAATTATTTAGAATTTTAAGTTTAGTTTAGAATTATCTTAATAATTTTAGTTTAGATTTAATTTAATCTTTAAGTTTTTTTTTTAATTTTAATTAAATAAAAAATATAGTTTCAAAGTAAATTTATTTTCTTAATTAGCTTAGGACTTTGTAAACAATTTTATTTATAACTTTTTCTAAGTTAACTTTCTTTAAAATTAGTTAAATTTTCTTAATTAGTTAAGTTAGAGATTTTTTATGAATAATTTTATTAATTAACTTTTTATTTAGTTTTAAATTGTTTTGTTTAATTTCTTCATAATAAAATACCAAAAGACAAATTATATACAAATGATTTAATTTCTTTTAATCAATATTTTATTTTCTTTAATAGAATAGAATTCTATTTTTATTTCCAAAATTTTCAAACAAAATACTTAGAGTTTTATTTTCACACTTTGTTAATTAATTTTTACTTCATAGATTGTCGTAGTTTTAATCGCATTAATTCACCCTCATTTGTAAATTTGTACCTCCATTCCTGAAAGCTCTGTAATAGCGTAGAATTTTAATTTCCGCAATTTATTGTTTTTCTTTATACTATATAGTAATTAGAAGTGTATGGTAAGACATAAAATCAATCCCTAGACCACCTTAATCAAGACAATTAACTTGAATCAAACATACTTTTCACACGCGCACCTCTAGGTTAACCTCACTTGTTGCCTCGGAAAAACAGTCATGTCCCTCGAATATGGGGCGCTTTAGCAAAGAACCTTTGATAAAAAAGATCGTAGTCCCTCGATGTACCTCAATGTTGCTTTCGGTAAAATGATCCAGCCCCTTACAAAAATTGCTAAATCTCACACAAGTTTCCTTCTATGACTGTACGACTGACCCGTGCCTGTCCCTTCACATCTAATGATGAGGCTTCTTACCAATCAATGGTAAGATAGAAACATCAAAAGGAGGAGGAAAAGAACAAAGACCTTTTGAGTAGGTAGGACACTCGTAGTTTCTTGCTCATAAATTAAAACCATTTCCATACTTACACTTTCAAAACATCTTCAAAAACAAACATCTCTTTGAACTATTTTCAAAACCAACACTTTGTATACATTTTTATAGAGAAGAGAATAATTACAAAGATTGCCAAAACAAAGGCTTTTTCAAAATATTTTCAAAACTTGCACCCAACACAAAACACATTTTCAAACAAAGCATTTTCAAGTGATCTAGCAAGCAACTAAGAGCCAGTAGATAACTACGGATGAAAAGGGTGCTAACACCTTCGCTTTTCATAACCCCCCCCCCCCCCCCCCGAACTCAAGAAAATATCTCAAAGGTCTTTCCTATTTGTAACACGGTGGGAGAATCGACTTGGTTGTTTTGCGTTTTATCGCAAATGTTGCGGTTAACAAGAGTCGACACCGACTGTTCTTTTATCCAAAAGGAAAGGCTGAAAAGAAATGGAAAGACCTTTATAGATGTTTTCTTGAGTTCGGGGGGTAGATTATAAAAAGGAAAGGTGTTAGAACCCTTTCCATCCATGGTTTTCCATGGGCTCTTAGTAGCTTGTTAGATCACTTACTTTTGTTTGAAAATGTGCTTTGTGTGGTTTTTGAAAGTATTTTGAAAAGGCGTCATCGTTTAGGCAAACTTTGTAATGATTCTCGTTCGTAAGAATGTATACAAAGTGTTGATCTTTTGAAAATGTTTTCAAGTTTGAAAGATGTTTTTGAAAGTGTTGGTGTTTATTTGAAAATAACAAGGATGTTTTTGGTTTGAAATTGAGCAAGCAACTAGGAACAATTTACCTACTCAAAAGTATTTCATGTTTATTTCCTCTTTTCTTTGACATTGTTATCTTACCATTGATTTGGTAAAGAACCCTATCTTTGGATGTAAAAGAGACAGGCGTGGATCATCGTATAACCATGATTAACAATGTTGTAAGATATCTTAGGATTTTCTTTAAGGGACTAAGATCATTTTTTGAAAGGCAACTTTGACAGCGTCATCGAGAGACTATGATATTGTATTTTGTTTGTTTTTGCTAAGATACCCCACATGCATAATATAGCCATTTTATAAGGCAACAAAGTGGATTTACCCTAAGAGTGAAAGGGTGCAAGTGTCTCTTTTTCATGCTTG
Source organism: Vicia faba (assembly GCA_948472305.1). Classification (NCBI taxonomy): domain Eukaryota; kingdom Viridiplantae; phylum Streptophyta; class Magnoliopsida; order Fabales; family Fabaceae; genus Vicia; species Vicia faba. Next base: position 322,216,779 of record OX451735.1, on the reverse strand, counting down.
ATTTGTCTTGATTAGGGTTTTCTATTTGTTGGTTTTAATATTTCCATACAAACCGTAATTACTAGCATTTGTATATAAAGCATTAAATTACGGAAAATAAAAATACTAAGCTATTGCATCATTTAGGGGAGGGGGTGTACAAATTTACAAATGGGGAAATTGCAAGAAAATTAAATCTAAATAATTATTAGAACCATATTGAATATTGTACAAAAAAATGACTAAATAAAAATGCAAGAATGTAAATGTAAAAAGAATGTGATTTTTGTTTGGTTTTCATGAAAAGGTTTTTTTACCTAGTTAACTAAAATAAAATGATTAACTAAAAATAAGAAAATTAAGATTAAGTTAGTAAAATAAATTAATTTAAAGAGAACAAAATTTTTAGGGTTTTTTTGTTGTGAATTTGATTAAATAAAATTAATTAAATAAAAGTCCTAAGTTATAAATTGATTTTAATTTACAAGAAAATAATATATAATAATGAAGACTAATTATCTAAGTATTTTAAAAGAGGGAAATTAAATTATTAAATAAAATGTTTTTTATTCTTTTGTTTTATGAAGAAAAATAAACTAACTAAATATAAATAATAAAATAAAAATATTTTTTGGATTTTTATTAATGACAATAAAAATAATAATAATAATAATAATAATAATAATAATAATAATAATAAATATAAAAGAAAGAAAATGGGCCAGGATGTATGCAAGTGAAACAGGGATTATGAGATAAGCAAAAATGCTAGGCCCAGGGGGTTAAGGCCCAAGCGCCTGATTCATAATAAATGAAAAAAAGAGTAAAAATTACAAAAGGTCTCACTGGGTCTCGAACCCAGGACCTTCTAATATGCGCGCGCTTCTTGTACCAATGGGGTGACCTGTTTCATCCGTTCATATAATAAAAGCATAAATATATATTAGAAATTTCTTCCTGAAGACAACTTCATCTTCAACCTCGCGCCTAGCCAGACCACCTGCATCTTGTTCATTTCTCATCCATTTGCAAAAGTGTAAACATGAATCTTGTGGCAAATTTCCACACAATTTCAGAAATGTAAGGCATTTAAACTATAGATAAAAGACAAGCATGCATTTTATTGGCCCTAATCTGAACACTAACTTTTCCAGAAACTTCAATCTTAAAATTCTCTAAGCTCAAGCAACAAAAATGAAAACTATAGACATGGTTAGCTTTAGGTAAGTTATATTTATTTTTTTCATTCACAAATTAAACATTAATGATGCCTATATGAAGAGTTCAAAATTCAGAAAACTCACCTTGCAAGAGGGTATCGTGTTTTGAGTTTGAGAAGCTTTTAATGAGTTCCAGTGATTGGGTTAGCTTCCTCAAGTTCCCAGGAAGCTAATGTGATGCTTGGCTTGAGCTGAAAGTGGCTGAGAAGTTCTGGATAAGTCAACTTGCAGAGATCTATTTTTGGTTATGGAGGTTGATGAAAATGGAGTTACAGTTATGAAACAGGTTCAGGGATGAGTTGTATTTGATGTTTAGAAGCTTTAGGAACCAAAAGGCTTGAAAATGCGCGAGGCAAATATGAGTTTCAAGTTTTTGGTCAGAATGTGCAATAATGGTGATTGGGGATACAATTGAGTTCTAGGGAGTTTTAGGGCTTGTGTATGCGTGGGTTCTCTTGAAAATAGTATATCTATTTATAGAGGAAAGGTTTTGAGGTTTTAAATGATCAGAAACAAAGAATCACATGTTATGAGTTCTTGACTTGTTTTTGAAGTTATCTTGACAAGCATGGTTTTAATGCAAGGTAAATGTCTTGTAGGGTGGCTAGCAACTTTAAACATGTTTTTACTGAGTTTATAGAGTATTCTTGTGCAGAAAGAACAATTGCAAAGCTCCATACAAGTTGACTTTGTGATTAAAGTCACTTTTCAAGAATATCAAAGGCGCCTTTCTTCCAAAAATGGAAATGCAACTTGGATAATGATTCAAATGCTTGGACAATGGATCCATATGTTGTGTAAACATTAAATTAAGGAGTGACAAACAAGTTTTAGGCCTACAAAGTGAAGATTATGCAGCATGGCTATGGATTTGGTTCATGTTGCATCACAAATTTGGCCTTGCAAAACAACTTGAAACCCTAACTTTTGGCCTTCGATTCTCCTTGATCACAAATGATCTCAAGGAGTTATTAGACATTTTAGAAAGCTTGTAATGTGATCTACAACCCATCTTTGAATCACTTTTGCAAAATACAAATGGAACTATATGAAACTTTCCCCGAAAGTTAGGTCAAAATCCTGACCAAAAATGCTCAAAATTTCACTAAGTGTTTTAGTTTCATGACCATGACTTCATGGATTAATAACTTGAGATCCAAGCATTTCTATGAGGAGTTGTGTAAAGCAATGTTTTATATCTCATTGAGATCTAGAAATTTTATGTTGAAATTTTATTTTGAATCATCTTGCATCATGGTGAAAAATTGGCTCAAAGTTGTGAAAAAATATGAAGTTTTCAACACTTAGAAAAATTTCTAAGTTTGGAAACTTTGAATTTTCAAAATGAAATCTTGAATTTTTGATTTCTTGATGAACAAGTTTCATATTTTGACATGTTTTGATGAATTGTAATCTTTGACACTTGATTTTGACCAAAAAGTCAAAGTTTAACTTTTCAGTGTACATTTGACTTTTGATCAGTTGACTGAAAATCAACTATCAATCAATTGATCTTGAGGGATGTTTTCAGTCATGCCATTAGGTCAAAATGATGCAATTTAAACCTTGATATCATGTCTCAAACCAATTAATCATTTTCTAGGTCAAAAATCAGAAATTGCCCTTTCTCAGTCAAAACCCTAATTTTGACCATTTTGCCCTTTTGATGATCTGATCAAATTTCTTGAGGAATTGTGGTACAAACTTGATCAAATGACATATAGGAGTTCACAGTGTTTATATGGATAAAAAATTATGAAGTTTGACTGTAAATTGGCCACAATTGACTTTTTCTCCAATACAACTGATTTTTAGGTCAACTACTCAATTGACTGGGCAAAAATGTGATCCAAGACTTAAAACTTGACATGAGCAATATTGAGGGTCCATAATGATCCATGAAAGTCATATGAGGCATTAAAAGTTCAATTATCCTTGTGCAATCTCAAATCCTAATTTTAGTCATCAGTGCTTAAGGAGGTGTCTTGAGCTGATCAATCCTTGTACAGTCTTGAACCAAAGGAGATATTGTGAGAAAATATTTGATAAATGAGAGGGAAAATTTTGGGGTAAAACAACTACCCCTGTTCAATCTTCTTAAACCTGAAGAGTTAGATTGGCGGATCTGCCATTCGTGACTTGAAGGTGGAAGATGATTGGACACTAGAGTGCCCAGAAATTTGCTCTCAAAGATGAAATGGGAACGGGCTTATAGATTCCATTTTGGAGGAATGATGGAGATTTGCCGGAGATGGGCTTGTAGATGCCATCCAAGGGTGACTGTTGATAGAGAATGGACTAAGTCTGAACCTAATTTCAACTGGAAAAGAATCAGAATAAATCATTGGAGTGACTTATCTGAACTAGAAGAAGTATTGTATGTTGTTTGACTGGGAAGAATCAGAATAAATCTTAGAGAGATTTATCTGAACCAGAAGTGTTCCTTTGGAAAGTATCAGGATAAACCATAGAGGGGTTTAAACTGAACCAAAAGAGATATTGAATATTCTTTAACTGGAAAGAATTAGAGTAAATCTTTGAGCGATTTATCTGAACCAGAGAAAGTGTATGCGGAAAGACTCAGAATAAATCATTGAGAGATTTATCTGAACCCGGAGTGTTCCTTTGGAAAGTATCAGGATAAACCGTTGAGGGGTTTAAACTGAACCAGAAGAGATCTTGAATATTCTTTAACTGGAAAGAATCAGAGTAAATCTTTGAGCGATTTATCTGAACCAGAGAAAGTATATGTGGAAAGAATCAGAATAAATCATTGAGAGATTTATCTGAACCCGAAGTGTTCCTTTGGAAAGTATCAGGATAAACTGTTGAGGGGTTTAAACTGAACCAAAAGAGATCTTGAATATTCTTTAATTGGAAAGAATCAGATTAAATCTTTGAGCGATTTATCTGAACCAAAGAAAGTGTCTGCAGAAAGAATTAGAATAAATCGTTGAGAGATTTATCTGAACCGGAAGGGATCTAGAGAAGAATCAGAACAAACCGTTGAGAGATTTATTTGAACCAGAGAAGACATATGCGGGAAAGAATCAAAATAAACTGTTGAGAGATTTAAACTGAACCGATAGGGATCTGGAGCAGAATCAGAATGAATCATTGAGGGATTTATCTGAACTAGAGAAAGCGACTGCAGGAAAGAATCAGAATAAAATGTTGAGAGATTTAAACTGAACCGGCATGGATCTGGAGAAGAATCAGAGCAAAACATTGAAAGATTTATCTGAACCAAAAAAGACGTGTGTGGGAAAGAATCAGAATAAACCGTTGAGAGATTTAAACTGAACCGACAGGGATCTGAAAGAAATATCTGTTATGTAGATGGTTGACCAGTCCTTTCTTGGGAATTGATATGTAATTGACTTGTTGAAAATTTGACGATAATTCTCTATTGATTGATCTTTCCTGAAAAAGGTGAAAGGTTAGTTGCATGAAATGTCATGATGTATGAAATGCAAGGTGCAATGATGTTCTCAAAATAAATGAGATTGCATCGTATGTATTTTTGTTGTCAATGCTATAACGTATGGATGCAGTGTATGGACAAATTAATTGTCATGCCACAATGTTGTTGGAGTCGGGGAAAATAAATCCCCGAGTACTGCTGGGTATGATGAGTGTAAGTCTTCATGTTTTGAAGTTGAAGTGTTAATGAGCATCCATTTGTTAGAGAAATAAACTCCGTTGTGTAAGAGGAACTCCGTGTATTTCTTGTGGACTTTGTGAAATCCTGAGAAATTGGGCAAATTTCACTGAGGAATCTTAGGAGCGGTAACTGGAAGTTTTATTCTGTCTGGGATGCGAGAGCACCTGATACCATTAGGATGCGTACTGGAGATATGATGGCGATCCTACAACATGATGCCTTGATTTCCGTTCTTGTTGGAAAAGGCACCTGCGGGGGATGTTATGGAATAGTCTAAAGATATTATCCTATTTCTTAAAGCCATTAGTGATTGTCTTTCTATTTTATTTTCCTCTTTTTTTGTTCATTTATAAACAGTAGTCACATTCAAATGCATATGTTCAAAAATAATCATTGGACGTTTTCGCAAATAAAACACGGAAAAAGAAAAACAGATAGTTTTGCACTTTCAAAGGGATATCTTTGTATTAACTTGAATAAGTATTTTTGTACAATGAGACAAGCATTCTAGTAAGAGAATATCATCATAAAAAAATGAAAATTGATACAAAGAAAAGATAGCTATGTGAAATGATCCCATGGGGTTCCCATTCTGCTATAGCCTTCGTGTCTCTGAGCGTCTTGTCCACTTGATGCCTTGTCTGAAGTTTATTGGATTGATTAGGCCCGTTTGAGCTTGTCAGTCGATGCTAGAGGTTGTCTGTAATATGATCCAACGGGACATATTCATACGCTTTATATTCCTTAACTTTTGCCTGGACCGCCCTTTCGGGTTTTCAGTCCACCGGGATACCCTTTTTTTCCCAAGCCGCCCTTTTGGGTTTTCAGCTTGTCGGGTGTACATATTTTTTTTATTTTATCCCTAATTTTTTCTCGAACCTTTTTGGTTCGTCGGGATGCCCTTGTTTTTCCTAGATGTGTCAACCTAGCGGGTCTCTTATGCATAGTATCTTTAGACTATGTCCGTGTTCACAGGGTGCGGAAGGTCGTCGTCATCCATAGTGGTTAAGATCATTACTCCACCAGAGAATATGCTTTTGATCTCAAATGGTCCCTCATATGTAGGAATCCATTTGCACCCGGGATCACCTTATGGCAATATGATACGCTTGATTACCAAATCACCAACCTGATATACCTGACGTCTGACCTTTTTGTTAAAAGCTTTGATCATATGTTTTTGGTACATATGGCCATGACAGACAGCCGTAAGCCTCTTCTCATCAATCAAGTTTAACTGGTCAAGCCGAGTTTGAATCCATTCATCTTCATTCAGACCTGTATCTTTTATGATTCTCAGAGAAGGTATTTGTAATTCAATTGGTAGAATAACTTCTATGCCGTATACCAAGGAGAAGGGAGTTGCCCCTGTTGATGTGTGCGCCGTGGTATGGTAACCGTGGAGAGAAAATGGTAACATCTCATTCCAGTCCTTGTAGGTTACTGTCATTTTTTGTATGATCTTCATGATGTTCTTTTTTGTGGCCTCGACAACACCATTCATCTTTGGCCGGTAAGGAGAAGAATTATGGTGCTGGATCTTGAATTGTGCGCATAGTGCAATGATCATAGTATTATTGAGATTTGTACCATTGTCTGTGATGATTCTCTCCGAGATACTGTACCGATATATGAGATTTTGTTTGATGAATCAAGCCACAACATTCTTGGTGACAAAAGCAAAAGAAGCTGCCTCAACCCACTTGGTGAAATAATCAATGGGCACCAAGATGAAACGGTGCCCATTAGAAGCTGTAGGTTTGAATTCTCCAATCATATTGATGCCCCACATCGCGAATGGCCAGGGAGCAATCAGGACGTTTAAAGGAACTGGAGGCACATGCACTTTGTTAGCGTAGATCTGACACTTGTGGCAGGTTCGTGAATGCTGGTGGCAATTTGCTTCCATGGTAGACCGGTAGTACCCCGCCCGTAGGATCTTTTTAGCCATCCTATTCCCACTAGAATGGATACCAAAAGTGCCTTCATGTAGATCAGCCATGATCTTTTCTGCCTCAACCTTGTCTATGCAACGAAGCAAAACAGAGTCTTGGTTACGCTTGTAGAGAATGCCATTACTAAGGAAGAACTTAGCAGAGAATCTTCTCAAGAAGTTCTTATCATTGACTGAAGCTCCCTCCGGATATTCTTGGGCCTCGAGATACCTTTAACTTCATGGAACCAAGGCTTGTCCACTACTTCAGTATCGATCTTGTGACAGTAAGCTGGTTCGTCCATCCGCTCAATGGTGATATGGGGAGCCTCGTTACCCCACTTGAGTTTAAACATGGATGACATAGTGGCTAGCGCGTCCACTAGTTGATTTTCCTCTCGTGGGAAATGCTCAAAGGTAATCTCCTCAAAAATGGGATTAATGTCAACACATGTTCTTTGTAGGGGATGAGATTAGGATGCTTCGTGTCCCATTCTCCTTTGATCTGATTGATGACTAAGGCGGAATCTCCAAATACACTTAAAGACTTGATTCCCAAATCTATGGCAACTTTGAGACCAAAAATACACGCTTCGTATTCTGCCATGTTATTGGTACAATTAAAACAAAGTCCCACGGTGAAGGGAGTATGACATCCTTCAGGGGATATAATTACAGTACCTATGCCATTGCCGAGTGCGTTGGAGGCCCCGTCAAAAACCAAGGTCCATCGGTATCCTTGTTCAGGTCCGTCATATGGTTTGAATTCATCACAGTTGTTTACCATCATAATGTCTTCATCTGGGAACTCTAATTTCATGGACTGATAGTCATCCACAGCTTGATGAGCAAGGTGATCGGCTAACACACTTCCCTTTATTGATTTTTGGGTAGTGTATTGAATGTCGTATTCAGTCAGGATCATCTGCCATCTTGCTATTCTCCTAGAGAGGGTAGGTTTCTCGAATAAGTATTTAATTGGATCCATCTTGGATATCAATAAGGTAGTATGGGTCAGCATATACTGTCTTAGCCAGCGAGCAACCCATGCCAGAGCGCAGCAAGTTTTCTCGAGCAGTAAATATCTTATTTCACAATCGGTAAACTTTTTTCTCAGGTAATAAATAGCATGCTCTTTTCAACCAGACTCGTCATGCTGCCCCAACACACATCTCATTGAATTTTCCAAGACAGTTAGATACATGATTAAAGGTCTTCCCTCGAATGGCGGCATCAAAATAGGAGGCTCTTGAAGGTACTCCTTGATCTTGTTGAATGCAACTTGGCATTCATCATTCCATTTGACTAATTGATCTTTCTTCAGTAATTTGAAGATTGGTTCACAAGTAGCGGTTAGGTGAGAAATGAATCTGGAAATGTAGTTAAGCCGTCCTAAGAATCCTCTGACTTCCTTCACAGTGCGAGGAGCATGCATTTCTTGTATTGCTTTCACCTTGGTAGGGTCCACTTTGATACCTTTACCGTGACAATGAAGCCTAGGAGTTTACCGGACCTCACCCCAAATGTGCACTTATTCGGATTCAACCTTAGCTTGTATTTCTTCATCCTTTCAAATAGTTTCTGCAAATGGTCAAGATGTTCGTTCCTCTTCAGTTTGAGATATGGCTATCATGTCGTCCACATAGACCTCTATTTTGTGATGGATCATGTCGTGAAATAGAGCTACCGTGGCGCACTGATAAGCTTCCGCAGCGTTCTTCAAACTGAATGGCATAACCTTGTAACTGAATGTGCCCCACTGTATGACGAAAGTCGTTTTCTCCATGTCATCAAGTGCCATTTTGATCTGGTTATAGCCTGAGAAACCATCCATAAATGAGAACACTTTAAGTTATGCGGTATTGTCAACCAAAATATCTATATGGGGAAGTGGGAAATCATCCTTAGGGCTTGCCCTATTCAAATCTCGGTAATCCACACACATGCGCACTTTGCCGTCCTTTTTAGGCACTGGAACAACATTGGCGACCCATTGTGGATAGGAGGTGACGGCTAAGAACCCATCGTTGAATTGTTTCACGACTTCAGTCTTGATCTTTTCTGACATGTCTGGCCGCATGCGATGGACTTTATGTTTTACCAGAGGGCAGTCTTCTTTTGTCGGTAGATGATGGACCATGATATCAGCATCAAGCCCTGGCATGTCTTCGTATGACTAGGAAAAGACCTCAACATAGTCATGTAGCAACTGAATTAAGCGCTTCTTGACACTAGGTTCCAGATTGGCACCCACCTTGACTTCTTTCTTATCCTCTTCGGTACCTAAGTTAACTGTGTCCACTGGTTCTTCGTGGGGCTGTATGGTCCTTTCTTCCTGTTGTAGTAACTTGGATAGTTCCCCTGGAACTTCACAATCTTCCTCACTTCGTCTTCGGCTTGGTAGATTAGATTTTCAAAGTCACAATAGGCCATAGTAGAATCATTACCCATGGGATCCTGAGTGGATGTAGATCTGCATTTTGATATGTGAGTGTGTGTAAGAGCATAGCTATCTTTGAAAGAAATAAAAATGTAGAAAAAGAAATACAAAGAGCACAAATTTTGCATGCAAAAACGTCCATGATTCATTGATGACATATGAAAATGAAGTAACAACCCTTACAAATGGACGATTGTGCCTCGGGTAAGACACAAGGTTTTAAAAGTCTGAATTGTTTAATTATTACAAGTCTGACAAAAATTTAAAGACAATTACTGTTGGATAAAAGTAATTGGGACAAATTCTTTGGCTTCCCAGTTGGTGAGTCCTCCGTTGATTGTTGGGAAAATCCATTCTTCCAAGTAACAGTTGTCATCACTATCCTCCACTACGTTGACTCCATGGTTACTGATCTGCAAAGGTGGTCCTCCGGTACGAGCATGACGAATAACTTTCTGGGCTCCTGAAGTGAAACCCAAACCAAATTTGTCATATTTGTAAGGGATATCCGGGAGTTGGCCCCAAATAGTACACCCAACTTCTTCGACCACTGCCTTGGCATCTTTCAGTGAAGACATCTTTAGCGGAGGTCTTGTAAACTTTGGGACTTAGGAAACAGTCTTGGTTGTTGCAACTGTTTGTGGGACTTCCTTGAAATGCTGACATAGAGTTTCAATGAATTCACCATCCATTTCTATGTATCTGAAGGAGTTCAAGTGACTGACCATAGATTCCTCTTCTGAAGAAGTGAATAACACAAGAAGGGGGGTTGAATTGTAAAAAACTGGAAATCAATTGCAATCAACACGATATTTTTATCCTGGTTCGTTTGATCTCAAACTACTCCAGTCCACCCGTCAAGGTGATTTCGCCTCTCTCCAACGAGGTCTTAATCCACTATATTCAACTGAATATTACAATCTGCTTTAACAACTGCTAAAGCCTTCTTGATGCAAACTACAAACCGATTTCTCAAGGAATTACTTTCTTACAAAGAATTGAAATCTAGGTGTGTGAATGTTTTCTACAAAACTGTTTATCACAACTGTGATACTACACAATTTAAGCTTATGAGAACTAGATTGCTAAAATAATTGAGTAAGGAATTTGAGAGCTTTTAGCAAACTAAGAGTGAGGAAGATGATGAATAGCTTTTTGGCGTGTAGATTGTTGTAGAGCATTAGCCAATTCAATCTTCATTGACTTGTTTATATAGCATTGGAAATAGTGTATGTTGGAGTAATAATTCTGTTTCAATGCCAATAACATTCTTTCCTTATTAAGCAGATCTTGTCTGGAATGATGCCGTTGGTAATAAATCATCTTGAATGCACAGTACCGTTGCCACTTAAGCGTGTTCTGGCTTTGGCTCATTCTGACGCTGCTTAAGTGCTGATGAACTGTTGTTGTCTTTATCAGAGTTCAGAGTGTTGAGCGCATATCTGTTCATCAAGCTTCAGCATAAGCGCAAGTTGATCTTCTGATTCTAGTATCTGATATAACATCTTCTGATGCTGATGTTGATATCCAATTTTCTGATGCTGATGAGGATGTTCTCATGCTGATGCCCATCAGAGTTTCTGTAAAACAGAATGTAATTTTTAGATAGCATATGTGTCTTACATGAATCATACAATTAATGTATCTTAACATTTTGTTATCATCAAAACTTAAACTTAGGGTAGTAGATTCAAACTTTGTTCTAACAATCTCCCCCTTTTTGATGATGACAAAAACTAGATATTTTTAAATGAAAATAAACATGAAAAGTATCAGAGATAACTGAATAATAAGTTGTATCAGAATTAAATAGGAAGTTATCAAAGATAAGGGATAGAGAGATATCAGAGTTTAGATCGGAGATACTCCCCCTGAGTTTATTACTTCCCTTTTTAATTCCAAGAGTTCTTCAGGATCAGATCTTTATTGCCTTTCCTTGAACATCAGAATATCAGAGCTTCAGATCAGAATCTCAGAGCTTCAGTGTATCAGAGGTGGTTAACTTCTTGTACCTGTAGACTTATGCAAAAACATAAAACATTCAAGTATATCAGAGTGTTAGAATGTTTGAGACTATTTGTCTCAGTAATCCGTTATTGAAAAATATCATTCTTGTTCTCCCCCTTTTTGTCAGCAATCAAAAGGTGTAAGTGATATAAGCTAAAATGATCAGAGCAGAAAAACTTGTTATATTAAATTCAGATCCAGAAAAAACAGTACAGATGATATGCAAAGAAAACATTGAAAATATCATGAATGAAAAAACTAAGGTTGGGGCGGAAAGCGTGTGAACAGAGTCTCCAGCATTGACTTAATCTGATCAGCAGTCTCATTTTGCTTGTGCACCATGCTGACTACTGTATCTATCTTGCTATCTTGCACATCCATCCTTTCCTTCATCTTCTGATCATTTTCATCCATTCTTTGCTGCAGACGAATATCATTCAGCTTCAGTTCTTCCAGAGTCTGCCTGTCCAAGGCAGCTTGAGAAACGTCAGAAGCAGGAAGCTTCTGAGAGCTTTCTGCAACATCTTCAGCTTGACTGACCTCTTCATCTTGAATAGTCTGATCTTCTGCTTGCTGAACTTTTGAAGTTGGACGCTTCTCAGACCATGGCTCACTATCCAGAAAGAGCACTTCGTCCTGTGGCAGCTGACTTTCAACTTCCTTCAGCAGCTCGCTGAAGTTCTGTTGTGCCTGCTCATAATTGATGTCTTGTAACTTGAGGTCTTCAGCGCGTACCCACATTCTGAAGCGTGTCCAGAGTTAGTCTGAGGCAGCAGGATCAATCATTCCAGGATAAACTTGCTTTAGATAAGCAATCCACTGCTGCAAGCCTGTTTCAAAATTCACAATGGCAGAGCCAACATCTGGCTGTTTTGGTTTGGGAATGGCTATTTTGTGTTTGAGATCAGCAAGACGGTCAAGGATTGTTAAATCGATGAAGGTCCTGCTGTGGTCTTCTGTAGTTTGTTTGGGAGATAGAGTGGGAGAATCAGAAATAATAATTGGACTGTTTGGAGTATTTGGAGGGGTAGTTTCTGGCGAGGATGGCAGCTGGGGTATGTTTATGGTTGTACCACATGGAAGCTAAATTGCCAAGGGTTGTGGCTCAGAGGATTGAGGAGAATGAGGTTCAGGTGATGGAGTTTCAGAATGATGAAACTCAGGTTGTGGAGGTGATGGTTGAGGTGATGGTGAATGAATTTCTGGTTGAGGAGAGGGAGAAGGAATTGCTAGTTGTGGAGAAGGAGAAGGAATTTCTGGTTGTGGAGAAGGAGGTGGAATTTCTGGTTATTGTGGAATTTGTGGTTCTTCTGGTATGGGTGAAAGAGTATGTTCTGGTTGAGGAGAGTGGGCATTTTCTGGTTGAGTGTTTGGATTATTTGAGAGGGGAGCGGAAACACGTTCATCAATTTTAGACAGAACTTTGTCAAGTTCTGACTCTGTTGATGTTGTGGGTTTTGGAGTTTGAGATTTGGTGCGGGATCTCCTGAGAGTCAGTGACTCAGAAGGGTCATCCTCTGGTTCGGTTTCATCAATAGATGGTATGGGGATTGGAAGTTCATGTGAAGTTGGGGTTGGGATTGATGTTGGAATAGCAGAAGAATTTAAAACATTAGCAGCAGATAGATTACCTCATTTCTTAGGGGTCTGCTGGGATGGTCCTTATGAAGTGGCCTTTCTTTTCTTCGTCTTCTTCATAGTAACTTCTGGTTGTTGTTGGTGCAGATCTTTAATATTCAGTTTGGGATCTGTACCATCAGCCTTGCACGCGTCCAAGTATCTGAGAACCACTACTGGTTTTGATTCAATCTCAAAAAATAATGGAAAGTCGTTCAGAGGGACTCTTCTGCTGGTGATGTCAGCCAGAGGAGTGACGCTGGGCTCCTTTTTGATATTCTCTATCAGTTTCATTTTCTTCAGATTCTTGGCGTTCAGAGGCTTGCCAACAGTAGGTTCAATAGAACTTAATTCCTGTGCTTCTGTAAGGTGATCTATCAGCCTATTCTCCGTCAGAATATCTGATATTAACCTGCCAAAGGGTATCCAATCCCTTTTTGTCCTTTCTTCTTCCCTTGTCTCTTTGACGCTGGTCCTGAGGTGATTAAACAGAAGATGAGCCAAGTTAATCTTTACCTTATGATTAATAAAATAGATCAGAAACTGCTGATCTATATTTATATAATCAGGAGAGCTTTTTGGCTTCCTGTGATTAAAGCACCCCAGAATAATCTTCGCCCATATTCTGTCCTGATCCTTTAAGTCTCTGATTTTGCTGCTGGGAACCCCATGGGTGAAAATCTGCCTTGCAATGACAACAACGTCAGAGCATCTTTCAGCCATGTCGATACAGCGGATACCACCACCATTGTATCCGATCAATCTTGCAATGTGATCCTCAGTGATCACAATCTTCTTTCCCATTATGTAGGAGGTAACTTGATGTGTTGATGAGTACGCATGAATCCAGAACTCCTTGACCAAGACTGGGAACGTTGGTCTCACCAACCTATCAAAATATCTCTCCCATCCCTGAGCCCTAACTTCTTCTGTCAAGTCGAATCCATTTTCTTTCAGACTGGAGAAGTCAACAATCAGTTCAGACAGCACTTCCAAATTCTTCACTGGTGTAAGGAGTGTTCTGAAAGGAACTTGGTATTGTTCAGAAGAAGCCTCCTTCTGAGAACCTGCAGAAACGTTGCTGGAGGTTGCCATGTTCACACTTAGGGTTTTCTGGGAAAAACTTGAAAAATGGGTTTCTTTTGAGAGAGATGAACACACAAGGAAAATGCAGAAAATATTTGTAAGATTGTAAGAAACAGTAAAGGATTAATGAATGATGTTAATGTGCTTAAATAGATTTCAAAATATGTTTTGAAAGCGTAAACGGTTTCAAGAAAGAGAAATAATTCATGATTACATTTTAAAACATGATTACGTGCATTTAATGCTTGCTGATTTTGGGGGATTTGAGAAAGATACTTGAAACGGTTACCAGACATGTGTCTCAATGCACCCAATCAACGTTTTGCCTTCTCAAAAGCGTGCACGCGTTCTGCTTCAGAGATTTGCTGATGATTGGATGACACTTGTTTGATATAGTGAGCAGCACGTCTATCCTTGAGCTGAAACGCTTAGATCTTTAAGAATAGAATCTGATACAATCTGCATGTCTATCTTTCTGAAAAGAGATTGATCAGAAGTTCACAGTAAAACAAATACATTTTGAAGGTTAATATATAAAATTAAAACATTTTCACTCTGGGCAGATTTTCATGCTGAGATGTTTCAGAATGAAATTGAACCTATCTTCAGAAAGGGGTTTAGTGAAGATATCATCCCATTGATGGTCTATATCAATAAATTTTAAGTTCAAAATTCCTTTTTGAATATAGTCCCTAATGAAGTGATGTTTTATTTCTATATGCTTAGCCCTAGAATGTAAAATGGGATTCTTACTTAAGCAAATAGCAGAAGTATTGTCACAGAGAATAGGGATGTTACTCTCAAAAATCTGGAAGTCTTCAAGCTGGCTTTTCATCCAGAGCATTTGTGTGCTACATCCTGCTGCTGCTATGTACTCAGCTTCTACTGTTGATAGAGCAATTGTGGATTGCCTTTTGCTGGACCAAGAGATCAGATTTTCTCCCAGAAACTGGCAGCTTCCAGAAGTACTTTTACGCTCTACTCTGTCTCCAGCAAAGTCAGCATCGCAGTAGCCTACTAAGCTGTAATAACTAGATTTTCTATAAAATAAACCCAAATTAGTAGTACCTTTCAGATACTTGAAAATTCGCTTAATAGCTGTTAAGTGAGATTCTCTAGGATCTGATTGGAATCTAACACAGATACAAACGCTGAATAAGATATCAGGCCTTGAAGCTGTCAGATAAAGGAGATAACCAATCATACCTCTGTAGACCTTCTGTTTTACCTTTTTGCTTACCTCTTCTCTTTCCAGAATGCACGTGGGATGCATTGGAATCTTTGATGGCTTACATTCTGAGAGGTCAAATTTCTTCAGAAGATCTCTGACATATTTGCTCTGATGAATGTAAGTTCCCTCTGGAGTTTGATTAATCTGAATTCCTAGAAAGAATTTCAGTTCCCCCATGAGGCTCATCTCAAATTCTGCCTGCATACACTTAGCAAATTTTCTTCCAAGAGAAGGATTAGTAGATCCAAAAATAATATCATCAACATAAATTTGACAGACTAAGATGTCATTCTTAACTGATTTACAGAATAAGGTAGTGTCCACCTTCCCTCTGGTGAATTCATTTTCTAACAGAAAGTTA
Source organism: Vicia faba (assembly GCA_948472305.1). NCBI lineage: Eukaryota > Viridiplantae > Streptophyta > Magnoliopsida > Fabales > Fabaceae > Vicia > Vicia faba. Next base: position 322,201,241 of record OX451735.1, on the reverse strand, counting down.
CTTAGTCTTTCATACCAAGCTCTGGGAGCTTGTTTCAGACCATATAGTGACTTTATTAGTTTGAAAACATGTTCTGGATATTTTGTACTTTCAAAACCAGGGGGTTGGTGCACATAAACCTCTTCTTCTATATAACCATTTAAGAATGCACTCTTGTCATCCATCTGATACAGAGTGATGCCTCTATTAACATCAAATGAAATTAAAAGTCTGATAGATTCTAACCTGGCAACTGGAGCAAAGGTTTCTGTGTAGTCTATCCCCTCTTGCTGACTATAACCTTGTGCTACCAGTCGTGCTTTGTTTCTGATGACTTCACCTTGTTCATTTAGCTTGTTTCTGAACACCCATCTTGTTCCAATGACGTTGAATCCTTTTGGTCTGGGAACAAGATCCCATACGTCATTTCTGGTGAATTGATTCAGCTCTTCTTGCATTGCTAGAATCCAGTCGTTGTCCAAAAGCGCTTCATCAATAGAAGAAGGTTCAATCAGAGACACAAGTCCCATGAGGGATTCTTCAGAGTTTCTGAAGCTGGCTCTTGTTCTGATTGGATCTTCCTTTCTTCCTAAGATAGTTTCTTCTGGGTGATCCAAGCTGCTTCTGGGTAATCTCTTCCGAGGTTGATCAGCAGCTGTTGTAGGATTTCTAGCAGTGCTCCTTTCAGATGTTGAAGGAGTGTCTTTGTTGAGAGCTTCTGATGACTTGTCTTCAGAACCTGTAAATTCAATTTCCATACCTGCAAAAACTTTATTCTGCTTTTACTTTTCAGAGTCAAGCTTATCATCAAAACGAACACTGATTGATTCTTCCACAATCTGTATTTCTGTATTGTATACTTTGTACCGTCTTGGGCGTTCAGAGTATCCTAACATAATACACTTTTGTGCTTTAGAGTCAAACTTGTTCAAATAATTTTTTGTATTTAACATAAAACAAGTACATCCAAATGGATGAAAATATGAAATGTTGGGCTTTCTATTCTTCCACGATTCATATGGAGTCTTTTCCAGAATAGGTCTTATTGAGATTCTATTCTAAATGTAGCACGCTGTGTTTATTGCCTCTGCCCAGAAGATCTTAGCAACGTTTGTCTCATTGATCATGGTTCTGGCCATTTCTTGCAATGTTCTGTTCTTTCGTTCTACAACTCCATTTTGTTGGGGTGTTCTAGGACAAGAGAAATCGTGCAGAATGCCTCTGTCATTAAAGAATGACTCAAAATCTTTGTTTTCAAACTCTCCACCATGATCACTTCTGACTTTAACGATTCTAAGATCCTTTTCATTCTGAACTTGGTTACAGAAAGTAACAAACACAGAGTGTGACTCGTCCTTGTGTCTTAAGAACTTTACCCATGTCCATCTGCTATAGTCATCTACGATTACTAACCCATACTTCTTGCCACTGACTGAAGCAGTTTTAACTGGTCCAAATAAGTCAATATGCAGAAGTTCTAATGGCTTAGAGGTAGAAACAACATTTTTAGATTTGAAAGAAGGTTTTGCAAACTTGCCTTTCTGACATGCTTCACACAGAGCATCTGAATTGAACTTCAAATTAGGAAGTCCTCTGACCAGATTGAGTTTGTTAATCTGAGATATTCTTCTCATACTAACATGCCCCAATCTTCTGTGCCAGATCCACTGCTCGTTGTTAACAGACAGAAGACACTTTACATTCTGACTTTTCAGTTCAGAAAGTTTGATTTTATAGATGTTGTTTTTCCTCTTTCCATTAAACAGGATAGTCCCATCTTTCTGACTAACAGCTTAACATGATTTTTGATTAAAGATTATATCATAACCGTTATCACTTAATTGACTTATGGATAACAAATTATGCATTAATCCATCTACTAGAAGAACATTATTTATAGAGGGAAGACTTCCATTACCTACAGTTCTAGAGCCAATGATCTTTCCCCTCTGATTGCCTCCAAAGCCAACGTGGCCTCCAGGCTTAAGTTCCAGGCTTTGGAACATATGCCTTCTTCTCGTCATGTGTCGCGAGCAGCCAGAGTCCAGGTACCATGAATGGTGTTTCTGATTTGCTGCTAAAGATATCTGCAACATGTATTATTTTATCCTTAGGTACCCAGATTTTCTTGGGTCCTGATTTGTTAGATTTACCAAAACTCTGGTTGAATTTTGGTTTCACAGAATACTTACTGCTAGTGTATTTAATATCATGTGTGTGACCATACACAAAATGTGAGTTCAGAGGAGTGTGTTTAATGGTTAAATCCATGGCATTCTTTGGTGTAGGAACCTTACCTTGGTATCCTATTCCCTTCCTGCCGTTTCTGCTAACTCCATAGATCATTGAAGCCATTTTGCTTCTATCTATGCTTTTAGCAAGGAACTTCTGGAAACTATGATCATACTCCTTGATGATCTCATCAGCGCTGCTGGGAGTTTCAGAAATTGGTTCCTTCTGAGAGTTTTGTAAAACATTTTCTAATTTTGAAATTTTATTTCTCAGCTCAGAATTTTCCAATTTAAGACTCTCAGTCTTATCAGAGTTAGATTCAAGATTCCTTTTCAGGTTTCTGAATTTAAATCTAATCTGCTGGTACCTTTCCAGAATTTCATTAAGGCTTTCAGCAAGTTCAGCCTTAGTAAAATTAATTGCAAAGTCAGGAAATACCTCTTCAGTATCTGATTCTGAGTCTGATTCAGAAGCTTCACTGTCTTCTAAAATGTTGGCCATGAGAGCTATGTTTGCTCTCTCATCATCTGATTCTGAGTCAGCTTCAGACGAGTCAGAGTCATCCCATGTAGCCATGAGACTTTTCTTCTTTTCTCTTCCAAACTTCTTTTTAGGCTTTTCCCTCTGAAGCTTTGGGCAGTCACTCTTGTAGTGTCCTTGCTCATTGCACTCATAGCAGATGATGTCCTTGGTGTTTGGCTTTCTGCTTCCTGAGGATCCTTCAGATATTCTGTATCCAGAGGAAGAATCTGTCCTTCTGTATCTGGAAGAAGACTCGTTCTGATCAGATCTTATGGGATTCCTGAACTTCCTTTGCCTCTGCTTCCACAGTTGGTTCACTCTTCTGGAGAGGAGAGAAAGTTCGTCTTCTTCTGATGAGGATCCATCAGATGTTTCTTCAACTGCCTGCAAAACTTTAGACTCAGATTTTTTGTTAGATTTTAATGCTAAAGGCTTACCTTGCTTCTGAGGTTCATCAGCTTCTAGCTCTATCTCATGACTTCTGAGGGAGCTGATAAGTTCCTCCAGAGAAATTTTGTTGAGATCTTTTGCTAGCTTCAGAGTTGTAACCATTGGCCTCCACTGCTTTGGTAAGCTTCTGATGATCTTCTTGACGTGATCAGCAGTAGAGTATCCTTTGTCCAGAATCTTGAGACCAGCCACCAGAATTTGGAATCTTGAGAACATTGTTTCAATGGATTCACTTTCTTCCATTTTGAATGCCTCATACTTCTGAATGAGCGCAAGAGCTTTAGTTTCTTTGACCTGAACGTTGCCTTCATGCGTCATTCTGAGTGAGTCAAACATATTCTTTGCTGTGTCTCTGTAAGAGATCTTTTCATATTCAGCATAAGAGATGGCGCTGAGAAGAATGGTTCTGGCCTTGTGGTGATTTTTGAAGTCACGCTTTTGTTGGTCAGACATTGCTTTCCTGTCAATCTTCTGACCGCTTGCATTCACTGGGTGCTTGTATCCATCTGTCACCATGTCCCACAGATCAGCATCATGTGCCAGAAAGAAGCTTTCAATTCTGTCTTTCCAGTAATCAAAATTTTCTCCATCAAAGACTGGAGGTTTGCCGCTGAATCTGTCTCTGTCTTCATTGTTGTCATTGCTGGTGTGTTGATAAGTTCCTGCCATTGTGTTTTTCTGACACTGGATCTTGTACTGACACGGTTAAGTGTTTTAGCTCAGAACCAGGCGCTCTGATGCCAATTGAAGAAGTGAAAAACACAAGAAGGGGGGTTGAATTGTAAAAACTGGAAATCAATTGCAATCAACACGATATTTTTATCCTGGTTCGTTTGATCTCAAACTACTCCAGTCCACCCGTCAAGGTGATTTCACCTCTCTCCAACGAGGTCTTAATCCACTATATTCAACTGAATATTACAATCTGCTTTAACAACTGCTAAAGCCTTCTTGATGCAAACCACAAACCGGTTTCTCAAGGAATTACTTTCTTACAAAGAATTGAAATCTAGGTGTGTGAATGTTTTCTACAAAACTGTTTATCACAACTGTGATACTGCACAATTTAAGCTTATGAGAACTAGATTGCTAAAATAATTGAGTAAGGAATTTGAGAGCTTTTAGCAAACTAAGAGTGAGGAAGATGATGAATAGCTTTTTGGTGTGTAGATTGTTGTAGAGCATTAGCCAATTCAATCTTCATTGACTTGTTTATATAGCATTGGAAATAGTGTACGTTGGAGTAATAATTCAGTTTCAATGCCAATAACATTCTTTTCTTATTAAGCAGATCTTGTCTGGAATGATGCCGTTGGTAATAAATCATCTTGAATGCACAGTACCGTTGCCACTTAAGCGTGTTCTGGCTTTGGCTCATTCTGACGCTGCTTAAGTGCTGATGAACTGTTGTTGTCTTTATCAGAGTTCAGAGTGTTGAGTGCATATCTGTTCATCAAGCTTCAACATAAGCGCAAGTTGATCTTCTGATTCGGGTATCTGATATAACATCTTCTGATGCTGATGTTGATATCCAATTTTCTGATGCTGATGAGGATGTTCTCATGCTGATGCCCATCAGAGTTTCTGTAAAACAGAATGTAATTTTTAGATAGCATATGTGTCTTACATGAATCATACAATTAATGTATCTTAGCATTTTGTTATCATCAAAACTTAAACTTAGGGTAGTAGATTCAAACTTTGTTCTAACATCTTCTCCATGGACATTGATGATTTTTCCCTTGGTTGGGTATTTCAGCATCTGATGTAATGTAGAGGTGACGGCACCAGCGTCGTAAATCCAAGGACCGCCTAGTAAACAGGAATAGGAAGGGCGAATTTCCATCACGTAGAAAGTTGAATCAAAGGTTTGAGTTCCAACTTTAATGGGGATGTCCACCTCCCCATGCATCATTCTCTTCGAACCGTCGAAGGCCCTTACCACTATATTGCTGGGTTTTAAGGTCAAACCTTCAGTCTAGTCTATCCAAAGCCTTCTTAGGCAGCACATTCAAAGATGAACCAGTATCAACCAGGACATGGGCCAAAGTAGTTCCCCTGCATTCGACAGAGACATGCAACGCCTCGTTGTGTTTCCTCCCTCTAGGTGTCAAGTCAGCATCAGAAAAGCCTAAACCATTATCAGCGGTCAATCTAGCCACGCAGTCTTGGAATTGGTCAGCAGAGGTTTCCTGTAGCACATGGGCAGTTTTAAGAAATTTCACCAAGGCCTTCGCATGAGCCTCAAAGAACAACAGTAAAACTAGCATAGAAATCTTTGACGGAGTTTGCCCTAGCTGTTCGACTATGTTGTAGTCACTTCTCTTTATAATTTTCAAAATTTCTTCCATCTCCTTCTTGGAGGCTTCTGAGATAGATACTGATTGCGCCTTCATCCTGACAGGCTCAACCAAAATTCCTTTACCCCGAGTCTCAGTCGACTCGGCGGTAGGGTGTCAGTAGGGGTAACCAAAGGAACTGTAGTAGTAGTGTCAACAGGAACAAAAGCAGGGATGATCACAGGACCGGTAACAGTTTTCGGAGGAGAAATCTCGGGGGAGAATACCCTTCCACTTTGGGTTATTTTTCTGGTTCCCACAATGTTGCCGATGTCGGGGTCAGCCTTCTAAAAAATCGAGTCTTCATCAGCTAGCCAATCCTGCTTGACACCGTGATAGTAGACATCACCCCCATAGTTCCAGGGGACAATTTTATCTAAGGAGTACGAGATCAGCCCTGGCATAGTAATTATCAGTGGAGTCACCTTAGGAGCAGATGTAATCCTAACAGGTCTTTTGGTGGAGACCCTGGAAGGATTGGCGTAAATGGTTACTATTGAAACATCCTTGTAAGAAATGGTTGGAACGGAAGTCTTTTCAAACAAAATATCTTTGTCATCCATTAGGCGCTAGACACCTGCTTTCAATAAATGACAACCAGTTGGTAGGGATAAACAAAGGTGACAGCCTTTGCCACAACCCGGAAATAAACCGGCCTTCAACATGTTCCTCTTGACGGTCAGGAGAGGAGTAACAAGTTCATCAACAACAGTAACAAACATATCATCTTCAACAACATTGAAATCAAGGCCATGCTTGGGCATAGAAGCAGTGATAACATTTGGGATTTCAGGAGCATCAAATTCAATTTCTTTTGCCTTGAGAAAGTCTTGAACCTTGTTTTTCAAAGCCCAACAGTTGTTGGTATCATGGCCTGAACTTTCTGAATGGTAAGCACAACGAGCATTAGGGTTGTAATGAGGAGAGGCAGTGTTGGGATTCTCCGGGGCTTCCTTCAAAGTTACCAGATTAGATCTCAATAAATGTGGCAGGACTTGAGACAACGTCATATTTATCCAGGTAAATTGTCTTACTGGTCTTTCTGTTCTAGGCTGGTTATTCCTTTGTTGAGTAGGTGCATGCTTATGGATCATGATGGCCCCTATCGTAGGACGAAGTTCAGTTTTGTCCTGATTCCTTTGAGGATACACAACACCAACTTCTTTCTTCCCAATAAATGGTTTTCTCATGACACTGGAGGATGCGTCCTTTTGGATCTTCCCACTCTTAATCCCAACTCCCACTCTCTCCCTGGTCAAGATTAATTCAGTGAAGCCGGCTGAGGAGCTTCCAATTAGATGATTAAAGAAAGGACCATACAGGGTATCCAAAAACATGTCTACTAGTTCTCTGTCAAACAGGGGAGGCTGGACTCTTCCTGCTAAGTCTCTCCATTTCTGAGTGTAGTCTTTGAAACCCTCGTTCGAACCCATAGTCAGACCTTGGAGTTGAGTATGGGTGGGAGTAAGGTCTGCGTTGTATTGATACTGTTTATAAAAAGCAGTGGCAAGGTCTTCCCAATTATGGATATTGGCCCTCTCCAGTTGATAGAACCAATCTAGTTGAGTCTCTGATAGACTATGCTAAAAGAAGTGGACCTACAAATCTCTGTCAGTAGTGTGAGGCTGTATCTTCCTAACATAAGATCAGAGGTGCTTCTTGGGACACGAAACCCCATCGTACTTAGCAAACACTGGTGCCTTGAACTTTGGTGGAATAACAATCCCAGACACCAAACCCAATTCTTCAAAGTCCAGCCTGGGCACTTTCTGAATCTCCATTGCACTTAGACGTTCTTCTAGATGTTTGTATTTGTCGTCGACTGGAGGATACTGCTCTTCAGCATAATCATCGTGTTCTTCCTCTTCATATTCTAAATGGGCAATCACTTCCTTGTTTTTCCCTTCTTGATTATCCTTTTCACCTGATGATGTTGCGAAGTCTAGGGTCCGTCTGGCTGGCCCTGGGAACCTTCATCCTAGATTCAAAACACCGGTTGATTTCTTTGCTTTCTTCTTTTTTTCTTCGATCAACAAAGTTTTCAAATCCTCTTGTCCTTTGGCTAGGGTCAAGAACATTTGTTGAAACTGAGCATTCTGCGCCTGAAGATACTTTACTGTCTGCTCAAGATCCATCTTACTGAAATAAACAGTAGAAAGATAAGGAGACCTGTTGTAAGAAACCTATTTATGTCATGAAGAATGAAGATGCATATGCAAATGATTTCAAGGAAATTATAGATTTAAATTTTCTTTAGACCAAAAAGGAACACACGTTATATTAATAAATCAAAGCTTGAGTACATCGTGCGTCTTTTGGGCTTACAAAGAAATACAAAAACTCTAAGATAAAAAAGTTGAACGCATCCTCTTTGGTGCGATGTAGGCATTCAGACTCCGCTCCTCATGAAGCTGCTTGGTGAGTTCCAGAACTTTCTTCTTGCTGGCATAGAATTGGGCCTCAAAAGTGTCTCGCTCCCCCTTAAGTTGTATCCAATCCCTTTGCAAGTCTTTGAGAGAGGTGGGCATGTCAGGATGTAGGATAATGTATGGGACATATCCTTCCACGATAGGCTCTATGATAACTGGGAGAATAGAGGGGTAAGGCATCATAATACTTTGAGCACGAGCTCGTACCCATTTGAGATAAGGCTCAAGAGGGATGGAATTCTTATGCCCCAATGTCTCACTATCTACCTTGTTCAACATCCTCCAAGCTCGGATAAAACTCTGGCGGTAACCTTGATCGTCATTCTCGTAGTCAAACACCAACCCTTGAATAAGCATCTCACGTGGACCATCCCTTTCGGTGTAACCAAACTGTCTTAAGGCTAAGAAGGGGTTGTAGGTGATACCTCCTCTAATGCCAAGTAAGGGGACATTATGGAATTCTCCATAACAATTGATGATAGTAACACTCTCCACAGATCTGGAACACCAATGAATATCTGAATATCTGAGCGTCATCAACCTATGTGACCACCTTGAACCTTGATCGTTCTTCAATACAGATTGGGAAAGATGTGAAATATACCATCTTTCCAAGAGAGGAGTACAACACATAAGGATACCTCTTTTCCTCATAGTGCGAGTGTGAAAAGAATTTAGGATGTCTCCTAACAAAGTAGGCACCAGGTTACAAGACATGAAGATTTTGACGGTGTTTACATCTATGAGTTGGTCAGGATTTGGAAACAAAACCATACCATAGATGAGAAGGGCCAAAATTTCCTCAAAAGCTTGCAAATCCAAAGAGTTCCAACAGTTTTGAGCTTTCTCAAACAAGAACCTGGCTAGGAAACCTTTGACACCACTCCTTGTTTCCCAATTAGTTGTGACATCAGATTGTTGCAGGTGTAGGGCTTGAACAATCTCTTCTGGTTTTGGATCTCTTTCCGTACCATTGAAGGGTAGTTGATTAAGAATGGGAATTCTTAATAGTTTGGAGAATTCTTCCAAAGTTGGCACAAGTTGATAATCGAGAAATGTGAAGCAATGGTGTAGAGGATCAAAGAACTGGAAGAGCACCTTCAACATATCCTTATCAGTGTTGGAGGTAACCAAGATTAGGAGGCGACCATGTCTTCCGGTAAATGGAGAATTTTCAGGAAATCTTGATGCTAACTCTTTAAGTTGAGGAGGGATCCTTACAATATTGACTTGAATGGTTTTCCTGCGAATAAAATCCATGTCCTACAAAATAGAACAAAGATAAATCCAAAAAATCCTTGAAATGGTTAGTGAGTATGAGTATGATGTTATGATGTTTATGATGTTATGTACAAGTAAATATATACAAACAAAACAACCAAGTCCTTAGGTTTTAGGCTTGCATGGAGTCTTATAGGTAAGTACCCTCTTGAAGTTTAATTGGCTCAAACCTGTCCTAGCAATAGTAACCAGGTTCTAAGGGAGCTTAATATCACTGGTTTGTTTCCTCGGGCATTGTTTCAGCGCAAGCCTCTTTAATAGCGACCAAAATATCCCAAAAAACCAAACCTCAATGAGTTTAATATCGAGTATCTACCAACTTCGGACTGCACCAAAGCCGGTCATCTCACTATGTCCCAATGGCCAAGTTGGTCAAGTAAAGGTTCTAGAAGTTAATTAGTGCTTCATGACATCACTCAGCGGCCCCGTATTCTCGTTGACTACTCAAGGGCTACCGGTACCCATAAATATGTCACACTAACGTAGTTATTGCTTAGACCATATCGGTATATCCCGCACAGTTTTCACAACGTATTGCTACTTACCTATAAGGTATCCTAAATCCGGGTAGAGGATTCAAACCCAAACAAAGAACCAAAATGTAAAGCATACAAGTCAAACAATGAAAGCAAGTAAATATGATCTAACCCTAAGGTAAATCCACTTTTAAAATTTTCCCCGGCAGAGTCGCCAATTCTGTAACACGGTGGGAGAACTTACTTGGTTGTTTTGCGTTTTATCGCAAATGTTGCGCTTAGCAAGAGTCGCCACCGACTTTTCTTTTATCCAAAAGGAAAGGCTGAAAAGAACAGGAAAGACCTTTAGAGATGTTTTCTTGAGTTCAAGGGGTAGATTATGAAAAGGGAAGGTGTTAGCACCCTTTCCATCCATGGTTTTCCATGGGATCTTAGTTGCTTGTTAGATCACTTGCTTTTGTTTGAAAATGTGCTTTGTGTGGTTTTTGAAAGTATTTTGAAAAGGCGCCATCATTTAGGTAAACTTTGTAATGATTCTCGTTCGTAAGAATGTATACAAAGTGTTGATCTTTTAAAAATGTTTTCAAGTTTGAAAGATGTTTTTGAAAGTGTTGGTGTTTGTTTTAAAAATAGCAAGGATGTTTTTGGTTTGAAATTGAGCAAGCAACTAGGAACAATTTACGTACTCAAAAGTCTTTCATATTTATTTCCTCTTTCCTTTGACATTGTTATCTTACCATTGATTCGGTAAATAACCCTATCTTTGGATGTAAAAGAGATAAGCATGGGTCATCGTATAGCCATGATTAACAATGTTGTAAGATATCTTAGCATTTTATTTAAGGGACTAAGATTATTTTTTGAAAGGCAACTTTGATAGCATCATCGATGGACTATGATCTTGTATTTTGTTTGTTTTTGCTAAGATACCCCACATGCATAATATGGCCATTTTATAAGGCAACAAAGTGGATTTACCCCAAGGGTGCAAGGGTGCCAGTGTGTCTTTTTCATGCTTGATTTGTCTTGATTAGGGTTTGCTATATGTAGGTTTTAATCTTTCCATACAAACTCTAATTACTAGCATTTGTATATAAAGCATTAAATTGCGGAAAATAAAAATACTAAGCTATTACATTATTTAGGGGAGGTGTACAAATTTACAAATGGGGAAATTGCAAGAAAATTAAATCTAAATAATTATTACAACCATATTGAATATTGTATAAAAAAATGAATAAATAAAAATGCAAGAATGTAAATGTAAAAAGAAATGTGATTTTTGTTTGGTTTTCATGAAAAGGTTTTTTGACCTAGTTAACTAAAATAAAATAATTAACTAAAAATAATAAAATTAAGATTAAGTTAGTAAAATAAATTAATTTAAAGAGAACAAATTTTTTAGGGTTTTTTTGTGAATTTGATTAAATAAAATTAATTAAATAAAAGTCCTAAGTTCTAAATTGATTTTGATTTACAAGAAAATAATATATAATAATTAAGACTAATTATCTAAGTATTTTAAAAAAGAGAAATTAAATTATTAAAAAAATGTTTTTTTATTCTTTTGTTTTATGAAGAAAAATAAACTAACTAAATATAAATAATAAAATAAAAATATTTTTTGGATTTTTATTAATGACAATAAAAATAATATTAATAATAATAATAATAATAATAATAATATTAATAATAATAATAATAATAATAATAATAATAATAAATATAAAAGAAAGAAAATGGGCCAGGATGTATGAAAGTGAAACAGGGAGTATGAGATAAGCAAAAATGTTAGGCCCAGGGGGTTGAGGCCCAAGCGCCTGATTCATAAAAAATGAAAAAAAGAGTGAAAATTGCAAAAGGTCTCGCTGGGGCTCGAACCCAGATCCTTCTAATACGCGCGCGCTTCTTGTACCACTGGGGTTGCCTATTTCATCCGTTCATATAATAAAAGCATAAATATATATTAGAAACTACTTCCTGAAGACAACTTCATCTTCAACCTCGCGCCTATCCAGACCACCTGCATCTTGTTCATTTCTCATCCATTTGAAAAATTGTAAACATGAATCTTGTGGCAAATTTCCTCACGATTTCAGAAATGTAAAGCATTAAAACTATAAATCAAAGACAAGCATAAATTTTATTGGCCCTAATCTGAACCCTAACTTTTCTAGAAACTTAAATCTTAAAATTTTCTAAGCTCAAGCAACAAAAATGAAAACTATGGACATGGTTAGCTTTAGGGCAGTGATATCTACATTTTTCATTCACAAATTAAACATTAATGATGCCTATATGAAGAGTTCAAAAGTCAGAAAACTCACCTTGCAAGAGGGTGTCGTGTTTTGAGTTTGAGAAGCTTTTGATGAGTTCTAGTGATTGGGTTAGCTTCCTCAAGTTCCCAGAAAGCTAATGTGATGCTTGGCTTGACCTGAAAGTGGCTGAGAAGTTCTAGAGAAGTCAACTTGCAGAGCTCTGTTTTTGGTTATGGAGGTTGATGAAAATGGAGTTACAGTTATGAAACAGGATCAAGGATGAGTTGTATTTGATATTTAGAAGCTTTAGGAACCAAAAGGCTTGAAAACGCACGAGGGAAATGTGAGTTTCAAGTTTTTGGTCAGAATGTGCAACAAATGGTGATTAGGGATAAAATTCTGAGTTCTAGGGAGTTTTAGGTCTTGGGTATGCGTGGGTTCTCTTGCAAATAGTATCTCTATTTATAGAGGAAAGGTTTTGAGGTTTGAAATGACCAGAAATAAAGAATCACATGTTATGAGTTCTTGACTTGTTTTTGAAAGTTATCGTGACAAACATGGTTTCAATGCAAGGTACATGTCTTGTAGGGTGGCTAGCAACTTTAAAAATGTTTGTTATGAGTTTATAGAGTATGCTTGTGTAGAAAGAACAAGTGCAAAGCTCCATACAAGTTGGCTTTGTTATTAAAGTCACTTTTCAAGAATGGCAATGGTGCCTTTCTTCCAAAAATGGAAATGCAACTTGGATAATGATTCAAATGCTTGGAGAATGGCTTCATATGTTGTGTAAACATTAAATTAAGGAGTGACAAACAAGTTTCAAGCCTACAAAGTTAAGATTATGCAGCATGGCTATGGATTTGGTTCATGTTGCATCACAAATTTTGCCTTGCAAAACAACTTGAAACCCTAACTTTTGGCCTTCGATTCTCCTTGCTCACAAATGATCTCAAGGATTTATTTGACATTTTAGAAAGCTTGTAATGTGCTCTAAAGTCCCTCTTTGAATCACTTTTGCAAAATCCAAATGGAACTATATGAAACTTGGCCCAGAAGTTAGGTCAAAATCCTGACCAAAAATGCTCAAAATTTCACTAAGTGTTTTAGTTTCATGACCATGACTTCTTGGATTAATAACTTGAGATCCAATAATTTCTAGGAGGAGTTGTGTAAAACAATGTTTTATATCTAATTGAGATCTACAACTTTCATGTTGAAAGTTTCTTTTGAATCATCTTGCATCATAGTGAAAAATTGGCTCAAAGTTGTGAAAAAATATAAGGTTTTCAACACTTAGAAAAATTTCTAAGTTTGGAAAGTTTGACTTTTCAAAATGAAATCTTGAATTTTTGATTTCTTGATGAACAAGTTTCATATTTTAACATGTTTTGATGAATTGTGATCTTTGACACTTGAAATTGACCAAAAAGTCAAAGTTTGACTTTTCTGTGTACAATTGACTTTTGATCAGTTGACTGAAAATCAACTATCAATCAATTGATCTTGAGGGATGTTTTCAGTCATGCCATTAGGTCAAAATGATGCAATTGAAACCTTGAGATCACGTCTCAAACCAATTAACCATTTGCTAGGTCAAAAATCAGAAATTGCCCTTTCTCAATAAAAACCCTAATTTTGACCATTTTGCCCTTTTGATGATCTGATCAAATTTCTTGAGGAATTATGGTCCAAACTTGATAAAATGACATATAGGAGTTCAAAATGTTTATATGGATAAAATATTATGAAGTTTGACTATAAATTGGCCACAATTGACTTTTTCTCCAATACAACTGATTTTTAAGTCAACTTGCTCAATTGATTGAGCAAAAATGTGATCCAAGACTTGAAACTTGACATGAGAAATCTTGAGGGTCCATAATGATCCATGAAAGTCATATGAGTCATTAAAAGTTCAATTATCCTTGTGCAATCTCAAACCCTAATTTTAGTCATCAGTGCTTAAGGAGGTGTCTTGAGCTGATCAATCATTGTACAGTCTTGAACCAAAGGAGATATTGTGAGAAAATATTTGATAAATGAGAGGGAAAATTTTGGGGTATAACACTGTTCTTTTGATCTTTTCCTTTATTGGATAAAAGAAAAGCCGGTGGCGACTCTTTCTATCCGCACAAATTGTGATAAAACGCAAAACACACAGGTCAGTTCTCCTACCGTATTACACCTATTGTTGAGGCTCCTAAACTTATGGAGGGAACTGTGGCTGGTAAGCTGGAGTTGTTAGATTAACCACTTGAATGATTGTCTCTGGGTAGTATCCCGTCCAAGCATAGTATCGTGTAACGACTAATTCAATACTACTTTAGAATTGTCACCATACTACATCCTAAAGGCCAAGATCACTACTACAAAACACGCAAACAACAAAACCTAATTTACGATGGTTCTTCCAACACCATGGTGACATCTCTAAACCCAAGACGCTAACATTTGATTTTAATATTTTATTAAAAATTGTTAACATATAATAACGGTTGCAGCCATAACCATAGTTATAGAATCCAGACTTTCTTGAGTTTGAAACTCAGTTCCCTTAAATATATTATTCATTTAACGCTAAGGCACGTCTTTTCTATTTTATTTATTTTTATATATAAAATAAAGGGTTACGACCACAAGTGGAAACTTCAACCGTTGTGAGTATATTTATATATAAGATAATTAACTCTCACACTTTCACAATAGCGCCGTATCTATCACAACAAAATCCTAGAACCCATTTTTTTATCTTCTTCATCATTAGCATTCCTATTCTACAGTATAGCCGTCAATCTTGTTCTTCTTACATAAAGGTATTCTACTTTTTCCTTATTCTCCCATTTTCGTGTATGTTGTTATGTTTCACTTAGTTTTCCTATGAGTTTGTTTTTGTTTGATAGTTTATGGCTCTTTTATTGTTGTATGTTGTTTTATGTTGTTATTACATGTTGTGTAGTTTGCAAATAATTTTGCAGTTTCACATGCTGATAATTTTCATGGTGTTTGTAGGACTCAAGAAAAGTGAATGAAGAAACAACAACAACATCAAACTTCATCTAGTTTTAGAAGCTATAAAAATAAATATAAGAAGTATGAAGCTATTGTGATAACTTCATCCACCTTATATTTTTTCATGGTTTCACAAACTAGATGAATCTCATATGGTAATGATGATAGTGGTAGCAAGCGTATAATATAAGTTGATAAATGGTTTTTCCTGTGCAGCTAGCAAGTGTTTATGGTTCTTAATTTATCACTTAAAGCTTCAAGAAATGGTTAGTTGTTCAGTTCTCCCAACCTATGTAAATTAATTCGATGTTTTGCTGATAAATGTTGTTAGTGAGTTTGTTATATCATATGTGATTGCTTATTTTACTAACCCCTCATTGAACTTACATTCATTTAAAAATATTTTTAAGATAATAATTTAAAAAATTAAGTTATTCTTGAAAATCAACTTAGACGATCAATTGTTTTTTGAATTGCATGCATCTTGTAAATCATAATTCCTTTTTTAGCGTATAGAATTTCATTCAATATCACAAATTCTTCAAAACAAGGTTGATAAATCCGTCTGGATCTTTCACACAAAACATGATGTTTGAATAATAAAGTAGAAAAGAAGAGGAAATCAAATTCTATGTGAAAGACTCAGCTGTCATCCATTTATCAACATTACTTTGAAGAATTTGGGATTGAATCAAATCCTATAGGCTAAAAGAGGAAATCATGATTTACATGATGCTTGCATTTCAAAAAATATTGGATATTTTAAGTTGTTTTTCAAGAATAACTTAATTTTTCTGATTATTTTCTCAAAAACCTATTTGAATGGTTGTATATGGTTAATGAGGGGCAGGGAAAAATAAGAAATCCCATATTTTATAATAAACTCTTACATATACCACAACGGTTGGAACGTTTAACCGTGGTGAAATTCTATTTTTATGCTCTTTAATTTTGGTTGTAACTGGGTATAAAACCCATGCCACTATAATTATTACAACGGTTGTTTACGTTAACTGTTGTGATAAACATTTTAGCACAACAGTTCCTCGACCCGTGATTGTAAGTTTCACATATACAACCACACTCTACACAACAACACATGGACCCGCATGATTATATGTGTTTTCTAACAGTTGTTAAATGGGTTTTCCGTAGTAGCTGATGGGTAAAAGGGTTCTACGATCTCAGTTTCACGGGCTCTCTGTTTGAAAGTAGTAAAGCTTTAAGAACTAGATTGTTTTTGCATTACCACACCCAAGGAGGCCTCTACTGAGTGGAGTTATCATATGCTACTTATATTAGAATTACTCCATTCATGTAACTTTTGATTATACCACCATCCTAATTCTTAAGTGTTACTTTAATCCGGGTGTAGGATTTTTCCTTTGTAAAAACACCAATATCACCCCCAAAGAACCACAAAACATTATATATAACAAACAAACAAATAATATCAATATAGGTAAAATAAGCTGAGTTTAACCCTTTTGAGGATAAATTGTTTCCAAGTGATGTCGCCATTTTAGTCGCAGTGAAAAATCAAAGAGACCAAGCTATTGAGGAACTTGACTCACAAAGACTTAAGAGTCACCACCAAACTTTATTGTTTCCCAAGAAAAGAGAAAAGACCGAAACCCTATTGTTTTACATGCAATACAAGGAGTAAATACTAAAAGTAAAGAATAAGAAAGAGATCGAAGGTACGGGGGTTGATTATACAAAGGGAAAGTATTAGAATCCTATGTATCTATAGTACTCTATATGAACCACTTATAATATCTGTTTTTTGGTTTAAAATTGTTTGTTTGTTAAATGAATGTTGAGATGGGAAAATAAATATATTTTAGGATATTTTTGTTTAGAAAGACAAAGTCTTATACCTACATACCAATTAAGGATTAAAACCTCAAAATTAGTGGTAAAAATAACAAAAGGGTTCGTTGTGGTTGATTTTAGGAGAAGAGATATTTCATCATCTTTTAGAGACAAAGCTCAACTAATATCACCACAAGTATGAGAAGATATATCTTGCATCATCATGAAGGAAAGACTATTTACTTGGATATAAAGATCAAACAGTTTCCAACTAAAGTCTTCATGTGAAAATAATCACATTTACTTCAACCTTACTATGGAGATAGGAGAAACATATCTCAACTATAAAGAGGATTTATATCTAATCTCTTTGAGAAAAGGTTTTAAATTAAAAAGCCGAGTTTGGAAAAAAGATTTGGGTGAGGTTAAGTCACTTTGCCTTTTGAAATCATTTTGATATTCTTAAGTATATTTAAGCATTTGTTAAAAAGAAAGTTTTAAAATGCAATGACACATGGTCAAGGTTTTTATATGAAAGTGGTGAAAGTTTGAAAAAGATTTTTAGGGTTTTAAAAGGTTCTTAGAGTATAAGAAGATACATAAGGCGATTATTTACAAATGTTTTATACAATGGGGCAATGAACATGCTTATGACTATAAAGTCACCAATACTATACTTTTAATTGGAATTTTAGGGCACAAGTGTAAAAAAATATTAAATGACTAACAAGGTAGAAAACATAAACATCACAAGTATTTAAACACAAAGGGGGAGGTTAACATGTTTATCAAAGTAAAAGTTGTGACAAAGATAGAATAAACAAACAAGTAAGCAATCAAGTATGGTATTATTTTGGATTAGTGGGAGTTTATGAAGAAAATGAATTTTAAAAGTGTGTGACAAACTTATGAAAACATAAATGAGTTTAATGTTTTAAACAATATATGCATCACAATCAAGGTGAAAGTCATGGAGCATGGTTTTGATTTTTTTGAACATGTTTCATGATTTATTTTGGATTTGAGTGATAAAACCCTAAAATAAACTCAAGCTATCATGAAATACTTATTCAATAGTCAATATATCAAGTGAGAATCAAGATCTATCATGGTAAGATCAAGCCTTATGAGAAAGTCCTTTAAAAAACTAAAAAAAGTACCTATTTAGATTCAAATAAAAAATGATGAAATAAATAATATTTTTGTGATTTTTTATAGTATTCATAAAATAGAGGTAATAAACTAGTAGTGTGCAAAAAATCAGCCTCAAAAGAATTGTTTTGGTTGGTGAAACTAATTTGTGAAGTTTGATAAAAAAACAAAAGATCAAACTTGCTTAGAATTTCGCAAGGATTTCAAAAATGTAATTAGCTTAAGTTAGTTCTCACTCGTTAATCTTAATTTTCCAGATTAAAGTTTACACCCTAAAAATTCAAAATTTAAATTAAGTTATAACCAAGCACAATCAAGACCCAAACGCATATGGATTTTAATCCTCACATATAAGACTACATTTTTGCTTCAGAAAGCAATCACAAATAATGCATGTATGATGAGTTTCGAAATTCAAAGCTTCTTACCAATTGGAGAAAGTCCAATTCTTCTTTTAGCACTTCCAGATGAGAAATAATAATGGAAAAAGCTTTTCAGGACCTTAATGAAACTAATGAAATAACTATTTTGCCTTGAGAGCTTCTCGATCGCTTTAACCAAGTCAAGTTGCAAATGGCAAAAGTGAGGTATGAAGGATGATGATGGAGGTGTTATAATAATGCAATGATGGTTTAGATGACTTATCTAGGATGTATGTAAGGTGTTTGGATTGTTAGATTGCAAAAATATTGCAAGGGATGAGAGTTTCGAATTTATGGTGTGAAGAATGCAACAATGGAGTTTCTTGTGTGCAAAATTGGTGTCCTTAGCCTTGAGGATTGATCCTCCATTTATAATGGTTGTAAATGACTTATTTAACTTGTATAAACTTGTCTTGGTTTAGTTAGAATGGTAGTTTGATCAATTGGTTTGAAAATGCATAAAATACCAAGTTTGCTTCATGATGAAGAAATGAGTGAATCAAGGGACTTTGAGCCATGCTTCTTGTACTTGGGAGATTTCTTCTAAGTTACTTGATAAAGTGTGATCATATATAAAAATGTATAGGCTCAAGGAGGAGTTTGTGCAAAAAGTGGCTTTATAAAAATGGAAGTGTTCACTTTATGCCAAAAATGGAAAAGCTTAAGTACAAAGGTTTGAACAACATGGACAAAGCCTTAATGATCTGTGTACAACTCAATTTTTGGCATGATTTAGAAACAACATGGCCTAAAAAAGGGGATTGTATTGCATGGTTTTGGAGATTTGATCATAAGGTTATCACAAAAATGACCTATAATGTAACTTTGATCAACCAACTTCAAAAATTCGAAACTCCATGCTCAAGTATGATAAATCCATGCTCCAGAACTTTTTGGAAAGCTTGAAGTATTATCTACAACTTTTATGTTGGACACTTTTGTTGAATCAATTGGGATCTTTGTGAAAAATTCCTTACAACTTTGTTACTTTAGGATGAAACAAGCACTTCAGAATTTTTCTAAGTGTTTGAGATTTTGACAATTTTAAGATGCTAACTTCATTAATTCATATCTTCAAATCTATGCGTTTTTGGAGATCAGCCCTCATTGACAAAGTTGTAGTATGAGAAATTGTCTTCTATTTGAGCATTGGATCAAGAAAAATGGTACTTGATGAGGATATTACAAGCTTGCAAAGTCATGTATTTTAACACACATTTTTTACATTTAGTGAAATTTCCAAAATCTTCCACTTTTCCCTTTTTATAAGTAACCTCAAATTTATTTATTTCTCTTGATTAAATTGATTCATCAACCATATTTTAAATATCCTTGTCTTGAGAAGTCCATGGTTGACCAATAATTCCAAAAAATAAAAGTTTGACCTTGCAGTTGACTTTGTACCAGATGAATCCAAATTGTCCAATTTCAATGGGAAATTTTGATCATGATGCAATCCTTAGCATATTAATATCTCCTAAAAATAAATTACATGATGAATCCTTGAATGGTACACAAATGAAGACCTCAAACACTAATTCTTGACTTTTTCATCTATAGAGTCAAAACCCTCATCTCCTTCAACCACTTGATGAATTCAATGATGAAACCCCAATGTGAGGAGATTGTGATGAAGATAATAATCATGGGTGAATGAGAAGTTTGAATCACTCAGGAGTACACATGTTCCTGATCAATCAACAGTTGGATCCTCTTGCTCCAACATACCTATCTTGTATAAGAAACAAACACAACAAGACAACACATTTGTATTTTTATGAGGTTAGTGATGCATAGATGAATGATATGATTTCAAAATAATGAAAAACGGAGGTGGTATCTTAGGTAAAAAATTAGGGTACAACAGATACCCCTATTTAATTTTCTTCTATCCAGAAAAGTGAAGATTGAAGTCTTCGTCTCGACGCAATACGAGATACTTAAATACAAAAATGAATAATTTTGGCCCTAAGATGCCATACCAGAGAAAATGCCTGTATGCAGACAAAAACAACAAGGAATCCTTGAAGGTATAATAATAACTGTGGTATTGCTCCAAAATAGACCATCAAAATCCGATGGCCCATTAAGTTATTTTAGAGGTCTGATTAAAAATAAATAGAGGGATGTCTTAATAAAAGGGTATTGCTCCAAAATGGACCATCAAAATTTGATGGCCCATTAAGTTATAAAGCTCATTTCATAATTTAAAAATGGGGGTACATTTCTATAAGGGGGTGTAATGTTTCGAGTGGGCCATCTAAATCTGGTGGCCCATTAAGGTTGTTACTCTTTTTTTTAATAACATAAAATGGGTGATTAGAAAGTCGGAGGGCCCATTAGGGAAGCCTGTTTCAAAAATAGCAGAGGGGGTTCTTTTTCCTTGCAGAGTGGGCCAACGATTTTTTTTACTCCCCATTAAATAACTTAAATTCATAATAGAAGGGAGGTGTGTTATGGAAAGTACACAGAGGGGGTGCATTCAGAAGCCCAATAACTAAGCAATTGTCGGCCCATTTAACCTTTTTGGAATGGGTCCATTTAGGTTTTATTGATTAAACTAAGTCGAGCAATTAATTAGTTAATTAAGTTAATTAAGTAAGTTTTATTTAATTAATTATTTCCCCCTATTTAACCTAATTTTGACAAAAGTCAAAATTAGAGTTCCTGCGTTCACCCTTCAAGCCACTAGCGGCAGCAGCTTTTTCTTTATTCGTCTTCTCTAAGCAATGAATCAAATCCAGAAACACATCATTTTATAATAAAAACGAATCAATAACGAAATCAAGTCTTATTATAACAATATAGAAATCGTCTGAGATTATAACAAATTGTATCAATTACAAATCTCTAATCAAATCAAATCAAGAACAAATCTTAATTTACATAAATCAAATCAATTTTAAGATAAAATTTACAATTAAAATAAAGTTACGTTCAATCTAATCCCTAAATTACTAATTCAATCTTCAACCAACAAATCTGTAATAGAAATTATAAATAATTTTCCTAATCTATTCTCTAATCTAGACTATATAAACCCTAAGAATATAGAGAAAAGAGGGGGGAGGGGGATGGGAAATTAACGAACGAAAGAAGAAGGAGAAGGAGAGGAGTGAGACCGTGCCGCCGGAGAAGTTCTTCGCATAACTGATCTAGGGTTTCGGAACAGAAACCCTAAGATCTTCAATTGACACCGTGCACCCATCGTAACCGTCGCCATCCTCCGATACATGCAAACAAACGGAGAAGGGATAAGAAGTGGATCCAGGGAAAATCATAAGAAGAATATTAACACAAATGGAATCAGTGAGATAGGTAATATCCAGAAACTTAGCTTTAGTATTTTTGTTGAGATTTGGGGTTTGAGGGTTGGTTAGGGGGTAGCAGGTTGGAGTTGTTGCCGTGGTTTTTTTGTTTAGGGTTAGGTGGTGTTGTTGTTGGAGAGAGATGAGAGAGGCGAGAACATAGAAGAAGAAAGAATGGATGAAATGAAACGAAAATAGAAAGAAAAGAAAATATAACTCTCCCTGGATCCCGTGTGTCACCATACACCCTTGCTCTCTACCCTTTAATCAGAATCAGATGCCCCACATCACGCGTCCTCACCGTAAACCCACACGCTCGCCCATACAAGGTCTATCAGACTTTATGTTCACTCTTGGGCCTAAACCCATTTCATATTAACACCTCCTATTGTCTTCCTTTTTGTCGTGATAACCCAATCAACACCTCTCCTGCGTTGATGGGGCAAGACCAAATTCTGGACTTGGGCCCTTAAGCTTTGCACCTCCCATATTACTTCCCAATCACAAACATGCACCCCCTACGCGATTGGACCCAAATCCAATATATAGATTTAAGGCCTTGATATTCACACCCCCGAGATTTTACTAACAAACTGAAGTTACACCCCTTGCATTTTTTTATTAATTTATTTTTATAGTTTTATTTGTTTATTTATTTATTTGTTTTCTATCATTTTATAATTTGTCACACTAACCTATAATTTTGCATAACTAGTAAATAATTGTAATATTTATTTTAGAAAAATATATTAACATATTTTTTAATAAATTATAAAATAGTTATTTATTAATTAAAATATTTTTTCCTAAAAATATTAACCTTTTTATGTATTTGCATTAAATATTTTTCATTCAAAATTGCATCATATACCCAAAAACTACTAACCAATCAAATACTAACCTTTTTTACTAACTTAATTCAAATTCATATTCATTTTCCAAAAGGATTATGGAAACTTCTTTTATCGACTGCGAGCTAAGTCTACAATTCTGCTATTTACAAACTCAGACTTGGTTCAAGGAGAATTTGAGATATTTTTATACTCCATAAAAAAATTAACCAAACAACTACGAACTACGAATTGGGACACTGATTCCTCATAAGAAGATACGTAGGCATACGACTTAAAAACCGTGGCGATTCCCCTAACTAAAAAATTAAAACCCTATTCCTAAACCTTAAACTTAAACCCTAGTATTCTTGTGAACAAGGTAGATGAAGGATTCCTAACATCTTCCCTTCATCTAAAGTGAGTCAAGAACTTAGCATCTCTGTAACATCAATTAGGGTTATTATGTTATATTCCCGTCTTAGGATAAAAATAAGTGTTGGTGACTCTATATTTTTTGCCAGTTATTACAGTTGGCGACTCTGCTGGAGAATCAACCCTAGGGATTAGAAGTCTTCCTCTTAATTTTAGGGGTTTGTTTGGGTTTTTGGTGTTTCCAATATTTGCTTTATTTATTTTATTTATTTATTTTTGTCTATTTTCCTATTGTTATGTTATTACCATTGTTGTTTTTATTTGTTGGCGGGATTTAATTTAAAAAAAAATGTTTTCAAAACCTTAGAAAGAAGTTTCGTCTATTGGTCAAGGGGATATATCATCCATATGAGTTATTATGACGACTTCGTCTAGAGTCGGTGGAATTCCAAGAAAGAAATATGTCTCAAGAGGTATCCTCTTGGGGGGTAGGACTTTGGAATGAAACCTATGACTTTTTGTATAAAACCAAAACCAAATTCTCATGTTGAAACCTTGTACTACCTTAGAGACGAAAGTTTCGGTCTACAATGAGGCTCTGCCTAAAGGAGGCCCTTGTGCCTTTTCCCTTTGGTGTTATCCATGATACCCTGAAAGAAGCCACCTTTTGGGGAGGGTAGAATATCCGTAGGCCGAAACTAGGAACCTACCAACTAAGGATACCTTTCATGAATCCAATTACTATGTCGCATCATCATGCATTCATACATTTTGCATCTCACATATTCATCATTTTCCATTTTCTTTGTTTGTCTTATTCACAGGATTAAAAAAATCAAAGGTTTTTGGTGAGTATCCTAAAGAGGTATGCCAAAGGAAAATAACTCGTCTGTGTTAGCGCCATCAAGCCAGATATCAAGAAAATATTAATCATCAAAGAGAACCCGCTCGAGAGAACCATGAAGATATTATTTCTTCTAGTAGTTGTTTTTGGTTCGAATATTTTTCAGTATCGGAATTATATTCCCTTTTAAGGATGATTATTATTTCAATAAAAGGGACACTATGTTTCCATATTCAAAATTGTATATTTATTTTGATATACTCATCAATAAAAAGAAAAACCTAATTGTTGTACCCCAAAATTTGCCCTCTCATTTCATCAACATTTTCTCACCACAAGACTCTTGGAACTCAAGATCAAGTTAAGGTTTGCTCTGCTCAAGACCCCTCCTTGCACTGTTGACCCAAATTAGGGTTTGAGTTTGCACAGGGATGTTTTGACCTAAAATGCCCAAAGTGACGTTCATGCTTCATGTTGGACTTACAAGTTTATCCATACCAAGTTTCAAGCCTTGATTCCAATCTTTGCCCAGTCAATTGGACAGTTGACCTAGAAATCAGCTGTATTGGGGAAAAAGTCAACTGTGGCCAATTGACAGTCAAACCTCGTGATTTTTGACCCACATCAACATAATGAACTCATATGAACTATTTGGTCAAGTTTGGATCACAATTCCACAAGAAATTTGATCAGATCACCAAAAGGGCAAAATGGTCATTTTTAGGGTTTTGACTGCACAAAGGCAATTTTTGACTGTTTGACCTAACCAATGGCAAAACAAGATCACATATGGACTCAAGGATTCAATGGCATTGTCTTGACCCATTCAACAAGTTCAAAAGATCTCAATTGCATAGGATTGACAGATGAATTTTTCAGTCAACTGATCAAAATTTGACTGTACACTGAAAAGTCAAACTTTGACTTTTTGGTCAAAATCAAGTGCCAAGATTCATTTTTCATCAAGACATGTCAAATTATGAAACTTGTTCATCAAGAAACCCAAAATTGCAAATTAGGGTTTAAAATGAAAAAATTTCATAACTTAGAATTTTTCTAAGTTATGAAATTTCTTCATTTTTTCCTAACTTTGTCCCATTTTTTCACCAAGATGCAAATGGATTCAAACAAAACTTGAAACATGAAAGTTGTAGTACATTTCAAAACCTATAACTTTTATTCACAAATTTTTCTCAAAGGAAGCTTGTATCACAAGTTATGATTTTTGGAACAAGGGTGGAAAACACTTTTAACTTAGAAGAAATTTGCCCTATTCTAGGCAGGATTTTGTCCAACTTCTTGGCCATTTTTCACATGGTTCCACTTGGAGTTTCAATTTGCATTACAAAGATGTATTATAGTACACATTCCAAGCTTTCCAAATTGTCCAAGAACTTCTCAAACACCCTTGTGGTTAGAGAGAATCGAATTTGCAAAGCTGGCCAAAACTCACTTTTGTTCATGGCCAAAGCATGTTCATAACAATTGCATTTTTCAAATCAGAAGGGTTTGTGATAGCTTGCAGGCCTCTAAACCTCTTCACACTCAATAATTTAATGCCTAACCATTGTGTTAAGGCTTTATTTCATTCATTTGGACAATACATGCTAAATTAACCCTTAATTGGAAAAAGCAAAATTGCCATTTTGGAAAAGTGATACTTTATGTCAAGTTCCAAATCCTTGAGGTACAGGCCAGATCTTTGAGGCAAGGCTTTGTGCACAAATCCCATTTATCAAGATCAAATGCTGCAGCATAGAGACATAGAGTACACAGGCCTGCATAAGAACTTGAACCTCTTGGCTTCAAAAAGAAGAAATATTGCAAAACTAAACCAACTTTCACTTCCTGCAAACCAGAGCTTAAGCAAACTTTGTACTCATCTTCCACACATCCCAACTGACCTAAAACACGACTCAACCACCCCTCATACCTCCTAATACACCAAAACACCATCCTGCTGCAAAAATAGGGCATCTGCTGCAGATTGAGGTCCACAACTCAATCCACTCGTGCGCTTTGGCTAAAACTTGTTCAAACACATTCCATACCATCCACTGAAACTATTCCAAGCCTTAAACTCAAGTTGTAACACCCCTAACCTCGTTTGCCATTTTCACTTTCAAGCTGTGCAGGTGAACTTCTACAGCACAATACAGGTGGTTTCAAAGCAAGCTAGGCATTTGGGAAGCATCCTTGGACTTCAGGCAAGCTATACAGAAGCTCAAACTCCATTGAAGGTGACCACATTGCTCTACACGATCCAAGCTGAAACAGGTAATCTATGGACTTCTATCTCTCTATCCAGGCATGATTAAGCTTAGGTTTGTGAATGAAACATGCTCTACTCATAGCCCTGAAGCCATACATGTGTTCACTTTTTATTTATATTAAGCATGCTGTGAGAATTTTAGCCCTGAACATTGAAGAAAAACTAGGTCAGAAATTGGGGGTGATGATATTCTCCTTGGTTTCTTAGAGTTAGGTCAAGTATTTTATATGTTTGAAATCGTGGTTTGATGCTCTACATTGTTTGTGTTATGAGTTTTGGCTAAAAATCAAGGAATCAGGAGTTTGTATGAAGCAAGGAAAACGCACATTTTTTGTTGTTCCAAACAGAGCTGGAGGTTGAAGAAGAAGTTGGCTTGGGCTGGGCCTGAGTCAGCTTGCTTTTTGCACCCCTTTTTTCCATTTGCACCCCCCTGGCCCATTATGTGAAATATTGGACATTTTTGCATTTTTCTTTTTGATTCTGATTTTATATTTTTTGCTCAAGCATAAAAAACTCCAAAAATATTCTTCCACATTTTTTTACATTTATTTGGCATTTATTTGCTTTATTAAAATATATGTATGTAAATAAATATATTTCCTTTTCATTTTAAAACCCTAAAAATAATACACAAAAATATTTATTTTTCAGTTATTATTTTTTGTTTACATTTTGAAAACATTTTCTTGAATATACATTTTTTTGTAAATAATTAATATTTTATTTTTGTATATACTTAGCATATTTAATACATTTAATATATACATGTACATATTTTATTAATTAGGGCAAAAACACAAAAAATAATACCTTTTATTTTTATTTAATATTTGACACCAAAAATACTTTTTTCTACAATATACTTTTTTTTATTTTTTATTATTAGTGTATAAATTAATATATCTTGTACATAATTAATAAATAAGTACTATTTACTTGAAAATTAGGGTTTTGCCCTAAACAACAAAAATAATCAAAAATATGACTTTTTTTATTTTGTTTATACTTCAAACATGAAAACCTTTTTTTTACATACATAAAAAAATCCTTTTTTTTTGCATAATACATTGCATTTTGATATTTATTTAAATTGTATTTATTTAAATGTTAAATATTTGTATATTCGATATGGTTGTAATAATTTAGATTTTATTTCCTTGTCAAATATCCCCCAAATTCAAACTTGTATCCCCATCCCCATAATCATGTTGTAATAATTTAGGACTTTAAATTCTCGCACATTTAAAAGTTTCCAAATTATGCCATGATAGACTTAGGGCTTGTATGCAAATAAAATCAACAAGTAGTTTGACCTAAATCCAAGATAAACATGCATGAATAAACAAACACAATACACACTTGCACCCTTAGGGTTTCTCCACTTGTTGCCTTCAAAAATGAGCCATGGTTGCATGTTAAGTGTCTTTGGCAAAACAAAAACAAATCAAATAATCATAGTCCCTCGATGACGCTATCAAGTTGCCTAAACAAAATGATCATAGTCCCTCAAGAAAATTGCCAAAATACTTGACACTATTGCTTTCATGGTCTATACGATGACCCGCGCCCGTCCCGTTAACATCCTAACACAAGGTTGTTCACCAAATACAATGGTGAAACAACACTGTTAAAAGGGTTAAAAAGCATAAGAAAGGATCTTTGAGAAATTTAGAGTAGATAGCTCTTAGTTACTTGATCAAACTTGCAAAACACACTTGCCATTTTTCAAAACACACATCACAACACAATTTCCAAACAAACTTTCAAAAACTTTGAAACATCTTTTTAAAAAGACAAACACCTTTGTAAAACATTCAAACAAGAATTGTTACAATGGTTGCCTAGACAAGGCATCTTTTCAAAACATTTTCAAAACCACACACATAAAGCACCATTTCAAACAATTGAAAAGCAAAGGCAAGTGATCTAAGCAAGTAACTAAGAGCCCATGGATAACCATGGATAGAAAGGGTGCTAATACCTTCCCTTTCTATAATCTACTCCCCGAACCCAAGAAAACATCTCAAAGGTTTTTCCTGTGCTTTTTAACCTTTCCTTAGGATAAAATAAAAAGTCGGTGGCGACTCTTGCTCAACCGAAACATTTGCGAAAACAAACGCAAAACCTCAAGTCAGTTCTCCCACCGTATCACAGAACTGGCGACTCTGCTGGGGAATACTTTAAAAGTGGAGTAACCTTAGGGCTTAGATCACCTTTTGCATGATTAATTGTTTGCTTTGATTGCTTTACATTTTGGTTCTCTTGTTTGGGCTTGAAATCCTACACCCGGATTTGGGAAACATTCATAGATAGCAATACATTGTGAAAACTGTGCGGGGTATACCGACACGGTTGAAGCAATATCTATATTAGTGCGACATATTTGTGAGTACCGGTAACCCTTAAGTTCAATCAAGGAGAGTACGGGGCCGCTGAGTGATGTCACTAAGCACTAATGACCTAGAACCTTACTTGACCATCTTGGCCTTTTATTAGGGGTAGTGAGATGACTGGATTTGGTGCAGTCCGAAGTTGGTAGATACTCGATACTACACTCATTGAGGGTTGTTTTCTTGGAATATTTTGGTCACTAGTTAAGTGGCTAAACCAAAATAATGAACATAGAAAACAATCCAATGATATTGAGCTCCTTAGAACCCGGTTACTATTTAGGACAGGTTTTAAGCCAACTAAACTAAAGAGGGTACTTACCTATGAAACCCCATGCAAGCCTGAAACTAGGGTTTTGTGTGACTTGCTTGTACATGTGTTTGTGCATACATCATGAACATCATAAAGCATCATATGCATCCACTAACCATTTCAAGGGTTTGGATCTTCATCTTTGTTCTTGTTTTGTAGGTCATGGAAATTCTTCGCAGGAAAACTATTCAAGTCAACCTTGTGAGAATCCCTCCTCAACTCAAGGAACTTACATCCAGAATTCCAGAAAGTTCTCTCTTCAGTGAAAGACATGGTAGACTTCTCAACCTAGTAAACACCAGCATTGAAGAAGACATGGTGAAAGTGCTGTTCCAGTTCTTTGACCCCCTTCACCACTGTTTCACATTCCCCGATTACCAATTGGTGCCTACTTTGGAGGAATTTTCTAAACTCTTGAGAATTCCTATTCTTAAACAACTACCCTACAACGGTACGGAAAAAGATCCAAAACCTGAAGATGTTGCTCAAGCACTACACTTGCAACCATCTGACATCAAGGGGCATTGGGAAACCAGAAGTGGTGTCAAGGGCTTCTTGGCAAAGTTCTTGTTTGAGAAGGCACAAGAGTGTTGGAATTCCCTGGATCTACAAGCCTTTGAAGAGATTATGGCACTCCTTATTTATGGGTTGGTCTTGTTCCCAAATCCTGACCAACTTATAGATGTGAATGCTGTCAAGATCTTCATATCCAGGAATCCCATACCTACATTACTTGGGGACATCCTCCACTCATTTTACACACGAACAATGAGGAAGAGAGGTGTTCTCATGTGATGTACTCCTCTCCTTGCAAGGTGGTTTATTTCTCACCTTCCACAATCAGTTTTGAAGAATGAGCAGGGTTCAAGGTGGTCACAACGATTGATGACCCTCACACATTCTGATGTACATTGGTGTTCTCGGTCCAGAGAAAGTGTCATCATCATTGATCATTGTGGTGAGTTCCCTAATGTTCCATTGCTTGGCATTAGGGGAGGCATTACCTACAACCCCTGTCTAGCTTTGAGACAATTTGGATATGCACGGAGGGATGGCCCTCATGACATGCTGATTCCTGACCTAGTTTTTGACTTCGACAACGATGCGCAAGGACTTCGACAAAGGTTCATCAGAGCTTGGAGGATGCCTAAAAAGGTAGATAGCAAGACACTTGGACACAAGAACTCCATCCCTCTTGAGCCTTACCTCAAGTGGGTACGAACCCGCGCCCAGAGTCTTATGATGCCTTACCCTCACATTCTCCCTTTGATCAAAGAGCCTATTAAGGAAGGAGAGGTTTCATACACCATCCTACATCCTGACATGCCAACATCATGGGAGGAAATGCAGAAGAGTTGGATCCAACTCAAGGAAGAAAGGGATACTTTTGAAGCCAGCTTCTACGCCAGTAAGAAGAAGGTTTTGGAGCTTACCCGCCGACTTCACGAGGAGGAGACCCTCAACACTTACATCACACCAAAGAGGATGCACAATGTCTTTTTACCTTAAGAAGTTTTTGTAATATTTGGCCCATGGGGCATTTATGTACTGACAAAATTTCTTCTTATTAATATGACGTGTGTTCTTTTTGTTTACAACAACTTTGAATTTCTAAATCCTTGAATGCATTACATGAATAAACATATCATTCATCATATGCATAAACAGGTCTTCACACCAGGTTTCCTTATCTTTCTGCTGTTTATTTCAGTAAGATGGATATTGAGCAGACGGTCAAAGATCAGCAGACACAAAACTCGTAGTTTCAACAGCTTCTCATGACCTTAGCAAAGGGTCAGGAGGATCTTAAAACACTGTTAGGGAATAAAGAGCAAGAAAAAGGAAAAAAGAAAAAGAAAAGAGTTGGGGTAGCTACACTGGGAAGAAGATTTGAGAATGAAGCTAGGAGAGTTCTTGAATTCCCCTCCACATCTGACGAGGGTACCGACAAAGGAAAAGGAGCTGCATTACCTTCTGAGTCTGAGGCTGAAGAAGAAGAGGTCGAGGAAGATGAAGAATATTCAGAGCAGCAATACCCACCAGCGGACGACAAATATAAAAACCTAGAGGATAGACTGGCAGCCATGGAGTTGCAACGGGTTCCCGGGCAAGATTTCGAAGAATTGGGATTGATTGCTGGGATTGTTATCCCTCCCAAGTTCAAGGTGCCAACTTTCGCCAAATATGATTGTTTGTCTTGCCCAAAGATGCACCTGAGGTCGTATGTCAGAAAAATTCAACCTCATTCATCCGATAAAAATCTTTGGGTACACTTCTTCCAGGACAGCTTGTCCGGTACTCAGCTAGATTGGTTTTACCAGCTTGAGAGGTCAGAAGTGCATAATTGGGAAGACTTAGAAGCTTCCTTCTATCGCCAGTATCAATACAACTCCGACTTAGTGTCAACCCGTACTTAGCTACAAAGTATGGGGATGGCCTCAAATGAAGGATTCAAAGAATACGCCCAGAAATGGCGCAACTTGGCCGGAAGGGTGCAGCCGCCGCTTTCAGATAGGGAGATAGTTGATATGTTCTTGGGGACCCTATCTGGCCCTTTCTTCAACCATTTGATCGGGAGTTCTTCTGCAAGTTTTACTGAACTGATTCTGACTGGCGAAAGGGTGGAAGCTGGTATTAAAAGTGGGAAGATTCAAAGGGATGCCTCTGCCTCCACAACTGTTAAAAAACCATTCCCGGCCAAGAAGGAAGCATTTGTTATATACTCTCAGAAAGGATTGGGAAGAACTGAGCGCCGGCCGACTGTAGGGGCCGTGATGATTCAAAATTCGTCAAATGATCAGCCTCGTAACAATCAGTCTAGACCTAATCAGCAACGGGTAGAACGACCACAACGGCAGTTCACCCGTATCAACATGACGCCCGCACAAGTTCTTCCCCATTTGTTGAAGCTGAATCTCACCAATATTAAAGAGGCGCCAAAGAATGTGAATATCACTTCCCCACATTATCATCCCAACGCAAAGTGTGCCTATCATTCTGACAGCGCCGAGCATGACACCAACGATTGCTGGGCGCTTAAGAATAAAATTCAGGATTTAATAGACGCTAAAGAGGTTGAGTTCGACGCCCCTGAGAAGCCGAATGTAATCTCCTCTCTAATGCCAAAGCATGGTCGCAACGTCCATGCTGTTGAAGAGGATCTGTTTGTTGCTACTGTTGATGATCTGATAACTCCACTACTGACAATCAAGTTGAATTTGCTGAAAGCTGGGATTTTCCCAGGTTGTAAAGAAGATTGCTACCTTTGTTCCTCCTTACCAACCGATTGTCCACTGTTGAAGTTAGGCATCCAGCGCCTAATGGACAACCAATAAATTCTTTTCAAAAAGACTCCTGTTACTCCAACTCCTATCAATGAAGTTTCAATAATAACCATTTCCGCCAATCTTTCCAAGGTCCCCAAAAGGCCTGTTAAGATTACATCCGCTCCGAAGACTGTACCCTTGAAGATAACCATGCCTGGGCCCGTCCCATACAAATCTGACAAATCAATACCGTGGAACTATGGTGGAGAAATCTACTACCACAGTGTTAAACAAATTGAATTAACCGAAGAAAGCTCTGATGAAGAGACTTCCGACATTGGAAACATTGCCGGAACGAGCAAAATTACCCGAAGTGGAAGAATTTTCTCTCCAGAGATTGCCCCTCCAAAGGCAATCTTTGGACCCTCATCTGCTCCCAAGGTTACCCCTGCATCGGTAAAACTATCTGCAAAAACTCCAATGATCGAAGAAATTGTAACTCTTGTGGTTGTCCCTTCTGCTGCTGCTAATGATAAAGGGAAAGGGATCCAAGAAGAGCTCGTCAGGACAAGGGCTCAACCATTGGTCATCCCGGAAACCTCTAAAAAGGAAATGGAGGAGATTTTGAAAATAATCAAAAAGAGCGATTATGATGTTGTGGAGCAACTGGGGCAAACCCCCTCAAAGATCTCCATGTTGGCCCTACTGCTTTGTTCCAAGGCTCATGCCAAAGCTTTGATAAGGTTTTTGAAGATAGCCCATGTGCCCCAGGAAACCTCAGCCGATCAATTTCAGGATTGTGTAGCCAGCCTTACCGCCGACAACGGCCTGGGTTTCTCTGACGCTGACCTGGCTCCTAAGGGAAGGAAGCATAATGACGTATTGCATGTGTCAGTTGAATGCCGAGGAACCGCTCTTGCCCATGTCTTGGTCGATACTGGTTCTTCCCTAAACGTGATGCCTAAGAAAGCTCTGGACCGATTGGATTGTGAAGGCTTGGAGCTGAAACCAAGTAATATCATTGTCAGGGCCTTTGACGGGTCTAAAAGAATGGTGCATGGGGAGGTCGACATTCCCATCAAGGTAGGCACTGAGGTGTTCCACTCCATATTCTATGTGATGGACATCCGCCCATCATACTCTTGCTTTCTAGGAAGACCTTGGATTCATAATGCTGGGGCAGTCACTTCCTCTCTACATCAGATGCTGAAATACCCTGTTAAGGGTAAAATCATAACTGTACACGGTGAGGAGGAGTACATGATCAGTCATCTGAATTCCTTTCGGTATGTGGAAGTGGATGGCGAATTCATCGAAACACCTTTTCAACACTTCGAGGAAGTTTCTCCCGAGGTTGTAGTGGCAAAGGTAGTAGCTGAGGTACCCAAGCAGGTGGCCAAGATGGCATCTCTGAAAGACGCAAAGGCTGCAATGAAGGAGGGGAAGAGCATAGTGTGGGGACAGTTTCCTGACTTTCCTCACAAGATGGACAAGTTTGGGTTGGGGTTTACCGCTGCGGGGCAAAAGGCTATGCGTCCCTCCAAAATTGAAAAGACACCCATCAAGATTTCTCCTCATAGAATCAATGCTTTAGAAGACGAAGACGAAGAGGGTAACATTGAAGATTGGATCTTCCCAACCATTGAAGGGGGACTGCACAACTGGGAGGCGAAAGACTTCGTTCCCATTACTTTCATCAATCAGTAATTTATCTTTCGAACATTTCCTGTTGGTCTGTAATAATTACTAAAACAATCCGCACACTATTTTTCACCTCATGCCTTGCCCGGGGCATGTAGGTCCATTTGTAAGGGCTTGATTCTCTTCATAATCATATGCCATGTTTAATGAATCATTGGACGT
Organism: Vicia faba; assembly: GCA_948472305.1. NCBI lineage: Eukaryota > Viridiplantae > Streptophyta > Magnoliopsida > Fabales > Fabaceae > Vicia > Vicia faba. Next base: position 322,167,416 of record OX451735.1, on the reverse strand, counting down.
TTTTAATTTATAAACTGCTGTGTTCATTTTCTTTCCTTTTGCATTTTTGTTTGTTTAAGGATGGCTATCCCTTACACACACCCACACTCACAAATGCAGGTACCCATCCACTCCGGATTCCATGGGTGACTATTCTGTTGTATCCTTCAATAACTCTGAAGATTTGGTCAATCAGGCTGAGTACGAAGATGACGAAGATTGTGAAGTACCGGGAGAGCTAGCCAGACTTCTATAACAAGAAGAGAGGGCCATCTTGCCTCATGAAGAGTTGTTGGAAACCATCAACTTAGGGACAGAGGAAGACAGGAAAGAAGTACAAGTGGGTGCCAACTTGGAACCAAGTGTCAAAGAACGCCTAATACAGCTGTTGAATGAATATGTTGAAATCTTTGCCTGGTCTTATGAGGACATGCCGGGGTTAGACATAGATATCGTGGTTCATCGTCTCCCTACAAGAGAAGACTGTCCACCGATCAAGCAAAAAGTCCGCCGAATGAGGCCCGACATGTCTGAGAAGATTAAAGCTGAAGTAATGAAGCAATTCAACACTTGCTTTCTGGCTGTTACATCCTATCCATAATGGGTTGCTAACATCATGCCAGTACCTAAAAAAGACGGCAAGGTCAGAATGTGTGTAGACTATCGGGATTTGAATAGGGCTAGCCCTAAAGATGATTTTCCGCTGCCACACATTGACATCTTGGTTGACAACACAACTCAACACAAGGTATTTTCCTTCATGGACGGATTCTCGGGCTACAACCAGATTAAAATGGCCCCCGAGGACATGGATAAAACTACTTTTGTTACACAATGAGGTACCTTCTGCTACAAGGTGATGCTGTTCGGACTGAAGAACGCAGGGGAAACTTATCAACGCGCCATGGTAGCTTTGTTTCATGATATGATACATCATGAGATCGAAGTTTACGTAGACGATATGATAGCTCGATCACAAACAGAAGAAGAGCACCTTGAACATTTGCAGAAGCTGTTTGCCAGGTTGAAGGAATACAAACTCAGACTGAATCCAAGTAAGTGCACTTTTGGAGTTAGGTCTGGTAAAATTCTGGGATTTATTGTCAGCAACAAAGGCATTGAGGTCGATCTAGCAAAAGTAAAGGCTATACAAGAAATGCTTGCCCCCCGTACTGAAAAGGAGGTTAGAGGGTTCTTGGGACGCTTGAACTATATTGCCAGATTCATCTCTCATCTAACATCTACCTGTGAGCCAATTTTCAAACTATTAAAGAAAGATCAGGTAGTCGAATGGAACGATGATTGTCAAATTGCTTTTGATAAGATCAAGGAGTATTTGCTAGAACCTCCTATTCTGATGCCACCCGTCGAAGGAAGGCCGCTGATCATGTATCTGACCGTTTTGGACAACTCAATGGGGTGCGTAGTGGGCCAACATGACGAGTCTGGTCGAAAAGAGCATGCCATTTATTACCTTAGCAAAAAGTTTACCGACTGTGAGACTCGCTACTCACTGCTCGAGAAAACTTGTTGCGCTTTGGTATGGGCTGCTCGCCGACTAAGGCAGTATATGTTGACTCATACCACTTTACTGATTTCCAAAATGGACCCGATCAAATATATCTTCGAGAAGCCTGCTTTATCTGGAAGAATTGCTAGATGGCAAATGATCCTGACTGAATATGACATCCAGTATACTACCCAAAAAGCTATAAAAGGGAGTGTACTAGCTGACCATCTAGCTCATCAAGCTATCGAAGATTATCAATCCATGAGATTCGACTTCCCGGACGAGGACATCATGACTTTGGACAACATTGAAGGTAACAGACCGTATGACGGACCTGAACAAGGATCCCGATGGACCCTATACTTTGATGGTGCTTCAAATGCACTTGGAAACAGTATCGGTGCGGTAATCATTTCCCCAGAAGGTTGCCATACACCTTTCACGGCCCGACTTTGTTTCAGTTGTACCAACAACATGGCCGAATATGAAGCTTGCATCTTTGGTCTCAAGGCTGCTATAGACTTGGGGATCAAATCTTTGGTCGTATTTGGGGACTCGGCTTTGGTTATCAGTCAAATCAAAGGAGAGTGGGACACCAAACATCCTAATCTTATCCCATACAAAGGACATGTTTTGACATTGCTTCCGCATTTCGAGCAGATTGCTTTCGAGCATTTCCCGCGAGAAGAAAATCAGCTAGCAGATGCTCTGGCTACAATGTCTTCCATGTTTAAACTCAACTAGGATAACGAGGCTCCCCAAATCACCATCGAGCGAATGGATGAACATGCGCATTGTCATGAGATTAATACTGAAGAAGTAGTGGAACAACCCTGGTTTCATGAAATCAAAAGGTATCTCCAGACTAGAGAATATCCCGAAGGAGCTTCCGTCAATGACAAAAAGTTCTTAAGGAGATTTGCGGCCAAGTTCTTCCTAAGCAATGGCATCCTTTATAAGCGCAGTCATGATTGTGTTTTACTCTGATGTGTAGACAAAGCTGAAGCAGAGTTAATCATGACTGAGATACACAGTGGCATATTTGGCACCCACTTGAGCGGACATACGATGGCTAAGAAGATTCTAAGGGCAGGCTATTACTGGTCTACTATGGAAGCTGATTGCTATCAACACTTCCGTACTTGCCATAAATGCCAAATCTACACCGACAAGATACACATTCCTCCTGTTCCTCTCAACATTCTGAAAGCTCCCTGGCCATTCGCAATGTGGGGCATTGACATGATTGGAGAGATCAAGCCCACGGCATCCAATGGACATCGCTTCATCCTGGTCGCCATTGATTATTTCACCAAGTGGGTCGAAGCAACTTCTTTTTCCTCTGTTACAAAGAATGTGGTTGCCCGCTTCATCAAGCAGAACCTCATATGCCGGTATGGTGTCCCCGACAGGATCATCACAGACAACGGTACAAATCTGAACAATACTATGATCACCGCTCTATGCGAACAGTTCAAGATTTATCATCACAATTCATCTCCCTATCGACCGAAGATGAACGGTGTTGTTGAAGTTGCGAATAAAAACATCAAGAAGATCATTCAGAAAATGACAGTTACCTACAAGGACTGGCATGAGATGTTACCGTTTGCTCTGCATGGATACCGTACCACGGCCCGTACTTCAACAGGGGCAACCCCATTTTCTTTGGTGTATGGCATGGAAGCTGTCTTACCCATGGAAGTTCAGATTCCTTCTTTAAGGATTATGAAGGACGCTGGTTTGAGTGAAGACGATTGGATTCAGACCCGACTTGATCAACTCAATTTGATCAACGAGAAACGACTCACTGCTGTTTGCCATGGTCAGACGTACCAAAAATGGATGATAAAGGCTTTCAACAAGAAAGTAAGACGTCAAGTATATTAAGTCGGAGATCTTGTAGTCAAGCAGATCATCTTACCGCAAAGTGATCCCAGGGGCAAATGGACTCCTACTTACGAAGGATCGTTTGTAATCAAGAGCATCTTTTCTGGTGGAGTAATGATTTTGACCACCATGGACGGTAACGATTTGCCACACCCTGTGAATGCAGACATAGTCAAAAGATACTACGCATGAAACAACTCGGCAAGTCGAAAACCCGAAAGGGCGACTTGGGCAAAAATGGGCATCCTGGTGAACCGAAAACCCGAAAGGGCGGTTCAGGCAAAAATTAGGGATAAAACAAAAAAAAACTGTACACCCGGCAAGTTGAAAACCCGAAAGGGCGGCTTGGGAAAAAAAGGGTTTCCCGGTGGATCGAAAACCCGAAAGGGCGATTCAGGCAAAAGTTAGGGAATTGAAGCGTATGGTTATGTCTCGTCGGATCACTTCAAAGAACAATCTCTTCATCAACAAGCTCCGAGTTTCTGATCAATCCAATCATCGGCGGACGAAGCAGTGAATGGACAAGATATTCAGAGTTGTGAAGGCTATAGCAGAATGGGAATCCCATCGAATTGTTACACATAGCCATCTTTCTTTTGTATAAATTTTTCAAATGTTTGCGACAACATTCTCTTACTAGGATGTTTGTTTCCTTTGTACAAAGATACTCATAAAAAGTTAATACAAATACACTTCCAAATGCAGAAATTTGCTTTGCCTTCCTTTTCTTTTTACACTTATGTTTTATTTGAAAAACGTCCAATGCTTTGTTAAATAGGCATATGCATTTGAACATAATCATTTGCTTACAAAGTTAAGAAAAGATGATTGCTGATAGGTTGAAGGTATAGGTAGATATCTTGATACCCTTTCAGAAGAAATCCCCAGCGGAATTAAACTTCAAGATCCCCAACAGAGTTAAACTTCAGGATCCTCAGCGGAGCAAAAGCTTTCTAAAAGTTGGATTCCCCAGCTAAAGGGCATTCCAGAACTTAATTCCCCTCAGAGTCAAGTTTCAAATCCCCAGTGGAGCCCAAAAAACCTAAATATCCTATCCCCAACGGAACCAGGATAATGAACATTCTCCCCATAGAGATACTTCCCAACAGATTGAAGATTCTCAGTCCCATTCCCCCAGCATAAATCTCCCAGGTTTTAAACTTCCCAGTAGAGATTTCCAAAGTTTTTCTTGTTTTCCAAGCAGTCAGCAGTCAGCGGTCAACAAGGATTTCTCATCTTCAACAATCAAAGATTCTTGCAATCCCCTGCAGCAGTCAAGGATTCATTTTCCCCGACAGCAGTCAAGATTCTATTATCTCCGGCTATCCAGGATTCATCTATCCTCAGCAAGGCAGCTCATCAGCTTACATGCACATTCATTACATTCATATCATAAACATTGATATAACATATATATTGCATCATACATTTCATGCAACATAACTTTGTGTTTCAGCTAATATTTTACCCTTTTCAGGATAAGATTAATAAGCTTCAACTTCTGAAAACAGTTTACGGGTTCTCCAGATATGGATGTTAATCTATCGCTTGTTCAGATTCAAGACCTCTGAAAATAGTTTACGGGTTCTCCAGATATGGATGTTAATCTATCGCTTGTTCAGATTTCAAAACTTCTGAAAACAGTTTACGGGTTCTCCAGATATGGATGTTAATCTATCGCTTGTTCAGATTCCAAGACCTCTGAAAATAGTTTATGGGTTCTCCAGATATGGATGTTAATCTATCACTTGTTCAGATTCAAGACCTCTGAAAATAGTTTACGGGTTCTGCAGATATGGATGTTAATCTATCGCTTGCTCAGATTTCAAGACTTCTGAAAACAGTTTACGGGTTCTCCAGATATGCATGTTAATCTATCGCTTGTTCAGATTCCAAGACTTCTGAAAACAGTTTACGGGTTCTCCAGATATGGATGTTAATCTATCGCTTGTTCAGATTCAAGACCTCTGAAAACAGTTTACGGGTTCTCCAGATATGGATGTTAATCTATTGCTTGTTCATATTCAAGACCTCTGAAAACAGTTTACGGGTTCTCCAGATATGGATGTTAATCTATCGCTTGTTCATATTCAAGACTTCTGAAAACAGTTTACGGGTTCTCCAGTTATGGATGTTAATCTATCGCTTGTTCAGATTCAAACCTCTGAAAACAGTTTACGGGTTCTCCAGATATGGATGTTAATATATCGCTTGTTCAGATTCCAAACTTCTGAAAACAGTTTACGGGTTCTCCAGATATGGATGTTAATCTATCGCTTGTTCAGATTCAAGACTTCTGAAAACAGTTTACGGGTTCTCCAGATATGGATGTTAATCTATCGCTTGTTCAGATTCCAAACTTCTGAAAATAGTTTACGGGTCCTCCAAATATGGATGTTAATCTATCGCTTGTTCAGATTCCAAGACTTCTGAAAACAGTTTACGGGTTCTCCAGATATGGATGTTAATCTATCGCTTGTTCAGATTCAAGACTTCTGAAAACAGTTTACGGGTTCTCCAGATATGGATGTTAATCTACCGCTTGTTCAGATCCAAGACCTCTGAAAACAGTTTACGGGTTCCCCAAATATGGATGTTAATCTATCGCTTGTTCAGGTTCAACTTCTAAAAACAGTTTACGGATTCTCCAAACACGGATGTTAATCTATCGCTTGTTCAGACTCAACTTTTGAAAACAGTTTATAGACGCTTCCCCAACATGGATGCTGATCTATTACTTATTCACATTCTGAAAACAGTTTACAGATTCTCCAAACACAGATGTCAATCTATTGCTTATTCAGACCCCTAGTCCAGAGATATTACAAACATGGATACCTTTCTGATACTCACTCACTCACAAACGACATACAATTCAGCAAACAATCTCCAGATGGCATCTTTAAGCCCATCCCTGACAAGAACCTGTCACCTCTCCAGATGTCATCTCTAAGCCCATCTCCAACAACTATCCATCATATCTCCAAATGGCATCTTTAAGCCCATTCCCGCACCTATGTTTTGACGAATGCAAATTTACGGGCACTCTAGTGTCCAATCTCCTTTTACCTTCGAGACGCGAAAGGCAAACTTGCCAATCTAACTCTTCAGGTTCAAGAAGATTGAACATGGGCAACTGTTGTACCCCAAAATTTGCCCTCTCATTTCATCAACATTTTCTCACCACAAGACTCTTGGAACTCAAGATCAAGTTAAGGTTTGCTCTGCTCAAGACCCCTCCTTGCACTGTTGACCCAAATTAGGGTTTGAGTTTTCACAGGGATGTTTTGACCTAAAATGCCCAAAGTGACTTTCATGCTTCATGTTGGACTTACAAGTTTATCCATACCAAGTTTCAAGCCTTGATTCCAATCTTTGCCCAGTCAATTGGACAGTTGACCTAGAAATCAGCTGTATTGGGGAAAAAGTCAACTGTGGCCAATTGACAGTCAAACCTCATGATTTTTGACCCACATCAACATAATAAACTCATATGAACTATTTGGTCAAGTTTGGATCACAATTCCACAAGAAATTTGATCAGATCACCAAAAGGGCAAAATGATCATTTTTAGGGTTTTGACTGCACAAAGGCAATTTTTGACTGTTTGACCTAACCAATGGCAAACCAAGATCACATATGGACTCAAGGACTCAATGGCAATGTCTTTACCCATTCAACAAGTTCAAAAGATCTCAATTGCATAGGATTGACAGATGAATTTTTCAGTCAACTGATCAAAATTTGACTGTACACTGAAAAGTCAAACTTTGACTTTTTGGTCAAAATCAAGTGCCAAGATTCATTTTTCATCAAGACATGTCAAATTATGAAACTTGTTCATCAAGAAACCCAAAATTGCAAATTAGGGTTTAAAATGAAAAAATTTCATAACTTAGAATTTTTCTAAGTTATGAAATTTCTTCATTTTTTCCTAACTTTGTCCCATTTTTTCACCAAGATGCAAATGGATTCAAACAAAACTTGAAACATGAAAGTTGTAGTCCATTGCAAAACCTATAAATTTTATTCACAAAGTTTTCTCAAAGTAAGCTTGTATCACAAGTTATGATTTTTGGAACAAGGGTGCAAAACACTTTTAACTTAGAAGAATTTTGCCCTATTCTAGGCAGGATTTTGTCCAACTTCTTGGCAATTTTTAACATGGTTCCACTTGGAGTTTCAATTTGTATTACAAAGATGGATTATAGTACACATTCCAAAATTTCCAAATTGTCCAAGAACTTCTCAAACACCCTTGTGGTTAGAGAGAATCGAATTTGCAAAGTTGGCCAAAACTCACTTTTGTTCATGGCCAAAGCATGTTCATAACAATTGCATTTTTCAAATCAGCAGGGTTTGTGATAGCTTGCAGGCCTCTAAACCTCTTCACACTCAATAATTTAATGCCTAACCATTGTGTTAAGGCTTTATTTCATTCATTTGGACAATACATGCTAAATTAACCCTTAATTGGAAAAAGCAAAATTGCCATTTTGGAAAAGTGATACTTTATGTCAAGTTCCAAATCCTTGAGGTACAGGCCAGATCTTTGAGGCAAAGCTTTGTGCACAAATCCCATTTATCAAGAGTAAATGCTGCAGCATAGAGACATAGAGTACACAGGCCTGCATAAGAACTTGAACCTCTTGGCTTCAAAAAGAAGAAACATTGCAAAACTAAACCAACTTTCACTTCCTGCAAACCAGAGCTTAAGCAAACTTTGTACTCATCTTCCACACATCCCAACTGACCTAAAACACGACTCAACCACCCCTCATACCTCCTAATACACCAAAACACCATCCTGCTGCAAAAACAGGGCATCTGCTGCAGATTGAGGTCCACAACTCAATCCACTCGTGCGCTTTGGCTAAAACTTGTTCAAACACATTCCATACCATCCACTGAAACTATTCCAAGCCTTAAACTCGAGTTGTAACACCCCTAACCTCGTTTGCCATTTTCACTTTCAAGCTGTGCAGGTGAACTTCTACAGCACAGTACAGGTGGTTTCAAAGCAAGCTAGGCATTTGGGAAGCATCCTTGGACTTCAGGCAAGCTATACAGAAGCTCAAACTCCATTGAAGGTGGCCACATTTCTCTACACGATCCAAGTTGAAACAGGTAATCTATGGACTTCTATCTCTCTATCCAGGCATGATTAAGCTTAGGTTTGTGAATGAAACATGCTCTACTCATAGCCCTGAAGCCATACATGTGTTCACTTTTCATTTATATTAAGCATGCTGTGAGAATTTTAGCCCTGAACATTGAAGAAAAACTAGGTCAGAAATTGGGGGTGATGAAATTCTCATTGGTTTCTTAGAGTTAGGTCAAGTATTTTATATGTTTGAAATCATGGTTTGATGCTCTACATTGTTTGTGTTATGAGTTTTGGCTAAAAATCAAGGAATCAGGAGTTTGTATGAAGCAAGGAAAACGCGCGTTTTTTGTTGTTCCAAACAGAGCTGGAGGTTGAAGACAGAGTTGGCTTGGGCTGGGCCTGAGTCAGCTTGCTTTTTGCACCCCTTTTTTCCATTTGCACCCCCTGACCCATTATGTGAAATATTGGATATTTTTGCATTTTTCTTTTTGATTCTGATTTTATATTTTTTGCTCAAGCATAAAAAACTCCAAAAATATTTTTCCACATTTATTTGGCATTTATTTGCTTTATTAAAATATATGTATGTAAATAAATATATTTCCTTTTCATTTTAAAACCCTAAAAATAATACACAAAAAGTATTTATTTTTCAGTTATTATTTTTTGTTTACATTTTGAAAACATTTTCTTGAATATACATTTTTTTGTAAATAATTAATATTTTATTTTTGTATATACTTAGCATATTTAATACATTTAATATATACATGTACATATTTTATTAATTAGGGTAAAAACACAAAAAAATAATACTTTTTATTTTTATTTAATATTTGACACCAAAAATACTTTTTTCTACAATATATTTTTTATTATTTTTTATTATTAGTGTATAAATTAATATATCTTGTACATAATTAATAAATAAGTACTATTTACTTGAAAATTAGGGTTTTGCCCTAAACAACAAAAATAATCAAAAATATGACTTTTTTTTATTTTGTTTATACTTCAAACATGAAAACCTTTTTTTACATACATAAAAAAATCCTTTTTTTTTTTGCATAATACATTGCATTTTGATATTTATTTAAATTGTATTTATTTAAATGTTAAATGTTTGTATATTCGATATGGTTGTAATAATTTAGATTTTATTTCCTTGTCAAATATCCCCCAAATTCAAACTTGTATCCCCATCCCCATAATCATGTTGTAATAATTTAGGACTTTAAATTCTCGCACATTTAAAAGTTTCCAAATTATGCCATGATAGACTTAGGGCTTGTATGCAAATAAAATCAACAAGTAGTTTGACCTAAATCCAAGATAAACATGCATGAAAAAACAAACACAATGCACACTTGCACCCTTAGGGTTACTCCACTTGTTGCCTTCAAAAATGGGCCATGGTTGCATGTTAAGTGTCTTTGGCAAAACAAAAACAAATCAAATGATCATAGTCCCTCGATGACGCTATCGAGTTGCCTAAATAAAATGATCATAGTCCCTCAAGAAAATTGCCAAAATACTTGACACTATTTCTTTCATGGTCTATACGATGACCCGCACCCGTCCCGTTAACATCCTAACACAAGGTTGTTCACCAAATACAATGGTGAAACAACACTGTTAAAAGGGTTAAAAAGCATAAGAAAGGATCTTTGAGAAATTTAGAGTAGATAGCTCTTAGTTACTTGATCAAACTTGCAAAACACACTTGCCATTTTTCAAAACACAGATCACAACACAATTTCCAAACAAACTTTCAAAAACATTGAAACATCTTTTCAAAAAGACAAACACCTTTGTAAAACATTCAAACAAGAATTGTTACAATGGTTGCCTAGACAAGGCATCTTTTTCAAAACATTTTCAAAACCACACACACAAAGCACCATTTCAAACAATTGAAAAGCAAAGGCAAGTGATCTAAGCAAGTAACTAAGAGCCCATGGATAACCATGGATAGAAAGGGTGCTAATACCTTCCCTTTCTATAATCTACTCCCTGAACCCAAGAAAACATCTCAAAGTTTTTTCCTGTGCTTTTTAACCTTTCCTTAGGATAAAATAAAAAGTCGGTGGCGACTCTTGCTCAACCGAAACATTTGCAAAAACAAACGCAAAACCTCAAGTCAGTTCTCCCACCGTATCACACTAATATATATATATATATATATATATATATATATATATATATATATATATATATATATATATATATATATATATATATATATATATATATATATATATATATATATATATATATATATATATATATATATATATATATATATATATATATATATATATATATATATATATATATTTAAAAAAGGAATATGAAAGAAAATCCAAGTGAATAAGACATTCAAAAAACAAAACTCTTAACATATTCATACGTATCCATGCATTCGCAAACATCGCATTTCATATTTCATACAAAAACTCATTATTTTTCAAAATCATCTCCAGTTAAATCATTGGTAAAAAAGCACCGCCTCTCCGACCACCATATCAAACAAGAGCCCATCAAAAGAAAGTGATGGAACAAATCAAAGAGAACCAAGATGCCTTCAAGGAAGATTTGGAGCAATTTAAGGGTAATATCGACTTAATTAAAGGAGACATGAGCCAAGTTCTTCTAGCCTTGAAGAACATCATTAAGTGGCAAGAACAGATTCCTAGGGCACCCTTTGAAGAAGTAGCCCAAACTATTGGTGCATCGAGCGGTCACCAACCAAGAAGAGTACCAGAGTCAGGACCTCTAATGTCAACTATATCTCAACAAGAGGTCAAACAAGCTAATACTAAAGGATTTGTCCCACCTCCACCGAAGTTAGGGGCATCTCATACCTTATAAATTCCAATCAACAATCCACACAACATGGATAATCACATAAACTTGCAATATGGATACCATGACATAGAAGACATCAACCAAGTACCTCAAAGGACTACCCATACCCATGTCGCTGAAATTTCTTTGGCGCTTAGTTAGTATAAAGATCTTGAAGAAAGATTGAAAGTTGTGGAGGGTTACGATCCTTTCAACGTCGATGCTCTTGAAATGGGCCTAGTTCCAGATGTGGTCATCCCTCCAAAATTCAAAGTACTTTACTTTGGAAAATATAAAAGACTCACATGCACAAGGAACCATCTACGCATGTATTGCAAAAACATGCATGCTTTTGCTCAAGATTAGAAGCTGGTGATCCATTATTCCCAAGACGATTTGAGTGGGGCATCTCTAGATTGGTACATGCAATTGGAGCAAGTTTGTATCCAAACATGGGCAGATCTTACCAATTTTTTCATGAAAAAATACAAGTACAATTTGGACATGGCTCCTAATCGTACGCAACTCCAAAACTTATCACAAAAGAAAGATGAGTCCTCAAAGAGTATGATCAAAGGTGGAGAGAAATGGAAGCCCCCTGTAAAACCACCACTCCTGGAGAAAGAATTGGTCGATATGTTCATGGGTACTTTACAAGGGTTGTACTATGATAAGATGGTAGGAAGCATCTCTTCCAGATTTTCTAATTTGGTAAATATTGGCGAAAGAATTGAAGCGGGCATAAAAAGTGGCAATATACAAGGAGCATCATCGAATACCCCTTATAGTTCCAAGAGGCATGTTCCTAACTTCTCGAAAAATAAGGAAGAATAAATTAATGATGTGGCATCACACCCAAGAACACAACAATCATTGGTGATTCCATGAGAACAGTAACATAACAAATTTGAAAGGCCTCCGAGAAGTTTTGATCCTCTCCCCATGCCTCACAGTCAATTACTGCAGCACTTACTCAAAGCATATTTAGTGGAGCTAAAGCCATTAACTCCTCCAATTGGGGCACTCCCTCCAAAGTATTATACAAATTCCAGGTGCGAATATCATGCCAATTCTCCGGGGCATACCACAGAAAAATGTTGGGCCTTCAGACATAAGGTTCAAGATTTGTTGGATTCTCAAGATATCACTTTGGGGCAGCCAGACGAGTAAACGCTCCGATACATCTCTTGGAAGAATATTTTTTTGAATGTGGGTTCCTTTTGGAACAAAATGAAGCTTTTGAGAAGACATTATAGGAATTGGTGGATCAAGGGATAGTCCAACTCGGGAAATACCCTAAAAAAGAATATGTAGCTGCCATTGATGGAAATACGAAGAAGAAGTTGGTAATTCCCTACCAAGGGCTGAGTCCTACTAAGAAAACTCGTGTGATTCCTTAAGGAGAGTCATCAGAAGCACCAATGATGATACCAATCCAAACTATGAGAATACTAGTGATTCCAAAGACTACAATAGTGATTAGGGGGCCATCCCCCATGCTGTATGAAAGTGACAAATCCGTACCATGGAGTTATGATACTACTGCATATGCCAATGGTTTAAAGCAAGAATGTGAGCCATCGAAAAGTCAAGGACCTTCAATCACAAATATATCAGGAACAGGGGGCATGACTCACAGTGGTCGAATCTATGGTCCCGAAACCATAAAAGAAGAGTCATGATATGGTTAAGGATAAGGAAAAAGCTGTAGTGGAGGCAAGCAAAGAACAAGAACCTCTGAGTAAGAATTTTACTGAACCAGAGGCAGAAGAATTATTTAAAATAATTAAGAAAAGTGATTATAGGGTGGTGGATCGGCTACACCAAACCCCGACCAAAATTTCAATAATCTCGTTGCTTATTAATTCAGAAGCGTATCGAGACTCTCTGATGAAGATTCTAAGTTCTGCTCATGTTGCAAAAGAGATTACAGTGAATCGGTTTGACAATGTCATAGAAAACCTCACATCTGGATCATACCTAGACTTCAATGGCAGTGAGTTGCCTCCACAAGGTAGATTTTATAATAAAGTGTTACACAATTCCATTCAGATAAGTGCAACTAACCTATCTAGGGTACTCACTGATACTAGTTATACCCTCAATGTGTTACCAAAATTCAGATTGATGAAGATAACACTAGATGGTGTTGTTATAAGGCCAATTTTTACGATAGTTAAAGCTTTTGAAGGTTCTAAAAGTTCAATATTTTGAGAAGTGGATCTTCCTGTTAAGATCGATCCTCATATGTTTTATATTACCTTTCAAGTAATGGATATAGAGCCAGCATATACATGTTTTCTTGGACGACCTTGGATTCATGCAGCGAGGGTTATTACTTCAACTTTACATCAGAAATTGAAGTTCCTCTTTGAAGGAAGATTGGTTATAATCGACGATGAAGAAGATATCTTTGTAAGTCACATAAAGTCCTACAAATATATCAGTACGAATGAAGACTACATAGTAACACCATTTCAAGTCTTATAGGTTGCTTCAACGGTAACCCTACTAGTGGAGAAAATCAAGAAACCTATTGTGACTTCGTGGAGAGATTTAGAAGCAGCTTTAGAAGATGGTACTTCAAAAGTTTTGGGTAAACTTATGGAGATACCTGAGAAAAAAATAGTTTTGTTTGGGCTATGAACCGTCAAAGGATATTCTGAAATGCAAGGCACGGTTTCCTCCCATCCAGAAAACCTTCATCAAATAATGGGTAGAGCATGGGGGACAAGTAACAATTATATCTAACAAGAGCAACATCAAGAGAGCATCTGACTTCATCTGTGAGTGTGCTCCAGGCGAAGAACTCAAGAATTGGACAACCATGGAGATTCCAAAGATCTTTTTCTTTCCAAAGTAATTTTTCTTGGTTTTTAAGGAACCTATGTCAGGCCCGAGGCATAGGGGTAGCTTTTAAGGGTCCCCCAATTTGTTTCGAATAGTATTTTCATTTAATAGGAGTTACGTTTTGCATTCAATTAAGATCCATGTTTTTATCTTGCATTTATCTCTTATGTGTTAAAATGGAAATACTTTTCTTCATATGAATTTTCCAAATTCACTTACTAAAGCTGCACCAAAACATGAAAAATGTGTAGATCCATGCCTAAAATCATTGATAAGGTTACTTATACTATCCGATATAATTTTGAAGCACCCATCAACCAAGCGGAAGAGGAAGATGATGATGATCTTGAACTCTCTGAAGAAATGGAAAGGGAATTATAGAAAAAAGATAACAATATACAACCATATCGAGAATCTATTGAGACCATCAACCTTGACACAAAGAAGGATCCAAAAGAGATCAAGCTGGGGAAACATTCGAGGAAAATGTCAAAGAAAGACTGATCAAGCTGTTACATGAATATGTGGATATATTTTCCTGGTCTTACAGAGTTTTGCCAGGATTAGATACAAATATTATAGTGCATAAACTACCTCTTAAGGAAGGTTGTTCTCCGGTTAGACAGAAGCTCAGAAGTACTCGTCCAGACATGTCTAACAAGATTTGAGAAGAGGTCCTTAAAAAATTTGATGCGGGGTTCTTAGAAGTGGTAGATTATCCACCTTGGATAGCTAACATTGTACCAGTGCCCAAGAAGGACATCAAATTATGCATGTGTGTAGAATATGGGGATCTGAACAAAGCAAGTCCCAAAGGCAATTTCCCGTTACCCCATATAGATGTTTTGGTGGATAATACAGCTCAAACTCGATATTCTCATTCATGGATGGTTTCTCAGGTTATAATCAAATCAAAATGGAACCCGAGGATATGGAAAAGACTACTTTCATGACTCCTTGGGGCACTTTCTGTTATAAGGTAATGCCTTTCGGTCTAAAGAACGTAGGGGCAACCTATCAACAAGCTATGGTCACACTATTTCATGATATTATCCACAAAGAAGTTAAGGTATACGTAGATAATATGATTTCAAAATCTAATACAGAGGAGGGTCATATCATACATTGAAAAAGTTATTCGAGCGTCTACGAAAGTTTAAACTAAGGTTGAATCTAAACAAATGTACATTTGGTGTCAGATCAGGCAAGTTATTGGGCTTTATTATGAGTCAGTGTGGTATTGAGGTAGATTCAGACAAGGTGAAGGTCATACCAGAATTGCCAGCTCCAAGGAAAGAAAAAGAGGTTTGTGGTTTCTTAGGACGATTGCATTACATTTCGAGCTTCATATGACACCTAACTTCTACATGCGAGCCTATATTTAAATTACTTCAAAAAGATTAAACAATGGTAAAGAATGATGATTGTCAGAAAGTCTTCGAGTTGATAAATCGATATTTACAAGACCCACCAATCTTTATTCCACCAGTTCTTGGAAGACCTCTCATCATGTACTTAACAGTGCTTGAAGGGTCTATGAGATGTGTATTAGAACAACATGATGAAACAGGTAGAAAAGTGCATGCAATTTACTACCTCAGCAAAAAATTCACTGACTACAAAACCAGGTACTCACTTATCGAGAAGACTTGTTGTACTTTGGCTTAGGCTACTAAACAATTGAGGTAGTATATGTTAACTTACACCATGTGGTTAATAGCAAGAATAGATCCTTTGAAATATGTGTTCGAAAAACCAGCTCTTACAGGGAGAATTTCCAGATGGGAGATGTTACTATCCGAGTACGACATCCAATATGTTACTTAAAAGGCCATCAATGATAGTTTACTAGCTGACCATATAGCTCATCAGGCATTGCCAAAATATCAACCAATAAAGTTCAACTTTCCAGACAAATATGTCATGGTTATAGATGACTATGAAATACCAGGACTCGATGAAGGACTTGAACCAGGGGCACGTTGGACACTCATGTTTTACTAGGCTTCAAACGCACTAGGGCATGGTATTGGGGCAGTGTTGACTTCTCCGAAGAATTTTCATAAACCTTATACCGCAAGGTTATGTTTTGACTGCACCAACAATATCGCCGAATATCAAGCTTGTATCTTGGGTCTAGAAGCTGCTATTGATCTAAGAATTAAATACCTCAAAGTGTATGGAGACTCAACATTAGTCGTATACCAAGTCAACGGTGAATTGGACACTTAACATCCTAAACAAATCCCATACCAGGACCATGTTTTGAAACTAGCTACAGAATTTACTAAGATTACCTTTACTCATATTCCGTGAGAAGAAAATCAGATGGCAGACGCCATGGTAACTTTGTCATCCATGTTTAAAGTAACTTGGCCAAACCATGAACCACGTATTACAATCAGACATTTTGAAGAACCTGCACATTGCCTTGCCATTGAAGAAGGACCATATAACAAGCCTTGGTTCTATGACAATAAAAGGTATCTCGAGAAGCAAGAATATCTAGAAGACGCCCCTACGATTGAAAAGCGAACTTTGTGAAAGCTAGCTTCAAAGTTCATTCTAAATGGTGATGTGTTGTACAAAAGAAACTATGATATGGTGTTACTCAGGTGCGTGGAGAAACTTGAAGTAGATACACTTATGAGAGAAATCTGTGAAGGCACTTTTAGAACTCATACAAACGGACATGCCATGACTAGGAAACTCTTGCGAGCAGGTTATTATTGGTTGAAGATGGGAGATGATTGCTGCCATTATACAAAGACATGTCACAAATGTCAAATATATGCCGACAAAAGGCATGTGCCACTGACTCCTCTGAATGTCCTAAATTCTCCTTGGTCATGTTCGATGTGGGGAATTGATATGATAGGAATGATCAAACTGAAAGCCTCCAACAGACACTGGTTCATACTAGTTAACATCAATTACTTCCCCAATTGGGTGGAAGCTGTGTCTTACGCCAATGTGAGGAGACAAGTGGTTACTCGATTTATTAAGCAGAATCTTATATGTAGATACGAGGTTCCAAGCAGAATTATAACAGACAATGGGTCCAATATGAACAACAAAATGATGAAGGAATTATGTGATGATTTAAAGATTGAGCATCATAATTCTTCACTATATGTACCCAAGATGAACGGGGCCGTTGAAGCTGCCAATAAGAATATCAAGAAAATCATTCAAAAAATGGTGAAGACATACAAATATTGGCATGAAATGCTCCCCTTCTCTCTACATGGCTATCGTACTTCTGTACATACGTCAACAAGTGCAACTTCTTTCTCTCTCGTATATGGCATGAACGCGGTGCTCCCAGTTAAAGTAGATATTCCATCGCTACAAGTTCTAATGGAAACAAACTTGAAGAAGAGTGAGTTTAGAAACAACTTGATCAACTTAACCTTATTGAAGAAAAATGCTTGACAACTCTGCCACGATCAGTTATACCAAAAGCGGATGAAGAAGGCATTTGACAAGAAGGTTCGTCCTTGAGTGTTTAAAGAATGAGATTCGGTGCTCAAGAAGATTCTACTACCTCACCTTGATTCACGTGGTAAATGTACACCCGACTACGAAGGTCCATATATGGTTATAACAACATTTCAGGTGGTGGTCTTATCCTCACAACAATGGATGAGGAAGAACTGCCACATCCGACGAACTCTGACACAGTAAAAAAATACTATGTATTAAAAGCCCACTAAGTAAGAACCTTAAACGAGCGACTTAGGCAAAAAGGGGCGTCTCGGTGGATTGAAAACCTGAAAGGGCTGTCCAGGCAAAAATTAGGGACATAAACAAAAAAATAATCTCGGTGGATTGAAAACCCGAAAGGGCGGTCCAGGAAAAAAATTAGGGATCTTATTCAAAATATAGAACAAATAGACTACGATCTAAGAACCATGACTACACCCACTAAGGATAGGGATTAATCCAAATCATTTAACTCTAAAGCAAAGGATATTGGAGTTATCAAAAGGACATTGGAAAAATAACAGTAGCAATTATCATTTTTATTGCCATTTTCAATCTTATTAAAACTTTATGTGATTACCTCTTTCTAGAAATTTCATCTTGTACTCTCACCTATTCAAAGGAATGTTTATCAATAAAACATTTACTTTTCAATCTTTCAATTGTGTTTTTCTTTTTCCGATTTGTTTGCAAAATACTACGAATATTTCTTGTAAATATTGTGTTGAAATCATTTTTGGGATTTGACAAACAAAAAGAAGCATTCGATAAAGCATCAAAGAGAATTTTTGTTAGAAAAACATCGAAAGAAAATATGCGCCTAAGTCAATGCATGCGACCATGTCTACATCCACACTACGCTCGCGCCGACAAAAAAATTATCAAAATCTTGCTGACACATTTTCATCTTGTTCAAATCAACTTGAAGATGTCACGACAAAGCAACATTAAACGTTTGGGAGTCGGTGACACAAAAGAAGAAAATACAAAGGTTTAGAAGGAGAGAATATCAAAAACATTTACAACAAATATTTGGCGCATATACAAACATTTGGTGCATATACATATACATATGGGCTCCATATCAATCTAGGGCATTATGCATATATATCATGCATGACATTTTTCAAATCTACATTGGTTAAACTACGAGCTTTTCTTGGGGCCCATTGTTGAATTATCTTGTCTGCAAAACGAACAAACACCTTTGTTGAGAACAGACACAATCGATAAACTCCAATCTTATCTTTGGTTTAGTTACCTAAGATTCAATTATCAAAGCACTTTTCAGAAACCTAACTCGTATTATCTATCCACTAGGTTGTGGTAGGTATGCGAATTATCTGGGTTATGTTATTTATCCGCTAGGTCGGGATAAATATATAAGCCTATCTCCGTGTCACTTATCTTCTAGGTCGTGATAAATTCACAAATTTATCCTCGTATTATCTATCCTCTAGATCATGGTAGGTATGTGAATTATTAGGGTTATGTTAATTATCCTCTAGGTCATGATAATAAGCCTGTCCCCGTGTCATTTAACCTCTAGATCATGATAAATGCACACATTTATCCTCATATTATCTATTCTCTAGGTTGTAGTAGGTGTGCGAATTATTAGGGTTATGTTATTTATCCTCTAGGTCGTGATAAATACATAAGCTTGTCCTCGTATTGTTTACTCTCTAGGTTGTAGTAAATATATGAAATATGCAATATAACTCATAACGTTAGTCTCAAAGCAACAATATGTTATCTGTCTCTCTGTGATATAATTCATTGTGTTAGTCTCCATGCAGAAATGTGTTATCAACTCTGTTTTATTCATCCCCTCGTCTGTGATGAATAGATAAAGTATGCGTTATAAGCTTACTATGTTAGTCTCGAAGCATTAGTAACTCAATTTTCAAACTTATGTTATTTACCTCCTAGGATATGGTAAATACTCAAAAAATCTATGAACCCTTTTAGGTATTGACGAGTTATCCACATCATCGTATCCAAGTCGAATAAAAAAATTCTATTAAAACTCTGGTGAGATGATATATCATTATCTTTGCCTATATTTCTTCATTCTTTGGGGTATGCCTTACCATGTATCCTTATGTAGCCAATCTTTGGTCAAACTTTAGGGTCATCCATTATTTAATGAACCTCTTATTCGAATCTGCAAGATCTGTGTATTCTCGCACTGTTTAATCGAAGGGTAATTAAATAGGGGCATCTGTCATACCTCAAATTTTCACCATCCAATTTCAAATGTCCGTTTTATTTTAATCTTGGTATTATAATTTTAATTTGTAGTCTTTAATTGCTTATTTGTTAATCTAATGGGGGTTTAAATTCATAAAAGGGGGGTATTGCTCCAAAATGGACCATCAAAATATTATGACCCATTAAGTTTTTTTAGAGGCCTAATTAATTAAATAGAGGGGTGTCTTAGTAAAAGGGTATTGCTCCAAAATGGACCATCAAAATCCGATGACCCATTAAGTTATAAAGCCCATTTCAAAATTTAAAAATGGGGATACATTGATATAAGGGGGTGTAATGTTTCGATTGGACCATCTAAATCTGATGGCCCAGTAAGGTTGTTACTCTTTTTTTCAATAACATAAAAGGGATGATTAGAAATTCGGAGGGCCCATTAGGAAAGCCTGTATCAATAATAGTCGAGGGGGTTCTTTTTCTTTGCAGACTGGGCAAACAGTTGTTTTTACGGCCCATTAAATCGCTTGACTTCATAATAGAAGGGAGGTGTGTTATGTAAAGTACACAGAGGGCGTGCATTCAGAAGCTCAATAACTGAGCAATTATCGGCCCATTTAACATTTTTGGATTGGGTCCATTTAGGTTTTACTGATTAAATGAAATGGAGTAATTAATCAGTTAATTAAGTAAGTTTTATTTAATTCATTCTTTTTCCCTAATTAACCTAATTTTCACAAAAGTCAAAATTAGGGTTTCTGAGTTCACCCTTCAAGCCACAAGCGGCGGCGGCTTGTTCTTCGTCTGTCTTCGCTAAGCAACGAATCAAATCCAGAAACACGTCATTTTATAACAAAAACAAATCAATAACAAAAATCAAATATTTCAATTATTACAATATAGAAATTGTTTGAGATTACAACAAATTGTATCAATTACAAATATCCAATCAAATGAAATCAAGAACAAATATTATTTTACACAAATTAAATCAATTTCAAGACTAAATTTACAATCAAAATCAAGTTACGTTTAATCTAATCCCTAAATTCCTAATTCAATCTTCAATCAACAAATCTGTAACAAAAATTATAAATAATTTTGCTAATCTATTCTCTAATCTTCACTATATTAGCCCTAAGAAGAGAGAGAGAGAGAGAGAGAGAGAGAGAGAGAGAGAGAGAGAGAGAGAGAGAGAGAGAGAGAGAGAGAGAGAGAGAGAAAAAGGGGGAGAAGGAGAAATGGACGAACGGAAGTAGAAGGAAGGAGACGAATGAGATTGTGCCATTGTAACAGTTCTTCGCATTACTAATTTAGGGTTCCTGAACAGAAACCCTAAGATCTTAAAATAGACATCGTACACCCTTCATAACCACCGCCATCCCCTGATACCTGCAAACGAAAGGAGAAGGGATCACAAGCGGATATAGAGAGAATCAGAAGAAGAAGATTAACACAACTGAAATCACGGTGAGATAGTTAATATCCATAAACTCAGCTTTAGTCTTTTGGTTGTTGCGATTTGGTGTTTGAGGGTTGGATAGCGGGAGCTAGTTGGAGTCTCCGCCATGGTTTTTTTGTTTA
Source organism: Vicia faba (assembly GCA_948472305.1). Lineage (NCBI taxonomy): Eukaryota > Viridiplantae > Streptophyta > Magnoliopsida > Fabales > Fabaceae > Vicia > Vicia faba. Next base: position 322,145,954 of record OX451735.1, on the reverse strand, counting down.
GGGTTTGGTGGTATTGTTGTTGTTGTTGGAGAGAGATGAGAGAGGAGAGAGCAGAGAGGAAGAAATAATGGATGAAATGAAACGAAAATAGAAGGAAAAGAAAATATAACTCTCCCAAGATCCCGTGCATCATTATGCACCCTCACTCTACACCCTTTGATCAGAATCATATGCCCCACATCACGCGTCTTCACCGTAAACTCACGCGTTCGCCTGCACAATGTCTAAAGGACTTCTCGTTCACTCTTGGGTATAAGCCCATTTCATATTAACACCTCTCACCGTCTTCCTTTTTGCTACGATAACCCAACCAACACCCCTCCTGCGTTGATGGGCCAAGTCCAAATTCTGGACTTGGGCCCTTAAGTTTTGCACCTCCCATATTACTTTCCAATCACAAACATGCACCCCCTACACGATTGGGTCCAAATCCAATATCTGGATTTAGGGTCCTGATATTCACACCCCCATGATTTTACTAACCAACCGAATTTACATCCCCCTACATTTTTCAATTAATTTATTTTTATAGTTTTATTTATTTATTTATTTTCTATCATTTTATAATTTATCACACTAACCTATAATTTTGCATAAGTAGCAAATAATTGTAATATTTATTTTAGAAAAATATATTAACATATTTTTTAATAAATTAAAAAATAGTTATTTATAAATTAAAATATTTTTTTCGAAAAATATTAACCTTTTCATATATTTTAATTAAATTTATAATAATCCACTTAAAAATGATAACAATAAGCTTCCCCACGACGAATGGGTCTCGACATTCTTCAATCAAGTCTTCCACTTGAAAATGATAACAATAAGCTTCCCCACGACAAACGGGTCTCAACTTTTTCTTTAATCAAGTCTTCTACTTGAAAATGATAACAATAGGATTCTCCATAAAGAACGGGTCTCGACTTCTTCTTTAATCAAGTCTTCCACTTGAAAATGATAACAATAAGCTTCCCCGTGACGAATGGGTCTCAACTTCTTCTTTAATCAAGTCTTCTACTTGAAAAAGATAACAAAAAGCTTCCCCATGATGAACGGGTCTCTACTTCTTCTTTAATATAGTCTTCCACTTGAAAATGATAACAAACAGCTTCCCCGTGACGGATGGGTATCAACTTCTTCTTTAATCAGGTCTTCTACTTGAAAATGATAACAATAAGCTTCTCCATGACGAACGGGTCTCAGTTTCTTCTTTAGTCAAGTCTTCCACTTAAAAATGATAACAATAATCTTTCCCACGACCAACGGGTCTCGACTTCTTCTTTAATCAAGTCTTCCACTTAAAAATGGTAGCAATAAACCTTCCCAAAATGAACATGTCTCGACTTATTTTTTTAAATCAAATCATCCACTTGAAAATGATAACAATAAGCTTCCCCATGACGAACGGATCTCAGCTTCTTCTTTAATCAAATCTTCCACTTGAAAATGATAACAATAAGCTTCCCCATGATGAACGGGTCTCAGCTTCTTCTTTAATCATGTCTTCCCCTTGAAAATGATAACAATAAGCTTCCACACAAAGAATGGATCTCAACTTCTTCTTTAATCAAGTCTTCCACTTGAAATGGGTAGCAATAAACCTCCATACGACGAACGGGTCTCAGTTTATTCTTTAATCCAGTCTTCTACTTGAAAAGGGTAAAAATAAGCTCTTCAAAAGATAACCACTTGTATTGGGTTTTCAAAATGAACCATATCCATTATATCGAATAAATTAACCATCCATTGAAGTAAATAACAACCTTGATAACTGGGGATAACTTCTACGGGAATTGACGGACTACTCAAAAGAGACTGTCATTTTCTATCCAAAAGGAAATTCAGGGACACACAAATTTCTCAAATAAAGAGACTTTTACTTGTTGTGGATAATAATTTTGAGAGTATTGCAATAATTCTACTGGGAGATAAATTCAACTTCCTTGGGAATTGCAAACAAGTCACTGCCGAGGAGTCAAAATCTTCGCATGGGGGTAAAATAAGTGAAAGTCATTAATCTTATGGAGTAAATTTCTTCAAATAAAGAGGAAGTCTTCAAATGTGCAAAATAAATTCACTCTAAATCCAAGATTCAATTAGCTGGGGATATCCATTCAAAACTTATTGTCAAAGAGAAGGTTCAATCTAGGGATAAACTGGAGAGAGACAATCAAACAAGACTCTTCCTATGGAGGAATAAACTCAACTAGGGATTTATCCTATTCGGGGGTGGACGGTAAAACTAAAGCAAAACCTTCCCACGAGGAAGAATTTAATGGGGAATCAAGAGGGGATACACACCTTTATGCCTATGGTTGACAATCTATTTGAGAAGAGTGAATACATCAATGGGGAGATAAATGCACTACTTGGAGATACAACCAAAGTAAGTGGATTCTGGAATACCAGAAAAATGTGATTTGTCATAAATGATGTAAGTATGAATGAATGAATGTCATGCGCATGCTGACAAAATGGACCAAAAGTTAAACATATGATAACATCGAGGATGACAAAACAACACCAGGGTACAACCAAGCACTCAGCCAATCTCAATAAAATAGAATAATCACCGGAGATAAAACTAAAAGCCACTTGAAGGAGAAAAGTCCTACTACAAGGCTTAAATCTCTCTTGGGAGAGGAGAATACTTCTTGGGAAGAAAACCCAAAATACAACCTTCTAATATCAATAACCCATTGAAAGGAAAATAACACAAACTCCGCTTCGAGGAAAAGAAAGATCTGATGGGGAGAAGAATCACACTCAGCTGGAAATACCTGAATCAAGGCTTAGTTGGGATCACCAGGAAGCACCGTCATCTGATAATGTTTGCAAGGCATATCACATATCTTGACAAATTTGGATTGTCCTTGGAACTAATTTTAGGTGCCCTAAGTTTACAGTTGATAAATTGCATGATGCACGTCATAAATGGATAATAGTTCTCGAAAATAAACTTCAATTACTAAATGCCCCAAGTTACATGGTTTATGAGAAGAAATCTTCTTAAAAGGATTTTACAGAAAACTTGGCATCCAAAATTCCCTGGTGTCTTAAAATCTTGGAGAGATTCATCGAATCTTAATGTGACTGTTCTGAATTGACTGTATTTGGCACAACAGAGTCTTCAAACTTTGCCCCTAGATTACATGGCCAATGAAAGAATTTAAAAAGGAGACATTACACCATAAGGACTTGAAATAAAATTCCCTAAGATCTTCAAACTCTTGGAGACATTTGTCGAATCTCAATGTAACTTCCCCAGATTGACTGTATGGAGTCCTCAAACTTTGCCCCAAAAGGGTAAAAAAACTGTGAAAGCATCAACTGGGAAAACAACTTGCCTATGCTTAAGTCTTCAGGTCACACGCCCCTAGATATGATAATTCTTTGAATTAATTCTCCAATTATCGAACAAAGTTTTAGGCCTCAAAATGATTAAGTTCATCATTGATGCTCATATGCAAGGTTCCTTGATGCCAAGAAAATGATTGCAAGTAAAAGAAGTTTATTCTAAGAATGAAAATTCTAATGGAACGTTTATGTTAGTCTTGAAGATTTTATTGAAAATATGTCAAAAAACCTTGTGAACGAATCACTGGTTTGGATATAACAGTTTTTGAATAAAAGATAACAAAAGAAATATGATACCAACACGGATATTTAGCAAAACTCACGGGAGTCATAAAATGTTATTTCATTGAAGTGTGCTTTTGAAACAAGCCCTACTTAAATTAGGACTTTTGAGGGTTATAATGTGGTATGGTTCACGGTTTTTAGAAAAATGATTTTAAGGCTTAAAGTTTATTGGTTCCAAACCACTCTTCGCAATGTTCTTTAGTCCTATGTTCAGTTAATTCAACATGAGTATTCATATCTCAGAAGTATTTTGTGATGGTTAAGGAACCAATGAGGCTTTCGGAGTAGCAATCACCCTTTTGGTCTTTGTGTTTGTAGTCACCTAAATTTTTTCTTTGATGAGGACTCTTTTTTGCAGTCCTTTCTTTGTAATCTATTTGCTTTTTCTTTTCATTTTATTTTCCCTGACTTGAGCTCGAATAAATCTTTTGAATTGATAGTCCAGCAGGATGCCCTAATTTTTTCCTAAGTCACTTGTCTTCAAGTTGTTGACTTAGCGGGCCTTTTGTTTTACTTTCTTTTTCTGGATTTGAACAATCGAGTGACATTGACTTGTCTTGAACTGTTGAGAGAGCGATGACTTCCTCGTTCCTTAATGGATGATGGACAACCATTGTGGTTTCATGTCTCTTCTACCTCTTGATGCGTGAAGAATAACCATTATGGTCTCTTCAGAACTGTATTCCTTTTGAAATTTGAACACTCTGTCAAATTAACTGAAAATTACCATGCCCTAGGTTAAATATGAGGGTTTTTGTTTAGAAAAGAAACTCCCACTTCAAGGCTTAAAAGGGGTTAATAAGGGATTATCTTCCTTATATCTTCAGTGTTTAGGGATTTGAAAGAATGCATGTACATCATCAACATGGTTTTATTCAAAAGTATACGACTAGAAATTTTGCATTTTCATATCATCAACCTCCCTGCAATTTCTGCCTAAGCAAGAAGATTGGTAACATTTGGTATCATAATGCAGAAAAACATTTTTTATTTTTGAAGATAAAAAAGTACGAGTGAAACAAATGGATTTCTTCAAGACAAACATACTTATTGCACTAATCATTGAAAACAAACAAGTTCTCACATACAAAACAAATGCATTAACAAACAAGGAAAGTTGCATATGAAAAAGCAGTAAAAATGCTAAAAATTTTAGAAGATTCTCTCCATATGGAGTTATGCTGAGGGAAACATCTTTCGAACTTCAGGGTCAAAATTAAACAAATATTCACTCATATTTTGACTTGAACATCGGGACAAACACCACTAAATGATAAGAGACCACTTCTGACCAATTTATGGACTTCAATCTTCAATGTGAAACAATTTTCAGCACTATGACCTGGAGTTCCTTGGTGAAAAGCATAATGAGCATCTGCTTTATACCAACATGGAATGTATTTTGGGATAGCAGGTGGCGCCGTTGCTTGAACCATATTCTTTTGCAGTAAACCAGGTAACAAATCTTCATAAGTCATTGGGATCGAACGAAGATGTGACACATGTCTTACTTTGTTTTGTTGATTGTTGTATGTTGATTAATGATTGTTGTAAGCTTGTTGAGGCTGCTGTATGTTGTAAGCCTGTTTTTCAGGATACTGAACTTATGGAGGGAACTATGGATGGTAAGCTAGAGTTGTTAGATTAACCACTGGAATGAGAGAAGCAACTCGCTGATGTTGATGATTATCTATGGGTTTCCTCTTCCTCCCTTGTGGAATATCATTGAAAACCTGCATCATTCTCTTTAGGAGATCATTATCATAAATCTTGATGCCACTGACAGAACCACCATCCTTGTGTAAATGTTCATCTTGGGAACCCTTTTTCGTTAGCGCTACCTTTGTCATATTTTATTCTTTCATAGGAGGATTGTCTTGAGTGATAACCAAAACTTCAACCAGAGTAGTCATGTGCTCCATACTAGCTTTTAGAGTAGTCACCTCCTTGTGGAGTCCAATGATCTCTTGCTTAATGTGTTCCATCTTCTCTTAGCACGAGTGTTGTACTGATGAGACAACATGACTATTGGAGACCAAAAGCAAAGGATAAGAAACATGGAAGACTCTTGACAACAAGACCAAATGCAACATGATGTATGCTATTCAATTATTTGTTTTTATCTGACTTTCAAATAACTCAAGATATTAAATTGTAAACATCAAAGCATGAAGATATAAATAAATCATAAATTGGACCAAAGCATTTATCATCAAAATCAATCATCCATTTTTATGTATTAGAGTTTTCACCCCATCAATACTCAAGATCTATTGAGTTTGATGAAACTTTTGATGTTTACAAAGAAAGACCTCTAAGTTCCTTGAAAACCAAATGAAAAATGATTACATGGATGCATGAACGTATGGTTATGCAATATTCATAAACACGGTTCAAAGTCACGAGTATGGAGCCAAAGGCAAGAATCACCCCACAAGGTATGTACTATGAGTTTATTTGTACCTGCAAAATAAGGTTATAAAAGTACTTTTGGAATCGTGATTCTTCTTTCGGATATTGCTGGTTTACACAACTACTTATGAGTACCAATAATATTCTCAAGAAAAACTCATCCAAGTGTAGTATCATGTAAGAACTAATTCAATACTACTTTTAAATTGTTACTGCACTACATCCTAAAGGTCAAGATCACTACTACAAAACACGCAGACAACAATGCCTAATTCACGACGGTTCTTCCAACACCATGATGACATATCTAAACCCACGATGCTAACATTTTATTTAATTTTTTATTGAAAATTGTTAACATATAATAACAGTTGCAGCCATAACCGTAGTTATAGTATCCAGGCTTGCTTGGGTTCGAAACTCAGTGCCCTCAAATATATTATTCATTTAAACGTTAATGCACGTCTTTTCTGTTTTATTTATTTTTATATATAAAATAAAGAGTTACGACCATAGGTGAAAACTTAAACCATTGTGAGTATATTTATATATAAGCGAATTAACTCTCACTCTTTTACAATAGTGCTGTATCTATCACAACAAAACCCTTGAACCCATTTTTTATCTTCCCCTTTATCATTAGCGTTCCTATTCTACAATATATTCGTCAATCTTGTTCTTCTAACACAAATGCATTCTTCTTTTTCCTTATTCTCTCATCTTCATGTATGTTGTTGTTATGTTTCACTTGGTTTTCCTATGAATTTGTTCTTGTTAGATAATTTATGGCTCTTTTATTGTTGTATGTTGTTCTATGTTGTTGCATGTTCTGTTGTTGACAAATAAGTTTGAGGTTTCACATGTTGATAATTTTCAATGTGGTTGTACGACTTAAGAAAAATTAATCAAGAAATAACAACAATAGCAAACTTCATCTAATTTTAGAAGCTATGAAAATAAATATAAGAAGTATGAAGCTAATGTGATAACTTCAACCACCTTATATATATTTTTTCATGGCTTCACAAACTAGATGAACCTCATATGGTGATGATGATGTTGGTAGAAACCGTATAGTATGAGTTGATAAATGGTTTTTCATGTGAAGCTAGCAAGTGGTTATGGTTCTTTACTTAGCCCTTAAAGCTTCAAGAAATGGTTAGTTGTTCAGTTCTCCCAATCTATGTAAATTAATTAGATGTTTTTGTCGTTAAATATTGTTATTGAGTTTGTTATATCATATGTGATTGTTTGTTTAACTAACCCCTCATTGAACTTGCATTCACTTAAAAAGATTTTTAAGATAATAAATTAAAAATTAAGTTATTCTTTAAAATCAACTTAGACGATCCAATGTTTTTCGAAATACATGCATCTTGTAAATCATAATTCCGTTTTTAACGTATAGAATTTCATTCAATGTCACTAATTCTTCAAAACAATGTTGATAAATGGGTGCTAGTCTCGATCTTTCACACAAAACTTGATGTTTGAAAAATAAAGTAGAAAAGAAGAGGAAATACAATTTAAAGTGAAAGACTCAGATGGCATCTTTTACCAATATTACTTTGAAGAATTTGAGATTGAATCAAATCCTATAGGCTAAAAGAGGAAATCTTGACTTACAGGATGCTTGCATTTCAAAAAAAATGGATATTTTAAGTTGTTTTTCAAGAATAACTTAATTTTTATGACTATTGTCTCAAAAACCTATTTGAATGGTTGTATACGGTTAATGAGGGGCATAGTAAAACAAGCAATCCCATATTTTATAATAAAATTTTACACATACCACAACGGTTGGAACGTTTAACCATGGTGAAATGCTATTTTTATGCATTTAACTTTGGTTTTAGTTGGGTATCAAACTCATGCAACTATAAATATTACAACGATTGTTTATGTCAAACGTTGTGCTAGACATTTTACCATAATAGTTCCTGGACCCGTGATTGTAAGCTTTGCATATACAATCACACTCTATACAACAACGCCTGGACTCGCGTGATTATATGTGTTTTCCAACTGTTGTTAAATGGGTTTTCTGAAGTAGTGGATGGGTAAAAGGGTTATAGGATTCTCAGTTTCACGGGCTCTCAGGTTGAAAGTAGTAATGCTTTAATAACTGGATTGTTTTAGCTTTACCACCCAAGGAGGCCTCCACTGAGTGGGGTTATGATATGCTACTTATGTCAGTATTACTCCATTCATGTAAATTTTTTATTATACCACCATCCTACTTCTTAAGTGTTACTTTAATCCGGGTGTAGGATTTCTCTTTTGTAAAAACACCAATATCACCCCCAAAAAACCACAAAACATCATATATAATAAATAAAATAATTCCAAAACAGGTAAAATAAGCTAGGTTCTCGAGGATAAATTGTTCCTTATTGAAGTCACAATTTCAGTTGCAGTGAAAAATCGAGGAGACCAAGCTATTTAGGAACTTGACTCACAAAGCCTTAAGAAGTCACTACGGAACTTTATTGTTTTCAGGGAAAAGGGAAAAGACCGAAACCCTATTGTTTAACATACAATATAAGGAGTAAATTTTCAAAGCAAAGCATAAGGAAGAGATCCAAGGTACGGGGGTTGTTTATACAAAGGGAAGGTATTAACACCCTATGTATCTATAGTACTCTATAGGAACCACTTATAATATATATTTTTTGGTTTAAAATGGTTTGTTTTTAAATGAGTGTGGAGATAGGAAAAGAAATATATTTTAGGATGTTTTTGTTTAGAAAGACGAAGTCTTATACCTACGTACCAATTAAGAATCAAAACTTCGTTGTTCGTGGTAAAAATAACAAAATGGTTCGTTGTGGTTGATTTAAGGAGAAGAGATATTTCATCATCTTTTAGAGAGAAAGCTCAACTAATACCACCAAAAGTATGAGAAGGTGGATCTTGCATCATCATGAAGGAAGGGCTACTGACTTGGATATAAAGATCAACAAGTTTCCAACTAACGTCTTCACGTGGAAAGAATCACACTTACTTCAATGCTAACTATGGGGATAGAAGAAGCATATATCAACTATAAAGAGGATTTATATCTAATATCTTTGAGAAAAAGTTTTAAATTGAAAAGATGAGTGGCAAAAAATATTTGGGTGAGGTTAAGTCACTTTTAGTCTTTTGAATTTGTTTTGATATTAGTAAGTATGTTAAAGAATTTGATTAAAAAGAAAGTTTTAAAATAAAATGACACAAGGTCAAGGTTTTTATATGAAAGTGGTGAAAGTTTGAAAATGATTTTTAGGGTTTTAAAAGGTTCTTAGAGTATAAAAAGATACATAGAGTGATTATTTACAAAGGTTTTTACAAGGGGAAATGTACATGCTTATGACTATAAAGTAACCGATACTCTCCTTTTCCTTAGAATTTTGAGGAACAAGTGTAACAAAATATTAAATGACTAACATGGTAGAAAACATACACATCACAAGTATTTAAACATAAAGGGGGAGGTTAACATGTTTATCAAAGTAAAAGTTGTGACAAAGATAAAATAAACAAAGAAGTAAGCAAGCAAGCATGGTATCATTTTGGATTAGTGGGAGCTTATGAAGAAAATTCATTTTAAAATGGTGTTAAAAACTTTTGAAAACATAAATGAGTTTAATGTTTGAAACAATATATGCATCAAATTCAAGGTGAAAGCCATGGAGCATGGTTTTGTTTTTTGAACATGTTTCATGCTTTGTTTTGGATTTGAGTGAGAAAACCCTAAGATAAACTCAATCTATCATGAAATAATTACTCGAGTTAAGATATCAAGTGAGAATTAATATCTATCATGGTAAAATCAAGCCTTATGAGAAAAGTTTGAAAATCAATCAAAAGATCAAGGGAAAGTCCTTTAAAAAACCTAAAAAAAGTACTTATTTTGATTCAAATAAAAATTATTAAATAAATAATATTTTTGTGATTTTTTATAGTATTCATAAAATAAAGGTAATAAACTAGTAGTGTGCAAAAAATCAGCCCCAAACTAATTGTTTTAATTGGTGAAAATAATTTGTGAAGTTTGATAAAAAAACAAAAGATCAAACTTGCTTAGAATTTCGCAAGGATTTCAAAAATGTAATTAGCTTAAGTTAATTCTCACTCATTAATCTTAATTTTGCAGATTAATGTTTACACCCTAAAAATTCAGAATTTAAATTAAGTTATAACCAAGCACAATCAAGACGCAAACACATATGGCTTTTAATCCTCACATATAAGACTATATTTTTGCTTCAGAAAGCAATCACAAATAATGCATGTATGGTGAGTTTCAAAATTCAAAGTTTCTTACCTATTGAAGAAAGTCCAATGCTTCTTGTAGTTTCAAAGTTTCAAAGCTTTGAAATTCACTATCACAATATTAGTTCAAACCTAAACAATTCCAGTTTACAACTTATCGCCTAATCACTTTCTTGCGCAACTTCTACCTAGAAATTTTTTAGACATGAGATCCCCCTTTCACTTCCTACTAATCACCTTAGTGATAAAATACAGTGAAAATCCCAGTGACTAGAATCAAAACCATAAGATTACACTTCCAATAAACAATACTTAGTTTTTCTTAAAAGCTTTAACTAAGAACAATACTCAACTCTATACTTAAAAGATTCAAGGGTAAGAATATTAACTTGATAAACAATCAAGTAACAATCAGTCTACCTTAATGTATCAAAATATACATGGGTGACTTACAAAAAGACAAGAACCTCTCAAAACCTAAGACTTAAGACTTCCCCTAATTTTACAACTGTGAAAACTTGAATTACATTAGGTTTAGGTTTCTCTTTAAATACACCCCAGTAGTCCATGGACTTCGAAATATTCACCCAAATATTTCTTGATCACGAGCTGAGGGTTGCACCAATTATGCAAAAAAATCTCCTTAACTCGTGGAACAAAACATCAAGTTTCCTAAATTGTCTCAAACATCCAATTTTAGAAACTTATGTACAGCTGGAGATTGAATCACTTGTTTCAGATTAAATATTCTTGACCTGTGCAAAATATTGAGATATATCCAAAATAAATATCACAAAATTATATCAAATTTGTTAAGATTTAAAACAGGTTGTACTGATGTTTTGGTTCAGCATGTCACAACACATGTCAAGACATCTGTCTTCAATGTAAGCTCACTCTATACTGTATTAGTTTGGTCAAGATGTTATGACATCTTGCTCGACATCTATCAAGAAGCATGTTTTAACAAAATTGTTGCCAATCCTAAAACCATGGATATAACATAATATATTTAACAATTTCTTCATTTCTAATAAAAATCACTCACACTTAAATTGAACACAAACAATTAAATTTTTTGAAAATTACTTTTTGATCCCCCATCTTATTTTTTTAAAGAAAAGTTGACCCACCTTTTTTAGAGATTACTTTTGCTTAGTTGATGTTATAGATTTGGCATTCCATATCTGGTCATCAAGGACAAACATATAACTACATTTTTCAATTAAAAAAAAGTAATTTTATGATATATTTATATTGTTGAGTATGACTTATTATCACAAAAGAGAGACATGAAACAATTGGGGTACAAATCAAGGGTATTATTGTAATATAGACTGTATTATTTTCTATATTGTTTGTATTAGTGAAATCCCAATTCACTCAAGTAATAGTAAGAGAGTACAATTGCTCCGTAGCACAAATGCAACCATATTTAGTCTAACTGCGTAATTAATATCGTGTTTGTTTTTTTTATTTACATTTTGTATTTTCTCTTTTGTTATTAGTTGTTCTTACAATTAGTATCAGATGATAATTAACTATGGTGTAAAATTCAAGGTGACAAGATTTGACAAAAGGTGAAATTTTAGATTATGTTAAATGAAGGTTAAAGATTTTTTGGTTGAACAAGGTTTATATAAGGAGTTGTGTGAAAAGAAATCGACACACATGGAAGACACTGGTTGGTTAGAATTGCAAGAGAATGCCACATAATTGATACATCTATGTGTTCAATATGGGGTGATGTATTATATCTTGGTCCTAATGTCTTTGAAGGAGGTTTGAGATAAATTAGTTAGTCGTCATTGATGAATAAATTATTTGTGAAACAACATGTATTTAGTCAGAAGATGTAGGAATGATCGAATTTGGAACAACGTGTAAATACCTTTTACAAGATAACTATTGACCTTGTGAGGCTTGGGGTTAAGGTCGATGAAAAAGAAAAGAGAATTATATTTGTTATGCTTGTTACTTAGTTCTTACGACTGCTTGGTGACTATTATCATCTATGAGAAATAGTCTATCAACATCGGTGTAATTACTTCTACACTTTTCTCTCATTCTCAAAGAAGACACAATTTAGAGAAAAGAACACAAGGTGAATATCTCTATGTGAATGGGGGGGCCATGATCATGGGTGGAACAAAGACATATCAAGTTCTTGAAAGAAAATGTTTAAATTAAAAAAAAAATAGAAGAGTGTTATGGTTGGAAATAGTTTTAGAATTGGAAGAGAGATTGTTTAAACAAAAAGCCTTGCCTAACAAGTTCTACGAGTGTTGTCTAAACTGATTAAAGGTGTGAAAAGTTAAAGAAAGGGGGGTTTGAATTGGGTTTTTAAAACAAAACTATTCTTTTTAAAAATATTCCCCTTTAAGTTAAAAATGCTTTTTCCTTCACTCTTGATAATAACAATAAGTAAGAACAGGAAGTAAAGAACAATGTATATTTATACTAGTTCACTTGAAAGTTATCAAGCTAGTCTAGTCCCCCCACCAAGGTGATTTCGCCTCACTCAATCGAAGACTTAATTCACTATAACCAAACTGATTACAATTTGCACATGCTACCCGCAAGTGACTAACAACCTTTAAGACTCGCCAGCTCTAGACTTCTTAAGGATTCAGACCTACCTGGTCCCTTAAGGAATATCAAACAATAATTAACACTAATTATTACAATGCATAAGCTACCCGCAAGTGACTAACAACTTCTAAAACTTGCAAGCTCTAGACTTCTTAAGAATACAGACCTACCCGGTCCCTTAAGGAAAATCAAACAACTTTTTGAATACAAGTTTTGTTTACAAGAGTATTGCTTCTAATCAAGATGAATATGTAAACTATTTTATGAACAATGGCTTAAGAATGTGAAAGCTATGAATATCATTTGCACATGATTATTCAGTGAATTGGAAGCTTTCTCTCTTAGTCTTCAAGCCTTTTCTAGCCAATAAAATAATATACCCGTTAAGGGATATTCATGGAATTTCCAGAAACATTGGAATCTTAAACAGTAACGTGGGGGACAAGATCGTGCGACACGTCCGTCCTTTCATGGTAGTGGAATGAAATGTTGATTGTACCATGTACTATTTGTACCGCATTAATGTTATTTTCTTTCCTTCTGCACTTCATAGGCTTCTGCGGGCATGGGATTAGAAGCGAGAACATAACATCAGGTCATCAGAACTTCAAGTCTTCAGAGTCTTAAGAACTGCGTCTTTAGAGTCTTCAGCACTTGGTTGTGAGAACCTTTCCTTAAAACCATGGGTCTTTAGAACTCCAAGTCTTTAGAATCTTTAGAACTTCTGTCTTTAGAGTCTTCAGTACTTGGTCTTCAGAACCCTTATCTTTTAGAACCTTGTTATTAGAAACACAAGTCTTCAGCATCTGGACTTTAGTAGAAACTTTGTCTTCAGATCTTCTAACTTTATTTCTTTGGAACACGTTGTCTTTAGAAGCTTGAGTCTTTAGCATCTAGACGTAAGTAGAAACTTCTGTCTTTATATCTTCTGACTAGTTTCGTTAGACAAATATTAGAGCTTTCACTTCAGAGCCTTCTAGAGTGTGTTGCTACCGTTCAACAGAACTTGTGTAGCATAGAAGTATAATCAATTCTCTTCTAATGTCTTGGCCACGCCAGCCATCATAAGTAGAACATGTTTATTAAGTATTAAAAAATAACAAACATTAGAGTATCAAAATTTTTCATACAAGCATACTATTTGTTATCATCGAAACTCAGATAATATTGCAGAACCAAATCTTGTTCTTACAATCTACCCCTTTTCGACGATGATAAAACTATGTATTTTAATGACACAATTTTGTTCTTATAATCAGAAGAAGTTAAAATAGAAAGGTAAGGAATAATTATCCTTTTTATGATGCTCCCCTTGAGTCAATGATTTGATGAAGATCGAATATCCTGACTTTGAACAATTTGAGTAAAACTCTCCCTGATTCCAATATATCAGATATCGAGATCTTGAGACTCTTGACTCTGGATGCCAATACACAAATTAAGATCTTGATGTCAATCAAATATTTGAGATCTTGATTTCACATAACTTCTTCTTATTGAATCTTGACTTATATGCCCACAAGAATAAAATCAAATTGAATTCTTTGAAATCTTAATGTCACTAAGACAACTTCCAGTTTCCCAATTTTGAAGTCTGATTCCATGTTTAACTTCTTGAAGTCTGATTGTGAATTGAAAAACATCTTTAGAATCTGAATCCAATAGTCGTCAAAAGCCAACATGTTAGACACAATCCTTGAATAGTGTTTCAGATCATTGTCTTTAATTTGAGTTCTAATTTCATGAAAAAGAAAAACAATTCTAACAGAAATAAAAGTTTAACTAGGTTAGAATGTAAGCAGCTCTTTTTAGAGAAATTTTTCCAGAACTTGATTATTGGAATCAAAGTTACATTCATTTAATTACTCCCCCTTTTTGTCATAATCAAAGAGGTAATTATGTGTGAAAAACATAAAAAATAGAAGAAACAATCAAGAAAATATAAGAGATTTCATTGATATTTGAAGGAGATTACAGCAGAGTGAACATAGACAGGGAAAGCTATCTAAACTTAAAACACATCACAACTCTCATCAAATAGAGCATTGCATCTGATGAACATATTTCGTTAAACAGTTTCAATTATACTTGCTAACTCAAATAGTTCATACAATACATGTCCATACAAAATGAATTGAATATTATTTCCGAAAGATGAATTGGAATACTATTACGAAGGCAATAAAGAAGACACATATCCCTAGGAAAAACTTTATCAATATATTTTCCCTTGGGATGATGATTTTTTCAACAAGAACTGAAACCATATTTTTGCAAGTGGTTTCAAGTGATCTGAACTAAGGGGCTCATATCTAAATGAGGAGTTAGGAAAATTTGGAAACATGTCAAGATTCATACAAGAGTTGGGTAAAGGTGGACTCTGGATGGCTTCATGAATGGAGGAGCGAGTGATGGTAATCGGAACACCAAAGATATGAGAACGAATGGTGTTTCCATCAAGACTAACAAAGACATGAAGCCATAAATTATTTAAGAGGTTAGGATAAACAATACCTTTTAGCATTATTGCATACCCAGACCATCCTTGATTTTCAATAAGCCCGTTGATGAAACCATCATCGGACACATAGTTGGGTCTTTTCTCTTTGATTACCTCGAGAATATTTTCATCTCCTTGAAAGGTTCTAATAGCCATGGTATGTAGACACGATTGAAGAGAAGAGACGATTGAAAGTGATACAAGGATAATGACTTGATGAATGACTATAGATGATAAGATATATAAATAATCAGTCAAGCAACTCACGAAGTAATACAATTGAAACACTCAAATGATGTCACAAGCTACTAAAAGAAGGAAAAGAAGAGAGAAGTAGATTAAAAGTTAAGATGAGAGATCACAAAAGCATTTAATCATGACAGGGAATGTCATACATAGGCATAAGGGTATGACATGAAACGACTGTTCCCAAGAAGTAGTTAAATAAATGTAATCATGATTAATAAATTTCAATAAAAATAATTGTTCTTGCATGACCTAGGTAAAGTGTGATAGAAACTAAGTCTATTTAGTTATTGAGTTTGATATTATCAACATCTGGAAGATCACGAGGATCTCCATCTGATTAGGGACATTTTTGACTGAAACATATTCTGACGACTGAGATAAAACAATTACAAGTCTTTTGATTAAGTCAGAATCTTATTCCTCTAGACTACGACTAAATCACACTTGATTATAATGACATCTTACTCTAGACAGTGATCCATTTTTAGTCTTTAGAATAAACAGAAATCTATCTTTAGCCAAGGATTTTGTAAAAATATCAGCCCATTAATGGTGTGTATTTATAAATTTTAAATATAGAATTCCTTTCTGAACATAATCTCTAATAAAATGATGTTTGATTTCTATGTGTTTAGCCCTATAGTGTAGGATAGGATTCTTAATTAAGAAAATAGCGACAATATTATCACAGAAGATAGGGATGTTACTATCATATATCTGTTAATCTTCCAGCTGATTCTTCATCCATAGCATCTGAGTGCTACACAACGCTGCTGATATGTATTCTGCATCTACTGTTGAAAGAGCAATTGTTGTTTGCCTCTTGCTTGACCATGAGATCAGATTCTTTCCAAGAAACTGACAGTTTCCAAAAGTACTTTTCCTCTGTATTTGGTCTCTAGCGTAGTCTGCATCACAGAAACCAGAAAGAGAATACTCTGATGTTTTCTCATACATAAAGCCAAGATTAAGGGTTCCTTTGAGACACCTTAGAATCCTTTTTACAGCAGTTAAGTGAGATTCTCTAGGATCAAATTGGAATCTAGCATAAATATGGTTACTGAATAAAATATCAGGTCTACATCCAGTCAGATACAGAAGAGAACCTATCATACCACAATAGAGCTTATGTCAAACCTTTCCACTTACCTATTCTTTCTCTAAAATACATGTAGGGTGAATTGGAGTCTTTTCTACAATGGTGTCCGTCATGTTGAATTTCTTCAGAGGTTCTTTGGTGTACTTACCTTGATGTATATATGTAGCCTCTATTTTTTGATCAATCAAGATTCCCAGAAAGAACTTCAATTCTCCCATCATGCTCATTTCAATCTCAACCTCCATTAGCTTAGAAAATTCCTCGCAGGGAGATGGATTAGCAGAACCAAAAACAATATTATCAACATGAATTTGAACAATTAGAATATCATTTTTGAATGTTTTTCAGAAGAGTGTAGTGTCAACCTTTCCTCTGGTAAACTTATTTTCTAACAAAAAATTGCTCAATCTGTCATACCAAGCTCCGGGAGCTATTTTAAAGCTATAAATAGATTTCTTTAGTTTAAAAACAAAGTCTGATTTCTCATATTTTTCAAAACTAGGAGGTTGTTTGACATACACTTCTTCTGAAATATAGCAGTTCAGAAATGCGCTCATAACATCCTTCTAATAAAGGATGATGTTATAATTTATAAAAAAGGAAACTAACAACTGAATAGCTTCTAACCTGGAGAATGGTGCAAAGGTTTCTATATAGTCTATACCTTATTGTTGACTATAACCTTGTGCAACCAGTCGAGCTTTGTTTCTGACAACTTAACCCTTCTCATTGAGCTTGTTTCTGAACACCCATCTGGTTCTAATGATGTGGACACCTTTAGGTTTGCGAACAATATCCGATACATCGTTCTTTGAGAATTGGTTATCCAAAAGATATTCCTCAATTGATGTAATTTCTATTAAAGAAACTAAACCCAAAAGCACTTCATCAGAAGGTTTAAGCGTCGATCTTGTTCTAACTAGAGCATCTTTACTTCCAAGAATAAGATCTTCAGGTTGAGAGGATGTGATTTTTTTATTCCTTGGTTGAAGTTAATTAGAAGGAATATTAACATCATCAGAAGGAGGAGCTTCTGATTCTTTATCTTCTTTAATCTTCTCCTTTGGTTCAGTGAATGTTATAGTCACATCTGCAAGCTTTTCACACAACTTTGACTTTTCATAGTCAAGCTTATCATCAAATATGACATGGATTAATTCCTCCACAACTTATGATTCTGTGTTATAGATTCTGAATCCTTTAGAGCGTTCAGAGTACCCTAATAGTAGACACTTATATGCCTTGGAATCAAACTTACCCATATTCTCTTTAGTTTAACATATAACAAGTATATCCTAATGGATGGAAATAGGAAATGATGTGAATTCTATTCTTCCATAATTCATAAGGAGTCTTACTTTGAATAGTTCTTATTGAGATTCTATTTTGAATATAACATGTTGTATTTACTACTTCTGTCCAGAAGTGCTTAGCCATCTGAGTTTCTTGGATCATGGTGCGAGCCATTTCTTGCAGAGTTCTATTTTTCCTTTCTACAACCCCATTTTGTTGTGGAGTTATAGGGCAATAAAAATCATGTACTATACCATTTTAATCAAAAAAAATTCAAAATCATTATTTTCAAATTCTCTACCATGTTCACTTCGAACTCTGAAAATTTTGTAATCTTTTTAATTTTGCACTTGGGAACAGAAGGAAGCAAATACAAAGTATGACTCATCCTTGTGTTTCAATAATTTTACCCATGTACATCTACTATAATCATCAACGATGACTAGTTCATATTTCTTACCATTGACAGAAGCAATTTTCACTGGTCCTAATAGGTCAATGTGAAGATGTTCTAATGGCCTAAACGTAGAAATAATCTTTTTAGCTTTGAATGAGGTTTTTGAAAATTTGTCTTTTTGACAAGCTTCACAAAGAGCATCTGAAGTATATTTCAGATTAGGCAAGCCTTTGACCAATCCGATTTTATTTAGTTGAGAAATCTTTCTCAAGATAACATGACCCTGATTAAACAATCAGAAAACGTTTTACATTTTGATTTTTCAAATATGATAATCTTATTTTGTAAATATTGTTCTTTCTCTTACCATTGAACAAAACTGATCCATCCTTCTAACTAATATCTTTACATGGTGTTTGATTAAAGATGAAGTCATAACCATTGTCACTAAGTTAACTAATTGACAATACATTATGCATCAGACCATCGACTAAAAGAACATTTTTAATATAAGGAAATTTACCATTACCAATCCTTCCAGAGCCAATGATATTTCCCTTCTGATTACCTCTGAACCTAACAATGCCTCCAGACTTAAGTTCCAAATCTTAAAATATATGCCTTTCGCTTGTCATGTGTCGCGAGCATCCATTGTTCAGGTACCATGACTGGTGTTTCAGTGGCACCATCAAGGATATCTGAAATGTAGATTATCTGATCCTTAGCTACCAACTCTCTGGGTCCTCTTTTGTTAGAAGTTCTAGAGCTTCTAACCCTTTTGGACTTTCGTGCAATAGGATAATCATGTGAAATTTGTGCATGATACTTTGGTTTAAAAATTTTCTTCTGTGTTTGTGTTCGTGCTACAGAAGTATTAGAACCTTTTTGTTCTGGACATTTCAAATATGTACCGGCAAGCATAAAATGTTCAGAAAGAGGTTTTGGTTTGACATTCAGAGTCTCATCAATTTTCTTTGATGGTCCTGAATACCCCAAGCTTCTGCTTCCATTTGTACTAACACCATAAATCGTTGAAGCCATTTTGCTTCTATCTATGCTTTTAGAAAGGACGTGTTGAAAAGCTCTATTATATCTGATTACATCGTCAGTAACAGATGTCTTAGAGAGAACCTCTTCTTCTAATCTAGACACTTTACTTTTCAGAGTGTGATGTGGTGGGAGAATTGACTTGGGTGTTTTGCGTTTTATCACAAATGTTGCGGTTAGCAAGAGTCGCCACCGACTTTTCTTTTATCCAAAAAGGAAAGGTGAAAAAGCACAGGAAAGACCTTTGAGATTGTTTCTTGAGTTCGGGGGGTAGATTATAAAAAGGGAAGGTATTAGCATCCTTTTTATCTATGGTTTTCCATGGGCTCTTAGTTACTTGCTAGATCACTTGCTTTTGTTTGAAATTGTGTTTTGTGTGGTTTTTGAAAGTATTTTGTAAAGAGGCCATTGTTTAGGCAATCTTTGTAATGATTCTTGTTCGTAAGAATGTATACAACGATGTTTGATCTTTTGAAAATGTTTTCAAGTTTTGTAAGATGTTTTGAAAGTGTAAGTGTTTGTTTTTGAAAATAGCAAGGATGTTTTGTTTGAAATAGAGCAAGTAATTAGGAGCAATCTACCTACTCAAATGTATTTCTTGTTCATTTTCTTTTCCTTTGACATTGTTGTCTTACCATTGATTTGGTAAGCAACCCTATCTTTGGATGTTACGGGACAGGCGTGGGTCATCGTATAGCCATGATTAGCAATGTTGCAAGGTATCTTAGCATTATTTTTTAGGGACTAAGATCATTTGTAAGGCAACTTAGATTGCGTCATCGAGGGACTATGATCCTGTATTTATTTGTTTTTGCTAAGATACCTTACATGCGTAATATGGCCATTTTGTATAAGGCAACCAAGTGGGATAACCCTAGGGGTGCTTGTGTGAAAATGTATTATTTTCATGATTGATTTTGTCTTGGATTAGGATTTGCTATTTGGTTGATTTTATTCTTTCCATACAAACCCTAATTATTAGCATGTTATGTAAAAGCGATAAATTGCGAAATTAAAAGTTACTACGCTATTACAACATTTGTGGGAGGGGGTATACAATTTATGAATGGGGATTGCAATAATATAAACCTAATTAATCTATTACAACCAAATTGAATTTGTACAAGAACTACATAAATGCAAAGTATAATGATGAATAATGTATAAGGATGAAAAATGTAAAGAAAAAGAATTTTGTTTTATTTTTTATGAACAAAAGATTTTTGTCTTAACCTAATTTAAATAAAGAAAATAATTAAGCTTGAATTTGTTAAGAAAAAGGTTTTAAAAGAAAACCCAAATTCTATTAATTAAAAGAAAATAAGTTTAAGAAAAGTATTTTTGGTATTTTCATCTAAAATATATTTATAAAATATTTGTAGTCCCTTTTTTATATATTAAAATAATGCATTTTAAATGGTGTAAAGAAAAATAAATAAACAATATAATATTAATTAAGTTTATAAGGTTTACTTAATAAATAAATAAAGTCTAAAAAATATTTTTGTCTATGGAGAAAAGTAAAATAAAATATGTCAAAATATAAATATATCATTTTTTGTGTTTTTATGGTTTTTAGTATTTTAGAAATATTTAAGAAAAATAAAATGAAATAAATAAACAAATAAATAAATAGGGCCAGGGTGCAAATATGAAGCAGGGGGGAGATTAGAAAAAAGTCAGGACCAGGATGGGGGAGGCCCATTCGCTGGAAGGAACCAAAAAAAAGATAGAAGATGTAAAAATATTTGCAAAAGGCAGCACTGAGATTCGAACCCATGACCTCAATCAATAGCGCGCACTGCCTTACCACTGGGGTGGCTGTACATCCATTAATTAAAATGAAAGAATAAATACATAAGGTAAAAAATTTCCATGGCCCGTACTTCGTCTTCAACCTTCAGCCAACCGGACCACCTGTATCTCATTCATTTCTCAACAAAAATGGAAAATGAAAACATGAAAGTTGTGCTATTTTTCCTCACGAATCCAACCATATAACTTATGTAAGCTAAAAGTTAAAGATGAAGATTAATTTTACTGGCCCTAAATTGAAACCTAATTTTCTCAGAAACTTCAAATCTAAAATTCTCTATACATAGTCAATATAAATGGGAACTATGAGCATGGTTAGATTTAGAGCAAGGATATCTACATTTTATCTTCACAAATCAGGATCAAATGATGCTTGTATGAAAAGATAGAAGTTTGAAAACTTACCTCTTGCAGCTAGAGTCGTGAATGGAGTTTGAGCAACTTTTGAGATGGCCTGAGGATCTGTTTAGCTTGCCTGGACCTCCTTGAGTGTATTCCAACTCCTACTTTGCCTTGAAAGCTCCTGAATCTCTCTACTCAAGTCAACCTGCAAGCTTGATGTTTGAAAATTATGGATAGTGATGGAGGATTTACAGTCTTGAAACATGGGCCTGGATTACTTTGGTATGATGTATAGAAGGTGTTTGAATGATTGGTTTTCAAAACGCACGAGTGGAAATGAAGATGATGAGTTTTGGCTCAAAACTGTCAAGTTAGGTAGTTTTGTGCAACAATGGTGTTTTGGAGAGTTTTAGGGTCTTCAAGCTCGTGTGTTAGCTTTCAAATAGTGTATGTTCTTATAGGCAAGAGGTTTTGAGGCTTGAAACAACTCAGAAAATTGAAATCACATGTTATGGCCTGGTTACTTGATTTTGAAGCAAAGTTGACAAACATGGTTTTAATGTGCAACACAAGGATTTGTAGGGTGGTTAGCAGGTTGTAGATATGTTGCTTCTTGATTTTAAATATTTTGGAGTCAGAAAAAACAATGTATGGGCTCAAGAAGAGTTGACATTGTGATTAAAGTCACTTTTCCAAAATGGAAGTGGTGACTTTCTTCCCAAAATGGAAATGCAACTTGGATGATGGATCAAATGCTTGGACAATGGCTCTATCAGTAGTGTAAACATTAAATTATTGAGTGATTAGCAAGTTTGAAGAATGAAAAGCAAGATTTGTACAACATGCTTGAAGATTGGATCAAGTGTTCTTCACAAAATGGCTTGTAATTCAAGTTTGAAAACCCTAACTTCTTGCCTTCGATTCTCCTTGCTCAATAATGCTATCAAGGAGTTCTTGAACATTTTGGAAAGCTTGAAATGTTCTCTACAACCCATATTTTAATTTCTTTTGATGATTCCCCTTGGAACTATGTGAAAAATTGCCATGAATTTAGGTCAAAAATCTGCCTAGCTAGGGCAAAATTTCACTAAGTCTTTTTTAGTTCATGAGCATGTATTCACAAAATTATAACTTGAGATCCAAGAACTTTTGGAAGAATATGTGTGAATAAAATTTGTAGATTTCATGTTGGAAGTTTCCTTTGAATCATCTTGTATCATAATGAAAAAATTTCTCAAAGTTATGAAAAAATAAGAAATTTTCAACACTTAGAAAAAATTTCTAAGTTTAGAAATTTTGAATTTTCAAAATGAAATCTTGATTTCTTGATTTCTTGATGAATAAGTTTCCTATTTTGACATGTCTTGATGAATTGTGATCTTTGGCACTTGAATTTGACCAAAAAGTCAAAGTTTGACTTTTCAATATACAATTGACTTTTGATCAGCTGACTGCAAAATTCATCTGTCAACCCAAAGGGTTTGCAATGTTTTTAATCATGTCATTATGTCAAAATGATTCAATTGGACTCTTGAGATCATGACTTAAACCAATTGACCATTTGCTAGGTCAAAAATCAAAAATTGCCCTTTCCTAGTCAAAACCCTAATTTTGACCATTTTGCCCTTTTGGAGATTTGATCAAATTTCTTGAGGAATTATGGTCCAAACTTGATCAAATGATACATATGAGTCTAAAATGTGGATAAAAAATTATGAAGTTTGACTTTAAATTAGCTATGGTTGACTTTTTCCCCAATACAATTGAGTTTTAGGTCAACTGTTCAATTGACTGATCAAAAGTATGGTCCAAGGCTTGAAACTTGACATGACTAATCTTGGGGGTCCATAATGATCCACGAAAGTCATATGAAGCATTGATAGTTCAAAAATCCTTGTTCAAACTCAAACCCTAATTTTGGTCATTAGTGCATAAGGAGGTGTCTTGAGCTGATCAAACCCTAGTGTAGTCTTGAGCCCAATGAGATCTTGTGAGAAAATTATTGATAAGTGGGAGAGAAAATTTTGGGGTACAACACAGAGAAATGTTTGATTTTTGTAAAACAAATTTTTTTCCATTTAGGTCAGAAATATTTTGCTCATCTAGAGTAGTGTTCTCAGAAGTAGCTATAAAACTCTTTTTCAACATTTTGTGTTTACTTAGAAGAGATTGATACCTTTTCATTAATTCAGACAAACCAATTTCAATTTCATAATGAGATATGTAAGAAAGTACCTCTTTGTCGTCATTAGAGTCTGACTCATAGTTAATTGTCAGTTCGTCTTCTAATGTTTCTTCTCCCTTGCTAGTCCTGGCCATGAATGATATGTTTGCATGCTCTTCATCAAAATCTTTATCTTCTGATTCTGAATCGTCCCATGTTTAAATGAGAGCCTTCTTAGCTTTGTAAGCCTTTTTAGGCTTCTTGTCTTTCTTAAGCTTTGGACAATCATTTTTGTAATGTCCAGGCTCATTGCATTCAAAGTAGGATTATTTCTGCACTTCTTTTCCAAAAGAATTTCTCTGACCAAAAGTGGATTCACCTCTTCCATATGTCCTTCTTTGACCTCTGAACTTTCTTTGCCTATGCTTCCAGATTTGGTTTATTCTTCTGGATATCAAAGAGAGTTCATCATCGTCTAGATCTTCTTCAGATTCTTCTAATTCTTCCTTAGCTTGATAGGCCTTGGTTTTCCCAGAAGTAGACTTTAGAGCAATTGATTTTACCCTCTTCTGAGGTTGATCTTGTTTCAGCGCTATTTCGTGACTTCTTAAAGAGCTAATCAGCTCCTCAAGAAAGGTGTTGTTCAGATCATTTTCCAATTTTAAAGCAGTTACCATTGATCTCCATTTAACATGCAGACTTTCAATAATATTTTTAAAATGATATGCGGTGGAGTAACCTTTGTAGATAACCTTAAGTCCTACCACAAGAGTCTGAAATCTTGAAAACATTGTTTCCACAAATTCACCGTCTTCCATCTTGAAGGCTTCATACTTTTGAATTAAGTCCAAAGCCTTTGTTTCATTAACTTGTGTGTTGCCTTCATGTGTCATCTGAAGAGAATAAAAAATAGACTTTGCAGTCTCTCTATCTGTGATTTTCTCATATTCATTATATGAGATAGCGCTCAGAAGAATGGTTCTTGCTTTGTATTGATTTCTGCATACTTTCTTATGTGCTTCCGTCATTGCACTTCTTTCAATCTTATGTCCTTTATCATCTACTGGGTGAGTGTAGCCATCAACTACCAAATCCCATAGATCCATGTCATATGCTAGAAAATAAATTTCTATTCTATCCTTCCAATAGTTAAATTTCTACCCATCAACCTAGGAGGTTTTGAACTATATTGATCGCTATCATTATCCCTATTATCAATAACGGAAGCAGATGTAGCCATTGGTTTTTCACACACACTAGAGCAGTACTGGACACTGTTAAGTGTTGATAAAAATTCAAATTTTTTATCTCCTCGGAATCGGAGCTCTGATTCCAATTGAAGGTGTGAATAACACAAGAAAGGAGAGTTTGAATTGTGTTTTTAACATAAACTATTCTTTTTTAAAATATTCCCCTTTAAGTTAAAAATTCTTTTTCCTTAACTCTTGATAATAACAATAAGTAAGAACATGAAGTAAAGAACAATGTATGTTTATACTAGTTCACTTGAAAATTATCAAGCTAGTCTAGTCCACCTCCCAAGGTGATTTCGCCTCATTCAATCGAGAACTTAATTCACTATAACCAAACTGATTACAATTTACGCAAGCTACCCATAAGTGACTAACAACCTCTAAGACTCACAAGCCCTATACTTCTTAAGGAATCAGACCTACTAGGTCCTTTAAGGAATATCAAATAATAATCAACCTAATTATTACAATGCACAAGCTACCCGCAAGTGACTGACAACTTCTAAAACTTGCAAGCTCTAGACTTCTTAAGAATATAGACCTACCCGGTCCCTTAAGGAAAATCAAACAACTATTTGAATACAAGTTTTTGTTTACAATATATAGCCAATTAAATTATATACCCATTGAGGGATATTCTTTGGATTTCTTGAAACATTGGCAGCGTGAACAGTAACATGGGGGACAAGATCGTGTGACGCGTTCGTCCTTTCATGGTAGTGGAATGAAACGTTGATTGTACCATGTACTATTTATACCACGTTAACACTATCTTCTTTCCTTCTACACTTCAGAGGCTTCTGTGAGCATGATATTAGAAGCGGGAACATAACATCAGGTCATTATAACTTCAAGTCTTCAGAGTCTTCAGAACCGTGTCTTTAGAGTCTTCCGCACTTGGGTGTGAGAAACTTTCCTTAAAACCTTGGGTCTTTAGAACTTCAAGTCTTTAGAACTTATTTTTTTACAGTCTTCAACACTTGGTCTTCAGAACCCTCATATTTTAGAACCTTGTTATTAGAAACACAAGTCTTCAACATCTGGACTTCAGTAGAAACTTTGTCTTCAGATCTTCTAACTTTGTTTCTTTAGAACACGTCTTTAGAAGCTTGAGTCTTTAGCATCTGAGCATAAGTAGAAACTTATGTCTGGTTTCTTTAGACAAATATCAGAGCTTACACTTCAAATCCTTCTGGAGTGTCTTGCTACTGTTTAACAGAACTTGTATAGTGTAGAAGAAGAATCAATTCTCTTTTAATGTCTTGTCCACGCCATCCATCAGAAGCAGAACCTGTTTGTTAAGTACTCAACAATAACAAACATTGGAGTATCAAAATTATTGATACAAGCATACTCATTTGTTATCATCAAAACTCAGAGATGATATTTCAGAACCAAATCTTATTCTTACACTGATGACTCATGGAATAACAAATATCTACTTTATTTTCATCTATCTAGTGCATATAAGCGTATATTTTGTACTTTGAGAGATTTTCCAACACGACACCACACTAGGAGTGGTTCACCATTTTGAGGTAAAAAAATTCTGGATTTGTTTATTTGAGTGATGATAAAGCATGTGTTATCACTATAATATGGTAAATTAAAATTATTTAGGATGATAGAGGTGTGCGAACATTGAATGATGTCAGGTATAATCAATAATTAAGAAAAAAATATGATTTTCCTAAACACTCTAAAGGCAAATGGTTTCTCCTACAAGTATTATGTAGATAACATCATTAAGATGGTCAACAAGGGTGCCTAACAACAACAATAACAATAACAAAGAGGGCTGCATGTAACATTTACAAACTGTTAAACAATATTGTTATTGGTGATGTTGCATCATTTTAGTCTAATAATGGTGGAACAAAACTTTGGCATAAGCATCTAGGTCATCTCATTGAGTGTGGAATGATGGAACTTCATAACAACCATCTTTTAGTGTTATATTTGTAAAATACCTCGCCTAGGGAGAAGCCCTTGGAACCACCCTAAAAGTGGAAATTATATAAGGTCACACAAAGGAAGGTATCTCCTTTCCATGTAGTATTCTCTCGCCTCTACATGGGAAAATTGGATAAGAGGTTTCTCGGGAAGAGAGAAAGTCAACGTCACTAACTGACCCACGACTCCTTAGAAATAGGTATTCAACTGTCCAGTATTAACTAAGTGGGTGGTGGCCCTTTCCGAGTAAACTATAGGTCCTAGAGACCTCTATAAGTATATATTCTCTCGAGGAGAATGATAGACCCCAACTAATATACATTCTCAACATCCTAAAGAGCACCACTCTCGCTGCAATCTAAATACACAACCGTCGATAGTTACATGCTTTCTACCAAGAACCATTATCATTGGCAGAGCCTCTCACCTCACGTAAGCATGTCTCTAAAATGACATAAAAATACCAATGTATAGGGCTCTCCGCCGCCGTGGGAAAGCCATCACTACACAATTATGTTATAAGCTTACTAAGGCATCTGAGTCTTCCTGCTCTTATAGGGAGAAAACACACACAAATACTTTTATACTAGTACAGTGGCGCCTACTGTAGGGCTTTGGTAAAAATAAACTGGGCCACACTCCTACTTAAACTCTCTTCATCTTCCCTACTAAGATGGCCGACAAAACCACAATCCACAACACAAACACCATCGTTGGAGGCCTTACCGATGGAGGAAACTCTAGATCTTCCCCAAGGAGGTACGTAAGTTAGATATTCACAACAAATGTAATATCCCTTGCTCTCCCCAAAAGCTCTCAAGGGAAAATAAGGGTCAATATCATCTTCTCCAAGGAGGACACCCTCAGACTCAACCCTCACGATGATGATCTTCAAGTCATCACTATGCAACAAGGGAAATGGGACATCAAGTGCATCTTGATAGACCCAGGAAACTCTATTGACACCCTAATTTATGAAAGCTTCCAGAAACTGTAACTCAACTCGTATGACATAAAAACGTTCAATGGTTCTTTGAATGGTTTATTAAGCGAACACATACAAATAATGGGCCACATAATCCTAGAAACCACATGTGGAGAGGGAATTTACACCAAGGCTATTGATGTCAGCTACCTTATTATGTAAATTATATCACCATATAACACCATTCTTGGGCGGTCGTCCATCAACGCTTTAGAATAAGTCATATTCACTATGTACCTGACCATGAAACTTTTTCTCCCCAATGGACAAGTTGATAAATTCTGAGATGATCAACAAGCGGCTCACAAATGCTACCTAAGTAATATGGAGACAACCAGAG
The DNA here is from genome assembly GCA_948472305.1 of Vicia faba. NCBI lineage: Eukaryota > Viridiplantae > Streptophyta > Magnoliopsida > Fabales > Fabaceae > Vicia > Vicia faba. Next base: position 322,117,611 of record OX451735.1, on the reverse strand, counting down.
AAGAGCTTTCCCTTATTGATGTTCCTTCTTCCAAAGTTACAAATACTGAGAAAAGGGAACTAGTCGACCAACTTATTAAGAATGTCGACATGTTCACATGGGCTCCCCCTGACATGCCATGAATACACACCAAACTGGTGAATCATCGCCTTGCCATCCATCCTTCCGCCAAGCCATTGCCGTAGAGGAAGCAGGAAGTTGGAGAGGAAAAGAGGGTCACCATAGATGAAGAGGTGGGAAGGCTTCCCGACGCGAGGTTCATCATAGAAACAAAGTATTCAACTTGGATGGCTAATTTGGTTCTAGTATGGAAAGCTAACGAAATGTGGCACATGTGCATGGATTTCACCGATCTAAACACTCTCTGCCCCAAAGATTTATGCCCACTACCAGACATCGATTGCCTCATCAATGGATCATTATGCTATTACATGTTGAGATTCATGGATGCATATTAAGGTATAGACAAATTTAGATAGATCCCTTGAACACGCCCATGACAACCTTCATGTTAAATCATAATAACTACTACTAGAATGACATGCCCTTCGATCTAAAAAATGCTAGCGCCACCTATCAGAGCTTTATGAATGATGTCTTCGCCCAACAAGTATGGGGAAACCCGAAGGTGTACATTGATGACATGATAGTTAAAAATATCAAGCGCTACAATATGACGCATTTTATGACGAAGCTTTCACCACGTACAATAAAAAAATGAGGATACATGTAATCGAAGCATTTTATTTTATTTAAAAATAATATATATATATATATATATATATATATATATATATATATATATATATATATATATATATATATATATATATATATATATATATATATATATATATATATATATGTTCCCTAGGTTTTAAATAAAACAAATATAAATATATGCTCAGGGTTTGAGATTTGATTCCTAGCTCCTGCAATTTAACATTTTATATGGATCCAAAAAGGCGCCTTTATTTTTTATATATTTTACGTTGGATATGTTACCTCGGTTTTCACTAAAACCAAGATAAAAATTCCCTAATTTTTTTATTCTTTTTGCAACAAAAAATGCGCCTTTATTTTTTTATAGATTTTACATCGGATATGTTACATGGGTTTTTAGTATAATCGCGATAAATACTCTTTATATTTTTTATTCCCCTAGTTCCTTCCTCATTCACTTTTTGAGCCATAGCAAAAGAACACTTCTTCTCTAGCCAATGAAAGAACTCTCTATGGTATATTATTATTATTGTTGTTTTTGTTCTTGTTTTTTTCCATTACTGTTGTTCTTGTTGTTATTCTCCATTACTTTTGTTCTTCTTGTTGTTGAGAAGCTTTATTTTTGTTGGTTGTATACTATTTTTATTTTATTTTCAGAAGTTTTATGTGATTATGGTTCATAGTTGGATGAAATCTAATATATTAGTTAAAGAGTATGAGAATAGAGTGATATAATTTCTTGATTATGCGGTTTTATACCCTATTTTTTTCCCTTACTTTTTTCATCTGGTGCATATTTTCCGTTTTTGAAAAGTCGACCATCTTTGTTTATTTCTTATTTTACTTCAGAAAAATTCTCAAAAAAAATATAGTATCATTTTCGTTTGCAAAATATAGTTTGATTTTATCTTTTTTTAAAGTAAAAAATAATGTTGGTTTGAATTTTAATTTTAATGCAATTTAAAATGTATTTTTTAAATTTGATTACTATTAAAATTTAAGTCAATTTTTTTATAAATCCTTTTATTTTCATGTACCTTTTAATTTTAATCCATTTAATTTTTCTATTTTTAATTTTTTTACTAACAATTTCTCTTTTTTTTTTAAATTATTGTTAGTATTGTTTTATTTGTTTTTTCCAACAAAATAGGAAAAAAAGAGTTCGGGACCACCAATTAGAAAACTCACGGTTTGCAGCAAGAATCTCATTTTCAATTCAACAAAATTTAACATTCATCTAATCTCCATATACACCATCCACGCATTTTAGGAATTTTTTTTGAAATCTTTTATGGGTGGGGAAAAACCTTTAAAAACCTGAAAATACTCTTCAGAAATGCATCTCTAAACGCATCCCAAATCAAGGTGTTTCAGAGATGCATCTCCGAAAACAATTTTTTTTGGACTTGAACGTTATATTTAAACATGCCGTGATATTTTCCGAGATGCATATCTGAAACATCATGTTTTGGGGCTTTCGGAGGTACATCTCCGAAACCCTGGACAATGATATTTTTTTGGAAATTCTCAATTTCTTGATAAATAATTAGTTGAAAATGAAAATGAAAAATGATAAGACATAAATAGTGATAATAGACTGAATAACTTATTCAACATTAAAAAACTAATACAATAATTGTTCATAAATTGTTCTAGAAAAAAAGCATAAAAAAAGCATAGCCCACTACTGCGTATGCCTGATCCTCACTCCTTGGCCCTTCCTCTTTCTAGTGTATCTCGCTGCACTCTCTTCCTCCCCAACCATCCGCTCTACAATGGCCACCACCTCAGGACCGCCTCTGTCAATAATATCAATGTCCAAAGCCTCCCTCCCAATCATCTTTGTCCAGTGACATATCGGCAAGAGATCAATGATATAGTTATCCTGGGCCTGTTGGTTCTCTAAGATCTCCTCATGAGATGGCCTAGATGCACGTCCAGGAGATCTGGTGTCATGACATGATGGGATATTGTGTAAAACTATGTGATGTATCCCTCAACATAATGCCAACTGCTGGATGCTTGCATCATCCGACACTCATCTGGCACCAAATGATGCTCCCAGTCCTGAAATATGTCAACGAGCTTCTGACAAACAATGGTGTCCGGATCATCCTAAAACGGAGACCTGGGTATGGTCTGCATATAGCCAAATCGCCGCACTCAACACTCCGGCACATACCTGACCATAATGGATGTCCCACATGTCGCCACCCAGAGTACAGTGAGATGGGGTCGACATGGATAATATCCCAGTGCTCCTCGAACAGCGTCCATATGATGTCATCATGGACAATCCTATCCAGATACACTCGAAATGCCAGCACTTTATGGTTCCCTCTATGGGTGGTGTTATACTCTAAGGTTTTCCCTCCCATTTTGTTCAAGACACCTCCTCATGCTCCTAGGGTTTTCAATTGCTCAAGGCCACTCAATGTTTGATCAGACAAACTCTCCCCATAAGCAATTGACGTACAACTAGGGTTTCACTTTTCTCAAGGAAATTTGAGCTTATATTGCCTCAGTTAAATTTCAAGGTTCCTCATATGTCTCAAGGAATACTCATACCAAATTTCAAGACTTGCATCACAAGTTTTCTCAATCAATTGCTCAAATGATTGAAAATCAACTGTATTGGACTAAAAAGTCAACTGTGGTCAACATACAGTCAAACTTCAAGATTTTTGGTCAAAATCAATATTTTGAATTCATATTCATCTTTTGATCAAAGGTTGACCATGATCCATAAAGAAAACTCAAGATTCATCAAAAGTCAAAAGTTGCTAAGTTAGGGTTTTCTTAAGAAGAAGTCAACTGAACTTTGACCAAGCGTAACTACCACATGCTGCATCATATTTTTCTAAACCAAAGATCATGTTGATGGAAATTCAATTCTATACAACTTTGTCTCTCTAAGCTCAAGTCCAAAAAATGCTTCATTTGAGAGATATGGGCCAAAACATTATAGGTCATTTCAAAAGTCAATAAAAGACACTTTTTTAAGGCAACATACATCAAGATAAAGTATTAAAATGAAAAAAAATGATCAACATAGAGATTGTAGGGGATATTTTGAACTTTCTAAAAATTCAAAGATCACATTTATATGATAGAAATTGAGAGAGTTATGATTAGCACAAGTTGGGAAGTTTTGAGAAAATGTATGAAACCCAAATTGATCAAACTTGAATTTTTGGGCTAATGGGCTTGTGTTTCAAGGTCCAAACGTTTATTATACCTTATAGTGAACCTCTGAACCTATCCATACACCCCTTGGATTTTTATTCCATTAATTTTTTATTTTATTTTATTTATTTAAGTTCAAAATAAATTAAATAAAATCAAGACTTTCATACAAAGGTCCAAGCCCACTTCTTTTGACCTAATTTTCCTCTATATATATATCCCATATTTATACAAAAACAAGGACACGAAACCTTGCAAGGGATCACCTTTCAAAAACCTTCAAAAAATTATCAAAACTAAGGCAAACTACAAACCCCATTTTCAGCCTCTCTCCAAGCAAGCCAATCATCCAAATCAGTCCCTGATGCATTATAGGATAAGAATGGATCAATCTTGATGATACAAAGGTCCTGAAAACCACATACATTCATCTCCAGTTTCCTTGTTTTTTTTTGTAATTCTGATTTTTGTTTTCATGTTGTTTTGATGCATACTAACATTACTAACATGCTTTTGAGGTATAACTATGCAGGATAGACCCATCACATGCCCCCCAAAACGACTGAATCATGAGACACTATGTTTGAACGATCTCATGTTATTTGCATCGTATCTCTTTGTACAGGGAGAATCGGCCAAAACCAAGGGCACCATTGAATTTGCAAGGTCCAAGTTAGGGGGGTAGGGTACCACCCACCCCTGACATTTGCACTATTTTTGTTTTCTAACCCTATTTTCCATTGATTCTTCTCCCCCTATCTATTTTTTGGCAAATTTAAATTTTTTTATTAATCATTAAACATAAACCTTTTTTTTATTAATTAAAATTAATTAGGTATTAGATTTTCTAATTAATTTTTTTTCAAAATTAACCTTTTTTTAATTAAAATTAATTAGGTTTTAGGTTTTTTAATTAACTTTTTTTCAAAATTAACCTTTTTTATTAATTAAAATTAATTAGATTTTTAGGTTTATTTAATTAATTATTATAAATCATTTTTTTCATAAAAAATCACCAAAATATTTTCTTTGATATTTTTATCTTATTTATATTTTCCTAGATAAAGTGTATAGAGCGCATTCAATTGTAATAGTGTAGCTTTATTTTTTCAACATTTTTCTATTATGTAACTGCTCCTAGTATATGATAGTTGCAGGTTTTTATTTTCCACACTTCACTATTATGTAACTGCCCCAAAGCTCTATAATAGGCTAGGTTTACATTTCCGTCTTTACCTTCTGCTACTATATTTTATGTAATTGTTAGTAATTAGGGTTTGTATGGCAAGATAAAAATGAACGATAGAAAACCCTAATTACAAGACTAAATAACTGAAATGAACACACTTGCACACTCACACCTTTAGGGTAACCTCTCTTCATTGCCTTTTGGAATAACAGTCATGTCTCTTGAACGTAGGGATGCTTTAGAAAAGACCCTCAAATAAAAGTCACAATTCCCTCGATGACCCTTCGAAATTGCGTACGAATAACATGATCTAGCCCTTTATGAAACTGCTAAAGCATCCTTACTAGTTGCCTTCGATGACCGTACAATTACCCTACGCCTATCCCTTCACCTCCAATAGATATGGCTACCTACCAACTAATGGTGTGGATAGAACAATCTCTAAAGGAGGAGTAAAATAACAAGAACGACCTTGAGTGGGTAGGATACCTTTAATTTCCTGCTCACAAGTTTTTCTCACGAATACTTTTCATACATCACATTCAAAATAACGAATATTATCAAAACACTTTGTACGCATTCTTGAGGACCGATGCAAGAATCATTATAATGTTCGCCTTACATTGGCTCTTCAAAAATATTTTCAAATCACGCACACAAAGAAAATTTCAAAAGTGAGCTAGCGATTAAGAGTCCATAGATAACTACGGATGAAAAGCGTGCGAACACCTTCCCTTTTCATAACCTACCCCCCAAACTCAAAATCTATCAAAGGTCTTTCCTGCTCTTTTCACCTTTTCTTATTGGATAAAAGAAAAGTCAGTGGTGACTCTTGCTATCCGCAACATTTGCGATAAAACGGAAAATAAGTCAATTCTCCCACCGTATTACATGGGACATAACAAGAAACCCTTGACATGTGCTCAATATAATACCGAGCATAATCGAAATCGTGGATGCAATGGAAGTATGAAATGATCCAACCCTGAAAAACAAATAAGATTCATGTAATAAAATTTATAGTTATTAATAGTAAATTAAATTTAATAGTTTGAACGATAATTACCGTCAGTAGTGTAGCAGAGCTTATCAACTGTTGTATCCTCCAATTAGAGGCTTCATTAAGCTGTTGGTACAAGTATACCAAACAACCAGCCCCCCAGTTCCATTCTCTCACTGTATCCAAATCCATGAAGTACTGAAGGTATGCTACATCCACGTAGTTGGTGCTTTTATCCCTAAAAATGGACGCTCCAACCAATAACATGAAGTAACACCTCAGAGCATACAATCTATGATAAAGAACAAATAAGTTGTCTCCCTCTGACTTGGAAGCAGCTTCCGCAGAGAGGTGCTGGTCATACTGCTCCTTCAGGAATGAGAACTTGGCATGATCCCCATTGATGGAGGAACACTGCATAAATGCCTCTTCTAGATCATCTCCAGAATATTCAACCATCCATTTAATCGCTAAATTACGATTAATCCGGAAGTGGTTAAGTAACCTCCCTCGGATAGGAAGGTGTAGCAGAAAGACAACATCATCAAGTGTGATTGTCATCTCTCCAACAGGAAAGTGGAAAGATGACGTATCCTTGTGCCACCTCTCTACAAATTCTCCGTGCATGCTGTGGTTGATGGTGCTATAGCTGAAATAACAAAGGGCATCAAATCCGGAGCCAAAATGGCCTCTCTAAACCAAGCCTCATCAGGGTGATACTACTCAGATATCTTCTGCGCGTGGTTCACACATTTTAGTGGTCGACGTTCATGTAAGGATTAATAATTAGTATCAATTTTAACATATTAGTGCTTAAATGATTTAAATTAAAAGTGTAACAAAGAATATTATACTTGTCCCTCAGAAATATATCGAGTGACATAATCATTGTAATAGATCAAGAGGGAGGTGTCAGACGACCCTCCTGCAAAACCCAAGTTATCCTCTTCCTCAGGTTTCAGAACATCATCCATTTCAGGTTCAGGAACCTAAACCCGCTCGGGTTCCTCCTCCTCGTTATCCCTAGACGAGGATGCATATGAAAGTCGGCTCCTCGGACCAGAAGTCGATGTTCCCTCCACTTCCTCACATGGTACCTGACTGTGTCCTCGACGACTCGTAGTGTGCTTAGATCTTTCTCGTCGAGCGGATGCAATTTGTCTAGGCCTACCAAGTCTTAATCTATTGGGGTTCTCACCATTATTCTAGAATAAAAATAATCGTTAATCAAATTAAAGGTACAAGAATGAACAAGACAACATTTAATTTTTTTTAATTTAAAATTAACCCAAGAATTTTTCAGAGATGTATCCCAGAAACATATCATAGGGGTTTTCAGAGATTTATCTCCAAAAAAACCCGCGACTTCCATTTCCAAACTTCAACCTAACAACATCAATCTTACCCAAAAACCCAATTTTTACACCTAAAAGGGAGCTTTTTATAGTTTCTACAAAAGCTAAACAACTAAAAATAGAAATGTAAAGATTAAAATGGATTGGAGAACTTACTCTCAAATTTGAAGCTTTTAGAGTTGTTGAATTATGATGAAATTGAGAGTTGGAGTAAGTTGTAATAAGTGCAAATGAGTACTCTAACTTGAATGACTTTTGAAAGTAAGGATTTTTGGAGGTTCTTGGGTGTTTGAGAGTTAGATTTTGGATGAAATGAGAATAAGGGGGTGGTTGTTCGTATTTGTTTCTATCATGCCTTTTTTCAGAGATGTATCTCCGAAACACACATGATTTTGAATAAATAAGAGTTCGGAAATGCATCTCCAAACTAACCCCAGAAAAAATAAATAATGATGCATTCGGAAATACATCTCCGAGTACTGTGGGTAAAAACGGAATTTCGCCAAAGGTGGCTAAGAAGGTGTAAGGGTGGGGAAAGAAATTCCCCTAATTTTAATCGAAGGCCAGAAATTCTCCATACACTTTCACACGGATTGCACCTTAAAGCCCTCCAAAACCAAATTTTCAATCACTTAAAAATTCCCTCTCATTCTATTAAAAACTCCCTCTCAATTTGCAATCCCTTGGCCTATATAACAACTTCAGATCAAAACACAAAAGGGAGGAAGAAAATAGTGGGAAACAGAGCAACAGAGCTTCCTCCAACTCCATTCAACACCTACAAACATAGCAACTTTTATTAGCAAAATTCAACTCCTACGCGAACACAACTAGATGTGATCAAGCCACAACACAGTTCAGTGAGTAACAAAAACATTACATAAGCAATAGTTCAGAGCATCAACAACACCCATATAGAACCTATGCATCTTTCCAAATTGTAACATTCACAAAGCTGCATCAAACCTGTTACATCAAGAACAACATATCTTCATCAACCTGCATAAAAAGCAATAACAACAATGTTCAATCCAAACACAGACATTGTCACCGACACAGTAGAACAACCATAACTGCAACCAGTCAATTTTTTTTAATTTCAGAGAGGAGGAAGAAGAGGATTTGAAGCTTACCAAACTATCGTCAGAGTCGCAATTTCATCGGACTAGATCAGACTTTATAAGTCATCTTGAATTTTCTTCGATTTATTTATACCATTGTATTCCTTTTGTGGTGCTGATCAATAACCCCATAATCACTGTGTATAATTGATTACCATCATCATTTAATGTTTATCCTTAACTTTTATAGTTTCTGGATTTAGTCTGAAATTGAGTGTGGTTGATGTTTTTTCTGTAAATTTGGTCATAAGCCTCACTTTTAGAACAAAATTTGGACCAAAATGTGGTTTGGATCTTCGTTTTCTTGAGCAATAGATTAATGTTGTGATGAGTATGGCATTTTTTACGGTAATGGAGAAGAAAGCGCAAGAGAAGAAACAAAGATTGAGGGGTTTTGTTGTGTGTTTTGGAACGAAGAAGACGATGAACAAAAGAAGCGATGAAGAAAAGTAGAGTGAAGGAGAACATAGGAAGTTGTGTTGTTGTTGTCGTAAGGATGAAAAGTTGAACAGAGAAATTGATATATGTTGTTTTTGTTTTTATCGTGAACGGGGAGATGGAGCCGTGAAAGAAGAAACAAAGGCGGCAACTAGGAATTCAGATAGGATTTTTTCGGAAACCATCCTTCTTCCATGACCTTGATGGTCCGAATAGCCCACTCCCTTTATTTTTATCTTATTTGAATAGTTTTATTTCATTTTTGTTAATTTTTAATGTTAAATAGTTTTGTTACTTGATTTTAGTTAGTTTAACTGATGTTGATTGATTAGTTTTATTAAATATTTTTAATTAATTTAAATAATTTTGTGTGTTGATCATTTAATTATTTATTTTCTTTTCCATTATTTGATTTCATCATTGCACACACATAGCTTATTTTTGAACTTTCTTACAATGAAATTTTAATCAATTAATTAAATATTGATTTAGTTAGTAGATTTTGTTAATTGAAATTAATTAGTTTTGCTAATTAATTTTTCTTAACCTAGATAATTATGTTTAATCAATTTTAATTAATTGATAAAATGTTTACTGCATGTTTCACTTGCTCATTTGTAACCTTGAGTTGACTTTTGAAGTTACATGGATTTGACCTATTTAGCTTGTGCTCTTCTGTCATCCGAGGCTTGCTTTCACCTGAGTATGCTTGGTTTACTTGCTTGTGTAATAACCGGCTGAAAATTATAGAGTTGCCACCATTAATTTTTATTTTAAGGAAGGGAATATAATCGATAACCCTAATTTGATAAGAGATTCTAAGTTGTTGACTCGTTTTAGATGAAGGGAAGATGTTAGGCACCCCCCAGCTACCGTGTTCACAAGGATACTAGGTTTTAAGAACATGGTTTTAATTTTTTAGTTAAGAGAACTCGCCACGATTTTTAAGTCGTATGCCTATATATCCTCTTATGAGGAATTAAAGTCTCAATTCGTAGTTCATAGTGTTGGTTGTTTTTTTATAGGATTACGTATAATTTTTTTTGAATTTATCCTTGAACCTTTTCTGGGGTTTGTAAAAGAGTGATCGTAGACGCAGTTCGCAGTTGATTTTGAAAGTAATTCTCCTTAATCTTTTTTATGAAAATATCTTGAGTTTTGTTATGTTAGTAGGAAAACTGATTTGTTGTTGGTTAGCAGTTTTAAGTGTTTCATTGATAAAGAGTATGGTAGAACATAGAGCTGAGGGAGTCTGATAAAGTCTCCTCATCACGTGGCCGAATATTGGCCACGTGTCGCTCGTCATAGAGGATGCAAAGTGAGCATTTGGTGAGTTGCATGAGTTTTAATATCTTTGTAAAATATTGAATTTATTGAATTTAAACAATTTGATTTTTGTTAAATCTACGTCCAAGTGTTTTAGAAATTACTTACAAGTGGTCGGGGTGATGTTTGAATCTGAAAAAATAACTAATGAATATTTACAAGTTAATCTTGTTAGTTAAAAGAAACTAAGATCATGCATATTTTTTTTATTTTTATATATTTATTTAAAACTAAATAAAAAAAGAAATTAAATCTAATAAATTAAATAACTTAATAAAATAAAAGTATGTTTTTATAATTTTTTTATTGTTTTTTATGTTTCTAATATATCACTAAATAATATACATTTTATAAACCCTTTGTATCAAACGAAAATACTTATTTATTACCTAAAAGTTAAAAAAATAATTGTTACTAAAAAAATATTTGGCTTTTATGTATGAAGTTTCTTATATGCCAAGACATGTTCTACACAAGAATTTCACGGCATACGCATACTGGATGCTAGCAATTGCTAATTAATTTTTATTTAAACAATAGCATACAAACTATGATATAGTAATAAGCATCTAACCTTGATTGCAGTAATTTAGACACAATTATCTTCATGAATCAATGGAAAGATAACTCACCACCTAGAGTAATTTGATTTAAAAACTCATGTCACATTTGAGACTAACATCTACAAAGTGGAAGATACCGAGCAGTGATGCGGCGACATCATGTTGGATAAGAAGGGTCGAAGGTTTGTTGGAAATTTTGGATATGTTTCTCAGAGTTTCTGTTCAGAAACCCTGGAATAAACCAAAAGTAAGAGGAAGATTGAGACTGTGAAATTTTGGATGAAAAACTATGATGAATAGTCCTATTTATTGACTTAGAATTAGGTTAAAAAACATGGAAATTAAGTTACTGAAAACACTAAAAAGCTCAGAGCCTAATCTCTAAAAAATGAAAGAAAATTAGTAACAAAAAATAGAAAAAGAAAGTGTTAAAAGTACAACACAGGAGATTCAAATCCACAAACTCATACTTGCAAGCTTTATTCCATACCAATTATTCTATGTTACTCATTTGAAATAAAAAACACAAAATAAAGTATATGAAAGTGAACAAGTATTTACTATTTAAAATACAAATAATTTAAAATAAACTATTATACATTTTTAAATGAGAAAAATAGACTATTGTTAAAATGTTAGTAAAATTGAACTAAAGAATATTATAAAAACCAACGTTGAAAATATTTTTGACTATAGAAATAAATGGAGGGAAAATTTGGGGTATGATAGCTTCCCTTATTTAATTACTCTTAGATTGAAGGGTGCGAGAATACGCAGGTCTCACACATTCGAATCGGAGAATTCTTAAATAATAGAAGACCCCAAAACTTGACCTAAGGTTGGCTATATAAGGATATACTGTAAAGCATACCCCAGAGAATGAAGAAAGATATGCAAAGATGATGATGTATCATCTTACCAGAGTTAGAGAAAGAAGTATGACGACGCAGATAACTCGCCAATACCTAGAAAAGTGATCATAGATTTTTGCGTATTTACCATGACCTAGGAGGTAAATAACACAAGTTTGAAAATTGACTTGCTAACACTTCGATACTAACATAGTAAGCTTAACGCAAATTTTGTATACTCATCACAACCTAGGGGGTGAATAACATGGAGTTTGATAATCGATTGTCGCATAGATATTAACATAGCGAACTATATCGTAGATTTTCACATGCCTACCACATCCTAGGGGGTAGATAACATGCGTATAGGTTTGTGTATTTATCACGACCTAAAGGATAATAAAATAACCCTAATAATTCTCATACCTACCACAACCTAGAAGATAAATAATACTAGGATAAGCTTGTGCATTTATAATGACCTAGAGGATAAATGACACGAGGATAAGCTTATGTATTTATCACGACCTAGAGGATAAATAACATAACCCTGATAATCTGCATACCTACCACAACCTAGACGATAGATAATACGAGGATAGGCTTGTGTATTTATTACGAACTAGAGAATAAATAACATAAACCTGATAACTCATTATCGCTTAGAGACTGACAAAATGATCTATAGATTTCTGCATACCTACCACAACCTAGGGGGTAGATAACACGAGTATAGGCTTGTGCATTTATCAAGATCTAGAGGATAAATAACACAAACCTGATAATTCATTATCGCTTAGAGATTGACATAATGAACTATAGATTTTTGCATACCTACTACAACCTAGGGGGTAGATGATGCGAGTTTGAAATTTGAAAAGTGTTTTGATAATCGAATCTTAGATAACTAAACCAAAGATAAGATCAAAGTTTACCGCAATGTCTGTTCTCAACCAAGGTGTTTTTTTTTTTGCGTAGATAAGCTAATTAAACAATAAGCCCCAAGAAAGTTTTGTAGTTTAACCGAAGTAGATTTAAAAATTCCATGCACGATGCATAATGCCCTAAGTTGATATGGAACCTAAATGTATATGCATTGAATGTTTTGTATATGAAGAAAATTTTTTGTATGTTCATGCACCAAATGTATTTTTTTGTAAATTTCTTGATATTTGTCTCCTTTTAAACCATTGGTTTTTTCTTAGTCACTGACTCCCAAATGTTATCTGTTGTTTATATTGGTATCTCCGAGATGATTTAAATTCTGATATATCATGGTGAACAGTGTCAACGCATTGTTGATAAGTTTCATCTTAGGCGTAAGCATGGTCATGGACCTCTTTCGACGTTTTTCTAACCAAAATAAATTTTGATGTTTTATCAAATGCTCTTTTGGTGTTTTCGTATGTTAGATGCACCAAATATTATAAATGACCTGATAGTTTGATATGGTTATGTGCACATCATGCTTGATGTGAGGCTCTTAAAGATAAATCTACGGCCGAGATTTCTAAGGAATCTACTATCGAGATTCAAATAAGGACTACCTACTGCTAAGAGCCTTTGGAAAATCATCTGCCAATATCAACCAGGGGAATCTACTATCGAGATTCTGTTAAGAACTACCTTCTGCCAAGGTCTTCGGGAAAATCATCTACCGAGATTAACCAGGGGAATCTACTTTCGAGGTTCTGTTAAGAACTACCTTCTACTGAGGTCTTATGGAAAATGATCTGCCGAGATTAACCAGGAGAATCTACTACCGAATTCTGTTAAGAGCTAGCTTCCGCCGAGGTCTTCTGAATAATCAACTGCCGAGATTAACCAGAGGAATCTACTATCGAGGTTCTGTTGATAACTACCTTCTACCGAGGTCTTCAGGATAATAAACTATCGAGATTAACTTGGGGAATCTACTACCAAGATTCTATTATGAACTACCTTCTACCGAGGTCTTCTAGAAAACCAACTGCCAAGATTAACCAAGAGAATCTACTATCGAGATTCTGTTGAGAAACTACCTCCTGCCGAGGTAATCTGAAAAATCATTTCCCGAGATTAACCAGGGGAATCTACTGCCAATATTTTGGTAAGAAACTACCTTCTACCGAGGTCTTTTGGAAAATCATTTGCCGAATTTAACCTGGAGATTCTACTCGAGGGACACCAGTACCAACCAATGTGTCACACTAATGTAGCCATTACTTCAACCATATCGGTCTATACCGTACAACTTCCTTGATCTATTGCTACTTACCTAGGGTACCCTATATCTGGGTGTAGGATCTTTGTAAGAAATTAAACCCAAACAACCCTTAAAATAAAGAAATCAATGCAAAAAATTTAAAGCAAATAAAAGTGAGCTAAGACTCTAAGGTAACCCCTCCTTTTTTAGTACAATCCCCAGCAGAGTCGTCAGTTCTGTAATACGGTGGAAGAACTGACTTGTTTTTGCATTTTATCGCAAATATTGCGGATAGCATGAGTCGCCACCGACTTTTATTTTATCCTATAAGTAAAGGGTGAATATAACATGAAATACCTTCGAGATTTTTGAGTTTGGGGGGTATATTATGAAAAGGGAAGGTGTTAGCACCCTTTTATGTGTGTTTTTGAAAAATATTTTGAAAATTCCAATTGTAAGGAAAGACTTTGTAATGATTCTCATTTATGTTCTTGAGAATGCGTACATAGTGTTTGTTTTGAAAATATTTTTGAAAGTGTGATTGTGAACGATTTTTTTTTTGAAATGCTTGTGAGCAAGCGACTACGAGAGTTCTACCTACTCAAGGTCTTTTTTATACTTTCCTCCTCCTTTAGATAGTACTATCCTACCATTAGTTAGTAGGAAGCCCTATCATTGGATGTGAAGGGACGGGCATGGGCCATCTTTAAATCATAAAGGGTAACTTGTGAGGATGATTTAGCAATTTATCGTTAAGGGACTAGATCTTTTACCGAAGGCAACATCGATAGGGCCATCAAGCGAATACGATCTTTGTTTTTGAGGGACTGTGCTAAAGTGTCCCCACGTTCGAGGGGCTTGACTATTTTTTTCTGAAGCAACAAGGGAGGTTACCCTAGAGGTGTGGGTGTGCAAAATATGTTTTGATTCAGTTATTGTTTATCTTTCATTAGGGTTAGCTACCGTTTTATTTTATCTTGCCATACATGACCTAATTACGAACAAGAATATAGTAAAATAGGAAAAGCGGTAAATGTGCGGAAAGTAAATGCGGAAAATGAAACCCTACACTATTACATGGCTTTAGGGCAAGATAGGGTTGATTGAAAAAAGGTTTGGTTAAATATTTTTGATGAAATTAAGGAAAACAAAGGGAAAGAGTAAGAAGGATAGAAAATAGAGGAGAAAACAAAAATTCTCAGGGTGGGTGTTGAACCCACGCCCTTTGCACTTTCACCCAACACGTTCACAACTAGGCCAGGCACGCGCGTGTGTCAAGGAAAGCAAGCGTGTTTTATAATCTGCAAAACAAGGAAAATCATGAAAAAATATCAAAATTCCAAAAGGATGGGATCGAACCCACGCCTTGGCATAGTAGTGTCTTTAGCGTGCGCGTTTAACCACTGGGGTGGTAATACTTCCGTTGTTTAAACTAAAATAATTAAAACAAATATTAAACAAAACACACATAGACCAGAGACACGCTGGAGCCCTAGCTCCGATCTTCTTCTCTGATAGCTCCCTTTAATTCAACCTGCGAAATAAGAGATATTAGCAAACCAGGGGACCCTACCCCACTAAATCAGGCCCTATGAATCCAATGGAGTGGTTATTTTGGGCTAAAACAGACTGGTTTGAGAGCTATGACAAAAATACATGGAATCATTACAATCATGGTGATGCACGATTCCGGTAGCATGAGACACCTGTGATGGTCGAGTCCTGCACTAATGAACCTCAGAAACGCGTCAATAATGTTAGCTTCAATCAAAATAGTAAGACAACTAAAATGTGAATTTATGAAATAATTA
The DNA here is from genome assembly GCA_948472305.1 of Vicia faba. Classification (NCBI taxonomy): domain Eukaryota; kingdom Viridiplantae; phylum Streptophyta; class Magnoliopsida; order Fabales; family Fabaceae; genus Vicia; species Vicia faba. Next base: position 322,101,863 of record OX451735.1, on the reverse strand, counting down.
TAGGACGATGATGCATGTAGAGGTGTTTCGATCCCTTTAGATCGTTATAAAAAATCTCATCTTACCCTCTGATCTTCTTGAGAATGAATAGGATGGTTAATATGTATTGAAAACATATGAAAATAGGTTTTGCAAGTTTCCCTAGATTTGAATTTTTTTGACTTTTAGGAGGTTTCTTGGACATGGTTTTTCGTGGGTGCCTTTGATGTCTGAATGCATGCAATATATAGAAGAGAATTTAGGTCAAAAGTTGCACTTGGACTCTTGTCTTATTATCTTATTTATTTTGAATTAATAAGGAATAAAATCAAAGTAATTAGAATAAAAAGATCAAGGGGTGCATGAGTAATATGTGAGGTGTATATGGAGTGTAGAACACGTTTGGACTCTGAAATAATAGCCCAATAGCCCCAAAATTCAAGTTTGCTCAATTTGAACTTCATGCATTTACTTAAGATTTCCCAACTTGCACTGGTAATAACTCTCTCAATTTCATCATTTGAAGGCGATCTTATACTTTTTGGAAAGCTTAAGATGTCCTCTATAATCTCTATGTTGACTAATTTTGCATTTGACGACTTTATCTTGATGTAAGTTGCCTTGACAAAAAGTGTCTTTTTTGTTGACTTTTAAAATGACCTATAATGTATTGGCCCATATAAATGAAGAAATTTTTTGGACTTGATCTTTGGCAGATAAAGTTGTAGAAAATTGATTTTCCTTCAAAATGATCTTTGAGTAAGGAAAATCTGATGAAGCATGTGAAAGTTATGCATGGTCAAAGTTCAGTTGATTTCTCTTGAGGAAAACCTTAATTTGACAATTTTTGACTTTTGATGATTTGAGAGTTTTCCTTGATAAATCATGATCAACCCTTGATCAAATTATGAATATGACTTCAAAATGTTGATGTTGACCAAAAATCTTGAGGTTTGACTGTATGCTGACCACAATTGACCTTTTACTCAATACAGTTGATTTTTAGTCATCTAAGCCATTGATTGAGCAAACTTGTAATGCAAGGCATGAGACTTGGTATGAGCATTCCTTGAGACATATAAGAGACCATGAATTCCATTTGAGACCTTAGAAACCTAAACTTCCTTGTGAAATATGAAACCCTAGTTGTGGACCCATTGCTTATGAGGATAATTTTGTCTGATAATTCTTGGGAAACCTTAAGCATTTGAGAACCCTAGGATAATGTATTGAAGAAAAAGGAGAGCGAATTTTGGGGTACAACAACTTCCCCTATTCAATCTTCTTAAACCTGAGGAGTTAGATTGGCATGTCCGCCATTCGTGACCTGAAGGTGGAAGAGGATTGAACACTTAAGTGCCCAGAAATTTGCACTCGCGTGTGTAAGAGGTAACACTGTTGATTGATAATATTGCTTGAATAGGATTAAAGATTCCATTCAGAGAGCTGACGGAATGTCGTCGAAGATGTGTTTATAGATTCCATCTAAAGTAACTATTGATAATGGTATCAAAATGAGTCTACACTTGACTGTATCTGAAGAATGATTTCCAAAATGAGCCTCTGGGGAAGGTGCTTAAGTAGGTGCTTATTAGATTTAGTCTCCGAGTTAAATGCTTGTCAGAATTCAGTCTCTGAGGGAAATGCTTTTCATGTAGATAGTAGCCCCGTCCTGTTTCGGGAATTGATAAACAGTCTATTTTTGTTGGTAAACTCGTCCTATTCGGGAATTCATACCACATGGTCATGTCGATAGTTTCCCCGTCCTGTTTCGGGAGTTAATCTTTTTACTAGTTATAAAGATAGTTTCCCGGTCCTATTTCGGGAGTTAATCTTTGACCCGCTTTCTGTTGGCGAACCCGTCCTATTTTGAGAATTTATATCGCCTGGTCGTATAGATAGTTACCCTGTCTTGTTTCGGGAATTAATCTCTGACCTATTTGAATATTGCGGATGATATTCACCTATTTACAAACTCCTATCTGAAAAGATAGAGTTAGTCCTTATGCAATATCATGATGCATGTAATGCATTGCGTAATGATGTTCACCTGTTTGCGTGTTATATGCGTCTCGTATGCATATATGCTATGATACTTTGTGAATGATGTATGAATGCAAGGTGTCATTAAAGAGTATTGGTAACTTTGTATGACATTCGTGGATGGGGAAAATAAATCCCTTGCTGTTGTTAGGGATGAAGAATATGAATCTTCACTCTTGTTTAGAACGTCTCCGATGGGGATTCATGCCTTCTATTTTAAGGATACTCCGCTGGGGATGTTTGATTTCCAGTTGGGGATAGAAGAGTTCAAGAACATTGATCGTTCATCTCTCTACTGGGGAACTTAGTTCTTATATACCCTGATTGGGGATAAAAGAGATGGATAATCTTCCGAGGTGTTGTATGACCAAGTTTACAATATGGATGCTAACTCTTCTATGGAGGACAAAGTTGAATAACATCTGGCGTGGTTTCAGATTCTGTAGCAAGTTTCTAGGGCTAGAAACCTGGCTACACTTTGCTGGAGAGGGGAATTTCGCCGGTGATTTGCAGTAGTCGAAGAATTTTCTTGGGAAATTAAATTCTATTGGGGAAATAAACCCTGCTGGGGAAATAGACTCTGCTGGAGAAATATACTCTGCTGAGGGAATGAGCCATGCTGGAGAAGAGAACTATGTAGGGGATTGTACAGTATTGGAGAAATAAACTCGGTCAGGGAATTAGATTCTTGTGAACTATGCTAAAGAAGTTTCTGCTGTATGCTAGGGAAATGATCAAACTCCTTTATCCCCTAGGGGGATCTGCTGGGGAGTATGGTCAAGTTAATAGCTAAAAGATGCTCCAATTCTTGTCTTGAAGTCTTATTAGACTCACGAGGGAATGTATCTCCGTTGAGGATGAGCTTGTGAAGGTAGCTCTGTGGGGATTTTTGGATGACCTAGACGCTATCCCAACTCCTAGAGTCTTTATTAAACACTTATTCCTGTTTTTATGCATATATTTTTCAACAGTAATCATATTCATATGCATATGTTCATTCAATTTAGTCATTGGACGTTTTTCCAAACAAAACAAAAAAAGTGAAACAAATTTGAATTTTGAAATTGACTTCTATTGATAATTTGCCTATAAACAAGCGATTTTGTACAAAGAGGCATAAATCCTAGTAAGAAGAAATCATCGTAAAAATGAAAAGTAAAGCAAAATATATAGATATGGGTAAACGATCCCGTTAGGTTTCAACTCTCTTATTTCCTCTACGTCATCGAGCATCTCATCCCTCACTGTCAGAAGAAGTTGACTGAATTGATCTATACCATTTGAACTTGACGTTGGTAATAAAGCTTGTTGTAAGTAGATGATCCAATTGGACACAATCTTACGCTTTAATCCCTAACTTTTGCCTGGACCACTCTTTCGGGGTTTTACTCTACCGAGATACCCTTTTTTCCCAAGCCGCCTTTTTAGATTTTCGACTTTCCTGGTGTACATTCTTTATATATATCCCTAATTTTTGCCCGAACCTTTTTACTTTGTCGTATGCCCTTATTTTTGCCTAGGCCAGTTAACCTATCAGGTCATTTTCATGCATAGTATTTTTCGACTATGCCTGCGTTTACCAGGTGCAGATGGGCTTTACCATCCATGGTGGTAAGTACCATTGCACTGTAAGAAAATATCTTCTTGATTACAAATGGAACTTCGTAGGTGGGAGTCCATTTCCCCCTGGGATCACCTTGCGGCAGGATGATATGCTTTATTACCAAGTCACCATCTTGATACACCTGGTGCTTGACTTTCTTGTTGAAGGCTTTGATCATACGCTTCTAATACATATGACCATGACAAACAGCCGCAAGCCTCTTTTCATCAATCAAGTTCAACTGGTCCAGCCTAGTCTGAATCCACTCATCTTCGTATAAACCTGCATCTTTCATAATCCTTATAGAAGGAATCTGGACTTTGACAGGAAAGACAACTTCCATGCCATAGACTTGAGAGAATGGAGTTACCCCAGTCGATGTTCGTACTGAAGTGCAATAACCATGAAGATAAAATGGTAACATATCATGTCAGTCTTTATACGTCATTGTCATCTTCTGTATAATCTTCTTAATTTTCTTATTGGCGGCTTCCACTGTGCCGTTCATCTTTGGTCGATACGGAGAAGAGTTATGGTGCTTGATCTTGAACTATATGCAGATTTTCATGATCATAGTATTGTTGAGATTGGTACCATTGTCTGTGATAATCCTTTTTAGATGTCGTACTAACAGATAAGGTTATGCTTAATAAACTGAGCCACAACATTCTTTGTAACAAAGGAAAACAAGGCCGCTTCAACCCACTTGGTGAAATAATCAATGGCGACGAGGATGAAATGATGTCCATTAAATGCAGTAGCCTTGATCTCTCCAATCATATCAATGCTCCATATTGCAAACGGCCAAGGAGCAGTCACGACATTCAAAGGAACCCGAGGTACATGTACTTTGTCAGTATAGATATGACACTTGTGACAAGTTCTTGAGTGGTGATAGCAGTCAATTTCCATGTTCGACCAGTAATAACCCGCTCTCAGAATCTTCTTAGCCATAGTATGCCCATTGGAATGAGTACCAAAGATACCTTCGTGCATATCCTCCATAATCTTCTCAGCTTCCTTCTTGTCCATGCAACAAAGCAGAGTCGAATCATGGTTGCGCTTGTACAAAATTCCATTACTTAGGAAGCATTTAGCAGAGAACCTTCGTAGCAATTTCTTGTCATTGATAGATGCCCCCTTGGGCTACTCTTGAGCCTCGAGATATATCTTCACCTCATGAAACCAAGGCTTTTCCTCTACTCCATTAGTATCAATTAGTAGCAATGTGTCGGTTCATCTAGTCTCTCAATAGTAATTCTAGGAGCCTCGTTGTCCCATCTGACTTTGAACATAGACGAAATGGTCGCTAATACGTCTGCCAACTGATTCTCTTCTCGTGGGATATGATCAAAAGTGATTTCCTCGAAGTATGGAATTAATTCCAATACATGCTTCCGATAAGGAATGGGATTTGGGTGCTTCCTATCCCATTCTCCCTTAATCTAATTGATCACTAGGGCTGATACCTCGTACACATAAAAAAATTTGATTCTCATATCAATAGCAGCCTTGATACCCATGATGTATGCTTCATATTCGACCATGTTGTTGGTACAGTCAAAGCAAAGTCAGGTGGTGAAGGGCGTATGGAAACCCCGGGGAGAGATAATCACAACCTCGATTACTTTGCCAAGTTTGTTAGAAGCCCCGTCAAACACCACAGTTTATCGGGATCCTGGCTCAGGTCCTTCATACGGTCCAGGTTCTTCATAATTTGTAACTAGCATAATATTCTTATTCGGTAACTCGAAATTCATAGATTGATAGTCATCTACCGCTTGATGATCCAAATGATATGCCAATACACTCATTTTGATAGCCTTCTGAGTGGTGTACTGAATGTCATATTCTACCAAGACCATTTTCCATCTGGCTATTCTTCCGGAGAGAGCGAGCTTCTCGAATATGTATTTAATGGGGTCCATTTTAGAGATCAACAAAGTAGTATGGGTCAACATATACTACCTTAGTCGGCGAGAATCCCATGCCAAAGCACAACAAGTTTTCTCGAGCACTGAGTATCTTGTTTCACTGTCGGTAAACTTTTTGCTAAGGTAGTATATTGCATGCTCTTTTCGACTAGACTCGTCATGTTGAACCAATACACACCCCATTGAGTTCTCTAGCATTGTTAAGTAGATGATTAGAGGTCTTCCTTCAACCAGTGGCATCAGAATAGGAGGTTTTTGGAGGTACTCCTTGATTTTGTCAAAAGATTTCTGGCAACCGTCATTCCATTTTACTACTTGATCTTTCTTCAGCAACTTCAAGATAGGCTCACAAGTAACGGTCAAATGAGAAATAAACCGGGCAATGTAATTCACTCATCCCAAGAAACCTCTAACTTCCTTCTCAGTACGGGGAGCTGACATTTCTTGAATAACTTTGAATTTGGCGGGATCAACTTCAATACCTTTGCCACTGACGATGAAACCCAAGAGTTTACTAGACCTCACCCCAAAGGTGCACTTATTTAGATTCAACCTAAGCTTGTACTTCTTTAGTCTCTCAAACAGCTTATGTAGATGGTCAAGATGTTCTTCTTCAGTCTGAGATATGACTATCATATCTTCGGCGTAGACCTCTATCTCTTGATGAATCATGTCATGGAATAGAGCTACCATGGAACACTGATATGTCCCACTGACATTCTTCAATCTGAAAGGCATAACATTGTAACAGAAAGTGCCCCACAGTGTGATGTAGGTAGTTTTCTCCATGTCTTTGGGTGCCATCTTAATATTATTATAACCCTAGAAACCATCCATGAAGGAGAATACCATGTATTGAGCGGTGTTTTTGACCAGAACATTAATATGTGGAAGAGGAAAGTCGTCCTTGGGGCTTGCCTTGTTCAGATCTCTGTAATCTACACACATACGCACTTTGCCATATTTCTTTGGTACCGGAACCACATTTACAACCTATTGAGGATATGATGTAACAGCCAAGAAACCCATATTGAATTGCTTCATAACCTTAGCCTTGATCTTCTCCGACATCTCGAGACGCATGCGACAAACTTTCTGCTTTATTAGAGAACAACCCTCTTTCATCGGCAGACAGTGAACCACAATATCAGTATCGAGCCCTGACATGTCTTCGTGCGACCAAGCAAAGATATCAACATAGTCATGTATCATCTGAATTAACCTGTTCTTGAAACTATCTTCTAGGGTAGCACCTATCTTGACTTCTTTCCTGTCTGCTTCAGTACCCAAGTTTACAACCTTGACTAGCTTTTCACGCGGTTGTATAGGCTTTTCCTCTTGCACTAATAATCTGGAAATTTCTCCAGGTATTTCACAATCTTCCTCACCTTCGTCCTCAGCTTGGTAGATCGAATTTTCAAAGTCATAAGTGGCAATAGCAGGATTTTTATCAACGGGATCCAGAATGGATTTGGATCTGCAATTTATTATGTGTGTGTGTAAGAACCCATAACTATTTTGAGACTGATAAAAATAAAAGAAAGACAAAGAGCATAAAATTTGAATGCAAAACATCCAATGCTTTATTAAATGAAGATATGTTTATGAAATGACAACCCTTAACAAGTGGACCATTGTACCCTGGGGTAAGGCACAAGGCTTAAAGTCATTGTTTAAAACAAATTACATAACCAAAACTTTGAAAACAATAAAACAGAAAGTAGCTATTACTCTTGACTAAAGGAGATTGAGATAATGTCTTGAGTCATCCCGTTGTTGAGCCGGTTGCCGATGCTCAGAAAGATCCAGCTATCAAGGTCATAGTCACTGTCAGCATCTTCTACTGCATTGACTCCATTGTTGCTAACACAAAATGACGGTCTTCCAGCACGAGCACGACAAAAAACCCTATGAGCTTATGCAGTGAAACCCAAACCAAATATTTCAGATTTGTAAGGAATGTAAGGAAGCTGACCCCAAGTAGTACAACCACCTTCGTCTACCACAGCTCTGGCATCTTTCAAAGAAGCCATTCTGGGAGGAACCCTAGTAACTTTGGGAATAGCTGAAATGTCTTTAGTAGTGGTAGGAGGGATAACTTCAAAAGCCTGACAGGGAGTCTCGATGAATTCACCGTCCATCTCTACTTACCAGAATGAGTTCAAATGACTCACCATATACTCCTCTTCACCGCTGACAGTAACAACCTTCCCTTTCATAGGATATTTCAGCTTCTGGTGTAAGGTTGAGGTAACAACATATGTCCCATGAATCCAAGGGCATCTAAGTAGACAAGAATAAGCTAGTCAGATGTTAATGACATAGAAGGTCGAATCTAAGACTTTAGTACCTACTTTGATAGGAAGGTCTACTTCTCCGTGCACTATCCTTTTCGATCCATCAAAGGCTCTGACCATAATATCACTAGGTTTCAGTATAACCTCTTCGCAATAAAGTCTTTCAAGAGCACCTTTTGGTAGAACATTTAGCGAGAACCAGTATCAATCAATACATGCGCCAAAGTAGTGCCTCTACATTCAATAGAGACATACATGGCCTTGTTGTGGTTTCTTCCCTCAGGAGTCAAGTCAGCATCAGAAAAACCTAAACCATTATTCGTTGTTAGACTATAAACATAACTTCCAAATTGATCAACAAAAATTTATTGTGGTGCATGCGCAAATTTTAAGAACTTTACTAAAGCCTGTGCATGGGCTTCAGAACACAATAACAAGGATAACATGGAGTTTTTTGATGGGGTTTACCCCAGCTATTCAACAATTTTGTAGTAACTTTTACAGATAATCTTTAATACCTCCTCCAACTCTTTCCTAGAAGTATATTCAACTATAGCTTCCTTAGGTGCCTCCATTTCGGCAGGCTCCATCATTTGCTCTTTACCCCGAGCCTCGAAAGTTGGCTCAGCAACAGTAACTCGAACTGGTGTAGCGACAGTCTTCGGAGAGATTTCCGGAGAAAAAACATTCCGCTTCTAGTAACCTTACTAGTCCCATTAATATTATCAATATTCAGATCAACAACTCAAATACCTTCATTCTCAGCAGTCGACAATTCTTGCTTGACACCGTGGTAGTAGACGTCGGCTCCATAGTTCCAGGGGATAGCTCTATCCGAAGAATATGGGATAGGTTTGGGTGAAGTAATTATTAGAGGAGCAACCTTGGATTTGGAAGTGATCCTTACAGGACCCTTAGAAGTGATCCTGATAGGAGTGTCTGATATTATAGATGCCTCTTCCAGCTCCAAGTCTTGCAAAAAATCCTCAAGAGACAGAATCTTCTCAACCAGAATTAGGTTATTGTCCATTAGACACTGAATACCTTTTTCTAGCAACTTTCAACCATTGGGTTGGGCTGCACAGCAATAACATCTTTCAATACAACCTATAAATAAACCGGCCTACAGCAGATTCTTCTTGATAATTAGAAGGGGAATAGCCAATTCACTTACAGAAGAAACATAAAGAACATCATCAATAACACTTATGCCTTTGTCGTGCTTTGGCATAGGTGCAATAATCACAATGGGAGTCTCGGGTGGATCAAACTCAATCTCTTAATTTTCAATCATATCCTAAATTTTGTTTTTCAAGGCCCAACGTCTATTGGTGTCATGCCCAGGCCTATTGGAATGATAAGCACACTTCTATTTTTGATTGTAACAAGGAGAGGAGGTGTTAGGATTTTTGAGGAGGATCCCTTAAGGTTATCAGCTCTGCTTTCAGTAAGTGTTGTAATGCCTAAGACAGTGGCATAATGATCTTGGTAAAATGCCTTCTAGGTGTATCTGACCTACACTGACTACCCTGTTGTTGTTGTTGTTATTATTGTGTAGGTGCAGGATTGGAAATTAGCACCGGCCCCACAAATTGGTTGCGATCACTTCTAGAACAACCCTTCTAGCCATAAACAACATTTTTCCCTTCTTACTACTGAACATCTTCTTTACAACACTCAAAGACGCAACAACTTGAATCTTTCCACTTCTGATACCCCCTTCGAGATATTCCTTAGTTAGAATCAGCTCGATAAAATCAGATGAAGAAATTACGATCAGATGATTAAATAAAGGCCCTGTTAATGTATCCATGAACATTTCAACTAGATCCCTATCAGATAAAGGAGGTTTCACTCTTCCAGCCAGATCTCTTCATTTCTGGGCATATTCTTTAAACCCTTCACGAGAGCCCATGGTCATATTTTGTAACTGCACAAGGTCGATGCAAAATCAACATTGTATTTATACTGCTTGTAAAAGGCAGCATCTAGGTCTTCCCAAGTGCGGATGTTGGTTCCCTCCAGCTGATCAAACCATTAAAGTTGGGTCCCATATAAACTCTCTTGAAAGAAGTGAACCCATAAATTTCTGTCAGCAGTATGGGGTTGGATCTTCTGAACATAAGACCGCGGGTGAAGCTTTGGACATGGAACACCATCATATTTGGAAAAAGTAGGGACCTTGAACTTGTGAGGGATAAAACCTCCTAAATAAGACCTAACCCCTCAAAATCCAGCCTAAGAACTTTCTGGATCTCCATAGAATTAGGTCGATCATCCAGCTATTTGTATCTGTCATCAGCGGGAGGATACTGTTCAGCAGAATATTCTTCATCAAAATCTTGGCTAGAACCAAGGTTATTATTCTCTTCAGCTTTCACACTCTTTTCATCTTCTTCTTGGTTATCGTCTTCATTTAGGGGGACCTCAAAATCTAGAACCCTTCTGACCAAACCCTTGAATCTTCTGCCCATATTAAGAAAAACCGTTGGCTTCTTATTCTTCTTTTTATTCCCTTTTGTGATGAGGGTCTTCAACTCATCTTGTCCCTTATCTAAGTCCAAGAACATTTGCTGAAATTGAGCATTCTGAGCTTGATGTTCTTTCACAGTTTGTTTGAGAGCCATCTTTTACTGAAATAAGCAGAAAGAAGATGAAAAAACATGCCTAAAAAGTACCTATTATGTGATGATATGCATGATATGCAGATGCAAGTGCAATGTTTTCAAGGATCTTTGTAGGACTTAAATTTGTTTAAACAAAAGGAAACAAAATAAATTTTAGTAACAAGCTCAAATTATAATTTCCTTATAGGCTTATAATGACAAAAAAAGAAGTTTCAAAGACACAAAATATTAACTAAAGTCTTCTATGGGCGCTGCCTCTTTCAGTTGACATATGCATTAAGGCTTTTTTCTTCGTGGAGTCATTTTGTTAGCTCTAATACTTTCTTCTCACTAGCATAGAACTGAGTCACAAAGGTATCCCTTTCTTCCTTGAGTTGAATCCAGGACTTCTGTAGCTCTTTGAAGTCAGTAGGCATATCAGGATGGCGAATGGTATGAGGAACAACTCCTTTAACAACAGGTTCTTCGATCACTGGTAAGACAACGGGTATGGCATCATAATATTTTGAGCACGAGATTGCTCCCATCCTAGGTAAGGCTCCAGAGGAATGGAATTATTATGCCCTAAAGTCCTACTATCAATCTTATTGATCATGCCCTAAGCACGTATAAACCTTTGACGATAACTCTGAGGATCGTTCTCATGGTCTAATACTATACCCTGGATGAGCATATCGTGAGGATCGTCTCTTTGAGCATAACCAAACTAACGTAGAGGTAGGGAAGGGTCGTAAGTGGTACCTTCCCTTATACCAAGGAGTGGCACATTAGGGAATTCCCCACAGCGGTCAATAATAATGATGTCCTCTTAAGGTTGGGAACACCAATGGATATCTGAAGAGGTGAGTGACATCACCCTTTGAGACCACCTCAAGCCTTGTTAGTTCTTCATTACTGATCGGGGGAATTGCGAAATAAACCACCTGGAAAGTAGAGGTATGCAACACACAAGAGTCCCTCGCTTCCTCATAGTACGAGTGTGAAGAGAATGCAAAATATCTCCAAGAAAAGTAGGCACCGGATTATGGGTAAGAAACATTTTGGTTGTGTTTATGTCTATGAGTTGATATGGATTAGGTAAAAGCACCAAACCATAGATCAACAAAGCCAAAATATCCTCAAAAGCATGAAAACTCATGGCATCTAGAAACCACTGAGCCTTCTCTATCATAAATTTAGGAAGAAATCCCTTGACTACATTTCTTGTTTCCCAATTAGATACGACATCCGATCGTTTCAGATGTAAGGCTGCTACAATGTCTTCAGGTTTTGGAACTTGCTCTTGACCGGTGAAAAGTATTTAATCAAGAATAGGCACTGCGAGTAATTTAGAGAATTCTTCCATTGTAGGCATAAAGTTATAATCCAGAAAGGTAAAACAATGATGTTTAAGATCAAAGAACTAGAACAGAACACTCATCATGTCTTCTTTTAAACCGGTAGTAACCAAACTGAGCAGATGATAATGTCTCTTGGTTAATTGAGAATTGTCAGGAACCCTTGAGACTAATTCCTCAAGTTTGGAAGGTACCTTTATAAAGTTGATTCAGATAGTATTTCTATGATTGAAAGCCAAGACCCTGCAATAAAGAACAAAGATAAATCCCCTAGATCATTGAAATGGTTAGTGAAAATGTCATGATATGATGTTATGATGTTATGATATTATTGTAGCGGTGGAAATCGGAGATCAAGCTATTAATTAACTTGACTCACCAAAGCAAGAGTCGCCACCGCGCTTTATTATTTCCAAGGGAAAAGGGAAAAGAGAGAAATAAAACCCTAAAATATGCAATGTAAAATAATACTTAAAAGTAATAAAAATACAATGCGTTTTTGAAAGAGATCGAGAGTTCGGGGGTTGGTTATACAATGGGAAGGTATTAGCACCCAATGCATCTGCGGTACTCCGCAGGAACCTTTTGAAATATCTGTTTTTTGGTTAAAATTGTTTGTTTAGTTAAATGGGTATGGATGAGATTTTGAAGATACGACGACCTAGTGTTGAAGTTTTGGTATAAAAGGGGTGTGAGTTTAAAAATTGATTTGTAGGAGATTTGTCTTAAGATTAACAAAACTAAAAAAAAGTATGAAGGGATTTCACATAATCGTATTAGATACTCGATGACATGAAGTCAACAAATTAATTCTTTCCCTTGGATTTAAAGCCACAGACAGATAAGTAAGCTAAGAGTATACCAAACCTTAGGTGAAAATAAATCACAAGCCGACAGCATCAAAAAAACCTGATGTGAGATAATACTCCAAGCATCAGATAAAGCGCATCAAGTGAAAATAAATCACATACGAGAAAAGCGTGTCAGGAGAGGAATCAGATAAAGCGCAAAGGCGATGGATAAAGCTCACGGTGTCAGATAAGAATCCCTGCATCACAAGAGATATACCGACAAAATCTAACAACACGGGGAAACTTATGTGTGTCCGCACAATTTTCAGAAGGTAGTTGGAATTAAAAATAAAATCACAATGCAATGAAAATAATATTTTCAAAACCTGAATTTATTTACAAGTGAAGTGAATAGACAGTCAAAATATTATGTACAAGTATATATTTACAATACCAAATATTAAATCAAAATAGTAAGGTAAAAAGGGAATAAAGAAAAATTATAAATGCGCTATGCGAGAACGAACGCTTGAAACTGTTCTCGAAAACCTTCACAGTAAGCAAACATGTTAGTAGCATAAGCGGTATACAAATTAAAATGAAACGAAATTGTAACAAGATTTGAATTTATGTTAGTAATCACAAAGTATAAAAATCAAAATGAACTTGTATGATGCCTATGAACAAATGAATATTTACACAAATAAAAATCAAGAATTCCTGATATTATTCAATGTAAACACAAAAATCAGCATTGCATACATGTATTCCATTAAGTAATTTCAAAAGTGATCGCTATTTTAAACCACAACGGAAAACAAGAATCAAAAGTTCACATAAAGGAAACAAAATGTTGTCTCAATAGTTTCTCGGTCAGATTTACACGCGAATAGAATGCGGCATTATCGTCACCTTCATCGAAACTAAACTTCGAACATCCCTCATTCATAATCTCAATTGAAATTAAAATGGAAGCAAGTTATTACGCTATAGGTGTCTAATGAATTCAAAATGAATAATCATGATAACAAGCTTCATCAAACACAACGAAATGCATTCAACACAGTAATTCGGACAATCCCGACACACTCAACATAAGCATTACCGAACCAAATTCTATCACAAATTTCGTGGCATAAGGATATCAACACTAAATCAACAACAACTAAACCAAAACTGACCAATCTTAATCATATTTTCCAGCATATCAGTTCAAAAGTATCAACCACCCATACTATAGCAAATTGTTTTTAATCAGACATTCATCATAGGTTTTGTATTTTAAACAACTATTACTTCGAAAGCATAACAATTACTTAACTCAGATTTAAACAAAATACCAAAGCAATTCAATGTCAATTTTCCAGAATTATATAAATAATTTCAAACAGCATAACAATTAAGAAAATGGAAAGAGTTACCGAAAATGTCAAAACCAAAAGTAGATGTAATATTGTGGTTGTTTATGTTGTGCGAAACAGGATGCTGTGTTACACGAAATTTTGACGGCGAGATGAAGATAGCATACCGGCAATTGCTTGTGCTGCAGATTGATGTGCGGTGAGTGAAGAGGAACGGTTCTGATTATGGTTCGAAGATGGAGTTTGATGAACTCGGTGGGTTGTAATGGTGACGGATTGGGGATGTGGCGGATGAAAGGTTGAGTCGCGGATGGGTGGTTTTTATGGAAATGAGGGAGAGAAACAGAGGGTTACAGTAATTGATGAAGGAAGATGCGGTGAATGGGTTGAGGAAGGAGACATAAGGGATTAGTGTTGGAGGTTGGGATGGGTGCCAGTGGTGTTGTGCGTGGAAAGAGAGGGAGAGAAGATAAAAGATATAGGTTACTTACTGCTATGCTTTTTGTTTTGTTTTATGGAGTAGAGAAGGAGATAAGTGGTATGCTACTATATTGTTTTTTTGTTTTTTTGTTGTCTTTACAAAGAACCAAGGCTACTTAAATAGAAAAAATAAGAGGAAAAAATATGATATCAAAGTAAATCACATCCGTTGCTTTTCTTTCAATTCCATTGGCAAATTTAGTTATCCGAAACATGTGTTAACAACCAATAGGAATCAAGCATAGTATAATCAATGAATATTTTGTAACCAAAAAGCCCCTGAATGACAAAAATAAAATAAAAACCTGAAATTATAAAAAATAACTCAATTTAAAATGATTTTTTTGAATATTTTATGAATAAAAAATAAAGATCCAAAATGACCGAAAATGATAAAAAACGGACGAAAATTTATCCGAAAAAATAAAATGAACACATTAAAATAATATACATGTCACAAAGATTAAAGAAAAAATATTCAAAAAGTCGAAATAAAAATATCGGGCTAAAACATATGTTTACAGTTAAAAACGAGACTTCAAACTGTACCGAAAAAATAAAGCGAGCATGCCGTCATAATCTACGCGAAACGCAGATTCACAAAATGATCGGTAAAAGGTGAAAACTTGAAATATTTTTCTCGCTAATTTTCCGCACAGTGTCGAATCGCTTTTAACAATCTGTCTATAAAACCGAAATATTTTTATTATCAACATATAAACAACTTGGAGCAATGCAAGAAACGAGTAAAGAGATAAAAATGCATGAAGTGAAATGTCAGGTATTTTTTAACTAAAAGACGATGCAAACTTTGATTTAAACTGACTTTTTCTGGTCAACTTAAATACGACTTATGATGCAAAATGTGATGAATGAATATATTTACTAATGATTGTGACTAAATAACAAAATATGATATGAAAGTGCGACTAAGACATATTAGGGGCGAAATTTAGGGTGCAACAGTTGTGCCTTGATGAATCAGTCTTCGAGAATCCACAATCAACCGTACTTCTGGCTTGGGAGACTCAAAACCTTAATTGAGGCGCGACACCTGATGCTCTTGATTCAGACCTGTCTCTGCACATGACACAAAAGAAAACATGAACATACACCTTTGTATGCGATTAGAAATTAGTGATACATAGGCTAAAAATATTCAAAACACTTGACAATCTTCGCATAGTCAAAGTTCGAAGGTGAGAGGTTAAAACCGACCGTATTTCGTGACCTTGACTTATCTTTAAAAATGCAAAAATAAAAATGGGATCTTAGGTCAAAAATTGGGGTACAACAGCTGCCCCTATTTAAGTTTCTTCTATCTGGAGATATGAAGATTGGGATCTTCATTTCGACGAGATTGAAGGGACTTAAATATAGAATACACAATTTTTGCCTTAAGATACCGCGATTATGTTCATGATATGATATGAATGTAATGCTCTGAATTTTATGGGGAATGACGCCATACGAGACAGACTATGCTGGAGAAACCAAGCACATTATACAGTAATCCCACAGAGGAAGAGGTTGTAACTCCACTGGGGAAACAGAGTCATAGACTTCAAATGAGAGACTCTTGAATGATTTACATCAGTGTTGAGACTGGAAAAGAAATGATTTACATCAGTACGAAGACTGGAAAAAGAAATGATTTACATCCGCACTGTGGCTGGAAAAGAAATGATTTACATCAGCACTGTGGCTAGAAAACAAAATGATTTACATCAGCACTGTGGCTGGAAAAGAAATGATTTACATCATCACTGTGGCTGGAAAAGAAATGATTTACATCAGCACTGTGGCTGGAAAACAAAATGATTTACATCAGCACTGTGATTGGAAAAGGAATGATAAAATGCAAACTTCCCCACGGGACTTTTCCGAAGGGATGCCATTTGCTGAGTAGACATTATTGTTGGGGATACACAAGCTGCTCAAATAAATAAGCTGCGACTTGCTGTCTTCAAAAAAAGTGCTATGACATACAAGCTGCTTAAATAAAGAAGCTGCCACTTGCTGTCTTCAAAGAATATTAAAATACACAAGCTGCTCATGAAGAGATGCCACTTGTTGCTTATAACCCACAAGCTGCTCATGGAGAGCTGCCACTTGCCGTCTTCAAAGAATATTAAAACACACAAGCTACTCATGAAGAGTCCGCCACTTGTTGCCAATAAACCACAAGCTGCTCGTGAAGAGCTGCCACTTGCCATCTTCAAAGAATATTAAAGCACACAAGCTACTCATGAAGAGTCCGCCCCTTGTTGCTTATAACCCACAAGCTGCTCATGAAGAGCTGCCACTTGCCGTCTTCAAAGAATATTAAAACACACAAGCTACTCATGAAGAGTCCGCCACTTGTTGCTTATAACCCACAAGCTGCTCATGAAGAGCTGCCACTTGCCATTTTCCGTACAAGCTGCTCATGAAGAGCTGCCACTTTCTGTTTTCCAAAGAAAAATAACGTACAAGCTACCCATGAAAGGACTGCCACTTGCCGTTTTTCCGAGGTGTCAATAATATACAAGTTGCCTCGTGAAGAGACTACCGCTTGCTGTTTGTCAAGAGTATCCATAACACACAAGTTGCCTCATGAAGAGACGGCCGCTTGCTGTTTCCCAAAAAGATACCCATAAAATATCGTGAAGATATTGCTGGAGGTGAGAACCAATAAGTTCATCGGCGATGGACAAACGGCTCATGAAGAGACCTCCATTTGTCATAACATAAAGAAATTCAGAAATAATCAAACTGCTCAAATAAAGAGTCAGTCGCTTGTTGTCACGTCGATATTCTAGAAGAAGGTTATGATAACACTACTAGGGAATAAAGTTCATCTTTAATGGGGAACCATGAATAAATCCTTCCTGAGGAGACCAAGTATTTACATACGCAAGATCAATGCACTCTTTATCTAGGTTTCACAGTCTAGAGAGATCCACAGGGTATCGTTCACAAGAGACAAAGGTCAGTCCAAGAATAAACTGGAGAGAAAATAGTCAAACAAGACTCCACCCAATGAGGAAACAACTCAAATGGGGATTTATCCTATCCAGAGATGGAAAAGGAAAGCTAAAGCAAGATTCTTCCACGAGAGTTAACTCAGTGGGGAATTAGAAAGGAGGCGCACTTTATGCTTAAGTTGACACTCTATTTGGGGAGAGGAAATACATTATTTGAATAGACACAACCAAGGTATACGAACTCAATGACATCAACAAATACAACTGTGCGTGCATGATGCAAGTGTGAATGAATAAATGAATGCCATGTATGTGCTGACAAAACAAATAGACAAGATAAACTGGAGATGATAAGACATCATAGCACAACCCAACACTCGGCTAATCTCAACAGGATGGGAACATTACTGGAGATAAAACACAGGCCATCATTGGAGCAAGGTCCTTTTACAAGGCTTAAATATCTCTGGAGAGGAAGATATTTTCAGGTAGAAAATCCAAAGTCCAGTCTTCTATTGCAAACAATCCATTGAAAGGATAACAACACAAACAAAGTTTCAGCTGGAAAGAAGTCTTGCTTAGCTGGAGATACTGGGAACACCATCCTCTGATAATGTATGAAAAATATATCTTGACAAATCTGGATTTCCCCTGGGATTAATTTTGGATGCCCCAAGTTTACTGATGATAAGCTGCGTGATGCACGACAATTCTTGTGAATAGCTTCACCTCTAAAATGCCCCAAGCTATATGGTTGATGAGGAGAAATCGTCTCAAGAGGATTTTACAAAAGACCTGGAATTCACCATGCTTTGGTGTCTTCAAACTCTTATAGAGATTCATCAAATCTCTACGTGATTGCCCCGGATTGACTGTAGTCGGCACAACAAAGTCTTCGAATTTTTGCCCCAAACGAGCAAACAAGTCGGGAAAAGCATTAACTGGGAGAAGCAACATGTTCGTGCTTAAGGTCTTCATGTGACACGCCCCTGAATATGATTTTGTTCTTGAAATAATTCGCCAATTACTCAACAGAGTTTCAGGCCTTAAAAGAATAAACTCATCACTGGTGCTTATGTGAGCTTCCTTGATATCAAACAAATGTTTTGCAGTTAGAAAAAGTTTACAATGAGAATGAAAATTCTAATGCAACAGTTATGTAAGTCTTGAAGATTTTGAAAGATATCGCACAAATTTTGCGAGTTAAAGCACCATTTATTTTTGTATAGGAAAAACATATGATACCAACATAACTATTTAGAACATTCATAGGAGTCAGGAACACTATCTCATTGAAGTATGCTTTCAAAATAACCTTGCTTCAATTAGGACTTTTGAAGGTTGTAACGTGGTCTGGTTCTTGGTTTTTAGAAAAAAGATTTTAAGGCTCAAAATATTTGGTGCCCACCCATTCTTCATGATGTTCTCCAACCCTATGTTCAGTTAATTCAACATGAGTGTTCATCTCTCAAAAGGATTTTGTGACGGTCAAGGAAACGACGAGGCTTTCGGAGTAGAAACCACCCTCATGTCTTCGTGTTTGTAGTCACCAATTTGTTCTTTGCTGAGGACTTTTCTTTGCAGTCCTTTTCTTTGTAATTTTTATTTTCCCTAACTTTTTCCTGAACTAATTCTTTTGAATTGATAGTCCAGCGGGATGCCTTAATTTTGCCTAAGTCACACGTTTTCATGTTTTTTGACTTAGCAGGCTTTTTCTGTTTTCTCGATTTTTGACTTTTTGAACAAAATGTGTGACATTAGCTTGTATTTTCTTGTTGAGAAGATTGTGATTGCCTCGTTTCTTGATGAATGAGGGATAACATTGTGATTCCACATCTTCTGGCTTCATTATACATGAAAGATAGCCCCCGTAGTTTCTCTTCAGAAATATCTTCCTTATGAATTTTGAACACTCAATCAGATTAACTGAAAACTACCCTGCCCCATGTTAAAAGTTGAGGGTTTTTTCGTATAGAAAAGAAACTTCTACTTCAAGGCTCAAAAGGGGTTAGCAAGGGATTATCTTCCTTATATCTCCGGTGTTTAGGGATTAGAAACAATGCCTGTACATCATCAACAAGATCTTATTCAAAAGCATGCAACCAAAGATTTTGTGTTCTTTAGATCATCATCCTCCCTTCAATCTCTGCCTAGGCAAGAGAATGGGCAACAAGTTGGTATCATAATGCAAAAAGCAATTTAAGATTTGAAAACAAATGAATTTCTTCAAGACAAACATACTCATTATATTAAGATGATCATTCAGATGCAAACAAGTTCTTACATGCAAACAATGTTTTAATAAACAAGAAAATTTACAAAAGCAGAAATAAGTTAATAATCTGGAAAGGCTTTCCATCTGGACTTGTGCTGAAGGAAACATGTCTTAAACTTCAAGGCCAAAATCAACAGAGATTCACTTATGCTTTAGCAACGGGGTTGACTTGAGCGGCAACCAAAATTTCAACCAAAACAGTTGAGTGATCCATACCAGCTTTTAAATTAGTCACCTCTCAACGGAGTTCAGAAACCTCTTGCTTGATATTCTCCATTGTTCTCTTAGTGTCAGTGTTGTACTGGTGAGACCAAAGGAAAAAAATAAGACTTGGAAAAATACCTTTGAAAGTGAAACCAAAAATGTAGAATGATGCATGATATGCAAAAGAGAGTTTTTATTTGACTTTCAAGGAACTCAAGATATTAAGTTGTAAACATCAAAGTATGAAGATAGAAGATGAATTTTGAATTGGATCAAAGCGTTGATCAAGTTATCATCAAGATCAATCATCCATTTTGGTGGATTAGGGTTTTCACCCTATCAACACCCAAGATCCATTGAGCTTGATGAAACTTGTGATGTTTACAAAGAAAGACCTCCAAATTCCTTGAAAGTCAAGTGAAAAGGGTTTTATGGATGCATGAATGCATGGCTATGCAACAACCACAAGCAAGGTCACAAATAAAGTTGAAAGGTTCAATGTCACGAGCATGGAGTCAAAGGTAAAGAACATCCCCAAGGTATGTACTAACGGTTTAATCACACCTGCAAGACAAGGTTCTAAGAGTTCCCGGAGTCTACATTCCTCCTTCGGATATTACCAACGTCTTGATTACTCAATAATCAGCAATATTCTCAAGAGAAACTCATCTGAGCGTAGCATCGCGTGACAACTACTTCCGGATTACTCCGTTATAATCTCTGCGCTACACCTAAAAGGCCAAGGTGGGTTAAGGGTTCTACGGTTCTCAGCTTCTTTGGCTCCCAGGTCGAAAATAATTATGTATTCCCGATTACTCGGTAAACAAATATTACGTTCAAAAGGGCCTTCCACTGAGTGGGGGATCTCATGCCTCCTTCTTCGGGATTACTCCCTCAAAGTTAACATGACTATACCGCCCGTCCTATTCTTAAGTGTAACTTAGTCCGGGTATAGGACTTGTCCTTTGCAAAAACCCAAATAACCATAATATATCACAATTAATCAAACAAACAAGTAATAATAACAAAAACAAATATGACAAATTAGGCTTAACCCACTTTAGGGATGGACCAGCAAGAGGTCAATCTATCCCCAGCAGAGTCGCCAATTCTGTAGCGGTGGAAATCGGAGATCAAGCTATTAATTAACTTGACTCACCAAAGCAAGAGTCGCCACCGCGCTTTATTATTTCCAAGGGAAAAGGGAAAAGAGCGAAATAAAACCCTAAAATATGTAATGTAAAATAATACTTAAAAGTAATAAAAATACAATGCGTTTTTGAAAGAGATCGAGAGTTCGGGGGTTGGTTATACAATGGGAAGGTATTAGCACCCAATGCATCTGCGGTACTCCGCAGGAACCTTTTGAAATATCTGTTTTTTGGTTAAAATTGTTTGTTTAGTTAAATGGGTATGGATGAGATTTTGAAGATACGACGACCTAGTGTTGAAGTTTTGACTTAAAAGAGGTGTGAGTTTAAAAATTGATTTGTAGGAGATTTGTCTTAAGATTAACAAAACTAAAAAAAAGTATGAAGGGATTTCACATAATCGTATTAGATACTCGATGACATGAAGTCAACAAATTAATTCTTTCCCTTGGATTTAAAGCCACAGACAAATAAGTAAGCTAAGAGTATACCAAACCTTAGGTGAAAATAAATCACAAGCCGACAGCATCAAAAAAACCTGATGTGAGATAATACTCCAAGCATCAGATAAAGCGCATCAAGTGAAAATAAATCACATACGAGAAAAGCGTGTCAGGAGAGGAATCAGATAAAGCGCAAAGGCGATGGATAAAGCTCACGGTGTCAGATAAGAATCCCTGCATCACAAGAGATATACCGACAAAATCTAACAGCACGGGGAAACTTATGTGCGTCCGCACAATTTTCAGAAGTTAGTTGGAATTAAAAATAAAATCACAATGCAATGAAAATAATATTTTCAAAACCTGAATTTATTTACAAGTGAAGTGAATAGACAGTCAAAATATTATGTACAAGTATATATTTACAATACCAAATATTAAATCAAAATAGTAAGGTAAAAAGGGAATAAAGAAAAATTATAAATGCGCTATGCGAGAACGAACGCTTGAAACTGTTCTCGAAAACCTTCACAGTAAGCAAACTTGTTAGTAGCATAAGCGGTATACAAATTAAAATGAAACGAAATTGTAACAAGATTTGAATTTATGTTAGTAATCACAAAGTATAAAAATCAAAATGAACTTGTATGATGCCTATGAACAAATGAATATTTACACAAATAAAAATCAAGAATTCCTGATATTATTCAATGTAAACACAAAAATCAGCATTGCATACATGTATTCCATTAAGTAATTTCAAAAGTGATCGCTATTTTAAACCACAACGGAAAACAAGAATCAATAGTTCACATAAAGGAAACAAAATGTTGTCTCAATAGTTTCTCGGTCAGATTTACACGCGAATAGAATGCGGCATTATCGTCACCTTCATTGAAACTAAACTTCGAACATCCCTCATTCATAATCTCAATTGAAATTAAAATGGAAGCAAGTTATTACGCTATAGGTGTCTAATGAATTCAAAATGAATAATCATGATAACAAGCTTCATCAAACACAATGAAATGCATTCAACACCGTAATTAGGACAATCCCGACACACTCAACATATGCATTACCGAACCAAATTCTATCACAAATTTCGTGGCATAAGGATATCAACACTAAATCATCAACAACTAAACCAAAGCTGACCAATCTTAATCATATTTTCCAGCATATCAGTTCAAAAGTATCAACCACCCATACTATAGCAAATTGTTTTTAATCAGACATTCATCATAGGTTTTGTATTTTCAACAACTATTACTTCGAAAGCATAACAATTACTTAACTCAAATTTAAACAAAATACCAAAGCAATTCAATGTCAATTTTCCAGAATTATATCAATAATTTCAAACAGCATAACAATTAAGAAAATGGAAAGAGTTACCGAAAATGTCAAAACCAAAAGTAGATGTAATATTGTGATTGTGATGTTGTGCGAAACAGGATGCTGTGTTACATGGAATTTTGACGGCGAGATGAAGATAGCATACCGGCAATTGCTTGTGCTGCAAATTGATGTGCGGTGAGTGAAGAGGCACGGTTCTGATTATGGTTCGAAGATGGAGTTTGATGAACTCGGTGGGTTGTAATGGTGACGGATCGGGGATGTTGCGGATGAAAGGTTGAGTCGCGGATGGGTGGTTTTTATGGAAATGAGGGAGAGGAACAGAGGGTTACAATAATTGATGAAGGAAGATGCGGTGAATAGGTTGAGGAAGGAGACATAAGGGATTAGTGCTGGAGGTTGGGATGGGTGCTAGTGGTGTTGTGCATGGAAAGAGAGGGAGAGAAGATAAAAGGTATAGGTTACTTACTGCTATGCTTTTTGTTTTGTTTTATGGAGTAGAGAAGGAGATAAGTGGTATGCTACTGTATTGTTTTTTTGTTTTTTTGTTGTCTTTACAAAGAACCAAGGCTACTTAAATAGAAAAAATAAGAGGAAAAAAATATGATATCAAAGTAAATCACATCCGTTGCTTTTCTTTCAATTCCATTGGCAAATTTAGTTATCCGAAACATGTGTTAACAACCAATAGGAATCAAGCATAGTATAATCAATGAATATTTTGTGACCAAAAAGCCCCTGAATGACAAAAATAAAATAAAAACCTGAAATTATAAAAAATAACTCAATTTAAAATGATTTTTTTGAATATTTTATGAATAAAAAATAAAGACCCAAAATGACCGAAAATGATAAAAAACGGACGAAAATTTATTCGTAAAAATAAAATGAACACATTAAAATAATATACATGTCACAAAGATTAAAGAAAAAATATTCAAAAAGTCGAAATAAAAATATCGGGCTAAAACAGATGTTTACAGTTAAAAACGAGACTTCAAACTGTACCGAAAAAATAAAGCGAGCATGCCGTCATAATCTACGCGAAACGCAGATTCACAAAATGATCGGTAAAAGGTGAAAACTTAAAATATTTTTCTCGCTAATTTTCCGCACAGTGTCGAATCGCTTTTAACAATCTGTCTATAAAACCGAAATATTTTTATTATCAACATATAAACAACTTGGAGCAATGCAAGAAACGAGTAAAGAGATAAAAATGCATGAAGTGAAATGTCAGGTATTTTTTAACTAAAAGACGATGCAAACTTTGATTTAAACTGACTTTTTCTGGTCAACTTAAATATGACTAATGATGCAAAATGTGATGAATGAATATATTTACTAATGATTGTGACTAAATAACAAAATATGATATGAAAGTGCGACTAAAACATATTAGGGGCGAAATTTAGGGTGCAACAGTTGTGCCTTGATGAATCAGTCTTCGAGAATCCACAATCAACTGTACTTCTGGCTTGGGAGACTCAAAACCTTAATTGAGGCGCGACACCTGATGCTCTTGATTCAGACCTGTCTCTGCACATGACACAAAAGAAAACATGAACATACACCTTTGTATGCGATTATAAATTAGTGATACATAGGCTAAAAATATTCAAAACACTTGACAATCTTCGCATAGTCAAAGTTCGAAGGTGAGAGGTTAAAACCGACCGTATTTCGTGACCTTGACTTTTCTTTAAAAATGCAAAAATAAAAATGGGATCTTAGGTCAAAAATTGGGGTACAACAATTATGATGTCATGTTTAATCATATAACAAACACAAATAAAGCACACAAGAGCCTTAGGTTTAAGGCTTGCATGGGGTTTGTAGGTGAGTACCCTCTTGAAGTTTAGTTGGCTCAACCTGTCCTAAAATAGTAACCGGGTTCTAGGGATCTCAATATCACTTATTTTTCTCACAGGTTTTGTTTAGCACGACAACTGACTTGCCACCAAAAAAAAAACTTGAGAGTCGAATCTCAATAAGCGGAGCATCGAGTATCAACCAACTTCGCACTACACCAAAGTTGGCTATCTCACTACCTTCTAATGGCTATGTTGGGTCAATTAAATGTTCTAAATGTCAATTAGTGCTTATGCCACCACGTGACATCCTAGTATTCTCCCCGACAGACTCGAGGGACACCAGTACCAACCAATGTGTTGCACTAATGTAGCCATCACTTCAACCATATTGGTCTATGCCGTACAGTTTCCATGATCTATTGCTACTTACCTAGGGTACCTTAGATTCAGGTGTAGGATCATTGCAAGAAATTAAACGCAAACAACCCTTAAAATAAAGCAACAATGCAAATAGTTTAAAGCAAATGAAAGTGGGATAAGACTATAAGGTAACCCCTCCTTTTCAGTACAATCCCCAACAAAGTCGCCAGTTCTGTAATACGGTGGAAGAACTAACTTGTTTTTGTGTTTTATTGCAAATATTGCGGATAGCAAGAGTCGCCACTGAATTTTCTTTTATCCAATAAGGGAAAGGTGAAAAGAACAGGAAAGACCTTCAATATTTTTGAGTTCGGGGGAAAGGTTATGAAAAGGGAAGGTGTTAACACCCTTTTCATCTGTAGTTATCTACGGGCCCTTAATCGCTGTGCTAACTTTTGAAAATTTTCTTTTTGCATATGTTTTGAAAAAATATTTCGAAAATGCCAATTGTAAGGTAAAACTTTGTAATTATTCTCATTTCTGTTCTTGAGAATGCGTACAAAGTGTTTGTTTTGAAAATATTTTTGAACGTGTGATTGTTAAAGATGTTTTTGTTTTGAAATGCATGTGAGCAAGCGACTACGAGTGTTCTACCTACTCAAGGTCTTTGTTGTAATTTCCTCCTCCTTTAGATATTACTATCCTACCATTAGTTAGTAGGAAGCCCTATCATTGGATGTGAAGGGACGGACGTGCGTCATCATTCAGTCATAGAAGGAAACTTGTGAGGATGCTTTAGAAATTTATCGTTAAGGGACTAGATCGTTTACCGAAGGCAACATCAAAAGGGTCATCGAGGGACTACGATCTTTGTTTTCGAGGGACTATGCTAAAGCGTCCTCATGTTCGAGGGACATGACTATTTTTTCCGAGGCAACAAGGGAGGTTACCTTAGAGGTGCAGGTGTGCAAAGTGTGTTGTGATTCAGTTATCGTTTGTATTACATTAGGATTAGCTACCTTTTTATTTTATCTTTCCATACATGACCTAATTACTAACAAGAATATAGTAAAATAGGTAAAGAGGTAAATGTGAGGAAAGTAAACACGGAAAACGAAACCCTAGACTATTACACGGCTTTAGGGGAAGTACAAAAATAGTAAAAATGCGAAAAAGTAAACCTAATTACTATTACAAACTGTGAGCAGTTACAATAATCGTAAAAGTGTGAGAATAATAAACTACGTGAAAATGTAAGATAGGAAAGCGAAAGTTTTTTAGTGATTTTGGATAAAAATAGAGTTTGATGATTAACCTAAAGAACCTGATTAATTTTAATTAATTAAAAAAAGGAATTGATTAAGTTAAAAAAAAACCTAAAAAAACCCTAAATTGATTTTAATTAAAAAGATGATTAATTAGTGAAAAACCTACAAAAACCTAATTAGGATTTTAATTAAAATACATAAAAAAACTAATTAGGCTTGATTAAAAAAAGGTTTGGTTAAAGATTTTTAATGAAAACAAAGGGAAAGAGTAAGATGGATAGAAAATAGAGGAGAAAACCAAAATTGTCAGGGGTGGGTGTTGAGCCCACGCCCTTTGCACTTTCACCCACCACGTTCACAACTAGGCCAGGCGCATGCCTTTGTCAAGGAATGCAAGCCATTGTGTTTTGTAATTTGAAAAATAAGGAAAATCACGAAAAAAAATCAAAATCCCAAAAGGTTGGGATCGAACCTACACCTTGGCATAGTATTGTCTTTAGCGCGCGCGTTTAACCATTAGGGTGGTAATACATCTATTGTTTAAACTGAAACAATTAAAACAAATATTAAACAAAAACGCATAGACCGGAGAGACGCCAAAGCCTTAGCTCCTGTCGTCTTCTCCGGTAGCTCCCTTTCATTCAACCTGTGAAATAAGAGATATTAGCAAACCAGGGGGACCCTACCCCCTTAAATAAGGCCCTATGAATCCAATGGAGTGATTATTTTAGGCTAAAACGGACTAGTTTAAGAGATATGACAAAAATACATGGAATCAGTGCAATCATGGTGATGCACGATTACGGTAACATCGGACGCCTGCGATGATCCAGTCTTGTACTAATGAACCTTAGAAACGCGTCAATAACATTAGCTTCAATCAAAACCGTAAGAAAATTAAAATGTGAATTTATTAAATAATGATAGGACGATGATGCGCGTAAAGTTGTTTTGAGCCCTTTAGACCGTTGCAAACGATCTCATATTATCCTTTGATCTTCTTGAGAATGAATAGGATGGTTAGTATGTATTGAAAACGGCTGCAAATAGGTTTTGCAAGTTGCCCTAGATTTGAAAATTTTGTGACTTTTTTGAGGTTTCTTGGACAAGGTTTTTCGTGGGTTCCTTTCATGTTTGAATACATGCAATATATAGAAGAGAATTTAGGTTAAAAGTTGGGCTTTGACTCTTGTAATAAGCCTTGTCTTATTATCTTATTTATTTTGAATTAATAATGAATAAAATCAAAATAATTAGAATAAAAATATCAAGGGGGTGCATGAGTAAGATGTGAGGTGTATATGGAGTGTAGAATACGTTTGAACTCTGAAAAAATAGCCTAATAGCCCAAAAATTCAAGTTTGCTCAATTTGAACTTCATCCATTTGCTCAACATTTCCTAACTTGCATTGGTCATAACTCTCTCAATTTTCATCATTTGAAGGTGATCTTAGACTTTTTGGAAATCTCAAGATGTCCTCTACAATCTCTATGTTTATCAATTTTGCTTTTGAAAATTTATCTTGGAGTAAGTTCCTTGATAAAAAGTGTCTTTTTGTTGACTTTTGAAATGACCTATAATGTATTGGCCCATATCTCTCAAATGAAGCATTTTTTGGGCTTGAGCTTAGAGAGATAAAGTTGTGGAATTATTTTTTTCCTTCAAAATGAGCTTTGGTTGAGGAAAATCTGACGAAGCATGTGAAAGTTATGCTTGGTTAAAGTTCAGTTTACTTCTCTTAAGGAAAACCCTAATTTGGCATTTTTTGACTTTTGATGATTTGAGAGTTTTCCTTGATGAATCATGATTAACCCATGATCAAATGATGAATATGACTTCAAAATGTTGATGTTGACCAAAAATATTGAAGTTTTAATGTATGTTGACCATAATTGACTTTTTACTCAATACAGTTGATTTTTCGTCATCTGAGCCATTGATTGAGCAAACTTGTGATGCAAGCCATGAGACTTGGTATGAGCATTCCTTAAGACATATAAGAGACTATGAAATCAATTTAAGACCTTAGAAACCCAAACATCCTTGTGAAATATGAAACCCTAGTTGTGGACTCATTGCTTAGGAGGAGAATTTTGTCTGATAATTCTTGGGTAACCTTAAGCATTTCAGAACACTAGGAGAATGTCTTGAAGAAAAGGGAAGGAAAATTTTGTGGTACAACATGAGTTCTTCTAGATAATAAACTTCCAATATCAACCAGGTGAAACAACCGGCTGAAAATCATCAAACAATGAAGTCGCCATCGAACGTCTTTTATCCCACATGTAGGGAAAGGTAAACATCGAGAAAACCTGAGAAGGGAGAAGTCACGGTCTTGCGACCGAGAGATCGGGTAAGGGAGTCTGTTACGCGAGGGGAAGGTATTAGCACCCCACACGCCCGTAGTACTCTACGGTATCCACTCTTGTTATCTATCTTATGGGTGTGTTTAATCTATGCTTACTGTCTACTATACTACTGAAAGGAATGCATGCAAAAGAAAGGAGAAAAGAATGTAGGGAAAATAAAATTGTGCTCCCTTGGGCCCTACCCCAATGCCTACGTATCCGTTTTGAGGAATCAGAGCTACCGTAGTTCGGCTCATATGTTTTTGTTTGTGTTTTTTATGGACGAAGTTAATTCTGCCTTCTGCCGCAGCTCGATCTTTGGAGACTTATGCGTTGGCACATAAGTAAATTAATCATGTCCTTACCTGAAAAGGATTTTAAAGAAAAGTGCTCGAGCGCACAAAAGATTTGAATTGGTTTATATTTTGTTGTAGATGTTTTTTGTGGACGAAGTTAATTCCTCCTTCTGTCGCAACTCGACCTTTGGAGACTTATGCGTTGGCACAAAAGTAAATTAATCATGTCCTTACCTGAAAAGGGTTTTTTAATGAAAGGTGCTCGAGCGCACAAAAGATTTGAATTTGTTTTGTATTTTTGTTGCAGATAATGACTAGTCGACCTCAAGAGAGAGATATTAGCCAATTTTCTACTTAGTCATGAAAGGAGTCTTTGAGAATTGAACTACACCTATGCTTGAGATGAAGAACAATAAGATCGAGAAGAGACCCGCTTATCATTTCCCGTACTAAGCAAAAGCATGATTCTCATCAGTAGTTTTAAAGTGTTTTTGAATTTCGAAAAGAAAAAAGAAGTTTTAGTTTTAGATGCGTATGCGAAAGGGAAAGAAAAGTTAAAGGGGAATTAGCCTATTTCTAAACCTGATGTTATCGTGCGTTGTTAGACCTAAAGTTAGAATTTTGAGGGAATTCTACCTAATGTTAGCACGCGGATGGATTACGATAAAGTACGAAAATGAAGAATAAAATAGATTTGTGACGATATCAAACGGAGAAGGTCCGTTGCCTCTTCAAAATTGTGCAAGCGGTAAGAGAATTCTATCAAAGTTTCCTTGAGAGAATAATTAAAGAATTAGCCCCAAGAATTCCACATTGCAAGAGTTATATCAATGCTATCACAAAAATCTTGACTAAAAAAAGTCAATAAAAATGATTACCAAATATGAAAAATAAAATAAAAAATATTCTAATCGAAATTCTAAAAAGAAATTCTAAAGAAACCTAAAATATTCTATTGTTGTGTATCATTTTATTATCAATTGAGAGAGAAAAATTAAACTAAAAGAAAAAACTAAAATAAAAAGAAATAAAAATTAGAAGGATCGAGGGGGTACAAGCTGAATTCAGGGGGTGCTGTAGAAGAATGGCATAGAGGCCAAAACAGCCAGGGTCCAATCAAGAGTTTTGTCCACAAGTTGATGCTTTACAAAATGATGCATTGGGCCAGGCGAGTGGTCTTTTTGTTGTACTAGCTTTAAATCGCCAAACATATACGGTATTAGACCTTAGAGAGGTGCAACGTGTGGATTGCTTAGAGGCCCAACATAATGAATCCAATTCACAAATGTACCAGATTTTTGTTCATTATTATTAAAGAATTTTTTTTTAAAGAAATAAGAGAATTGAACACAAAACGGCGCGTCTGGGGTAAAGTTGTGACCATCAGACTCTCATACTTCACTCTAAACTCTCTCTCTCTCTCTCTCTCTCTCTCGTTCTTAGATTACCCTATCAGAATTAGGTATACCGCCGCCCCACCGTCACACCTCTGGCGGCGGCCGCGGTGGCATTCTTGCTCGATACTCCAACCAAATACATCGCTCCCTTTGTCTCTATCAATCTACCACTACGACCTCCACCTACATTCTTCGGAAACCCGATCTGCAACCACCAACTGTTTTGTTCCTTCCTTCTATTGCCAAATATGACTTCTACTTTTCAGGATTCCTCCTTAAATTTTCTAAATCTAAACGAACAGAAAAGCCTAGGAGTTTTAAACTGAAATTAAATGATAACGGCGCTGACTTGTAGTTTGAGGCGTTAGGGGACTTATTCAGCAAGCCAAGACACATGATGTGGTAACAGCCTTTATGTAAAAAGGTGAAGAAATGAGGGAGATTGGAGCTTACCTTCCGGAGTAGCTCTGACGGTTTTTCAACGGTGACAACACCAGTAGAAACCTAGAGAGTCTTGAATTCACAGGTACGAACACTCCTCTCTTCCTTTGAACTCATTCTCCTTCTCCGTCCGATTCAATTTTCTTCTTCTACTGTCGTTAGGATTTATGAAGATTGGAGGTGTTGGAGAGAGTTGAGAGTGAAGCTCTGCGCTTATGCCATGCTCGTATCAGAGAGAGGAGTTAAGAGAAGTTGATTACTCATTCTTGATGTAGGTGCGTTGCAGAATTAATGTTGAGGAACCAATAAAAGAAGATGACGATGTTGCAACAATAATAATCATGAAGGTTGAAGATGTGTTAAGGCTGAAAGTTGTTGATGAAGATGAACAATGAAGATGCTTAAGGTTGTGGTTCAGAGAGAGTCATGGTAATGAAGGATCTGCAGAGGAATTTTCAGAAGATCATTTTGAGGTGAGTTTTTTTCTCTATTTTCTGTATGAATGAATCGTATCCCTCTATTCTGTCTATCTGTTATATATGTATTCTTATGCTGGAAGTTTGTTGGTTAGGAGGTAGTTATCAAAAATTCTGTTAGGAAGTTAAGATGCAGTTTGTTATGCAGTTGGTTACTGAATGTTAGTTATGCTGTAACTGTTTTGGGTTGGTTAAGTTAGTTACATGGCTGTTTCTATTTTCTGGTTATGGAATTGGTTTTGGTTGTTTGACAGTGGTTATTTGTAAATCTGTTAGGATTAGTTGAGATATGGTTTTGGGTTATAACTAGGAATGAGTTAGAAAAGGACTGTTAGGAATTACTGTTAGTTTGTTATGGCTAAGGAGAGGTTTTATAGATTTGGTTTTGTATGCTCTATGGACTCACTTTTCTGTCAAATGTCGGGCTGTAGCTCATAAATGGAATATGTGGATTTTTTTGAAATTAGTTTGATATTGGCTTGACGTTGCAAGTTTGTGTACTAGCGGTAGTGTAAGCGGTTCATGCTTATGACAGTTTATCCAATATTTTTGCAGGTTTGGTTCATATCAGGGCTATTGGGAAGCAAAGGCAAAAGGAAAACACCAAGTGAGGATTTGAATGAGTTTGGAGATGATACGAAGTTGGATCAAAGACGCATAACACGAAGTTTTGGAAGCTTGAAGTTTGAAACATGAAGAATGATTGAAAATTAGGATAGGTTTTGGTAAAAATGTATAGATGTTATGTATAGTTGTAATGGAATTTGGACTTGTATGTATTTGAATACACATTGGAATGTATGTTGACTTTATTTCCACATAATGAAATGGCCTTTGTATGAATTCAAATAAATGGTATGAATCCAAAATATTTGCAAGGTAATCAAAAGAGACATGAATCTTGAATGAATCCAAGAGAGGCTATTTGGACGATATTTTGATGGTTGGATGAATTTGATGCATGCTTTTTCATACATGTGGTTTGAATTCCAAGAAAAGCCACACAAATATTTAATAACTTTGATTTTCTCCAAATCCACTTCAAATATTAATGAATGAATTCTAATCAAACTACAACTTCAGTGAATCCCTAATTCAATTCAATTTTCCGATCTAAACCAGATTTACGTGTCAAGCAATAAGCATTTAAAATAATGACACTTTGATCACAATTAACATCTTGTACCATGTCTCGACTATATGAGCACTAGAATAACGACGTCTTGGACCCCTGAAGAAGATATTCAAGATGACTTTGAACTTATACCTTAGTTCATATAGTCTTTACTTAAACCTTTAGTGAGAACCCTAGTGATGCTGCCCTTGACGAGGATGACAACCTTATAGCTTGATGAGGGAGAAGTTCACCATGATTAAGAATCCAAACCCTAGTTCCATAAACCACAGTTACTCGGAAACCAACTGATTCAAGCTTGAATGAAGATGAGGACTGTCAACGCCATAAAAACCCTAATTCCAACATATCACCGATTCCATGCCAAATTATTGATTAATGATGCATGATGTGTTAGATGACCTAATGGAAATTATATATGTGAGAAAAATGCAAAAATGCGTAAGCCAGATAGGAAGTAAAAGGGTAGGACAAATTTGGGGTATTACAGCTGCCCCTATTTAATCGTCTTAAACCTGAAAGTACGATTGGCACATGCCTTTCGGAAGTTCAAGGTTGAAGATGATTAAATATCAATGCCAAAAAATTTGTCCTGAGAGAGAGTAAGTGTTTTCTTTATTTATTTATTTTGTGATCTGCTGGGGAAAAGAAATTTGTTTTTTTTCAATGAAGAGACAGGGATTGGACTTGTAACGTGGCTTGATGCTAATACAAGACAAATGGTTGGTATGAAAAGACAGCGGACGAGGTCTACGGGCGACCTGCGATCCTAAGGTGACACATGAGAGTGATTTGACAGAGAACCTAGCCAAAGGGCGATCTCAGGTTCTAAGACAAAGTATATGGAAGGAACCTAGCCAAGAGGCGATCTCAGGTTCGAAGATGATTTGTGGGAAGAACCTAGCCTACGGGCGATCTCAGGTTCGACGAAGGTTTGAAGGAAGAACCTAGCGAAGAGGCGATCTCAGGTTCGACGATGATTTGAAGGAAGAACCTAGCCAAGAGGCGATCTCAGGTTCGACGATGATTTGAAGGAAGAACCTAACCAAGAGGCGATCTCAGGTTCGACGATGATTTGAAGGAAGAACCTAGCCAAGAGGCGATCTCAGGTTTGAAGAAGGGAACATGGGTTATGACATGATGATTGTTTAGATAAGCGACACGGACGAGCATCAAGAAATGTTAAGCACGGACGAGTGTTTGAATCAATACAGACGAGTATTGAAAGAAGATACAGGTGGGTATCAAAAGGTTAAACACGGACGAGTGTTTGAATCAATACGGACGAGTATTGAAAGGAGATACAGGCGAGTATCAAAAGTATAAACACGGACGAGTGCTTGATTCAATACGGACGAGTATTGAAAGGAGATACGGACGAGTATCAAAAGTTAAACAAGGACGAGTGTTTGATTCAATACGGACGAGTATTGAAAGAAGATACGGACGAGTATCAAAAAGTATATACACGGACGAGTGTTTGATTCAATACGGACGAGTATTGAAAGAAGATACAGGTGAGTATCAAAGGTATAAACACGGACGAGTGTTTGAATTAATACGGACGAGTATTGAAAGAAGATACATGTGAGTATCAAAAGGTTTAAACACGGACGAGTGTTTGAATCAATACGGACGAGTATTGAAAGGAGATACAGACGAGTATCAAAAGGTTAAACACAGACGAGTGTTTGAATAATTGGCCCGGGTGGGTGTTTAGGAAACTTGACACATACGAGTGCTTAGGAATGGACACGGGCGAGTGTTTAGGGAATTGACTACCAGACAAGAACTGGGTTTAGAACGACAAAGTGTATTGATTTTGTTTGGCATTGAAAAGGTGAAGGTCACTGATTGGGGATTTCGGGCATGATACCCTTCTGTAGGGATGTATTATTGTCCTTGAATAATTTAGGTCTTTGTGTAAGGTACCTGATCTGGCTTATGCTTTGTATGCATGTTTGAATTTCTTTTGACGCAAAGATCCACTCTGATGGATCAGCTACGCGCTTTTGAGGATGCAATGTTATGTAATGATAACTATATGCAATGCGAAGAAATAAACTTCATGGGGATAAGAGAAGGTTTGCTGGGAACCACTGCTCATCACTAGGGATGTCAATATATATCGACGCCGGAAGTCTGTAGTACCAAATATTGCTGGAGATACTGATAAGAATTTGCCCTGGGGAGCCCCTGATACCAAAGATTGTTGATGACTCTACTGGAGATTAAGTTGCCGACGAAACGAGTCTTCAAGTACGATGCTGGATTCTGAATTATACCGTTGGGAAGAGATAACCTGGCCAGACTTCCAAACATCCTGAACTGTTGAGGGGGTGATAGAAGTGAATATGACGAAGAATGGATACTGAACACCATGTGGATCCCTTCGGATACATGCTCCAAGTTTACGCACACTGGGGAATTATCTCTTGAATCACTTGGGGATAAGAGATGGGCATGGACACCTACGAGTGCCCCGGTTGAACTCTGCGAATGCCCCGGTTTAGCTTTGCGAATGCCCCGGTTTAGCTTTGCGAATGTCCCAGTTCAGCTCCGCGAATGCCCCGGTCTGGCTCTGCGAATGTCCCAGTTCAGCTCTGCGAATGCCCCGGTCTGGCTTTACTGGGGATGCTCTTGATTAACTCCACTGAGGATGCACTTGCGTGTGCTGAGTTAAAAGACGATGCTAGATTTTTTGAATTCATTTGGGGAATCAGAACCGAAGTTGTTTGTAGCAGATGAAGGCAGCTTTGTGCACTGGCTAGGTCAGGGTGACGGTTATGGTGCTTTTAGCTTGATCGTAGTCTTGCACACCGTGATTGACTTGAGCAACTAAGTATGGATGAGAAATTCCCCTGTCTGGAGGGTCTCTGGGAAGATCTAGGTTGAATAGAAGACCAGAAGATTCGTGCCACAATACGATATTAAGTGGCCTGCCCCAATGTCTTGAGCCACGAAACAAAATGTTCTTGATTACAGCTTTCTTGGAGAGATTTGTCGAATCTCGACGTAACCGCCCCAGGTTGAATGAATTCTGAATAGATCTCTCGACGTGATAGCCTCTGATTGACTGAGCTTGAAGAGATTTACCAACGTGATAGCCTCTGACTAACAGCCTGAAGAGATTAATCGACGTGATAACCTTTGATTGATTGCTTTGAGGGAATGCCCCAGATTTGGCTGAACTTGGAGAGATCGACTCTCGACTTGATTGCCCCAGATTGGTAGTTTTAAGGTAATGCTCCAGATTGATGGAATCTGCTAACTTTAACCCTGAAGGGTACTCAAGCTGTGAAGCACCAAGATGTTTTCTCTTGACAGAATCTCTGGTTTAACATGCCTCTGGATTAGTCATTTCTCTTGTAGCAGCTGACTCTTGCTTCAACAGGGTATTCAAGCCTCTCTTTTCTGACAAGATTGAGCTCTTCACCGATTGTTCATTGTGCAAACTTACTTGATGTCGATCAGTTGTTTTGTATGCAGAAGAATGTTTATTATGAGAATGATAATTCTAATGCAACACATATGTAAGTCTTGAAGTTTGAAAAAACTTTGAATGAAATAACGTCACAACTCTGTTGTGAACGAGTCACTAGCTAGAGAGAAACATTTGCAAATTCCTTTTTATGAAAGGTAATGCAAGCATATGATGCCAACACAGATATTCAAACATACCTCTTAGGAGTCAGTTAAACGCTATCTCGTTGTAGCAAGCTTTTGAATTGACCCATGCTTCAGTTAGGACTTTGAAAGGGTTGTAACGTGGCCTGGTTCACAGTTTTAGAAAAAAGGATTTAAGGCTCAAAATTATTTGGTTCCCACCCATTCTCCATGATGTTCTCCATTCCTACGTTCAGTTGACCTGGTACAAGTATTCATCTCTCGAGAAGAGTTTGCGATGATTGCAGAACCACTGTGGTTTTTTTTTGTGGACACGATAGTCGCTAACTTCTTTTGCCTTTGGCGTCTGATCACACGACTTTGTTCTTTGATGAGGATTTTCATTGGTAATCCTTTTCTCGCCTTTTAGGCTTTTCAATTTCTTTCTTGCTTTCCCTAATTTTTGCCTGGACAAATTCTTTTGAATTTCGATTTGGATGTCCAGCGGGTTGCCCCAATTTTTGCCTAAGCGACTTGTTTTCAAGCTTCGACTTAGCGGGGATTTTTGTTTCTTTCTTATCCGTATTTTTTCATTTTGAACAAGTCGTTGATCTTTGCGTTGTTTTTGATTTGTTGGAAGTGATCGTGACTGCCCGAGTCTTTAGTATCGTCATTTGTTGACCTCCTGATATGTGAGAGATATCTTATTAGGATATTGTTAATTGATGCATGTTGTTGATAGATGAGGGTGAACCGTTGTGGTTTTGACTTTCCTCAACCTTTTGGTGGATAACCATTGTTTTATCCTTGGATGCACACTCTTGATGAGTTCTGAATGCTTGATCAGATTAGCTGAACACTACCCGCCCCAAGGTTAAAATGAGGGTTTTAGAAAAGAAAACTCCTACTTCGAAGGCTCAAAGGGGTTGACGAGGGTCTATCTCCCTTATATCTCCGGTGTTTGGGGATTGAAACAAGGCCTGTACATCGTCAGCAGGGTCTTACACAAAAGCGTACCAACCAGAGATTTTGCGTTTTCAGATTGTCGTCATCCTCCTTTGAATCTTTACCTAAGCATAAGACTAGGAAATCTGGCATCGATATGCAAGTAAAACATTTGAAGAGTGATAACGAATGGACGAGTAAAAATGAAATGAACACTTCAAGACAAGCATATTTATTGCATTAAGATTTTCGTTCAAAAATAGACAAGTTTCTATATACAAGCGATGTTTAAACAAACAAGCAAGAATGCAAATGAAAATGCATTAAAGAAACCAATGATTGCCACTGTTGAGGAGACTTGACTCCGTATGGACTTGCTGATTCTGACGACTTTTTGTAGTCTTGATGCTTGAGTGTGCGAGAGAATTCCCTTTCAGATCTTATGTGAACACAACAATCTCTGAATTGAGCCTGTCTTGGACTTGGTCTCTAGATGACATACCATCTTCAATCGAATGGCCCGGTGCCCCAGTATAATATGCATAAAAGATCTTTTCAGGAGAACGAAGTAATGATTTACCCAACGAATCAGTATAAACTGCATCACCAAGCATATCATGTCTCAAAGAAATAATAGACATCATCATCAGAGTTTCCATGACCTGGCTTATCTGAGTATTTAATCAATTATCTTTCTGCTTGAAGAAGTTTTTGACTACGAGCCAAAGCTTGCATGTACCACTCGGAGTTATTCCATAACTGACCTCTGAGCATGTGTGGTGAGAAATCAGGTGGAACCTCTGAAGAAAGCCCCCCAGGTCTGAATAAGAATCCCCAATCTTCGGGTACCTGTCATGAATGCATGAATATGCATGGGGTGCATGAATGAATGCCATGTCATGTTCTGTCATTTCCAAGGATTTTGCGTGCTTTGATTTTGATTTCACGCAAGTAAGAGATGGAAGAG
The DNA here is from genome assembly GCA_948472305.1 of Vicia faba. NCBI lineage: Eukaryota > Viridiplantae > Streptophyta > Magnoliopsida > Fabales > Fabaceae > Vicia > Vicia faba. The sequence continues at coordinate 322,063,959 of OX451735.1, read as the reverse complement.
TTTAGCACAAGGCTTGCGAATTTGATTCCTTGGAAATAATAGAACATGTATGTTAGGCATGTGGTTAGCCATGTTATGTATGCAAAGGCATGAGATCAAAGAGGATCGAGGTTCCATCATTTCTGAATAAGATTGTTGTACTGTTCTGAACCATGTGAGCATCATCAGATCCAAGGTCCGACATAGCTTCTGCATATATAAGAACCAAGTACCATGTGGATCTCCCATTGTACAGGGTCAAGGCTTCTGGAACGTCGGATACTGTTGAGAATTTTCTGAATATGCTGGGAATACCAAGATTGAAGGCTTGAATGAACCTCCAGGTAAACAAGTCAGAAACTCAGAAAATAAATCTGAGAACCATACGGCCACCAACAGGATATCATCTGCACAAAGTCATCAACATAAATCCAGAACATAGCCATCTGAACCAGTAGTCATTGTCTGAGCATAGTTACCATCTGAACACGAGTAACCATCTGCACATAGTCACCATCTGTACCTGTGATAGAAATTCCCTCCCCACTCACGGGTGAAAACTAGGTCAGGGTAAGATAATGGTAACTCGAAAATCACGGGTATGCCTGAAAGTGCTATGGGCTTACCCACAGACGTGGGTGCCAATAGTAATTCATTTGAACCTCATCCGAGCATGGTATGTGACATTACTGCACTAATCGGACCACGTCCTATAGCCGTCATGCCCCCACACTATTCCTAGGTGTCCTAGTGCACTCTGGCCTGGGTATTGGGCCTTTTACCTCAATAGTAGCATCCCAACCCAAACAAGAAGAAAATCCAGTACAACAGTGGTATATGGAAAACAGTAAAATGCAATGCATACGTATGCTCAAGAATAAGTGAATAAACTGAAAGCATGTAAAAATAAACACCCAAAGAAAAGAAAGCAAGAGCTAGGAGCGACTCCGGGATGGACCAGCATTTGGTCGACCTATTCCCCAGTGAAGTCGCCAGCTGAAACAACCGGCTGAAAATCATCAAACAATGAAGTCGCCATCGAACGTCTTTTATCCCACATGTAGGGAAAGGTAAACATCGATAAAACCTGAGAAGGGAGAAGTCACGGTCTTGCAACCGAGAGATCGGGTAAGGGAGTCTGCTACGCGAGGGGAAGGTATTAGCACCCCACACGCCCGTAGTACTCTACGGTATCCACTCTTGTTGTCTATCTTATGGGTGTGTTTAATCTATGCTTACTGTCTACTATACTACTGAAAGGAATGCATGCAAAAGAAAGGAGAAAAGAATGTAGGGAAAATAAAATTGTGCTCGCTTGGACCCTACCCCAATTCCTACGTATCCGTTTTGAGGAATCAGAGCTACCGTAGTTCGGCTCATATGTTTTTGTTTGTTTGTGTTTTTTGTGGACGAAGTTAATTCCGCCTTCTGCCGCAGCTCGATCTTTGGAGACTTATGCGTTGGCACAGAAGTAAATTAATCATGTCCTTACCTGAAAAGGATTTTAAAGAAAAGTGCTCGAGCGCACAAAAGATTTGAATTGGTTTATATTTTGTTGTAGATGTTTTTTGTGGACGAAGTTAATTCCGCCTTCTATCGCAACTCGACCTTTGGAGACTTATGCGTTGGCACATAAGTAAATTAATCATGTCCTTACCTGAAAAGGGTTTTTTAATGAAAGGTGCTCGAGCGCACAAAAGATTTGAATTTGTTTTGTATTTTTGTTGCAGATAATGACTAGTCGACCTCAAGAGAGAGATATTAGCCATTTTTCTACTTAGTCATGAAAGGAGTCTTTGAGAATTGAACCACACCTATGCTTGAGATGAAGAACAATAAGATCGAGAAGAGACCCGCTTATCATTTCCCGTACTAAGCAAAAGCATGATTCTCATCAGTAGTTTTAAAGTGTTTTTGAATTTCGAAAAGAAAAAAGAAGTTTTAGTTTTAGATGCGTATGCGAAAGGGAAAGAAAAGTTAAAGGGGAATTAGCCTATTTCTAAACCTGATGTTATCGTGCGTTGTTAGACCTAAAGTTAGAATTTTGAGGGAATTCTACCTAATGTTAGCACGCGGATGGATTACGATAAAGTACGAAAATGAAGAATAAAATAGATTTGTGACGATATCGAACGGAGAAGGTCCGTTGCCTCTTCAAAATTGTGCAAGCGATAAGAGAATTCTATCAAAGTTTCCTTGAGCGAATAATTGAAGAATTAGCCCCGAGCATTCCACATTGCAAGAGTTATATCAATGCTATCACAAAAATCTTGACTAAAAAAAGTCAATAAAAATGATTACCAAATATGAAAAATAAAATAGAAAATATTCTAATCGAAATTCTAAAAAGAAATTCTAAAGAAACCTAAAATATTCTATTGTTTTGTATCATTTTATTATCAATTGAGAGAGAAAAATTAAACTAAAAGAAAAAACTAAAATAAAAAGAAAGAAAAATTAGAAGGATCGAGGGGGTACAACCTGAATTCAGGGGGTGCTGTAGAAGAATGGCATAGAGGCCAAAACAGCCAGGGTCCAATCAGGAGTTTTGTCCACAAGTTTATGCTTTACAAAATGATGCAATGGGCCAGGAGAGTGGTCTTTTTGTTGTACTAGCTTTAAATCGCCAAACATATACGGTATTAGACCTTAGAGAGGTGCAACATGTGGATTTCTTAGAGGCCCAACATAATGAATCCAATTCACAAATGTACCAAATTTTTGTTCATTATTATTAAAGAAATTTTTTTTTAAAGAAATAAGAGAATTGAACTCAAAACGGCGCGTCTGGGGTAAAGTTGTGACCATCAAACTCTCATACATCACTCTAAACTCTCTCTCTCTCTCTCTCTCTCTCTCTCTCTCGTTCTTAGATTACCCTATCAGAATTAGGTATACTGCCGCCCCACCGTCACGCTTCTGGCGGCGGCCGTGGTGGCATTCTTGCTCGATACTCCAACCAAATACATCGCTCCCTTCGTCTCTATCAATCTACCACTACGACCTCCACCTACATTCTTCGGAAACCCGATCTGCAACCACCAACTGCTTCGTTCCTTCCTTCTATTGCCAAATATGACTTCTACTTTTCAGGATTCCTCCTTAAATTATCTAAATCTAAACGAACAGAAAACCCTAGGAGTTTTAAACTGAAATTAAATGATAACGGCGCCGACTTGTAGTTTGAGGCGTTAGGGGACTTATTCAGCAAGCCAAGACACATGATGTGGTAACAACCTTTATGCAAAAATGTGAAGAAATGAGGGAGATTGGAGCTTACCTTCCGGAGTAGCTCCGACGGTTTTTCAACGGTGACAACACCAGTAGAAACCTAGAGAGTCTTGAATTCACAGGTACGAACACTCCTCTCTTCCTTTGAACTCATTCTCCTTCTCCGTCCGATTCAATTTTCTTCTTCTACTATCGTTAGGATTTATGAAGATTGGAGGTGTTGGAGAGAGTTGAGAGTGAAGCTCTGCGCTTATGCCATGCTCGTATCAGAGAGAGGAGTTAAGCGAAGTTTATTACTCGTTCTTGATGTAGGTGCGTTGCAGAATTAATGTTGAGGAACCAAGAAAAGAAGATGATGATGTTGCAACAATAATAATCATGAAGGTTAAAGATGTGTTAAGGCTAAAAGTTGTTGATGAAGATGAACAATGAAGATGCTTAAGGTTGTGGTTCAGAGAGAGTCATGGTAATGAAGGATCTGTAGAGGAATTTGCAGAAGATCATTTCGAGGTGAGTTTTTTTCTCTATTTTCTGTATGAATGAATCGTATCCCTCTATTCTGTCTATCTGTTATATATGTATTCTTATGCTGGAAGTTTGTTGGTTAGGAGGTAGTTATCAAAAATTCTGTTAGGAAGTTAAGATGCAGTTTGTTATGCAGTTGGTTACTGAATGTTAGTTATGCTGTAACTGTTTTGGGTTGGTTAAGTTAGTTACAGGGCTGTTTCTATTTTCTGGTTATGGAATTGGTTTTGGTTGTTTGACAGTGGTTATTTGTAAATCTGTTAGGATTAGTTGAGATATGGTTTTAGGTTATAACTAGGAATGAGTTAGAAAAGGACTGTTAGGAATTACTGTTAGTTTGTTATGGCTAAGGAGAGGTTTTAGAGATTCGGTTTTGTATGCTCTATGGACTCACTTTTCTGTCAAATGTCGGGCTGTGGCTCATAAATGGAATATGTTTGGATTTTTTGAAATTAGTTTGATATTGGCTTGACGTTGCAAGTTTGTGTACTAGCGGTAGTGTAAGCGGTTCATGCTTATGACAGTTTATCCAATATTTTTGCAGGTTTGGTTCATATCAGGGCTATTGGGAAGCAAAGGCAAAAGGAAAACACCAAGTGAGGATTTGAATGAGTTTGGAGATGATACGATGTTGGAACAAAGACGCATAACACGAAGTTTTGGAAGCTTGAAGTTTGAAACATGAAGAATGATTGAAAATTAGGATAGGTTTTGGTAAAAATGTATAGATGTTATGTATAGTTGTAATGGAATTTGGACTTGTATGTATTTGAATACACATTGGAATGTATGTTGACTTTATTTCCACATAATGAAATGGCCTTTGTATGAATTCAAATAAATGGTATGAATCCAAAATATTTGCAAGGTAATCAAAAGAGACATGAATCTTGAATGAATCCAAGAGAGGCTATTTGGACGATATTTTGATGGTTGGATGAATTTGATGCATGCTTTTTCATACTTGTGGTTTGAATTCCAAGAAAAGCCACGCAAATATTTAAGAACTTTGATTTTCTCCAAATCCACTTCAAATATTAATGAATGAATTCTAATCAAACTACAGCTTCAGTGAATCCCTAATTCAATTCAATTTTCCGATCTAAACCAGATTTGCGTGTCAAGCAATAAGCATTTGAAATAATGACACTTTGATCACAATCAACATCTTGTACCATGTCCCGACTATATGAGCACTAGAATAACGACGTCTTGGACCCCTAAAGAAGATATTCAAGATGACTTTGAACTTAGACCTTAGTTCATATAGTCTTTACTTAAACCTTTAGTGAGAACCCTAGTGATGCTGCCCTTGACGAGGATGACAACCTTATAGCTTGATGAGGAAGAAGTTCACCATGATTAAGAATCCAAACCCTAGTTCCATAAACCACGGTTACTCGGAAACCAACTGATTCAAGCTTGAGTGAAGATGAGGACTGTCAACGCCATAAAAACCCTAATTCCACCATATCACTGATTCCATGCCAAATTATTGATTAATGATGCATGATGTGTTAGATGACCTAATGGAAATTATATATGTGAGAAAAATGCAAAAATGTGTAAGCCAGATAGGAAGTAAAAGGGTAAGACAAATTTGGGGTATTACACCAGGGGAATCTACTATAGAGATTTGGTTGAGAGCTGCCTTCTGCCAAGGTCTTTTAGATAATCAACTACCAAGATCAACCAGGGGAATCTACTACCGAGATTCGATTGAGAACTACCTTCTACCGAGGTCTTCTGGATAATCAACCGCCAAGATCAACTAGGGGAATCTACTACTGAGACTCGATTGAGAACTAACTTCTAACGAGGTCTTCTAGATAATCAACCGCCACGATCAACCAGGGGAATCTACTTATGAGATTCTATATAGAATAGATAAATTGATTGACAATGATGATTGTCTTCATATGAAACATGGTTTTATGCTATGTGTGTACATTTTGATTGATGCATAAAATGTAATGATTGATTGATGCATGTAATGAGTGACTTGGATATGTATCAATGGATGTTGGATATTGAAACGCCAATGAGTAATTGGGCTTTTTTAATATATGCTCGATCCATGCTGTCAGAATTTGTCAGATGGATGAGATGATAAGTATAGCTTGATTCTTGATTGAAGAACCCTAATGAATGACTTATGCAGACTCGTATGCTTTTGATAGATGCCCTTGTGAGAGATTGTAGATGGTTAAGGCATAGAGAGGTTGCATATGTAACAAGGCTGCTTGTCACATGGTGGTAGAGTGTTATGCTAGCATGACTTCCTGACACTCGTTTTGAACTAGAAGATTACTGATAAAGGAGGAGAGTTTCACTGGGGATAATGAAATTACATAGAGAGCTTTCCCCTTTGTGGAATGTCTTGCCCCAATTTGTTGGTAGGGTCTTAGATATATTCTTCTTGAGATAATTTTGGAGAGTAGTTTGATCATAGTATGAATGACCCTACTATCTTAGACTTTGAAACATTATGCCCTTAATGAACTGCTTTTTGAAACAATCTCCTATTGATCGACCCTCGTAGTGGTCTTCCCTAATATTCAAATTTTGAAAGATATTCCCCCAATATCCAGAATTTGGAGGAGGTACTCTTGGATCTCCATGATATAAATTATACATAAATTACCCAAAGTATTTAAATCTTAAAAAGTCTATACTTGAAGTTGCTTGAAGGGGAACTTGGACTCTACATGCAGTGGGATGAACTTGATATACATTGCCACAACATTTGATTTAAGGGACTTGAGAAGTTTCCAAAAGAAGAAACTGAGTCCTGCCAGTTTGCGATATGAACTTTATTTAAGGAATTCCCCTTTGAAAGGTATGCCCCTGATTGGTGCTTTGAAATGTTATCCAAGTTGATTGAATCTCAGAATGATCACCCATAGTCAATAGGATCTTCATGTGATATGCCCATATGATCAATAGTCTTTCTTATGATTATAGGTTTCTTCTTTAGATGCCTTGCCCCTAGTTAGGAGCTTCACAGAAAGGATCACTTTTGATTAAACAAATTTTGAGATCTCCTTGATGTTAAGCATTGATCATATATAAAAGTGGACATTTTGAAAAGTAGTTCTTAATGATGCACATGCAAGTTTTGAAATTGAAGTTTGTTATGGAATAGAAATGGATGATTAGAGATGGAGATTTGAAGAAGAAAAGTGGTTAGAAATAATTTAAACAAACATAAGAGTCAGTTTAACAAAATTTTTTTTGAGTATGCTTTCATAGTTAACCTTGCTTCAATTAGGACTTTTGAAGGTTGTAACATGGCCACGGTTCATGGTTTAAGAAACAAAGGATATACGGCTAAAAATTTATTTATCCAACCCTATTCTGCTTGATGTTCTCCAATCCTAAGTTCAATTAATGCAACAGATGCGTTCAATCTCCAAGAGAAATTTCGTAGTCATGCAGATGATGAAAAGCGTAGATAAAGTTCAAGCACTAATGAGAAGCACTGATAATCCTTGATGTGGCAGTAACAAGCTTATTACCAAATTTCTTTGCTTTGAATCCCTTATTTTTGCATGGACATATTCTTTTTAATTTTGGTCCATCGAGATACCCTAACTTTTTGAAAATTTTCTTTTAAGATTTTTTCCTTGATCTAGGAAGGTCGTGACTGCCATGTTTGATTTTTGTGAGCTTCATATTTATTGCTCCCTTGATGTAGTATGACGTAAGTGAGGAATAAGATACTGAGAGCTTTATCTCCATCGCTTCCTCAATTTTGAATGATGAATGTGAGGAAGATGATGTGTTTCAACTTTTTTTTGCTTAGATAGAATAATTCTCTTTAGAATGTGTCATTGAGTTAATTGAAATCTACCCTGCCCCTGGTTGAAATTAAGGTTTTTTTAGAAAACAAAACTCCAACTCTTGGCTCGAGGGGGTTAACTACGGAATAACTCCTTATTTCTCCACTATTTAGGATTTGAAACAATGCCTTACTTCGCCAGCTCGGTCTTACATTGAAAGCATACGTTTAGAAGAATTCGGTTATTTAGTGTACATCATTCTCCCTCAAAGTGTGGTAAAGGTAAAAAATGGAGAAGAAACAAATGGATTTTTTTTCAAAAATTTTTTGTTTAATTTTTTTTGTATATGGAAATTGATGGCTTAAGATAAAGTGAATATGAGTGGATTAATCCCAAAAACATGCATGATTACTTTATTAGAAATTACTAATCAAAGAGTACAAAGTTTATAACAAATAACACTTAACTAGAAAGAAATTACATATGATAAAACCTAATTATCCTAGGGATGCGCTTCTTTAGTAATCCACCAATTATTTGAGAGGCTTTCTGAGGTCTATGCTTTTATCAGGGCGAGGGGTTTTCCACCATATACATGCCATCTTCGTCAAAAGTCAATTACTTATTGTCAATCAGCTATTGTACCACTTCTTTTAATGAATTGCATTCTTCAATTGAATGCCCCGTGACGATACAGTGCCCAACATTTTTTCATATTACTGACCTCGTAGGATGCTCATGAACATGTCTACCAACTCCTTATCCAACAATGGTGGTTCTACTCGAGCAGCCAACTCCCTCTATCTGTCTGCGTATTCTTTGAAGGATCCATTACTCTTTTGAGATAAATCTTGCAGTTGCATGCGACTTGAAGCCATGTCAATGTTGTATTGATAATGATTTTGAAATTCCAAATCCAAGTCATTCTAGGTGTGAACAAGGTTTCTTTCCAATTGTGTATACCATTCTAATGATGCTCCACTAAGACTGTCTTGAAAATAGTGGATAAGCAACTTGTCATCGTGTGGGTATGTTGCCATTTTCCTAACATACATATTCAAATGAGTCTTAGGAAAACTAGCTCCTTTGTACTTTTTGAAATCTGGCATCTTAAACTTTGGAGGAAATACCACATCTACAACCAAACATAAATAAGAAGCATCAAGGCCATGTGTGACATGTCCTTCTATGGCCCTAAGCCTCTTTTCCAGAATGTGGTATCTTTTGGTGTCTTTAACATATTGTGGCTCTTCAATATTCATGGTCAGGTTTTCCCCTTGGGGATTTGACATAGGGAATTCAAATTGATGATACTCAATAGAATCGTGGGATGGAGTATACGCATCTCGCAAAATGGCGTGTTCTTTTACACCAAGGTTCTTAATTGAATTTTGTATAGGCCGAGGTCGAGCCTAAGTGTTTTCTCGAGGTGTAATAATGTCCTCAATTGTGGCTTGTTGACCCACTCTCTTTGTCATAACTAATTTAATGCTTTCTTTGTGAGCTATTTCGAGTTTGTTTTGAGTATCAGGGAATCACCTTGTTGGATTATGGTTAAATGTTCTCTAAAGGTGGAAGAGATATGAGATTTATGCAAATGGATCTAAATGAAATTGTATGAAAATGCTTGGGTACGCAAAATAGTGGTGGGATGACAAGGATTTCCTTAGTAGGTAAATTTCTAGTTTCGGCCTATAGATATTTTACCCTCCCCAAAAGGTGGCTTAATTAAGGGTATCATGGATTATGCTAGAGGGAAAGGCACAAGGGCCTCACTTAAACAGAGCCTCTTTGAAGACATAAAATTTCGTCTCTAAGGTCGTGAAACGTCTCACCATGAGATTTTGGTTTAGGGTTTATAAAAAAAGTCATAGGTTTCGTTAGAAAGTCCTACCCCCAAGAGGATATCTATTGAGACATATTTTTATTTTTGGAATTCCACTGACTCTAGGCGAAGTCGTCACGATAACTCATAGGGATAATATATCCCCTTGACCAATAGACGAACCTTCTTTCTAAGGTTTTCAAAGCATTTTTTGAAATTAAACCCCGTCAACAAATAAAAATAACAATGGTAATAATATAGAAATAGGTAAATAGACAAAAATAAATAAAATAAATAAATAAAGCATATATAGAAAACACCAAAAATCAAAACAAAACCCTAAACCTAAGAGGAAAGCTTCTAAACCCTAGGGTTGAGTCCTCAGCAGTGTCACCAGCTGTAATAAACTGCTGAAAATTATAGAGTCGCCAACATTAATTTTTATCCTAAGGAAGGGAATATAACAGATAACCCTAATTTGATTAGAGATTCTAAGTTGTTGATTCATTTTAGACAAAGGGAAGGTGTTAGGCACCCCTCATCTATCTTGTTCACAAGGATACTAAGGTTTAGGTTTAAGGTTTAGGAATATGGTTTTTATATTTTAGTTAGGGGAACTCGTCACAATTTTTAAGTCGTATGCCTACATATTATTTTATGAGGAATCACAGTCTTAATTCGTAGTTCGTAGTGTTGGTTGATGTTTTTTATAGGATTGTGTAGAATTGCTTTCGAGTTTATCCTTGAATCTTGTCTCGGTTTTATAAAAGAGTGATCATGGACGCAATTCGCAGTTAATTTTGAAAGTAAATCTCCTTAATCCTTTTTATGAAAATATCGTGAGTTTTGTTATGTTAGTAGGAAAAGTGATTTGTTGTTGGTTAGATGTTTTAAGTGTTTCATTGATAAAGAGTATGGTAGGACACATAGCAGAGGGAGTATGATAAAGTCTCCTCATCACGTGGCCGGATATTGGCCACGCGTCGCTCGTAATGGAAGATGCGAAGGGAGCATTTGGTGAGTTGCATGAGTTGTAATATCTTGTAAAATATTTAATTAATTTAATTTGAACAATTTGATTTTTGTTAAATCTACGTTCAAGTGTTTTAGAAATTACTTACAAGTGGTCGGGGTGATGTTTGAATCGGAAAAAATAACTAATGAATATTTACAAGTTAATCTTGTTATTTAAAAGAAACTAAGATCATATATATTTTTTATTTTTATATATTTAAATAAAACTAAATAAAAATAAATTAAATCTAATAAACTAAATAACTTAAAAAAATAAAAGTATGTCTTTTTCGTTTTTATAATTTTTTATATGTTTCTAATATGTCACTAGATAATATAAATTTTAGTAACCGTTCATATCAAATGAAAATACTTATTTATTATCTAAAAGTTAAAAAAAAAAAATACTAAAAGATGTCATATTTGGCTTTTATGTATGAAGTTTGCTATATGTCAAGACATGTTCTACAAAAGAACTTCATAGCATATGCACATTGGACGCTAACAATTGGTAATTCTTTTTTATTCCAACAATAACATACAAACTATAATATAGTAATAAGCATCTAACCTTGATTGCAGTAATTTAGACATAATTATGTTCATGAATCAATGGAAAGACAACTTACCACCTAGAGTGATTTGATTTGAAAATTCACGTCACATTTGGGACTAACATCTACAAAGCGGAAGATATAGAGCAATGATGCAGCGGCATCATGGTGGATCGGAAGAGCAGAAAGTTTGTTGGAAATTTTGGATCTGTTTCTCAGATTTTCTGTTTAGAAATCCTGAAATAAACCAAAAGTAAGAGGAAAATTGATATTGTGAAATTGCGGATGAAAAATTATGATGAACAATAGTCATATTTATAGACTAAGAATTAGGTTAAAAAAACTTAGAAATTAAGTTTCCCAAAACACTGATAAGCAAAAAGCCTGATTTCTTAAAAAGAAAGAAAATAAGTAACAAAAAATAGAAAAAGAAAATGTTAAAAGTGAAACACAAGAGATTCAAACCCACGACCTCATGCTTGCAAGGTTCATTCCTTACCAATTATGCTATGTTACTCATTTGAAATAAAAAACTCAATTGAAAGTATATGAAATCGAACAAGTATTAGCTATTTAAAATAAAAATTATTTGAAATAAACTATTATACATTTTTAAATGAGAAAAATAAATTTTTGTTAAAATGTTAGTAAAATTGAACAAAAGAATATTATAACAACCAATGTTGAAAATATTTTTTACTGTAAAAATAAATGGCGGGCAACTTTGGGATATGACAACTGCTCCTATTTAATTACTCTTCGAATGAAGGGTACGAGAATACGCAGGTCTCACACATTTGAATCAGAGGATTATTAATAATGGAAGACCCCAAAATTTGACCAATGGTTGGCTAGATAAGGATATACTCTAAAACATACCCCAGAGAATGAAGAAAGATAGGCAAATATGATGGTGTATCATATTACCAGAGTTAGAGAAAGAAGTATTACTATGCGGGTAACTCGCCAATACCTAGAAAAGTGATAATAAATTTTTGCGTATTTACCATGACCTAGGAGGTAAATAACACAAGTTTGAAAATTAACTTGCTAACACTTCGAGACTAACATAGTAAGCTTAAAGAAGATTTTTTATACTCATCGCAACCTAGAGGGTGAATAACAGAGTTTGATAATCGATTGTTGCATGTAGATTAACATAGCGAACTATATCGCAGATTTTAGCATACCTACCACAACCTAGGGGGTAGATAACATGAGTATAGGTTTGTGTATTTATCACAACCTAGAGGATAAATAAAATAACCTTGATAACTCGCATACCAACCACAACCTAGATGATAGATAATATGAGGACCTAGAAGATAAATAACACAAACCTGAAAATTCATTGTCGCTTAGAGACTGACATAATGAACTATAAATTTCCGCATACCTACCACAAACTAGGGGGTAGATGATGCGAGTTTGAAATTTAAAAAGTGTTTTGATAATTGAATCTTAGATAACAAAACCAAAGATAAGATCAAAGTTTACCAGTTGTGTTTGTTCTCAACCAAGGTGTTTGTTTGGTTTGCATAGATAAACTAATTAAACAATAGGCCCCAAGAAAGTTTTATAGTTTAACCAAAGTAGATTTGAAAATTCCATGCACGATGCATAATTCCCTAAGTTGATATGGAACCCAAATGTATATGCACTGAATGTTTTGTATATGCACCAAATCTTTGATATGTTCATGCAACAAATGTTTTTTATGTAAATTTCTTGACATTTCTCTCCTTTTAAACCATTGGTTTTTTCTTAGTCGATGACTCCCCAATGTTGTTTGTTGTTTATATTGGTATCTCCGAGATGATTTGAATTCTGATATATCATGGTGAACAGTGTCAACATGTTGTTGATAATTTTCATCTTAGGCCTAGGCATAGTCGTTGACCTCTTTCAACATTTTTATAGCCAAAATAAACTTTGATGTTTTATCAAATACTTTTTGGTGTTTCTGTATGTTAGATGCACCAAATGTTATGAATGACCTTGATACTTTGATATGGTTATGTGCACATCATGCTTGATGTGAGGCTCTTAAAGGGAAATCTACTACCGAGATTTCCAAGAAATCTACTGTCGAGATTCAAATAACGACTACCTAATGCCGAGAGCTTCTGGAAAATCATCTGACAAGATCAACCAGGGGAATCTACTGTCGAGATTCTATTAAGAACTACCTTCTTCGGAAGGCTTATGGAAAATCGTCTGCCGAGATTAACCAGGGGAATCTATTATCGAGATTCTGTTAAGAACTAACTTCTACCAAAGTCATCGAGAAAATTATCTACTGAGATTAACCAAGAGAATCTAATGCCAAGATTCTGTTGAGAGCTACTATCTTCCGAGGTCTTTTGAATAATCAACTATCGAGATTAACAAGAGGAATCTACTACCGAGGTTTTATTAAGAACTACCTTCTGCCAAGTTCTTAAGGATAATCAACTACCGAGATTAACCAGAGGAATCTACTACTGAGATTCTATTATGAACTACCTTCTGCCAAGGTATTCTGGAAAATACTCTTCTGAGATTAACTAGAGGAATCTAATGTCGAGATATCTTAAGAAACTACCTTCTGCTGAGGTCTTTTAGAAAATCATCTTACGAAATTAACCAATAGAATCTACTATCGAGATTTTATTGAGAAACTACCTTCTACCGAGGTCTTCTGGATAATCAACTACCGAGATTAACTAGGGTAATCTACTGTCAATATTCGGTTGAGAGCTACCTTCTGCCGAGTTATTTTTGGATAATCAACAACCGAGATCAACCAGGGGAATCTACTGCCAAGATTTGATTAAGAACTACCTTCTGTCGAGGTCTTCTGGATAATCAACTGCCGATATCAACCAGGGGAATCTACTACCGGGATTCAATGGAGAACTACCTTATAACAAGGTGTTTTGGATAATCAACCTCCGAGATCAACCAGAGGAATCTACTGACGAGATTATGTGTAGAATAGATAAATTGATTGACAATGATGAATGTCTTCACATGAAACATGGTTTTATGCTATGCATGTACAATTTGATTGATGCATGAAATGTAATGATTGATTGATCCATATAATGAGTGACTTGGATATGTATCAATGGATGTTTTATTTTGAAACACCAATGAGTAATTGGGCTTTTTTGAGATATGCTCGATCCATGTTGTCGGAATTCGTCAGATGGATGAGATGATAAGTATAACTTGATTTTGGATTGAAGAGCCCTAATGAATGATTTACGTAGACACAAAACTCGTTGAAATTTTTCTGAATCAAAATATTAAAAAACCATTTATTTTCTCATCTCTATAATCTTTTAGTAAACAACTATTTTTAGCCAAATACATAAATTTTCAAGAGGTTCTTGCGGAGTACCGTAGATTTTTAGAGTGCTAAAACATTCTCTTTGCATAACCAACCCTTGTACCATTCTCTTTTTGTACTTTGATTTTTTCTTTGTATGCTTTTATTGGTTTTATTCGATCTTTTCCCATACCTTTTGAAACAATAAAGTTCGGCGATGATAAGTGTCATTTTATAGTTATTTCTATATTCAGTTTTATGGAACTTGTCGTTTGTTTGGCCTCAACTTTTGTGTATATTTGTATTTATTGTGTAAATATGTATACTTTTGTATTTAATAGAAATTTCATGTATATTGTGTATTGTTTAATACTTTTCCATTCGTTTGATAGGTATCCATGCATATTTGGAGCATTGAGTAATAAGGGCCAAAGGTACAACTTCAAAGATGTGATTTTGAGCAATTCGTCAAAGAATAAGGCTCAAATAAAAGTACATGAAATCATCAATTTCATTGATATTTAGTCATTGTTAGAAAGAGCATTGAATAAGCTTTCCAATGCTTCAAACCGTGTGCAAATCAGAGTTACAGTTCTCAAGTTATGGCGAAAAAAATGTTGAATTTTCCAATTTGCTGTCACGCTCGCCACGAGCTCGCCGAGCGAAGCAGAGGCAAGCTAGAAGCGTTCAAATGCACCCATAAGCGTGAAAAAACGCTATTTTGAGCTACATGCTCGCCGAGCGAGATAGACTGGGCAGAATCTCATTATAAAGGGGCACAAATAATATTTTTTGCTTATGGGTTGGGTAGTTTTTGATCCCAAACCATCAAAGGTCATTTTTTGGTGAGAGAAGCTAGAAAACAACAATGGATCATGCATCTTTATTATTCGGAGTCGAATTTCTCATCAATCGGCGCTCATAACCCGTGAGATGTTTGGTTTTTCTCCATTTCTTCTCTATGTATTTCTCTATTTGTTGGGTTATGTTTATATATTTACTTTGAACATATGCATATTTGTTGATCATGGTGTTGTATAAAGCTTGCTTTACAAATCATTGTTGATGTCTTTCTTAATCTTTTTGCCCTATATTTGATTTTGGATTATTATAGACATATACCTCATAAATCTTGATTAGGGACGGATATCTATTAGTTTCTAGATTCTAGAGATAGATTTGAAGCCAATAATCACTGTGAGTATCAAAGGTTAATGCCTCCGTGTTGTTTTTGTTATGATGAGAGATCATCAACGTGAGTAATACAGTTGTCTCCAACTTTGCGTTAGACATAAACTCTGTTATGGAACATTTAAAGGGATACTTGATGGTTTTGACGAGTAACATAGGTTGAGTGCGGCTGATCGATAGGTTTAAGTTTGTTTTTAGTAGTGTAAACTCATGCTTGATAAGTTTTCTTCTCCAAAGAACTTATTCTTTCTTGTTTATATGTTTAATTACCACATTTACTTTAAACACATTCAAACCCAAACTCATAAACACGAGGAATTTTCGAACGATAATTCAGTAGCACTAATCCATGTGGAGACGATATGATAAAACTAAATAAATAATTACTTTTGCTTTCCGCTTTACAACTTCAGCAGGCGAAGACTCTTGCTTTTTGATGTGATAAGTTAATCAATAGTTTATTCTCAATTTTTTTCTCCGTGATAGCTTTGCGACTCTGCTAGGGAATAATCCTCAAGTGGGCCGAGCCTAACTTTAACTTATGTGGAGAAAGTCCTTAGTAAGTTGATTTGAGATCCCTCACTCAGTGGAGGTCTTTTTAAGGGTAGCATATGTTGAATAAGTCAATTGTGAAACCATTGTTACTTTTGACCTAGGAGCCTCAGAAACTGAGGACCTTAGAACCCTTTTAACCTATCTAGGCCTTTTTAGGATGTAGTGCAGTGGCTATTCAGGTGTTGATCTGATATAGTTATTAGGCGATACTACACTCAGACGAGTTTCTCTTGAATATATCATTAGCCCCTGAGTAAGTCAGAAGGTCGGTAATATCCAAAAGAGGATCGAAGGCTCTAGGAACATTTATAGAACCCGGTTCTTGTACATGTTATCCAAAACAATAGAGCATACCCAGTAGGTTGGTTCTTACCCTGATTACCTTGACCCCATGCTCATGACTCAGAACCTGTGATCCTGTTACAGTGCTTTGCATTGCATAAATTTTTATATCACTTGCATCCTTTGCATAATTCATGCATACATCCAAGTTGCCTAGGATCTCATTTTCATTTGTCTGTTTCTTCCAATTATCTGTCAACTGTCAAGTTGTTTCCTCAATATAAGCACAAGACTAGAGCCAACATTAGTCAAAAGAATGGCAGACCAAGAATAAAATATCGCATAAGTTAGAAGGGAAATTGATGAATTGAAGCTAGGCATGACCAAGCTCATAGAGATGTTGCAAATTTTGATTTCCAGAGGGGATCCACCTAAAAGGAATGTTATCTAAAAGGTTACAGGTGTTGTTGACCTTCCACCTATCCAGAATCCAGCTTCTACTTGGCCAGAATTTGGGTTTCCTCAAAACTACTCTCCACCTTTTTCCTCTACTTCTATGGTTGGCCAATCTTCTAGACCAGTGTTTCAGGCTTCAATGTTCACTGAACCCCAGCTTGTTGTGCATACCGCTGCCCAAGCTATCAAAACTCCTTATGAGAATCCTCTTTTTGAGTACCATGCCGCTGGTTCCTAAAGTGAAAGTCGAGAAGGTGTTGTTTTGATGGAATAACCCAAAGAAAAATACCATACTTTAAAGACGAGACTAAGAGCTATGGAAGGCAACGAGTTCTTTAGTGTGGATGCTGACAACATGTGCCTAGTTTCTGACCTTGTGATACCTGCAAAGTTCAAGACTCCCGAGTTTGAGAAATACAAGGGGCATAACTGACCAAGAAGTCATTTGGTCATGTACTTCCGTAAGATGGTTTCCTACACCAATAATCAGAAGTTGCTCATTTATTGCTTTCAAGACAGTCTGTGTGGTGCTTCACTCAAGTGGTATAAGGGATTTGAAAGGAATTGTATCCAGTGTTTTCAGAACTTAGCTGATGCTTTCATGAAGCAATACAAGAATAACCTTGACATTGCTCTAGACCATCGTCAACTGAAAAATATGGCTCAAAATGAGAAAGAATCTTTTAAGGACTATGCTCAGCATTGGAGAGAATTAGCTTCTCAAGTTTAACCACCATTGGCTGAGAAAGAATTGTCTGGCTTGTTTATGGATACCTTGTCTCTTTTCTTTTGGGAGAAGATGATTGGTAGTGTGTCTTCCATCTTCACAGACTTAGTGACTATTGGCCAAAGGTTATAAGAAGGGATTAAGAATGGAAAAGTGTCTTCTGCTGCTAAATCTTCAAGTGGGGCTAAGAAATCCATTGGGAATTTCCACAAGAAGAAAGAAGGTGAAACAAATGTTGTCTCCAATGAGAGAAGAAGACCTCATCAAAGGGCTCAATATTATGATCAACCTTTTGTAGCTATTGTTACTCCTATTGTCAATGCTCAACCAGTTCAAGTTCCTCAACGTCAGGTTGGAGAACAAAATAAGAACCGCAATACGACTTGCTTTGATCCTATTCATATGTCATATATTGAATATATCATGCAATGGTACATAGAGGTTTGATTACAACCAAATATCTACCTCCTCCTTCAGATCCTCTTCCATCTGGGTTTAGTTCCATTCTCCATTGTGATTTCCATCAAGGTGGTGTAGGACATGATTTGGAATATTTCTATGCACTGAAGGCTAGAGTGCAAGAGTTAATTAATGCAAAGGTTTTCTCCTTCCAAGATAAAGGTCCTAATGTTAACAACAATCCTTTATCGAGGCATGACAAGTGAACCTTTAGTCAGAGAAAGCCATCCTACCTCCTAAAGCAAGTGTTTCAAAGAGAACAACTCATCCTTGTTGTTAATTAGTCACTAGGCCATGTTTACTTTATGTTTGTATTTCCATTTAATTGTATTGACAATTTTATTTCAAAAAAAAAATTGTACTTTCATGTTAATTTTAATGAAATGAGCATTGTGATGTTTTGATTAAATTCATTTTCACTTACTGCTTTCATTCTTAAAAAAAAATATATTTCGCCTATTCACTTTCTTTATCAAGCTGTTGTTTATGCAAATATTGGAGGAAGGATGATGAAAACGAAATACCCGAATTTTTGAACAATATGCTTTCAATTAAATCTCTGTTGACAATGTAAGACATTGTTTCAACTCCTTAACACTGGAGAAATAAATAATTTAATCCTTTGTAAACCCCTTTGAGCCTAGAAGTTGGAGTTTCTTTATGTACGAAAAAACCTTAATCTTAACCTGGGGATGGCTAGTTCTCAGTTAATTTGGATATGTATTCAAATATAGGAGAACCATTCAAGACACCTTTTAATAAAGGTTGCAAGTGCAAGTTTCCTTCACATACATCAAAGAAGTGTCAAAGATGTCCTTCAAGTTAAAAGTAACAATGATGGTTCACCATACTCATTAAGCTAGGAAGTCACTATCTTTCCAAAAAAATGAAAAAAAATAAAAATAAAAAGATAAGCCCGCTAAGTCAAAACCTAAAAACTGAGACTTAGGAAAAATTGGAGCATCCCGCTGACTATAAGCTCAAATGAAACAGTTTAGATAAAAGTTAGGGATAACAAAAGAAAAATCAAAACAAGAGGTCACAAAAATCCTCAACAAAGACAAAAATGAGTTGACCGAAGTTCTCAACAAAAACAAAAAAATGTTGTAAATGAGAAGTGACTGCCATCTAAAAGAATCCCTTGATTTCTAAGCCACCATCACCATACCAGTGGTAAAATTCCATAATCTCTTGGAACCGGAATGCATAGTTTGAGTTAACTAAACGTAAGACTGAAGAACATCACAAAGATTGGGTTGGGGACAAATAAACTTTAAGACTCTTTCATTTGTTTCCAAAAAGATGAACCAGGCCATGTTTCAACCCTCAAAAGACCTAATTGAAGTCAGTTTTCTTTTGAAGACATATGATCGGTCACCATTTCTACTTCGTTTCTGTCACTTATTCGGTGCAAATACATTAAATCTATAACACTTTGGTTTATCTCTTCATCGTTTTATTTAAGTTATTTTATATGTTGAAAATTTATCTTTGTATGGTTTTATTTGAATTTTATGTATTTTAGATGCTTTTGATGGTTTGGTTTTGTAGTTGTTGGTAATCTCAGGTGCAGGTAAAGATCTCCCGAAAATTTGTGCGAAGGAAAAGGAAATATGGAAGCTGCAGGGGCCCTTGTTGCACCCCAAAATTTACCCTCTTGATTTAGGCTTATGTTTCATTATAATCATCATGTTGCATTGCATTCATTCCTTGTAATGGGATCAAATTGCTTTGGTTGTAAAATCTACCTCAAGCTTTGGAAGTTGATTGTATTGACAAGTTTCTCAAGGAGAGCCTCATTATCTTAATCTCTATATCTTCCAAGTCCCCAAGATCTCTCATGTCTCAAGACATATCACTTGTCTTATTGATGTATCAAGAGTTTAAGTTTTGTAAAACGATTTGAAGAGAAATTCATCTATCGCCTTCATCTGATGAATTTAAGGTTTTAACCTATTGTGTGATTTAGAGCTTGTCTAAGCCAATTTCTTGAAGCATCATCTTCATCT
Organism: Vicia faba; assembly: GCA_948472305.1. Taxonomy (NCBI): domain Eukaryota; kingdom Viridiplantae; phylum Streptophyta; class Magnoliopsida; order Fabales; family Fabaceae; genus Vicia; species Vicia faba. The sequence goes on along the minus strand of OX451735.1, from coordinate 322,044,057 downwards.
TATCTTACAAAGCAGGATTCGGAACACAAGGTTTAAGTTTGAGGATTTACTCTTGATCAAGTTTATTTTGAGGTAATTATTCAAGTGCATGCTAAGTTTAGAAAGATGATTTACATGGTTTTCTTGTTCCTCAAGTTACAAGATTAAAATATTTATCATGATCATTCAACATTTATCACGATACAATATCATGCTTCATTCTTTCAATTCTTGAGACCTTAAGTCAAGGCATACATGGTCATGATTCCTACAAGATACAAATGGACTTATCTCACCAATCAAGGTTCTAGACATTATAATGTGAAGTATTTTCCATACAAATGTGAAGTATGTCATACGAGTTTCTTTGGATCTCATTTCAAATGCCTAAAATTCAAAATCTATGAGTTCTTGTGGAAGATTTGGGTTTGTAAGTGCCCTGGCTGGAGAGTTGGCTTCATTTGTAAAACAAATAAGAAAGCAAGTTTACCCAGATCCCCTCTGTTGTTTTAATATGTGGTGTTGAAGAAGTTCAACATCTGAACCAACATGTTATGTAAGATGTCACAACATCAGCATGTGACATCGCGCCTGAAACTAATTCAACATCTAGGAAAATATGTTAGATGTAATGTCATGACATCTGACTTGACATCACGACAACAAAATTGATAATTCAGTTACAGTTCTGGTACTTAAATACTCTGAGAATATATGAGGCGTTTCTTGTGGAGAATCTGAAGATCAATCAAGAATCAATCAGAATATTTGAAGAAAATACTGTTTCTAAATATGGAGATATTTTAGGAACTAGAAGATTGAAGACCTTGATTATAGGAGAAGTTTGCTGCTGAGTTGTAACAGCAAGGAGAAAAACTTGCTGAGTTAGGTAATAGGTTATAAATAGCAGATTGTAACCTAGGGCTTAAGTGACAAAAATAATGTAACATTAGAAGGTGTTTTTGTTAGGTAAACTTGTCGGTCTGTGGCAAGGTTACCATGTATGTAACTCGAAACCTGTAGGTAAGAGTTTGAATGTTCTTGGATGAAGCTGTGAAGCAAGTCTAAGTATTTCTGCATTACCTCATATTCATTGTAATGTAGGAAACCAAGTGGGAGGGCACTGCTTCTTGAGTAGGAGTAAGACTTCTGTTGTTGCGACAATAGGAATGGAAATTGGTAGGTTTCTATCTAGGAGTTCCTAGGTATAGGTTGCACTGGGTAGATGATTAAGTGAAGGATGGGAACTTGTGGAGTTTAGTCCTGAATTAATATTGCTAATAGTGGATCTTCTTCCTGGCTTGGTATGCCCCCAGAGTAGGTGTATTACACCGAACTGGGTCAACAACTGATTTGTGTTTTTACCTTCAATACCTTATAATTCTGTCTGTTATACAACAAGGTAAAACTGTAATGTTGAAACAGATGATGTCTCAGAACATGTTAAGACATCATGCTGATATCTGTGCAGGAGAAACAGAACTGTGAAGGTTGCTTACTCTCTGTTGATCATGGACAGAACTAGGTACATCGTGTGATCTATCCTCTGCACCTTCAAAGTGTATCTGGTACAGCTTGGATAAAACTGTGTGAATGTTACAGATGATGCCAAAAGAGATGAATGGATATCCTGCTGGTTTGTGTGCATGATAAACCGAACTAAGGGGTTTGTTTACTTCATGGTATGTGATAGATGATGTTGCAACCAATGTTGAGACATCAGGCTGGATAGTTTACAAACCAAAGCTATTTGTTCGAGAACTGCAGATATGGCAACCTGTATGCTTCTGTTATACTGAATCTCAAAACTTGGGTATCTACCTTGCAGTGTATATATTATGTCATATCAGATGTCTAGACATTGAGTATAACATCTGAAGACTGGCATATACCAGAATTTCAATTGGTATCAGAGCAGGCATCCTGTTCTGTTTCTGGATGAGATCCATGGGTGATACTTTCTGGTATCTGCAAGGTCAATTTTAGTACTGAAGATTGTAACCTGGAATGGTTTGTTATTTCCCTGAATGGTCCCTTGAAGTGGGAGGATGGACTATTCTTGACAGGAACTGTGTGTACATGTCTTTGGTGATTGGCATTTGACCTGGTTGTGTGGTAGCTGCTCTAGGTTTGATTTATTTTCAAACCTAGGATGTGTGCTCGCCTGAAGTTGTGTGTAGTAGTCATGCGAGATTTGAACCATAGTCAAACTTGGTCTATTCTTTGAAGGCTAGTCTGGTGGAGTGTGTGTGCAAAGATTGGGTTGTATTATGTTCTTCCGCTATGTAATACCTGGCAAAACTCAAGCTCTGATGTGTTTCCCCTCTTGTGGATTGAAGGCCATTGTATTAAAGAATTCAACATAAACTATTGAAGATGTCACATATACTTGAGTCCTCTCAAGTCCACTCATGAAGACGTTCTTCGTTCAGGTTGGTAAGAATCACATAACCACGGATTAGTGTTTGAAGAATTTCAAGGAGGGCCTTGTTCCAAGGTGATGGAACTGATGTTCTATGTGATGGTGGAACAAGGATGCAGCTACTAGTTGAAGAGAATATGTTTTGGGTGTCAAACAAAGGGATACCTTTGTTTGGAACCTACTCCTGACCTGGAAGAGGAGACATCTGTGTGTGCAAAGTTGACAATGGTAAAGTCAACTATGTCTGTGTACTCCCGAAGGTTACTTTAGGAGTCAGAACTCTAGAAGTAAAGCTGGTTGAGATGTAACATTGATCAGGGCTGAGCAATTGTTCCCTGAAGTACTATGGTGTGAAGAAAGACAAGCTCACTTGTTAATAAAAGCCAATGATGGTGCAGCACTATTGCTCCTTCATAGAAGTAGATTGGGATCATGAGTCTTGAATATGAAGACTCAGAGTTTGGTTAAGGTATAGCTCTTGGAGTTATGTAAATCTGGTAGGGATGTCATATGTCATATCGAGACATTTGTGTACAATGCATGGACACTTTGTGTGGAGCTTCCATGACTGATAGCTTGAGGGGGAGATTTGGTTAACCTCCTCACATTAGTTCAGCCTTGTGTTTAGCTGGCTGTTGACCTATGTCATATGGGTTCTGGTTGTTGTGTGACATATTTGCAAGGAAGGATTCATCTCTCTCATTCCTAATAATGAATCTGATCTGGTAGGAGTCTCAAGTCGGTTGAAGTAAGTAGAGTTTGTTCAAAGAAAATTCTATTTACTTGAGTCAAGGGTGGCAACCTAGATATCTCAACTCTTTGGTCTCTCAAAGAAAGAGCTTGCAAGAAGAAGATATTAACACACGAAGAGTATGTCAAAGTATTCAAATGGTGAAAGTATCTTACTGGATAATGGGAAGGATTTATGATCAATTGCTATTTGTGACAAGTACTAGTATTTAATTGATTATCCTTGGTGTTCAAGATAACTGAAGTAGGAACATTCATTCTTCTAGACCCTGTGAAAAATCACAGGAAGAGTGATACCTTAGAGCTATCTCCTTGGTGACAGCAAAATCATTTAAAAGGTTTCCTGGAGACATGTTCAGACTTAAAACCACAAGAAGAAGAAGACATCATAATCTAGATGATGCTCACTTGGATCAGTCTGAAGATGAATTCAACAACTAGATGTTATAACATAATGCTGCAACATTTGGTTCAACATCAGATTCTTGCTTAGTGAAGTGGCTCATCAACTTAAGATAGGATGACCTACGAAGTTGAAGATTAGATCCTCCAAAAGGATTGTCTCTTTGCAGCTCTTTGGAGTTGTTACATGTTTCTGTCTCAGTGTATCTAAGCCTTTTGTGATAACTTGTAGCCTGAAGTTCAAATTTCAATTGGAAGATCAGAATATCTTTGGAAGAAGTCTGATAAACATGAAAGTGGCATTTGGTCTATCTCAGCAGTGGATTCTGAGAATCAAGATAATCCATATATGACAGCTGATTATTATCAAGAAAGTTTGATTCACAATATGAATGCGTTCAATCAATATTGTTGAACAGAGGGTGCGCTCTTGAAGACATGAAGATGCGTCTTACGTTTTCCATTCATCAAGGGGTCTTATTTACTTTGAATCAGAAGCTGCATTGAAGGTCCAACTGAGTATCGAATGTGTCCTACTTGTTTCCATGAGGAGAAGTGATTGTCCCTAACAGGGGGAGTATTGGTTTGTACAAAAGGTCTTCATCAAACTCGTAGGATATAAAGTGTGGCACCTTATTAACTATTGGAATGATGTGTTCAAAACTGAAGAAGACTATGTCTGACCGAATGTCATCACATTGGTAATGACATTGTTCCTAATTTCCTCTAAAACTACAGACAGGAGGAAAATTGGATGAAGTATGGATTATTACTAATAAATCCATGTGTGTACAGTTGTATGACTCAAAGGGAGTAACCATCCTCTTTGAGAAAATGGAATGGCTTCAAGCTGCTAATCTGAAAATAGCAGAATGTATGACGACATAGGATTTGAGCATGTTTTCATCTGCTAAGAAAACAGAGCTGTTGTGTCTCATTATGAAACAGTTTAGTGAGCTGGAATGTTTAGGTGATAACTTGTCATCTAATAAAGGTATTATATAACTAATGCAGAGTGTAATATACCAACGATGTGTCTTGGAAAGGGGATCCTAAGACAAGGGAGTAGTCTGTTCTAAAAAGACAAATGTCTGTTTTTAAAAGGGCATCCTGACATGGTCAAAGGGTCAAACCCAAGGGTAGGTACCTGCATTAAAACCAGTCCTAGGGCACTGAAACTGTCAGAGTAAAGTACCAAGGTCGTTACTATCTATGCCAAAGTTGCATTATTTATGAAGACTCTCTCTATTCCTTCTCTTCATCAGAGGGTTTCAGCAATATGAAGTTTGTTAGCATCTGGGAAAATTGTGCATGGGTATGGATCTGTATGGGCAGTCTTTGTCAAATTCTGGCCAAAAAGGGGGAGAAAGATAGGGATAGGGACTGGGATAGGGACTCAGGCGAGACTCAGGTGAAAGCAACAGACGGCAATGTCCAGCAAGACTCAGGAGAAAGCAACATGATCCCTAAGTAAGTAACTTTAGTTGTGTCTTGTGTTCTGAGTTAAGAGGATAGTTGTGACTTGTGATCTGAGTTACATGATCACAAGTAATAATCTGGAGAAAAGAAATCCTCTTGGGGCATCGATGGAGTGGAGTTGCTCACAGTTGACGACAGAGGCTTGTTGTTTGCTCAAAGGACATCAGCCTCTACAAAAGAAGATGTTAGACAAGATGTTGTAACATCTCAACTGTGTTGTGGCCTGGTCTCAAAATACAACTTGCACTTATTTGTTTTAGCCAAAATTTGCCAAAGGGGGAGATTGTAAGTGCCCTGGCTGGAGAGTTGGCTTCATTTGTAAAACAAATAAGAAAGCAAGTTTACCCAGATCCCCTCTGTTGTTTTAATATGTGGTGTTGAAGAAGTTCAACATCTGAACCAACATGTTATGTAAGATGTCACAACATCAGCATGTGACATCGCGCCTGAAACTAATTCAACATCTAGGAAAATATGTTAGATGTAATGTCATGACATCTGACTTGACATCACGACAACAGAATTGATAATTCAGTTACAGTTCTGGTACTTAAATACTCTGAGAATATATGAGGCGTTTCTTGTGGAGAATCTGAAGATCAATCAAGAATCAATCAGAATATTTGAAGAAAATACTGTTTCTAAATATGGAGATATTTTAGGAACTAGAAGATTGAAGACCTTGATTATAGGATAAGTTTGCTGCTGAGTTGTAACAGCAAGGAGAAAAACTTGCTGAGTTAGGTAATAGGTTATAAATAGCAGATTGTAACCTAGGGCTTAAGTGACAAAAATAATGTAACATTAGAAGGTGTTTTTGTTAGGTAAACCTGTCGGTCTGTGGCAAGGTTACCATGTATGTAACTCGAAACCTGTAGGTAAGAGTTTGAATGTTCTTGGATGAAGCTGTGAAGCAAGTCTAAGTATTTCTGCATTACCTCATATTCATTGTAATGTAGGAAACCAAGTGGGAGGGCACTGCTTCTTGAGTAGGAGTAAGACTTCTGTTGTTGCGACAATAGGAATGGAAACTGGTAGGTTTCTATCTAGGAGTTCCTAGGTATAGGTTGCACTGGGTAGATGATTAAGTGAAGGATGGGAACTTGTGGAGTTTAGTCCTGAATTAATATTGCTAATAGTGGATCTTCTTCCTGGCTTGGTATGCCCCCAGAGTAGGTGTATTACACCGAACTGGGTCAACAACTGATTTGTGTTTTTACCTTCAATACCTTATAATTCTGTCTGTTATACAACAAGGTAAAACTGTAATGTTGAAACAGATGATGTCTCAGAACATGTTAAGACATCATGCTGATATCTGTGCAGGAGAAACAGAACTGTGAAGGTTGCTTACTCTCTGTTGATCATGGACAGAACTAGGTACATCGTGTGATCTATCCTCTGCACCTTCAAAGTGTATCTGGTACAGCTTGGATAAAACTGTGTGAATGTTACAGATGATGCCAAAAGAGATGAATGGATATCCTGCTGGTTTGTGTGCATGATAAACCGAACTAAGGGGTTTGTTTACTTCATGGTATGTGATAGATGATGTTGCAACCAATGTTGAGACATCAGGCTGGATAGTTTACAAACCAAAGCTATTTGTTCGAGAACTGCAGATATGGCAACCTGTATGCTTCTGTTATACTGAATCTCAAAACTTGGGTATCTACCTTGCAGTGTATATATTATGTCATATCAGATGTCTAGACATTGAGTATAACATCTGAAGACTGGCATATACCAGAATTTCAGGGTTTGAATGTAAATATCAAAAGAATTCAAGATATTTTTGAGACTGGGAAGAAAGTTGAAAATTGAATTTTGTTTTCAAGCATCATTTTTTTAAGGAAATTCAATTGATACTTCTCCTGAATTCTAATACACCATTCAAAGTTTGGTTGCAAATATTGCAAAACTCTACAAAGTTTATAATGTTTTCTACAAAACATTCAAATATAACTTCATTCATGTTTTACATGATTTCTCACAAGGCTCACAAATAAAGTTTCATTATTTATAAGTTTGTTTCATTACAAAGCTTAAAACAAGAGAGTTTGAAAATTTAAAATCTAAATCAATACAAGATGTTCTTAAAGGCTAAATGTTTTAAAGCTTTTGGTTTTTTTCCCTCCAAGTCTTCTTCCTCTTTAAGATTTCTTCTAAACTTCTATGTGTTGTCCTATTATGGCCACAAATTCTCCCAAAGGAAGTTCTTCATAACTTCACCATCTTTCCAAAGTCTTGACATCTTCACCCATTCCTCAAGACAAGCCCATGACACGAAAAAAAGAAAAATAAGAAATTTTAGTGATCAAGAAACAAGCATGCGAACATAAGCAAGAAATATTCAAGGATATTTCATTTAAGTTTTATCATTAGGGTTTATGAGGAATCAGAATTTGAGGGTTGGCTTTTTCAATCATAATCTAACAATAAAGGCCTCATACATTGTTTCATAACAAAATTAGAATTTTAATTCAATCACGGGCCTAAGTCTATTGCAATTGACAAACAAAATTGGTTCTCAAAAGACAAATTCAAAAGAGGTTCAAATCAGAATTGCAAACTGGGTTGAGGCCACAAAAATCCCAAGTCAAAATAGTGTTTCCAAGCCCAGCAAACATAATCATCTCAACAAGCAAAAATGCAGTAATATTTCAAAAGTTAGATCAAACAAATATCAATTTGCTAAGCCCAATAAAAATAACAGATGCAGCATCACAAGTCTAGTATTCAGCTAATAACAAAAAGAGATATCAAGAAGCCCAATAACAAGAAAATTTGTCAAGTCTGCATTCCATAAATCACAAAACTATCACATATCAGAAGAGTGAAAAAGCCCAAGACAAAAGTGATTTCTCAAGGCCTGTTTTCATGAAGTCATTCAATCCAACATAGATGAAACCCTAAGTCCATATCATAGTATAAAGGCAATTATTGCATAAGTTTCAGGGGGGTCCACTATTCAGAAATCATAGAAAATATGCATAAAACCCTAAAGCGAGTTCATCATCTCCCTCAAACAAAATTTAAATATCAGAAAATATATACACACAAATCACAGACTCATAAAATATCAAACTGTATAATCATTTTCCTAACACAAATCCCTTCACAAATTCAAGAAAGAAGTATCGCACGCGCGTCGGCAAGGACGAGCAGTTGAACGAAATTGCGACAGTGATGAATAGGAAAAGAAATGTAGCGGTAAAGTTTTGAGATTTAAGCCATCAATTGACTTATCTCAACACAATGAAGTCACCACCGCACTTTATTGTTTCCAAAGGGAAATAGGAAAAAATCGAACAAAACCCACAATGAAATAAAAGATCAGAGATCGAGCTACGGGGGTCGGTTATGCAATGGTAAGGTATTAAAACCCTAAGCATCTACGATACTCCGCGGGATCCATTTTGGTTGGTTTCTTTCAAAAGGAGTGTTATGTAAAGGTTTACTTGCTAAAGGAAAAGAATGAACGGGTATTTTAAAAACAAATGAAAATGAAATGTTTTTTTTATTATTTTTGTTGCTCACCTTGGGTCGTAAGACTTAGTGCCTACGTACTCCCTCATTAAATGGGAAAGTCAGAGCACCGTAGTTTGGCTAGAAAAGACTTGTCTATTGATTGATTTTAAACGAAGAGACAAGTCTTCATTGTTAGGAGAGAAATCTCGACTAACGCACACAAGGTGTGAGAAAGATGGACCCTGCGTCAACAAAAGTGAGGGTTTGAGAATGCCTCTAGCACTCAAGTGGAAATATCGACACATTTATAACCATGGGGTTAGGAGAGTGTTGCTCGAATATCAATGAATCATGTCTCATCTTGAAAAAAGTTTTGAAGGGTAATGGGTGCTACAACGCATAAAAGAGTTTGAATGAGTTGAAGTGTTTTTTGTTAATTTTGAAAAATGTCAAAGTATGATTAAATGAATGAAGTTTCTTTAAAGAAAAGAAGTTTTAAAAGAAAAGGAACTCGACAAAATCAAGGTTTATTATGAAAGAGGTTAGAGTTTATAAACAAATAATATTTTGAAAAAGATGAGAAGATTTTGAAAATTAAAGAAGATGGGAGGAGATGAAGGGACTATCCTAAAACATAAGGTAAAAGCTAAGAAGAGAACCGTCTAACCAACAAGAAGCCAACACTTGACATTATGAGTCAAGAAAAAATTCCCATTCTTTAGATTGAAACCAAGCAAGGATACTAAACCTCTTGAGAAAACCAAGCTTTAAATGTATTAAGTCTTCACAAAAATTGGGCAGAATAACGGTTGTATACAGATGAATACCAGATTACAGACAAAGTATGTAATCATAATAACCTGCACACAAAACAAACAAACAACCCAACGTCTTGGAGTGAACCCCAAGAACTCCAGACAAAATAAAAAATAAGTTCACAAGGTCTCCAACATAAGCCAAGGTTTCTATTCCTAAGTCCAAGAAGTCCAATACTCCATAATGCCAAGGATAGTAACCAAGTAGTCCAAGTACCATTAAATTATTTATGGTTCATATTGATTATTAAGTATCTTCAAAAGGAAAAGAAAAGCTCATGTGAGCAAAATAAAAATTGCATAAAAGTAAATGCTCAAGTGAGCAAAGATGAAAATATCATGAAATGTAAATGCTAAAGTAAATAGTTCTTAAAGTAAAGGGCATAAGATAAAGTTAATTGTTAGAAGTTAATGGTTAGTTGGATGACCATCTTGAAACTTGCATTTGGAACTCATTAGAGGATTGGAAGAACCAAAGCCTTTCAACAACAAGTTGCATTTGCTTTTTGTCAAGTATATCATCCATTTAAGAATCCTCAAGGTAAGATTTAAAAATCAATGATGTTTAAGTGATCTGCGTTGACCAAAATTGATGAAGATCCATCAGAGGATTGATAGAACCAAAGCCTCCTAACAATGAATCTCAAGGTTATTGGATCAAAGGGTTTAAATTAACATACTTGGGCTTGCAAGCGTAGGTTTGGGCCACAAATGATACTTTTCTCGAATCGGGACAAAATTTAGCGCTATGATAAGCAATCGCAAGTGGACTTATGTAGAAGTCGCACCTATTTTGTGGCCGGTCAATAGAAATCTATGTACTTCATGTTTGGATAAATGACATAGAGATCATCATCCCATAACATGTAGCACAAATGAAAAAGAAAGGGATAAGATGAAAAGGGAGGGGAATGATAAGCTAATTTGGATCACTACCTCAAATTTCTTTCATCTTTAAATTCAATCACTCATCTCAATGAATTAAAGTACAAAACATATCATTAATCCAAAGCACCAAAAATGAATTAAATAATTCACTCTTTAGTATATTTGAATTAATGAACATTTATCCAACTTCATCTACACCCAAAGTCCATTGAACTTAAAGAGAAATTGGACATTTAAAATTGCAATCCAAATCAACAATCAAAAGGAGTGAGTAGGAAAAGATATATGGATAAAAACAACCCCAAAACAAGGCTGAAAAAGCATTTTGACACTGTTACAACTGATTATGCTCTGACAGCAATTGATTGCATCAGTGCTATTTTTCAAAAAAATGAGAAATTTTGCTATGACAATCGATTGCGTTGTTACAGCAATCGATTGCACCCTGTTAAAATCAGAAAATTAGCATTTCAAAAGGCCAAATTCTTGTTCAAACTTTCCATCAAACACCTTATGATCACGAATTCAATTGAGCATGAAAATTCCATCAAATTATGAGAAAATAGCACCAATGGAATCACAAAACAATGCTCAATGAATTAAACCCAAAGATCAACAAGAGATCACATTGTGAAAGATGAAAAATCTAACTTACCAATGGTAGATCTAGAGAATTATCAAAATAACTTCAAGAATTTGCTTAAATTCAGCCCCAAGAACTAATTTCCCAAGCTTGGATGTAGAGAATTGATGAAGAAAAAGTGTTTGGATGAAGGTTTAGCTCAAAGATTAGTAAGCTTCAATGCATATCTTACTAACTTTTTTTTTAAAAATGGAGCTTTGAGTGAATTTGATAGATGGAGAGAATTGAGAGATTTTTTAGCCAAATGAGATTGGCTATCAATAACTTGAAATTTAAATGAAATGAGGGATCTATTTATTGAGTTTTGGCTTAGGATTAGTGGTGGTTTGGTATTTAATTCTTGGAGCCAAAATTTGAAATAGTGATATATCTTTAAAAAAAATGAAAAATTGGAGCCAAAATTTGAATTAATGATATATCTTTCAAAAAAAGAAAAATTGGAGCCAAAATTTGAATTAATGATATATCTATCAAAAAATGAAGAAAAATTGGAGCCAAAATTGACGAGCTTGAAATTGCTGTTTTTTTTTTTTAAATTTCACTCTGTGCAATCGATTTCACTCTAGGAGCAATCAATTATACAATGAGTTTTTTTCAAATATTGTGCAAAATGCACTCTGTGCAATAGATTGCACTCTAAGAGCAATCGATTGTACAGTGAAAAAATGAAAATTATTTTAATTATTTTTCTTTGCAAATAGATATTTTAGGAAAATAATATTGGAAAACCCTATTTGTCAGATGCTTTGACTCAGTACCTACAAAACACAAATATACAAAGACAAATATATTTTTTTTTTGTATTTTGATTACAAGTTAGCCAACTACACAAGAGAAAACTTAAAGATAGGATGCAAATGTGATGAACGAAGCTATTTATTAATGATTGTGACCAAATGGAAAAATATGATATGAAAGTGCGACTAAAAAAGTTAGGGGCGAAATTTAGGGTACAACAGTTTCCCCTATTTAATTATGTTTTTGCCAGATAGTCGGAAAGTAATTAAATACAAATAGACCTGAATTTCATCCCTGATGCGATGAGATTATAGAATATGTTATGAATGAATGCATGGACTCTTTATATATATATATATATATATATATATATATATATATATATATATATATATATATATATATATATATATATATATATATATATATATATATATATATATATATATATATATATATATATATATATATATATATATATATATATATATATATATATATATATATATATATATATATATATATATATATATATATTGAATGATGTATGGGATGAGACAGACTCTGGGAATATGGAAAGACTCGAAACTGGAAACTTATGGTAGTTCAGACGAAATGACATAGAAATACATGCTAGGGAAACAACAAGATATTTCTGGATATCTGTTGGGGTGACAAAGAGAAACCATCAATACTTGGAAAAAAGAGATAAAATCCGAGAAGGCAAGTAGCGACATCCAAGAATGGCATTGAATGAGGCGAGTAACTCTCTGGAAAAGACAGTCAAAAACATCTAGAAGAACATTAGATGTGGGATGAGACCAAATATGAAGCTACATCAGAGTCGTTCAAGAAAGACGCTGAACGTAAAAGAAACACGACATCCAATATTGGCTTTGGATGAAGGGAAAACTCAATGTCTAATAATGGCTTTAACCGAGAGAATATATCACAACATCCAATATTGGTTTTGAATGAGTGGAAAACTCAATGTCTAATAATGGCTTTAGACGAGAAAAAAGGTTACAACATCTAATATTAGCTTTGAATGAGTGGAAAACTCAACATATAATAATGACTTTAGACGAGAGAAAAGATCACAACATCCAATATTGACTTTGAATGAGGTGAGACAATCATGGCATCCAATAATTGGCTTTGGACGGCAACAAAAAAACAATATCTAATATTGGCTTTGGATGGAAACAAAAGATTAATACATCCAATATTAGCTTTGGATAGAAAAAAAGATCACGAAATCCAATATTGGCTTTGGACGACAACAAAAGTTTGCAACATCCAATATTGGCTTTGGATGGAAGGAGAAGATCATGGCATCCAATAATGGCTTTGGATGAAAGAGAAATCATGGTATCCAATATTGGCTTTGGACAACAACAAAGACAACAACATCCAATATTGGCTTTGGATAGAAAAAAAAGGTTACGACATCCAATATTAGTTTTGGACGACAACAAAAGATAACAACATCCAATATTGGCTTTGGATGGAAGAAAAGGTAACGACATCCAATATTGGCATTGGACGACAATGCAGATCGCGACATCTAATATTGTCTTTGGATGAAAGAAGAGATTACAACATCCAATATTGGCTTTGGATGGAAACAAAAGTTCTAACATTCAATATTGGCTTTGAATGAAAGAAAAGATGGTGGCATCCAATATTGGCTTTGGATGGAAGCAAAAGGTAACAACATCCAATATTGGCTTTGGATGTAAACAAAAGAGACAAAACATCCCAGATTAGTATTGGTTGAAAGAAATACAGCTCATCCAAGATTAACATTAGAAGAAGGAGAGAAACAGCTCATCCAAGATTAGCATTGGACAAAATAGAGAAACAACTCATCCAAGATTAGCATTGGAAGAAAGAGAGAAATAGCTCATCCAAGATTAGCATTGGACGAAAGAAAGATAGCTGAACTGACATCTGCTTTGGTAGGTGCCAAGTAAGTTGGACTTTGATCTCAAGGTGACATGTCAACTACAACAAGACCTTGAGAAATGCAATTGAGGATGAAACACTCATGTTATGCATTATGTATGAATTTTTCTATGCATGATATGTGAATGATCTATGCATGTAATGTCGACATTTATGACAGTGCAGTTTGACTTTTTTGTGGAGGTAAGATTGGAAGTTTGATTCCTCAATACAAAGAACTCTGCCAAATTTTCTTGGAAATAAGATGTCCTGAACCCAAATTTGTCACACTTGAAAGCTGTGTTGAACTGATGATTCTCTGAGGAAGGACATGGAGAGCAGCTTGTTGAGGATAAACTGATCATGGCTTCAGTCGAAAGTTGCTTGAAATGAGCTGATCATGGCTTCAACTCTGAAATGACTATTGGAGATAAACTGATCATGGCTTCAGCTCTTGAGATGATTGTTGGAATAAACTGATCATGGCTTCTGTTCTTAAAATCACTGTTGGGAATAAACTGATCATGGATTTAGTTCTTGAGGTATTTGTTGGAATAAACTGATCACGACTTCAGTTCTTGAAATATTTATAGGAATGGAATGCCCCGGTATGAGTCTTGAAATGATCTTTTGGCTAACCAATTTTGAGAAAAATCACACTGAGTAACAAATCTTAAACTGATTCGTAAATGGATCTAGAAGATACTTGCCCCTGATAGGAGTCACTGGCCAAATTTCTCAACTGTTTGAAATTCCTTGACGAGGAAAGCTTGTTTGCAAGCAAAATTGTTTATTCAAACATGGTAATTTTAATGCAAAGTTCATACAAAAGTTTTTGAGTTCAAAGTCATTTTTTGAAATGATATTATTGGTGTATAGAAAATGCGTCACTAGTTAAAACACAATGGTTTATACTTTTAAAGTGAAAGAGAAAGCAAAGTCATGAACATACCAAGACAAATAATTCGCAAAAGATCTTAGGAGTCAGTTTACGCAACCTTGCTGTAGTATGCTTTCAAAAGAACCTTTCTTCAATTAAGTCTTTTGAGGTTTGTAACGTGTTCCGGTTCACGGTTTAAGAAACAAAGGATAAAGGCTCAAATTTTATTTGTACCAAACCCAATATTCGTGATTTTCTTCAGTCCTATGTTTAGTTAATTCAGAATATGCATTCAGGTTCTAAGAGATTTTTTGGAATTGCACTGATGGTAGCGATGACGATGGTTTAGAAGTTAAGGATTCTTGAGACGAAAGTCACTTCTTCTTATATCATTTTTTTTGAGGACTTTTGTCAACTCTGGTGGAGAATTTTGAAGATTTGAAGACCTCTTCTAATTGAATTTATTATTCCCAACTTTTTCCTGAATTGTTTCATTTGAGATTACAGTCAGCGGGATGCCCCAAATTCTTTCTTAAGTCTCCTTCATAGGTTTTGACTTAGCGGGATTTTTTATTTATTTTTCTTTTCATTTCATTTTTCTTTTTGGAAAAATAATGACAACCTTGCTCAATGATTACGGGGAACCATCTTTGTCATTTTTGATTTGGGAGCATCTTTGACACTTCTTGTTGTATGCAAACGAAAGCTGGATCGCGACCTTTATTGAAAGGTGTCTTGCACGATTTCTCTTGTAATTGAATGCATAGCCAAATTAACTGAGAACTACCCATCCCCAGGTTAAGATTGCGGGTTTTTTCGTATAGAAAGAAACTCCAACTTCTAGGCTCAAAAGGGGTGAACGAGGGATTAACTTCCTTATTGCTCTGGTGTTTGGGAGTTGAAACAATGCCTGTACATCCTCAACAAAAATTTATTCGAAAGCATACCAGCAAAAATTATGGGTATTTCCTTTTCATTATCCTCCCTCAAATCTTTGTATAAATGAAAGTTTGATAAAGAGAGTAAACAACAAAAATATATTTGAAAGCAGTAAATGAAAATGATTTGAATCAAAACATTGCAATGCTCATTTCATTAAACTTAACATGAAACTACAAACAAAATGAAAGCAACAATTTTAACATAAACAAGGGAAAAATGCAAACAAAAGAAAAATGGCCTAGTGACTAATCAGTAACAAGGATGAGTTGTCCTGTCTGAAACACTAGCTTTAGAAAGTGACTTGAGGGTACCCCGACTCAGTCTTGAACCACTTTGTTTTGGCAAAGGACTGTTGATAACATTAGGACCTGCCTCTTTGAAAATGAGAATATTTGCTTTCACCAATTCTTGCACTCTGTTTTTCAATGCATATCAGCTTTCTAAATCATGATCGACAGCTCCCTGATGAAATTCACAATGAAGGTCAGATGTGAACCCGGCTGGAGGAGGATTTCTAGGAATCAAAGGCCTAGTTGTAATAAATCCCTTCTGCACAATTGCAGGATACAATTCAGTGTATGTCATGGGGATTGGATCAAATTGAGCCATATTCCCTATAAAACAATTCTGATTTTGCGCAATATTCTGTCATTGAGGAATCTGAACTGGTTGAGCATTGACCGTAGGAGTAACAACCGCTACTTGTGATTGATCAATGTATTGAGGCCTACAGAGGGGTCTTCTTCCCTCAGTCGAGACATCATTGGCTTCTACCTCTTTCTTCTTCTAAAAGTTCCCAATGTATTTCTTTGCACCATTAGAAGATTCAGCAGCTTTAGACACTTTACCATTCTTGATTCCTTCTTCTAATCTCTGGCCATTAGTCACCAAGTCTGTGAAGCTAGAGGACACACTACCAATCATCTTCTCCCAGAAGAAAGGGGACAAAGTATCCATGAATAATCCAGTTAGCTCTTTCTCTTCCAAAGGTGGTTCAACTTGAGATGCTAATTCTCTCCATCGTTGAGCATACTCCTTGAAATATTCTTTCTCATTTTGAGACATATTTTGCAGTTGGAGATGATCAGGTGCCATGTCAAGGTTGTATTTGTATTGCTTTATGAAAGCATCAACGAGATCTTGGAAGCATTGGATACGACCTTTCTCAAGTCCCATATACTATTTCAATGAAGCTCCACTCAGACTATCTTAGAAACAATGGATAAGCAACTTGTTGTTCTTTGTGTAAGCAGACATCTTTTGAAAGTACATTACCAAATGACTTCTTAGAGAAGTGTGCCCCTGATATTTCTCAAACTCGGGAGTCTTGAACTTTGCGGGCATATACAGATCAGAAACTAGGCACATGTTATTAGCATAAACACTGAAGACCTCATTTCCTTCCATAACTCTAAGTCTCTTCTCTAAAGTCTGATACTGATATTTGAACTCTTCAAACTCACCAAAGTCTCCTTGACTCACACTTCGAGAAATGGAAGCATGGTACTCAAAGAGAGGGTTCCCAAAAGCAACTTGTGCAACATGTTAACGAGAAACAATATGAACGATTGGTTGAGGTTTAGTGAAAACTAGAGCCTGAAAGACTGGTCGGGAAGACTGGCCAACCATTGAAGTAATTGCAACAGGCGGAGAGTAGTTATGAGGTAACCCAAACTCTAGCCATATAGTAGATGTATGTTGGATAGTTTGAGTGTCAACAACAGCAGTTGGGATTTCAGATATCATAGTCCTTTAAGGTGGCTCTCCTCTGGAAATCAGGACTTGCATTATCTCAAGAAGTTTGGCCATGCCTGACTTCAACTCGTTGATTTCCATTCTGGCTTCCATGGTGTGCTGTTCTTGGTTTTCCATTCTCAATCTGACGGCAACTCTAGTCCCGTAGTTGTGTTAAGGTATCAGCTTGACGGTAGATGACTAACTAGAAGAAAGAAGAAACTGGAAATAAGATCCTGAGTAACCTGGATGTATGCAGAATGATGCAGAGGATGCAAATGATATGCAATATTATGCAATGCACTGCACAGTAACAGGGTCACATGGTTTAGAGTCACGAGCCTGGAGTCAAAGGTACAACCCATAAGGTATAGACTAATGGTTATCACCTACCGAACAAGGTTATAAGAGGTTCCCAGAGTCTAAATCCTTCCTTCGGATATTACCAATGTCCCGATTAACTCGATAATTAGAAATATTCTCTGGAAAAACTCGTCCGAGCGTAGTATCGTGTGATAACTATTTCCGGATTACTCCGTCATAGTTTCCGCACTACACCTAAAAGGCCAAGTTGGGTTAAAGGTTCTAGGGTCCTCAGCTTCTGCAGGCTCCCAGGTCGAAAGTAGCACGTCTTCCCGATTACTCGGTAAAAGATACTACAGTCAAAGGGGCCTCCACTGAGTGGGGAATCTCATGTCTCCTTTTTTGGGATTACTCCCTCAAAGTTAACATGACTATACCGCCCGTCCTATCTTATGTTTTCCCAAAGTCCGGGTAGAAGACTTATAAGAAATCACCAAGCCTCTGAAAACCAAGAAAGTACAGACAAACATATATACATCATAATGGGAAGTAATAAAAATAAAATAAAACAATATATAAACAAAAAACAAAGCTAGGATTGCCCCACTTAGGAATGGACCAGCAATAGGTCAATCTTTCCCCAGTGAAGTCGCCAACTTTCTGTCGCACGCGCGTTGGCATAGACGAGCAAATGAACGAAATTGCGACAATCATGAATAGGAAAAGAAATGTAGAGGTAAATATTTAAGATTTAAGTCATCAATTGATTTATCTCAATACAATGAAGTTTCCACTGCAATTTATTGTTTCCAAAGGGAAATGGAAAAAAAGCGAACAAAATCCACAATGAAATAAAATATCAGAGATCGAGGTACGAGGGTCGGTTATGAAAAGGGAAGGTATTAGCACCCTAAGCATCTACAGTACTCCGTAGGATCAACTTTGTTTGGTTTCTGTCAAAAGGAGTGTTATATAAATGTTTACTTGCTAAAGTAAAAGAATGAATGAGTATTTGCAAACAAAAGAAAATAAAATGTTTTTTTATTATTTTTGTTGCTCACCTTGGGTCGTAAGACTTAGTGCCTACGTACTCTCTCGTGCAATGGGAAAGTCAGAGCACCGTAGTTTGGCTAGAAAAGACTTGTCTGTTGATTGATTTTAAACAAAGAGACAAGTCATCATTGTTAGGAGAGAAATATCGACTAACGCCCACAAGGTGTGAGAAAGATGGACCTTGCGCCAATAAGAGTGAGGGTTTGAGAACGCCTCTAGCACTTAAGTGGAAAGGTCGACACCTTTATAACTATGGGGATATGAGAATGTTGCTCGACTATAAATGAATCATGTCTCATCATGAAAAAAGGTTTGAAGGGTAAAGGGTGCTCGAGCGCACAAAAGAGTTTGAATGAGTTGAACTGTTTTTTGTTAATTTTGAAAAATGTCAAAGTATTATTAAATGAATTGAAGTTTATTTAAAGAAAAGTTTTAAAATAAAAGGCACTCGACAAAGTCGAGGTTTATTATAAAAGCGGTTTCAGTTTATAAATAAAGAATATTTTGAAAAAGATGAGAAGATTTCGAAAATTAAAGAAGATGGTAGGAGATGAAGGGACTACCCTAAAGCATAAGGTAAAAGCTAAGGAAGAGAACCGTCTAACCAACAAGAAGCCAACACTTTACATTATGGGTCAAGATAGAATTCTAATTCTTTGAATTGAAACCAAGCAAGGATGCTAAACCTCTTGAGAAAACCAAGCTTTAAATGTATTAAGTCTTCACAAAAATTGGGAAAAGTAACGGCTGTATACAGATGAATTGCATATTACAGACAAAGTATGTAATCACAATAACCTGCACATAAAACAAACAAACAACCCAATGTCTTGGGGTGAACCCCGAGAACTCCAGACAAAATAATAAATAAGGTCATAAGGTCTACAACATAAGCCAAGGTTTCTATTCCTAAGTCCAAGGAGTCCAATACTCCATAATGCCAAGGATATTAACCAAGTAGTCCAAGTATCATTAAATCTTTTATGGTTCATGTTGATTATTAAGTATATTCAAAGGTAAAAGAAAAGCTCAAGTGAGCAAAATAAAAATGGAATAAAAGTAAATGCCCAAGTGAGCAAAGATGAAAATAGCATGAAACATAAATGCTAAAGTAAATAGTGCATAAAGTAAAGGGCATAAGATAAAAGCATAAGATAAAGTCAATTGTTAGAAGTTAATGGTTAGTTGGATGACCATCTTGAAACTTACATTTGGAACTCATTGGAGGATTGGTAGAACCAAAGCCTCTCAACAACAAGTTGCATTTGATGAAGATCCATCAGAGGATTGGTTGGACCAAAGCCTCCTAACAATGAATATTAAGGTTATTGGATCAAAGGGTTCAAATTAACATACTTGGGCTTGCAAACGTAGGTTTGGGCCACGAATGATCATTTTCTCGAATCGGGACAAATTTAGCCCTGTGTTAAGCAGACGTAAGTGGACTTATGTAGAAGTCGCACCTATTTTGAGGCCGGTAAATAGAAATCTATGTACTTCATGTTTGGATAAATGATATAGAGATCATCATCCCATAAAATGTAGCACAAATAAAAAAGAAAGGGATAAAATAAAGAGAGAGGGGAATGATAAACTAATTTGGATCACTACCTCAAATTTCTTTCATCTTTAAATTCAATCACTCATCTCAATGGATTAAAGTACTAAACATATCATTAATCAAAAGCATCAAAAATAAATTAAATAATTCACTCTTTGTTAGATTTGAATTAATGAATATTTATCAAACTTCATCTACACCCAAAGTCCATTGAATTTAAAGAGAAATTGGGCATTTAAAATTTCAATCCAAATCAACAATCAAAAGGAGTGAGTAGAAAAATATAGATGGATCAAAACATCCCCAAAACAAGGCAAAAAAGCATTTTGACACACTTACGATTGATTGCACTCTGACAGCAATTGATTGCACCATTGTTGTTTTTCAAATAAACGTGAAATTTTATTGTGACAATCGATTGTGTTGTTACAGCAATCGATTGAACTCTGTTAAAATCAGAAAATCAACATTTCAAAAGGCCAAATTCTTGTTCAAACTTTCTATCAAACACCTTATAATCATGGATTCAATTGCGCATGAAAATTCCATCAAATTATGAGAAAATAACACCAATGGAATCACAAAACAATACTCAATGAATTAAACCCAAAGATCAACAAGAGATCACATTGTGAAAGATGAAAAATCCAACTTACCAAAGGTAGATCTAGAGAATTATCAAAACAAATTCAAGAATTTGCTTCAATTCAGTCCCAAGAACTAATTTCCCAAGCTTGGATATAGAGAATTGATGTAGAAAAAGTGTTTGGATGAAGGTTTAACTAAAAGAGTAGTAAGCTTCAATGCAAAGCTTACTAACTTTTTTTTGAAAATGGAGCTTTGAGTGAATTTGGTAGATGGAGAGAATTGAGAGATTTTTTAGCAAAATGAGTTTGGCTATCAAAAGCTTGAAATTTGAATGAAATGAGGGCTCTATTTATAGAGTTTAGGCTTGAGATTTGTGGTGGTTTGGTCATTAATTGTTGGAGCCAAAATTTGAAATAACGATATATCTTTCAAAAAATGAAAAGTTGGAGCCAAAATTTGAATTAATGATATATCTCTCAAAAAAAGAAAAATTGGAGCCAAATTTCGAATTAATGATATATCTATCAAAAAATGAAGAAAAATTGGAGCCAAAAATTGACAAGCTCGAAATTGCTGATTTTTTTTCAAAATTTCACTCTGTGCAATCGATTGGACTCTGGGAGTAATCGATTTTACATTGAGTTTTTTTCAAATATTGCACAAAATGCACTCTGTGCAATCGATTGAACTCTAAGAGCAATCGATTGTACATTGGAAAAAATGAAATTATTTTTAATTATTTTTCTTTGCAAATATAGATTTTAGGAAAATAATACCGAAAAAACCCTATTTGTCAGATGCTTTGACTAGGTACCTATAAAACACAAATATACAAAGAAAAAGACAAATATATTTTTTTGTATTTTGATTAGAAGTTAGCCAACAACACAAGAGAAGACTTAAAGATAGGATGCAAATGTGATGAATGAAGCTATTTATTAATGATTATGGTCAAATGACAAAATATGATATGAAAGTGTGACTGAAAAAGTTAGGGGTGAAATTTAGGGAACAACAAGAAGAAGAGGAAAAGATTTCAAAATCACAAGCACAGAGAGTCAGAGAAAGCCAGAGTTCAGAGTTGGAAAGATCTCACCAGAAGTATTTATACAAAACACACAGATTCGAGCCTCACGGATCGGATCTCATCTCCTCTCCTCTGCCCCTTTCTCATTTCATTACTGCCTATTGTAGCGATAAAAAATGTAGCGGGGTAAATTGGAGATCGAATTATTGATTAATTCGTCTCACAAAAGCAAGAGTCGCCACCGCGCTTTATTGTTTCCAAGGGAAAAGGGGAAAGAGCGAAATAAAACCCTAAATATGCAATGTAAATAATACTTTTTAAAAGTAATAAAAATACAAGGCGTTTTTGAAAAGATCTATGGTTCGGGGGTTGGTTATACAGTGGGAAGGTATTAGCACCCAACGTATCTATAGTACTCTATAGGAACCTTTTGAAATATCTGTTTATTAAAATTGATCGTTTGAAGAATAATGAATCGTTTTGGCCGAAAAGGGGTACGGACGGGTTTTTGACGATGCGACGACCTAATGTCGAAGTTTTTGCTTAAAAGGGTATAAGTTTTGAAAAGATTGAATATTTAAGGAAAAATTATCCTAAGTTTTTGATGAAATGCGAATGTTCGCGCGATTGGATTTGAGGACATGAAGTCAACAAATTTATCGTTTTTTCCCTTGGATTTAAACGTAAACAGAATAATCATGTGAATATGAAATAATTAAACAGGAAAATTAGGCGGATAATGATTAAATAACAACAGTTAAATAAATGACTAAATGGTGTAAATATGCATTTTTTTAGATTTTTGTTTTAACATTAATAACGCAAGAGAATTGATTAAGAGGAATAGAGTGTTTTAATCTTAAATTCTATCTTTTTGTATTTTTGTATTAATATTAACTAAAACGAAAGAAATAATTTAAAGAAAATAACATGTTTTTTCATTTTTTAAGTCATTTTTATTTTATATGTTTTTTAATATTCAAATAAAAGTATTATTATTTTTTTAGGAGTTATTAAATAATTAAACTAAATTAAAACTTTAAATGGTTATTAGCTTAAATCTAGTGAAAATAATATTAAAATTTCTAAATTAATTCTAAAGTTTAAATTAATAAAAGTGATCAAACTAATTAAAATTGTTTAATTAAATAAAACTCTCTTTTTATTATACCTTTACTAATTAACTAAAGTTATAATAATTCTAAAAAAGGATTAAAAGAAAGCAAAAATAGAAAAAAAAGGAAAGGATAAGTAATTATGGGCCAAGGGTTTTAAGGTGACCCAAACAAAGAAGCAGAAGTGGGGGGGTGCCAAAGGGAATTCGTTTGGGCCTAGGCGTTGGGGTTCAGTCCAATTATTCCATAATTTTGTCTTTAGGGTTAAACGCGTTTTGGCATTTGGAAAAAAGGATTAGGGTTCTGGTTACAGAACGGCGCTCATTTGTACCGTCTTCTTCGCGCGCGGTCCTCTTCGTTCGCTTCTGAACTGTGAGCTTCTGACTTCGCCTTTCGTCCCAACGGCCACCAGCACTCTCCATTTTCCTCTTCCCTCCAGCAAAGGCTACGGCGATGGATTCACGATATAAATCGTTGTCTTATTCGTTTAGTGCTTTGATTACTGCATGTTACGGTTTGAGTTCATTTTCGCTCCTGATTTCTCGTTTGTTAATGGTGGTTTGAGATTTTGAAAAAAAAGAAAGAAGGAAAGGGTTACCTTTGGAGACGGAGGAGGGAGATTGGACGGGGCTAGGAGGCCAAGGCAAGGAAGGACGGAAGAGGCGCTGTGAGCTTGCTTCGGACTACCGGTACTCTGTATTCTTTATCTCCTTTGTTGCCTTGATGTATGCTTTTTCTTCTTCTTCTTCACTATGTTGATGTTGGACTGTTCTTTCTTCTTCTCGCTACTGTTGCTTTTTGTTAGCCTATGATAATATTTTGAGCCCTTACTGTATGCTTGGGTTTGGAAATTGGTTTAGGCCATGGTTTTGACAGTTTTGTGGTTCTTGCTATATATTGGTTTTGAAATGGTGATGGTGTTTGTTGGACAGTAGGTGATGGTTATGGTAATGGCTATGGTTTTACTGGTTTTTGGCCATGTGATTTTGGTTTTATGCAGGTTTGACAGTAGGCTATGGTTTTTTATGGTGGTATTGGTTTGAGGGCTCATGCAGGTTAAGCATTTGGTTTGGAATAGTTTAGGACATGTTGTTTGATTTTGGTTGTTCTGGTTGATGCAATAGCAGGTTTTAGTAATGCAGTAGCAGGTTTTGATAATGGTTATGCAGGTTCCATTGTTTTTGACAGTAGGTTTATGGTTTATGCAGATTAGCAGTAGGCAGGTTTAGGTTGTGTATGGTTTAGGTTTATGCAGATAGCAAGTTTGGTTGTTAGGCCATATGATTTTGATATGGTTATGTGTTTCTGGTTTTTTGTGGTGGAGGTCTTTTAGCAGGTTGTGAACTGGCTTTTTGAAGTGGTTTATGCAGTAGGCTATATTGTTTTTTTGAATGCCCAGGCAAGTTTTTTTTCTTCCTTGCTTTTGAAGGGATTTGTGTTATGTTATACAATTTTCTTGGCCTCTTTGTGTACGTTGCAGGCTTAGGTTTATGTTACAGGTTGGAGATTTGAATATTTTACAATATTCTTGGCCTTCTGCATATTACTGTTACATCAGTTTTGTTGGTATTCTATTCTTGTGCTTCTTTTTCCTACTGAGTTACTGCTGTAGCTTTGTTTTGTAATTCCTTCTGCCTAAACCAAAACCTGCAAAACCATATTTCTTTCTCTCTTCTCTCTCCTAAGTACATTGATGCATAAAAATGATGTGTACTTACTGTTTTGAAAAAGTAAACATGCTAGAAAAATGATGAAAATGGGAAATGTTTTGCTTGCAAAAAAAGTTTTTTTTAGACTGCACACTTGCTCTTTGTATACTGCATGGGAGCCTAAGTTTTGACTTCTTCCTACATGGGCATGTAGTTTACGTTGGCTCTTGTTGGAATATTGCATATGCTGTTTTGAAATATGCTGTGGACTTTTTGTATGCTGTGTATATTTTTGAAATATGCATTTGGCCCTTTTTTAAAATGCAATTGATCTTAATTATGCAGTTTTGAAAAATAAAAATGAATTTGTGCATGTTTTTAAATTGTGCATTCATTTATGAAAATAAAAATTCCCCTTTTTTTTTGTGAACCGGGAGAAATCCCGTGATTTGCAAAAAAAGTAAACTGATTCCAGCCGTTTGCTTTTAATGATGAACACTAATAAATAATTTTCTGCTTTTAATTATTTATTCAATTCTGACTTTTCTTTTAATTGTTTTTGCAGGTAAAATTAAATGAGCAGACAAAAGCATTGGATAGAAGATTTAGAATCTTAGAAATATAGTTCTATTTTACTTTAAACTTTTATGTAATTTGTTATTATAAATATTTTGTAAATAATACAATATTTAAATAACAATTGTAATAAAATAGAATAAAGTGAAATAAAATTCTATTATTTCCCAGTCAATTCTTTTCTTTCCAATTATTTTATTTATAGTTTATAATTCTTTAAATTGTATAATAATTGAAAAATCAATTTCAATCACTTAAATTCA
Source organism: Vicia faba (assembly GCA_948472305.1). NCBI lineage: Eukaryota > Viridiplantae > Streptophyta > Magnoliopsida > Fabales > Fabaceae > Vicia > Vicia faba. The sequence goes on along the minus strand of OX451735.1, from coordinate 322,018,832 downwards.
GAATAATAAACGCATAAATAAACATCATTGATCAATTAATAATTTCAATTATTTAATTCGTTATTCATAATTTTCTAAATTATAATAATTAAAATAGAATTTCAATTATTTAACTTAGAATAATAAATAATTAAATAATCATTATTGACCAATTAATGAACTTCTTTTCAAATATTTATTATATTATTCATAAATCTTTAAATTATGTAATAACTGAAAATAAATTCCAATTATTTAAATTTAAGATAATAAATAATAAATAAACATTGTCTGAACGATTAATATGCCTCTTTCCAAATATTTATTTTATTATTTATAGATCTTTGAATTATATAATAATTGAAAATAAATTCCAATTATTTAAATTCAAGATGATAAATAATTAATAAACATCATTTAAGTCTTGATCAGTTAATAAATTTAGCGTTCAAAAATAAACAGCTCTCGACTCGAAAAAGTTATGAATTTTTAAAAATCAAAAGATCAAAACGCTTGCAATGTAATGATGTAGATGGGAGATGATATCTTAGGTCAAAATTTGGGGTACAACACCTATTATCATTCATGCATAATCTTGGCTAATCGAAAGACCTGAGCACTTAGAGGTTTGGAAACCCCTTTCAAGATCTACTCATATTAATTCACTATCATTTTTAGGTGTGATGTTTTACCATCTCTTATTTTTTATCCTACTTTGGTTTTCGATATTAGTGGTAGGTGCATGTTTTACCATACGATGTTTCGTCATCATTTCTTATCCTAGTTTGATCCTCAATGACTTTGTTAGGTATTAATATTTTATCATTATTCTCTCTTTAAGACGTGATTTTTTGTCATCCTAACATGTGTGTGATTAATGTCTTATTTTCTATGTGTTGATGTTTTTTCAATCTAATGTGTGATGTTTTACCATCTCCTCTCTTATTGGTTTAGATTTCTACATATGTGCTCGTGCTTGATGTTTTGCCATCTTTAATCATGACATTTTATCATTTTCTTATCTTTATGTTTTATCATCTCTTTTTCATATTATTTCTCCAGCTTCTTTGATCCTTGGTTAAGTACTTCATTACTAACCAACATGGTGATATATGAGAAGCTATATTCCATTTGTATTTTGAGCATCACTATCTAGTGATTGTATCATAAAATTTTTTGCCATGTCCCATGTATGTATCTTGATGTTAAGGATTACCCATAACATCTAAGAACATTGACCTTTAATTTATTTAAATCACGCTGCTTTTATGCATCAATGGATTATACTTTTCCATATATCATCATACTTAAGTATGTTATCTTGTTGACATTAATCAAGTCTTTAAGTTCATGATTGATGTCTTGTGAGGGTATTATCATCACCCCTTGATATACAATATGTCATTGCACTTTTACTTGAGCTTTATCAATTTCATTTGATTTAAGACAACTATTATCCATCTTAGATGATTTTGTTCATCAATTAGGTGACTTTTCTTATGTAGGAAGTTTCGTCTTATTACTTGGTTGGTATTGAGTCTCATATCAAGTTAACTTACTATACAAGTCACACATGGCATAATTCTTCAATTATGCTCTCTCTTCTTTTGATCTTTACTTGTTAAATTGAACAATTTTTCTTGTCTCCTTTGGTCATTCCCTTTGTATGCTTTGTATGTTCCCTTCGCCCCATGTCTTGTATGTTTGTTGATGTGTTGACTTTTATTCTCGATATGTCAATATTATTCCATCTCTTATATGACTTCTATCCTTCTTTAATCCTTTATATCGTTGTTAGGTGTTGATGCTTCTCCATCTCTTTTCTATTCCTGATTAATGCTTAGGTATATATCTTGTATGTTTTCTTCTCCGATGTTTTATCATCTTTGCGATGTTTTGTCATGATGTCTGATGTTTTGTTGTCTTTGCGATGTTTTATCATCCTTTTTGATTTTTTGCCATCTTTGCGGTTTTTTATCGTCTATGTGATGCTTTTCCATCTTTGTGATGTTTTATTGTCTACGTGATGTATTGTCATTTGTGCGATGTTTTGTCATATTTGCGATGTTTTGTCATCCTTTTGATGTTTTGTCCTCTATGTGACATTTTATCTTCTTTGTGATGTTTTGTCATCCTTTAGATGTTTTGTTCTCTATGTGATGTTTTATCATCTCTCTCTATTACTTGATGTTTTGTCATCTAAACACATGAATGCATGATGTTTTTTTTCCATATCATTCTCTACTTAATGTTTTAACATCTCATCTTCACATGATATTTTTCCATCTATGCTTGATGTTTTGTCATCCCTTCACCTATCTTTGCTTGCTTAACCTTTTATATGCTCCCCATAGGATCTTTAGTTCACTCTTATCTAAGTTTGAACTAAATAGACCTTAGGATCTTTATCCATGTATGTTCACTTAGGTAGATGTTTCTCCCTCTTATCCTCAACTATAGGGTCAACATTGCATGATAACTTTAGGGCTATTTTGGTAGTCTCCCCTTATACTTTTTCTTCCCCTTCACATCTCATTAAAACTAAAACTTATTTTTCTTTCAAACTTATCAAAATACTCTAACTTCACTTAAATCCTTTTCTAAGGTAAAAAACACCAACCAATTCACACTTTTTTTTTCCGTTTGTGGCTTTTCTTTTAGACTTCATTTGTCATTTGTGGCTTTTCTTTTAAAACATCTTTTTGCCATTTGTGGATTTTCTTCTTAAAATAATTTTTAAATAGGGCATGCTTCTCTAAGCATTATTCATAAAAAACGCAAAACAAACAAAAATATTTGAGCTGAACTACGACTGCTCTGATTCCTTAAAAGGGATACGTAGCCATAGGCTTTTGTGGGGACTAATCGAGCATATCTTTGTAAATATTTATTTCTTTTCCCCACACTTTTTCTTTCATGCATTCCCTCTTTATTTTTCTTTTTAGCCTTAGATTTATATCTCCACACCCTTTGGATTAGAAAACAAGAATGGGTAACATAGAGTACTACGGACATGAGGGGTGTTAATACCTTCCCCTCACGTAACAGACTCCCTTACCCGATGTCTGCAGTCACAAGACCGTAATTTCACCCCTTCAGGTTTACTCAATGTTCACCATTCCCTTTCGGAAGGATAAAAGATGTTTGATAGCAACTTCATTGATTTTATTATCCAATGATTGTTCGACTGGTTGTTTCAGCTGGCGACTTCAATGGGGAATATGACGAGATGTTGACCTCTTGTTGGTCCATCTTCTCCTAGCCGATCGTAGCTTGTGTTTGTTTGCTTCTTTTAGTGTTCTATATCATTATTGTTTTATATATCTGTAGATATTTTCATGCATTCCATTTATTTTGGACTTTCTAGACTATGTTATTGTTTCTCTGTTGGTTGGGTGTTACAAGAGGTAAAAGGCCGGTACCAAGGCTCTGAGTGAATTCTATAGGAACTAGGAATAGAGTGGACATGGAATCTATGAGGTGTATGTCTTGTAGAGCCTACCATGAGACCAATGTCTTTAGAGGAGGTTCAAATGGGTGTCATTCTATGATGATACTATCAAATGAGCTTTTTGACTCTATTTTGGCCTTTAACCTTACCGTTACCTAGACTACACCTGTGAGTGGGGAGGGAATATTGATTCTTAAAGGTACAGGTACTAGAGGTGACTATATTCCGATGGTGACTAGGTTCTGATGCTAACCATATGTTTCTTTGTAGACTAGACTTTTGTTGGTGACTTGTTGTCTCGGTTTTATTCTAGACTTCTCAACTTTTAGTGGTCGTTTATTTCGGTAGTTCAGCAGTTATCTTTTATGATAGAGATTTTTGTTGTTGACTTACTCGGTACTTGGTTATTGTATGTTTTGAAGCTATGTCGGACTTTTTGATTTGTTGATACGTAGTCAGTTCAGAGATGGTGCAGCTGTTATCCAGTTTATAGAATGTTGATCCCATGTTCTTGCATACATGTGATGTTAACATCACTTTAACACACATGTTCTTTCCATTTCCAAGGAACATGCTTGTAAGCCTTGTGCTATGCTTTTCCATCCCTTACTTGCTTAAAATCAAATTTAAAAGCATGAAGATCCCTTGGAAATGATCGAACATGGCACTGCATCCACTCATTCACCTCACGCATATTCATGCATTCATAACAGGTACTCAGAGTTGGAGATTCTTATTTAGACATGATATTCTCATCAGAGTTTCAGACTTGGATTCTTGCCATCACATGTTCAAATATCAGTATGGAATAACTCAGTGGGGGATTGACCAAGACGAAGATTCAGATAAGGCTATCTGTGGTATACATGCAAGTCGTGGCCCATGGTCTGGAACTTTTCGAGAAGGAAGATAATCAGTTGAAGACTCAATTGAGCCAGGTTATGAAAGTTCTTATGACAGTGTCAACAAAATGCAATCCTACACATACTGTTAAAATAACCGTTATTCTCTTCTCCTCGTCTTTTGATATTTCTTTCAAACCTTGGAGTACTCTATAGATCCCCTCCACAATCTTGGGTTCTTGAAATTTCTTGTCAGCAAATGGTTCCCATTCATCAGTTGAATTCAAGGGTTATGTTTTATCAGTCAGGATAGAAGAAGTCGGAAGAACAATTTGATCTCATTCTAGTGTTTTATTCTCATCTGTGTCCATATTTTCTTGATCTTCAGTGGGTTAGGTTATGTACTTCAGTACTGTCTATAAACTCGCTTCCTAATCATGATACTAATAGCATATGTAGTAATCACGTCGAGGCACCGATTATTTCGTCAAGGGCATTCTCTACATCATTGTGTTCCCTGATCTTCTCATTAGTAGTCAGTGCTTGTTCCCCAAGTGAATGCATGGGGAAAAGATTTTTAGCAGAGATAGAATAAGCCTAAGATGTATGTTAATACCATCTCCATGCTTTACATCCTGTTACTTCCTCATCTACTGGGAATTTAGATGATTAAGCTTCGTGCTTTGGGTCCTTCTCCCATAAGTCTCTCTCCTGATTTCGATGCAAATTCTAGATATGTCTCTCAACCTAGGGCATTTGGCCGTCATGTTGAAGATTTCAAGATGTTGAAGTAAAGTATAGCATCTGTTTGGCATATTTTCTAAAGTCTAATTTCTATTTGGTAAACGGTTTCAAACTAAATTCCAATACATGTCTGCCGTCTTTCCCAAATTCAAATTTTCTATTTGGTAAACAGTTTTGAACTCTTTCTCACCAACTGAATGTTCCTTCTGTGTTATAGAATATGGACTACGTCTCTCCCTTGTGGTAGAAGATACTTGGTGATTCAGTGTATACAATTTCGCTTGGTACAATATTCACGTCCTCTTTTAAGAGAATCTTTTGTAAGTATATTCTGGGGCACTCGACTATTCAGTTGAAGACGGTTTGTCATCCAGAGATAAAGTCCAAGCTTAGATCAATTCAGAGACTGTTGTGTCCATATCAATTGGGGAATCTCTTATACAAGTGAGCCTCAAGGTTCCTGAAGATCATTTGAAGCAATCATTCCATACGGAGTCTTGTCTCCTCAACATGGAAATTTCAAATTTCATTTGCATTTTCATTTGCAATCTGAATTGTTTTGTTTAGTACTTTCTTGTATGAAAACTTATTCATCTTTTTGAATAGTAAATCATAATGCATTGAATATGTTTTTCTTAAATTAATTCATTCGTTATCACTCTTATTTGTTTTACTATGTTTTTGATATTCAACTCTTGTTAATACATCAATAACTCGGGAGGGAGGATGACGAAAATTTACTTGGAATCCCAAATGGTATGCTTCCGAGTAAAAACCTTTTTGACAATGTACATGACTTGTTTCAATCCCCAAACACCGGAAATATATGGGAGTGAAACCCTCGTTAACCCCTCTGAGCCTTCAATGTAGGAGTTTCTTTTCTGTTCAGAAAAAACCCTTATTTTTTAACCCGGGGCATGGTAGATGTTCAGTTAATTTGATCGAGCATTCAAAACTCATCAAGAGTTCACATATAGGGATATAACAAGGATTATCCATCAAAAGGTTGAGGAAAGTTAAAACCGCAATGGTTGACCTTCGCCTATCAGTAGTATGCATCAACAGACGATGATGCCACAATGGTTATCCCTCATCAACCAAGGAGTGAAGCTGTCACTTTATTCCAAAAAGTTCAAAGACTTAGGGTCACACGAATTGTTCAAAAGGGAAAGTATGAATAAGAAAGAAACAAAAAAAGCTCCGCTATGTTGAAACTTGAAAACAAGTCGCTTAGGAAAAAGTTAGGGCATCCAGCTGGACTTCTAAATTGAAATATAAAAGAATTTGTCCAGGAAAAAGCTAGGGAATACGAAAAGGAATTGGAAAAGTATGAAAGGAAGAAAAGGATCATCCAATAAAAATACTCATCAAAAGAAAAGTCATCTGATCGAACACCCAAAAAACCAAAGGCTAAGTGAATTTCGTGTCCAAGAAATCGTTGTGGTTCCTTAACCATCATAAACTCTTTTGAGAGATGATTGCTCATATCGAGTTAACTGAATGTAGGACTGGAGAACATCATGGAGAATGGGTGGAATTTTTAGCCTTAAAAACTTTTTTTCCTAACAAATGTGAACTAGGCCATGTTACAACCCTTAAAAGTCCTAATTGAAGCATGGGTTGATTCGAAAGCAAAAATGTTATGAGAGTACGGTAAGCTGACTCCTAGGAGACTTACTAAAAACTTTTTGAGTTGGAATCACTCCCTCTTTTACTTTATTTGTACAGAAAAATTTCGATGTTTCGATATCTTTTCAATAAGTTTTCTAACTTCAAGACAAGCATAGGATTTGCATTAGAATTATCATTCTTAGGATAAAACATTTTTTCATATGAAAAAGTGCTGAAACATCAAGTGGGCTTGCATAGGTGAGCATCAGATGAAGATTTTTATTATCCCGAGAGACGAATTTCTTCAAGAATCTGTTGAAAAGAATGATCTTAATCTAGAGCATGCTTTCTAGCTACTTCTTTTAATTAAAGAAGACCAACTTGAGAGTTTTATCAAGAACTATTTGTTTGATGATTGTGGGGAAGTTTTGTCTGTCCACAAGCCTCCATTGAGCAATTGTGTATCGTTTCTAGTTGGTCCCGAAGGACAATTTTCTTCAAAAATATGCTTGAGCGTGAAGCAGTTCGAGTTGAGAAGTATGATTGTGTACTAGCTTGTTTTGAAGATGTAAGTCAATTATCCTGATGAGGTGTTATCTTTCAAACTCCATGAACTTCTCATTCCTCTATGAGCATGAGGTGAGGAAATGGTTTGCCAAGATTCCTCTAATCTGGGGCAATCAAGTTATGATTCATTGACTCTCATAGTTTCGTCAATTTGGGGCAGTTATGTTGAGATTCGACAAATATCTCAAAGTGACGAGTGATCAGTATCCTTTACACTAGATTCATTGAAGACACTACTAATTTTGATTAGTCCGAGGTCGTGTTTCAAAGTTTGTAACACTAGGGTAGTTTTTCTGGATGGTAGAGATCTCAGGAAGGTCTCTCAAGGAGAATATCTCCAAAGGTTAGTTAACCTGAAGTAGTTACGTCGAGATTCGATGAATCTCTCCATGGACCTATTGTGTCAAAGAATTATTTAGAGCTAGAATAATTTGGGTCAGAATATCTCAAGTCAAAACGATGCCATGTTTCTACAAGGACCCTCTCCAGTGAAGTTATCACACTATGACTGGGGCACGTTCAGTGATTTGTTTCGTAGAAGTTATCATTTTCTTTTCTTATATGCGTAATTCACCATTACCAGAGCAACATCTTTCAAGATGATTAAAGTATCCCTAACTTGGGTCATTTCTTCCGAGCAGCACTGGAGTTTCTACTTCTCCTCGGTAAGTCTCTCATAGTGAGGAATTTTAAGGATTGACCAATTGGAATTTTGGATTAAGAGAGTCTTATTCTCCAAGTGCCTGAAGTATTTTCTACCCATCATCACTTACCAAAAGGTATTTCGTCCGAAAGTTTTGATCTTTTGGTATAAGATCTCCATTTTCTAGTAAATGACATATGTTATGTTGTGTTCATCAAAGAATGTCTATTCTATGAAGCGGAGTGTTCTCATCCCCAGTTGAAGTAGAGAGTTCCTTTGGAAATTTCTCCTATTCCCCCATGAAGTCACTATATAAATATTTCTTGTTCAAGAATTCTCTAATCTTCATAGTAGAAGCATGGGTTAAAGTTCTTTTTGCTGAGAATCTTTTATTATCCCCAATAAAGAATGTTCAAGTTTGTTCCGTTTCTTAGCGAAGTTATGTAAGCATCATGACACTTCCTCAAAGGAGGTTGTTTATGAGGATATCTTGTCCAAGATTTCCCGTTCCCCAACGGAGTTTCCTTATTTGAGATCTCGCTCTCAGGAATTTTCATTTCCCCAGCTAAGTTGTGTTGAGTTTTATTTCATCTCTCCAATAAAGACCATTATCTGAGATCTCTCATTCAGAATTTCTCCTTTCCCCGGCGGAGTTGCCTTTGGAAATCTCTTATTCATAAATCCTCATACCCCCTGTGAAGTTTCCTTATTAAGAAATCTCATATTCAAGAATTCTCATTTCTCCAGTGGAGTTGTTTCATCGAAAGTACTTATTCACGGATTCTCTCTTTTCCCAGTAGATCTCAATTCTGGATGTTGATAAGTGTTTCTTCCCCAAAGGAGTATGCTATTGTTGTTTCTAGACCCATGATAGAGCATCATAGCAGGATTTTATTCTTGTTGAAGCTCACCCTTGTTCCCCAGTGGAGTTGAAGATTCTCGTATCTTCAGTAGTAGCATATGCTGTTGAGTTTTCTTTCGAGAAGACTGTACCATCAAGAGTTCTGTTTGTAAGTTATATTATCACCAGGTATGATCTTCATATCCCCGACAGTACAAGTTTTTTTGTTATCCCCGATGAAGAGTTGCTTCATGAAGATTTTCTTATTCAAGACTTCTTCCATCTCCCCCGTGAAGCTACTTTTTGGAAATTAATCACCCGGGAATGTTCATTCCCCAGTTGAGTCGATTCGTCAAAAGTTCTTATTCAAGGATTATTCCTTTTCCCCAATGGAAGTTTCTGTTGTCCCTAGATGAGAGGTTGACAATTTGTTCCTCAAGCAGTTAATGGTGAATTGTTTTCCCTGCAAGCTCCATTTTAATGACAATCTTCTCCTGCAATGACCAATCTCTATTTGGCATTCTCCTTCAGAGATTACAGTTTCTCCCTGATCTTCTCCCTCAGCGTCTAATATCTATTTGACGTTCCCATTTAGAAGTAACAGTTTCGTCCTGATCTTCCCAGCAACGCTTAATTTCCATTGGTGTGTTTTCTCAGAAGTTACAATTTCACCCCGATCCTCTCCAGCAACCGCCAATCTCTATTTGGAATTCTCGTTCAGAAGTTACCGTCTTGCCCTGATCTTATATGGCAACGTCCAATCTTCATTGGCACCTCTTTTCATAGATTACTATTTCGACCCGATTTTCTCCAGTAGAGTTTGCACATTATTTTTGCAACTCCTTTCGGTGTTTGTATCCCGTTTCTACCAGCTACTCAATTATTACTCCCCACAGAGTTTCATCTCTTCAAAGGTTTCTTACCAGCGGTTCCTTATATTTTCTCTTCTCCAGCAGTTATTTGAAATTCATTTTTGCAAGTCCTATTAGGTTTTGGCATGTTGGTTATTGGCTTCTCAATTGGCAGTTCCTTAGTGAAACATTTAATCATGCATCATCGCATTACATCCTCAAAAATATATTGTTTCCATTCCTTTTTGGAACATTACTCAACATATATATATATATATATATATATATATATATATATATATATATATATATATATATATATATATATATATATATATATATATATATATATATATATATATATATATATATATATATATATATATATATATATATATAATTCAAACATACATTGAAACATATGTCATTATGGTTCCTATTTTCCCCAGTGAATTTTCTAAACTTCGGAATGTATCCCCAATAAGGTTTATATCCTCAGTATCCCAGTTCTTATCCATGAAAATATCCTAATGATGTTAATCATTTTGATGATCGAGTTTCTACTCATTATTGTTGTTTGTAGCCCAGATTCCCCCTGGCTCAGTTTTCCCGGGTTTAGTCTTTACTACCCTTGTTGGTTCATTTTAATTTCTATTGATGTACCTTTTGAATACCAGTTTCATCCTGCTATTCACTTTCAGCCTAGTTTTATCTAGTTTTTTTAGGTCGAGTTTCTATCTCTATACCTGTATGTGGAACCCAAGTTTTATCCGGTTACTCATAACTAACTTTCACTACTAGTCTTCCTAATTTAAGTCCTCCACATGTATCTTAAGTTTCATCTTTCGATTGGTGTTGTCTAAGCTTGTTAAGCGGAGTCTTTACTCGTTATTTTCCCCTCTGACACCTTGAGTTCTTTCAGTTTCTTTTTACTGTCTATATTTGGTTGAGATTCGCAGGTGTTTTAGAAGTATGCTCTAATCACTTTGCTTTAGGTCGAGTTTTGATCTTGTTTCCTGTGCATGAAATCCAGTTTGTTTTGCCCTGGTACTAATTTCTAGTTAAGTTTTGTCTTACTAGTGTTCATGAGTCGAGTGTTATCTCGTTTTGTTTCTTACTTCGGGGATTCTTTCAGTTTCTTCATAATGTCTATCTTAGGTTGAAACTAGTATCCTTTACACCTTGGGTTCTTTCAGTTTCTTCTTATTGTCTATCTTTTGTTGAGACGTCTCTTTTATAACTTTTGGGTTCTTTCAGTTCCTTCTTATTATCTACCCTTAGTTTGAGACTAGCAGGTGCTACTAGAATCACAAACTCAAGCCACCTTGCCCCACATACTTTTTCAGGGTTTAGTTTTTCCTTTTCTCATTGGTTTGAGTTTTATCTCGTCCCTTTTGTGATCTAGTTTTTAGCTTGACACATTCTTTCCAGAGTTTAGCTTTGTTTATCCTCCTTGGGTTTGAGTTTTATCTCATTTATAACGATTTGTGTTTCAGTTTTGTCCTAGAACAATCTTCAAGATCTAGTTTCGTCTGGTTTTCTTGGGTTGAGTTTCGTCTCAATATTGTGATTTGAGGTCTAATTTTATCCAGGAGCATTTTTCTAGAATTTAGTCCCATCTAGTTTTTTGGGGTTGAGTTTTATCTCATTATTTTAATTGTTGTTTCAGTTTTCTCCTGATACAATCTTCAAGATCTAGTTTTATCTAGTTTTATTTGGTTGAGGTTTATCTCACTATTGTGAGTTGTGTTCCAGTTTTATCCTTGCACATTCTTTTGGAACCTAGTGATACCTAGTATTCTTAGGTTGAGTTTTATCTCATTATTTAAATTGGTTTTTCAGTTTTGTCAAGGCACATTCTTCTAAAGTCTAGTTTTTTCTAGCTTGCTTGAGTTGAGTTTTAGCTCATTTTTGCAATATGTGCTCCAATTTTATCTATTGCATCCTTCAAGAGTCTAGAATCCACTATCATATTGGTGTAATTCCAATTCTATTTGGCTTACTTTTCAAATCAAATTTCCACTTGGTATGTTTCTGGAGTCCAGTATTGACTGACGTTTTTTTGGGTAAGATTCAGTATTCATTAATCTTCTCCTCTTTCATCCAGTTTGTTTGGTGTCGTCCTTATAAACACGGTTACCCTTGTGGCTTTACTCTCTTGTTCAAGAGTGTAAATTTTCGGTTTCTTTTAGTATTCAATCCTCTTTCACCATGAACGTTCCAAAGTTGTCTCCTTTTTACTCACTTATCAAGTTTAAGATGGTTGAATAGGGGCAGCTGTTGCACCCCAAAATTTACCCTCTTGATTTAGGCTTATATTTCATCATAATCATCATGTTTCATTTCATTCATTCATTGTGACGGGATCAAAGTACTTTGGTTGTCAAATCTTCCTCAAGCTTTGGAAGTTGATTGTATTGACAGGTTGCTCAAGGAGAGTGTTGTACCCCAAAATTTGCCCTCTCATGTTTTCAAAGGTCTTCCCTTACATGATCGGTCACCAACAGTTGCCTAAAGGAAAATAAAGTTTTTGAAGATGAACGAAGTGTCTTTCGATTGGCATCTGGGAAAAGTCTTCAATTGGGCATCCAAAATCCTTCGACCAGGCTTGGTTCACCAGTCTTCGATTGGGCACTTGACACTCTTCGATCAGGTCTTGGTTCACCAGTCTTCGATTGGGAATTTAGCACTCTTTGATTAGGCTTTGATTAGTAAGTTTCGATTAGGTGTTTGGAACCCTTCGATCAAGCTTTGATGTGCAAGTCTTTGATTGAGCGCTAGACCTCCTTCGATCAAGCTTTGATGTACAAGTCTTTGATTGAATGCTAGACCTCCTTCGATCAAGCTTTGCTATGCAAGTCTTCGATTGAGCGATGGACCCCTTCGATCAAGTCAATTTCATAATGCTTCGACTAGCACTTCAGAGGGTCCTTCGACTGGAACTTCATATTGTACCTCAATCAGAACATAAGAACGAAATGACCTTTGAATGGCATTTTAGTTCAGAGTTTCCCTTAATAAGAACATCAGAACAAAATGACCTTCGAAGGGCATTTCAGTGCAGAGTTTCTCTTAATCCAAGGTGCTCTGATGAAGGAAGTTCTGGACACTTCGAATCAGAACTCATACTCATCACAAGGCCAAGGGCTGGGCGAAGTTGTCTAATAGAGAATGTTCTAAATATATTCTAATTGGACTTTGAAGCTGGCAAAGAAGGCAGATTCGAAGGAATGAAGTAGGCTGGCATGACTAAGCAGAAACACATATCCTAACCTGTCCAAATTACCCAAAGTTCACAATGGCATGTTTCCCTAGCAAGTATGCAATCGAAGCAGGGGGGTCTCAATCGAAGGGGCTGTGACTGGAGTAGTTCGAATGGGGACTTTGAAGCAATCAAAGAGAGAAAATTCGAAGGGGCAAGTCAGCTTTTGATTTCCATCATATTGGAGGCCCAAACAGCTCATAACAGGCTGGCAGTAACGCCTGAAAATAGATTGGCACCTGATTGAAACAAATATAGCAAGTCTTTATGAAGAAATCAAATCAAATCTCTTCATCATAATGGACCAAGATTTGATACACAAATGTTGACCTAATTTCCTTGGCTATATAAACCTCATGCTCATAAATAAAAAAAACACGAAACCCTGCTGCAGAAAAAAGAAAAAAAAAACGCATAAAAACTCTGTGGAAACGGCCATAACAGTTTTGCAAAAAACCTTGAGCAAGTGGTGATCGGATTTTGGTTTAGAGGTGAATTCAGACCAAAAGAAAGACGCTGCTCTCTTGCCAGCAACCTCCTGAAGCGAGGCCAATCAAAAACCAATCCTTTCATTACCTCTAACGCGCTGTAAGTCTCCATGAAATTTGCTCTGGACATGATATCGTGAAATCATTTTCTTGCATCCTTTCATTGAAATAATTACATATTCATGCTTTGCGTTGCATTTTGGAACTGTTGGCATCACTGAATTTTATTTTCATAGTCTGTAACGCCATGCCCAGTTCTAGGGTTCGTATACTTTGTTTTTGGGTATTTAATTGCAGGAAAAATCAATGCAAACCATGGTTACAGGGATGACCAGGATGAAGATACAAGTACATTGGTACTCTGGGGTTTTATTTTCATGGCCTAGGAGAGACGTTTGAGCGACCCTATGAAACTTCCTGCAGAATAAAATCTGCAGGTAAACGAACCAGGCTTTTGTGAGGAAGACGATAACGTGGCATGGCCAGATTGGCCTGTTTGAAATATTAGCTTTTTTTTATTTTTCAGCGTATTCATTGATTTTCCCATATATTATTTGTTTCTTAATTCAATAACAATAATGCAGTGTAGTTGGATTTGTGAAGCATGCGTTGCAGAACCCCCTTGGGACCTGGATTCGAATCCCAGGTCCCCCAAAACTTTGTTACATTTTTTCTTCAAGTACTAAGATGTAGCGCTTCAGGCAGGGAGCATCATATACCTCCAGATCTCATGCGCCAGGTGGTTCCAGATTCAGATCTAGGGGTCCAGGATGAGGTTCACCATGAACCTTGATCAACAAATGCCTAGGCAATCTGAAAATCCAACAGGCTGGACGTTTGGGCCTGGAAATTGAAATTCATACTCCCTTTACGAGCCCAGCACCCCTGAGTTTGCTCCTTTATTTTTCTTTTCACTGTTTTTTTTTATTATCATAACTAATTAATTAACAAACTAACCTTTTTTTTCATAAAAAACCAGAAATCAAAAAATATTATTTTCATCATTAATTTTATTTTTGTAAATAAACCATTAACCAATTAATTTAGATTTTTTAATTAGGTTTAATCTTAACATTTTTTACAATAAATTAAAATTAACTTAGACTTAGGTTTTTTTTTTATTTCTGATTTTACTGCCTTAATTAAAATAAAACTCAAAAAATATTTTCTTTTTAATTCCATTATTAATTTAGACTTAATTCTTAATTCAAAAAAGACCAAAATATGATTTCTTTAAATAAAAAGGGTCAAAACCCTAAAGGACAATCTGATTCAACTTTTCTCGCGCATATTATTTTGATCCTTATATTGTAATTGCTCCGAGGATGTAATAGTTTTAACTTAGGACTTTATTTACCGCTGTTATTTATTTTTTGCATTTAATTTTCAAGGGTTTGTTTTTGGCGATGTAAATACCCGACGCCTTGTAATAGCTTAGTTTTATTTTCCGCAACCATTAACTGTTTAGATGTATGCTAACTAGGCTATGCATGACAAGATTAACTCTTAACTTAAAATAAACAGTAGCTCACCATGACATGTAAAGATAACATAACTGAAAATTGACACACTTGCACATGCCACTCCTAGGGTACGCCTCACTTGGTTGCCTCGAACGTGGTCATTGAGTATAGGAAGTTTTAGAGGTCGCCCTCCTGTTCAAAGATCAAAGTTGCCTCAAAACGGTTGCCTCGGATAAAAATGATCTAGGACATTAGGGTTACCGCTAAGGCATCCTAACGTTGCGTTAGTGACCACAGATCCCTAAAATCGAATTGACCCGAAAACTCCAACGACGGTGCTACCTACTCCTCAATAGTGGGATAGCACTGTCTAAAGGACATTTGCCCAATTTAATTCCTTTTGAGTAGGTAGATGTTCTTAAGTACTTGCTCCTTTTAAAACAAAAAACAAACTTTTCGCACTTACACTCTCTTAAAAAAAAACTCTTTTCAAAACCCACAAACACAAAGAAAAGCATACTTTTGAAAACATAGTGAGCAAGTACCTAAGAGCCCGTGGATAACCACGGATAGAAAGGGTGCTAACACCTTCTCTTTCTATAATCTACCTCCCGAACCCGAGAAATATCTCAAAAAGGAATTTTTCTGTGCTTTTGTCCTTTCCTTGTTCGATAAAATAAAAGACGGTGGCGACTCTTGCTTACCGCGAAATTTTGCAAAAACAAACGCAAACGCGAAGCAGCATTCCAAAAACAGTCAGTTCTATTCCCACCGATCACAAAACTGGCGACTCTGCTGGGGAATCATAAGTGAGGTGTACCTTAGGATTAGACCACTTGTGTTTTCAATTGTAATGCTTTGTATGCTTTTGATTTTGTAGGCATGTATCGGAGTTCTATAAATCCTAACCCGGATTTGGGAAACATTCATAGATAGCAATACGTTGTGGAAACTGTGCGGGGTATGCTGAGATGGTTGAAGCAATATCTATATTAGTGCGACATGTTTGTGAGTACCGATAACCCTTGAGTTAAGTCAAGGAGAGTACGGGGCCGCTGAGTGATGTCACTAAGCACTAATGACCTAGAACCTTACTTGACCGTCTTGGCCTTTTTTAAGGGTAGTGAGATGATCGACTTTGGTGCAGTCCGAAGTTGGTAGATACTCGATACTACACTCATTGAGGATTGTTTTCTTGGAATATTTTGGTCGCTAGTTCAGTGGCTAAACCAAAACGATGAACATAGAAAACAATCCAATGATATTGAGCTCCTTAGAATCCGGTTACTAAATAGGACAGGTTTTGAGACAACTACACTCAAGATGGTACTTACCTATGAAACCTCATTCAAGTCTGAAACTAGGGCCTTTGTGTGACTTGCTTGTACATGTGTTTGTGCATACATCATGAACATCATAAAGCATCATATGCATCTGCTAACCATTTCAAGGGTTTAGAACTTCATCTTTGTTCTTGTTTTGCAGGACATGGAGTCTCTCCGTAGGAAAACAATTCAAGTCAACCTTGTAAGGATCCCTCCTCAACTCAAGGAGCTTACATCCAGGATTGCCGAGAACCCTCTCTTCAGTGAAAGACATGGTAGACTCCTCAATTTGGTCAACACCAACATTGAAGAAGACATGATGAAAGTTCTCTTCCAGTTCTTTGACCCCCTACACCACTGTTTCACATTCCCCGATTATTAATTGGTGCCTACTTTGGAGGAATTTTCTCAACTCCTGAGAATTCCCATTCTTAGTCAACTACCCTACAACGGTATGGAAAAGGAACCAAGACCTGAAGATGTTGCTCAAGCATTACGCTTGCAACCATCCGACATCAAGGGGCATTGGGAATCCAAAAGTGGTGTCAAGGGATTCTTAGCAAAGTTTCTGTTTGAGAAGGCACAAGAATGCTGGAATTCTCTTGATCTACAAGCCTTTGAAGAGATTGTGGCACTCCTTATTTGTGGGTTGGTTTTGTTCCCAAATCCTGATCAACTTATAGATGTGAATGCTGTCAAGATTTTCATATCCAGGAATCCCATACCTACATTGCTTGGGGACATCCTCCACTCATTTTACACACAAACAATGAGGAAAAGAGGTGTTCTCATGTGCTGTACTCCTCTCCTAGAAAGTTGGTTTATTTCTCACCTTCCACAATTAGTTTTGAAGAATGAGCAGGGTTTAAGGTGGTCACAACGATTGATGACTCTCACACATTCGGATGTACATTGGTGTTCTCGGTCCAAAGAAAATGTCACCATCATTGATCGTTGTGGAGAATATCCTAATGTTACATTACTTAGAATTAGGGGAGGCATTACCTACAACCACTGTCTAGCTTTGAGACAATTTGGATATGCTCGGAGGGATGGCCCTCATGACATGCTGATTCCCGACCTAGTTTTTGACTTCGACAATGATACGCAAGGACTTCGACAAAGGTTCATCAGAGCTTGGAGGATGCCTAACAAAGTGGACAGTAAGACACTAGGACACAAGAACTCCATCCCCCTTGAGCCTTACCTCAGGTGGGTACGAACCCGCGCCCAGAGTCTTATGATGCCTTACCCCCACATTCTCCCCTTGATCAAAGAGCCTGTTATGGAAGGAGAGGTTCCATACACCATCTTACATCCTGACATGCCAACATCTTGAGAAGAAATGCAAAAGAGTTGGATCCAACTCAAGGAAGAACGGAATACTTTTGAAGCCAGCTTCTATGCTAGTGAGAAGAAGGTTTTGGAGCTTACCCGCCGACTTCACGAGGAGGAGACCCTTAACACTTACATCGCTCCAAAAAGGATGCGCAATGTCTTTTTACATTAAGAATTTTGTAATATTTCGCCCCTGGGGCACCTATGTACTAAACAAATTTCTTCTTAATATGACATGTGTTCTTTTTTGTCTGCAACAAATTTGAATTTTTGAACCCTTGAATGCATTACATAGCATACCATTCATCATATGCATAACAGGTATCCTTTTACAGGTCTCTTATCTTCTTTGCTGTTTATTTCAGCAATCATCATGTCTACTGAACCTTCCACTGAGCAAGCTATCAAGGCCCTCTAGGCCCAGAATGCCCAGTTTCAAGAGTTGGTCATGAGCCTAGCTAAGGGTCAACAGGACTTGAAGACCCTGATTCTGAAAGAGAGGAAGAAGAAGAAGAAGAAGACCGTCCTGTTCAACACTAGACACAGGTTTGGAAACGGGCTGCAAAATGAAGTTGATCTGACCACCTCATCTGGAGGGAAAGACAGCCCACAAGAAAGGAGGGATCTTAGCCCTGTGGTCTCCGTCAACGAGACGGATTATGATGAAGAACAGTATCCTCCTGCTGAGGATAAGTACAAACAGCTGGAAGACCGCTTGAGCGCTATGGAGATACAGAACGTGCCCGGTCTGGACTTCGGAGATTTGGGTCTATCATCTGGGGTAGTGATTCCCCATAAGTTCAAGGCACCTGCCTTTGCCTAGTATGACTGAGCTTCCTGTCCAAAGCTGCACCTCCGATCATATGTAAGGAAGATCCAGCCTTACACTGCTGATAAGAACTTGTGGATCCATTTCTTTCAAGACAGTCTCTCAGGGACTCAGCTTGAGTGGTTCTATCAGCTGGATGGAGCCAGTATCCGTAGCTGGGAAGATTTGGCTACTGCATTCTATAGGCAGTATCAGTATAACTCCGACCTCGCTCCTACGCGTACCCAACTCCAGGGTATGTCAATAGGGACGAGTGAAGGATTTAAATAGTATGCTCAAAAATGGAGAGACCTTGCCGGAAGGGTGCGACCACCTTTAGCTGATCGTGAACTTCTTGATATGTTTTTGGGGACCCTGTCTGGTCCATTCTTTAAACATTTGATTGGAAGCTCTTCAGCCGGATTTACAGACCTTATCTTGACTGATGAGAGGATTGAAGCTGGTATTAAGGCTGGGAAAATACAGAAGGGTACCTCATCGAGCACCGAGAAGAAACCATTTAAGAAAGAGTCCAGTGCTGTCTACAGTTCAAGAAGACAAAATAGACCTGAACACCGCCAAGTTGTCAATGCGGTTGTTATTTCAAAACCTGCTGGTGCTCCTCAGCATCACAACCAACAAAGGGACGAGAGACCCCGAAGGCAATTCACCCGTCTCAGCATGACTTTGTCTCAGATCCTGCCACAGTTGCTGAAGACCAATCTGGTGACTCTAAGGGAAGCCCCAAAGAATCCAAATACAACGTCATCAAAGTATAACCCCAACGCCCGCTGCGCTTATCACTCCGAGAGCCCGGGATATAATACGAATGATTGTTGGACTTTGAAGAACAAGGTTCAAGACTTGATTGATGCGAAAGAGATCGAGTTCGGAGCATCAGAGAAGCCTAAACAAGAGGCAGGGGTAAATGCTATTAGGGATAATGATGATGAAGAGTTTGATATCGACAGTTGGATGTACCCTACAACCGGCGGTGGATTAAGCAACTGGACAGCGAAAGATTTTATGCCCGTTTCAGTTATCACCCAGTAATGAACTCTTTGTTTTGAATTTGTAACAGACAATATTGTGAAACTTTATGGCCCGGTGTCTTACCCGGGGCACCGTGGCTTCATTTGTGAGGGCTTTTGTGTGTCATTTTCATATATCATTAATAAAAGCATTGGACGTTTTTGCATTTCAAAACTTGCGCTCTTTGTTTTTCTTTATTATATATTACAAAACAGCTATTTTACACACACTCACATATACAGGTCTCAATCCACTCTGGATCTCACTGGTAACGACTCTGCTACTGCCAATTATGACTTCGAAAATCCGATCAACTTAGCCAAAGACGAAGGTGAAGATGATTGCGAAGTGCCTGGTGAACTTGCAAGACTGTTACTCCAGGAAGAGAGGGCCATTCAGCCACATGAAGAGCTAGTGGAAACAGTGAATCTGGGTACTGAGACAGACAAAAAGGAAGTCAAGATCGGTGCAAACCTGAAGCTCAGTGTGAAACAACGATTGATTTAGATGATGCATGACTACGTGGAAATCTTTGCCTGGTCTTACGAAGATATGCCTGGGTTGGATACCGACATTGTGGTTCATCTCCTTCCTACAAAGGAAGACTGCCCTCCGGTAAAACAGAAGGTTCGCCGTATGCGCCTAGAGATGTCCGAGAAAATCAAGGCTGAGGTTATGAAACAATTAGACGCCGGTTTCCTAGAAGTGACTTCTTACCCTCAGTGGGTTGCCAATGTGGTTCCAGTGCCGAAGAAAGACGGTAAGGTTAGAATGTGTGTTGATTACATAGATTTGAACAGGGCAAGCCCCAAGGATGATTTCCCTCTGCCTCACATCGACGTTCTGGTTGACAATACTGCTCAGCACAAGGTATTCTCCTTTATGGATGGTTTCTCCGGTTATAATCAAATCAAGATGGCTCCTGAAGACATGGAGAAGACCACTTTTGTTACTCAGTGGGGTACCTTTTGCTACAAGGTCATGCCTTTTGGGTTGAAAAATGCTGGGGCAACATATCAACATGCTATGGTTGCTTTATTTCATGACATGATCCATAATGAGATTGAAGTATACGTCGACGATATGATTGCAAGGTCCCAAACTGAGGAGGAACACCTTGACCATCTACAGAAGCTGTTTGACCGGTTGAAGTTGTACAAACTGAGGTTGAACCCAAACAAGTGCACCTTCGGGGTGAGGTCTGGAAAATTGCTAGGTTTCGTCGTGAGCGACAAAGGTATTCAAGTGGAACCTTCCAAGGTGAAAGCTATACAAGAGATGCCAGTTCCCAAGACAGAGAAAGAGGTCAGAAGCTTTCTAGGACGTCTGAACTACATTGCCCGATTCATCTCGCACCTAACTGCTACTTGTGAGCCAATCTTCAAGCTACTGAAGAAAGATCAAGTGGTACGTTGGAACGATGAATGTCAAGCCGCTTTCAAAAGAATCAAAGAGTATCTCCAGGAGCCACCTATTCTTATGCCACCAGTTGACGGGAGACCTCTGATCTTATACTTAACAGTACTTGACAACTCAATGGGGTGTGTGCTGGGCCAGCATGACGAGTCTGGCCAAAAAGAGCATGCTATTTATTACCTTAGCAAAAAGTTTACCGACTGTGAGACCCGATACTCACTGCTTGAGAAAACTTGCTGCGCTTTGGCATGGGCTGCTCGCCGGCTAAGACAGTATATGCTGACTCACACTACTCTATTGATTTCAAAGATGGATCCAATAAAGTATATCTTCGAGAAAAGCTCGCCTTGTCCGGAAGAATAGAAAGATGGCAGATGATCTTGACTGAGTATGACATACAGTACACGACTCAAAAAGCAATCAAGGGAAGTGTATTGGCAGACCATTTGGCACATCAGGAGTGGATGTTTACCAGTCTATGAAATCTGAGTTCCCGAACGAGAACATCATGTTGATAACTGATTGTGAAATACTTGGACCGGATGAAGGACCTGAGGAAGGATCCCGATGGTCAATGCATTTTGATGGAGCTTCGAACATTTTGGGTAACGGCATTGGCGCTGTGATCATATCTCCTAAAGGCTCACATACTCCACTTACCGCCCGACTATGTTTCAACTGCACCAACAATATGGCGGAGTATGAAGCCTGCATTCTGGGTCTTCGAGCTGCAATTGACCTAAGGATTAAGTTTCTGAGTGTCTTCGGAGATTCCGCTCACGTGATCAGTCAGATCAAAGGCGAGTGGGATACGAAACACCCAAATCTTATTCCTTACAAGGAGTATGTGTTGATGTTGCTTCCCCACTTCGAGGAGATAACCTTTGAACACATCCCAAGAGAGGAGAATTAGTTGGCGGATGCGTTAGCTACGATGTCTTCTATGTTCAAAGTCAAGTGGGACAACGAGGCTCCCCGGATCATTATTTGGAAATTGGATGAACCTGCACATTGTTGTGATCTTGAGACCGAAGAGGTAACAGAAAAGCCCTGGTATCATGAAGTAAAGAGGTACCTTGAAGCTCAAGAATACCCCGAGGGTGCATCTGTTAATGACAAGAAGTTTCTGAGAAGGTTCGCGGAAAAGTTCTTCATCAGCAATGGCATTCTCTACAAACGTAACCATGATTCAACCTTACTGCGTTGTGTGGATAAGATTGAAGAAGAAAGGATCATGGCAGAGCTGCATGAAGGTTCTTTTGGAATTCATTCCAGTGGACATACCATGGCAAAGAAAATCCTTCGGGCAAGATATTACTGGTCCACAATAGAAGCCGACTGTTATCAACATTCTCGGACATGTTACAAGTGCCGGGTCTATGCTGATAAGGTGCACATTCCTCTAGTTCCTCTGAATGTCTTGACAGCACCTTGGCCTTTTGCAATGTGGGGCATTGATATGATCGGCGAGATCAGACCTACGGCATCCATCGGGCATCGTTTCATCCTGGTAGCGATTGATTACTTTACAAAGTGGGTTGAAGCAGATTCCTTTGCTACGGTAACCAAGAACGTCGTGGCACAATTCATTAGGCACAACCTGATCTGTCGATACGGCGTACCAGATAGGATCATTACGGATAATGGTACCAATCTTAACAACAAGATGATCACTGAGCTCTGCGAGCAATTCAAAATACAGCACCACAACTCTTCTCCCTACCGGCCGAAGATGAATGGGGTTGTCAAAGCGGTAAATAAGAACATTTAGAAGATTGTGCAGAAGATGACATTGACCTACAAAGACTGGCACGAGATGTTACCATTTTCTCTTCATGGGTACCGTACCTCAGCACGGACGTCAACAGGGACAACGCCCTATTCCTTGGTTTATGGCATGGAAGCAGTTTTGCCTATTGAAGTGCAGATACCCTCTCTTTGGATCATGAAAGATGCAGACTTGAGCGAAGACGACTGGATCCAGACCCGACTTGATCAACTGAATCTAATCGACGAAAAGAGACTTACTGCTATTTGTCATGGTCAGACGTACCAAAAACGGATGATCAAGGCATTTAACAAGAAAGTCAGACGACAAGAGTATCGAGTTGGGGACCTGGTAATCAAGCGCATTATCTTACCTCAAGGTGATCCCAGGGGCAAATGGACCCCTACTTACGAAGGGCCATTTGTGGTTAAGAACATCTTCTCCGGAGGAGCGATGATTCTAACCACCATGGATGGTGACGACCTTTCTCACCCCGTCAATGCAGACATAGTGAAAAGATACTACACATAATCAAAGACTCGCTAGGTCGACTGGCCTAGGCAAAAATAAGGGCTTCCCGGCGAACCAAAAGGGTTCGTGCAAAATAAGGGATGAAAATAAAAAAAAAATTGTACACCCGACAAGTCGAAAACCTGAAAAGGCGGCTTGGGCAAAAATGGGTATCCCGGTGGACTGAAAACCCGAAAGGGTGGTCCAGGAAAAAGTTAGGGATAAGCGTAACACTATGTATCATTGGATCACCTTGCATCCAGGCTTCGGTATCAACTATCAAGCTCAGACAGCACTAAGTCAATCAGATTCGTCTTCAACTAAGCAGCAAAGTGATGAGATGCTTGAAGATATAAAGGCAATAGCAGAGCTGGAACCCAGTGAGATTATTCACATAGATGTTTTGTTTTCTTTTCAAAAATTGTATAAATCCTATTTGGTTGGTGGCGCCCTCTTACTAGGACGCCAACCTCTTGTACAAAAACGCCTATTTACAGGCAAACTTCAAAATCAATATAAATTTATTTTTTAAACAAATTTCAAATTGCTTTTCCTTTATCTATGTTGTTTTTGCAAAGAACGTCCAATGTTCATTTTTGATATATGCATTTGACATTAATTGCTGCTCATAAATATTTACATGCGAAACAAAGGACTAATCACGGGTGACATCAGAAGTAGGGGCAATAAGAATTGTCCAAGCTGTATAGTTGCTCTGTCCACCAAGGTACTAAGGTAAGTTCAGCTGAAGAATGTGACCAAGATACTGTCACTCCCCGCAAAGTAAAACAGTAATGGTAGCTCTCCCCACTAAGACCTGCACCTATGAACGAATCAGCAATACTCTCCTCAAGCAGAGTTGATCTACCATCAGCCCTAAAAGGGTCGGGTATCCCCAGAAGGTCTTAATATTCCCCAACGGAGTATAAGGATATTCCCCAGCAAGCATAAGAGTATCCTTGGCAGTCTTAATATTCCTCAACGGAATATAATAATGTTCCCCGGCAGAATTCAAGATACCCCAAGTGGAGCCATTTCCCCAGTGCAGTCTAAAAAAAAGGTTTCCCCAAAGGATTCGAATCATCTTCCCCAGTAGATTCTGGAAGCTTATCCCCTGCAGAGTACAAAATAAATCTCCCCATCCAAATTCAGAAGGTTATCCTCACAAGAGTCTAACTGGGTTATCCTCAGCAAGTTGCAACTGAAAGATCATCCCTAGAGAATTTCTTTCTTTCCCCAAGCAGGACTTCTATCCTCAACAGATTCAATATCACCAGCAACGGTAATCCATCCCCAGCGTAGTTCATCATCAAAATCCCCAACAGAGCTTATCAATGGAATCCCCAGCGGAGTTATCGTTAAAATCTTCAGCAGAACATCTCTTCCCCATAGAGTAATTCCCCTCGGAGTAATCTCTCCATCAATTTATTCCCCAACGGAGTCATCCTCTCCTACAGGTCTATTCTCACCATCATCTTCGTTCATCATCCCCAGCGGAAACGAAGAACTCAACTTTACTCTCCAGCAGTCGTTCGGGATTTATTTTCCCCAACTAAAAACATCACATTTCCATACATCATGATACATGCATATACGAATCATACCATACAATCTCATTTATGTTGAGAACATCATTGCTTGATCCATATCATGCATTGCATATGACTGACCTTTACCTTTCAGGAAAGATGCAGTTGAATTCCCAAGTATGTCAATGGAGACAAAATCAGTTAAATCGATTCCTAAATATTTTTCTGAGGCAAAGCCAGTCAATGGAGACAAAACCAGTTAAATCGATTCCTAAAGATTTTGCTGAGACGAAGCCAGTCAATAGAGACAAAACCAGTTAAATCGATTCCTAAAGATTTTTCTGAAGCAAAGCATGTCAATGGAGACAAAATCAGTTAAATCGATTCCTAAAGATTTTTCTGAAGCAAAGCATGTCAATGGAGACAAAATCAGTTAAATCGATTCCTAAAGATTTTTCTGAGGCGAGGCCAGTCAATGGAGACAAAATCTGTTAAATCGATTCCTAAAGATTTTTCTGAGGCCAATTCAGTCAATGGAGACAAAACCAGTTAAATCGATTCCTAAAGATTTTTCTGAAGCAAAGTCAGTCAATGGAGACAAAATCAGTTAAATCAATTCCTAAAGATTTTTCTGAGGCAAGGCCAGTCAATGGAGACAAAATCAGTTAAATCGATTCCTAAAGATTTTTCTGTGGCCCAACCTGTCAATAAAGACAACCTGTCAATGGAGACAACTCATCAAAGGAGACACCCTGTCAGAAGAGACAACCCGTCAATGAAGACAAAACCACCTACCAACAATCTCCAAATGGCATCTGTAAGCCCATTCCCGACATCACAATGTTGATACTACACCATGCGAGTGCAAATTTCTAGGAACTCTAGTGTTCAATCATCTTCCATCTTCGGATCACGAAAGGCATGCAAGCCAATCTACATCCTCAGGTTTAAGAAAATTGAACAGGGGCAACTGTTGTACCCCAAAATTTACCCTCTCATGTTTTCAAAGTCTTCCCTTACATGATCGGTCACCAACACTTGCCTAAAGGAAAATAAAGTTTTTGAAGATGAACGAAGTGTCTTTCGATTGGCATCTGGGAAAAGTCTTCGATTGGGCATCCAAAATCCTTCGATCAGGCTTGGTTCACCAGTCTTCGATTGGGCACTTGGCACTCTTTGATCAGGTCTTGGTTCACCAGTCTTTGATTGGGAATTTAGCACTCTTAGATCAGGCTGTGATTAGTAAGTTTCGATTAGGTGTTTGGAACCCTTCGATCAAGCTTTGATGTGCAAGTCTTCGATTGAGCGCTAGACCTCCTTCGATCAAGCTTTGATGTGCAAGTCTTCGATTGAGCGCTATACCTCCTTCGATCAAGATTTGTTGTGCAAGTCTTCGATTGAGCGCTGGACCCCTTCGATCAAGTCAATTTCACAATGCTTCGACTAGCACTTCAGAGGGTCCTTCGACTGGAACTTCATATTGTACCTCAATCAGAACATAAGAACGAAATGACCTTCGAATGGCATTTTAGTTCAGAGTTTCCCTTAATAAGAACATCAAAACAAAATGACCTTCGAAGGGCATTTCAGTGCAGAGTTTCTCTTAATCCAAGGTGCTCTGATGAAGGAAGTTTTTGACACTTCAAATCAGAACTCAGACTCATCACAAGGCCAAGGGCTGGGCGAAGTTGTCTAATAGGGAATGTTCTAAATAGATTCGAATTGGACTTTGAAGCTGGCAAAGAAGGCAGATTCGAAGGAATGAAGTAGGCTGGCATGACTAAGCAGAAACACATATCCTAACGTGTCCAGAATACCCAAAGTTCACAATGGCATGTGTCCCTTGCAAGTATGCAATCGAAGCAGGGGGGTCTCAATCGAAGGGGCTGTGACTGGAGTAGTTCGAATGGGGACTTTGAAGCAATCGAAGAGAGCAAATTCGAAGGGGCAAGTCAGCTTTTGATTTCCATCATATTGGAGGCCCAAACAGCTCATAACAGGCTGGCAGTAACGCCTGAAAATTGATTGGCACCTGATTGAAACAAATATAGCAAGTCTTTATGAAGAAATCAAATCAAATCTCTTCATCATAATGGACCAAGATTTGATACACAAATGTTGACCTAATTTCCTTGGCTATATAAACCTCATGCTCATAAACAAAAAAAACACGAAACCCTGTTGCAGAAAAAATAAAAAAAACGCATAAAAACTCTGTGGAAACGGCCATAACAGTTTTGCAAAAAACCTTGAGCAAGTGGTGATCAGATTTTGGTTTAGAGGTGAATTCAGACCAAAAGAAAGACGCAGCTCTCTTGCCAGCAACCTCCTGAAGCGAGGCCAATCAAAAACCAAGCCTTTCATTACCTCTAACACGCTGTAAGTCTCCATGTAATTTGCTCTGGACATGATATCGTGAAATCATTTTCTTGCATCCTTTCATTGAAATAATTATATATTCATGATTTGCGTTGCATTTTGGAACTGTTGGCATCACTGAATTTTATTTTCATAGTCTGTAACGCCATGCCCAGTTCTAGGGTTCGTATACTTTGTTTTTGGGGTTTTTAATTGCAGGAAAAATCAATGAAAACCATGGTTACAGGGATGACCAGGATGAAGATACGAGTACGTTGGTACTCTGGGATTTTATTTTCATGGCCTAGGAGAGACGTTTGAGCGACCCTACGAAAATTCCTGCAGAATAAAATCTGCAGGTAAACGAACCAGGCTTTTGTGAGGAAGACGATAACGTGGCATGGCCAGATTGGCCTGTTTGAAATATTAGCGTTTTTTTATTTTTTAGCGTATTCATTGATTTTCCCATATATTATTTGTTTCTTAATTCAATAACAATGATACAGTGTAGTTGGATTGGTGAAGCGTGCGTTGCAGAACCCCCCTGGGACCTGGATTCGAATCCCAAGTCCCCCAAAACTTTGTTACATTTTTTCTTCAGGTACACAGATGCAGCGCTTCAGGCAGGGAGCATCATATACCTCCAGTTCTCATGCGCCAGGTGGTTCCAGATTCAGATCTAGGGGTCCAGGATGAGGTTCACCATGAACCTTGATCAACAAACGCCCAGGCAATCTGAAAATCCAACAAGCTGGACGTTTGGGCCTGGAAATTGCAATTCATACTCCCTTTACGAGCCCAGCACCCCTGAGTTTGCTCCTTTATTTTTCTTTTCACTGTTTTTTATTTTTATCATAACTAATTAATTAACAAACTAACATTTTTTTTCATAAAAAACCAGAAATCAAAAAATATTATTTTCATCATTAATTTTATTTTTGTAAATAAACCATTAACCAATTAATATAGTTTTTTTAATTAGGTTTAATCTTAACATTTTTTACAATAAATTAAAATTAACTTAGACTTAGGTTTTTTTTATTTATTTCTGATTTTACTGCCTTAATTAAAATAAAACTCAAAAAATATTTTCTTTTTAATTCCATTATTAATTTAGACTTAATTCTTAATTCAAAAAAGACCAAAATATGCTTTCTTTAAATAAAAAGGGTCAAAACCCTAAAGGACAATCTGATTCAACTTTTCTCGCGCATATTATTTTGATCCATATATTGTAATTGCTCCGAGGATGTAATAGTTTTAACTTAGGACTTTATTTACCGCTGTTATTTACTTTTCGCATTTAATTTTCAAGGGTTTGTTTTTGGCGATGTAAATACCCGACGCCTTGTAATAGCTTAGTTTTATTTTCCGCAACCATTAACTGTTTAGATGTATGCTAACTAGGCTATGCATGACAAGATTAACTCTTAACTTAAAATCAACAGTATCTCACCATGACATGTAAAGATAACATAACTGAAAATTGACACACTTGCACATGCCACTCCTAGGGTACGCCTCACTTGGTTGCCTCGAACGTGGTCATTGAGTATAGGAAGTTTTATAGGTCGCCCTCCTGTTCAAAGATCAAAGTTACCTCAAAACGGTTGCCTCGGATAAAAATGATCTAGGACATTAGGGTTACCGCTAAGGCATCCTAACGTTGCTTTAGTGACCACACGTCCCTAAAATTGAATTGACCCGAAAATTCCAACGACGGTGCTACCTACTCCTCAATAGTGGGATACCACTGTCTAAAGGACATTTGCGCAGTTTAATTCCTTTTTGAGTAGGTAGATGTTCTTAAGTACTTGCTTCTTTTAAAACAAAAAACAAACTTTTCGCACTTACACTCTCTTAAAAAAAACTCTTTTCAAAACCCACAAACACAAAGAAAAGCATACTTTTGAAAACATAGTGAGCAAGTACCTAAGAGCCCGTGGATAACCACGGATAGAAAGGGTGCTAACACTTTCTCTTTCTATAATCTACCTCCCGAACCCGAGAAATATCTCAAAAAGGAATTTTTCTGTGCTTTTGTCCTTTCCTTGTTGGATAAAATAAAAGTCGGTGGCGACTCTTGCTTACCGCGACATTTTGCGAAAACAAACGCAAACGCGAACCAGCATTCCAAAAACAGTCAGTTCTATTCCCACCGATCACAGAGAGTCTCATTATCTTAATCTCTGGATCTTTCAAGTCCCAAATATCTCTCATTTCTCAAGATATTTCACTTGTCTTATTGGTTTATCAAGAGTTGAAGTTTTGCAAAGTTTTGAAGAGAAATTCATCTACCGCCTTCATCTGATGAATTTAAGGTTTTGACCTATTGTGTGATTTAGAGCTTGTCTAAGTGAATTTCTTGAAGCATAATCTTCATCATGTCATACAAAGCAGGATTCAGAACATAATGTTTCACTTTAATGTTTTATCCATGATCAAGTTTATTTTGAGGTAATTATTCAAGTGCATGCTAAGCTTAGAAAGATGGTTTACATGGTTTTCTTGTTTTTCAAGTTATAAGATTAAAATTGTTTATCATGATCATTCAACATCTATCACGATATGGTATCATGCTTCGTTCTTTCAATTCTTGAGCCCTTAAGTCAAGGCATATATGGTCATTATTCCTACAAGATACAAATGGACTTATCTCACCAATCAAGGTTCTAGACATTATAGTGTGAAGTATTTTGCATAGCCAATTCTATCATTTGTCACTTGAGTTTATTTGGATCTCATTTCAAATGCCTAAAATTAAAAATCTAAGTGTTCTTGTGGAAGATTAGGGTGTTTATGTAAAGATCAAAAGAATTCAAGACATTTTTGAGACTGGGAAGAAAGTTGAAAATTGAGTTTTATTTTCAAGCAGCACTTTTTTTAAGGCAATTCAATTGGTCCTTCTCCTAAATTATAATACACCATTCAAAGTTTGGTTTCAAATATAGCAAAACTCTACAATGTTTATAATGTTTTCTACAAAACATTCAAGTATAACTTCATTCAGCTTTACATAATTTCTCACAAGGCTTACCAAGAAAGTTTCATTGTTTATAAGTTTGTTTCATTACAATGCTTAAAACAAGAGAGTTTGAAAATTTAAAATCTAAATATAGGCAAGATATTCCTTAAGGATAAATGTTTTCAAGATTTTGATTTTGTTTCCTCTAAGACTTCTTCCTCTTTATGATTTCTTCATAACTTCACCGTTTTTACAAAGTCTTGACATCTTCACCCATTCCTCAAGACAAGCTCATCACATGAAAAAAAGAAAAAGAAGAAATGTTAGTGATCAAGAAATAAGCATGTGAACATAAGGAAGAAATCTTCAAGGATATTTCATTTAAGTTTCATCATTAGGGTTTGTGAGGAATCAGAATTTGAGGGTTGGCTTTTTCAATCATAATCCAACAATAAAGGCCTCATACAGTGTTTTATAACAAAATCAGAATTTTAAGTTAATCAAGGGCGTAAGTCTATTGCAAATCACAAAACAATTTGGTTCACAAAAGACAAATTCAAAATAGGTTAAATTCAGAATTGAAACTGGGTTGAGGCCACAAAAATCATAAGTCAGAGTCGTGTTTCCTAGCCCAACAAACATAATCATCTCAGCAAGCTAAAATGCAGTAACATTTCAAAAGTTAGATCAGACAAATATCAATTTGCTAACCCAACAACAATAACAGATGTAGCATCACAAGTCTAGTATTAAGAAAATAACAACATTAGATATCAAGAAGCCCAATGACAAGTAAATTTGTCAAGTCCACATTCCAGAAATCACAAACTATCACATATCAGAAGAGTGCAAAAGTCCAAGACAGAAGCAATTTCTCAAGGCCTTTTTTCACAAATTCATTCAATCCAACACAGATGAAACCCTAAGTCCCTATCACAATATAAAGGCATTTGTAACACGGTGGGAGAACTGACTTGAGATGTTTTGGATTTGATCACAAATTTTCCGGATAGCAAGAGTCGCCACCGACTTTTCTTTTATCCAAAAGGAAAGGTTGAAAAGAACAGGAAAGACCTTTCGAGATTATTTATTAAGTTCAGGGGGTAGGTTATGAAAAGGGAAGGTGTTATCACCCTTTTCATCTGTAGTTATCTACGGGCTCTTAGTTGCTTGCTAGATCACTTGCTTTTGTTTGAAAATGTGCTTGTGGTGTGGGTTTTGAAAGTATTTTAAAAACGTCTTTGTAATGGTTCTCGTTTCTATAAGAACGCGTACAAAGTGTTGTTTGGAAAATAGTTCAAAGAGGTGTTTGTGGAACGTGTTTTTGAAAGTGATTTTGAAAAGGTGTCTTTGTAATGGTTCTCGTTTCTATAAGAACGCATACAAAGTGTTTGTCTTTTGAAAATGTTTCAAAGTGGGAGTGTTGGTGTATAAAATGTTTTTGTTGTCAGCAAGCGAGCAACTAGGAGTAACCTACATACTCAAAAGGTCTTAAACGTTCTTTTCCTCCTCCTTTAGATGTTTCTATCTTACCATTTGATTTGGTAAGAAACCCCATCGTTGGACGTGAAGGGACGGGCGTGGAACGTTTGTATAGTCATAGAAGGAAACCTATGGGACGTTTTAGCAATGTCGTTTGGGACTAGATCGTTTACCGAAGGCAACATTGAGGGTTATCGAGGGACTACGATCTTTTATCGAGGGTCTTTGCTAAAACACCCATGTTCGAGGGACATGACTATTTTTCCGAGGCAACAAGTGAGATTACCCTAAGGGTGCATGTGTGAATGGTGTGTTTGATTTGCATGCATTTAGTCTTTGATTAGGGGTTGTCTACTTATTGTTTTTATATTGCCATACATGCCCTATTTACTAACAAGCATACAAAAGTAATAAAATGCAGAAAGATAAAATCCTACACTATTACAACCATATTGAATTTCATGAAAATATAAAGGCAAAAATAAGCTAAAAGCAAGAAAAATGAGGGTTTTTCGATTGAGGTAGAAGACCCTTCGATTGTTCACTTTATGGATCTCTTCGATTTGGGCCTGGACTCAGTGAAGTCATGCCTTTGATTTGCCTTTCTTCCTCTTTCGACTAGGGGCTGGAAACAGTGTAGGCGTGCCTTTTGATTAGGGCTTGGAGGCCAACATGTTGTCCCTTTCGACTGGTCCTGGAATCAATGCAAGATGTAATATGCTTTTCTGCCTCCTTTGACTGGGTGTTGAAAGTAGTGAGGGAATGCCTTTCGACTAGGCCTGCAGGTCAGTTTGTTCGAAGCAAGTGTGTGTGTGATGAACATGTCTGTGTCGAAGCATGTGTGTGCATCGAAGCTGGTGTATCGAAGCATGTATGCAACTAAAAGGTGTTTGTCGAAGCACACATTATTTTCCTTTTTGTTTGAGCCTGTCGAAACCTTAAGGCTTTGTATCGAAGTATGCATATTTGTTACTCCAACATTTTTTAGGGTCTGTACAGATTAGTTCTTGAAGGAAAACTCAAAAGATTAACATCGAAAGCCATGGTTATTACATGTTGGCCTCGAAGATGAATCAATAAAGATTCTTGAAATGAAAGAGTTAAAGTCAGAAAGACTTAACTCAAAGCTGGTGTGGAGGTTTTCGAACTTCAACTGCTACTTGGACGGTTTTGGAATTCGAAGAATTGTCACAGAAGGTTGTCCTTGAGTTTGAACAAACTTGTATGTGTGGGGTGTTCTGGATAGTTGATTTATTAGAGTTGGAAAGATGAGATAATGGATTTTGATTTTGTGTTTGTATGTGAAAGTAGAGTTGATTTTTGAGTGAAAAAAATTACAAAGATTTCTCTTTTGTTTCCCAGCTCCCTTTTCTCTCCTCTCAGTGTCTCCATCCCCTCCTTGATGTTGTAAAGAAAGGTTTATTTATAGAGGAGCTTTGATGTGGTTTTTGGGGGAAATCAAATAACATTTGAACTGTTTGGGTATACTATCCCCTTGTTTTCTTCGATGCAACTCTTATGTACCCCTTTTTGTGCAAGTATGGGACTGATTTAGTGCAGGCTTGGACTGGGTCATCAGCAGTTTTGGAGTATTGTGGCAGCTTGGTGCAGGACTGTTGTATAGCAGTACAGTAGACTGTTTGAAACATGTTTTTGGGGCTTGTGAACTTGTTTTAATCGAAGAGTGGAAAAACAAGTATCAATAAGCATGGTCTAGAGAGTGAGATTCGAAGGATTGGAGAAAGTATTTTGTATGGGTTTGAACAATTTGGAACTTTTGTCAAAGGGTTTAGCTTATGGACCGAAGCAAGATACTCGAAGGAAACACATTTCCTCAGTTGAAACTTGGATCAAAGGAAGGCTATTGCCCAATCGAAGCTTGTGTTTGAAGGAAGCACATTCCCTTAGTCGAAGCATGAATCGAAGGAAGGCTACTGCCCAATCGAAGTTTGTGCTCGAAGGAAGCATATTCTCTTAGTCGAAGCTTGGATCGAAGGAAGGCTACTTCCCGATCTAAGCTTGCTAGATCAAAGGAAAGCTACTGCCCAATCAAAGCTTCCTAGATCGAACCAAGCTTTCTCTTCTTCGATTTGTCGAAAGGCACATTAATATCTTCAATTTTTTCCCTTTTTCTCTTTTCCTTCGACTAGTCGAATTAACACTTTGCCATCTTCAAAAAATTTCATTTCCTTTATTTCTTTAAACAGGCGTTTGTAGTTACACATGTGAGAGAAATCTTGAGAAAATGAGGGAAAATTTTGGGGTACAACATTCGCCCCTGTACAATCTTCTTAAACCTGAAAAGTGAGAATGGCTTGTCGCCATTCGTAGCTTGAAGGTGGAAGATGATTGAACACTAGAGTGCCTAAAAATTTACACTTGACGATGTGGTGGTTGATTGTGTAGGAAATGGGCTTAAAGATGCCATTTGGAGGGATGATGGAGAGTTGTCGGAGATGGGATTATAGATGCCATCCAAAGTTGATTGTTGATAGAATCATAATAAATACTGGAGTGATTTATATGAACCAGAGAAAATGTCTACTGGAAAGAGTTAGGATAAACCATTGAGAGATTTAAACTGAACTAGCAGAGGTCTGGAAAGAATCAAAACAAATCTTGGGGCAATTTATCTGAACCAGAGAAAAATGTCTACAGGAAAGAATTAGGATAAACCATTGAGAGATTTAAACTTAACCAGCAGATGTCTGGAAAGAATCAAAACAAATCTTGGGGAGATTTATCTGAACCAGAGAAAAATGTCTACGAGAAAGAATCATGATAAACCAATGAGAGATTTACACTGAACCAGCAGAGGTCTGGAAAGAATCAGAACAAATCTTGGGGCGATTTATCTGAACCAGAGAAAATGTTTATGAGAATGAATCAGGATAAACCATTGAAAGATTTAAACTAAACCAACAGAGGTCTCGAAAGAATCAAAACAAATCTTGGGGAGATTTATCTGAACTAGAGAAAAATGTCTACGGGAAAGAATCAGGATAAACCATTGAGAGATTTAAAATGAACCAGCAGAGGTATGGAAAGAATCAAAACAAATCTTGGGGCGATTTATCTGAACCAGAAAAAAATGTCTACGAGAAAGAATCAGGATAAACCATATAGAGATTTAATCGGAACCAGCAGAGGTCTGGAAAGAATTAGAACAAATCTTGGGGTGATTTATCTGAACCAGAGAAAAATGTCTACGGAAAAGAATCAGGATAAACCATTGAGAAATTTAAACTGAACCAACAGAGGTCTGGAAAGAATCAGAAAAAATCTTGGGGGGATTTATCTGAACCAGAAAAAAATGTCTACAGGAAAGAATCATGATAAACCATTGAGAGATTTAAACAGAACTAGTAGAGGTCTGGAAAGAATCAGAATAAATCTTGGGGCGATTTAGATGAACCAAGGAAAATGTCTACGGGAAAGAATCAGGATAAACCATTGAGAGATTTAAACTGAACCAGCAGAGGTCTTGAAAGAATCAGAACAAATCTTTGGACGATTTATCTGAACCAGAGAAAAAGTCTACGGGAAAGAATCAGGATAAACCATTGAGAGATTTAAATTGAACCAACAGAAGTCTGGAAAGAATCAGAATAAATCTTGGGGGAAATTTATCTGAACCATAGAAAAAGTCTTGCGGAAATATTCAGGATAAACCATTGAGAGATTTAAACTGAACCAGTTGAGTTCTTAAATTTTCTTTAACTGGAAAGAATCAGAATAAATCTTGGAGCGATTTATCTGAACCAGAGAAAATGTCTACGGGAAAGAATCAGGATAAACCATTGAGAGATTTAAACTGAACCAGTAGAGGTCTGAAGGGAGTATTCGTCATGTAGATAGTCATCCCGTCCTGTTTTGGGAGTTGATCTAAAATTGATTTGTTCAGAGATAGTTGTCTTGTCTTTGTTGAAAATTTGTTGATGATAATTTTCTGTTGATCGATCTTTCTTGAAAAGGTAAAGAGTTAGTTGTGTGCAATTCCATGATGTATGAAATGCATGGCGTAATTATGTTCTCATAATAAATGGGATTATGTCATATGCATTTGTGTTGTATGTGCTTATCATGTATGTAATATGATGCATGAAAGGTTTTTGGAATGTAATTTTGTCTTTGGAAAATAAATCCTTGACAAGTGTTGTGGAGTTTTGGGAGGCTAAATCTCGGGCTACCATTGGGGATGAAGTTCATGCATATCTTAAACCTTGCTTAGAATGTTTCCGTTGGGGAATCCTATTTTTGTTGTTTGAGGAGAAATCTGCTGGGGGATGTTGATTTTTGTTGAGAAGAAAACTTTGTGGAGAGTGTTGATTTCCGTTTTAGGGAAAGGAGTTCAGGAGTCTTAGTTGTCCGTTGCTCTACTGGAGAGCTATATCTTGATGGAAGAGAGGGGAGTTAACAACTTATTGGGGATAAAGAAATAAAATGTTATCTGGTTGTCTCCAGGTTTTACAGCAACTCATTGGGGATTGTAGAGAAATTTACTGGGGAAGAGGGGTTGTGGTCCTTTGATTTGTGATAGTCTGAGAGGCAAATTAAAGTTGGGGAATCATGCCGTTTTTTTGGGGAAATAAACCCTGTTGCGAATCTGTTGGAGAGGTGTTTTCTTTTTGCAGAACTCCTCGAGGATTCTTGAGATCAATTCAGTTGGGAAGAAGTTTTCAGAGATTGAAACTCTGGCTGGGGATCACCCTAATGACAAAGACTCTGTGGGAGATTTGTCACTGCCCCTTGTATTAAGTATTTGTAGTATTTCTAGGAAATGTTCACTTCGCTGTACGTAACCCTTTGTTGGAATTCACGTTCAATGCCCCAAGTGATTCAGATAAATACCTGCCTCAAGTTACACGGAATTTCTTGGGAGATTTCTTGGAACCTTGCTTGGAATGCCCCAGACGAGTTGGACAGTGACATGTCATGCCCCCTTTCTTATAAGAGATTTGTCATTGGAAGTGTCATCCCATTTGATTTTGTCCACTGAGACAGTTTTTGTTCGCTGGATATTCGTCGTGTGAATTCCTCTGTTTTCAAACAATTATCCATATGCAAATAACAATATTCAAATAACGCAAAGATTACGCTTGTCTTGAAATTTTGAAAATGCGTTTTAGCAGATAAAAGAATTTTTGTAAGAAAATTCAACTCAATATTTGGAGTAAAGCCCTACAGGAGTCAGGATACCTTTTGTAACAGTATGCTGTCGAACTAACCCATGCTTCAATTAGGACTTTTGAAGGGTTGTAACGTGGATTGGTTCACGGTTTAAGAAACAAAGGATAAGGCTCAAAGTGTATTTGTACCCGCCCGTTCTTCGTGATGTCCTTCAGTCCTAAACTCATTTAATTCTGCATTTAAACTCCAACTGAGTCTGGCATGGAATTTTGGTGATGGTTCAGACAAGTTAAGTTTGTTGGAAGGCAGTCATTTTAGCCATATTTTCCATGTTGTTGAGGATTTTTAGTGTCCTCTTTTTGATTTATCATCTCTGATTTTACCTGAATGTTCTTGCTTTTGAGATTATAGTCAGCGGGACGCCCCAATTTTTTTCTTAAGTCTCCTTCGTAGGTTTTGACTTAGTGGGCTTTTCTCTTGAGAAATAATGACTGCCTATTTGGTAGGGAACCATCATTGTCTTTTAATTCCATAGGAATGTTTTGATGTCATTCGTTGTATACGAAGTGAAAGTTTGTGATTGAACGCGCTTTTAAATTAACTGAGAGACTACCCTGCCCCAGGTTTTGATTAAAGGTTTCAGTTTGTGTAAAAAAGGAAACTCCTACTTCTTTGGCTCGAAGGGTTTGACTAGGGTTTATCCTCCTTATAACTACAGTGTTTAGGGATTGAAACAAACGCCTGTACATCGTCAGCAAGGTCTGTCCAAAAGCATATTGTATGAGATTATGACATTGTTTTCGTCATCCTCCCTATAAAGACTTGCAACTTTTAAAACAAGAGTTGAATATCATAAAGGGAGTAAAAAGCATAACTTAAATAGAATGAAAATTAATTAATTAATTCAAGACAAACATATTAAATGTATTAATGAGAGTAATCAAAGTCTGACATAAAGATAAGTGTTAAAATAGACAAAGAAATTACAACTAAAAATTCGAATAAACAGAAAATTTCCTTGCGCCCAGATCAATACTTCATATGGATGCCCTTGGGGGGTGATAGAAGAGTTCCAGTTGATCGTCTTGTGTAAATTCCTAAACTCCTTCGTCGATTAGGTCCTGATACTTGTTCTTCAGAGCCCAACAATTGTTCGTATCATGCCCAGGACCATCAGAATGGTATGCACACCTCTCATTAGGATGGTTACTAGGAGTAGCAGTGTTAGGATTCTGGGGAGGAGCCTTTAATGTAATTATCTTTGCCTTCAACATGTGTTGTAGCACCTGAACTAGCGACAAGCCGATCCTGGTAAATTGTCTCTTAGGTGCGACCTCCTTGTGATGATTCCCTTGTTGTTGTTGGGAAGGTTGTTATTGGACTCGAGACGTGGCAACAATTTGGAATGGTATATCTCCACCAAACCGGCCCCTTGTCTCATGGGAGGCTGAATGATGAATTGATCCCCAATCTCGACGGTTTGTTTCATCTGATTGCAACTATATTGATGAAGTTTGTTGACTAGGATCCTTAGCTCCTCTTGTCCCCGAGCTATGTTTTGGATAAGATCCATCTGGCCCACCAGTTGTCCCATCATCTGGATCTTCATTGTTTCCATTTCAGTTTGTAGCCGTTCCAACTAGACATCCTTGTTATCCTCACGATTCCCCATGATCATGCCCCTAGTGAGTAGTTCTTTCACCTCTTCTTGTCCCTTGGATAGGTTCAAAAACATTTCCTAAAGTTGAGCGTTTTGAGTCTGAATGTCTTTGATAGTCTCTTTTAGAGCAATCTCTACTGAAATAAACAGTAAGCGGATGAGAGGCCTGTGTGGGAAAAGTCTGTCATGATATGATGCACATTATGTGGATGCATGTTTTTCAAGGATCTCGCAGGGTAAACACAAGAAGATGTTATAAGTTGAATTTTGATCAACAACTTTGATTGGAGAACTTCGTATCGGTGGATGTCCTTCCACAATAATTAAGCTCACCAGGTCAAGTGGGTCATAGCCCTTGACTCAAGTTGTTGTACTTTGATCTTTGACGGTATTTGGTTAGAGGAAAATAAATCCTCTTGCCCCTTGATAGACGTCTGATTCAACGTGACCCTGCATCATAGGCCCTTGAGATCCTTGAAATGGTTATTGAAAATGCTATGGCATGATGTTATGATGTTATGTACAAGCATGCAAAGTAAGCAAGTTGTTATGTACAAATAATCATATACACACAAAGCAGACAAGTCCTTAGGTTTAGGCTTGCATGAGGTTTATAGGTAAGTACCCTCTTAAAGTTTAGTTGGCTCAACCTGTCCTAGTAATAGTAACCGGGTTCTAAAGGATCTCAATATCACTAACCTCTCTTTTAGGCATTTTCTCAGCACAATCAATCTTTTCTTACGGCCGAGATATCCCAAAAGTCCAATCTCAATGAGTGTAGTATCGAGTATCAACCAATTTTCAGCTTTCCACCGAAACCGGCTATCTCACTACTTCCTAATGGCCAAGTTGTTCAATTAAGGTTCTAAGGTCAGTTAGTGCTTTATAACATTGCTCAACGGTCTCGTATTCTCCTTGATTCAACATAAGGGATACCGGTACAAACAAATGCGTCACACTAACATAGCCATTGCTTCAACCATATCGGTATACGTCGTACAATTTCCATAATCTATTTCTACTTACCTAAAAGGTGCCCCAGATATGGGTAAAGGATCAAAACAAGCCAAAACAAGGAACCATAATGTAAAGCATGCAAGTCAAACAAGGAAAGAAAGTAAAGCTGATCTAGCCCTAAGGTAACCCCACTTTTAAGGAAATCCCCAGCAGAGCCACCAATTCTGTAACACGGTGGGAGAACTGACTTGGAATGTTTTGAGTTTGATTGCAAATTTTGCGGATAGCAAGATTTGCCACCGACTTTTCTTTTATCCAAAATGAAAGGTTGCAAAGAACGGGAAAGACCTTTCGAGATTATTTCTTGAGTTCGAAGGGGTAGGTTATGAAAAGGCGAGGTGTTAGCACCCTTTTCATCCGTAGTTATCTACGGGCTCTTAGTTTCTTTCTAGATCACTTGAGTTTGTTTGAAAATGTGATTGTGGTGTGGGTTTTGAAATTATTTTAAAAACGTATTTGTAATGGTTCTCATTTCTATAAGAAAGTGTACAAAGTGTTGTTTGGAAAATAGTTCAAAGAGAAGTTTATGGAACGTGTTTTTGAAAGTGATTTTGAAAAGGTGTCT
Organism: Vicia faba; assembly: GCA_948472305.1. NCBI lineage: Eukaryota > Viridiplantae > Streptophyta > Magnoliopsida > Fabales > Fabaceae > Vicia > Vicia faba. Next base: position 321,979,187 of record OX451735.1, on the reverse strand, counting down.
TTGTAATGGTTCTCGTTTCTATAAGAACGCGTACAAAGTGTTTGTCTTTTGAAAATGTTTCAAAGTGGGAGTGTTGGTGTATAAAAGGTTTTTGTTGTGAGCAAGCGAGTAACTAGGAGTAACTTACCTACTCAAAAGGTATTAAACATTCTTTTCCTCCTCCTTTAGATGTTGCTATCTTACCATTGATTTGGTAAGAAACCCCATCGTTGGATGTGAAGGGACTGGCATGGGACGTTTTTATACTCATAGAAGGCAACCTATAGGAAGTTTTAGCAACGTCGTGTGGGACTAGATTGTTTACCGAAGGAAACATTGAGGGTCATCGAGGGACTACGATCTTTTATCGAAGGTCTTTGCTAAAACGCTCATGTTCGAGGGACATGACTATTTTTCCGAGGAAATAAGTGAGATTACCCTAAGGGTGCATGTGTGAATGGTGTGTTTGATTTGCATGTATTTAGCCTTTGATTAGGGGTTGTCTACTTGTTGTTATTATCTTGCCCTACATGCCCTATTTACTAGCAAGCATACAAAAGAAATAAAATGCAGAAAGATAAAATCCTACACTATTACAACCATATTGAATTTCATGAAAATATAAAGGCAAAAATAAGATAAAAGCAAGAAAAATGAGGGTTTTTTGATTGAGGTAGAAGACCCTTCGATTGTGCACTTTCTGGCTCTCTTCGATTTGGGCCTGGATTTAGTGAAGCATGCCCTTCGATTTTCCTTTCTGGCTCTTTTGACTGGGGGCTGGAAATAGTGTAAGCGTTCCTTTCGATTGGGGCCTGGAGGCCAGCATGTTGTCCCTTTCGACTGGGCATAGAATCAGTGCAAGATGTAATCTTCCTTTCTGCCTCCTTCGACTGCGGGTTTAAAGCAGCAAGGGAATGCCTTTCGACTGGGCCTGCAGGTCAGTGTGTTCGAAGAAAATTTGTGTGTGATGAACATGTCTGTGTCAAAGCATGTGTGTGCATCGAAGTAGGTGTATTGAAGCATGTATGAAACGAACGAGTGTGTGTCGAAGCACACATTATTTTCCTTTTTGTTTAAGCATGTCTAAGCCTTAAGGCTTTGTATCGAAGTATGCATATTTTTACTCCAACATTTTTTAGGGTTTGTACAGATTAGTTCTTAAAGGAAAACACAAAAAATTAACATTGAAGGCCATGGTTATTACATGTTGGCCTCGAAGATGAATCAATAAATATGCTTGAAATGAAAGAGTTAAAGTTAGAAAGACTTACCTCAAAGCTGGTGTGGAGGTTTTCGAACATGAACTGCTGCCTGGACGGCTCATGAATTCTAAGAGTTGTCATAGAAGGTTGTCCTTGAGTTTGAAGAAACTTCTTTGTGTGAGGTGGTCTGGATAATTGATTTATGACAGTTGGAAAGATGAGATAATGGATTTTGATTTTGTGTTTGTATGTGAAAGTAGAGTTGATTTTTGAGTGAGCAAAAATTACAAAGATTTCTATTCTATTTCCCAGCTCCCTTTTCTCTCCTCTCAGCGTCTCCAGCCCCTCCTTGATGTTGTAAAGAAAGGTTTATTTATAGAGGAGTTTTGATGTGGTTTTGGGGGGAAATAAAATAACATTTGAATTGTTTGGGTATATTGTCCCCTTGTTTACTTTGATGCAACTCTTATGTACCCTTTTTTGTGCAAGTATGGGATTGATATAGTGCAAGCTTGGACTAGGTCAGCAGTAGTTTTGGAGTGTTGTGGTAGCTTGGGGCAACTTGGTGCAGGACTGTTGCATAGAAGTACAGTGGATTGTTTGAAACATGTTTTTGGGGCTTGTAAACTTGCTTCGATTGAAGTGTGGAAAAACAAGTCCCAATAAGCATGGTCTGGAGAGTGAGATTCGAAGGATTGGAGCAAGTACTTTGTATGGGTTTGAATAGTTTTAAACTTCTGTCGAAGGGTTTAGCTTATGGATCAAAGCAAGCTGCTCAAAGGAAGCACATTTCCTTAGTAGGAATTTGGATCGAAAGAAGGCTATTGCCCAATTGACGCTTGTGTTCAAAGGAAGCAGATTCCCTTAGTCAAAGCTTGAATCGAAGGAAGGCTACTGCCCAATCGAAGCTTGTGCTCGAAGGAAGCACATTCCCTTAGTCGAAGCTTGGATCGAAGGAAGGCTACTGCCCAATCGAAGCTTGCTAGATTGAAGGAAATCTACTGCCCGATCGAAGCTTGCTAGATCGAAGCAAGCTTTCTCTTATTGGTTTTATCGAAAGGCACATTAACATCTTCAATTTTTTCCTTTTTTTTCTTTTCCTTCAACCAGTCGAAGTAACACTTTGCCATCTTCAAAAAATTTCATTTCCTTTATTTCTTTAAATAAGCGTTTGTAGTTACATATGTGAGAGAAATCTTGAGAAAATGAGAGTGCAAATTTTGGGGTACAATAACAGTTATTGCACAAGTTTTAGGGTGGATCCAGTGTTTAGAAATCAGAGAAAAGCTGCATAAAACCCTAAAGAGAGTTCATCATCTCCCTTAAACAACCATTCAAATCTCAGAAAATATATACACACAAATCACAGACTCACAAAATATATAACCCTATCATCATTTTCCTAACAAAAATCCCTTCAGAAAATCGAGAAAGAAAAAGAGGAAAAGATTTCAAAATTACAAGCGCAGAAAGTCAAAGAAAGACAAAGTTCAGAGACAAAAAGATCTCACCTAAAATTTTTTAATACAAAACACACAAATTCGAGCCTCACGGACTGGATCTCGTCTCCTCTCCTCCGCCTCCTGTTTCTTTACTTCCTGTCATCATTCGTGCATAATCTTGGGTAATGGTAGATCTGAGCAGTTATGGTTTTGGAAACCCCTTTCAAGATCTACTCATATTTATTCACTATCTGCAAAATTAAAGGTTGGATTAGACAAAACGAGAGAAAGACGACGAAGATGGTACAAAAAAATGAGAATCAGAGCGATTTGTGGGTGCCCCATCGTGGAAGTTTGTCATTGCCTCCATGGACTCATCAGCGCCACCGTTGATCTTCATCATCACTGTCGTGTGTTCATCATAGCCACCGCCCTCCTTTATACTCTTCGTTGCCCCAGATCTATCGTATCTTTGTTTTCTAGGTTTTGAGATGTTTATCGATGAATAATGCAGGGAAAAGTGAGAGAGTGTAAAGGGAAGAGAGAGACTTATTTGATAGAAATGTTTAAGAAACTGATTTAATTTTGTTTTATTTCATATAAACATTTTGATTATTGCTTAATCTGGTGGTGACAATTGTCAATACGCCTAATTAACAATTGTGATCATGTGCGAGTATCCTCCCAGGTTTTATCATGCAACCTCATTTAGATTCGTTTGATCGACATCAGGCAACCCAAAAGTGATTCCCTGTGGTGCAACTCTTTTGGAGCAATCTATCAGATTCCACGTGCCTCTCTCCATCGAGCATATGGTGCACCCTCAATCCCCATCATCAGATCGCTTCTTATCATCATCTGACGCACATAGAGGCGCATCCCACGCTGCACCCTCCAGGGCCTCCCACGCTGGATTGAGCATTGAAGCTTATTGAGCTTTGGACACCTCTGTTTCCAGCACCCCCCGTATTGCTTCAATATCAGGCCCATTTCCATTTTTTTTATATATTTCACTTTTAAGTATTATGTTGATTTCATTTTATTGAAAAATATATAAATATTTTATTTTAAATAATTAACTAGATTGGAAAATTATATTTAATATAATTAATTATATTATTAATTAATTATATCAAATAGGATTATTTAATTTAAATAGTTATTTAATTAATTTCAATTGGGTTGTATTGTTTGTTTATTTAGACTTTTAATCGTATCGTCGATTCGAACATCCCCTTTCTTAAACTTGTACCCTAACTCCTATATGGTTTTTAATAGCTTAGAATTTTATTTCTTTGTTATTTCTTTACATGTTTAAATGTTTCTATTATGCAAAATCGTTTCAATTAAAACACTTGGCCTCCTCTTGGGTTCATCATCAATGAGCAGGTATCCATCGACACATGCACGCTTACACATATTTCATAGTTTGGTCTTGGGATTTTCTACAACGAGAACTATTTGATTGATTGTTCCAATTGGTCATTTAGAGTTATAGCGCCATGCAAGTCCCACTTTCTAGGAGCATAAATATAGCCACCTTGTATTGGCTTTTGATTTTTATCTTATACATTAAAGCAACTCTATTCTCTCGCATTGGTCCATATACCAAGCTTTTATTAAAGGGTCTTATAGTTGAGTTTAGGGATGGCCATTCTCACGAGGTTAATCAATTTTACCCTTGGTTAACCATAACCCTAATAAACCACTTTGGTCCATATACCAAGTGTTCCATGCACAAAAAAGGGTCTCATAGTTGAGTTTGGGCATGGCCATTCTCACGAGATTGATCAAGTTTTGCCCTTGATTAATCATAACCCGATCAAAATAATTTGGTCTATATACCAAGTGTCTCCATGCACAAAGGGTCTCATGGTTGAGGGTAGGAGCACATACTCTCACAAGATTAATCAAGTACACCCCTTGGTTAATCATAACCCGATTCAACTCACATACACCAAGCATTCCATTTATCTTGTGGACACTCGTGCTATGATCTTCTGATCGACCGGTGATGAAACCCGGGTATGCCTAATTGATGGTTGATTAAGAAGGTTCAAGGAGGCGTTTGGTAGTGTTTTCTTATCTCATGCACATTGAATAGGATCAGACCTTCTCCGTTAGGTATCATCATACCTCTCTATATTTCTCATTCCTGAATATTGACACATGACTTAAACTCTTACCTTTTTAGGCATGTTTTTATTGTTTAAATGGTATCTCCTCTTCTACTTGACTACATGCTTAGGTGTTTACCGACGTGCATCTTCTTCTTTATTTGCTTATCTAAGCATGTTTCATTAAGGTATCTTTTCGAAGTACCTTACATCTTGAGTAAGTCTCTACTTCTCATGTGTGATGTGTGATTGTCTAATCTCCATATCTTGTCTTTTATCCTACTTTGATCCTTAATATCATTGTTAGGTGTGATGTTTTACCATCACTTACTTTTCATCCTACTTTGGTTTTCGATATCATTGTTAGGTGTATGTTTTACCATACGATTTTTCATCATTATTTCTTATCCTACTTTGATACTCAATACCATTGTTAGGTATTAATGTTTTATCATTCTTCTCTCTTTAAGACGTGATGTTTTGTCATCCTAACATGTGTATGCTTAATGTCTTATCTTATATGTGTTGATGTTTTGTCAGCTATTGTGTGATGTTTTACCCTCTTCTCTCTTATTGATTTAGGTTTTTACCTATGTGCTCGTGCTTGATGTTTTTCATCTTTAGTCATGATGTTTTATCATTTTATTATCTTGATGTTTTATCATCTCTTTTTCATATTATTTCTCTAGCTTCTTTGATCCTTGGTTAAGTACTTCATTACTAACAAACATGGTGATATATGACAAGCTATATTCCATTTCTATTTTGAGCACCATTGTCTAGTGATTTTCTCATGAAATTTTGTTCCATATCCCATGTATGTATCTTGATGTTGGGGACTACCCATAACATCTAAGAACACCGACCTTTGATTTATTTAAATCACATTGATTTTACGCATCAAGGGAATATACTTTACCATATATCATGACACTTGAGTATGTTATCTTGTTGACATTACTCGAGTCTTAAAGTTCATGATTGTTGTCTTGTAAGGGTAAACATCACCCCATGATATACAACATGTCATTGCACTTTTACTTTAGCTTTCTCAATTTCATTTGATTTAAGATAATTATTATCCAGCTTAGATGATTTTGTTCATCAATTAGGTGACTTTTCTTGTGTAGGAAGTTCTGTCTTCTTACTTGGTTGCTCTTGAGTCTCATCTCGAGTTAACTTACTATACAAGTCACACATGGAATTATTCTTCAATTATTCTCTCCCTTCTTTTGATCTTTACTTGTTAAATTGAACAATGTTTCTTTTCTCCTTTTGCCATTCCCTTTGTATGCTTTGTATGTTCCCTTCGCCCCATGTTTTGTATGTTTTTTTATCTGTTAACTTTTGTTCTCGATATGTAGAAGTTTTTCCATCTCTTATATGAGTTCTATCCTACTTTAATCCTTGATATCATTGTTATGTGTTGATGCTTTGCCATCTCTTTTCTATTCCTGATTAATGCTTAGGTATCTATATAGTATGTTAGTTTCTCTGATGTTTTATCATCTTTGTGATGTTTTGTCATCATATATGATTTTTTGTTTTCTTTGTGATCTTTTGTCATCCTTTTTGACGTGTTTCCATCTTTTCAATGTTTTATCGTCTATGTGATGTTTTTCCATCTTTGTGATGTTTTATTGTCTACGTGATGTATTGTCTGTCATCTGTGTGATGTTTTGTCATCTTTACGATGTTTTGTTATCCTTTTGATGTTTTGTCCTCTATGTTACATTTTATCTTCTTTGTGATGTTTTGTCATCCTTTAGATGTTTTGTTCTCTATGTGATGTTTTATCATCTCTCTCTATTACTTGATGTTTTGTCATCTAAACACATGAATGCATGATGTTTTTTTCCTTCTCATTCTCTACTTGATGTTTTATCATCTCATCTTCACATGATGTTTTGATATATATGCTTGATGTTTTGTCATCCCTTCTCCTATCTTTTCTTGCTTATCCTTTTGTATGCTCCCCATAGGATCTTTAGTTCACTCTTCTCTAAGTTTGAATAAATAGACCTTAGGATCTTTAACCATGTATGTTCACTTAGGTAGATGTTTCCCCCTCTTATCCTCAACTATAGGATCAACATTGCATGACAACTTTAGACCTATTTTGCTAGTCTCCCCTTAGACTTTTTCTTCCCTTTCGCATTACATTAAAACAAAAACTTCTTTTTCTTTCAAACTTCTCAAAATAGTCTAACTTCACTTAAATCCTCTCTAAGGTAAAAAACACCAACCAATTCAATCTTCTTTTTGCCATTTGTGGCTTTTATTTTAAACTTTTTTTTCCTTTTTTGAATTTTCTATATAAAATACTTTTCAAATAGGGCATGCTTCTCTAAGCATTGTTCATAGAAAACACAAAACAAGCAGAAATATTTGAGTCGAACTACGACTTCCCTAATTCCTTAAAAGGGATACGTAGGCGGAGGCTTTTGTAGGGCCTAATCGAGCATATATTTGAAAAAAAATTCTTTATTTTCCCCATATTTTTTATTTCATGGATTCCCTCTTTATTTTTCTTTTTTTAGCCTTAGATTTAGATCTTTACACCCTTTGGATTAGACAACAAGATTGGATACCATAGAGTAATACAGACGTGAGGGGTGCTAATACCTTCCCCTCGCGTAACCAACTACCTTACCTGATCTCTACGGTCGAAAGACCGTGATTTCACCCCTTCAGGTTTACTCAATGTTCACCTTTCCCTTTCGGTGAGATAAAAGACGTTCAATGGTGACTTCATTGATTTTATTATCCCATGATTGTTTGGCCGATTGTTTAAGACTTGACAAATCCACCCGTGTCACCTGACACGGTCTGTGTCAAGAGAAAAGGAGAACAAAGGCGTTGAAGCATCAGGAAGAGGGTGACACGGGCGCCCGTGTCACACTACACGGCCCATGTCAAATCAGCTGAGCAAAAAAGGGTGCAAAGTTCATCACAGACTCTGACACAGGTGCCCGTGTCCAGCGACACGGCCCGTGTCAGCTTAGGCACTAGATATTCTAATTCTTGGGATTTTACGTTTTTTTGGAGCATTAAGGGCATTCTGGACATTTGGCACTACTGAGGGATAACCTAATACTATAAAGACCTGATTGAGAGAAAGGGAAAATGACTTTTTAGATGAAGGATTGATGAATTCAGACGATAGAAAAGTGGTGATTCAAGAGCTTGGGAAATGGAGAATCCTTTATGTGCGATAGAAATTGAGGATCGAGGAATCTATAATTCTTGTAATATCTAACTCTATTATTTGTATTGTTTTTCTTTTGAATTCTATGAGAGGCTAAACCCCCCAATACTAGGGGGTGTCCCTTATTTGTCATGATAAGAATACTGATCTCTTTGTTTCATTCAGCATAATAGTTCTTGTAATACGGTGGGAGAACTGACTTGGGCATTTTGCGTTTGATCGCAATTGTAGCGGATAGCAAGAGTCTCCACCGACTTTTCTTTTATCCAATAAGGAAAGGGTGAAAAGAACAGGAAATACCTTTAGAGATATTTTCTTGAGTTCGGGGGGTAGGTTATGAAAAGGGAAGGTATTATCACCCTTTTCATCCGTAGTTATCTACGGGCTCTAAGTTGCTTGCTAGATCACTTAATTTGTTTGAAAATATGCTTTGTGGTATGGGTTTGAAAATAATTTGAAAACGTATTTGTAATGATTCTCGTCTCTATAAGAATGCGTACAAAGTGTTGGTTTTGAAAATATTTCAAAGAGATATTTGTTGTGGAAGATGTTTTTTGAAAGTGATTTTGAAAAGTGCCTTTGTAACGATTCTCGTCTCTATAAGAATGCATACAAAGTGTTTTGACTTTCAAAAATGTTTCAATTGAAAGTGTTAGTGTGAAAATGTTTTATTAATTGTGAGCAAGCAAGAAACTATGAGCATCCTACCTACTCAAAAGGTCTAATGTTCTTTTCCTCTTCCTATAGATGTTGTTATCTTACCATCAATTGGGTAAGAAGCCCCATCGTTGGATGTGAAGGGACGAGTGTGGGTCATTTGTATAGTCATAGAAGGAAACCTATGGATGTTTTATCAATTTTCGTTAAGGACTAGATCGTTTATCGAAGGCAATATCGAGGGACATCGAGGGACTACAATCTTTAATTGAGGATCTTTTCTAAAACACCCATGTTCGAGGGACATGACTATTTTCGGAGGTAACAAGTGAGATTACCCTAGAGGTGCGTGTTTGTGAATAAGGTGTTTGATTTTATGAATTTAGTCTTTGATTAGGGTGGTCTACTTGTTGGTTTTATCTTGCCATACACCCTAATTACTAACATTTATGAAAGAAATAAAAATGCGGAAAATAAAGGTCCTACGCTATTACATGTTTTTTGGGGGATGGGGTATACAAGTTTACAAGTTGGGATTTTGTGAAATTAAATCCTAATTAATTATTACAACCATTTTGAAGGTGAATAAATGTACAAGAATTAAAATAATATACAAGATATGAATAAAAAGAAAATGAAATTGTCTTGATTTTGTTAAAGAAAGGTTTTGGTTAGTAATTATGAAAATAAATTATTTTTTGTAATATTTTTATATATTCATAAAATAAAACTCGTAAGTAAGTAGTGTGTAAAAAATAAACTCAAAAGGAGTTGTTTTGATTGGTTGGAAAAATGTTTTAAAATTTGTCAAAAGAGAAAGGAAACAAACAAAGGGTAAAAATTGTGCTGGTCCTGCCAAGGTTTTAACTCAAGACCCTACACAGAAATACCTTTCGCGTGCGCTATTTGTACCACTGGGGTGGTCTGTTTCATCCGTTCATAAGGAAGCTTCAATTGGGTACAAGATGAACTTGTTCCTGAATGTTTGACATGCCCAGTTTCTTCTTTCGATTGCAGGAGTGCAAGACTCCCAAATTGAGATTCGAAAGGCTTCAATCCTCAGTCAATCGAAAGATACATACAACCTTCCTGAAGTTTGAAAATGAATCTAATAATGTAACTTTCAAAAGCTACAGGCCAGGGGTTAGTACAAGCTTATTTGGCACCAACATCAAAGGCTAACTAGTCAGGGTTGAGATTCTCAACATACAGACAATGATAATCGAATCTAAAAAGCAGGGTCAACTTCCTAGATGTGATATCTACATTTTTCTTTTATTTGTATGTACAAATGATCTTTAAATGGAAAGTTCCAAGTTTAAAGGAAACTTACCTCTTGAAGTGCCAATCGAAGGACCTCTATATGACTTAAACTTGATGATGGATTGAGCTTCGCTAGAACCTTCCTTAAGCTAATGTGACCATTTCTCTGCTTGAATCGAGGTTGGTACATGGTAGTTATAAGGAAATTGAAGGTTGGTGTGTGATGGTGGTGAATGAATTAAAGGTTGTTATATAACAGTCTAGGGAGTGAATCAAAAGACTGTTATGTTGATGTTAGGGAATGAATCGAAGGTTGGTTATTTGGCAGTTGAGGAATAAATCGAAGGGTTCACTGATGCATGCAGGGATCATAGATTTTTTATGAGAGTTTTAGAGTTTGAATGTTTGAGAGTGTTTGAGAGTGTTTGAGAGTTTGAGAGTTTGAGAGTTTGCTGATTTTTCCACAACAAGAGTTTTTTTAGCTACCAAAAAGCCACCCTAGATGTGTTGTGGAACCTTTTATTTATAAATGAAATTGGTTGAGGTTTGGGAGGGAAAATAAATGAGTTTTGAACAAATTGCGTATGCTGTTTTTGTAGCCTTTGATGTGCAGTTTTTGTATGCCAATTTGGTGCAAATATGGGAGCAGCGTAGCATGACTGCTTTGTCGAAGTTTTGGAGTGTTGTGACCAGTGCAGCAGGCTTATACTTGGCAGCACATAGGACTCTGGCCAGCAAACCTCTTTGGATACTTCAACCTTTTGTTTTAACTACATAGGTCCAACCTTCGACCAGACTCTTCTTCAGACAACAATATTTGGTTTCCACCCAAGGTGTGTCCTTCGAATGGGACATCCAGCTATATGCTTCAAATCCAACAATGTATGTCCTTCGAATGGGACATCTAGCTATGTGCTTAAAATCCAACAATGTATGTCCTTTGAATTGGACATCCAGCTATGTGCTTCGAATCCAACAATGTATGTCCTTCGAATGGGACATTCATTGTGTGTCATAGACTAAGAACTATGTGTGTTGAAGGTTTTCAAAGGTGGAATCGAAGCAAGCTATTTCAAAAGGAGATATTGTCCAGTCGAAGCTAGTATGAAAATAGATAATGCCCTGTGGGTGCTAGCATGAGAGAAATTCCTACCTTGTGAATTGAAACAAGCAGGAATGAGGCCCTTGCTTCCTAAATTGAAACAAACACTGTAAGAGGCCATTGTTTTGTGAAACAAATTAAGCATGTAAGGGGTCATTTCTCCATTGAAGCTTGCATGCAGGAGGCCACTAGATTTGTGAATCAAAGGCAAACATGTAAGGGGCCAATGGTGCAATCGAAGCTTGCATGCAGAAGGTCCCTGCTTTTTGAATCAAAGGAAGCCTTCAGAAGGCCATTTCCTTCTAAATCGATGGGAGCTTTCAGAAGGTTATTGCCTTCTTAATCGAAAGAAGCCAGTAGGAAGCCACTAAATTTTGAATCTAAGACACCAACAGGAGGCCCTTGTCTTCTAAATTGAAGGAAGTTGTTTCAAAGGGAAACAATGCTCAGTCGAAGCTAGCATGAAGATAACCATTTGTTCAATTGATGCTTGTATGAAGCAAGTATGCAAGAGGCCATTGCCTCAATCGAAGCTTGGGAATTTGAAGCAAGTTTGAAGGAGGCCAGATGCCCAATCGAAAGCTGGTGAATCAGGCTTGCATCGAAGGAGGCCCTTTTCCATATTTTGAATTTGAACTGTTGTCTGCAGTCACTCCTTTCGATCTACTTTGTACTTATGAAAACTTGAGCTTTTGAAAATCTTCGTGAGATATATCTTGAGAAATTGAGAGGGGAAATTTTGGGGTATAACAACTTCCCCTTTTCAATCTTCTTAATCCTGAAGAGTTAGATTGGCGAGTCTGCCATTCGTGACTTGAAGGTGGGAGATGATTGAACACTGGAGTACCCAGAAATTTGCACTCGGTGATGTGGTGGTTGATTGTGTAGGGAAGGGGCTTAAATATTCCATTTGGAGATATGATGGAGAGTTGTCGGAGATGGGCTTATAGATGCCATCCAAAGGTAATTTTCGATAGAAATTAGACTAAGTATAGGCTTGATTTCAAACTGGAAAAGAATCAGAATAAAACTTTGGTCGATTTAAACTGAACCAGCAGAAATGCCTACCAAAAAAATATCAGAATAAATCTTTGAAATTTAAATTGAACCAGCAGATGTCTACGTTTGTCTTTAATTGGAAAAGAAACGGGATAAATCTTTGGTTGATTTAAATTGAACCAGAAGAGGTCGGTGTTGTCTTTAACTGGAAAAGAATCAGAATAAATCTTTGGTCGATTTAAACTGAAGCAGAAGAAGTCTGTGTCGTCTTCAATTGGAAAATAATCAAGATAAATCTTTTGCCGATTTAAATTGAACCAGAAGAAGTGCCTACTGGAAAAGTATCAGAATAAATGTTTGAAATTTAAACTGAACTAGCTGATATCTAAAGGAAGCGTTTGTTATGTAGATAGTCACCCCATCCTGTTTCGGGAATTGATCTACACTCAATTTCTTCACAGATAGTTGTCCTGTCTTGTTTCAGGCATTAATCTGGAACTTGATTTTGTTTTTCATAGAGATAGTTGCCCTGTCTGGTTTCGGGAATCAATCTCTGACCTATTTGAGAAAGAAAGATATTTTCCCCGGCTTGTTTCCGGAGTTTATCTTCAATCTGCTCATGTAGATAGTTGTCTTGTCTTTTTTCAAGTATTAATCTATAATCAGTCGCTTACAGATAGTTGTCATGTCTTGCTTCAGGTATTAATCTGGAACTTTGTTGAAAATTGGTAATGACATTTGTTTGGTTGCTAACTTTCCTAAAAAAGGTAACGAGTCAGTTGTGTGCAGTGTCATGATGCATGAGATGTATTGAGTAATGATGTTCTCCAAATAATTGAGATTATGATATATGCATTTGTGTTGTCGATTTTATGATGTTTGTAAAATGACGTATGAATGCAATGCATGAACGTATCAGTTGTTCCACTGAGGTGTTGCTGGATTGGGGAAAATAAATCCTTGACTGCTTCCAGGGATGAAGAGCGTAAGTCTTCATATTTTGTTGAAGTTGAAGTTTTGAGAGACGGATTTCCGTTGTTTAGAGAAATGAAGTCTGTTGAGGAAGGGAAACTTCATGAACTTGCTTGGGGATCTTTATGAAATCTTGTTGCAGAATCCTGACATCATTAGGCTGTATGCTGAGGATATGGCAGTGATTTTATAGTTGGATGCCTCTGCCTTTGTACCTGCTGGAGAAAGTATCTGCAGGGATTTTGTGGATGGCCCTTAAACATTGTCCTGTTTCTTAAAGCCATTAGTAACTGTCTTTCTATTTTTTTATGAATGTTTTTGGAAACGGTAATCACATTCAAATTCATATGTTCAAAAATAGTCACTGGACGTTTTCGCAAACAAAACAGAAAAATAAGAAACAAAAAGTTTTGTACTTTCAAAGAGATAATTTTGTATTAATTCGAATGAGCGTTTTTTGTACAGGGAGACGAACATCCTAGTAAGAGAATGTCGTCGTAAGAATGGAGACTATACAAAGTAGTATACAAAGAAAAAGAGCTATGTGAAATGATCCCATTGATTTCCATTTTGCTATTGCCTTTATGTCTTTGAGCGTCTCCTCTCTTTGTTGCTTGTCTAAAGCTGACTAGATTGATTAGTACCACTTAAGCTTGATAGTTAATACTGAAGATTGGCTATAAGGTAATCCAACGAGACATAGTTATATGCTTTAAATCCCTAACTTTTTCTTGGACCTCCCTTTCGGGTTTTCAGTCCACCGGGATACCCTTTTTTGTCTAAGTCGCCTTTTCAGGTTTTCGACTCGCCGGGTCTGCAGATTTTTTTCATGTGAATATCCCTAATTTTTGCCCGGACCCTTTTTGTTCATCGGGATTCCCCTATTTTCACCTAGGCCAGTCAACCTAGTGAGTCCTTGTTCATGCGTAGTATCTTTTAAATATGTCTGTGTTTACAAGGTGCGGAAGATCAACACCGACCATAGTGGTTAAGGTCATGGCTCCACAAGAAAATATGTTCTTGATCGCAAATGTCCCTTCGTATGTGGGAGTCCATTTGCTCCCGGGATCACCTTGCGGCAGGATAATGCGCTTGATTACTACGTCACTAACCTGATATACCTGACGTTTGACCTTCTTTTTAAAAGCTTTAATCATACGTTTTTGGTTCATCTGACCATGACAGACAGTCGCGAGCCTCTTTTCGTCAATTAGGTTCAATTGGTCAAGTCGAGTCTGAACCCATTCGTCTTCATTCAAACCTACATCCTTCATGATTCTCAAGGAAGGGATTTGGACTTCAATGGGTAGGACAACTTCCATATCATATACCAGAGAGAAATGAGTTGCCCATGTTGACGTACGCACTATGGTACGGTAACCATGAAGAGAAAATGGTAACATCTCGTGCCAGTCTTTATATGTCACCATCATCTTCTGTATGATCTTTTTGATATTTTTATTAGTAGCTTCTACAACACCATTCGTCTTCGGCCGGTAAGGAGAAGAGTTATGATGCTGGATCTTGAATTGTGTGCAAAGCTCGGTGATCATAGTATTATTGAGATTGGTACCATTATCCGTGATGATTCTTTATGCAACACCATACCGAAAGTTACAGTTATGTCTGACTAATCGGGCCACAACGTTCTTGGTAACAGAAGAAAATGAAGCTGCCTCAACCCGCTTTGTGAAGTAATCAATGGCAACCAGGATGAAGCGGTGCCCATTATAATCTGTAGGTTTAATCTCTCCAATCATATTGATGCCCCGCATTGCGAATGTCCAGGGAGCAGTCAAGACGTTTAGAGGAACCTGAGGAACATGTACTTTATCAGCATAGATTTAGCACTTGTGACAAGTTTGTGAATGCTGATAACAATCTGCTTTCATAGTGGACCAGTAGTATCATTCCCTCATAATCATCTTAGCCATTGTATGCCCGCTAGAATGGGTGCCAAAGGTGCCTTCATGCAAATTTTCCATAATTTTCTCTGCTTCACTCTTACCCACACATCGAAGCAAAGTAGAATCGTGGTTGCGCTTATAGAGGATTCTATTACTAAGGAAGAACTTGGGAGAGAAGCTTCTTAGGAATTTCTTATTATTGACGGAATCCCCCTCGGGATACTCTTGGGTTTCAAGGTATCTTTTGACTTCATAGAACCAAGGTTTGTCCACTACTTCTTCAGTATCAACCTCATGGCAGTATGCTGGTTAGTCCATTCTTTCAATAGTGATTTAAGGAGTTTCATTATACCAACTGACCTTGAACATGGATGACATAGTAGCTAGCACGTCTTCTAGTTAATTTTCCTCTCGTGGAAAATGCTCAAAGGTAACTTCTTCAAAGAATGGAATTAATGTCAGCACATGTTTCGTGTCCGATTCTCCTTTGATTTGACTGATTACTAGGGCTGAGTCCCCAAATACACTCAAGAATTTGATCCTCAAGTCGATAGCGGCTTTGAGACCCATAATACATGCTTCATATTCATCCATATTGTTGGTACAATTGAAATATAACCTGGAAGTGAATGGAGTATGACAGCCTTCGGGAGATATGATCACAACACCGATGCCATTGCCGAGTGCGTTGGAAGCTCCATCAAAAACCATAGTCCATCAGGATCCTTGTTCAGGTCTTTCATACGGTCTAAGTTCTTCACAATCATTCACTAACATGATCTCCTCGTCCGGGAACTCAAAATTCATGGATTGATAGTTGACCACAGCCTGATGAGCCAAATGATCAACTAGTACACTTCCTTTTATTTCATTTTGGGTAGTGTATTGAATGTCGTATTCGGTAAGGACCATTTGCCATCTTTCTATTCCTCTAAACAGAGCGGACTTCTCGAATATGTATTTGATAGGATCCATTTTATATATCAATAAGGTAGTGTGAGTCAACATATACTGTCTTAGCCGGCGAGCAGCCCATGCCAGAGGGCAGCATGTTTTCTCGAGCAGTGAATATTTGGTTTCACATTCGAAAAATTTTCTACTCAAGTAGTATATTGCGTGCTCTTTACGACCAGACTCGTCATGCTTCCCCAACATACACCCCATTGAATTCTCTAATACTGTTAAGTACGTGATCAAAGGTCTCCCTTCAACCGGTGGAATCAAAATTGGAGGCTCTTGAATATATTCTTTGATTTTGTCAAAGGTGGTATGGAAATCATCATTCCATTTCACTGCTTGATCTTTCTTTAGTAATTTTAAGATTGGCTCACAAGTAGTGGTTAGATGGGAAATGAATCTGGAAATGTAGTTTAGACATCCCAAGAATCCCCCAACCTCCTTCTCAGTGTGAGGAGTTGGCATTTCTTGTATGGCTTTAACCTTTGCAGGGTCTACTTTAATACCTTTGCCACTGACAACAAAACCTAAGAGCTTACCGGATCTTACTCCAAAGGTGCACTTATTCTGGTTCAACCTCAGTTTATATTTCTTCAGTCTTTCAAACAGCTTCTGCAGGTGGTCAAGGTTGTTCCTCTTCAGTTTGAGATTTGGCTATCATATCATCAATGTAGACCTCTATCTCGTGATGGATCATATCGTGAAACAAAGCTACCATGGTATGTTGATAGGCTGCCCCAACGTTCTTTAACCCAAATGGCATAACTTTGTAGCAGAAACTGCTCCACTGTGTGACAAAGGTCATTTTCTCCATGTCCTCAGGTGCCATTTTGATCTAATTGTACCCGGAGAAACCATCCATGAAGGAGAATACCTTGTGTTGTATGATGTTTTCAACCAGAACATCAATATGGGGAAGCGGAAAATCATCATTAGGGCTTGCCCTATTCATGTCTCTATAATCCACACACATACATACCTTACCGTCCTTCTTAGGTACCAGAACAATATTAGCAACCCATTATGGATAAGAGGTAACGGCTAAGAAACCGATGTTGAACTGCTTCATGACTTCAGCCTTGATCTTTTCGGACATCTATGGTCGCATACGAAGAACCTTATGTTTCACTGGAGGGCAGTCTTCTTTTGTCTGTAGAAGATGGACCACGATATTAGTGTCGAGTCCTGACATGTCTTCATATGACCAGGAAAAGACCTCAACATAATCATGTAGCATCTGAATCAACCGCTCCTTGACACTATGCTACAGATTGGCACCTATCTTGACTTCCTTCTTGTCCCTTTCATTACCTAGGTTTACTGTTTCAACTGGCTCTTCATGGGGCTGTATTTCCCTTTCTTCCTATTGTAACAGTCTGGCAAGTTCCCCTGGTACTTCACAATCTTCCTCACCTTTGTCCTCGGCTTGGTAGATTGGATTTCCAAAGTCATAATTGACAATAGCATAACCATTATCAATGGGATCCATAGTGGATGTGGACCTGTAGTTCGATATGTGAGTGTGTGTAAGAGCATAGCTATTTTTGATAAACTGAAAAGTAGAAAAGAAAAACAAAGAGCGTAAAATTTGCATGCAAAAACGTCCAATGATTTATTAATGATATATGAAGATGAAGTAATAACCCTTACAAATAGACCATTGTGCCTCAGGTAAGACACGGGGTTTTAGAGTTTCAATTGTTTAAATATTACATATCCAAAAACTAAAAGACAATTCCTCTTAAATAAAAGTAATATGAACAAAATCTTTGGCCTCCCAATTGTTGAGTCTGTCGCTGATAGTTGGGAAGAACATCTTGTCCATGTCACAGTTGTTATCACTGTCCTCCAATGCATTGACTCCATGGTTGCTGATGCATAGTGGTGGTCCCCTGGCGCGAGCACGAAGAACAGCTCTTTGAGCCTCTGAAGTAAAGCCTAAACCAAACTTGTCAGATTTGTATAGAATATCTGCAAGTTGGCCCCAAATGGTACACCCCCTTCTTCAACTACTGCTTTGGCATCCTTTAATGAAGCCATCTTCAACGGAGGTCTACTAAATTTTGGGACATTGGTAACAATCTTGGTTGCAGCAACTGTCTGTGGAACCTCCTCAAAGTTCTGACAGGGGGTCTCAATGAACTCACCGTCCATCTCAACATACCTGAAAGAGTTCAGGTGGCTTACCATGTATTCTTCCTCGCCATGGATTGTAATAATCTTTCTGGTACACGGGTACTTTAACATTTGATGTAGAGTAGAAGTAACAACACCGGCCCCATGGATCCATGGGCGACCCAATAAACAAAAGTAAGATGGGCGGATATCCATCAAGTAGAAAGTGGAGTCGAAAGTCCGAGTACCAATTTTGATAGGGATGTCCACCTCCCCGTGCACCATTCTCTTGGAACCATCGAAGGCCCTCACCACAATATTATTGGGCTTCAGTGTGAGTCCTTCACAATCTAATCTGTCCAAAGCATTCTTGGATAAGACATTTAACGATGAACCTGTATCTACCAACACATGAGCTAGGATAGTTCCCCTGTACTCAATGGAGAGATGCAGGACATCATTATCCTTTCTTCCCTTGGATGTTAAATATGCATCAGAGAAACCAAGTCCATTGTCAACTTTCAAACTAGAAACACATTCCTCGAATTGATCGGCAGAGGTCTCTTGAGGCACATGGGCATATTTCAGGAATTTTACCAAAGCCTTAGCATGGGCTTCAGAGTACAATAGTAGGGCCAGCATTGAGATTTTTAAAGGGGTCTGCCCGAACTGTTCCACAATGTTGTAATAACTTTTCTTTATGATCTTTAGTATTTCTTCCATTTCTTTTTTATAACCCTTAAGAATGACTTCTTTGTGTGTCTTCGTCTGGATAGGCTCAACCAGTACCTCTTTGCCCTGAGTCTCGGTTGACTCAGTAGCAGGGATAACAGCGGGGATAACAGTAGGAGTAGCATTGGGAGTACTAACAGGAGTAGTAGCGGGAATAATCAAAAGAGTAGAAACAGTTTTCGGAGAGATTTCAGGAGACAAAACCCTTCCGCTTCTTATAATTTTACTGGTCCCGGTGATGTTGTCGACGTCAGGATCAATTCTTTGGAAAATTTATCTTCAACAGCGAATAGGTCTTACTTGACACTATGGTAGTAGACGCCAACCCCATAATTCTAGGGCACAACTTTATTAGAGGAATATGGTATCGTCCCAGAAAGAGTGATAATTAAAGGAGCAAACTTTGGAACGGATGTAATCCTGACGGGTCTTTTGGTGGAGACCTTGGGAGAATTGTTGGAAATGGTAGTTATTGAGACATCTTCACCCAAATTTATTGCAAGGCAAACTTTCTCAAACATAATTTCTTTATTAATCATCAGGCGTTGGACACCCATCTTTAATGACAAACAACCATCTGGTAGAGACATACATAAGTGGCAACCTTCACCATATCCCAGAAATAAACCGGCTCGCAACAAATTCTCTTTAACAATCATAAGAGGAGTGGCTAATTCATCCACAAAGGAAACAAATAGGTCATCGTCAACAACATTGACACCCTGGCCATGTTTGGGCATTGGCGCAGTTATTACATTAGGTCACTCTGGAAGGTCAAACTCAATCTCCTTCACCTCGATAAGATCATGTACCTTTTTTTCCAGAGCCTGACAATCGTTTGTATCATGCCCCAGGCTCTCGGAATGGTAGGCACATCGAGCATTTGGGTTATAGCGGGGAGATGCAGTATTGGGATTCTTGGGAGCTTCCTTTAGAGTCACCATATTGGACTTCAACAGGTGTGGAAACACTTGGGATAAAGTCATGTTGATCTGGGTGAACTGTCTTTTGGGCGCATCCGTCCTGTGTTGATTGTTTTGTTGATTTGATACAGGATTGGAGATTATAACAACCCATACCATCAGACGACATTCAGTTTTGTTTTGATTTCTCTGGCCATAAGCAGCACTGACCTCCTTCTTTTTAGGGAAGGGTTTCTTCATTGTACTTGATGATACATTCCTCTGAATGTTACCACTCTTAGTACCAGCTTCTACCCATTCACCAGTCAATATCATCTCAGTAAATCTAAATGAAGAGTTTCCAATCAGATGGTTGAAGAATGGACCAGACAACATGCCCAAGAACATATCCACTAGCTCTCTATCAGATAGAGGAGGTTGGACTCTTCCCGCAAGATCCCTCCATTTTTGGGCATAATCTTTGAAACCTTCGCCAGAACCCATAAACATACTTTGTAGTTATGTACGAGTTGGAGCGAGGTCAGCATTATATTGGTAATGCTTGTAAAAAGCAGCAGCCAGATCTTCCCAATTGCAAATGTTGGTTCTTTCCAGCTGATAGAACCAATCCAACTGCATCCCTGATAAACTTTCCTGGAAGAAATGTACCCATAAGTTCCTATCAGCAGTATGGGGTTGAATCTTCCTGACATACGACCTTAAATGCAGCTTAGGACAAGAGACACCGTCGTATTTAGAAAATGTGGGAACTTTGAACTTTTGTGGAATGACCACCCCAGGAACCAAACCCATTTCTTCAAAATCCAGACCAGGTACTCTCTTAATTTCCATGAAATTGAGACGATCCTCCAGCTGTTTAAATTTGTCATCAGCAGGAGGATATTGTTCTTTAGCATAGTCAGTGTCCTCTTCATCAGACCCCAGACTATGATCTTATTCTTTTGCCTTTTCTTCCTGATTGTCTCCCTCATTTAACGGAGTTGCAAATTCTAGAGCTCACTTTGCTGGTTCTCTGAACCTCCTTCCCATGTTTAGGACACCCACTGTTTCCTTTGTCTTCTTCTTGTTGTCTTTGATCATGAGTGCCTTCAGGTCCTCTTATCCTTTATCCAGAGCCAGGAACATTTGTTGGAATTGAGCATTCTGTGCTGGAAGATCCTTCATCGTTTTTTCGATATCCATCTTACAGAAATAAACAGTAGAAAGATAAGGAAACCTGTTATGAAAAACCTGTTTGTGTTATGATGCATGAACATGCGTATGCAAATGATTTCAAGGATCCAAAAGATTTTTAAACAAAAATAACAAACATTAATTTCATTAATAAGTTTAAATTGAGTACAAACATGCCTCTTGGGCTTACAACAGAGGAAATAAATACAAAATATAACTCCTAAGACAAAAAGGTCGAACGCATCCTCTTGGGTGCAATGTAGGCGTTCAAACTTCGCTCTTCATGAAGCTGTTTGGTGAGCTCCAGAACCTTCTTCTCACTGGCATAGAATTGGTTCTCAAAGGTATCTCGTTCTTCCTTGAGCTGGATCCAAGACTTTTGCAATTCTTCGAAGTTTGTTGGCATATCAGGATGAAAAATGATGTGAGACTCGTCCTTTTGAACAATAGACTCTAAAATCACTAGCAAGATAGCAGTGTATGGCATCACAAGACATTGAGCCCGAGCTCGCACCCATTTGAGGTATGGCTCCAAAGGGATGGAGTTCTTGCGGCCCAAGGTGCTGCTATCAGTCTTCTTCACCATGCCCCAAGCACGGATGAACCTCTGGTGATAACCTTGTAGATCATTTGAACAGTCAAACATAATACCCTGGATGAGCATATCGTGGGGACCATCCCTCCGGGCATAACCAAATTGAAGTAGGGATAAAGAGGGGTTGCAAGTGACGCATCCTCTAATTCCAAGGAGTGGCACATTAGGAAATTCTCCGTAGCGATCAATAAAGGAGATATCTTCTTGAGAGCGAGGGCACCAATAGATATCAGAGTGAGAAAGAGACATTAACTTTTGGTTCCACCTTAAGCCAAACTCATTCTTCATTACCGACCGAGGAAGGTGCAAAATAAACCAATTATAGAGCAGAGGCGTATAACACATTAGAGTTCCTCATTTCTTCATAGTACGAGTGTGGAGTGAATGCAGTATATCTCCGAGCAATGTAGGTACTGGATTGCAAGCAAGGAAGATGTTGATGGCACTAACATCTATAAACTGGTCTAAATTAGGGAACAGAACCAAACCATAGATCAAGAGAGCTAAGACATCTTCAAAGGCATGGTAACTCATAGCATCTAAGAATATATGAGCTTTCTTCATTAGAAAATTTGCAAGGAGGCCCTTAACTCCACTTCTTCTTTCCCAATTGGTACTTGCTCCAATATAGGCGAACCAAGTATTTTGGATAATTCTTCCAGCGTGGGCACCAACTGATAGTCTGGAAATGTGAAGCAATGGTGCTTAGGGTCGAAGAACTGGAACAGGACACTCATCAGACCTTCGTCAAAACCGGTAGTAGCCAAACTGAGCAAGTGACCATATCTCTTGTTGAATGATAAGCTCTCAGGAACTTTTAAGACCAATTCCTTGAGTTTGGGAGGGACCTCTACAAAATTGATTCAGATAGTCTTTCTGGGAGTTGAATTCATGCCCTACAAAAAAGATAAATCCACAGGCCCTCGAAATGGTTAGCGTACGTGTTATGATGTTTATGATGTTATGATTATGCTTTAAAATCATAGATATGTGAAAGAAGTCACACAAAGACCTTAGGTTTAAAGGCTTGCATGAGTTTTAAAGGTAAGTACCCTCTCAAAGTTTAGTTGGCTCAACCTGTCCTAGTAATAATAACCGGGTTCTAGGGAGTCTCATATCACTGACCTTTCTTTTAGGCATTGTTCTAGCTCAAGCACCAAAGTATTGCGGCCAGAATATCCCAAAAGTCCAATCTCAATGAGTGTACCATCAAGTATCAACCAATCTTCTGTAGGAACCAAAGCCGACCATCTCACTACTTTCTAGTGGCTTAGGATGAGTCAATTAAAGGTTCTAAAGGTAAGTTAGTGCTTAATGACACTATATGGAAGCCTAATGTTATCCTTGACTGACTTAAGGAACATTAGTACAAGCCAGAGTATCACACTGACATAGCTATCACTTTGTCCATATCGGTCTACGTCGTACAGCCTCCATGATTTTTGCTACTTACCTAAAAAAGGTTCCCCAGATCTGGGTGTAGGATCTTTAATAATAACCCAAATAAATATCCAAAAAATGTAAAGCAAGCAAGTCAAACAAGGAAAGCAAGTAAAGGTGATCTAGCCCTAAGGTAACCCCACTTTTAAGTATTTCCCCAGCAGAGTCGCCAGTTCTGTAATACGGTGGGAGAACTGACTTGGGTGTTTTGCGTTTGATACCAATTATTGCGAATAGCAAGAGTCGCCACCAACTTTTCTTTTATCCAATAAGGAAAGGGTGAAAAGAACAGGAAGACCTTTAGACATATTTTCTTGAGTTCGGGGGGTAGGTTATGAAAAGGGAAGGTATTAGCACCATTTTCATCTGTAGTTATCTACGGGCTCTTAGTTGCTTCCTAGATCACTTGCTTTTTTTGAAAATGTTCTTTATGGTGTGGGTTTGAAAATATTTTGAAAACGTCTTTGTAATGATTCTCGTCTCTATAAGAATGCGTACAAAGTGTTGGTTTTGAAAACAGTTCAAAGTGATGTTTGTTATGGAAGATTTTTTTTAAAGTGATTTTTAAAAGTGCCTTTGTAATGATTCTCGTCTCTATAAGAATGCATAGAAAGTGTTTTGACTTTCAAAAATGTTTCAATTGAAACTGTTAGTGTGGAAAAAAAAATTAGTTGTGAGCAAGCAAGAAACTACGAGCATCCTACTTACTTCAAAGGTCTAATGTTCTTTTCCTCTTCCTTTAGATGTTGCTATTTTACCATTAATTTGGTAAGAATCCCCATCGTTGGATGTGAAGGGACGAACGTGGGTCATTTGTATAGTCATAGAAGGAAACCTATGGGATGTTTTATTAATTTTTGTTAGGGACTAGATCATTTACCAAAGGCAACATCGAGGGACATCGAGGGACTACGATCTTTTATCAAGGGTCTTTGCTAAAATGCCAATGTTCGAGGGACATGACTATTTTCTAAGGCAACAAGTGAGATTACCCTAGAGGTGCGTCTGTGTGAATAAGATGTTTGATTGCATGCATTTAGTATTTGATTAGGGTGATCTACTTGTTGATTTTATCTTGCCATACACCCTAATTACTAACATTTATGAAAGAAATAAAAATGAGGAAAATAAAGGTCCTACGATATTACATGTTTTTTGGGGGATGAGGTATACATGTTTACAAGTAGGGATTGCAAGAAATTAAATCCTAATTAATTATTACAACCATATTGAAGGTGAATAAATGTACAAGAATTAAAATAATATACAAGATATGAATAAAAAGAAAATGAAGTTGTCTTTATTTTGTTAAATAAAGGTTTTGGTTAATAATTATGAAAATAAAATATTTTTTGTAATATTTTTATATATTCATAAAATAAAACTCGTAAATGAGTAGTGTGTAAAAAATCAACTCAAAAGAAGTTACTTTGATTGGTTGAAAAAATGTTTTGAAATTTGTTAAAAGAGAAAGGAAACAAACAAAGGGTAAAAACTATTTTGGTCCTGCCAAGGTTTGAACTCAGGACCCTACACAGAAATGCCTTTCGCGTGCGCTATTTGTACCACTGGGTGGTCTGTTTCATATGTTCATAACGTAACTTCAATTGGGTACAAGATGAATTTGTTCTTGAATGTTTGACATGCTCAGTTTCTTCTTTCGATTGCAGGAGTACAAGACTCCCAAATTGAGATTCGAAAGTCTTCAATCCTCATCCAATCGAAAGATACACACAACCTGCCTAAAGTTTGAAAATGAATCTAACAATGTAACTTTTTAAAGCTATAGGCCATGGGTTAGTACAAGCTTGTTTGGAACCAACATCAAAGGCTAACTAGTCATGGTTAAGATTCTCAACATACAGGTAGTGATAATTGAATCTAAAAGCAGGGTCAACTTCCTAGATGTGATATCTAGATTTTTATTTTATTTTTATGTACAAATGATATTTAAATGAAAAGTTCCAAGTTTAGAGGAAACTTACCTCTTGAAGTTCCAATCGAAGGACCTCTATATGACTCAGACTTAATGATGGATTGAGCTTCGCTGGAACCTTCCTTAAGCTAATGTGACCACTTCTCTGCTTGAATCGAAAGGTTGGTACGTGGTAGTTATAAGGAAATAGAAGGTTGGTGTGTGATAGTGGTTAATGAATTGAAGGTTGTTATAGAATATTCTAGGGAGTGAATCGAAAGATTGTTATGTTGTTGTTAGGGAATGAATCAAAGGTTGGTTATTTGGAAGTTGAGGAGTGAATTGAAGGGTTCACTGATGCATGAAGGGATCTGAGATTTTTTTACGAGAGTTTTAGAGTTTGAATTTTCGAGAGTGTTTGAGAGTGTTTGAGAGTTTGACAGTTTAATGATTATTCCACAACAAGATTTTTTTCAGCTACCAAAAAGCCAACCTATATATGTTGTGGAACCTATTATTTTTATAGATGAAATTTGTTGAGGTTTGGGAGGGAAGATAAATGAGATTTGAACAAATTGGGTATGCTGTTTTTGTAGCCTTTGAGGTGCAGTTTTTGTAGGCTAATTTGGTGCAATTATGGGAGTAGCGTAACAGGATTGCTTTGCAACAGTTTTGGAGTGTTGTGACCAGTGCAACAGGCTTATACTTGGCAGCCTGTAGGACTCTGGCCAGCAAGCCTCTTTGGGTACTTCAAACTTTTGTTTTGACTACATAGGTCCAGCCTTCGACCAGACTCTTCTTCAGACAACAATATTTGGTTTCCACCCAAGGTGTGTCCTTCGAATGGGACATCCAGCAATGTACTTCAAATCTAACAATGCATGTCCTTCGAATGGGACATCCAGCTATGTGCTTAAAATCGAACAATGTATGTCCTTTAAATGGGACATCCAGCTACGTGATTCGAATCCAACAATGTATGTCCTTTAAATGGGACATTCATTGTGTGTCATAGAGTAAGAACTATGTGTGTTGAAGGTTTTCAAAGGTGGAATCGAAGCAAGCTATTTCAAAGGGAGATATTTTCCAGTCAAAGCTAGTATGAAAATAGCCAATTCCCTGTGGGTGCTAGTATGAGGGAAATTCCTACCTTGTGAATTGAAACAAGCAAGAAAGAGGTCTTTGCTTCCTGAATCGAAACAAGCATTGTAAGAGGCCATTGTTTTATGAATCAAAGTAAGCATGTAAGGGGTCATTTCTCCATCGAAGCTTGCATACAGGAGGCCACTAGCTTTGTGAATCAAAGGCAAACATGTAAGGGGCCAACGGTGCAATCGAAGCTTGCATGCAAGAGGTCACTCCTTTGTGAATCAAAGGAAGCCTTTAGAAGGCCATTTCCTTCTGAATCAAAGGAAGCTTTCAGAAGGTAATTTCCTTCTTAATCGAAAGAAGCCAGTAGGAAGCCACTAAATTTTGAATCGAAGGACACCAACAGGAGGCCCTTGTCTTTTGAATCGAAGAAAGATGTTTCAAAGGGAAACAATGCCCATTCGAAGCTAGCATGAAGATAACCATTTGTTTAATCGAAGATTGTATGAAGCAAGCATGCAAGAGGCCATTTCCTCAATTGAAGCTTGGGAATTTGAAGCAAGTTTGAAGGAGGCCAGATGCCCAATCGAAAGCTGGTGAATTAAGATTGCACCGAAGGAGGCCATTTTCCAGATTTTGAATTCGAAATGTTGTCTGCAGTCACTCCTTTTGATCTGCTTTGTACTTATGCAAACTTTAGCTTTTTAAAATATTCGAGAGATATATCATGAGAAATTGAAAGGGTAAATTTTGGGGTATAACAGTTCTTCTGCATTAATTTTATTATTCAAAATAATTAATCATTTTTCCCTATCAAACCAATAGGGTTTCACTTTTCTTGACACAATAAAACTGGACAGTCGTTTTAAGGTTTTCTAAACAATAATATTATAGAAGATTTCACCTAGGACTATGGAAATCCTATAATAACCAGAACAATTCTTGATAATCAAATGCTTGGTTTCCACACTATTTGAATGGGCATTGAAATTAGGGTGGAAGTTCAATGTTTTTTCACTAAGGACTTAGGGAAAGATATACTTAAGAACAAGTAATTGAGTTGATGAACTTGTTGAAAAGATAAAAGAGTGAAACAAGATCTTTTTTTTGAAAAGAACAAGTAATTGAGTTGATGAACTTTTTTGCCATAAGACTTTTCTTCTTTTCTTTGAAGAATCTCTTTTTAGGTTTTTATTTTTGAATATTTGGACAGACGCTTTTGTAATGACCTTGTTGATTGCATTCGTAGCAAACAATATCTGTTACTAGATTTTCTGTATCCAGAAGATGATTCAGAATGATTCCCTGTTCTTTTGGGAGTTATAAACTTCCTTTTCCTTTGCTTCCATAGTTGATTGACTCTTCTAGAGAGAGAGGGGATAGTTCATCTTCTTCTGACGAGGATCCACCACAGTTTTCTTCTTTTTCCTAAAAAACTTTAGGTTCATATTTTTTATTAGATTTGAGAGCGAGAGACTTACCTTGCTTCTGGGGCTCATCTTCTTCTAGTTCTATCTCATGGCTTCTCAAGGAGCTGATCAGTTCTTCAAGTGATATTTTGTTCAGATCTTTGGCTAGTTTTAAGGTTGTGACCATGGGTTTCCATTTCCTGGGTAAGCTTCTGATTATTTTCTTTACATGATCTGCTGTTGAGTACCCTATGTCCAGAACTTTTAGCCCAACAACCATAATTTGAAACCTTGAGAACATTGTTTCCACTGTTTCATCTTCTTCCATTTTAAAAACCTTATACTTTTGAATAAGAGCAAGAGCTTTGGTTTCTTTGACTTGAGTGTTTCCTTCACGTGTCATTCTTAAGGAGTCAAACATGTTTTTGGCTGACTCTCTGTTTGTGATCTTCTCATACTCGATGTACGAGATATCACTCAAGAGGATTATTCTGGCTTTGTGATGATTTCTGAATTCTTTCTCTTTTTGGTTTGTCATTCTCTTTCTGTAAATCTTCTTACCACTTTATTCAACTAGATGTATGTATCCATCAGTCACCATATCCTACAGATCAGCGTCATAAGCTAGATAGAAACTTTCGATTCTGTCTTTCCAGTAATTGAAGTTCTAACCATCAAGGATTGGAGGTTTTCCGCTGATTTTGTCTTTCTAAACATGATTATCACTAATGATGATCTGACTTGGTCCTACCTGAGTGTTTTTCTTGCTTGGATCTTTTTATGACATTTTTAAGTGTTTGCACCCAGAACCAGGCGCTCTGATGCCAATTGAAGAATGGAAAAACACAAGAAAGGGGGTTTGAATTGAGGTTTTTAAAATTAAAGCAATAGACACGTTGGTTATCCTGGTTCGTTTGAACTCAAACTACTCCAGTCCACCCTCCAAGGTGATTTCTCCTCTCTCAAATGAGGTCTTAATCCACTAATCAAACTTGATTACACGGATATAGTGACAACTGTCAAAGTCTTCTTGAGATTAAACCACAACTCGACTTTCTCAAGGTATTACACAATAAACTAATTGAAAGTGTGTACAAAGATGTTTTCTAGATAAAACAATATCAATAAAGTGATGTATTACACAATTGAATAGTACAAGATAAAAAGGTAATAAGATTTCTCTTTTTTAGCGTGGAGTAATATATGTGTCTGATTTCTCATTCACGTCTTCTTTATATAGGCGATGCATGAGAGACATGAGAAGATGCTTTCTGAAGGTTGATAAATAGTAGTTAATGTTATTTCCAAACATAGAGATTTCTTGTCTTCAATTCAGCCGTTACTTTTTATTTGCAATGAATAAAATGTAACGCTTCTAAACGTTCCTTCTTTGAATTATATCATCAGATGGATGCTACCGTTGAGACTTTTTTTACTTCTTTGTAAAACTTTACTTTGTCAGAATATCAGAGTTTGTTTAATTGTTCACAGAGTTGGTGCATTTAGAATTTGTAACATTATAACTTCTTTGTTTAAGCGTGTCATATGAATTTGCTTCTAAGTGCTGAACCAGAGCTTCAGAAATGTAACCCTCTCATCTTCTATGCTTATTTCATCATAGTTTCCATGCATATTAAAATACTTTATTAGAGAGCATATTTGTTCTTTATAAATAACATGTGTTTGTTATCATCAAAACTCATATAAGAATGTAAAACCAAACTATGTTCTAACATGCAAAACACTGAGTGTGAATATTGGGCGCGCCATCCAGTTGTGAAAATAATAAAAATGCATATGTTAGAGAACAAACCCACATGAATATAACTTTACCGCTTGGCGTTTTAATAAATGATATGTTAAGTGGTAGCTTTTCATGACGCCCTTTGTTACCCCGCTTCTGTTGCCGGGGTCAAATGCATTTCGCATCCAATGTGTTTTTTGTAGTAGTGGACGGGCGCAGTCATGCAGAATATTTGGAAGATGTTATACAGTCTGTCAGAAAGTATGATATGCGCCTAAACCCCACCAAATATTATTTCAGGGTCTATGAGGGGAATTTTATGGGGGTTCAGGATGACACAGAGGCATTAAAGATAACCCAAATAAGTGTCAAATGGACATCACAATGAGGAGCCACACTAACATAAAATAAGTACAATAACTTACAGGTTGCTTTGCCGCCCTGTCCCGCTTTCTTTCTTGTGTAGAAAACAAAAATGTCCTCTTCTTTGCTGCCTTAAAGAAGAAGAAGAGGTTTGAGTTGAGCTCTAAGTTCGAAGAGGCTTTCACCAAAGTTAAGAACTTTTTTACATTGCCCCCCTTCCTGACTCACCCAAGAGCAAGGTCACCATTGTTGCTCTACCTCTCGGTAACTAATTAGGCAATAAGCTCAATCCTCGTCCAATAAATTCACATGGCATAAAAACCTTTGTATTTCGTAAGAAAATTATTTAGAGGTGCCAAGGCATGCTACCAAAATATCAAGAATATGGCACTAGTCATTGTCATGGCGGCGAGGAAATTGAGACCGTACTCAGGGTCACAAAATCCTAGTAAAACCAACTACCCTATTTGGCAAGTATTAAAGAAGTACGGTTAGCATGAAGAATGGTATCATGGGTTGTGGAACTCTCGAAGTACGACATCCAATATGTTCCGAGAGGGAGCGTCAAATAAGAAGTTCTGGCATATTTCGTGCAAAACTAACTCGCCAAGAGCTGAAGAGACGCCCACAGAGTGGGAATTATCTGTAGATGGCACCTCCAACATAAAAGGAAGTGGAATTGGAATAGCCCTGGTATAAACTGGAAACATACTCATCGAGCAAGATTTAAAATTCGAGTTCACGGCTAGAAATAACCAAGAAGAGTATGAGGTTTTTATCACCAGAATGATCCTTGCCTTAGAAATGAGAGCCTCCAGGTTGAAGGCCAAAATTGATTCCCTATTGGTCACCAACTAATTCTCTGAGTAGTACTAAGCCGAGGAGCCTGATCTAATAAGGTATCTGCAAAAGTTACATAATATACCTTCTACCTTCTCCTTCTTTAAGATAGAGCATGTTTCCCGTGAACAAAACTTCAGGGTAAACCTTATATCCAAGCTTGCCACTTAAAAAATGGTGGGGTTCAACAAAAACTCATCCAAGAGACTTTTTCCTCTCCTAATATAGAGGTAGACGAGGTGTACTCTTTAGAAGTGATCTCAGGATCTAGATGGATGTCGCTATATTACGCTATCTATAGACTAGCGAACTACCTCTAGATGAGGGAGATGCATGAAGGATCCAAAAATAGGCAGCTAAGTACACCCTGTTATTTGGAAAATTATACAAAATTGGGAGAGATTCTCCAATTTTATAATGCTTGGGTGAGCATGAAACCACCCTAATTCTCATGAAGATGCACAAGGGCACCTACAGTAGCCACATAGGCAGAAAGGCTCTTACCTATAAGTTGTTAAGGATTGGGTATTACTTGCATAGCCTAATGAAATACACCATCTCCTTTGTTAAGATAAGTTATCAATGATAAAGAAATGTTGACCTTCACCATGCCCCGACATAACTTATCTAGTCGATGACTTCACCTTGGCCTTTCTATCAATGGGGCATGGACATTCTGGGCCCTTTTGTTAGACTACAGAAACATATCTAGAGGGGGTGACTAGATACCACAATTAAAATTTCCAAAAAAATTATGGTTTTAAAAAGTTATTTAACAAAGAGTTTGAGCAGAAGGTTTTCAAAATAAGTCATTTATACGAACCGTTATTGGAAACTCAGATATGCAAATATAAAGTTGTGAATGGAATGAATACGATAATTTGAATTGATTAGACTTTAATCAAGTAACATGTTAGCAATCGTTTGTAACAAGTTACTAGTAATGCTATTTTCAGTGGCAATTATCAAAAGAGCTAACAAAATTATTTGTCGAACACTTGGCGCGCAATTGAGATTTCAGAATTTTCCTTTAAGTTGTGTTGATACAAAAAAAAAGCACTTATAATCAAAAGTGATTATAAGAAATATCAACACTAGACTCAAAATGAAAATAGTCTAGAAAAATTCTTACGAATCAATTGATAACACAATTCTATTAAACAAATTTATTGATGAAAATTAAAGCAATTAAAAGCGACACGAAAAGAGACACGAGGATTTGTCTTCACTGTTCCCTACTTTTGTCCTCATGTGTGGGTACGTCTTCACCTAATTCCAATGGAATTAGGATAATTCTTACTATGCAAAAAGTTGATATAAGAGAAGTGTTCAAGAGAAACTCCATAAAACCTAATGCTTATTGTTGATTCAACCCCTTCTCTTATTTTGATCTTGAGAAAGACCAAGACACAATAGCTACCAATTGGCTTTCTGGATCTTACTACTCCTTTGCTTACTTTATCTCCAAATCTTTCGCGCACCACCAATTGTACCTATTGCAACATAAGACTTCAATTCGATTTGTCGTTCTCGCACTATTTATTTTTCGTTCTTTATCTCCAAAGGATTTCACTAGGCCTTAATCCTCTCTTGAATGTTTTGCATGAAAACCCCCAAATCAATCAATAATCTTGGAGAACAAATATGCGGTTTTTCTTAATGAAGACCCCTGCAAATCTCAACCCAATATTCTTGGCTACACAAGAACCTAATTGGACGTTATTAAACCCCGTCTAGATGGCACCCCAACAAAAGATCATTACAATGGAATGTTAGTATGTATGCATAGATTGAAGGTTAAAGATGAAGAAGAAATGCAGTAAATTTTTATGGTATCATTATGTTGGAATGATGCGTGAATGAAGTATTTATAGTTTTTGGAAGTTTAGGGAAAAAGGACTTTGAAGAATTAAAAAGATTTGAAAAATTGACCAAAATAATCAGTATGTGTCGACCTATAAATCTTATGTATCGACACATACGTTAAGTTTAAGTTGTATATGTCGACCTGAAGGAGTGTATGTACCGACCGAAGCAAGTCAGAGGCTACATGCTTTAGAACAACAGTAAATGTGTCGACCTGAAATACGTGTGTCGATACATAAAATAATAATTTCTGCAATTTCAAAAAAGCTTTGGTATATGTCAACATGTGCAATGCATGTGTCGACCCGAGCCTTCCAGAGGCAACAAGCTTCAAAATTTAGTTGCATCTGTCGATCTGAAAATCGTATGTGTCGACACATGCAATGGAATTTTATGCAGAAACTTGTTTTTCATGACTTGGATCAATTTCAAAATGGTTTTTAATGGTTCCTAAGACCGCTAATGCAAAGGAGTGACACAAGACATAGAGATATCGTCCAATATACAAAAATTCTAGTTTTCTCATTTTTGACATCATGCAAAACATGTAACGACGAAGTTGTACTCACACCTTTCCTCTTAGCACCAGGCCAACTGAAATTCCTAATATTAGGAGTTGTATATTTCACCAAATACAGCAGAAAGAGTGCTCTGTTTCTACTGGCAGAAAATTATGTGTAAATATGGACTCCCATGAGCCATTATTTTTGACAACGGGATCCAATTCACCAACACTTCTGTAAGGACTTGGGTGTACAAATAAAATTCATATATGTTGCACACCCTCAAGCCAACGGTTAAGCTGAGTCAGCGAATAAATTAATTCTTAAGGGACTCAAGAAGAAACTTGAAGACACCAAAGGCTTATCGAAGGAGATGATCTATGATATACTATGGTCGTACCACACCATTTCATAACCCACTACCAAGCAAACCCCATTTTCCGTGGTCTATGAGGCTGATGTCATGTTTCCCGTAGAGATTGACACGCCCTCGTGGTGACAAGCCCAATTCAACAAGGAGGAAAATGAGATAGATTTGAAATGCGCAACACATATGATCGATGAGTTGAGAGAAGCTTCCCATGTCTAAGAATCAGCTGCAAAACATAGGGCCACCTAGAGATATAACTCAAAGGTTAAACCGAGTGAGATGTGTGGGGAGACCATGTCTTGAAAGAAGTAGTTCTACATGCACATTAGGGAAAACTACAACCTAATTTGGAAATACCGTACACCATATATCAGAAACTCCCACATGGAGCATACAAGTTGTAGGAACTCGAATGGCCGCTTCTTCCTAGGACCTATAACACTATTCATTTTAGATACTATTACAGTTAAAGTTATTTATAATTCTTTATTAAACATCATGTATGTGTACATATGAATGATTATTAAGTAATGTATTCCAATAGGGAGGCTCTTTCTTAAAAAAGTTATGTTGGACTTCATAGAGAAGATCCTCGCCCCCCTCAAGGCAACAAATTTTTTGTTGGACTTCATATCTAAGATCCTTTATGCCCCTTAAGGAAACATATCATTTCCTGGATTTAATGGAAAATATCCCTGCTGCTTCTCAAGACAACATCTCCTTTGCTGGATTTCATATCAAAGATTATTGTCTCCCGTCAAGGAAACATCTCCTTAATTGGACTTCATAGTAAAGATAATTGCCACCCCTCAGGGAAACATCTCATTTATTAGACTTCAAAATGAGGATTCATTTTGCCCCTCAGGGTAACATCTTCTTTTCTAGACTTCATAGTAAAGATCCTTGCTGCACCTCAGAGAAACATCTCCTTTACTGGACTTCATAATGAAGATCCTTTCATCCCCATAGGACAACACATATGGGATCGGTAGTCTTGTCAGTTGGGCCATATAAAATTTTGTCTAGAATACTTAGACTCTCCAGGATAAATTAAATCCTCATCTGAGGGACTTAGTGTCTTCTTAGGATGGACAAACTCAATGGTCACACCTAAGAGGCATGAAAAATATCTAACCTAAGAGACTTGATAACTAGTCTTTCCTAAGGGCTCAATGGAAGTCCCGCCTAAATAGGTAAAACGTCTTGCCTAAGAGACTGATAGTCTCATCAGTTAGGCCATATACAATAATGTCTGGAAGACATAACTCTCCTGGATAAATTAAATCCTCGCCTGACTACTGCTGGAGACGAAGAATATGTTTATCTTAAATCTTGCCTAGAGTCATTCCGCTGGGAAATCATGTTTGATGTTTGAGGAAACTCTGTAGGGAGTGTTGATTTTTTCTTGGGAAGTAGGGTTCAGGAGCTTTGGTTGTCCATTGCTCTACTGGAGAATTTAATTTTTATATACCCTGATTGGGGATAAAAGGGATGACTAAACTTTTGACTTTTCTGGGGAGGATAAAGTTAACTGTTATTTAGTCGTATTCCAGGCTTTGTAGAAACTTTTTGGGGATAGTATCAATTCTATTGGAGAAGAGGTATTTTGTCCATTGATTTGTAGTAATCTAAGGAGTAAACTCAAGCTGGAGAGTTTGTAGTCTATTGGGGAAATAAACCATGTTGAGGAAAGTATTCTGAAGGCCTTACTGGGGAAATGAATTCTTTTGGGGAAGAAATTTTTGCAAGGTTTCTTTTCAGTTTTAGAAGTCCACACTTGGCTGGGGAATGTCAGAATAAACCCAAGCCTTGATAAATATCATAACGACAGTCGTATTTGAACTGTATCGGGAAGAAAATATGGAATAAGTGTTAGAATGAATCTGTATTTAGACTGTATTTGTACTGTATCTAGGAAGATGCATTTGAATGAGTGTTAGAATGAATCTATATTTAGATTGTATCTGTATTGTATCTGTAATAGAATCTAGAATGAGTGTCAGAATGAATCTGTATTTAGATTATATTTGAACTGTATCCGGAAGAGAATGAGTGTCAGAATGAATATGTGTGTAGATTGTATCTGAATTGTATCTGCGAGGAAATCTGGAATAAGTATCAAATGAATCTGTATTTAGATTGTATCTGTACTGTATCCGGAAAGAGAATAACTACCATAATGAATATGTATGTAGATTGTATCTAAACTGTATCTGCAAGAAAATCTGGAATTAGTGTCAGAATGAATCTGTATTTAGATTGTATATGTACTGTATCCGCAGGAGAATCTAGAATGAGTGTCCAAATGAATCTATATTTAGATTGCATATGAATTGTATATAGGAAGATGCATTTTAATGAGTATCAGAATGAATCTGTATTTAGATTAAATCTGAACTGTATCCAGAAGAGAATGAGTGTCAAAATGAATTTGTGTGTAGATTGTATTTGAACGGTGTCTGCAAGGAAATCTGGAATGAGTATCAGAACGAATCTTTATTTAGATAGAATTTGTATTGTATCTGGAAGAGAAAAAGTTCCAGAATGAATTTGTATGTAGATTGTATTTGAACTGTATCTGCAAGAAAATCTGGAATGAGTATCAGAATGAATCTGTATTTAGATTGTATATGAACTATATCTAGAAGATGATAAACTGTTGGCAGTCTCCCTCTCTTTAGGAAATGGCATGATGTGTGTAAAATTACTTTGTGGGGATAATCCATGGAGATGGCCCTGTGGGGGATTTATGGACAGCTTGAACTTTGTCTTATCTCCTAGAGTCCTTAGTAAATGTCGATCAGAGTGACAAACCTTTTACTGGTAGACAAATGATGAGATAACGGGACATAGTTGTACGCTTTAATCCTTAACTTTTTCCTGGACCGTCTTTTCAGATTTTTAGTCCCCCGAGATACCCTTTTTTGCCCAATCCGCCTTTTTAGGTTTTCGACTTGTGGGGTGTCCAATATTTTGTATATATCCATAATTTTTGCCCGAACCTTTTTGGTTCGTCGGGATGCCCTTATTTTTCCTAGGTATGTCAACCTAGCGGGTCTCTTTTCATGCATAGTATTTTCCAACTATGTCCGCATTCATAGGGTTTTGAGAGTTATCATTGTCTATGATAACAAGTGTTATAGAAATGCCAATAAATGTTTACTTGATCGTATGTGGCCTTTCATATGTAGGAGCCTGTTTTCCCCTGGAGTTAGTATGGCGCACCTGATGTTTGACCAAATGTTAGATAGTCTTGAACTTCCTAGGTATCTTTTCTCAAAACTGTCATGGAAGGATCCGAAGACATGATACTGACATCATCTGATACTACTGGCACAAACAAGAAATTTGGTGGTACTGAAGATCTTTGAATCAAGTCTCAGTATTTTCTAAGAACTATCATGGAAGGATCCTAAGACATGATACTGACACCATCTGATACTACTGGTACATACAAGAAATTTGGTGGTACCAAAAATCTTTCGATCAAGTCTCAATACTTTCTAAGAACTACATGGAAGGATTCGAAGACATGATACTGACACCATATGATACTACTGGTACATACAAGCAATTTGGTGATACCTTTATTTTGCTAAAGCCCATGATTAATGTAACATTGCCCCCAATTGATTCAGATGGAGATCTGCCTCTGGCTATTCAACATTTTTTGAGAGATTCTTGAATCTCGACTTGACTGCCCCAGATGTGATGGAAAATAATCATGTCATGTCCCTTGATTGTGATTGGAAACTTCTTTCCATTTGAAGTGATTCTGTTTATTGAGAGAATTTATGTTCATTGGATATTCTTCATGCGAATTTCTCTATTGTCGAACAATTGACCATATGCAAATAGTGGTATTCAAATAATACAAAGTTTATGTTTATCTTGAGAAAAAAATTGGAAAATGCACTTTTAGTAAGCAAAAAAATTTGTAAGAATATGAATTCAATTAAAGATCTTCAGTAAGCCTTACAGGAGTCAGGATACCTTTTGTAAAAGTATTCCTCCAAACTAACCTATGCTTCAATAGGACTTTTAAGGGTTGTAACATGGTCGGGTTCACGGTTTCAAGAAACAAAGGATAAGGCTCAAAGTTTATTTGTACCCAACTCGTTCTCCATGATGTTCTTCATCCCTATACTCAATTAATTACGCGTTTGGATTTTGATTGAGTCTGGAATGATATTTTAGGTGATGGTTCGTATGCTGGGAGTTTATTTGAGAAGGAAGACATTTTTGCAACATTTTTCTATTATCGAGGATTTATAATGACCTCTTTTTTTATTTTATTATCCCTAATTTTTGCATAACTGTTTTTGTTTTGAGACTACAGTCAGCGGGATGCCCCATTTTTTCTTAAGTCTCCTTCATAGGTTTCGACTCAATGGGCTTTTCATTTGAGAGATAATGACTGCCTATTTTATGGGGAACCCTCGCCGTCTTTTGATTCAGAAGGATATTTGTGTATGAAGTGAAAACTTGCGACCGAATGCACATTTTAATTAAACTGAGAAGCTACCCTGCCCTAGGTTATGACTTAAAGGTTTCAATTTCTGCAAATAAGAAAACTCCTACTTCTTTAGCTCAAAGGGGTTGACTAGGGATTATCTTCCTTATAACTCCACTGTTTAGGATTTGAAACAACCCTTGTACATTATCAGCAAGGTATGTTCAAAAGCATACTATCGAGATCATGGTTTTATTTTTGTCATCCTCCCTCAAAAGGCTTAAAGCTTGTAGTCGAGAGTTGAATATCATACAAAAAAGAATAAAAGCATAATTTCAGTATAGTGAAAACGAATGGATTAACTCAAGACAAACATATGCAATTCATTAGTGAGAAAAACCAAAGTCTAACATAAAGATAAGTGTTTAAGCAAACAAAGAAATTACAATTGAAAAATCAAATGAACAAAAACTTCTCCGCTTAAATGTGTCACTTCAGATGGTATGCCTTTGAGGGTTGACAAAAAAACTCAATTTGACCATCTTGTGTAAATTCTAATACTCCTTCGTCGATCAGGTTTTGAATCTTGTTTTTCAACGCCCAACAGTGGTTAGTGTCGTGTCCACGACTGCTGGAATGGTACGCGCATCTTTCATTATGTTTTTAACGGGAAGAAGAAGTATTGAGCCTTTGAGGAGGCTCCTTCAATATAACCATCGTGGCCTTCAACATATGACGCAATTCTTGAGCCAAGGACATGTTGATCTTGGTAAATTGTCTTTTGGACGTATTATGCCTATTGTTGTACCCAAAATTTTCCCTCCCATATTTCTCAAAACATTTCAAGAAAAATTCACAAGTCCAACTCGGCGCGTCATATTCAGGTGTTCTTTCACCAAGATATCTCTGATAACGTATTCTCAAATTCAGGTTCGGCTCAAGAGTCAATTCTTTAAAGAAGGTATCCAAATGTGTGAGTTTTCTCGAAGAAATATGGTGAAAAAGTGTGCTGAAAGTGCAGTTTTTACGCGCTAAAAAACTCATAACTTGAAGATCGTGGCTCGTTTTGAACCCGTTCTGATGGCCAAAATTCCGTCTTGACATTATCTATGTTTTCATCTCTCACAACTGGAAGCCAATTTCGATCAGAATGTCTTCAAAAATGTGGATTTATCAAGTATTTTCGTAAAGAAAATTTGTGACAGAAGTTTATTTGCGTCATGTTCAGAAAATCATAACTTGGTCTATTTTCATCGTATCGAGCTGGTTCTGGCGCCAAAATTTCACAAATTGAGTTGGCTACATTTTCACAAAAGGTATTGAGTTCAAACGGTATCCAAAAGGCATTCGTTTTTTTCTCAGAGTGCGTGACACGCTGAAAATCCTGAATGCTGAATATTATTTCATCTGGGCCGAAACTTC
The DNA here is from genome assembly GCA_948472305.1 of Vicia faba. Lineage (NCBI taxonomy): Eukaryota > Viridiplantae > Streptophyta > Magnoliopsida > Fabales > Fabaceae > Vicia > Vicia faba. The sequence goes on along the minus strand of OX451735.1, from coordinate 321,940,430 downwards.
GAAAATTCATAACTCGGTCAATTTTTATCGGATTGGGCTCATATTTTTACACAAGGTCACTAACTCATAGATCTACAACTTTACTTCAAAAGTCGAGACCGGATTATGCTCCGATCAATACCAGTTTTTTATTGAAGAACGTGTCAGTATCGACACTGGAGCCCAAAATAAGTTTGTCTGAGCTGAAACTTCAAAAATTCATAATTAATTCACCGTTTATCCGATTGAGCCGATTTTAGGACAGTTGTTAGTTCTCGATGTCGGCTACATTTTGTTTTCACATTTCAACTTCAAAAATTGCACTTAAGTCCCTGCGATTTAGCCTGGAAAATGACGAACTCAAGTGAACAATGGAGGCCCAATTGCACATTCAAAGCCCATTTTCTTTACCCTAATTTTCATTATATAACCACCTTCTTTTCACACAAACCAGAGAGAAGGAGAGAAAAAAAACCTTGCCACAATACTGTCAGAGTATCAAATTCTTTCAAGAACCCTAAAACCTTGAAATCCTTATTACAAATCCCTCTCTCACTATAAACAAGCCATCTCAGTTACACTTTTTCAGTAAGGGTAAGGCTGGCTTGATCTCCATGATCAAAAGGGCATAAAAGCATTCATGTCACTACTTTTCCAGTAAGGGTAAGGTTGATTTGATCTCCATGATCAAAAGGGTATAATCATTCATACATGTCATATTGGCCTAAACATTAAATTTCTTCATATATTGGCTTTATTTGTATTTTATGATATATAATGATTTATTTAATGTATTCATGAGATTCAACACTGCAGATTTAGACAGGATCCCATGCAGGTTCATTAAGGAACGTTGAGGCCAAAACACAAATGACGAAAAGCCAAAAGCCAAATGGCCAAAACAGAACAGTTTACACATGACACCAATACATGGCGAGACAGACATCCTGAGAAGGTTAAGGAACGTTGAGGCCAGAGCACAAATGGCCAAAAGCCAAAACACAAATGGCCAAAACAAAACAGTTTACACATGACGCCAATAACTGTTTCACCCCTTCAATCAGGCTCGTATACTCCTAAACTCTCTCTCTATTTGTATTATGTTCCTTTAATTAATTAATCGTTATTATTTTTATTAATCACTAACCAATTAACATTTTTTCCTAATAAAATCAAAAACACAAAAAAATATTTTATTTATTAAAATTAACTTCATCACTTTTATTTTTGTAAATAAATTAATTTAATCAATTTAGCTTTAATTAGATTTAACTTTTAATATTTTTTGCAATATTTAAAATCAATTTAGAATGTTAGGTTTTTATTAGCATTAATTCAATTTATTTTATTTCTTTAAAAACTCAAAAATCTAAAAATATTTTAATTAATTAATTAGTTTATTAATTTAATTGTTAACTTAATTTAATTTCTTTTAATCCAAAAAAAACCAAAAAATCACTTCCTTTCAAAAAAAAGGTCAAAACCCAAAAAACTCGCATCCGATTTAATTTCTCGCACGCGATCCATTTTATCATATTATTGTATCTGCTCAATGGATGTAATAGTAATTAGGATTTACCGCTTTCTTTACTTTCCGCACTTTTTTCCAAAACGGGTCTTTGTTTTTTTGGCGATGTATAGACCCGCGCCTTGTAATAGCGTAGATTCATATTTCCGCACTTTATTTTCCGCACTCTTAACTGTTAAAAATGCATGAAAGATTTGTATGACAAATTAAAATCGACTCGTAGCTCACGCATAACATGTACAAGATAATCTTAACTGAATTTGACACACGTGCACATGCCACTCCTAGGGTACGCCTCACTCGTTGCCTCCACGTGGTCGTCAAGTATAGGGTGTTTTAGAGGTCGCCCTCTTGTCTAAAGATCCAGTTGCCTCGAAACGGTTGCCTCAGATAAAAAGGATCTAGGACATTAGGGTTACCGCTAAGGTGTCCTACTATTGCTTTGGTGACCACACATGTCCCTAATAATCGAATTGACTCGAATAACTCCAACGACGGTGCTACCTACTTCTCAATAGTGGGATAGCACTGTCTAAAGGACTCTTACACAGCTTAATTCCTTAGAGTAGGTAGATTTCTCCTGGGTACTTGCTCTCTCAAACCAACAAAAATACTTTTCGCACCTACACTTTCAAAAAAGTTTTCAAACAAATATTTCATACACTCTTGAGGACAGATACAAGAGTTACTTAGAAATCTTTCAAACGAAACTTTTTCAAAACCCACACACACTTGAAAAGCAAACCATTTTGAAAACATAAGAGCAAGTACCTAAGAGCCCGTGGATAACCACGGATAGAAAGGGTGCTAACACCTTCCCTTTCTATAAATCTAACTCCCGAACCGAGAAACATCTCGAAAAGGAATTTTGCTGTGCTTTTGTCCTTTCCTTGTTGGAGAACATAAAAGACGGTGGCGACTCTTGCTTACCGCGACATTTCGCGAACCAGCTTAAAAAACAGTCAGTTCTATTTCCACCGATCACAGAACTGGCGACTCTGCTGGGGAATATTAATAAGTGAGGTGTACCTTAGGATTAGATCATACTTATGTTTTCAATTGAATGTTTTGTTTGATTTATTATTGTGGGTTGCATCGGAGTTTCATAGATCCTAACCCGGATCTGGGGAATACCCTTTTAGGTAGCATAAGCTGTGAGGGACCTGTCCAGCGTAGACCGACACGGGTGAAGCAGTGGCTATGTTGGTGTGACACCTTGGTCTGTACCGATATCCCTTGTGTTGCAACGAGGAGAATATGGGTCTTCTGAGGAGTCATTAAGCACCAACCGACCTTAGAACCCTAAATTGACCCAACTTGGCCATAGAACAGTAGCAGTATGCTACACTCATTGAGGCTAAACTCTCGCGATGGTTCTGGCTGCAAGAAAAGATTGTGATGCTGGAGTTATGACCGATTGAGGGTAGTCAATGATATTGAGATCCTCTAGAACCCGGTTACTTTTGATAGGACAGGTTTTGAGCCCACCAACTTCAAGAGGGTAGTACCTAAACTTCACGCTGTCCTAAACTCTAAGGGCTCTCTGTGTGACTTGTGTGCCTTCTAACTTGAACTACTTGCATACTTGTTATCTAACAACACGAGTTCCTTGCAGATTTTGTTTACAATTGGGACTCATTACAGGGCCTACTTACATCACTCTATGCATAGCATAACATCATACCGTTGCATGCATCCTGCATAAGGACTAACCCATCTCAAGGATCTCAGGGCTTGTGATGCAGGTCATGATGAACCAAAGGTCTAGCAAGGGGCAAAGGGGATTTATTTTCCTCTAGCCAAGGTTGTTCGGAGATCAAAACATGACGACTTGAGTCAGGGGCTATGACCCACTCGATATGGTGAGCTCTGACTCTTGAAGAAGGACTCTCAGCAACATGAAGTGCCTTCAATCAAGCCACCGGATTCCAATTCTAACAATTTTCTTGTTTACCCCGCGAGATCCTTGAAAACATCGCATGCATATCATTCATATCATTGCATTACATGTACCCCTTTTTACAGGTCACTTACCTTCTCGCTATTTATTTCAGCAATGGCTTCCCAACAAGACAACGAGGATCTTCATGCTCAGGAGACTCGGTTCAGGGACATCCTCCTAAACCTATCCAAGGGGCAGGAAGAGCTGAGAACACTCCTCATGGGGACTTTGGTCAGGAACAGTCCAGAAGACGATAAAGACGAACGGCTGAAACGGCTGCAAGCTGAGATGGATACAATGAGAACCCAGATGCTGGGGCAGATGACTCTCATTCAAGACTTAGCTCAAAGACAAGAAGAGCCCAGGGTTCTCGTCAACCAACTGCTTCGGGATAACCAACTGAGGCAAACATCTAAAGTTGAAGATCCAGTCATCATTAAATTCCCTTTGAGACAAGAAGACAAGGGAAAAGCTCCTCAACTTGCTTCAGGGTCACAATTTCAACATCAACCTCACCAGCTTCAGCAAGACAGTATGAAGCAAGTAGTCAGGGCTGGGGACCAAACCGGTAATCAGCCTCCAAGAAGTCAAAGGTTTGGTTCAATGAATAGGCCTTTCCAAGCTGCAACTACTTCACAGGTCCAACAACGACCTCGCCAAGAACAACGGGTTGATTAGAGCAAGCCAGACAAGCCTAAGAGGCAGTTCACCCAGCTCAACATGTCGCTGTTTCAAGCCTTACAATGCATGTTGAGATTGAATCTGATCACACTAAGGGACCCTCCTAAGAATCCCAACAAGACACCTTCAAGGTACAACCCCAACGCCCGCTGCGCTTATCATTCTGACAGCCTGGGGCATGCCACAAACGACTGCTGGTCTCTGAAGAACAAGATCCAGGATCTGATTGATGGAGGAGCAGTGGAATTCACCCCAGATGGTCAGGTCGAGTTCTTCTACTATCCCTAGACGAGAAGACCTTTTGTTCATTGGAATGTTCAAGTTGTATTTTTCTTTGATTTTTTTCAAACAATTATTGTCATAGCAAACTTTATTACATTATCAATGCATCGCATATGTCTGTTTTGAATCAATATATTCGCATTCTCTATATTCAAACTGCTTTCATATTTTTGTGATGATCAACTCTTGATTGAAAATTCTAAGCCTCTTGAGGGAGGATGACGAAAACGATACCACGATCTACAGTATGATTTTGAATAGACCCCACTGATGAGGTACAGGCATTGTTTCGATTCCTAAACACTGGAGTTATAAGGAAGATAATCCCTCATCAACCCCTTTGAGCCAAAGAAGTTGGAGTTTTTTCTTTTCAAAAATGAAAACCCTTAATCATAACCTGGGGCAGGGTAGTTCTCTCAGTTGATCCAAGTGCATAGCGAATAGCATCAAAGGAGTCCTTCCAAAACAAAAGACAGTGATGGTTCCCTATAATCGTCAAGACAGACAGTCATTATCTTTCAAAATAAAAGCCCAATAAGTCAAAACCTATGAAGGAGACTTACAAAACTGGGGTATCCCGCTGACTGTAATCACAAAAGAAACAGTTCAGGCAAAAAAGGAAAGGGATAACAATATCAACAAAAAAAAGACAAAAAATGACTGCCTATGAAAAATAAATTGTCAGTATCCGAACCATCACTGGAATATCAGAGCAAAGACTCAAATAAGGTCTAACGCATGATTAGCTAAGTTCTACAAACCCTCGACAAAAAATGACTGCCTATGAAAAATAAATTGTCAGTATCCGAACCATCACTGGAATATCAGAGCAAAGACTCAAATAAGGTCTAACGCACGATTAGCTGAGTTTAGGACCGAAGAACATCACGAAGAGCGGGTGGGTACAAATAAAATTTGAGCCTTTATCCTTTGTTCTTAAACCGTGAACCAGGCCATGTTATAACCCTTAAAAGTCCTAGCTGAAGCATGGGTTAGTTCGAAAGCATACTGTTACGAAAGGTATCCTGACTCCTTAAGGCTTGCGGTAAAATAACGAGTTGACATCACAGTTTACAAAAAAAAAATTCACTTGTTTTTATGGAAAACTTCATTTTTCAAAAATTTCAAGACAGACATAAGTTTTGCATTGTTAAAATAACATTGTTTGCATATGATTATTTGTTCGAACATCAGGTAAATTCGCACGATGAATATCCAGTGAACAAGAGCCTTCTCAACAAAAGGGTCACATCAAATGGAAAAACACTTCCAACCAAGGGGCAGCATGATCATCATCCGTCATCTGGGGCAGTCCAGTCAAGATTCGGAGAATCTCTCAAATGCCAAGTAGCCTGGGGAAAATCTCCATCTGAATCACTTGGGACGTTGGACATGAATTCCAGCAACGAATCTTGCATGATCGAATGAAGATCTTCTGGTAGTCTGACAACTCCACACTACCGACGCTGACAACTCCCTGCACTCTGAGAGCATGGACATAGTCGAAAAAATACTACCTACAATCAAAGACCCGCTAGGTTGACACACCTAGGCAAAAATAAGGGCTTCCCGGCGAACCGAAAGGGTTCGGGCAAAAATAAGGGATGAAAATAAAAAAATCTGTACACCCGGCAAGTCGAAAACTTGAAAAGGCGGCTTGGGCAAAAATGGGTATCCCGGTGGACTGAAAACCTGAAAGGGGGGTCCAGGCAAAAATTAGGGATCAAAGCGTAGGACTATGTCCCGGCATCTCGAAGAAGATTTGTCAATCGGCATTTATCGAGACCTCCATAGGTACCTTCTCTCATAGAAGCTGGGGCAATAAGAATTGTCTGAACTGTACAGCTGCTTTGCTCACCAGGTACAAAGGTAGGTTCAGCTGAAGAATGTAACCAGGATACCTTCACTCCCCACAGAGTAAGACAAGATTCAGCAATACTCTCCCCGAGCAGAGTTGGTCTTCCATCACCCCCGGAAGGCACAGTATCCCCAACAAGTCAGCGACACTCTCCCCCGAGTAGAGTTAGGCTACTGTCAGCCCTAAGGAAGTGGAGTATCCCCATAATATCTCAATATTCTCCAGCGGAGTATACATATATTCCTCTACAAGCATCCCCGGCAGTATTAATCTAAGATTGTTCCCCGGCGGAATACCAGACACCCCAGTGGAGCCATTCCCCAGTACATTCCAAAAGTCTCCCCAGGAGAGTTGAATCAATCTCCCCAGTAGATTCTAGAAGCTTATCCCCAGTAGATTCCGGAAGCTTTTCCCCTGCAGAGTACCAACGTATCTCTCCCCGACCATGTTCAGAAGTTATTCCCCACCAGAGCTTCTAACTGGGTTATCCTCAGCTAATTACCACGGAAAGATCGTCCTCGGCGAAGTTCTTCCTATCCTCCAGAGGAGTTCATCAAATCTTCCAACATAACTTATCAACTGAATCCCCAGCGGAGTTATCATCAAATCTCAGCGAAGTATCTCTTCCCACAGAGTAATTCCCCGCAGAGTAATCTCTTCACCAAGTTTGTTTCCCAACGGAGTCATCTTCTCCCACCGGTTTATTCTTGCAATCATCATCCCCAGCGGAAGCGAAGAACTCTACTCTTCAAACATCAACCCAGGATTTAACAAGCTCCCGGCATTCGTCAAGGATTTATTTTCCTAGACGATAATACATTCATAAACATTTCACATTTTATACATCCTGCATACATACATGATAAAGTGCATACGACACTATCTCATCTATTTTTGAGAACATCATGACATCATGCATTTCATACATCATGACATTGCATACAACTAATGTTTTGCCTTTTCAGGAAAAGTTCAATCCAAAGATGGTTACTATCAACTATCGCAATTCCAGATTCGATTCCTGTATCTAGCCAGGGCATATCTGTGAGCGATTGATTGTAGATTCGATACCTGTATCTAGCCAGGGCATATCTACATTAAAGAGATTTCAGAGATAGCTTAGAGATGCCCCGACGCGGATGATATTCTATTGCTTATTCAGAGTTCCTTTCAGAGATAGCTTAGAGATGCTCCGGACACGGATGTTATTCTATTGCTTATTCAGATTTCCTTTCAGATATAGCTGGGAAATGCTCCAGATATGGATGCTGTTCTTTTGCTTATTCAGATTATCTCTTCAGAGATAGCTTAAAGATGCTCCAGATATGGATGTTATTCTATCGCTTATTCAGAGTTTCTTTTCAGAGATAGCTTGGAAATGCTCCAGATGTGGATGCTATTCTTTTGCTTATTCAGAGGTTCTTCTCAGAGATAGTTCAGATATGCTCCAAACCGGATGCTATTCTGTTGCTTATTCAGAGTTGCTTTTTAGAGATAACTTAGAGATGCTCCAACCACGGATTCTATTCTATTGTTTATTCAGAGATTCCTTCTAGATATAGTTCAGATGTGATCCAGACATGGCTACATTCTGATACTTATTCCAGATTCCCTTATAGAGATAGTTCAGATGCGACCCAGAAATGGCTACTTTCTGATACTTATTCCAGATACTCTTTCAGAGATAGCTTAGAGATGCTCCCGATGCGGATGATATTCTATTGCTTATTCAGATCCCCTCTCAGATAGCTTAGAGATGCTCCAGACTCGGATGCTATTTTATCGCTTATTCAGAGTTTCTTCCCAGAAATGGCTTGGAAATGCTCCAGACATGGATGCTATTCTTTTGCTTATTCAAAGTTTCTTTTCAGAGATAGCTTGGAAATGCTCCAGACATGGATGCTATTCTTTAGCTTATTCAAAGTTTCCTTTCAGAGATGGCTTAGAGATACTCCATATCCGGATGTTATTCTTTTGCCTATTCAGATTCCTCTCCAGTGATGGCCTAGAGATGCTCCTGACCAGGACGCTATTCTATTTCTCATTCAGATTCAAACTTCTAAAGACAACTTAGAGATGCTCCAGACCCGGAGGCTATTCTATTGTTTAGTCCAGATTCATTCAAAAGACATTCCAAATACGATCCAGATTCGGATAATATTCTGTCACTCATTCAGATGCAGTATGGATATACCCCAGACACAGCGGTCATTCTACTACTCGTTCAGACGTCAGCAATTAGACACAGACTAGATATGCTCCAGACACGGAAACCATTCTATTTCTTACTCAGATTCAACCATCCCTTGCATTTCCAAATGGCATTTATAAGCCCATTCCCGACAAGGGTCTGTCACATCCAGATGGCATCTATAAGCCCATCCACCTACCAACAGTCTCCAAATGGCATCTATAAGCCCATTCCCGACAAGATTCTGTTACATCTCCAGATGGCATCTATAAGCCCATCCTCTTATCCACCACATCTCCAAATGGCATCTATAAGCTCATTCCCGACATCATATTGCTGATATTCTACTATGCGAGTGCAAATTTCTGGGCACTCTAGTGTTCAATCATCTTCCACCTCCGGATCACGAAAGGCACGAAAGCCAATCTACATCCTCAGGTTTAAGAAGATTGAATAGGGGCAATTGTTGTACCCCAAAATTTGCCCTCCCATATTTCTCAAAACATTTCAAGAAAAATTTACAAGTCCAACCCGGCACGTCATATTCAGGTGTTCTTTCACCAAGATATCTCTGATAACGTATTCTCAAATTCAGGTTCGGCTCAAGAGTCAATTCTTTAAAGAAGGTATCCAAGTGTGTGAGTTTTCTCGAAGAAATATGGTGAAAAAGTGTGCTGAAAGTGCAATTTTTACGCGCTAAAAAATTCATAACTTGAAGATCGTGGCTTGTTTTGAACCCGTTCCGATGGCCAAAATTCCGTCTTGACATTATCTACGTTTTCATCTCTCACAACTGGAAGCCAATTTCGATTAGAAGGTCTTCAAGAATGTGGATTTATCAAGTATTTTCATACAGAAAATTTGTGACAGAAGTTTATTTGCGTCATGTTCAGAAAATCATAACTTGGTCGATTTTCATCGTATCGAGCTGGTTCTGGCGCCAAAATTTCAAAAATTGAGTTGGCTACATTTTCTCAGAAGGTATTGAGTTCAAATGGTATTCAAAAGGCCTTCGTTTTTTGCTCAGAGTGCGTGACACGCTGAAAATCCTGAATGCTGAATACTATTTCATTTGGGCCGAAACTTCGAAAATTCATAACTCGGTCAATTTTTATCGGATTGGGCTCATATTTTTACACAAGGTCACTGACTCATAGATCTACAACTTTGCTTCAAAAGTCGAGACCGGATTATGCTCCGATCAATACCAGTTTTTTATTGAAGAACGTGTCAGTGTCGACACTAGAGCCCAAAATAAGTTTGTCTGAGCTAAAACTTCAAAAATTCATAACTAATTCACCGTTTATCCGATTGAGCCGATTTTCGGACAGGAGTTAGTTCTCGATGTCGGCTACATTTTTTTTTCACATTTAAACTTCAAAAATTGCACTTAAGTCCCTGCGATTTAGCCTGGAAAGTGACGAACTCAAGTGAACATTGGAGGCCCAATTGCACATTCAAAGCCCATTTTCTTTACCCTAATTTTCATTATATAATCACCTTCTTTTCACACAAACCAGAGAGGAGAAGGAGAGAAAAAAAAACCTTACCACAATACTATCAGAGTATCAAATTCTTTCAAGAACCCTAAAACCTTGAAATCCTTATTACAAATCCCTCTCTCACTACAAACAAGTCATCTCAGTTACAAACCAACATCTCACTACTTTTTCAGTAAGGGTAAGGCTGGCTTAATCTCCATGATCAAAAGGGCATAAAATCATTCATGTCACTACTTTTCCAGTAAGGGTAAGGTTGATTTGATCTCCATGATCAAAAGGGTATAATCATTCATACATGTCATATTGGCCTAAACATTAAATTTCTTCATATATTGGCTTTATTTGTATTTTATGATATATAATGATTTATTTAATGTGTTCATGAGATTCAACACTGCAGATTTAGACAGGATTCCATGCAGGTTCATTAAGGAACGTTGAGGCCAAAACACAAATGGCGAAAAGCCAAAAGCCAAATGGCCAAAACAGAACAGTTTACACATGACACCAATACATGGCAAGGCAGACATCCTGAGAAGGTTAAGGAACGTTGAGGGCAGAGCACAAATGGCCAAAAGCCAAAACACAAATGGCCAAAACAAAACAGTTTACACATGACGCCAATAACTGTTTCACCCCTCCAATCAGGCTCGTATACTCCTAAACTCTCTCTCTATTTGTATTATGTTCCTTTAATTAATTAATCGTTATTATTTTTATTAATCACTAACCAATTAACATTTTTTCCTAATAAAATCAAAAACACAAAAAAATATTTTATTTATTAAAATTAACTTCATCACTTTTATTTTTGTAAATAAATTAATTTAATCAATTTAGCTTTAATTAGATTTAACTTTTAATATTTTTTGCAATATTTAAAATCAATTTAGAATATTAGGTTTTTATTAGCATTAATTCAATTTATTTTATTTCTTTAAAAACTCAAAAATCCAAAAATATTTTAATTAATTAATTAGTTTATTAATTTAATTGTTAACTTAATTTAATTTCTTTTAATCCAAAAATAACCAAAAAATCACTTCCTTTCAAAAAAAGAGTCAAAACCCAAAAAACTCGCATCCGATTTAATTTCTCGCACGCGATCCATTTTATCATATTATTGTATCTGCTCAATGGATGTAATAGTAATTAGGATTTACCGTTTTCTTTACTTTCCGCACTTTTTTCCAAAACGGGTCTTTGTTTTTTTGGCGATGTATAGACCCGCGCCTTGTAATAGCGAAGATTCATATTTTCGCACTTTATTTTCCGCACTCTTAACTGTTAAAAATGCATGAAAGATTTGTATGACAAATTAAAATCGACTCGTAGCTCACAAATAACATGTACAAGATAATCTTAACTGAATTTGACACACGTGCACATGCCACTCCTAGGGTACGCCTCACTCGGTTGCCTCGAACGTGGTCGTCAAGTATAGGGTGTCTTAGAGGTTGCCCTCCTGTCTAAAGATCCAGTTGCCTCGAAACGGTTGCCTCGGATAAAAAGGATCTAGAACATTAAGGTTACTTCTAAGGTGTCCTACTATTGCTTCGGTGACCACAATGTCCCTTAATCGAATTGACCCGAACACCTCCAACGACGGTGCTACCTACTTCTCAATAGTGGGATAGCACTGTTTAAAGGACTCTTACACAGCTTAATTCCTTAGAGTAGGTAGATTTCTCCTGGGTACTTGCTCTCTCAAACAAACAAAACAACTTTTCACACTGACACTTTCAAAAAGTTTTCAAACAAATTTTTCATTCACTCTTGAGGACAGATACAAGAGTTACTTAGAAATCTTTCAAACGAAACTTTTTCAAAACCCACACACACTTGAAAAGCAAACCATTTTGAAAACATAATAGCAAGTACCTAAGAGCCCGTGGATAACCACGGATAGAAAGGGTGCTAACACCTTCCCTTTCTATAAATCTACCTCCCGAACCGAGAAACATCTCGAAAAGGAATTTTGCCGTGCTTTTGTCCTTTCCTTGTTGGAGAACATAAAAGACGGTGGCGACTCTTGCTTACCGCGACATTTCGCGAACCAGCTTAAAAAACAGTCAGTTCTATTTCCACCGATCACACCTATGTTGACGACCTTGTCGTTGTTTGTGAGGTCGTTGTTGGGCTCGTGATGTAGCAGCAATTTGGAAATGCCTACTCTCGACCAAGACAAACTCTTGTCTTATTGGAGGCTGATTAATGATTTTTTTCCCAATTCTATCTGTTCATCCCACACGCTTGTATTAATCTTGATGAAGTTTGCTGATGAGAGTTCTCAACTCTTCTTGCCCCCGAGCTAAGTTTTAGATAAGAGACATCTGACCCAACATCTGGATTCTCAATGTTGTTACCTCAGCTTGCAATTGTTTCAGCTGGTCATCCTTGTAGTCTTCAGGATTCTTCTTGGTCATGCTCTCAGTGAGGAGTGCTTTCACTTCTTCTTTCCCCTTGGATAGATTTAGTAACAATTCTTGAAGCTGATCATTTTAGGTATGAAGATCTCGGACAGTCTGTTCGAGAGACATTTTTTTACTGAAATAAACAGTAAACGGATGGGAAAACCTGTATGAGGAAAACCTGTTATGATATGATGCATGATATGTGGATGTGATGTTTTCAAGGATCTTGTGGGATAAAAACAAGAAAATGTCAGAATTTGAACTTTGATTATAGCTTTGATGAACTTTGTATCGTTGAATGTCCTTCTACGAGAATTGAGCTCACCATGTCAAGTGGGTCATAGCCCTTGACTCAAGTTACTGTGCTTTGATCTTTGACATCATGGGTTAGAGGAAAATAAATCCCCTTGCCCCTTGTTAGACGCTGGTTCATGATAACCTGCATCACTGGCCTTTGAGATCTTTGAAATGGTCAGTGGAAATGATATGGTATGATGCCATGATGCGTATGTTATGCATTAAGAAAAAGTGTAAGGTAATGACTACAAACAAGCCCTGCAAGGAACTCAAGTTTTGTTAGATATTGACTACAGACAAACCCTTCAAGGAGTTCAAGTTATCAGGCTTGCATGGGGTTTATAGGTAAGTACCCTCTTGAAGTTTAGTTAGTTCAACCTGTCCTAGAAAATAAACGGGTTCTAGGGAATCTCAATATCATTGATCTTTCTTCACCGGGCATTGTTTCAGCGTAAGCCTCTTTATTGGCGACCGAAATATCCCGAAAGTCCGATCTCAATGAGCGTAGCATCGAGTATCAACCAGTCTTCATCTCTAAACCAAATTCGACTATCTCGCTACTTCCTAATGGCCAAGTTGTTCAACTAAAGGTTCTATAGTCAGTCAGTGCTTCATGACACCACATAGTGGCCCCGTATTCTACTCGATTCAACTCAAGGGACACCGGTACCAACAAATGTATCGCACTAACGTATCCATCGCTTCAACCGTGTCGGTATACACCGCACAGTCCCCACGATCTATTGCTACTTACCAAATGTTCCCCCAGATTCGGGTAGAGGATCTATACAAAACCCAAGCATAACCCATAATGTAAAGCAAGCAAGTCAAACAATGAAAGCAATAAAGATGATCTAGTCTCTAAGGTAACTCCACTTTTAAGCTCTTCCACGGCAGAGTTTCCAGTTCTGTAATGCGGTGGGAGACTTGACTTGGGTGTTTTGTGTTTTATCGCAATTGTTACGGATAACAATATTCGCCACCGGCTTTTCTTTTATCCAATAAAGGAAAGGGTGAAAACAACAGGAAATACCTTTTGAGATATTTTCTTGAGTTCAGAGGGTAGATTATGAAAAGGGAAGGTGTTAGCACCCTTTTCATCCGTAGTTATCTACGGGCTCTTAGTTGCTAGCTCACTTTGAAATGCTTTGTAAATTTTTTTTATGTTTTGTGTAAGTTTGAAAAATATTTTGAAAATGCCTTTGTTTAGGAAAACTTTGTAATGATTCTCGTCTCTATAAGAATGTATACAAAGTGTTAGTTTTGAAAATAATTTAAAGAGATGTTTGTTTTTGGAAAGATGTTTTGAAAGTGTGAGTGTGGAAATGGTTTTATTTGTGAGCAAGCAACTACGAGTGTTCTACCTACTCAAAAAGTTTTAGTTCTTTTTCTCCTCCCTTAGATAGTGTTATCTTACCATTAATTAGTAAGTAACCATATCATTGGATGTGAAGGGACGTGTGTGGGTCGTCGTACAGTCATAGAAGGAAACATTGTAGGATACCTTAGCTATTTGTTGTGAGGGTCTAATATCGTTTACCGAAGGCAACATTGAAGGGTCGTCGAGGGACTATGATCTTATAATTGAGGGTCTTTGCTAAAGTATCCCACGTTCGAGGGACATGATTGTTTTATTCTAAGGCAACAAGTGTGGGTTAACCCTAGAGGTGAAAGTGTGCAAAGTGTATTGTTTTCCTGCATTTGTCTTGAATTAGGGTTGTCTACTTGTTGATTTTATGTCTTTCCATACAAACCCTAATTACTAACAATAATACTGAAAGTGATAAATTGCAGAAATTTAAAGTTCTACGCTATTACATCTTTTTGGGGATGGGGATACAAATCAAAAATGGGGGATGAAAGCAATTAAAACCTAATTACTATTACAACCATATTGAATAATTAATAACAATAAAAATATAAAAGAATATAAAGATAATATAAAAGAAAAGAAAATTGTGTTTGTTTGAGTTTTTTAATGAAAGGTTTTAATATTAACCTAATTACTTAATTTTAATCACAAAAGAAACTAATTGTTTATCTAAAATAAAACCTAAAATCTAAGTTAATTAAATTAATAAAATAAAATAAAACCTAAGTCTAAAATAGTTATTTAGAAAATAATTTGAAAGTTAACTTAAAAATATTTTAAGCATAGACAATAAATAAAACCTAGTTCTAAAAAGAATAAAAGAAGTATTTAAATTAAAATATTTGTTAATTTAATTATCTAATAAAATATATTTTTTGGTCTTTTTTGGTTAAATAAAATAAATAAATAAATAAAATATAGAAAATATAAAATAAATGAAACGCGCGTTTTGGCCTGTTGGATGCCAATCTGATGATGCTGAGTGATGGTGCATGGTAGTTACGGTGGAGCCACTGCGTGGGATCGACGGAGAATCCACAACGTTGGTGACAAGTGTCACCACCTGAGGCCTATTAAATATAAATTGTGTGTTAAACAAAAAAACTAAACAATGTTCAAAATAAACAAAATATCATAAACATTATTTCTCTTCCCTGAGTTCTCTCGCCTCTCTCCATGTTTAGAGCTGACTGGAAATCCTTGACAGAAATCGCCGACGGTGGCGACGATAGTGGCTGACGGAGGTGATTGCTCCGATCTTTATTTTTTTTAAACATATTTAGCTCTGTCTTCTCCTCCTCTATCTTAATCTCCAAATTGATTTTGCAAATTCAGCGTGATTTAGAGTAGATGTTGAAAGGGGCGGACGAAACCCTAGGTCCGAATATGATAAAATTCGGTAACGATGATGAGGATCGTTGATGAAAATGCTACTTCTGAGTTCATTTCAGTGAGTTCTCTCTAATCTTCTTCTCTATTTCACAATTTGCTTGCGATTATTTTTCTTCTTCTGTAACTTGTGAAATCAATGTTATCTTTTCTTGCAAATTTATGAAGGGTTTGAGTTTGGAACATGATAAATAAATGTTTTTAGGGTTTGGTTTTCTTTCTGGGAATAAATTTTGAAGGGTATTTTTGTGATGAAAAATGAAACAACGATTTGGGTTTATGCTCAGTTTCTGTATGTTTTATTGGTGTTTTGTTTGAATGTTTTGGAAGGGTTTCGAATCCAGGGTTTGTATGGTTTTGTAGCCCTGTTGTCTGTACATATTTTTTGTGTGTGGACTATGCTTTGATTTTTCTGCTTCTTTGAACGAATTGAAAGGTTTGTGTCCAGAAAAAATGATGAACACAAGTTTTGGCTTTTTTTATTTCGTGGTTGCTTCTTTCGTCCCTTTTGTGAACTGTTGTTTCTGTTTCTTATATTGTGAGCTTGCTTGTTCAGTTTAGCTTTGGGACTATTTTGAGATAACAAACTTATCACTTTTGATTTCTGATATGTAAATTTTGTTGTACTTTTTCTATGCTGAATTTTTGACTTTGCTTGCCGGCCTTTGTACTTTTCTGTACAGGTTGCTTGTTGACTTATTGATTTTGTATTGGTTGCTGGCTTTGATAATTTGTCTGGTTTTGCTTTTGCTGTGAACCAAACAAACTTTATTTGTTTTTGAGATTTGTAGCAAAGCTAGGCCTATGATTGACAATGCAATTCTGACTTTTTTGTTGGAATAAAGCAAAGTGAGGCCTTTTACGTGAAACTTGATGAATCTTTTTGAAATTCTGACTTGAAACTTCTCTCGATTGTCTTTGTCTTTTTGTGAACCTACTTATTTTGTGATTTTCAATAAGATATTTTTAGGCTAATGATAAAACAAATTTGTTTGAGGATTTTTGTTGGGCTTTTGCAATTCCAATTTGTGATGAATCTTGTTGGGCTTGATAGTGAATTCTGACTTTTGAATTTTTGTCTCTTTGGGCCTTTGAACCTGTGCCTGCTGTAATTGGGTTGTTTGGTGATGAAATTCTGTTTATAACTTCATTGATTTGTCTTTTATCTTTTGTGAACCAAACTTTGCTTTGTGATTTGCAATTGATAAAGCTAAAACCAAAAATATGATTCCTTAAGTCAAAACCCTAATGATGAACTAAAATACTTTGCAAATTTCTTGTTCACCTTTGATTTCTTGCTAATAAACTCTTTTTCTCTTGTTTCATGTACTTGGCATTGATAGGAGACTTTGAAGATGGAACTGAGACAATACTTGAAATGGAGCAAGAATAATGAAGAATTATTTTGCTTTGTATAGAACAAAATAGGAAAATTGTAGTTTGTATTTTAAATTCTAATTGAATTTGTAAGGCATCGAGGACTTGTAATTGGTAGTGTATTCAAACTTATGCTTGTAAAAATATCAATGAAACTTGCATAGTTTTGAATTCTTTGAGCATGAATGAAGAAGAAAAGATTTAGAATATCTTGAATGAACTATGGTGGAAAGAATTACGAATGTGATTTGATAGAACTTTTGATGGTCAATGATGAATTCTTTTACCAAGTTGAATTTGAGCCATGCCAAGCACAAAACGCTCGTTTGATTCATTTGAAATCTTTAGATAACTTGAATATTATCGAATGAAGTATCCAAATCTCTCCATTTCCTCAAAACAAACACTATCTTCAAACCTTAAGCAACTGAATACTTGTATTTCCAAGAAAAAATTAATTAAAAGGATAATGATGATGTTTAGAATCCATGAATCGTATCTTGTCACATAACGACTATACCTTAAGGAATCCCTTGAAAATGAATATGGAACTTGAGATACGGGGAAATAATGACCTAGATCGACTTAACATGTAAACCTAATAAACCCCATTTGATTAATTACCATATTTAAAAGCCACATATGAGAACCCTTGCGCAAAGATGACTTGTATGATGAAAAGAAAATAAAGCTTCATCAACACATTCAAAATTCAAAATCCTAGTTCAAAACCAAAGGAAGGAGAAATACGATTCTCTTTTGAAACACTCGCAGACCGGAACCCTTGATGAATCGAATGACATGTCTTGCAGCCTGGAAAGCCTTTAGTAGTCATGAATAGTTGAGAATCCTAAGAGAATGTCTTAAAGAAAAGGGAGGGAAAATTTTTGGGTACACCAGAAAGTCTAGTTAATTACCTAACCAACGACTCACGTGTAAATATGGATTTATTTGTCTACTATTGACTGAGGGGGCGCACTACGCCAAAAACTGCTTTTTGCAGCGCCTCTACTAAAGCGCTTATTGAAAAAGCGCTGCCATAGCCTTCACAAAAAACAAAATTAAAAAAAAGGGAAACCTACGAAGGCGCTTTTTTAAAAGCGCTGGCATAGGGTTCCCTACGAAAGCGCTTTTCAGGAAGCGCTTTCATAGGTATTTGAAATATCTAACCTACGAAAGCGCTTTTGAAAAGCGCTCTTATAGGTGGCCCTATAAAAGCGCTTTTGAAAAGCGCTTTGAAAGGGGGACCTACGAAAGCGCTTTTTACCTTAGAAGCGCTCTCATATGGGGGGCATACGAAAGCGCTTTTAAAAGCGCTTTCGTAGGTTGTTTTTATAATAAAATTAAAAATCCCTAAATCTGTTCTTTAGTCTTCTTCATTTCTTTCGTTCAGATCTTCTTCATTTCTTCGTTCGTCTTAAGCTTCCTCATTTCTGCCGTCGCCGCCGTTCGTTCCTTCCTCTTCAGTCGTCGTCGCTGCCGTTCGTTCCTTCCTCTTCAGTCGTCGCCGCCGCCGGTCATTCCGTCTTCTCCACCTTGGTAAGATTCTGAATCAATATAGTGTAGGAATGGTTCAAGCTTAGCATTTTCCTTCTTCATTCCGTCATTCCGTTGGTGTAACTGCCAGAATTTTAATATAGTGGTAAATGGTGTAAAATCGATATAAAAACTTAATTTTCCAGTTGCACCATAAACCTTACCTTCATGATTGTTTTCATAAAAGAGAAACGGTAGGGACAAGCGGTTTATGATTAAGCCTATGGCGGAAATTTAGTTTTTATTAGAACGTTTGACAAATTAGCCTATAAGACTTTAATTTAAACCTAGGTTGTACTTGCATACGTGTCTAAATTCTTCAGAAATTTGATCTGTTCCAATACTTCCAATTTAAGAAAGTTTATAGAGGACAAGCAGTTATTCGAGCACGGGTGAGTTTGATAAGTCTAGTTTTTATCGGTCTTAGTTGTTTAATTCTGTTGCTTAATTATCTATTTTGTTGAAAGAGTAATTCGTTGTGTCGAAGTGGGTTGTTGCTCGACACATGATGTGTCGAAAAGCCTAATATGTCGAGTTGTTAGTTGTCGAAGTTTTAGAAATCATTATAGAAAAATTTGTAAGAACCTTTGTATTTTTCTGCTCTACTTATGTAATTCTGCTGCACTTCAATTTTCGGTTCATTTGTTTCTTTGCTTTAATTCTTGGTTTACTTTACATACGCAACTGTATATGTAAATCAATATGCATGTGTTTAATGTTATAATGAGTTAGTGAACTCTATTAGGTTTAAGATTATGAGGCTAGAAAATAGATCTCATGTAACTCTTAGTTGCAACCCTGTTAGAGAAATTAGCTTCTGAGTGGTAGTGCTAACAGTGTCCTCAGTGTGTCATCAATAGTCTGGAACAAGGAAGTATACTTAATCTCCACCTCCAAAAAGATCTTGTGTTTCATCTAGATAGTTGAGAATTTTTTTTAATATTCTTGCATTTGCAGAATCAAATTTAAAGAGACCAATTCATATCATCATCTCATCCAAATGTGAGATCAGAACAACAACAAAAACGATTAAAAGCACTTATCTATTTTTTATTTTCAAATCCAATCATTTATAGCGAGAACTAAATAGTAATGAACAGCATCAAATAAGCCCAATAGGCTTTACAACTGATTGATTCTCAAATCTAAGCCTTTCCTGCTAGAACAGGAACACTCTGCTCATTCCTGAAGAAATTATCAGGATCAACAGCAGTCTTAATCTTAACCAACCTATCAAAATTATTGTTAAAATACTTAGCACCATAAACCTTTCCTTCTTGATAACTATTCTCACCAAAACTATTAATCCCAATATCAAGGTCTCTATAGTTTAAAAAAGCACTTCTAGGATTCTTTGACACATATGGTTCCATAAAACTATATAGGCTCTTGGCTTGATTCAAATACTCTAATGTAGCATTAGGTTCTGGATCCTTCCAGTTCACTGAAATTTGAACTTTGAACAAATTCCCAGCCCGGTGAGGAATTTTAATTGTTTGTTTCCAACCTTCGATTCTGCGATTCTTTGATGAAAGGGAAACGGTTGGAAGAAGATCTGAAACGAACATGGTTTAAATTTACCAGTGTTTTTGATGCATGACAAGTTAGTGTAGGTACTACGAACCTTAAACCAAATTTCTTAAATCCTAATTCAAAGATTTGGTGCATGACAAGTTAGTGTAGGTAATAGGAACCTTAAACAAAATTTCTTAAATCCTAGTTTAAAGATTTGTCATCACTTCTCCTCTTTTGTACCCTCTCATTCCATTGCCTTGCCACACTAGATAACCAAAAACTGTTCTAGTCTTCAACTGGAGTATTCACTCAGTTTGAAAGCATAGGAGGTGCCTCTGTTCTTATTTAGATAATTTCATGATTCATTTGTGTAACAAAAGTGCACGCATTTAGCTGTTTTCTATGCTTGATGTTTAATATCTATGTTTTCCTTTCCTTTGCACTCTACTTTTGTATCTTTTCTGTTGTTCTGGTGTATATGTTGAAATATAATTTTTGTATTACTAATAGAAATATCAAGTAAAATATATGTGTAGTTCTGAAGTTTTAATTTTTACATAAGTGAAATTAAAAAGACCCGGGAATTTATTATGTATATAAAAATTGAAAGCTCCATTGTCACTCTCATTTATCCTGCATTTATGATTTGTTTTTCTTCTCTCTCTGAACCTTAGTATGAATTTTGATTGAATCACAGGGAGAAAGAATTAGCTGCTGTTAAGATAAATGCAGCAGATGTTGATATAATTGCAAACGAACTAGAGGTAACTTCTTCAACATGTACAGAAATCTATCTAGTAAGCTTACATTCCAATTAATTAACATACTTTTCTTATACAACAGTTGGACAAAAAGGTGGCTGAAAGAACCTTGCGTTGCTGCCATTCGTCATTTGCTTCACTAGTATGGTGGAAACAAATAAGGGAATGTGATCTATATTGTCAATGAAAATGTTTTGTTTTTAGTTACTCCTAAGTTTAACATGTTGTTTACATTCAAATCATGCAGCGGATAGTTCAACGATTTAATATCGATTATGGTAGGAAAAAGCTGTGAAACTTTCTCCGATTGAAGAAATTCGAATTGTCCTTGATCGTAGTGTACGCGGGACGCTCTCAACATTTTCAAAGGTTTCTATCCTATTCTTGAACTGACTTGAATAACTGATTGTTTTTACTTTTATTTTTCGGCTCAGTGTGAATTTCTAATGATTATAGTTGAGTGGAATTCATGAGCTGCGGTTGTGTTTTTGTTTATATCCGACTTCACTAGTTAGTAATTAGTTATGAGTTGTTTAGCACATGCTTAAGGTGAGGCAAGAATAACTATGAATTTGATTACCTGATATGTTGAATTTCTTTACAGGTAATTAATTATTATTTTGCTATAGTTGCGTGACTAATTAGTTGCTATAGTCAAACCATGGATAAAAAATGGATGACTGCCAATCGATTGTCGAAAGAGTATGAGGATGGGGTATCAGAATTCGTTAAGTTTGCCGTTGCGCACGCCAGAGAACCCAATGGAATGATATGTCCTTGCTTGAGATGCTGTTATGGGAGACGGGTTGACGCGGTTCAGTTGGAATCGCATTTACTGATGCATGGAATTGATAGAAGTTATGCATGTTGGAATTTGCATGGTGAGAAAAGTAGCGGGAATGTTGAATCGAGTTATAATACGACGTATGCTTCAAATGAGGATTTCGCAGACGCATACGATTATGATCGAGTCGAAGAGATTGCAGAAGCGCTTGAAGAAGATCTTGAGGATTGTCCCAAAATGTTCGAGAGGTTGGTAAGCGATGCAGAGAAACCGTTGTATGATGGTTGTACAAAATTCACAAGATTGTCTGCGGTGTTAAAGTTGTACAACTTAAAGGCGGACAACGGATGGTCGGATAAAAGTTTCACACAGTTATTAGCCCTCGTGAAAGAAATGCTACCAGAGGATAATGTTCTTCCCAATCGAACGTATGAGGCCAAAAAGATGTTGTCCTCTATTGGCATGAGCTATGAAAAGATACATGCATGTCCAAAAGATTGCGTTTTATTTCGAAACGAGTACGCAGTGTTAAATGAGTGTCCTAAATGCGGTGCCCCTCGATATAAGGAAAAGTTGTCTCCGGAAAAGGTGTTATGGTATTTTCCTATAATTCCGAGATTTAGGCGCATGTATCGTAGTGAGACCGATTCAAGACACTTGACTTGGCATGCAGATGAAAGAATTATTGATGGGAAGTTGCGACATCCGGCAGACTCACCACAGTGGACGAAAGTTGATATTGATTATCCTGAATTTGGAAAAGAAGCAAGAAATCTTCGCTTGTCGTTGTCTACTGATGGAATGAACCCGCATGGTATTCAAAGTATCTCGCATAGCACCTGGCCTGTGATTCTTATGATATATAACCTACCTCCGTGGCTATGTATGAAGCGTAAGTACATGATGCTATCTATGTTAATTTCTGGGCCCAAACAACCAGGGAATGACATAGACGTGTACTTGGCACCCTTAGTCGAAGATTTGAAGTTTTTGTGGGAGACCGGTGTGGAGGTTTACGATGGGTATAGGAAAGAAAGTTTCAACTTGAGGGCGATGTTGTTTGGAACAATTAATGATTTTCCGGCGTACGGAAATCTATCAGGGTACAGCATTAAGGGTCAAAAAGCGTGTCCTGTTTGTGAAGATGAAACCGATACGATGCGATTGAACTTTTGTCAGAAGAATGTTTTTCTCGGTCATCATAGATTCTTAAATTCTAATCATCACTATCGTGGGTGGAGAAAGGCATTCAATGGAGAGGCAGAACACGGTAGAGCTCCACATATGTTGACAGGTGATCAGATTTTTGAAAAGGTGAAAGATGTGAGTACTGAGTTTGGCAAGCCTTTTGCACATAGACTTGTCACGAGTGGGTGGAAGAAGAGGTCGATTTTTTTTGAACTTCCATATTGGAAGTCGTTGTACGTAAGACATTTCCTCGATGTTATGCATATTGAAAAAAATGTATTTGATAGTGTTATTGGTACGTTACTCAATATACAAGGAAAGTCTAAGGATGGCATTAACATAAGGAAGGACATGTTAAACATGGGAATTAGAACTGAATTGGCACCCGTGACGAAAGGAAGACGCACATATCTACCACCTGCTGTTTACACTCTATCTAGAAAGGAGAAGAAAATATTGTGTAAGTTCCTCAGTGAAGTTAAAGTTCCAGAAGGCTACTCATCAGATATTAGAAGACTTGTGTCAATGAAAGACCTAAAGTTAAAGAGTTTAAAGACTCATGATTGCCATGTTATAATGGAACATTTTCTACCAATAGGTATACGTTCTATTCTTCCAGAAAAAGTAAGGAGCGCAATAACTAAGTTGTGTTTTTTCTTCAAGTCAATTTGCAGCAAGGTGATCGATCCTGCGATCTTACCAACATTGCAAAAAGAGGTGGTTGTTACTTTATGTGAGCTTGAAATGTATTTTCCTCCCTCGTTTTTTGACATAATGGTTCATCTAGTCGTTCATCTTGTCAAAGAGACACAGTTGTGCGGACCAGCTTATATGAGATGGATGTACCCTGCTGAACGTTATATGAAAATTTTAAAAGGGTACGTGAAAAACCGAAGTCGACCGGAGGGTTGTATTGCGGAACGATACATTGTTGAAGAAGCGGTTGAGTTTTGCACTGAATATCTGTCAAATGTTCAATCAATTGGACTCCCCAAATCTCATATTGTCGAGAAAAAAGAAGGAAAAAGACTAATTGGAAATAAAGTTGTGACAGTGTCAATGGTCGAACGGGATCAGGTGCATTTGTATGTTCTGCACAATGAGATTGAGGTTGAGCCGTATGCTGAAATGCACAAGGGTGTTCTTCGAGGTTTAAATCTGAATAGAAATGAGAATTGGATAGTACGAGAGCACAATCGAAGTTTCATACCGTGGTTTAAGGAACAAATTTATTCAAAGTATCGTTCGGATCCTGCTTCAGTAACAGAAAGGTTGAGATGTTTAGCATATGGTCCAAGTATGATTGTGTTTTCTTATAGCGCATACGCAATTAATGGATACACATTTTATACCAAAGAACAGGATGATAAAAGTACTATGCAGAATAGTGGTGTTACCTTGGTAACTGAAGCGATGCACATATCAAGTGCGAATGACTTAAACCCGAAATTTGCAAATCTGTCATATTTTGGGGTTATCGAGCGCATTTTGTTGTTTGATTACGGGAAGTTTCAGATTCCTGTATTTGATTGCAAGTGGGTTGAAAATAATAATGGCGTACGAATGGATAAGTCAGGATTTTTGCAAGTGGATCTCAATAGGGTGGGGTACAAAGATGAACCTTTTATTCTAGCCTCTCAGGCTAAACAAGTGTTCTATGTCAATGATCCGACAAGTACGAAATGGTCTATAGTGCTTTTGTCTAACAAAGTAATTGATGAAAACATTGGAGATCAAGGTGATATTGGCGTTGGCATTGAATCTTGTACAAGAAACGATCAAAATGAGAATGAACCTTGTACTAGAGATGATCATAATGAGGGTATTTGGATCAATCCAACCATCCGAGTTGTTAACAGAAGCGTAAAATATATTGCTACCAAGAAAAGAAAGAGACGTTAGTGAAAAAGGTATTATTATAATTATAGCCTAATATTGTAAGTAATATGTGAATAATGTTTTGAATTTTTGGCATATCTTTTGAACCGTTTTGAATTTTTGCGAATGTGACTAGTGTTTATTTAGTAGAACAATGTTTCCGGAGCTGATGGTGAGGTTTATTTCTTGCAAGTTTGGTTTTTTAGCATGTTATTCAATTTTGAGTTCCTTTAGTGCTATTCATATCTTTTTCGACTATCCATTTTCATGTAGTGTACTAATGTGCTTGTTTGACTTTTGTTACAGGTCTAATGGCTAGCAATGAAGAAAACCCGCAAGGAAACCAACAAGAAAACCCACCAGGAAACCAACAAGATCATGAAAACTCACAAGAAACAAATCATGCAGCGGATGATACTTCAGCAAATGATGTTGCACGAGGCATCACCATAATGCGCGAAATCATTCGTGCTAGAGATAAGGGAGTGAAATATAATGTAGATTGGAATCATTCAAATCAAGTAGTTGGGGTTAATGCTTCAAAATTCACAAGCTACGTTGGTACACTTGTTCGTATGCATGTGCCAATCTCCATATCTAGATGGAATGCGAAACAATGTGAAGCATTGAAGCAAGGAAAAGAAATGTTTTGGGAAGATGTTAAGGTATGTATGTTATATGGTTTATATGGTTATATGTTTATAAGTTTATAAGTTTATATGGTGTATATGGTTTTTAAACTACTTATATGTTTATATGGTTTATATGGTTTTTAAATTACTTATATGTTTATATGGTTTATACGCAGCGGTCTTTTAACGTTCCAGATGAGCGTAAAGGCTTCGTACTTGGGTTGGCCGGGAAAAGATTTAGAGGGTGGAAAAATCTGTTGACGAACACCTATCTTAAGGATGACAAAGGAAAGTGGCTGGAAGAGTTCCCGGCCGGAAGGCCAGAAAAGTATAATCTTTTCATTAAACAAGAAGATTGGACTGAGTTTATTAGACAAAGAGATGACGAATTCCGGCAAAAGAGTGCCAAAAATAGTGAGAGAGCATCAAAGCCCGCGTATCCATACAAAAAAGGGCGTTTGGGATATGCACGCTTAGAGGAAAAAATTGTAAGTAATAAATAGAAATGATATGTTCTTATTAATTGTCTAAATGTGTTGTATTTGACGATCTAACCGTTTGTTTCTATGCATAGTTAGAGGAGACGAAAAGTGATGAAACCTCACTTCCAGCACATTTGCTGTGGAAGGAAGCTCGTGTGGGCAAGAATCAAGCTGTTGATCCAAGTGTTCTAAGAATTTATGATGAATGCGTAAGTATAACATTGTGTGTTTAATTAAATCAAATTTTTATGACTATTTAATTGATTTTTTTATCTCCATTATTTTCAGGAGACATTGTCACAAACGAAGTCCACCGGTGACGACCAGGATACGAGGAGCGTACTTAGTAAAGCACTGAATGTTCCTGAGTATTCCGGTCGGGTGAGGGGTAAAGGTCATGGTGTGACTCCAACCTCTTTCTACCAGCATCATCGGAAAAGAAATCCTACCAATGCAGAAGTGATGAATGTACTTATGGAATTACAAGCAAAAGTCAATGCATTGGAAAGAGATAAAGAGGTATTAATGAGGGAAAAGGGCAATGCGGCAATGGCGAAAGAAACTAGTGACAACGCTAGTATCAACCGTCAGAATAAATTTCCTGAGGTAATTATAAATATATTGATAAATCTCTATTGTTCAAGTTTCTCATTTTTATTCCACCTCTTTCTATTATTGAATTAAAAGTAATATGTATGCATATTGGTTTAGGGCATTTCATCTTGCCAACTATACGTAATGGCATCAGATTATCACCTTGTTGGCAAGGGAAAAGTGTACAACACTTTGGGAGATTTAATTCATAATACACCGATCCCGGCTGGACACCTGAGAGTATCAGTAGATTATCCTATTGATCCCGATGCGTTGGTACCGGTACCTGACGTGGCCTTGGATATAAGATCGGTGCGAGACGCAGTAGGGTCGTTTGTTGCATGGCCCTTGGACCTCATTTTCATTGATGATGAGTGTTGTACCCCAAAATTTGCCCTCCCATTTCCTCAACATTTTCTCACCACAAGACCTTTGAAGATCAAGATCCAGTTAGGGTTCCCTCTGCTCAAGACTTCTCCTTGCACTGTGGACTCAAATTAGGGTTTGTGTTTGCCTAAGGATATTTTGACCTAAAATGCCTAAGATAACTTTCATGCTTCATATTGGACTCCCAAGCTTACCTATACCAAGTTTCAAGTCTTGATTCCAAGTTTTTCCCAGTCAATTGGACAGTTGACCTAGAAATCAGTTGTATTGGGGAAAAAGTCAACTGTGGCCAATTGACAGTCAAACCTCATGAAATTTGATCCACATCAACATTATGAACTCACATGAACCATTTGGTCAAGTTTGGATCACAATTCCATAAGAAATTTGATCAGATCACCAAAAGGGCAAAATGGTCATTTTTAGGGTTTTGACTGCACAAAGGCAATTTTTGACTGTTTGACCTAGCCAATGGCCAACCAAGCTCACATATGGACTCAAGGACCCCATGGAATTATCTTGACATGTTCCTCAAGCTCAAAAGATCCCAAGTACACAAGATTGACAGTTGGATTTCCCAGTCAATTGATCAATTTTGACTGTACACTGAAAAGTCAAAACTTTGACTTTTTGGTCAAAATCAAGAGTCAAGATTCATTTTTCATCAAAACATGCCAAATCATGAAACTTGTTCATCAAGAAATCACAAAATGAAAATTAGGGTTAGAAAATGGAATTTTTCATAACTTAGAATTTTTCTAAGTTATAAAAAACCCTAATTTTTTCCCAAACTTTGCCCCATCTTTTCACCAAGATCCATTTGGATTCAAACAAAAGTCAAAACATGAAAGTTGTAGCTTGTTGCATAATCTACAACTTTGATTCACAAAGTTTTCTCATTTGAAGCTTGTATCTCAAGTTACAATTTTTTGAATAAGGGCACTAAACCATTTTTTAACTTAGTGAAATTTAACCTATTTTGACAAGGTTTTCTACCCCACTTCAAGGCCACTTTTCATACCCTTCCACTTGGAATTTTAATTTGCATTTCAAAGATGGATTGTAGTACACATTCCAAGCTTTCCAAAATGTCCAAGAACTCACCAATCAACCTCATAACTTGAGAGATTCGAATTTCACAAGTTGGCAAAAATTCACTTTTGTTCTTCATCAAAACATGTTCATAATCTTGCAAATTTGAACTCAGCTTGCTTTATGCTTAATTACAGGTCCTTGAACCACTCCATACTCAATAATTTAATGCATATTCAATGTGTTGAGGCCATGTTCTTTGTGTTCTAACATTGCATAGTGGATTAATCCTAAACTAGATAAAGTGCTTTATCCATTTTTATAAAAAGCTAGCTTTATGTCAATTTGGAATCCAAGCAAGTACAAGCAAAATCCTCTTGGCACAAGATTATGGACAAGTTGCTCTGATCAAGAGAGGATTATGCAGCAGGATTAGAGGCCCCTACTGACCTAAAAACAAAAGTGACCATTGCTTGCTTCATTTTCAAGTAACATTGCATAACTTATCACATATCTCATCTCAGCTTAAAAACACAAAAAAGAAGTTATCAAACACATTCCATAGACCACATCCAATCTTTGGCACGAGTCCTGAACCTCTCAAGCATCCTCCATCTCAAAATCACCTTGAAACTGCACAAACAGGGGAACCCCTGCAGATTGAGTGCAAACTCCCACTTCCCTCGAGCATTCTCACCAAAAACAATTCATACACCTTCCTTACAACATATGCAAGCTAACCATGGCCTAAAACCTGACCTGTAATCACTCTAACAGTTTCCACCATTTTTAATTTCTCCTTTTGCAGTTGAAGTTCTACAGCTTGATACAAGAAGGTTCAAGACAAAGTAAGCATTGAAAAAGCATCCCTGGACCTCAAGGAAGCTTTTCCAATCATTACATTGCACTGAAAGTCCCTCATTCTCCACATAGAAGTTCAACTGCACAGGTAAAACTTTGAACTCGTACCTCTCTTATCATGCATCTTTAGTCTTAAGTTTGTGAAGAAACAAGGTCCTACTCATAGCCCTGAACATGTACATATCTTTACATTTCATTTCTTTTGCCTGAGTAGAGAGAATTTGGAGTTTGAAAATGGTAGAAAAATTAGGTTAGGATTTGGGGGAGGAGAAATTCTCCCTCATCTTAGAGAGATAGGTCAAGTTCTTTATATGGTTAGAACCGTCTCTTCATGCTGAACATTTGTTGTGTTATGAGTTTTTGCTGAAAAGCCAAGAATCAGGAGTTAGACATTGAAGAACAGGGGCGCGCGTTTTTCAAATGTTTGTGCCAGTGGGCTGGGCCTGTTGTTATTTTGCTCTTCACACCGTCTTTTTTGATTCACACCCCCTGAGCCCATTTGTTCATTTTTTAACATTTTTTACTTTTTCCTTTCATGTTTGACTTGTTTATTTTTTTCTCATGACATTAGAAAATTAAAAATATTTTTTTTCATCATTTTTTGCATTTATTGCATATTTATTTGTTTATTTTCTTTGTTTGTACAAATATATATATACTATTATTAGAATAAATATAAAAATAATGTAAATACAATTTTTATTTTTATTTACCTCCTGAAAATATTTCACATAAAAAATACTCTTTTTATATATTTTACTAAAATATTAAATAAATATTTATTTTGTGTATAATACATATTTAAGATTTAATATATATATATATATATATATATATATATATATATATATATATATATATATATATATATATATATATATATATATATATATATATATATATATATATATATATATATATATATATATATATATATATATATATATATATATATATATATATATATATATATATATATATATATATATATATATATATATATATATATATATATATATATATATATATATATATATATATATATGTTTATTAATATATTTAAGCTAAAATATAAAAATACTTGAATTTTTCATTTTTATTAATATTTGATACAAAAATACTTTTTTTCATAATATACTTCATTTTGTTTTATTTTTATAAATAATAAATAAATAGTTGTATTAAATTAGATAATAATGCATTTTCTTTTAAAAATTAGGGTTTTTGCCCTAAATTCAAAATACTCCAAAAAATAATACATTTTATTTTCTTTTCTCTTTTACATAAATAATATTTTTTCATACATATACAAAACATTTTTTGTGCATCTTGCATTTTTATTTAATTTTTGTACATTATTTAAATTGCAAATATTCAAAATGATGTAATAATTTAGATTTAAATTCTTGTCAATATCCCCATTTGAACATTTGTACCCCCCTTCCCATATTTGGTTTTGTAATAGCTTAGTAATTTTAATTTTCGCACTTTATTGTTTTCTAATGATAACATGTTAGAATTAGGGTTTGTATGCGGAAAAAAAACGAAAAAATAGTTTGACCTAATACAAGATAAATGAGCATGAAAATAAACAACACATCTCACACTTGCACCCCTAGGGTATTCCACTTGTTGCCTTCAAATAAATGGGCCATATTGTATGTTGAATGTCTTTGGGCAAAGCAAGCAATTTGAATGATCATAGTCCCTCGATAAAACTTTTCAAAACAAACAAAAAAAAACAAATGATCAAGTCCCTTAAAGAGAATTGCCCAAAGACATTTAACGCCGTTGCAATTATGGTCTAAACAATGACCCGCGCCTGTCCCTCTCACATCCTAACACAAGATTGTCCACCAAATACAATGGTGGAACAAACTTGTTAAAAGGGTTAAAACATAGCAATAGTCTTTTGAGAAATTTAGGAGTAGATAACCTCTTAGTCGCTTGAATCAAACTTGCAAAACAAAACACTTTCCTAATTTCAAAACCACACAACACTACACTTTCAAAACAACTTTCAAAAAAACAAATGAAAACCTTTTCAAAAGACATACATCTTTGTATACATCCCCACATGGATCATTACAAAGGTTGCCACCACATTGGCATCTTTTCAAAATATTTTCAAAACCCACACACAAAGCACCATTTAAAACAATTGAAAACAAAAGGCAAGTGATCTAAGCAAGTAACTAAGAGCCCATGGATAACCATGGATAGAAAGGGTGCTAATACCTTCCCTTTCTATAATCTACTCCCCGAACCCAAGAAAACATCTCAAAAGGTTTTTGCTGTGCTTTTTAACCTTTCCTTAGGATAAAATAAAAAGTCGGTGGCGACTCTTGCTAACCGCAACATTTGCGAACACAAACGCAAAACCCTAGTCAGTTCTCCCACCGTATCACAGAACTGGCGACTCTGCTGGGGAGAATTTTTAAAAGTGGAGTAACCTTAGGGCTTAGATCACCTTTATTTTCAATTGATTGTCTTGTTTGCTTTTACATTTGTGGGCTTTGTATCGGAGTTTTATAGATCCTAACCCGGATCTGGGGATACCTTCTTTGAAAGTAGCAACAAGGCTGTGAGGGAACTGTGCGGGGTATACCGACATGGTTGAAGCAGTCTGCTACGTTGATGTGGCACTTTGGTGTGTACCGGTAACCCTTGAGTTCAGTCAAGGAGAGTACGGGGCCGCCGCGTGGTGTCGTGAAGCATCAACTGACCTTAGGAACCTTAATTGAACCATCTTGGCCTTTTTAGGGTAGTGAGATAACTGACTTTGGTGCAGTCCGAGGTTGGTTGATACTCGATACTACACTCAATTGAGGGTTACTTTCCTGGGATATTTCGGTCGCCAGTTCAGTGGCTAAATCGAAACGATGAACAATGAAAGTAATCCAGTGATATTGGGACCTTTAGAACCCGGTTACTTCTAATAGGACAGGTTGAGCCCACCAAACTTCAAGAGGGTAATACCCAGACCCCATGCAGGCCTAAACTCTAAGGGTTTGTCTTGTGTGATTTGTGTGCCTTACCATGTTTGCCTTTGTGAACATTTGTGGTGTATTTAATCATAACATCATGACATCATACAACATCATGAGCATTGACTAACCATTTCAAGGGTTTCGAATCTTCATCTTTGTTCTTGTTTTATAGGACATGGAAACTGCTCGCAGAAAGACAATTCAGATTAGCCTTGTAAAGATCCCTCCTCAGCTTAAGGAACTTATGTCCAGGATTCCCGAGGGTTCTTCATTCAGTGAGAGACATGGAAGACTCATCAGCTTGGTTAACACCAACATTGAGGAGGATTTGATAAAAGTCCTGTTCCAGTTCTTTGACCCTCTGCATCACTGTTTCACTTTTCCCGATTATCAATTGGTGCCTACATTGGAAGAGTTCTCCCGACTCCTGAAGGTCCCTATCCTTGATCAACTACCCTACAACGGTACGGAAGAGGAGCCCAAGCTTGAAGAGATTGCTAAAGCCTTGCACCTACAATCATCTGACCTCAAGGGACATTGGGAAGTCAGAAGTGGTATCAAGGGTTTCTTAGCTAAGTTTCTGTTTGAGAAGGCCCAAGAATGTTGGAACTCCCTTGACCTACGAGCTTTTGAAGAAGTTATGGCCCTCCTCGTCTATGGTTTGGTGTTATTCCCTAACCCAGATCAGCTTATTGATATCAGTGCTGTCCAGATCTTCATGACCAAGAATCCTATACCTACGTTGCTGGGGGACGTCCTTCACTCATGTTACACTCGAACCATGAGAAGAAGGGGTGTCCTTATGTGTTGCACTCCTCTCCTGGGAAGGTGGTTTATTTCGCACCTTCCACAAACAGTTTTAAAGAACGAGCGGGGTTTGAGATGGTCACAATGGTTAATGACTCTCACGCATGCAGATATACATTGGTGCCCTAGGTCTAGGGAAGACATCACTATCATTGATCGTTGTGGGGAGTACCCTAATGTTCCTTTATTTGGAATCAAAGGAGGTATTACTTACAACCCATGCCTGGCTTGGAGACAGTTTGGTTATGCTCGGAGGGATGGCCCTCATGACATGTTAATTCCTAACATAGTTTTTGACTTCGACAACGATACTCAAGGACTTCGTCAGAGATTTATCAGAGCTTGGAGGATGCCAAGTAGGATAGACAACAAGACACTGGGGCATAGGAACTCCATCCCGTTGGAACCTTATCTCAAGTGGATACGAGCCCGCTCCCAGAAGTTAGTAATGCCTTATCCTCATATGCTCCCTGTGATCAAAGAACCAGTCTTGGAAGGAGAGGCATCCTACACCATTCAACATCCCGACATGCCCACCTCCTGAGAAGAAATGCAGAAGAGCTGGGTCCAGCTTAAGGAAGAACGGAATTCTTTTGAGACCAGTCTACATGCTAGTGAAAAGAAGGTCCTGGAACTCACCCGCCTGCTGCACGAGGAAAGGAATCTCAACACCTACATCGCGCCAAAGAGGATGCGCAATGTTTTTTTACCTTAAGGAGTCATTTTGTAGTATTTGGCCCATGGGGCATTTATGTATTAACGAATTTCTCCTTATTAATATGATGTGCGTTCCTTTTTGTCTACAACAAATTTTGAATATTCTAAATCCTTGAATGCATTGCATACATACGCATTCCATTGCACCATATGCATAGCAGGTACCCTATTTCGCAGGATGCTTAATTTTCTTCGCTGTTTGTGTGCACAGTCATCATGAATCCAGACTCCTCCAGTGAGCAAGCAATCAAGGCCCTTCAGGCCCAAAGTGCACAGTTTCAAGAGATGGTCCTAAGCCTAGCCCAAGGTCAGCAAGAGTTGAAGACTCTACTCATGAAGAAGAAGAAGAAAAAGAGGACTGCATTGTTCAACACCGGACGCAGATTTGGGAACACACTCCATAATGAAGCTGATCCAACCACTTCTTCTGCTGAGAAGAACAGTCCCCAAGGGGGAGGAGCTCCTAGTCCCGCAGTCTCCGACAACGAGATGGACTATAACGATGAACAATACCCACCTGCTGCTGACAGATACAAGCAATTGGAGGACCGCTTGAGCGCCATGGAAATTCAGAATGTGCCGGGACTGGATTTCAGAGATTTGGGGTTATCTTCTGGGGTAGTAATTCCACACAAGTTTAAGGCGCCTGCCTTCGCCAAGTATGATGGGGTCTCCTGTCCAAAGCTACATCTAAGGTCGTACGTAAGGAAAATCCAACCTTACACGGCAGATAAGAACCTCTGGATTCACTTCTTCCAAGATAGCCTCTCGGGGTCACAGCTTGAATGGTTCTACCAATTGGATGGAACTAGCATCCGACACTAGGAAGATTTGGCAACCGCATTCTACAGACAATACCAATACAATTCTGATCTCGCTCCCACACGTACCCAACTTCAGGGTATGTCTCTAGGAACGGGTGAAGGGTTCAAAGAGTACGCTCAAAAATGGAGAGATTTGGCTGGCAGGGTGCAGCCTCCATTAACTGATCGAGAGCTGGTTGATATGTTCCTTGGGACTTTGTCTGGTCCGTTTTTCAATCATTTGGTTGGTAACTCCTCCGCTGGGTTTACAGATTTGATATTGACGGGAGAAAGAATTGAAGCTGGCATCAGGTCAGGCAAGATATAGAAGGCTGCCTCTACAAGTGCTGAGAAGAGGCCGTTTAAGAAAGAAGCAAGTGCCGTCTATGGTCCTAGAAGACAAGTCAAGCCCGAAAATCGCCAAGCCGTCAATGCTTTGGTCATCTCGAAACCTGTTGCTGCTCCTCAGCAGTACAATCAACAAAGAAGCGAAAGGCCCAAGAGGCAGTATACTCGGATGAGTATGACCTTATCTCAAATTTTACCCCAACTGTTATCCACCAACCTGGTGACCCTCAAAGAAGCTCCTAAGGTCGTCAACACTGCGTCTCCTAAGTATAACCCAAATGCCCGGTGTGCTTATCATTCTGATAGTCCCGAGCACACTACTGATGATTGCTGGGCCTTGAGAAACAAAGTGCAAGATCTGATCGACGCAAAGGAAATTCAGTTTGAAGCACCGGAAAGACCAAATGTTGTAACTGCTCCTATGCCCCAGCATAGAGTAAATGCCATCGAAGAAGAAATGTACGCTGTTTCGGTAAATGAAGTGGTCACCCCTCTGAAGACTGTTAAGAAGAACCTACTGCGGGCCGGTTTATTTTCGGGTTGCGGCGAAGGTTGCCTGTTCTGTGCTATTTCCCTATCTGATTGTCCCTTGCTGAGGTTAGGCATCCAAGGCTTAATGGATAGCAAGGAGATTCTATTCAAGAAGTCTGCTGTTCAGTTGGTTCCGATAAAAGAAATTTCTGTGGTTACCATCTTCAAAAATCCAATCAAGGCTCCCCCCAAGAAGCCTGTTCAAATCATGACTGTTGCACCTGTGATTATTACTGTCCCGGGGCCTCTCCCCTACATATCTGATAAAGCTGTCCCCTGGCATTATGGGGCAGACGTGTATGTAAATGGAATCAAACAAGAATTCGACGATGGCGCCAGTATCTGCGATATCCAGTATCTGCGATATCACTGGTCCAGCCAAAGTTACCCGCAGTGGCAGGCTCTTCTCGCCTGACATTGCACCGCCCGCTATTCAAAGACCCCTCCTTATAAAATCTACAAGTATACCCGTTCCTGTTGCTGATCAAATTGTGTCCCCTGCTGCCGAGTCATCAAATGCTCGGGGCAAAGGGATGGAAGAAGAGCCTGCCCGGATGGAGGCACCAATACCCGTAAATGCTGAGGCCTCCCGACAAGAAATGGAGGAGATTCTGAAAATAATAAAGAAAAGTGATTTCAATGTTGTCGAGCAGTTGGGGCATACACCCTCCAAGATCTCCCTGCTCTCCTTATTGCTATGCTTCGAGGCCCATGCTAAGGCCTTGATCTCATTTCTCAAAACGGCCCATGTGCCGTAGGAGACGTCTGCAGTCCAGTTCACTGATTGCATAGCAAATCTGACAGCAGACAATGGCTTGGGTTTTTCAGATGCTGACCTAACTGCGAAGGGAAGAGACCACAATGATGCCCTGCATGTCTCTATCGAATGCAGGGGCACTACTCTGGCACATGTATTGGTGGATACTGGTTCTTCCTTGAATGTCCTACCAAAAAAGGCTTTAGATCGTCTGGATTATGAGGGCCTGGAGTTGAAACCCAGCAATATCATCGTCAGGGCCTTTGACGGTTCCAAAAGGATGGTTCATGGAGAGGTTAACATCCCTATTCGTGTGGGCTCTCAAGTGTTTGACTCTACTTTTTATGTGATGGATATACGTCCATCGTACTCTTGTCTACTGGGTCGACCTTGGATCCATAAAGCTGGGGCAGTGACCTCCACCTTGCACCAGAAGCTGAAATATCCCGTCAGGGGGAAGATCGTCACTGTGCAAGGAGAAGAGGAGTATATGGTGAGCCATTTGAATTCCTTCAGATACATTGAGATGGACGGGGAATTTATTGAAACCCCCTTTCAGCATTTTGAGGAGGTACATCCAATTTCAGCAGCAGCAGAGACAGCGGTCGAAGAGAATGTTTCCTTAAGGTTGGATGCCCGGGCTGTGGTTCAGAAAGGCAATTGTGCAAACTGGGGTCAGCTTCCTGACTTCACTCAGAAGAACGACAAGTTTGGGCTAGGCTTTACTGCGGAGGCTCAGAAGGCTGTGCGCAAAGAGAAAATCAGAAAGGCTCCGGTGTTTATTTCCAGCTCAAGGGTGAATGCTATCGAGGAGGATGTAGAGGAAGTAGAATTTGACAGTTGGATCTACCCGACTACCAGCAACGGACCAAGCAACTGGACGACAAAGGATTTTACCCCTATCACATTTGTCACGCAGTAATTGATTTCTTTTGATTTCCAAATTTGTAACAAACAATATGTTAAAACTTTGTTGGCTCGGTGTCCTACCCGGGGCATCGTAGCTCCATTTGTGAGGGCTTTTTGTATGACATTTTCATATATCATCAATCAAAACATTGGATGTTTGTTGCATTTCAAATCTTGTGCTCTTTTCCTTTCTGTGTTATATATATTGCAAAAACAGCTATATTTACACACACTCACTTATACAGGTTTCAGTCCACTCTGGATCTTACTGGTAACAGCTCTGCTACCGCCAGTTATGACTTCGAAAATCCGATCAACTTGGCCGAAGACGAAGGTGAAGATGATTGCGAAGTGCCTGGTGAACTTGCAAGACTGCTACTCCAGGAAGAGAGAGCTATTCAGCCACATGAAGAGCCGGTGGAGACAATTATCCTGGGTACTGAGACGGATAGGAAAGAGGTCAAGATTGGTGCCAACCTAGAGCTCAGCGTGAAGCAACGATTGATCCAGATGCTACAAGACTACATGGAAATTTTTGCTTGGTCCTATGAAGATATGCCTGGTTTGGATGCCGACATTGTAGTTCATCACCTGCCAACCAAGGAAGATTGCCCTCCAGTAAAGCAAAAAGTCCGACGGATGCGTCCAGAGATGTCCGAAAAGATCAAGGCCGAGGTTATGAAGCAGTTTGATGCCGGATTCCTTGCAGTGACTTCTTATCCTCAGTGGGTTGCCAACGTGGTGCCGGTACCAAAGAAGGACGGTAAGGTCAGAATGTGTGTTGACTATAGGGATCTGAACAGGGCCAGCCCCAAGGACGACTTCCCCCTAC
Organism: Vicia faba; assembly: GCA_948472305.1. Classification (NCBI taxonomy): domain Eukaryota; kingdom Viridiplantae; phylum Streptophyta; class Magnoliopsida; order Fabales; family Fabaceae; genus Vicia; species Vicia faba. Next base: position 321,903,274 of record OX451735.1, on the reverse strand, counting down.
CTCACATTGATGTCCTTGTTGACAATACAGCTCAACACAAGGTGTTCTCCTTCATGGATGGTTTTTCAGGGTATAATCAGATCAAGATGGCTCCAGAGGATATGGAGAAGACTACATTTGTGACTCAGTGGGGCACCTTCTGTTATAAGGTCATGCCATTCGGATTGAAAAATGCTGGGGCAACCTATCAACGTGCCATGGTTGCTTTATTTCATGATATGATCCATCATGAGATTGAGGTATATGTTGATGACATGATTGCAAGGTCTCAAACTGAGGAGGAGCACCTTGACCATTTGAGGAAGTTGTTTGACCGACTCAAGTTATACAAGCTGAGGTTGAATCCCAACAAATGCACCTTTGGGGTAAGGTCCGGAAAATTGCTAGGTTTCATTGTAAGTGATAAAGGTATTCAGGTGGACCCTGCCAAGGTAAAAGCCATACAAGAGATGCCAACTCCAAAGACAGAGAAAGAAGTCAGAGGCTTCCTGGGACGACTGAGTTACATTGCCCGATTCATCTCACATCTGACCGCTACTTGTGAGCCAATCTTCAAATTGCTGAAGAAAGATCAAGTAGTACGCTGGAATGATGAATGTCAGTCCGCCTTTGAAAGAATAAAGGAATATCTCCAAGAGCCACCCATTCTTATGCCACTGGTGGAAGGAAGACCTCTGATACTTTACTTGACAGTGCTTGATAATTCAATGGGGTGTGTGCTGGGGCAGCATGACGAGTTTGGCCGAAAAGAGCACGCTATTTATTACTTGAGCAAAAAGTTTACCGACTGTGAGTCTCGTTACTCACTGCTTGAGAAAACTTGCTGCGCTCTTGTATGGGCTGCTCGCCGGCTGAGACAGTATATGCTGACTCACACTACCTTATTGATTTCAAAAATGGATCCCATCAAGTACATATTTGAAAATCCCGCTCTGTCTGGAAGAATAGCGAGATCGCAAATGATCTTGACAGAATATGATATCCAGTATACAACTCAGAAAGCAATTAAGGGAAGTGTACTGGCAGATCATTTGGCGCACCAACCTGTGGACGATTACCAATCATTGAACTTTGATTTTCCAGACGAAGACATCATGGTGGTAACTGACTGTGAAGTACCTGGACCGGATGAAGGACCTGAGGAAGGATCCTGATGGTCCATGCATTTTGATGGAGCCTCCAATGCTTTGGGTAACGGCGTCGGCGCTGTAATCATATCTCCCAAGGGAACTCATACTCCCCTCACCGCCCGATTATGTTTCAGCTGCACCAACAATATGGCAGAATATGAGGCATGTATCATGGGTTTACAAGCTGCAATCGACTTAAGGATCAAATTTCTAAGTGTTTTCGGAGATTCCGCTCTCGTGATCAATCAGATCAAAGGCGAGTGGGATACGAAACACCCGAATCTTATTCCTTACAAGGAGTATGTGTCGACCTTGCTTCCCCACTTTGAAGAGATAACTTTTGAGCACTTCCCTAGAGAGGAGAATCAGCTAGCGGACGCCCTGGCTACGATGTCTTCAATGTTCAAAGTTAAATGGGACAATGAGGCTCCCCGAATCATAATCTGGAAGTTGGATGAACCGGCATACTGCTGCGAGCTGGAGGCTGAGAAGGTGATTGAGAAACCCTGGTACCATGAGGTGAAGAGGTACTTGGAAGCTCAGGAATACCCTGAAGGTGCATCTGTCAATGATAAGAAGTTCATGAGGAGGTTTGCTGCGAAATTCTTCCTCAGCAACGGCATTCTCTACAAACGGAATCATGATTCAACTCTGCTACGTTGTGTGGATAAGGCAGAAGCAGAGAAAATCATGATAGAACTGCATGAAGGTACATTTGGAACACATTCCAGTGGACACACCATGGCTAAGAAAATCCTTCGGGCAGGATATTTCTGGTCCACAATGGAAGCCGATTGTTACCAACACTCCCGAACTTGTCATAAATGCCAGATCTATGTTGACAAGGTGCATATCCCTCCGGTTCCTTTGAATGTCCTGACGGCGCCTTGGCCTTTTGCAATGTGGGGCATCGATATGATCGGTGAGATCCGACCAACGGCATCCAATGGGCATCGCTTCATCTTGGTGGCAATCGATTACTTCACGAAATGGGTTGAGGCAGCTTCCTATGCCACAGTAACCAAGAGCGTCGTGGCACGTTTCATCCGGCATAATCTGATCTGTCGGTACGGAGTCCCGGAAAGAATCATTACGGACAATGGTACCAATCTTAACAACAAGATGATCACTGAGCTCTGCGAGCAATTCAAGATACATCACCACAACTCTTCTCCCTACCGGCTGAAGATGAATGGGGCTGTCGAAGCAGCTAATAAGAACATTAAGAAAATTGTGCAGAAGATGACAGTGACCTATAAAGATTGGCACGAGATGTTACCGTTCGCTCTTCATGGGTACCGCACCTCAGCAAGGACGTCAACCGGGGCAACTCCCTTCTCCTTGGTCTATGGCATGGAGGCAGTCTTGCCAATTGAAGTCCAGATACCCTCCCTCCGGATAATGAAGGATGCAGACTTGAATGAAGATGATTGGATCCAGACTCGACTTGATCAATTAAATCTGATTGACGAAAAGAGGCTCACTGCTATCTGTCATGGTCAAACGTATCAGAAACGGATGATCAGGGCATTTAACAAGAAAGTCAGACCGCAAGAATATCAAGTTGGGGACCTGGTAATCAAACGCATCATCCTTCCTCAAAGTGATCCCCGGGGCAAATGGACCCCTACTTACGAAGGGCCATTTGTGGTTAAACGTGTGTTCTCAGGAGGAGCCATGATCCTAACCACCATGGATGGTGACGACCTTCCTCACCCCGCCAATGCAGACATAGTGAAAAAATACTACGCATAAATAAAAGACCCGCTAGGTTGACATACCTAGGCAAAAATAAGGGCTTCCCGGCGAACCAAAAAGGTTCGGGCAAAAATAAGGGATGAAATGAATAAAAATCTGTACACCCGGCAAGTCGAAAACCTGAAAGGGCGGCTTGGGCAAAAATGGGTATCCCGGTGGACTGAAAACCTGAAAGGGCGGTCCAGGCAAAAGTTAGGGATAAAAGCGTAACACTATGTCTCATTGGATCACTTCGCATCCAGAATTCGGCATCAACTATCTGGCTCCAGATTTCGGCATTGACCAATTAGCTTAATCTTCAACTAGGTAGCAAAGCGATGAGACGTTCGAAGACATAAAGGCAATAGCAGAGTTGAAACCCAATGGGATTGTTCACATAGCTGTTTTGTTTCCTTTTTTTTCAAATTGTAAACTCTATACTATTTGGCGATGTCCTCTTACTAGGATGACATCCTCTTGTACAAAAACGCCTATTCACAGGCAAAGTTTAAATCAATACAAATTCACTTGTCCATACAAATTACCATTGTCTTCCTTTTTCTGTTTTGTCTTGCGAAGAACGTCCAATGTTCATTTTTGATATATGCATTTGACATTAAATTGCTGATTCATAAATATTTGCATATAAAACAAGAGATTGATTACAGGTGACATCAAAGACGGGGGCAATGTGAGGTTGTCTAAATGCAGTCTGGTTGTTTTGTCCTCCGAGGTACCAAGGTAGGTTCAACTGAAGAATATAGCCAGATCATCTCAAATTCCCCACAGAGTAAAACAAGATTCGGCAATACTTTCCCCAAGCGGAGTTGATTCCCCGTCAATCCTGGAAAAGCACAGCATTCCCCGGCAGGTCTTAAAACTCATCCCCAGTAAGTTCTGGAAGCTTATCCCCTGCAGAGCACGGACGTCTCTCCCGAGTTTTATTCAGAGTTATTTCCTCACAAGGACTTATAACTGGGTTATCCTCAGCTAAAAACCACGGAAGACCGCCCTCGGCAAAGTTCCTTCAATCCTCAGCGGAGTCTATCATCATTATCCCCAGCGGAATCCATCATCAAGAGTCCTCAACAGGCCTCGCATCAAACTTCGGCCAAGTATCTCTTCCACAGAGCAGCTTCCCGGCCGTTCGTCAAGGATTTATTTTCCTAAGATGAAATTACACTCATAAACATTTCACATTTTCATACATCTTGCTTACATACATGATGAAGCGCATACAACACTATCTCATAACTGAGCATCATAACACCATGCATATCATACATCATGACATTGCATACAACTTACGTTTTTGCCTTTTCAGGAAAAAGACAATCCCAAAAACAACTACCTTCAACTGTCACAATTCCAGATTCGATTCCTGTATCCAGCCAGGACATATCTGTTGACCACGTTTCCAGACTCGATTCCTGTATCTAGCCAGGGCACGTCTGAAGAGTTCGAAGATTCGATTCCTGTATCCAGCCAGGGCACATCTATCAACTACCACATCTCCAGATTCGATTCCTGTATCCAGCCAGGGCATATCTGTTGACCACGTTTCCGGACTCGATTCCTGTATCTAGCCAGGGCACGTCTGAAGAGTTCGAAGATTCGATTCCTGTATCCAGCCAGGGCACATCTATTAATGACTATTTCCAAGATTCGACTCCTGTATCCAGCCAGGGCACATCTGTGAGCAATCAATTGTAGATTCGATACCTGTATCTAGCCAGGGCATATCTGCATAAGGAGACTGAAGATCAAACACCTGTAACAAGCCAGGAAAACATCCGTCTTTCTCAAATACACTAGTTCTCGTTAAGGAATCTCTTATGCGATCGACACTTCCAAATGGCATCTATAAGCCCATTCTCGACAAGGTTCTGTCACATCTCCAGATGGCATCTATAAGCCCATCTCCCTATCCACCATCTCTCCAAATGGCATCTATAAGCCCATTCCCGACACCACATTGTTGAGACTCCAGCATGCGAGTGCAAATTTCCGGGCACTCTTATGTCCAATCTCCTTTTACCCTCGAGTCGCGAAAGGCAAACTTGCCAATCTAACTCTTCAGGTTCAAGAAGATTGAACAGGGGCAACTGTTGTACCCCAAAATTTGCCCTCCCATTTCCTCAACATTTTCTCACCACAAGACCTTTGAAGATCAAGATCCAGTTAGGGTTCCCTCTGCTCAAGACTTCTCCTTGCACTGTGGACTCAAATTAGGGTTTGTGTTTGCCTAAGGATATTTTGACCTAAAATGCCTAAGATAACTTTCATGCTTCATATTGGACTCCCAAGCTTACCTATACCAAGTTTCAAGTCTTGATTCCAAGTTTTGCCCAGTCAATTGGACAGTTGACCTAGAAATCAGCTGTATTGGGGAAAAAGTCAACTGTGGCCAATTGACAGTCAAACCTCATGAAATTTGATCCACATCAACATTATGAACTCACATGAACCATTTGGTCAAGTTTGGATCACAATTCCATAAGAAATTTGATCAGATCACCAAAAGGGCAAAATGGTCATTTTTAGGGTTTTGACTGCACAAAGGCAATTTTTGACTGTTTGACCTAGCCAATGGCCAACCAAGCTCACATATGGACTCAAGGACCCCATGGAATTATCTTGACATGTTCCTCAAGCTCAAAAGATCCCAAGTACACAAGATTGACAGTTGGATTTCCCAGTCAATTGATCAATTTTGACTGTACACTGAAAAGTCAAAACTTTGACTTTTTGGTCAAAATCAAGAGTCAAGATTCATTTTTCATCAAAACATGCCAAATCATGAAACTTGTTCATCAAGAAATCACAAAATGAAAATTAGGGTTAGAAAATGGAATTTTTCATAACTTAGAATTTTTCTAAGTTATAAAAAACCCTAATTTTTTCCCAAACTTTGCCCCATCTTTTCACCAAGATCCATTTGGATTCAAACAAAAGTCAAAACATGAAAGTTGTAGCTTGTTTCATAATCTATAACTTTGATTCACAAAGTTTTCTCATTTGAAGCTTGTATCTCAAGTTACAATTTTTTGAATAAGGGCACTAAACCATTTTTTAACTTAGTGAAATTTAACCTATTTTGACAAGGTTTTCTACCCCACTTCAAGGCCACTTTTCATACCCTTCCACTTGGAATTTTAATTTGCATTTAAAAGATGGATTGTAGTACAAATTCCAAGCTTTCCAAAATGTCCAAGAACTCACCAAACAACCTCATAACTTGAGAGATTCGAATTTCACAAGTTGGCAAAAATTCACTTTTGTTCTTCATCAAAACATGTTCATAATCTTGCAAATTTGAACTCAGCTTGCTTTATGCTTAATTACAGGTCCTTGAACCACTCCATACTCAATAATTTAATGCATATTCAATGTGTTGAGGCCATGTTCTTTGTGTTCTAACATTGCATAGTGGATTAATCCTAAACTAGATAAAGTGCTTTATCCATTTTTGTAAAAAGCTAGCTTTATGTCAATTTGGAATCCAAGCAAGTACAAGCAAAATCCTCTTGGCACAAGATTATGGACAAGTTGCTCTGATCAAGAGAGGATTATGCAGCAGGATTAGAGGCCCCTACTGACCTAAAAACAAAAGTGACCATTGCTTGCTTCATTTTCAAGTAACATTGCATAACTTATCACATATCTCATCTCAGCTTAAAAACACAAAAAAAGAAGTTATCAAACACATTCCATAGACCACATCCAAGCTTTGGCACGAGTCCTGAACCTCTCAAGCATCCTCCATCTCAAAATCACCTTGAAACTTCACAAACAGGGGAACCCCTGCAGATTGAGTGCAAACTCCCACTTCCCTCGAGCATTCTCACCAAAAACAATTCATACAACTTCCTTACAACATATGCAAGCTAACCATGGCCTAAAACCTAACATGTAATCACTCTAACAGTTTCCACCATTTTTAATTTCTCCTTTTGCAGTTGAAGTTCTACAGCTTGATACAAGAAGGTTCAAGACAAAGTAAGCATTGAAAAAGCATCCCTGGACCTCAAGGAAGCTTTTCCAATCATTACATTGCACTGAAAGTCCCTCATTCTCCACATAGAAGTTCAACTGCACAGGTAAAACTTTGAACTCGTACCTCTCTTATCATGCATCTTTAGTCTTAAGTTTGTGAAGAAACAAGGTCCTACTCATAGCCCTGAACATGTACATATCTTTACATTTCATTTCTTTTGCCTGAGTAGAGAGAATTTGGAGTTTGAAAATGGTAGAAAAATTAGGTTAGGATTTGGGGGAGGAGAAATTCTCCCTCATCTTAGAGAGATAGGTCAAGTTCTTTATATGGTTAGAACCGTCTCTTCATGCTGAACATTTGTTGTGTTATGAGTTTTTGCTGAAAAGCCAAGAATCAGGAGTTAGACATTGAAGAACAGGGGCGCGCGTTTTTCAAATGTTTGTGCTGGAGGTTGAAGACAATGATCAGTGGGCTGGGCCTGTTGTTATTTTGCTCTTCACACCGTCTTTTTTGATTCACACCCCCTGAGCCCATTTGTTCATTTTTTAACATTTTTGACTTTTTCCTTTCATGTTTGACTTGTTTATTTTTTTCTCATGACATTAGAAAATTAAAAATATTTTTTTTCATCATTTTTTGCATTTATTGCATATTTATTTGTTTATTTTCTTTGTTTGTACAAATATATATATATATATATATACTATTATTAGAATAAATATAAAAATAATGTAAATACAATTTTTATTTTTATTTACCTCCTGAAAATATTTCACATAAAAAATACTCTTTTTATTTATTTTACTAAAATATTAAATAAATATTTATTTTGTGTATAATACATATTTAAGATTTAATATATATATATATATATATATATATATATATATATATATATATATATATATATATATATATATATATATATATATATATATATATATATATATATATATATATATATATATATATATATATATATATATATATATATATATATATATATATATATATATATATATATATATATATATATATATATATATATATATATATATATATATATATATATATATATATATATATATATATATATATATATATATATATATATATATATATATATATATATATATATATATATATATATATATGTTTATTAATATATTTAAGCTAAAATATAAAAATACTTGAATTTTTCATTTTTATTAATATTTGATTAAAAAATACTTTTTTTCATAATATACTTCATTTTGTTTTATTTTTATAAATAATAAATAAATAGTTGTATTAAATTAGATAATAATGCATTTTCTTTTAAAAATTAGGGTTTTTGCCCTAAATTCAAAATACTCCAAAAAATAATACATTTTATTTTCTTTTCTCTTTTACATAAATAATATTTTTTCATACATATACAAAACATTTTTTGTGCATCTTGCATTTTTATTTAATTTTTGTACATTATTTAAATTGCAAATATTCAAAATGATGTAATCATTTAGATTTAAATTCTTGTCAATATCCCCATTTGAACATTTGTACCCCCCTTCCCATATTTGGTTTTGTAATAGCTTAGTAATTTTAATTTTCGCACTTTATTGTTTTCTAATGATAACATGTTAGAATTAGGGTTTGTATGCGAAAAAATAACGAAAAAATAGTTTGACCTAATACAAGATAAATGAGCATGAAAATAAACAACACATCTCACACTTGCACCCCTAGGGTATTCCACTTGTTGCCTTCAAATAAATGGGCCATATTGTATGTTGAATGTCTTTGGGCAAAGCAAGCAATTTGAATGATCATAGTCCCTCGATAAAACTTTTCAAAACAAACAAAAAAAACAAATGATCAAGTCCCTTAAAGAGAATTGCCCAAAGACATTTAACGCCGTTGCAATTATGGTCTAAACAATGACCCGCGCCTGTCCCTCTCACATCCTAACACAAGATTGTCCACCAAATACAATGGTGGAACAAACTTGTTAAAAGGGTTAAAACATAGCAATAGTCTTTTGAGAAATTTAGGAGTAGATAACCTCTTAGTCGCTTGAATCAAACTTGCAAAATAAAACACTTGCCTAATTTCAAAACCACACAACACTACACTTTCAAAACAACTTTCAAAAAAACAAATGAAAACCTTTTCAAAAGACATACATCTTTGTATACATCCCCACATGGATCATTACAAAGGTTGCCACCACATTGGCATCTTTTCAAAATATTTTCAAGACCCACACACAAAGCACCATTTAAAACAATTGAAAACAAAAGGCAAGTGATCTAAGCAAGTAACTAAGAGCCCATGGATAACCATGGATAGAAAGGGTGCTAATACCTTCCCTTTCTATAATCTACTCCCCGAACCCAAGAAAACATCTCAAAAGGTTTTTGCTGTGCTTTTTAACCTTTCCTTAGGATAAAATAAAAAGTCGGTGGCGACTCTTGCTAACCGCAACATTTGCGAACACAAACGCAAAACCCTAGTCAGTTCTCCCACCGTATCACAATGAGGTATGTTTAAAACCGTTAATATGAATCATTTAGATTTCAAATGTCAATTCTGAACCGTTAAGTTAATTATTTTTTAATATTAGCCTCCTACAAAACCCGCTAATAAGGGTAAGGAGATTTTGCAGCAAGGCGGCGAGTCTATGGCATCAATTCCAGAGGTACACTTAAATTGTTTATTATATGATATGAATTTAAAACTGAACGATTTTATAATTTACCTAAGTTATATGATTGTTAGGTATCTGCGAAAGTGTCACAACAAGTGACCCAGCCTGTTCGTAGCAGACCACCCCCGAAAAAGTCAATGTATAAGGGGGGAAGAGGCGGGGGAAGAGGCGTTTTTGTACCTCGATATCGGAATACACTTGGAGTACTTTTGGAAACCTCAGATTTGAAGTCAGGTGGTATTCGTCGAATCCTTATGGATGCAGATATCTTTGGTCTTGACTGCGAAGAAACGATAGGAATGGACGAAATGACTGAGATTATGACGCATGGTGAATTAGGCATCGGCAATGTTCACGCATACATCCGGTATTCCGATAAATATATCATTTAATTAATTGAACAATTTATTTACACATTTCAATGAAAATAGTCTAATGTTTATATGTTTTTATTTAAGGTTGTTGTACGATAAAAAAATGCGCGAGACTGTATTGGCAAGACGCTTCCATTTCTTGTCTGCCCATATTGTCAGCGGAGCGACAATTGTCAGGGAACCGGGTTCAGTTAGGGAGTACTTAGTGAATCGATACACGGCCTACGTTGGCAACCCAGATAGCTTGTTTATTTTGCCGTATAACACTGTTCCAGTGGGGTGAGTTTTTCATTTATTCTAATATATCTTTGTTTATTTTGCGTAGAAACTTTTCTTCTAAACTGTTGCTTAAATTTTTAGAAAACACTGGTTGTTGTTGGCTATCAATCCGATTAAAGAAGTTGTGTACTTTCTGAATTCGGTAGACGGGGAATGGACTAACTATCCCGCTATGAAGGAAACTGTTGATCAGTAAGTGAGATCGTTCTAACTATTCGTGTATATTTATATATTTAATTATTTCTGTGAGATTGATCTAAATATATGTTTTTATTTTCTTAGATCAATACAAATATTTCGTAGTCAAAGGGACGCACAGGTACCCCGGAGTAAATCATCAAATATTACTTGGATCAAAGTGCATGTACAAAATTAGTTGCTTATAATAATAGTTATGTTACTTGATAAAATTACACGACAACTATAAAATATATTCTGTTTTTCTATGCAGTGTCCGTTGCAGAATAACGATGTAGATTGCGGATACTTTTGCTTGAGGTTTATGAAAGAAATCCTTCATAAAAATCAAGTAGAGATTCCAAGCACGGTATGGATTTATAACTTAGAATAATTTTGTATGATTTCTACATTTAATAACATCATGCATATACTTAAGTAATAATTTCTTATGTAGTACTTTGATGACCTCTATACTATGTCGTACACGAAAGTTCAAGTGGAAGAAGTCAAAGAGGAAATATGTCAATTTTATGTTGAAAACAGATTATTCTGATGGGTATGAATAAAATATTATTGTACGTGTTAGTTTGATTGTGTTGGAGCCTTTAATATTGTTTGTTTAATTTACCGTGTTGTTCATATTCATACTTTGCAGGATGACGACCGTGTCGGTGGAGCATTATTTTCGATGTAATTATATATGATTTAGTTACATATGTATATATATGGTTACAAATTAACACGATACTTTGTATGTGATTTAGTTATGGTTACAAATGTATATATGGTTACAAATTTAGTTATATATGATTTAGTTACATATATATAGATAAGGATTGAATATTATATGGTATACCGGTTTCTGTTAATATAATACCGATTTCTTAAAATATATGTATAGATAAGGATTGAATTACAGGTTAAATTATTGGACCAAAAAAAAATTACAGGCCGCACAGGGAACCTCAAATTATAGGTTTCACTTTAAAAAATTTGTATGAGCTACGAAAGCGCTTTTGGCTAAAAAGCGCTTTCGTAGGCAGCATAAATAAAAAAAAAATTAAATAGAAACCCCCTATCAAAGTGCTTTTTATGGAAAAAGCGCTTTGATAGACGCTGTAAAAGCCATGATAAATAAAAAAACAAAAATTAAATAGAACCCCTATCAAAGCGCTTTTTATGGAAAAAGCGCTGGGAAAGACCCCCCTATCAAAGCGCTTTTTCCATAAAAAGCGCTGTAAAAGGCCTGATAAATAAAAAAAAAATTTAAATAGCACACCTATCAAAGCACTTTTCAAAAAGCGCTGGGAAAGACCCCCCTATCAAAGCGCTTTTTAAGGAAAAAGCGCTGGGATAGGTCCACCTACGACAGCGCTTTTGGCCAGAAAAAAGCGCTTTCGTAGCCTACGCCAGCGCTGGCTACGGCAGCGCTTTTAAGCGCTTTTAAAGGGCAAAAAAAAGCGCTGTGAAAGCCCATTTTCGTAGTAGTGGCGGTGGCGCCTTCTGAGGACACCCTTGGTCCCAGAGACCTCTATAAATACATCTTCTCTCAAGGAGAAGGAAAAACCCAAAACTAATACACATTCTCCATATTCTAAAGAACATAACACTCACTACAATCTGAATACACTATTGTCGATGGTTACACATTTGCTACTAAGCATCACTGGTATTTTGTAGAGCATTTCACCTCACATGAGAATGTCTCCCAAATCACATCAAAAGACCACCGTACATACAAGGATTCATGCTTCCGTGGACAAGCCCTCACTACCAGATCGTGTTATAAATCTACTAAGGTCTCTAGGTCTCCTTGCACTTCCATGTGGAACATGCACACTTGAACTTTTTGGCCAACACACATCTATTCAAGGGTGTTGAGAGTTTCAAGATGGGTTAATGCAAGTATTGTAATTTGGGAAACAATGTCATGTTTTTTTAAAGACTAGGAAACACACAACAAAGTGATTCCTAGACTATGTGCATTATGATATGTAAGGGCCTATAAAGAGACTGCTACAGAAGATTCCAAGTATTTTGCGAGTTTCATAGATAATGTTTCTTGTAAGATTTGTATATATTTCTTGGTGCATAAATATGAAGTCTTTATAAATTTATTAAGTTAAAGTAGTGGGTAATCAATCAAATGGGAAGACAAATCAACTATTTGCATTCAGATAATGGAATGAAGTATGGTAATGAAAGACATTTTTAAGTTTGAAAGAAATCATAATATAGGTGTGGTAAAAATCATGGACATGTCATAATTGTAAGGGAAAAATATATTTGGTTTAATGATGAAGTCTAAAAGGGTTTATGGGAAGATGTTATTAACATGGCATGATTTCTCGTTAACGGGTTTAAGAAGAAGTATGAACAAGTAACCTGAATGATCTCGAAAATTTAAGGTGGTGTCCATCATATATGCATATATGTAGTGATCCACTACTAGTAAGAAATATGCATGTAGTACCAGATCCATAAGTAGAACAAAATTCTGATACTGAAGTTCATCATGGCTTGAAGGTTCAGGTGGAACACATGATTATTCTACTTTGTGTGACAAAGAATGGCATCAAAGTAAACCACCACAAATATATATGTATTAATATTTGGAAACTTATACACTTGTTATTGAGATTTGTTCACCTTTGAGCGGCTTTATCTAGCCATAAAAAGATAAGTGGATGAGTGCTATGGTGAAGGAAATGAGTCTTTGAAAATAAAATGAAAATGAAATATTTTTCAACTTCCTAAGGGGAAAAGGTTAACAATTTCAAATGGATGTACATGAGGAAAGTAAATAGTTACTCACAACCAAAGGGGATTGTTTATGATGATATTTACTCTCTGGTAATCAGAAATACTACTATTAGGGAAATGATAGATTTTGTAGCCAATCGGGACATGCATTGATACAAAATAGATGTGAAGACAACATTTCTTAACAACAATTTAGATGGGTAGATGTGGATGGAGCATCTAAAAGAAATCAATGGTATTGGGAAAGGAAGATTATATTGTAAGATGAAAGGGTCTTTTATAGTTTAAAGTGTTATAACAAGTTTTAGTTATGTGTTTAAATCTCTATGTTTTGATGATAAAAATGCATATATTTTATGTAGAACAATTTTAGTTCTAATGTTTTCATTGAGTGTGCAGATATTAGAATTCTGGATAGTCTTAATCAAGCTATCATCATAATCACTTTATCACTCAGAAGAAGAACTGTTGAGTTCGTTTCTAATGAAACATCAGTAGTTTTGTTGAATGCTGAATGTTCGATAAGAAAAAAAATATCGATGAGTTTCTAAGAAGAGATCAAGCTTAAAAAGATCAGAAATCAAAGAGCCAAGAAGTCAAGGTTCAAATATCAGCTCAACATCAGAATCAACATCATAATCAAGAACTATGAAGTCAAGATATCAGAAATCAAAGAAGTAGTTGATAAAAGTTTTTGCTTACAACTTAATATCAAGAATGAAGATATCAGAATTAAAGATCCTCAGAAACAAAGATATCAGAAATCATATCTTAGAATTGAATATCTCAGATATTAGAAATAAAGAATTCATGATCAGAAACTAAGATATAGCTAACATAAGTTATTGCTTCCAGCTGAACCCAAAGATCATAATTCAAGAGATTAGAAAGGAAAGAATTCATGATCAGAAACCAAGATGTAGCTGACATAAGTTGTTGCTTTCAGCTCAATTAAAAGATCATAATTCAAGAGATCAGAAAGGAAAGAATTCATGATCAGAAACCAAGATCTAGCTTACATAAGCTTTTTCTTTCAGCTCAATTCAAAGATCAAAATTTAAGAGATTAGAAAGAAAGAATCCAACGTCAAAATCAGATGTACTGATATAAGTTTTTGCTTCAGAAAGAAGACATCGGATATGCAGCTTAGAAAAGTTGATTATCCAAAATCAAGATCAGATCAAGACATCATAGATCAAAAAAGCTTTCACTCACAAACAAAGAATTTATTCTTCAGATTAGTTGTTTCTTGTATATCTGAAGACGATGTTCAAATATCTGAAAGACTCTGAATCTACAACAGTGAAGTATCTTCTAGATCACTATCATTCTTCAATCAGAATCAATCCAATAAGAAGAAAAGAATCAAAGCTCCGAATTTAAAGACTTGAGAATCAGAAAGGTTATTGTTACGACAATTGTTTTCAAGATCCAAACATCAGAAAAGATTTTGATATCAACTTCAAAAAAGATTTCGCTTACAACGGCAAGACTTGTATCTCACATAAGTTGTTTCTTATATATCTGAAGACAAGAATCCACTAATGAAAGATTCTGAAATGAAACATCTTCTAACTTAATCTTCATCTCTCAGATCAAAAAAGATATGTGCATTCAATACTAGTTCTAAGATCAGAAGTCAAGCTTCGTGTTTCAGAAAAGTTGTTGTTATTATTTCTGAAGATAGGTCATGGTTCTGATAACTCTGATGTTCTTATGCTACAATAACAAAGTAGTTTCTAAACTACTCATTAGTTATTCATCAGAAGAACGAAGACAAAGTAATTGATCTCTTCCAAGCTTAATACTTCAGAGTCAGAAGCACATCATCAGAAGATAAATATCAATAAACTTAGTCAAGAACAATACAATACAAACAGTACACCACAAATTCCACTATCATTATATTTGTTGTAATAATCACAGAAGTTGTCTCCCACGTTCTTATGCTAAAAAATGCAAGCAACAATTTAAGGAAAATGATGTTTCGTACTATTCCAAGCCTCTCTAGAATCTATTCATTGGGAATTAATCGTTGGAAGAAGAAAAGACTTTTCTACCCTTACAACGACTCTTTTTGAAGTCTATATAAGAAGATCAATAGATTGATTGCAAATTGACGAAGTCGACGATATTGACGATGGTGAAGTCCACAAACATAAAGAAAGAGATATAAAAATAAAATATGAATAGAAAGAAGAAGAAGGAGATGAAGAACTCTACAAGATGATGCACTAAAACTTAGATTATATTCATTTTTGTAGAATTATGTAAAAGCAAGGAGTTGTTTCTCGTATCTTTCTAAACACTTTTGTGTTTTATCATGTACTTAAATTATGAGTGATCTGCTTGTTAAGATGCATTATTGTAATCTCTAGAGGGGTCAGTGATCATTATAATGTAAGTACGAAGTGCGCCTAAGAGGGGGGGTGAATTAGGTACTTTAAATTTTTTCTGGTTTTAGTGATGATGGATATTAGTTTTCTGGTTTATGGTGAGTTTATGAAAGAGTAAAGTGAAGAAAAATAAAGAGCCACAAGCGATATATCCTAGTTCCCCTCACAGTCTAAGAGCACTTCAGTCCCCTTTCAACATGAAAGAGATTTCCTTATTGTGGAAAAGTTAAACAAGAACTACCCAAAACCAAGAACAATCCTCTTTGATTTTCACTATGTCAACAATGACAACAATCTTCTCAAGGTTACTTTACTTGTATCCAACAATCTTGGAAAAACAAGATTACAAAACCACTTGAACTTATTTTCAACAATCCTGGAAAAATAAGCAAGTATATAGCAATATTTGATTTGAGTGAGTTTGAGTAGAAATGATCACTTTGAGTGATTTAATCAATGAATTGATCTTCTCTTCTAATGACAATAGTATACAATGACTCAAGATATATAATGCTCAAAGTTTTCTGGTTGACAATATGTGAAAGTGTGCAGAAATCTTGTGTATGAAAGTGTATAAAAGCTTGAGTTTGATTTTTGAAAAATTCAGAAAATGTGATTAGAAGAGGTACTTAAAATGATTTTGAAAATGAGTATTTATATGTTCATAGCACCCTTTTGAAACATTATATAATTCGGAAAATGAATCATGAACAATTTCCAAGATTGAGTGAAAGGTTTCTATGAAATGGTGTTATGAACAGGCATGAGTAAAGTTGTTGTTTTTCAATATCGATCAGTTTGTAATTGATTGCACCCTTGTGTAAATCAATTCCACGGGATTTTAACAGCTAGAAATTCAAATATTTTGAGTGAGCAATCGATTGCACAAGTGTGTAAATCGATTGCACTTGAAGTCAGTAGCAAAAATTGATTGAGAGCAATCGATTGCACTTAGAAACAGTAGCAAATGCTTTGAAAAATTGAAGCATGCAATCGATTATACCCAAGTAAAATTTGAATTTTTGCTTAGAAAACTTGATTAAAAGTTTGGACAATATAAAATATTTCTTTTGACCATTGAGCATCTATGTCTTAAGGTCAAAGTAAGTATTATCATTATACCTTGAAATTTGCTAAGTGCTTGAACCAAAGACTTTATTCGTAGATGCTTTTAGCTTGATCAATAATCTTTGACTTCTTGTCAAAATGGTTTGTCTTCATCAAAACAAAAGTGTATTTGAGAAGCTTGATTTTACATTCTACCCCTTTTTGATGATGCCGAACGATATTTATTGATGCTTTATAATTTCCGAAAAGAAACTTCTCCCCCTAAGATGCATAAATCTCCCTTTGTATGAGAAGGTTGGAATCCTTTGAATTTGTTCATCTTGGTTGAAGAGTACCTTAGAAATTTAAGACAGGAAATATACAAGCATAAAGTGCCACATCCTTCTCCCCCTTTGACATTATCAAAAAGAAGGGAAAGATGCATAAAAATGGATAATAATAAAACAACATTGAAAAAACTTAATCAATCATGCATCAAAAATAGTCGTAGACATAGTCATAGTAAAATAACAATTACAAAGAAATTTGAACAACAACAAACAAAACGTAGCATAACAGAAACAAGGACATAACAGAAGAACAATAGACATAACAAAGTTGAACAGAAACTTTATGGTTGTTCATGTCACGATTATTATAGAACCAGGATCCTTGATTGGTAAATTGTTGTTGTAAAGGAGGTTCTGTGTAATGTGGTGGAGGTGCAGCAGGATTGTTAGGGTCATATGGAGGTATGTGAAGGTGAGAGTAAAGGTGGGAAAATTGTTTATTCATATCTGTGCGAAAATCATTGATATGGGTCGTTGTGGAGTCGTTGATAGCATTCCATTGGTTGTTGATGTTGGTGTTGAGTGTAGCAAACTGTTGAGTCATGAAGTTAATTACATCTTGATTACTTGGACCAACAGGAGCAAGTTGAGGAGGTACAGCTTCACCATCTTCAACTTCTTGATCGTTTCCTTCATCACCAACCACATCTTCACCAATGTACGTTATAATTTTCAATTCCGGATTGTAATGAACACCCATTCTAGAATCAACATTTTTGATTGAAATCTTATGCACATTTGGATCCATATTAACTCTTTCAAAACCAGCAAAATCAACTCCAAATTCTTTCTAATTAATGTAACAAAGTAAGCATATGGTAGAAATTTTGACTTTGCATCAACCCTTAGAATATGAACCATTATGAGCCTTGCCCAATTAATGCTTATACCTCTCTTTCTTATGTAGATCAGTTGCATTTCCAAATCAGTCACGGTACAGTGGTTTCCAGCCCGCAGAAACATAACATAGATCATGAAATAATTAAATAGTCTATCATCTATAAAAAATCTACCTGCACTCCATGAGTCTCTAGATGGAATGACTCCTCCTAGACCACGAATTCTTTTAGCACGGAATTCAGCTTCGCTCAATCTGCCAATGCTGTAATAAGATTCCTTTTTCCTGTAGTCTTCCCATGCTTCATTTTCAGGGTTGTACAAAGAGCTCCCAGAATAGGGAATATGTAGAATCTCACCAAAATATCTCAGTGGTTAGAGAGATTCTTGTACCCAACACATGTGTATCCATCTTGCCTTTGTGAGGAGTCAAATTGCTGAAGAATACTCTTACCAGATCCGGATAGTATGGACCAAATGATGAAATCAGTGGTTCCAATCCAAATGCAGTCAAGTCATTCTGAAAAGTAAAACATCCTTGAGGAAAAGATGATAGCATACCATTTTTTGGAGTGGAAACTATCTTTCTTTGAAAGGACTTTTAAATCTTGCTTCTTGATCTTCAGTGAGAGTTAAGATTAATGGATTCTCTGTGGAAGATGAACAAACTTTCTTCTTTCTTTTCTCTGTAGCTGACACCTTTCGTTTTTGCCTTGATGCCATGGGTAAGGTGTTTTTAGGGTTTGGAAGGTTTTGAGGTTTTAGGTTTTGAGAGGAAGATGTTTGATGAGCTGAGATTGGATATGATTTGTTAGAAATGAATGGGTCGTATTATATGTAATGAAATTTAATTGACTTTTCAATAATAGAGGCGAGCTTGGGAACATGAGAAAGAGAGGAATTCTGACCAATAAATATTTCTGTCATAAAAGCATGTTACAGTGGGTGCAATCGATTTTCATACAGATGCAATCGATTTGCACACAAAACAGAATCAAAAGAAAACTGAAATGCACAGTGTGCAATCGATTTGAACTATGGTGCAATCGATTTGCACTGAAAACAAAAAGGTCAAAAAATAAAACATACAGTGATCAATCAATTTACACTATTGTGCAATCGATTTGCGTCAACCAAAAATGACCAATTACATATTTTTCTTAAACTTAGACACCACTTAACATATATATTCATATATAACAAAGTTAAAACAAGTATGTGAAAGCATAAAAAGGATAAAAAGCACCTTATATGTCATGTTCATCAAGAATGCCAAGTTCTCGTCGAATCTTGTAAAACGGTTCTCTTGCCAAAGGTTTAGTGAAGATATCAGCAATTTGATTATGAGTATCTATAAATGTGACCTTGACATCTCCTTGAAGTACATGATCACAAAGGAAATGATGTCGTATATCTATGTGTTTGGTTCTTGAATGCATGATCGGTTTATTTGTAATGTTTATTGCACTTGTATTGTCGCACCGTAGAGGAATGCATCCTAGATTGAGTCTGTAGTCACGAAGTTGTTGCTTGAGCCACAATATTTGAGTGAAACTACTACCCACTGCAATATATTATGCTTCGGTCGTGCTAAGAGCAACGCATGCTTGTTTCTTGCAAGCCCATGATACTAATGCATTTCCAAGGATGTGACAAGGACCACTTGTGCCTTTTCTATCATTTTTACAACCTGCATAATCCGCGTTAGAATAACTAACTAAATTACAACTACTACCTTTAGGATACCATAATCCAACATTTGTTGTTCCTTTGAGATACTTCATGATCCGTTTCACCGCCATGAGATGAGATTCCTTTGGATTTGCTTGAAAGCGAGCACATAGACAAACACTAAACATTATGTCAGGACGGCTTGCCGTCAGATATAATAAGGAGCCAATCATACCTCGATATTTTGCAATGTCAATGGAAACACCTAATTCATCTTGATCAACATATGTACCGAAACCCATTGGTGTAGACATTGCCTTACAGTTATCCATGTCAAAACCTTTCAACAGTTCCTTGCAATACTTGGATTGGTTTATGAAGATGCCATCCTTTATTTTCTTGATTTTAAGTCCAAGAAAATAATTCATTTTACCCATCATGGACATCTCAAATTCTCCTTGCATCATTGCTGAAAATTCTTCACACATTTCTTTGTTTGAAGAGCCAAAAATGATATCATCAACATAGACTTGAACTAGCAAAGTGTCACCTTTGATTTTCTTGATAAACAATGTCTTGTCAACTTTACCGTTTTTAACACCTTTTTCACATAGGAAGTTACTTAGCCGATCGTACCATGCCATTGGTGCTTGTTTTAAACCATAGAGAGCTTTTATGAATTTAAATACATGAGATGGATTCTTGAAATCTTTGAACCCCGGGGGTTGCTTAACGTAGACTTCTTCATTGATATATCCATTCAAGAATGCGCTTTTGACATCCATTTGGAAAAGCTGAAAATCTAATGAACAAGCATATGCAAGTAAAAGACGAATAGCTTCTAACCTTGCAACCGGAGCGAAAGTTTATTCAAAATCTTTTCCTTTTTCTTGATTGTAGCCTTGTGCTACCAACCTTGCTTTGTTCCGAACAATTATTCCATTTTAGTCAAGTTTGTTTTTAAACACCCATCTTGTTCCAATAATGTGTTTGTTGCTTGGCCTAAGGACATGTTCCCAAATTTGATTCCTTTCAAATTGATTTAACGCTTCTTGCATAGAAATAATCCATTAGTTATCGCCTAAGGCTTCACCAACTTTGGAAGGTTCAATTTGAGAGACAAACGCCATGTTTAGACAAGCATCTTTGAGATTTTGTCTTGTTGTCACACCTTGACTTATATCACAAATTAATTTATCGATAGGACAGTCTCTATGAGTTCTCCATTCTTTTGGTAGATCATTGAAATTTGATTCTTGTTGGGGTGATTCTTCTTGTTGAATTGGTTGATCTTTGGAAGTATTTTCTTGAGGACCTTCAAGGTTATCTTTGTCGTTGTTTAAGACAAAGCATTTGTAACCGAAAATGTGAAAGAAAGCAATGTTTGGTTTCCTCCCTTGAAAAGTTCATATGGAGTTTTCTTCAAGATTGGTCTTATGTTAATTCTATTGCTAACAAAATATGCCGTGCTCACCGCATCTGCCCAAAAATATTTTGGAATATTTGAGTCGCGAAGCATCGTTCTTGCAAGCTCTACAAGTGACCTATTCTTTCTTTCCACCACTCCATTTTGTTGGGGAGTCCTTGGTTCCGAGAACTTGTGATATATTCCATGTTCTCCACAAAATTCTTCAAATATAGCATTTTGAAATTCTCTTCCATGATCACTTCTTATGGAGGCAATTGTTAGAGACTTCTCATTTCGAATTTGTTTAGAATACTTCTTGAATGCATCACGTTTCTGCACTAAAAAGAATGTCCAAGTATATCTAGAGAAATCGTCAATAAATAAAGCATATACATTATCTCTGAAACTTCTTGTTCTTGATGGACCAAATAATTCTATATGCAATAATTGTAGTGGCCTTGTAGTAGACACCACATTCTTAGATTTGAAAGTTGATTTTGTTTGTTTCCCTTTTTGACAAGCATCACAAATTCTATCTTTGACAAAATTTCTCTTAGGAAACCCAATGACAAGAGTATGCTTGATTAGTTTATTCAAGTGTTCTATGTGAATATGAGCAATTATTTTGGGCCAAAGCCATGAATCATCGTTGTTCGCCATGAGATATTTTACCTTCAAAGATGGATCATCAAGGGAAATCATGAATATATTATTAATTCTTTTACCTTTAAGTATAACCTCATGTGTGACTTTGTCTTCTATCAAGCATTCATCTTTGGTGAACTTGATCTTGAAGCCTTTGTCACAAAGTTGGCTAATACTAAGAATATTGTGCTTTAGTCCTTCAACATAAAGAACATCTTCAATGGATGTGAAGGGTGAAGCACCAAATTTGCCTTTTCCAGGAATTCTTCCATTATTATTGTCTCCATAAGTGACAAAACCCTTGGCCTTTAGAACTAGATTTGAAAATTGGTTTAAGTCTCCCGTCATATGCTTTGAACAACCACTATCAAGATACTAAAGATTGCATGTGGTCTTCATGCATACCTACAAAAGAAATTAGGTTTTGTTAGGTACCCAAGTTGCTTTGGGTCCTTCATAATTAATACCTTTCTTTATCCACACATAATGTCCACTTGCCACACTAAAGTTTCTAACATAGCAAGCATTAGTTGTATGGCCTTTAATACCACAATAAAAACAAGTAGGTATAAAATGACTTCTATATCTAGAAGGATAAGATTTCTTCTTAGGAAATGTTTTCTTTTTAGGATAGTGATGAACCACTTTAGATTTGTTCACTTTCTCTTTGGATGATTAATCACTAGCCTTAACAGAGATAGTTTTATTAGAACTTGGTTTAGAAAATTTTGAATATCCAAGTCCACTTTTATCATTGGAATATCTTTGTTGGCTAAGAACACCTTCCAATCCAATTTTACATTTTTCATATCTTTCAATAAATATTTTTAATTAGACAATTTGGAAAGAGAGTGATTCACAATTTTTGCATACAAAATTATGTTTTTGTTCATCACTTAATTTATGTTTTTCTTCTTTGAAATCTTTTTCCATAATTTCACACTTTTATTCTAAAGATGAAATTTGTTTCTTTTGAGATGAAATAGTTTTATACAGAATTTTGCATTCATTTAATAGTTCATCTATAGCACCTTGTGCATAACTATCAAAAAGAGAAAATTCATTACTAACTTTATCATCTTCATTATCTGAATGGTGTGAGGCCATTAATGCTAGATTTGAACTTTCATAACTATCGATATCAGATGAAGAACTTATTTCATTATCCTCCCATGCAACATAGGCCTTTTTGTTCTTAAATTCCTTTTTTCTTTTGTAGCCACCTTTCTTGGAGAGTTTTGGACAATCCGGCTTGATATGACCTTGCTTACTGCATTCATAACATGTGACTTCTTGTGTTGATGTGGAAGCTTGCCTTTTCTTAAATTGTTTCTTTCTTTTTGTATGAGAAAGGGATTTGTCATTTCTATCAAACAACATACCAAGCCTTTTAACAAGAAGCATGAAGTTTTCATCTTCTTCCGGATTTTCTTCCTTTTCAACTTCCTTGGAATCAATCTTTAAGGCAATATTCTTGGATTTCTTCTCTTTATTTTCATTTTTTTTCAAGTCTTCCGAGTTCCATTTCATATTCTTGAAGTTTTCCAAACAATGTTGTGGAATTCATTGAAGAGAGACTTTTCTTTTCTGAGATTGCTGTTACCTTTGGTTGCCATTCCCTAGTTAAGGATCTAAGTACTTTCAGATTTAGTTTATCATTCGTCAAATTCTTACCAAGAGCACTTAGATGATTTATCAAGTGCATGAATCTCTTTTGCAAGTCAAGGATGGTTTCTCCGGGCTGCATTCAAAATAACTCGTATTCTTGACTCAAGGTATTTAGTCTTGATCTTTTAACTTTAACAGTTCCTTCATGAGTTTGTACCAAGGAATCCCATATTTCTTTCGTTATTTTACATGCCGAGACACAGAAGAATTCATCCATGCTAAGTGCACCTTGAAGAAGGTTTATTGCCTTTTTATCATAGAGAACCTTCTTCTTATCATCTTCATCCCTTGCAGCTTTAGGCTTTGATGAGCCAGCACCATTGATTACCGTTATAGGAATAAATGCACCATTCTCGACGTCATCCCATATTTCTTCTCCTTTTGCTTCTAGATGTGCCTTCATGCGTATTTTCCAGAAGTCAAAATATTCACCATAAAATAGAGGAGGCTTGTTGTTACTACCATCATCTCTGAAAACAGGATTTTGATTTATGGAATCCATTCTTGATCTTTTAGGAACAGGTTACCTATAACCTGCTCTGGTACCAATTGTAAGTACGAAGTGCATCTAAGAAGGGGGTGAATTAGGTACTTTAAAAATTTTCTGGTTTTAGTGATGATGGATATTATTTTTCTGGTTTATGGTGAGTTTATGAAAGAGTAAAGTGCAGAAAAATAAAGAGACACAAGCGATATATCTTGGTTCCCCTCACAATCCGAGAGTACTCCACTCCCCTTTCAATATGAAAGAGATTTCCTTATTGTAGCAAACTTAAACAAGAACTACCCAAAACCAAGAACAATCCTCTTGGATTTTCACTATGTCAATAATGAGAACAATCCTTGACTTTACTTGTATCTAACAATCATGGAAAAACAAGATTACAAAACCACTTGAACTTATTTTCAATAATCCTGAAAAATAGGCAAGTATATAGCAATATTTGATTTGAGTGAGTTTGAGTAGCAATGATCACTTTGAGTGATTTAATCAATGAATTGATCTTGTCTTCCAATGACAATAGTATACAATGACTCAAGATATATAATGCTCGAAGTTTTCTGGTTGATAATATGTGAAAGTGTGTAGAAAACTCGTGTATGAAAGTGTATAAAAGCTTGAGTTTGATTTTTGAAAAATTCAAAAAATATGATTGGAAGAGGTACTTAAAATGATTTTGAAAATGAGTATTTATATGTTCATAGCACCCTTTTGAAACATCATATAATTCTGGAAATGAATCATGAACAATTGCCAAGATTGAGTGAAAGGTTTCTATGAAATGGTGTTATGAACAAGCATGAGTAAAGGTGTTGTTTTTCAAAATCGTTCAGCATGAAATCGATTCCACCCTTGTGTAAATCGATTGCACGGGGTTTTAACAGCTAGAAATTCAAATATTTTAAGTGAGCAATCGATTGCACAAGTGTGTAAATTGATTGCACTTGAAGTCAGTAGCAAAAATTGATTGAGAGCAATCGATTGCACAAACATGAAAATCAATTACACTTAGAAACAGTAGCAAATGCTTTGAAAAATTGAAGCATGCAATCGATTGCACCAATATGCAAATCGATTGCACCCAAGTAAAAATTGAATTTTTTTCTTAGAAAACTTGAGTAAAAGTTTGGACAATATAAAATATTTCGTTTGACCATTGAGCATCTATTATCATTATACCTTGAAATTTTATAAGTGCTTGAACCAAATACTTTATCCACAGATGCTTTTAGCTTGATCAATAATATTTGCATTCTTGTCAAAATGGTTTGGCTTCATCAAAACAAAAGTGCATTTGAGAAGCTTGATTTTACATATATTTCTTAGGGGACCGGGTAGGTCAGAATTCTTAAGGGATCACTAATTGTATGATCGTTGTTGTTGTTAGTCACCGGCTGGTAGCCCGTGCACGTGTAATATGTTGAAATTAGTGGATTAAGTATTTGTCTAAGGCAAAATCATCCGAGAAGGGTGGACTAGATGTAGCCTTGTTGAAGGTGAACTTAGATAAACTGAATGTGTCTCTTTATATTTATAGCATTATATATTCTTTCATATTTTTATCAAATATTTTTTCAAAAGGGAAAAGTTTTGAAAATCTAATTCAAATCTCCCTTTTCTTGTGTTTTTCTCTACCTTCATAAAGTAGTCTCTAAGACAATGTTTATGTTTGGATCCTTGATGATGGTTATTTTATTTTATGTTATTGTATATGGATGATATGTTGATCACTGTTAACCATTTACATGATGTAAAAAAACTAAAAATATTATTGAGAAATGAGTTTTACATGAAGGACTTAGGTGTGGATAAGAAGATTTTTGGAGTGGGAATTCACATGGATATGAGTGCTACGAAGTCATGGATCTATCATAAAATCTATGTTGAAAATGTGTTGGACAAAATTAAAATGAGCAGTTTGAAGCTTGTGAATGCTCCATTGTAAAATCACTTTAAGATGTTATTGGTACATTGTAACAATATAGATGCAAAAGTTGAGTATATCTCAAGGGTTTCTAAGGCTAATGGCATTGATTGTTTAATGTATGCTATAGTTTGAGCTAGATATAATTTGGAAAAAGTTATAATTCAAGTTTTCAAGTTTATCTTTAAAGCATGTAAATGACATTAGGAAGAAGTCAAATATCTTTTAAAGCGATTGAAAGGTATACCAGGTCATGGTATCATGTTTAACAATGGACAAGGTGATCCTTCAATTGTAGGATATGTCTGTTCATATTATACAAATGATAAAATATATCTTTAACTTTGAACATGGAACCATTTTTATTTAAATTATCAATTCCAACCATAATGGCCATGTCTACAATTGAAGTAGAGTACATGGGCGTAGCTGGGGATGCAAAAGAGATCTTATGGGTTAAATAATTGGTTGGGGAATTATGTGTTGATAAATGTGGAGTTTAGTTGCATTGTGATAGTCAGGGGATCAATTATTTTGGAAAAGTAATTAGGTGTATCATGCTAAAGAGCAAGCATATTTATGCGAGGTTTCACAAGATTGAAGAGTTACATGCATCTGAACAAATATTACTTGAAAAGGTTCATACTTCATAGAATTCTAATAATATGTTAACCAATATATTCACCAGTATTATGCCCGTGTCACATTCCCAATTGTCTCAATGTGGATGTCATGCATGGAATCTTCATATGGCTTAATATTTGACAAGGTGCAGATTTTTTAGTATGGCTTATAGTCACAAAAGATCCAAAAATGTCCGTCTTATGTGACTATGAGCCACGCATGTGACAATCACACACTTCTAACACTTGACCTAAAAAAATAAAACTCTTCTAAATATATTAAACTCTTGGGGAGTTTGAAGAGCGCCAGGAAAATTAATGAGAAAAACATCTAGGATCCAATAAACATTAATACCATATCTCCACTCAAATCCTTAAGATATTGGTTACACGGACCACCTCTCTTATACATTCAACATTTACTCCATTTATATTAGATTCACAACTTAACCAGTCACACTTGAATTCAACAAAAACAATTAAAACTTGGAATCTTTTTAAAAAAATGGTTTTTGTTGTGAAAAGCTTATAATAATTCCAAATTCAAACACACCAAGCAATTGATATTTGAGACAAAGAACAACGGAAAGCAACCAAATAAATTTAGTGCAATAAAAATATAACAAGCGAGAACTTAGAGAAAATTATTTACCCAATTCGATTAAACTGATCTACATTTGAGGGAGAGAACGACTCTATGATTCATTATACTTCAAAATTATTACAAGAGATTAAAATATGAATTACAAGTAAATAACCTTCAAATTTCACAAACTAAATCCTATTTAATACGCAAGTATTTTTCCATCTCTCTAACTCGCAATATAATAATAAAACAAACTCAAGGAATTTAGAATGTTTTCTAAATCCCTTTAATACATTTAAAAGACTGCCAAACCCCAAAAATATAATTTTAGGAATTTCTACCATTTACTTGTCACTAGGATCGATACCTTATGTGCCACTTGTTAACAATAAATAAGAGAAACTTATATTTATAACTACTAAAATCTTAACGAGCCCAAGATATGATCTATTAACAAATAGATTCACAAACAAGCTTAAAGCCCATCAAGATTGTTGTCAGTCGGTAAAACCTATGATGTCATCAAACTCTCCTTGCCGATAGATGATCAGATTATGCAGACACGTATAGGCCCACCTCCTCCTCCCTCCTTTATGGCCATCGATTCTGCCACATCGCTGCCAACTTATTGGAAAAATGTTTTTTTCTCTCTTTACTCACTTGAGGATTTAAGGCATATTACAACAATTCTCCACCTTGATTTTGAACCTATGGTTATTTCAATTTAACTCAAACACCTTGTTTCTTTCGCTAAAACATGGATTACTTTTCAACAAATTTGATAAAGTCCAAGCAATACTTTAAACTTGATATTGACAATAATTTGGTGAACATATCTGCTGGATTTTTTTCCAAGGGAACTTTTTAAACCTGGATCTCCTTTAACTCTATCATGTCCCTTATAAAGTGTTAGCATGCGGAAATGTGTTTTATCCTCTCATGATAAACTTGACGATTGGCTAAATGAATGATACTTTAACTATCACAATTCATCTTCACTCATTCTTGAGTAATCGCTAACTCTCCAATCATGTATTTAAGCCATATGGCTTCCTTGAATCCTTCAACAAGGATAATAAATTTCTCCTGAGTAGTAGGTAACGCATCCACTGATTGTTGATTATCCTTCTAAGTTAAAGTTATTCTAAACAACATTAAAAAAATATGATAAAGATTTTCAAATGTCCACATTGCCTGCATATGTTGAACCTACAAGATTCTCCAAAATGACTATCTCTTAAAGATAAAAAATTTAATTATTTCATTTTTAATTTAATTTAAATAATTTTAATTAAAAGTTCTGAAAAATTGAATTGATGAGTCACTAGAAAGACAATGTGGTTAGGGATGTCAACAGGGCAAGGAATGTTAGGAGGATGCTTCCCTGCTCCCCGCCATGCCCTCCAAAAAAATTTCCCGTCCTCTTCCCCATTTCTTGCCACGGGAGAATATTTTTTCCCATCCCCACGGAGATCCACAGATATTAGATCTTAATAAAGTTCCTTTGTGTTTCGATCAAAATCATGACACTAGTATTTCGTTATTTTTTTACTCTTTTAAAAAAGCACCTTTACTTTTCATTTTTACTTTTTAAAAGTAAAAAAGACATCTTGCATCAATAACAAAACATAACAAAAACACTTATTGATGCTATTTTTTCATCTATAAAAAAATAATATTCAATTGAACTTGTTGCTACAATGCATGCCCTTATACAAACAAGATATAATGCCACAATACAGAAGCAAAAGAACAACAATAATCCTATTTAGTACCATTTATTCTAAAAAACTCTTCTGCTAATTTACTGTCATAGTACCGCTGTCGTCTAGCACAAGTGATTGATTTTGTGCGAGAGTGGCAAATTCACAGGTACCGGGTTAATTCACACTCATCACAAAAACATGTCAGTAACTTATTAATTGAATGAAAAACATGTTACTAATGAAAGTAAAGTGAATTAAAGAGTAATTATCATAAGTACAATAAACAAAGGATGGTGGTTGTTGTGATGATGATGAAGATGGAAATATAGGAGATGATGAATGGAGAACACAAAGAGAATTGAGAAAAAAAAAGGAGGAAATGGTATTGGGTGCACTTTTCTAAAGTTTTATAATTGGATAGTGAAATAATATATTATACAATAAAAAATAATCCGCTAATGACTATTCATTTTCTAATAAATTACTATCTATAATATAAGAAAACACATTCTACCCATTCTGACAATTTTGTCCTTTTATTCCAAAAATACTCCACGTGGCTACTCTCATTGCTCTCTATTTTATATTTTCAGATTCTTTTATACACTTCCACGATGCATTTGTTTTCCCTCCTCTCAAACAACTCCTATCCATATCAATTTTGTAACTGTTGTCCATAACTCATCATGGCTACCATAACTATCTCCAAAACATTTCCTTTCTGTAACCGTCTCCAAATATTCCTCATGGCTACCGTTTTTTATATCCTTCCATCTTCTAAATTTATGTTACAACATCGCCTTCCTCTAACCATGTCGTTTTCGCATCCTGTCCCTAATATCGGTTTACCACGGCACGACCGATTGAAGATGTATGCAACATCAATAATGCTAAAGAATTATGGAAGGTTGTAGTCAGGGTTCATCATCAGTGAAATGTTCTTATTAACAACAAAGAACATTTTGAAATGATATTTATGGACAAAGCGGTAAAATAAATCTTCTCTGCATCTGGATGTTCTATTTTTCACATGGTTTCTATCATGTTCTATTGTTATGGCAGATCTTCTATGAATTGCATAGGGGTATGTTAGTTTTCTAATATGCTGTTATTTTTTTGTGCATTGTAGGGAGATGATATTCATGATGTTGTCCTGGAGGCACATAAGTCTTTTTTTTATGGAAAACTTTTTCTAGGCCTTACTTATACTGTGGAAAACTTTAAGGTTCAGCCGAATGTGTCGTTTGTTAGACCTTCGACTCACAAATTTATGGTTAAGTTTACAAGAGATACGTTCATTGGTGATGATAACAAACATGACATACCTGTGAAATTATTGGTGTTTACTGGTTTTTCTGATATAATCAGCAGTAATTATTGAAGAATGGAAAAACACAACAAGGAGGGTTTGAATTGGGGTTTTTAAAAACTTAAAGTAAAAGACATGTTAATTATCCTGGTTCGTTTGAACTCAAACTACTCTAGTCCACCCGCCAAGGTGATTTCGCCTCTCCCAATTGAGGTCTTAATCCACTAATCAAACTTGATTACACTATCACAATGACAACTGTCAATGTCTTCTTGAGTTTAAACCACAACCCGATTTTCTCAAGGAATTACAAAGTACAATATTTGAAAGCGTGTACAATATGTGTTTGCTAACAAAATAGTATCACACAAGTGCAATCTAATTCATAAATTTCAGCTTTATAACTTCTTTATAAAAGATGTATTGAATCAGAGTATGAACAGCGATCTAACTCATCTTCTGTGCTTCTTCCATCATAACTTCTCTTCAAAACAAAATACTTATTTAGGTAGCATAATTGTTCTTTGAGTGTTTGTTATCATCAAAACTCTTACAAGGTTTGTAGAATCAAACTATGTCCTAACAATCTCCCCCTTTTTGGTGATGACAAAAACATGGATATTTTGATAGAAACTTAAAGAACATAAAGCATTTAAAGTCTCCCCCTGAGTTGAATACTCAGATTGAGAAGAAATACTTCCCTGATGATTATTTTGATCAGGGTTTTTAAGAAAAGGATTTTTGATGCGTCCACTTCTGTCCTCAACAAAGTTTGTTCATATTTTGCTTTCAGAAAAGAACAGTAGAAGTTATGATATTCAAAATGTTTGAGACTGAGTCTCGATACTGTTATATTAAAAATATCTTATGTTCTCCCCCTTTTTTGTCAAGAATCAAAAAGAAATAAAAACACTTTAAGCAATAAAAGACGGTTTGTATTCAAAAAGATTTCAATAAAAACACATTCTGAAGGAAACAAATAAAAAGAACCCAATGAAGAAAACAAATTTCAGAACTAAGTTCGAGGTGGTGGAAGTCGTGTGAATAGGGCTTCCAATAAACTCTTAATATGATTGTTTGATTCTTCTTGTTTTCCAAGCATCCCCTTGATTTCCTTGAATGTATCATTCTGCTTGTCTAGCCTTTCCTTAAACACAACATTCTCTTTCTTCAACTCCTCCAGAGTTTGAAGCACAAGAGATGAAGAGGGTATATCAGCAGAAGGTGCCACCTTTTCAGAGAAATCTACAGGTGATTCTGACTCAGGAGCTTCTTCAACTTCCTTTCCTTTGTCTTCAAACCTAACCAGAGGCAGAGGATAAGAGGATGGTTCATCTTATTCTGAAGGTTGATGATCTTCCCAAGGTTTATTGTCCAGCAGAAGGAGTGGATTCTTTTCCCAGTGACACAGAACTTGATCCTTGAAGATATTCAGATGATCACAAAAGTTCTGTTGAGAAATTTCATAACTCATCTCCTTGAGATTCAGGGATTCAGAGTTGAACCATTTTCTAAACTGGTTCCAATGAGAATCAGAAGCAGTAGGATTAAGATTATCTAAGCAAGCTAGATTCAGAGAGTTAACCCATTCATGTATTTCTGTTTCAAAAATCAGCAAAGATTTCCCAACATCTGCTTTGGAGATTTTTTGTTTTGGTTTTGGTACGAAAATTTTCTGAGATCTTGTGACAAGATTTTCCAAAGCGTTTAATTCTATAACAGTTCTAAGAGGATCTTCTGGGTGGTTGTTTGGAGAGGGAGAGTAAGAAATTAAAATGGGTGAGTGTGTTGAGTTTGGTGGAGTGGATTGATAGGGATATGGAATATCTAGGATTGAGAGGTTCTATGAGGAAGTTGAGGGAATTGTAGGTGGTTGAGAGACCAAGAAAAGGCATGTGATTCCAGGAATGGTGGGGAGCTTCTAACAGCGGATCAAATTGATCAATATCAGGAAGAACTTATGCAAGTTCTGGCTGATTTTGGTCAAGATGGGTATAAGGTGGATTGTTTAAAAGGTTGTCTAGAGATAATGAGGTGTCAAAATCTATGTCAAAGTCATCAAAGGTTTGAGGCGATGGATCTTCTGTGGATTTTAGAGAGTAAGGGTTTTCAGATGTTGATAACAGTACTGATTCAATAATAGAAATAAAATATGGATTACCTTTCTTTTTAGAAGCCTTTGGAATCTTATGAGAAGTTCCTTTTCCAGCAGCTTTCCTTTTCCTTGATTTCTTGGGAGCAACTTCCATAGGTTGTTGTCTCAGATCACGAATGTTCACTTCTAGATTTGTATCGTTCCTCTTGCAAGCATCCAGATACCTGAGAATAATATCTAGAGAAGCATCTGTTTGAGAGAAGAGAGGAAAATCCTTCAGAGGTACTCTTCTAGTGGTAATGACTTCCTTGGTTGTTATTGTTGGGTCCTTCTTGATGGTTTCAATAATCTTCATCTTCTTCAGATTCTTGGCGTTGAGAGGTTTACCAGCACAAGCTTCCAGAGTGCTGACTTGTTAAGCCTCAGTCAGATGTTCTATCAGTTTTTTTTCTGTTAGAATATCTAAGATGAGTCTACCCAGAGGGATCCAATCTCTCTTTGTTCTTTCTTCTTCTGTTGTCTCTTTGGCATTAGTCTTCAGATGATTGAATAGAAGATGAGGAAGATTAACCTTTGCTTTGGTGGCTATGAAGTATAAAAGATACTGATGATTAATGTTGATATAATCTGGAGAACCTGTGGGTTTTCTGTGGTTGATGCAACCCAAAATGACTTTTGACCAAATTTTGAGGTAGTCTTTCAGATCCTTGATTTTGTTGGATGGTTGCCCAGAAGTAAAAATTTCCTTTAAAATCTTTGTTAGGTCAGAGCTTTTGTCAGCCATATCGCTGCAACGAATATCGTCGCTGTCGTGACCTACCAGTTGCACAATGAGATCTTCAGAGATTACTATTTTATTTTCCATCATGAAATAATTGGCCTGATGATTTAAAGTTGTTGCGTGAATCCAGAATTCTTTAACTAGTCTTGGAAAAATTGGACCCAGTAGACGATCAAAGTACTTATTCCATCCTTGGAACTCCACATCAGTTGTTAAATCATATTCGTTTTCTTTCATTCTGACGAAGTCTACAATGAGTTCACACAAAACTTCCAGCAAATTAATGGGAGTAAGGAGAGTTCTTGAGGGTTCTTCGTACCTTTCTGCTATTGAGGAAGAAGATCCAGGAATGCTTTGAGAGCTTTGAGAAATTTGTTGGTAGGAAGCTATTGTTCACACAGACTCTTTAGGGTTTTTGAAAGATTGAACAAAATTAAGAGAGAAAAAGGAATTGAAAGTGGAAAAGTTATAGTGAAAGTGAGCAACGTATATATTGGAAAATAGGAGCCTTAATTAACAAGAAAAGGGTTTAAAAAATGATTACTAGCATTAATGATTCCTAAAAAGAGGGATAGTGTAAAGATATGAAACAGTTACCGATATGACACGAGTCTCAATGCAACCAATCAACGTTTCAGTCTCTTCAGAATTCGAACACGTGTTCAGCCTTAGAGGAAAACCTTGCATAGAGTTAGCAAATGTTGATATTGTGAACTGCAAGCTTCTATGTTTTAAATGAACCGTTTAGAGAATGTTCAGATATTCTCAGATAGATCCTGGTACAACTTTCCTTCTTACTTCTAAAGAACTATTGGTCAGATGTTCACAAAAAAAATAAAGTTCTGAGGGTTAAGGTATACAAAATAAGAATTATCATTTTGGGCATAACTTCATGCTGAGATGTTTCAGAATGAATTTAAATCTATCTTCAGAAAGGGGTTTAGTGAAAACATCATCCCATTAATGGCCTGTGTCTATAAATTTTAATGAAAGAATTCCATTGTGAATATAGTCCCTAATAAAATGATGTTTTATTTCTATATGCTTAGCCCTAGAATGTAAAATAGGATTCTTTGAAAGACATATAGAAGAAGTATTGTCACAGAGGATAGAAATGTTACTCTGCTATATGTTGAAGTCTTCAAGTTGGCTCAATCAGAGACACTAATCCCATGAGAGATTCTTTAGAATTTCTGAATGTAGATCTTGTTCTGATTGGGTCTTCTTTCTTTCCCAGAATCTTGTTTTCTGGATGAGATAAACTGCTTCTGGATTGTCTTTTCTAGAAAGGATCTTCAGATGTTGTTGTAATTCTTGTGACAACTTCTTCTGGAGTTGACTGTGATTTTTTGTGAGAAACTTCTGATGTAGTGTCTTCAGTACCTATAAATTAGACTTCTATATTTGCAAAAAATTTACCCTGCTTTGACTTTTTAGAGCCAAGCTTATCGTCAAATCTGACACTGATGGGTTCTTCTATAATCCGTGTTTCTGTTGTATATACTCTATAGCCTTTTGAGCGTTCAGAGTATCCTAACATGAGACACTTTTGTGTTTTAGAGTCAAACTTATTCAAATGTTCTTTAGTGTTCTGAATAAAACAAGTACATCCAAATGGATGAAAATAAGAAATGTTGGTTTTTCTATTCTTCCACAGTTCATATGGAGTCTTATCCAGAATAGGTCTTTTGGAGATTCTATTCTGAATATAACACGCTATTTTAATTGCTTCTTCTCATAAGTTCTTAGAAATGTTAGTCTTGTTGATCATGGTTCTGGTCATTTCTTATAAAGTTCTATTCTTTCGTTCTACAACTCTGTTTTGTTGAGGAGTTCTAGGACAAGACAAATCATGAGAGATGCCATTCTCATTAAAAAATAGTTCAAATTTTTTATTTTCAAATTCTCCACCATGATCACTTTTGACTTTAACAATTCCAATATCTTTTTTGTTTTAGACTTTATTATAGAAGGCAAGGAACACATAATGTGACTCGTCCTTGTGTATTAAGAACTTTACCCATGTTCATCTGCTATAGTCATCTACAATCACTAATCTGTACTTCTTGCCACTAATGGATGTAGTTTTCACTATTCCAAATAGATCTATATGCAGAAGTTCTAATGGTCTAGAGGTAGAAACAACATTTTTTGTTTTGAAAGAAGGTTTTGCAAACTTGCCTTTTTGACATGCTTTACATACTGACATATTGAGTTTGTTAATCTGAGATATTCTTCTCATACTAACATGCCCCAATCTTCTATTCCAGGCCCATTGCTCATTGTTAACAGACAATAGGCATTTTACATTATGACTTTTTAGTTCAAAAAGTTTTATTTTGTCAATGTTGTTCTTTCTCTTTCAATTAAAGAGGACAGATCCATCTTTTTGACTAACTTCTTTACAAGACTTTTGATTGAAGATTATATCATAACCGTTATCACTTAATTAACTTACAGATAACAGGTTATGCATTAATCCATCTACTAACAGAACATTAGTTATAGAAGAAAGTGCATCGTTACCAGTAGTTCTAGAGCCAATAATTTTCCTTTGCCTCTGAAACCTACGTAGCCTCCATATTTAAGCTCCGGGATTTGGAACATATGTTTTTTTCCCGTCATGTGTCGAGAGCATCCAAAGTCCAGATACCAAGATTGGTGTTTCAATTTTGTTGTTAAAGACATTTGTAACATAGACAATTTTGTCCTTAGGTACCCATATCTTTTTGGGTCCTTGTTTGTTAGAGTTACCAAAATTCTATTTGAATTTTTGTTTAGCAGAAAAAGCATTA
Source organism: Vicia faba (assembly GCA_948472305.1). NCBI lineage: Eukaryota > Viridiplantae > Streptophyta > Magnoliopsida > Fabales > Fabaceae > Vicia > Vicia faba. Next base: position 321,867,782 of record OX451735.1, on the reverse strand, counting down.
CTAGTATACTTTATGTCATGTGTGTGCCCATAAGTGAAGTGAGAATAAAGGGGTGTGTGTTTTATAACCATATGCATAACCTTTTTAGGTTGAGATACTTAACCCTTGTATCCTATTCCTTTTCTGTCGTTTCTGCTAACTCCTTAGATCATTAAAGCCATCTTGCTTCTGTCTATGTTTTTAGCAAGAAATTTTTTAAAGCTATGATCATATTCCTTTATGATCTTATCAGAGTTACTAGGAACTTCTGAGTCAGTTTCTTTCTGAGCCTTTTGTAATTTATTTTATAGTTTAGAAATTGTTTCTTTAATCTCAGAGTTTTCTGATCTCAGTTTCTAAGTTTCTTCAGAGTCAGAAAATCGATCCTTTTTCAAGTTCTTGTTTATGACTTGAAGTTGCTGATATCTTTCAAGAATTTCTGACAGAATTTCTTCTAATTTAGATCTAGAAAAGTTAGAGAATACCTCTTATGCCTCTAAGTCTGATTCTGATCCAGATGATCCAGTGTCATCTGATACATTGGCCATTAGGGCTATGTTGGCTCTTTCATCGTCTGATTCTGTTTCAACTTCAGAAGAATCTGAGTCATCCCATGTTTTCATGAGGCTTTTCTTCTTTTCTTTAAAGAACTTCTTTTCGGGTATCTATTTTTAAAGATTTGGATAGTCGCTCTTGTAATGACCTTGTTCATTGCATTTGTAGTAAATAATGTCTTTGTTACTTGATTCTCTGTATCCAGAAGATGGTTCAGAATGATTCCCTGTTCTTCTGGAAATTCTGAACTTCCTCTTCCTTTGCTTCCACAGCTGATTGACTCTTCTGGAGATAAGAGATTGTTTGTCTTCTTCTAATGAGGATCCACCATAGTTTTCTTCTTTTGCATGCAAAACTTTTGGTTCATATTTTTTGTTAGATTTAAGAGTTAAAGACTTACCTTGCTTCTGGGGCTCATCTTCTTCTAACTCTATCTCATGACTTCTCAGGGAGTTGACAAGTTCTTCAAGAGAGATTTTGTTCAGATCTTTGGCCAGTTTAAGAGTTGTGACCATGGGTCTCTATTTCTTGGGTAATCTTCTGATGATCTTCTTTACATGATCGGCAGTTGAGTATCCTTTATCTAGAACTTTTAGCCCAGCAACCAGAATTTGAAATCTTGAGAACATTGTTTCAATGGTTTCATCTTCTTCCATTTTGAAAGCTTTATACTTCTCAATGAGAGCAAGAGCTTTGGTTTCTTTGACTTGCGTGTTTCCTTCATGCGTCATTCTCAAGGAGTCAAACATGTGTTTTGCTCACTCTCTATTTGTAATCTTTTCATACTCTGTGTATGAGATAACACTCAAGAGAATAGTTCGGGCCTTGTGATGATTTATGAATTCTCTCTTTTGATAATATGTCATTCTTTTTCTGTAAATCTTCTAACTGCTTTCATCAACAGGATATATGTACCCATCATTCACCATATCCCAGAGATCATTGTCATGAGCTAGAAAGAAACATTTGATTATGTCTGTCTAGTAATTAATTTTTTCGCCATCAAAGACTGGAGGTTTGCCACTGATTTTTTCTTTCTCATCATGATAATAATTGCTTATGTTCTGACGTGGTTCCACCATAGTGTTTTTCTTGCTTTGATATTTTTCTGACACGCTTAAGTGTTTGTACTCAGAACCAGACGCTCTGATACCAATTGAAGAATGGAAAAACACAAGAAGGGGGGTTTGAATTGGGGTTTTTTAAAACTTGAAGTAAAAGACACGTTGGTTATCCAAGTCCTTTTGAACTCAAACTACTCCAGTCCACCTGCCAAGGTGATTCCTCCTCTCTCAAGTGAGATCTTAATCCACTAATCAAACTTGATTACACAATCACAATGACAACTGTCAATGTCTTCTTGAGTATAAACCACAACCCAGTTTTCTAAAGGAATTACAAACTACAATATTTGAAAGCATGTACAATATGTGTTTTCTAACAAAACAGTATCACACAAGTGATGTTTTACACAAATGAATTTTTGGAAGATGAAGGTGATGAAGATATCTCATTTGTAGTGCACAGAAAAATCATAAACGGTTTCTCCTTCAAGTCTTGAATATATAGGAAACACATGTGGGAGCTTTTGGAATGATAATAAATAGTAATTAAAGAGCTTTACAAATATAGAGATTCATGTCCCCTTTCAGCCGTTACTTTTGAATAGTCATAAGTGAAATATAACGCTTCAAAACATGCTTGCTTCAGAAGATGAATGTTACTGTTGAGACTCCTTTACTTCTTTCCAGAACTGTATGAATCAGAATAGCGGAGTTCCTGTTAGCAGCGTTTAGGCACTCAGAAGTTGCAGCTTTAGAACTTCTTTATAAAAGATGTATTGAATCAGAGTTTAAACAACGATCTAACTCATCTTCTGTGCTTCTTCCATCAGAACTTCTCTGCAAAAAAAAATACTTATTTAGGGAGCATAATTGTTCTTTGAGTGTTTGTTATCATAAAAACTCTTACAAGGGTTTTAGAATGAAACTATGTTCTAACAATTATAACAGGGATGTGCTGATAGGTAATTAATATCTAACATTGTTTTTTATCTTTTCGTCGTGTGATTGAATTCGCTATACTTTTATTTTCTTATGTGTGTGTATCTCTTTTTTTGGCAAGATGTAATTGGAATGGTTAAGGTAATTGGGTATTCTCAGACGCAGTCAGGTTCAAAAAAACTGCAGGTTAATATGAAGTTAAGGGACCACAGGTATGTAATCTGGCGCTTTCATCGTTGTTGTTGTATCATATATTATATTGTGGTGCATTCTAAATTTTTTTTCTGACCGAATATTATGTATTCATTGTTTAGCAACAACACTCTGAATTGTAATCTTTGGGAATTATATGCCGAACAGTTTATCAAATTCAACCAAGATCGTGACAATAGCTCTGGTCCAACTGTGTTACTGTTGCAGTATGCTAAAGTCAAATAAGAAGGTTGGTTGGTTCATTCTGTTATCAGATTATCTATTTATTTTTTATCACTCACACTTGCCTTCTGTTTATGTTTTTATAGGGAAGTTTCCTCTCTCGGTCACAAACACCTACAATGTCACGTTGCTCTGCCTTGACGTTGGTTTTCCTCCAATCAAAGAATTAATTGACTGGTATGTTCTATGTATCGATTCGATGGTATCTATTTTGAGGTTGGAATTCACATGTTTTTGTGTGTACATTTTTTTAATTCACTTATTCGTGCAGCATGCCTAAGGAGTCTATCGTTATTGTCTCTGGGTAGATGGGTTTGGTTTCATAGCTATCATCATAGAATTCTGAAAAAACACAACTCAACCCTGCTCAGATGTTACTCTCGAGTGCTTATGATTTTCCTCTTGGTGAAATAATCAAACTCCGTGATGTATGCTACAGTTTGATTGTTGTTGTTGTTTTTTTCCATTTGTGTTGGTCACTTCTTTTTTTTAATTTGGGATTCATGTCATGGGATATTGATGCAAATTACTTTTTGCACCATTGTTGCTGAAACAAGGATTCTTGTTACATCTCCATTTGGGTTGTGTTATCGTGCCTTCCATCTATGTCCTTGCATTGCACGTGGTGACACTCCACCGTTTGACTGTGATGCTGGTCATTCAACTGAGGTTGAAATCTTTAGGTCTTATTATTTGTCCTTTAATATATGTAGTGGCTGTTAAAGTTATTTTTGTTTATTTATGTTGTTGTACCCAAAAATTTTCCCTCTAATGTCTTCCAAGGTTTTCTCTTACATGGGCGGTTTACAAACACTTGTTTGAAGAGAATGAAATTTTTTGAATGATGGTCATGTGTCTTTCGATTGGCATCTGAATAAAGTGTACTTTGAAGGCTGTTGTATCCCAAAATTTGCCCTCCCATATTCTTGAAAGTTTATCAAGAATCATCCTCAAATGGTTCAAGACTTCTCAAAGATTGCACAGTCCAAATGCCTCCTAAGCCAACTGAAATTAGGGTTTTGGTTATTTCAAGGAAGTTGAGGTTTTCAAGGGCTCAATCAAGTCCCATAGGCCCATATACATTGTCAAGCATCTACATGTCAAGTCTCAAGGCTCACAGGGTCAAATTGCACAGTCAAAAGCCCTATTTGCTTCGCAATCAACTGCAGGGGTAAAATGGTCATTTTACAGTCAAAAGTCAAAAAAATTGGTCAACATCTTATTTTGAAGACACAATCATCATTTGATCAAGTCTTGATCATGATTCCTCAAGCATGGCTCAAAAATACTCAAAGATGCAAAAGTTGTTATTTTTGGACAGCTGAAAAATCAACTGTAACTTGACCAGGGCATAACTTTTTCATGGTTCATCAGAAAAATCCCATCCAATTCTCATTTTGAAGGGTATGACATTTCCTAAAACTCATCTTCACATTCCTAGTCCAAGAAATGCTCTCACAAAAAGTTATCAATTTCTACATTATAGGTCAATTTCAAAAGTCAACAAAAAGGCACTTTAAGTCAAAGACCATGACTTGAGATTGGTAAATCCAAATGACATGGGACCAAAGGAATTGGTTGGAGGACTTCAAGACATTTCCAAAATGTCCAAGAACATGTTCATATGATCAAAATTGAGCAAGATATGCATTGGAGAAGTTGGAAAATTTTCATGAATTTGCAAAAGTCAACTTTGCTCAAAACACATCATTTTTGCTAATGGGCCTCAAATTTCTTCTTGAAACTTTGTCCAAGGTCTATGCACGACCCATTGAGATTAAATTGAATTATTTTCTTATTTTTATTAATTATTTGGATTTTTAATTGATTATTAATTCATTTAATTAATTTAATTGTAGGAAAATATGAAGATATGGTTTTCAAATCTTTTCATGAAGCAAATGTGACCAATATGAGCTGGAGATTTCGTGTGCCAATCAAAGAGACAAGAATATCCAATTTTGGCAAGTTTTGGCAATCAAAAAGATGCAAAAATATTTGATTGAAAATCAAATATGCAAACCATAATTCCATGGATTCTTGGCCAAGATTGTAACCTAAATCCATTATACTATATATGCTGAACCAAACCCTAATGCCATTCACGTGCAAGCTGCTGCAAAAAGCCATAAGCCAATTCCAAAAATATCAAAGAAAACTCAAAACTGAATTCTACTTTCCACGCCAATTCAAAGCCTTTTCTTGATTCCAATACATTGCTAGGCCTCCCAGGAACGATTTGCAATCAAAACCAAGCTTCATAGCTCAAGAAATCGTGGCAAACAGTTTTATGGTTTGAAGCTTTTTTCCATAATTGCATATCATTATTCATGCATATTTAACATCTTTTGTGGATTGTTTTGTGTTAATAGGACTCACATGAAGCTAATGGTGTGGTTCAATTGCCTTGAAACGTCCTGAATCATAAACTACCATTGACGAATTCTAGGGTTTATGAGTTCTGGAATTAGGGCTTTCTTGACCAAGCAAAATTAGGACCAATGATACCCATAGTTGAAACCGTCTGGACATGACGAACCCAATGGATATATCGCGCCATATTTATATAGCATAGAATCCTATTCACTATTTTTCCTCGTTCAGCTTTGTGGGGGTTAAAAACCCCCGCTAATTGTTTTTGTTTTACAGGAAAAAGGATGAAGACGAAGGACGTGTTGGCTGGTGATTGGAGCGTTCAAACGAACGCGCGCTTTTTCTCTTTCCAGCATAATTATTTGTTTTCATATATTAATTTCATTAGCCATTATATTTACAAATGCAGCGTGATGGCCTAGTGGTTGGTGATCTGTCCAAGAACCATTGGGACCTGGGTTTGATTCCCAGGTCCCCCAAATGCTTGTTTCTATTTTTCCTAATGTGCTCACGTGCAGGCTTTGCAATGATGTCCACCATGTGCCTCCAACCAACAACGCGCCATGTGTCCTTGTGCATCAATCTAATGGTCCAGATGGAAGGACTATGGTATTCCTGGTCAAAGCGTACCTGGACAATCCCAGAAGTCAACAAGGCTTGAATGTTCATGGGCTTGAATTTGCTAACAAAACCTCCTAAGGGCCCAGCACCCCCCTGGTTTACTATTCTTTTTCTTATTTTCTTTTTCTTTTTATTTCTTTTAATAATAATAATTATTATTATTATTAACCAACAAACTAATTTTTTATAATAAATTCAGAGAATAAAAAATGTAAATATTTTTATTAATTATTATTATTCTTACTTATTAATTATTATTTTGTAAATAAATTCTAACATTAATTAATTTAGTCTTTTTTAAATTAGGTTTAATTTTAATTTTCTTTTACAATAAATAAAATAAATTAGACTTAGGTTTTTTTTTACTAACTTTTGACCTTTTATTTTTACTTTCATTAAAACATAAAAAACATAATAAAAAAACATTTTTCTTTTAATTAATTAATTAATTAGTTTTAGGGTTAGTATTTAATTTAAATTGCAAAAAAGGACCAAACTTCAATTCTTTTCTCAAAAAGGGTCAAAACCCTAAGGACGTCCCGATTTAATTTCTTTCGCGCTTTAATTCCTTTTGATCATATTGATGTAACTGTTTCCGAGGATGTAATAGTTAATTAGAACTCTATCGCTTTATTTATTTTCTCGCAATTTATTTCCAAACGGGTTATGTTTTTGGCGATGTATAGACCCGCGCCTTGTAATAGCGTAGATTTACCTTTCCACACTTTATTTTCCGCACTCTTAACTGTTAAAATGCATGAAAGACTTGTATGACAAATAAAACCAATCTGGAGCTCACAAATGACATGTTCAAAGATAAATATAAACTGAAACAACGCACATGCACATGCCACTCCTAGGGTACGCCTCACTCGTTGCCTCCACGTGGTCGTCAAGTATAGGGTGTTTTAGAGGTCGCCCTCTTGTCTAAAGATCCAGTTGCCTCGAAACGGTTTCCTTAGATAAAAAGGATCTAGGACATTAGGGTTACCGCTAAGGTGTCTTACTATTGCTTTGGTGACCAGACATGTCCCTAATAATCGAATTGACCCGAATAACTCCAACGACGGTGCTACCTACTTCTCAATAGTGGGATAGCACTGTCTAAAGGACTCTTACACAGCTTAATTCCTTAGAGTAGGTAGATTTCTCCTGGGTACTTGCTCTCTCAAACCAACAAAAATACTTTTCGCACCTACACTTTCAAAAAAGTTTTCAAACAAATATTTCATACACTCTTGAGGACAGATACAAGAGTTACTTAGAAATTTTTCAAACTAAACTTTTTCAAAACTCACATACACTTGAAAAGCAAACAATTTTTGAAAACATAAGAGCAAGTACCTAAGAGCCCGTGGATAACCACTGATAGAAAGGGTGCTAACACCTTCCCTTTCTATAAATCTACCTCCCGAACCGAGAGACATCTCAAAAAAGGAATTTTGCTGTGCTTTTGTCCTTTCCATATTGGAGAACATAAAATACGGTGGCGACTCTTGCTTACCGCGACATTTCGTGAACCAGCTTAAAAAACAGTCAGTTCTATTTCCACCGATCACAGAACTGGCGACTCTGCTGGGGATAAATAAAAGTGAGGTGTACCTTAGGATTAGACCACTCTTGTTTTCAAGTGCTTGATTTGTTTTCTTTAAAATTGTGGGCCTGTCTTGGAGTTTCATAGATCCTAACCCGGATCTGGGGGATACCTTTTAGAAAGTAGCAACAAACTGTGAGGGAACTGTGCGGGGTATACCGAAACGGTTGAAGCAGTTTGCTACGTTGATGTGGCACTTTGGTGAGTACCGGTAACCCTTGAGTCAAGTCAAGGAGAGTACGGGGCCTCCGCGTGGTGTCGTGAAGCATCAACTGACCTTAGGAACCTTACTTGACCATCCTGGCCTCTTTAGGGGTAGTGAGATGACCGACTTTGGTGCAGTTCGAAGTTGGTAGATACTCGATACTACACTCTTTGAGGGTTGTTTTCTTGGAATATTTTGATTGCCAGTTCAGTGGCTAAATCAAAACAATGAACATAGAAAACAACCCAATGATATTGAGCTCCTTAGAACCCGGTTACTTTTAATAGGACAGGTTTTGAACCCACCAACTTCAAGAGGGTAGTACCTAAACTTCATGCTGGCTTAAACTCTAAGGGTTGTCTTGTGTGACTTGTGTGCCTTCAAACTTGACTACTTGCACATTCTTGTTACCTGACACATGAGTTTCTTGCAGGTTTTGTTTACAGTCCTTAATTGGGACTCATTACAAGGCCTACTTACATCACTCCATGCATAGCATCATACCATCATACCATTGCATACATCCTGCATAAGGACTAATCCATTTCAAGGATCTCAAGGGTCTGTGATGCAGGTCATGATGAACCAACTGTCTAGCAAGGGGCAAAGGGGATTTATTTTCCTCTAGCCAAGGTTGATAACTTGAGTCAGGGGCTATGAACCACTCGATATGGTGAGCTTGACTCTTGAAGAAGGACTCTCAGCAACATGAAGTTCCTTCAATCAAGCTACGAAATTCAAATTCTAACAATTTTCTTGTTTACCCCCGCGAGATCTTTGAAAACATTGCATGCATACGTACACATCACTGCATAACAGGTACCCTTTGACAGGTCACTTACCTTCTTCGCTGTTTATTTCAGCAATGGCTTCCCACCAAGACAACCAGGATCTTCATGCTCAAGAGACTCGGTTCGGGGAGATCCTCCTAAGCCTATCCAAGGGGCAGGAAGAGCTGAGAACACTCCTCATGGGGACTTTGGTCAGGAACAGTCCAGAAGATAGTAAGGATGAACGGCTGAAGCATCTGCAAGCTGAGGTGGATACAATGAGAACCCAGATACTGGGGCAGATGGCTCTCATTCAAGACTTAGCTCAAAGACAAGAAGAGCTCAGGGTTCTCGTCAACCAACTGCTTCGGGATAACCAACTGGGGAAAACATTTAAGGTCGAAGAGCCAGTCATCATTAAATTCCCTTTGAGACAAGAAGACAAGGGAAAAGCTCCTCAACTTGCTTCAAGGTCACAAGTTCAGCATCAACCTCACCAGCTTCAGCAAGACAGTATGAAGCAAGTAGTCAGGGTTGGAGACCAAACCGGTAATCATCCCCCAAGAAGTCAAAGGTTTGGGTTGATGAATAGACCTCTCTGAGCTGCTACTACTTCACAGGTCCAACAACGACCTCACCAAGAACAACGGGTTGATCAGAGCAAGCCAGACAAGCCTAGGAGGCAATTCACCCAGCTCAACATGTCGCTGTTTCAAGCCTTACAACGCCTGTTGAGATTGAATCTGATCACATTAAGGGACCCTCCTAAGAATCCCAACACTTCCTCTTCCAGGTATAACCCGAGTGTGAGATGTGCCTACCATTCTGACAGTCCTGGACACGACACCAACGACTGTTGGACTCTGCAGAACAAGATCCAGGACCTGATTGATGAAGGAGCAGTGGAATTCACCCCAGATGGTCAGTTCGAGTTCTTTTACTATCCCTAGACGAGAAGACCTTTGTTCATTGGAAGTTTCAAGTTGTATTTTTCTTTGCTTGCTCAAACATTTGTTCATGTCAAACTTTATTACTTTATCAATGCATCGCATATGTCTATTTTGAATCAATATATTCGTATTCACTATATTCAAATTGCTTTCATTTCTTGTGATGTTCAACTCTCGATTAAAAAACTCTAAGCCTTTTGAGGGAGGATGACGAAAACGATACCACGATCTTTACAGTATGCTTTTGAACAGACCCTGCTGATGAAGTACATGCATTGTTTCAAATCCTAAACAGTGGAGTTATAAGGAAGATAATCCCTCGTCAACCCCTTCGAGCCAAAGAAGTAGGAGTTTTTTTTTTCTTTTCACAAAAAAAATAATTAAAACCCTTAATCGTAACCTGGGGCAGGGTAGTTCTCTCAGTTGATCCAAGTGCACAATGAATGGCACCAAAGAAGTCCTTCCGAGACAAAAAGACAGTGATGGTTCCCTATAATCATAAGGACAGGCAGTCATTATCTCTCAGAAATAAAAGCCCAATAAGTCAAAACCTATGAAGGAGACTTACAAAACTGGGGCATCCCGCTGACTGTAATCACAAAAGAAACAGTTCAGGCAAAAAAGGAAAGGGATAACAAAATCAAAAAAAAACAAGAAAGAGGTTCTACAAACCCTCGACAAAAAATGACTGCCTATGCAAAATAAATTGTCAGTATCCGAACCATCACTGGAATATCAGGACACAGACTCAAACAAGGTCTAACGCATGATCAGCTGAGTTTAGGTTTAAAGAACATCACGAAGAGCGGGTGGGTACAAATAAAATTTGAGCCTTTATCCTTTGTTTCTTAAACCGTGAACCAGGCCACGTTATAACCCTTAAAAGTCCTAGCTGAAGCATGGGTTAGTTCGAAAGCATACTGTTACAAAAGGTATCCTGACTCCTTAAGGCTTGCGGTAAAATAACGAGTTGACATCACAGTTTTACAAAAAAAATTCACTTGTTTTTATGAAAAAACTGCATTTTCAAAAACTTCAAGACATACATAAGCTTTGCATTTTTAATATAACATTGCTTGCATATGACTATTTGTTTGAACAGCATAGAAGTTCGCACGATGAATATCCAGTGAACAAGAATCTTCCCAACAAAAAGGTCATCTCAAATGGAAGAAACACTTCCAATCAAGGGGCACGACACGATCATTGTCCGTCATCTGGGGCAGTTAAGTCAAGATTCAGAGAATCTCTCAAATGCCAAACAGCTTGGGGCAAATCTCCACCCGAGTCACTTGGGGCATTGGACATGAATTCCGACAACGAATCTTGCATGATCAAACATCTTCTGGCAGTCCGGCAACACAACACTACTGACAGTGACAACTCCTTCACTCTGAGAACGTGGACATAGTCGGAAAAAAAATACTACGCATAATCAAAGACCCGCTAGGTTGACACACCTAGGCAAAAATAAGGGCTTCCCAGCGAACCAAAAGGGTTCAGGCAAAAATAAGGGATGAAAATGAAAAAATTTGTACACCCGGCAAGTCGAAAACCTGAAAAGGCGGCTTGGGCAAAAAAGGGTATCCCGGTGGACCGAAAACCCGAAAGGGCGGTCCAGGAAAAAGTTAGGGATCAAAGCGTACGACTATGTCCTATCATCTCGTCACTTGCCTACCAGAAGAAGATTTGTCAAACCGGAAGTTATCAACCTCCACAGGTATCTTCTCCCGCAGAAACTGGGGCAATAAGAATTGTCTGAACAATCTAGTTGCTCTGTCCACCAGAGTACCAAGGTAAGTTCAGCTGAAGAACATGACCAAGATGCCTCCACTCCCCACAGAGCAAGACCAGAATCATCAATACTCTCCCCGGGCAGAGTTGATCTCTCGTCAGCCCCTAAAAAGGCACAGTACCCCCAGCAATTCAGCAACACTCTCCCCAAGCAGAGTTAATCTACTGTCAGCCTTAAGGAAGTTGGGTACCCCCAGAAGATCTCAACATTCTCCAGCAGAGTATATAGATATTCCTAAGCAAGCATCCCCGGTAGTCTTAATATAAGATGGTTCCCCAGTGGAATACCAGACACCCCAGTGGAGCTACTTCCCGAGTACAGTCCAAAGTTTCCCCAAGAGAGTTGAAGCCATATCCCCAGTAGATTCTGGAAGCTTATCACCTGCAGAGTACATGCATCTCTCCCCGACTATATTCAAAGGTTATTCCCCACCAGAGCTTATAACTGGGTTATCCTCAGCTAATTACCACGGAAAGATCGTCCTCGGCGAAGTTCTTCCTATCCCCCAGTGGAGTTCATCAAATTCTCCAACATAACTTATCAGTGGAATCCTCAGTGGAGTTATCATTAAAACCTCAGCGAAGCATCTCTCTTCCCACAGAGTATTTTCCCTGTAGAGTAATCTTCGCCAGGTTTATTCCCCAACGGAGTCATCTTCTCCTACCGATGTATTCTTGCAAACATCTTTGTTCATCCTCCCCAGCGGAAGCGAAGAACTCTACTCTTCAACATCAGCCCAGGATTCAATAAGCTCCCGGCATCCGTCAAGGATTTATTTTCCTAGATGAGAATACATTCATAAACATCACATTTTCATACATCATGACATTGAATACAACTAATGTTTTGCCTTTTCAGGAAAAGGTCAACCCAAAGATGATTACCATCAACTTGTCACAATTCCAGATTTGATACTTGTATCTAGCCAGGGCATATCTGCGAGTAATTGATTGTAGATTCGATACCTGTATCTAGCCAGGGCATATCTACATGAAGAGTTTAGATATTCGATACCTGTATCTAGCCAGGGCATATCTGTAGACGACTAATTCCAGATTCGATACATGTATCTAGCCAAGGCATATCTGTGAGTGATTGATTGTAGATTCGATACCTGTATCCAGCCAGGGCATGTCTGCATGAAGAGTTTAGAGATTCGATTCCTGTATCCAGCCAGGGCATATCTGTAGACGACTAATTCCAGATTCGATACCTGTATCTAGCCAGGTCATATCTGTGAGTGATTGATTGTAGATTCAATACCTGTATCCAGCCAAGGTATATCTGCATGAAGAGTTTAGAGATTCGATACCTTTATCCAACCAGGGCATATCTGTAGACGACCAATTCCAGATTCGATTCCTGTATCTAGCCAGGGCATATCTGTGAGTAATTGATTGTAGATTCGATACCTGTATCCGGCCAGGGCATATCTGCATGAAGAGTTTAGAGATTCGATACCCGTATCCAGCCAGGGCATATCTGTAGACGACCAGCTCCAGATTCGATACCTGTATCTAGCCAGGGCATATCTGTGAGCGATTGATTGTGGATTCGATACCTGTATCCATCCAGGGCATATCTGCATGAAGAGTTTAGAGATTTGATACTTGTATCTAGCCAGGGCATATCTGTAGATGACTAATTCCAGATTCTATACATGTATCCAGCCAGGGCATATCTGTGAGTATTTGATTATAGATTCGATACTTGTATCCAGCCAGGGCATATCTGCATGAAGAGTTTAGAGATTCGATACCTGTATCCATCCAGGGCATATCTATAGACGACCAGTTCCAGATTCGATACTTGTATCTAGCCAGGGCATATCTGTGAGTAATTGATTGTAGATTCGATACATGTATCTAGCCAGGGCATATCTGCATGAAGAGTTTAGAGATTCGATACCTGTATCTAGCCAGGGCATATCTGTAGATGACTAATTCCAGATTCGATACATGTATCTAGCCAGGGCATATCTGTGAGTAATTGATTATAGATTCGATACCTGTATCTAGCCAGGGTATATCTGCATGAAGAGTTTAGAGATTCGATACATGTATCTAGCCAGGGCATATCTGTAGACGACTAATTCCAGATTCGATACCTGTATCCAGCCAGGGCATATCTGTGAGTAATTGATTGTAGATTCGATACCTGTATTCAGCCAGGGCATATCTCCATGAAGAGTTTGAAGATCAACCCCTGTAATAGGCCAGGAAACCATCTTCCTTTCTCAAAGTACGCAGGTTCTCACTAAGGAATCTCTTACGCGATCGACACTCCAGATGGCATCTTTAAGCCCATCTCCACAACTATCTGTTACATTTCCAAATGGCATCTATAAGCCCATTCCCGACAAGGTTCTGTCACATCTTCAGATGGCATCTATAAGCCCATCCTCCTATCCATCATCCCTCCAAATGGCATCTGTAAGCCCATTCCCGCCATCACAATGTTGATATTCTACTATGCGAGTGCATATTTCTGGGCACTCTAGTGTTCAATCATCTTCCACCCTCGGATCACGAAAGGCACACAAGCCAATCTACATCCTCAGGTCTAAGAAGATTGAACAGGGGCAACTGTTGTACCCCAAAATTTTCCCTCCCATGTTCTTCAAAGTTTATCAAGAATCATCCTCAAATGGTTCAAGACTTCTCAAAGATTGCACAATCCAAATGCCTCTTAAGCCAGCTGAAATTAGGGTTTTGGTTATTTCAAGGAAGTTGAGGTTTTCAAGGCCTCAATCAAGTCCCATAGGCCCATATACATTGTCAAGCATCTACATGTCAAGTCTCAAGGCTCACAGGGTCAAATTGCACAGTCAAAAGCCCTATTTGCTTCACAATCAACTGCAGGGGTAAAATGGTCATTTTACAGTCAAAAGTCAAAAATTTTGGTCAACATATTATTTTGAAGACACAATCATCATTTGATCAAGTCTTGATCATGATTCCTCAAGCATGGCTCAAAAATCATCAAAGATGCAAAAATTGCTATTTTTGGACAACTGAAAAGTCAACTGTAACTTGACCAAGGCATAACTTTTTCATGGTTCATCATAAAAATCCCATCCAATGCTCATTTTGAAGGGGATGACATTTCCTACAACTCATCTTCACATTCCTATTCCAAGAAATGCTCTCACAAAAAGTTATCAATTTCTACATTATAGGTCAATTTCAAAAGTCAACAAAAAGGCACTTTAAGTCAAAGACCATGACTTGAGATTGGTAAATCCAAATGACATGGGACCAAAGGCATTGGTTAGAGGACTTCAATACCTTTCAAAAATGTCCAAGAACATGTTCATATGATCAAAATTGAGCAAGATATGCATTGGAGAAGTTGGGAAATTTTCATGAATTTGCAAAAGTCAACTTTGCTCAAAACACATCATTTTTGCTAATGGGCCTCAAATTTCTTCTTGAAACTTTGTCGAAGGCCTATGCACGACCCATTGAGATTAAATTGAATTATTTTCTTATTTTTATTAATTATTTGGATTTTTAATTGATTATTAATTCATTTAATTAATTTAATTGTAGGAAAATCTGAAGATATGGTTTTCAAATCTTTTCATGAAGCAAATGTGACCAATATGAGCTGGAGATTTCGTGTGCCAATCAAAGAGACAAGAATATCCAATTTTGGCAAGTTTTGGCAATCAAAAAGATGCAAAAATATTTGATTGAAAATCAAATATGCAAACCATAATTCCATGGATTCTTGGCCAAGATTGTAACCTAAATCCATTATACTATATATGCTGAACCAAACCCTAATGCCATTCACGTGCAAGCTGCTGCAAAAAGCCATAAGCCAATTCCAAAAATATCAAAGAAAACTCAAAACTGAATTCTACTTTCCACGCCAATTCAAAGCCTTTTCTTGATTCCAATACATTGCTAGGCCTCCCAGGAACGATTTGCAATCAAAACCAAGCTTCATAGCTCAAGAAATCGTGGCAAACAGTTTTATGGTTTGAAGCTTTTTTCCATAATTGCATATCATTATTCATGCATATTTAACATCTTTTGTGGATTGTTTTGTGTTAATAGGACTCACAAGAAGCTAATGATGTGGTTCAATTGCCTTGAAACGTCCTGAATCATAAACTACCATTGACGAATTCTAGGGTTTATGAGTTCTGGAATTAGGGCTTTCTTGACCAAGCAAAATTAGGACCAATGATACCCATGGTTGAAACCGTCTGGACATGACGAACCCAATGGATATATCGCGCCATATTTATATAGCATAGAATCCTATTCGCCATTTTTCCTCGTTCAGCTTTGTGGGGGTTAAAAACCCCCGCTAATTGTTTTTGTTTTACAGGAAAAAGGATGAAGACGAAGGACGTGTTGGCTGGTGATTGGAGCATTCAAACGAACGAGCGCTTTTTCTCTTTCCAGCATAATTATTTGTTTTCATATATTAATTTCATTAGCCATTATATTTACAAATGCAGCGTGATGGCCTAGTGGTTGGTGATCTGTCCAAGAACCATTGGGACCTGGGTTCGATTCCCAGGTCCCCCAAATGCTTGTTTCTATTTTTCCTAATGTGTTCACGTGCAGGCTTTGCAATGATGTCCACCATGTGCCTCCAACCAACAACGCGCCATGTGTCCTTGTGCATCAATCTAATGGTCCAGATGGAAGGACTATGGTATTCCTGGTCAACGCGTACCTGGACAATCCCAGAAGTCAACAAGGCTTGAATGTTCATGGGCTTGAATTTGCTAACAAAACCTCCTAAGGGCCCAGCACCCCCCTGGTTTACTATTCTTTTTCTTATTTTCTTTTTCTTTTTATTTCTTTTAATAATTATTATTATTATTATTATTAACCAACAAACTAATTTTTTATAATAAATTCAGAGAATAAAAAATGTAAATATTTTTATTAATTATTATTATTCTTACTTATTAATTATTATTTTGTAAATAAATTCTAACATTAATTAATTTAGTCTTTTTTAAATTAGGTTTAATTTTAATTTTCTTTTACAATAAATAAAATAAATTAGACTTAGGTTTTTTTTACTAACTTTTGACCTTTTATTTTTACTTTCATTAAAACATAAAAAACATAAAAAAAAACATTTTTCTTTTAATTAATTAATTAATTAGTTTTAGGGTTAGTATTTAATTTAAATTGCAAAAAAAGGACCAAACTTCAATTCTTTTCTCAAAAAGGGTCAAAACCCTAAGGACGTCCCGATTTAATTTCTTTCGCGCTTTAATTCCTTTTGATCATATTGATGTAACTGTTTCCGAGGATGTAATAGTTAATTAGAACTCTATCGCTTTATTTATTTTCTCGCAATTTATTTCCAAACGGGTTATGTTTTTGGCGATGTATAGACCTGCGCCTTGTAATAGCGTAGATTTACCTTTCCGCACTTTATTTTCCGCACTCTTAACTGTTAAAATGCATGAAAGACTTGTATGACAAATAAAACCAATCCGTAGCTCACAAATGACATGTTCAAAGATAAATATAAACTGAAACAACGCACATGCACATGCCACTCCTAGGGTACGCCTCACTCGTTGCCTCCACGTGGTCGTCAAGTATAGGGTGTTTTAGAGGTCGCCCTCTTGTCTAAAGATCCAGTTGCCTCGAAACGGTTGCCTCAGATAAAAAGGATCTAGGACATTAGGGTTACCGCTAAGGTGTCCTACTATTGCTTTGGTGACCACACATGTCCCTAATAATCGAATTGACCCGAATAACTCCAACGATGGTGCTACCTAATTCTCAATAGTGGGATAGCACTGTCTAGAGGACTCTTACACAGCTTAATTCCTTAGAGTAGGTAGATTTCTCCTGGGTACTTGCTCTCTCAAACCAACAAAAATACTTTTCGCACCTACACTTTCAAAAAAGTTTTCAAACAAATATTTCATACACTCTTGAGGACAGATACGAGAGTTACTTAGATATTTTTCAAACTAAACTTTTTCAAAACCCACATACACTTGAAAAGCAAACAATTTTTGAAAACATAAGAGCAAGTACCTAAGAGCCCGTGGATAACCACTGATAGAAAGGGTGCTAACACCTTCCCTTTCTATAAATCTACCTCCCGAACCGAGAGACATCTCAAAAAAGGAATTTTGCTGTGCGTTTGTCCTTTCCATATTGGAGAACATAAAAGACGGTGGCGACTCTTGCTTACCGCGACATTTCGCGAACCAGCTTAACAAACAGTCAGTTCTATTTCCACCGATCACAAAGGCATGTCAACAATATCCTTCGATTGGAAGGTGAACAAAAGGGTCTTAGATTGGCATCTGGATAAGGAGCTTCGACTGGGATTTTAAAACCCTTTGAGGGATATTTGTCTCACAAGCTTCGACTGGGAATCTAAAAACCTTTGATTAAGCATTGGACCACCAGCTTCGATTGAGTGTTGGTTCCCCTTCGAGCAAGCCTTGGTCCAAGTTTCATTTAGAAAAGAACCCCTACAAGTTCCCTTCAAATCCATAAGGCAGAGGCTTCCTCAAACTTGTCTTGGATTCACAGGGGCAAAGGCTTCTTCTATAATTGCCTTCAATGCACAAGGAAAATACTTCCTCTGTGTTTGTTTCTAATGAACAAGGCCAAGACACCTCAACACAATTTCTGCACTATGACACACAATATGACCCCTTCGAAAGAGCACTCCAAAGGTTCATTCAAAGGACACACATTGACGTCCCATTCGAAGAAGGCACAAGGCATACATGTGGACTATTCGAAAGACACACAAAAAGTCCATTCGAAGGATATATAGGTGGTCCATTCGAAGGAGACACATAATTATTGAAAGTAAGTTTGTCTTATGATAAGTCTTGGTCCTACATGTTTCCAGGCCCAAGCCTCCTGCGCAATGGCATTCGAACGAAGTGACAAAAGAGGCTTTGACTGGCTAGAATGAAGTTCTCGTTTGGGCTATTTGAGTTTTCTAGAATCAAGCAACTAAGGCAAATAGATGGGCCCAATCGAAGGAGCCATGAGGAGAAAGTCATAGCCACTCGAAATGCAAAGATCTGATGGGATTTCGAAGAAGCCCTGATAAGGGAAACTCTGAACAAATTCGAACTCAGAATCATCAAAAAGAATAATGCTCTAACGAAGAGAATTCTGAGCAATTCGAATTGATGCAGATGGTGACTTAATTGAAGAAACTCTAATAAGGGAAAACTCTGAACAATTGGAATTCAGAGTCATCAAAGATCTGAGTAATTCAAATTGATGTAGATAATCTAATGAGCTATAAGGATGAAACAAGATCCATTCGAAGGAGGAAATTCAAGGCCAATCAAAGGGAAAGACTTAAGGGCATTCGAAGGTGAAACATGTCCAAGTTCACTCAAAATTTCATAGTGGCATGGATAATCCAAAAAAGGCAATCCTTTAATTTGTCTAATTTTGCCTTCAAAACCTGGTTAATGGTTGTCCCTTGCCATTTCCACTCCCTTCAAACTTTTATAAGTACAGACCTAAGGCACATTGCAAAAGGCGGAGAAAAAACCATTGGAGACGACATACATACATGCATACGCCCAGAAACTACACCCATACACTGTCTCACACGCACACGCTTCCTCATAAGCTATACTAAAGCTATCAAAAATCTCATAAGTGGTCCAAATCGAAGGAATCTTCAACAACACTCCACTCACTCCTTGAAGTTTGCAGGAGACGTTCCCAAGCACTAGCCAATTCACGCCCAGAAGTGCCAAATCGAAGCCTCCCATTATTGGTAAACTTTCAAATTCATATCTATGATTTCTTAATGTATTACTGTTTGTTCAATGCTTGATTCACGCTCAGGATATCATGTAGCTCTGATCGATTTGTATTCAAAGCTAAGGGCCTGGGTTCGACACCAGGTCCACTTTTATTTTCTTTTATCTTTAACGCCCATACTGCAGATCTGACCTAAATGAACCAACGTATACAGGATCGAAGGACCTGGGTTCGACACCCAGGTCATGCTTTTTATTTTTTGCTAATATTTGTCTTGCAGGTCTAGATCGAAAATCACTTCCTCCCCCGAATCTAAAGGAATAACTTCCTTCCCTGGATCGAAGAAGATAATTTCTTTCCCTGGGTTGAATGAACCATATCTTTCCCAAGATCAAAGGATCATTTCCTTCCCTGGATCGAAGGACCTCTTTTCATTTTCTTATTTTTGGTTTTGTTTATTTCTTTTATTTCTTGTTTCCCTTTTTTATTAACATTAAAATCAAATCACAAAAATTAGGTCTTGTCTTTTTTTATTAAAATTAATTTTTTTGTTAACTAATTAATTTAATTACTTTAACATATTTCTTAAAATTAAAATTAAATAGACTTACACTTTATTTTCTTAAAATTAACAAAAACCAAAAAGACTTTCTTATTTTACTTAGCAATTTTTTAGGGTTTTAGACGTTATTTTAAATTCGCGCGCGTTATTATTTTCGCACTTTTTTTATACTAATGTACCTGCTGATGGAATGTAATAGATAATTACTAGGGCCCTTTACTTCTTTTCTTTATTTTCTTTCCCCTATTTTAGACATGTAAGTACCCCCTCCCCGAAGCATTGTAATAGCGTAGATTTAAATTCCTGCACTTTAAATTACTGTATATATTACTGCTAGACTAATAGGATTTCATGATAAGAGCCTAATAATCAAACGTTAGCAAACTTAACACAAGACTAAAATAACTGAAAACAAACACAATTGCACATGTACACCTCTAGGGTACGCCCACTTCGGTTGCCTTCGGAAATAGTCACAACTCTCGAAACGTGAGAGATTTTAGTGGCTACCCTCCGGTTCAAAAGATCATAAGTCCCTCGATGACCCTTTCGATGTTGCCTCAGTAAAAATATGATCTTAGAGCCCTATGGTAGTTACTAAAACTTCTTGCCCAATTGCCTTTGTGACTATAAAAATGTCCCTTCGAATGTCCCTCAAACATCCAAACGACTATGGCTACCTACTCACTAATAGTAGGATAGCACTGTCTAAAGGATAGGAGGAAAAGAACAAACTTTTCGAGTATAAGTAGATAAGTTCCTAGATGTTATGCTCAAAAAACATTTTCACACTTATACAAAAAAACATTTCAAAAACATTCGCTTTGTCAACACTCTTGAGGACTGATGTAAGATTTTTCATAAAGCGAATCGCCGCACTAGGGCATTTTCAAATACTTTTCAAAAATGTAAAGCATAAGGTATTTCAAAATGAGCTAAGCATCTAAGAGCCCGTAGATAACTACGGATGGAAAGGGTGTTAACACCTTCCCTTTCCATAATCTACCCCCCTTAGTCAGAAAATTCTCGAAAAGGTATTTTTCTGTTTTTTCAATCTTTCCTTTGTTGGATAAAAGAAAAGTAAATGGCTACTCTTGCTTACCGCAACATTTGCAAATACAAACACATAACCAGTACAATAGTCGGTTCTACCATCGTATCACAGAACTGGTGACTCTGTTGGGGATTATGAATAAAAAAGTGGGGTTACCTTAAGAGTTAGTTCATTTTAAAATTGCTTTAATTGCTTGTTTGTATGCTTTATCCTTGGAGGGTTGTTTGGGTTGTTACTATAGATCCTACACCCGGATTTGGGGGCATCCTTTTAGGTCAAGTATTGGCTTCTTGCTGGTTAGATGATTCGTATCCCTAGCTTTTACCTTATGCTTGATAGTCCCTTCTTCTCCTCCTATCTTCTTTAATTTCAAAAATCTTCTTCCTCCTTTTGAAAATTCTTCTTGCTTTTAAACTTGAACCACTTTCATAATAAACTTGTACTTATGTCCATGCATTTTCAAAACATTTTCATAAATAAACTCCAATTAATTTAATAATACCTTGACATTTTTTGTGAGAAGACTAAAAGTCAATCAATCTCATTTCAAACCATTTTGCCACTTTGGCTTTTATCTTTAAAATTTTCTCAAAAGATTGAATTCTTGTCAATCCTTGTAGTGATGCAAACAACTATACTTCTACAATATGTAGTGAAGAGAGATATTTTCCACTTGGGTGTTGAGTGAGGTATTGTTGATTTTAAGATCCAGGCCATATCCTCCACTTTGAGATGATGCAAATTCTCCTTTCTCATAATTGTGGGTAGTAGGTATGTTTTCCACGCGGACAGTGACAATGATGTTTTATCTCACAAAATTAACCAACACATTTGTGTTTTAAATTTTTAAATGTGGAACTACGTGTACCCTGATCCCCTATTGCACGAAAAGGTGGTACGTAGGCACTAAAGCTTCACAATCACGGCGGGTGCAAAAATTATAAAATAAATATATTTCTTTTCTCACCTCCACCATCCATTTTTATACTACATTTTTCATAGCCAAAATATACAAATTTCACAAAGAGGTTCCTGCGGAGTACCGTAGATGTTTAGGGTGCTAATACCTTTCCTTTGCATAACCAACCCCCTTACCTTGAATCTTTCCCCTTATTTTTGGGTTATTCTCTTTTTTCCCATTCCTTTGGAAACAATAAAGCGCGGTGGTGATTTTTATTTTGATTTGTATAAAGTCTTATCAACCCAATGGCTTAGTCTTAAACATTTCTACCGCTACAGAAAAATGGCGACTTCACTGGGGACAGATTGACCTCTTGCTGGTCTATCCCTAAGTGGGTTAAGCATATCTCTATTTATATCTGTATATGTGTTATTACTGTTTTTTGTGTTATATGTTGTATATATGTTTGTCTGGATTTTCCTGGTTTTCAGGGTGCTTGGTGATTATTCATAAGTCCTATACCCGGACTTGGGCATACTTTAAGATAGGACGGGCGGTATAGTCATGTTAACTTTGAGGGAGTAATCCTAAAAAAGGAGGCATGAGATCCCCCACTCAGTGAAGGCCCCTTTGACTGTAGTATCATTTACCGAGTAATCAGGAATCTGCTTTCGACCTGGGAGCCTGCTGAAACTGAGGACCGTAGAATATCAAACCCATCTTGGCCTTTCAGGTGTAGTGCGGAAGCTGTGACGGAGTAATCCAGAAATAGTTATCACGCGATTCTATGCTCGGACGAGTCTTTCTTGAGAATATTACTAATTACCGAGTTAATCGGGAAGTTGGTAATATTTGAATGAAGGATGTAGACTCTGGGAACCTCTAGAACCTTGTTTGGCAGGCGATAAATTTTAGACCGACGCCTTATGGGTAGTACCTTCGACCTCATGCTTGTGACGTTGAACCTATGAACCCTATATGTGTGATCTTGTGTGTTATTGTTGCATCATGCATTCATGCACTCATAAGCGTCTTTTGAAGAAACCATATTTCAAGGGATTTAAAGGTTGACTATTTGTGAATATCTCAGGTACTTTCTAACCATGGATTCTGGAAAGAGAAAGACCGGGAAATACAGTTTCAAGGATCCCAAGATAGATGAGTTGATCAGTCTAATTCCCGAGATCGAGTGTTTTGCAGACTTTCGAAAGAAGTGTGGATCCATTATTCCTCTCATGAAGCTGAAGATGAAGAAGGGTATTCTCTCGACCTTGGTCTAGTTCTATGATTCGATGTATCATTGATTTACTTTTCCCGACTATTAGTTGATGCCCACACTGGAGGAGTATTCCTATCTATTGGATTTACCTGTTATCGATCGTGTTCCTTTTACTGGTTTGGAGGGTGAGCTAAAATAACATGAGATTGGTGATTTGATTCATCTGGAGAAATCTGAGGTGGAAGCCCATATGACTACTAAAGGAGGAATTAGAGGATTACCAACTCAGTTCTTATTGGAGAAAGCTTGTTACTTTTCTAGAATGAAGAGTACAGTTGCTTTTGAGGCCATCTTTGCTCTAATTTCTTACGCGTTGTTTTTATTTCGTAATATGGACAAGTTTGTTGACATTAATGCTATCATGATCTTCATGATTGGAAACCCAGTTCCTACATTGTTGGGTGATGCTTATTACTCTATTCATCATTGGAATTCTTACCATGGGGGGATGATTATCTGTTGCACGCCTCTATTGTACCGGTGGTTTATCTCTCATATGCCTCAGTCTGATGCTTTTGGGGATGTCAAGAAGGAACCCCGTTGGGCTCCTAAGATCATGGAACTTACTCACTCGGATATTGATTGGTATCATCGAGCTTACCAGGATATAGGGATTATTGACAGTTGTGGTAGTTTCCCCAATGTACCTCTTCTTGGTACAAAGGGAGGAATTAACTATAACCATGTTCTTGCACGACGACAGCTTGGTTATCCGATGAGGGATAAACCGAATAGTATTCATTTGAGTAGTTTATTTCTGAAGACAGGAGAAGACCATAGGTAAGCTAGGGAGTAGATTGCGAAGGCCTGGCGTCACATTCATAAGAAGAGTAGGAAGGATTTGGGACCTAGGGGTGTTGTTTCTTTGGAGCCATATCTTCAGTAGGCCCGATCGAGAGCTATTCAGTTAAAGATGTCGTATACCCGGGAGACAACCATGCCTAATCTATTTATGAAGACCACTCATCCCTTATTAGATGATCTAGAAGAGCTACAACTTGCTTTGGTTAGGATGCAACAGGAAAAGGATACTTGGAAGAACAAGTTCCAAACTTTAGAGGGTTCCTATAAAACAGACTTGAAGGAGAAAGACGACTTCATTGAGATCCTTGAGAGTCGGGCGGTAGAGTCTATGGAGAGGCAAGGGGATTTATTTTATCCTAAGCCTCAATCAGGTGTTGATTACTCACTTCCTGATTCAGATGATTGGAAGGAGGTTGCCATCAGACACGCGGAAGAAAACCAGAGGTTGAAGGTTCAGATTTCCAGGCTCACGGGGAAGCGCCGATGTATAGAGTGATCTCCATTAGTTCTATTTCTCAGGTTTTCAGATTTTATTTTCATCTTGTACTTGGGATCATTGAAACTTGTAATCCATTTTGAAGATATTATAATAAAAAAATTAGTATTTCAAACGTGTTATTACTATGATATTTGCAATGTGTCTATAAATCTATAAATCCCTTGAAATATTAAATAACAAAGTAAAAATAATCATGTGCATTACATATCACGCATCATATTGCACATTTTTCTTGCATTTGTTATGCATATACAGGTGTCTTACCAAGCTTCTTTACATCGTTCAGCAAGATGACTCATCACTACAACACACGGGCTAATTTCAGAAAGAAGATGGACAACATAAAACAAGATAATCGCGAGCTACGCGAGGAAGTTTATGCTTTGAAGGCCGGAATGACCAATCTGATTACTCTGATGGAAGCTCTGGTGGTTACTCAGAATCAGCCACCGAGTGTTCAACTTCAACCAACAAGGGCAACTACTAAAGCTCCGACTGTTCCTGTATCTACTACTCCAACTGTTGTTCAGAATCGCATGCCCCAAGGTTATTCATGGGGAATGCCAAATAATTTTGCACCTGAAGGTTTCAATTTTGGTCCTCAAGATACTCCAGTTGTTCAGACTATTGTTACTCCTGCACCTCCTGTGGTGCATGTTCCTGCTGCACCTCCTTCGGTGAATATGGTTTTGTTTGTTAATGATGATGTGTGTCGTCCTTTCCCTTCACCGAGTGAAGACTTGGGTCTTTATGACAGAATGGATGATTTTCAAGAGTAGTTTGACAAGATGCAAAGAGAGATGAAGGCCTTCAGGGGAAAGAGCTATTTGGGCAGAATGTGAATGAGTTATGCTTGGTCCCGAATGTTAAGATACCTGTTAAGTTTAAAGTCTCGGAGTTTGAAAAGTATAAGGGAAACACTTGCCCTCGTGCTCATCTGGTGAAGTACGTAAGGAAAATGTCTACCCATACTGATGATCAGTGTCTGCTGATTCACTTTTTTCAGGATAGTTTGACCGGTGTTGCGCTGAAGTGGTATATGAGTTTGGACATCGCCAATATCCATACTTTTAATGATTTGGGAGAAGCATTCATCAAACAATACAAGTACAACATGGACATGGCGTCTGACTATGATCAACTCAGGGCCATGGTTCAGAAAGACAGCGAATCATTCAAAGAATATGCGTAGAGATGGCGTGAGGTAGTCGCCCAAGTGATTCCTCCCATGGAAGAGAAGGAGATGACTAAGATTTTCTTGAAGACGCTGGGTGCTTTCTACTATGAGAGGATGGTACCAAGTGCGCCAAGTGACTTTACTGGAATGGTAGGAATGGGTATCCACTTAGAAGAGGCTGTAAGAGAAGGTCGTTTAACAAAAAGTGAAGGATCTGGAGGTACGAAGAAGCCATCTTATAGGTTTACCAAGAAGAAATAAGGAGATGCAAATGTTGTTATACAAGAGAGAAGGGTAAACACTCCTAGAAGGAATTATCAGCGTCATCAGGAAGTCGCCTCAGTTACTCCTGTTATGAATACCGCTCCAACTATCGTTGCTTATCAGAGACCGTCCCAGCAGGGGAATCAAGGGTATAATCAAAGAAGGGAGAGTTATGACCCTATTCCCATGAGCTATACAGAGTTACTACCGGCATTGATTCAGAAGAAGTTGGTTCAGACCCGACCACCTCCCGTTGTACCATCACCATTGCCTTGGTATTACAAGGCAGACCAAACATGTGCTTTTCATCAGGGAGCACCAGGGCATAATGTTGAGAATTGTTATCCTTTGAAGACTGAGGTACAGAAATTGGTGAAGTCTGGTGTTCTATCTTTCAAGGACGTGGGACCTAATGTGAAAGATAATCCTCTACCCAAGCATGGGGGAGTAAATGCTGTGAATATGGTAGCCGGTTGTCCAGGCGACTTCCGGATTTTTGATATTAATCTGGTTATTGGAGATTTGGTGAAAATGCATGCAGACCTTTGTGAATTTAGCTACTATACGCATGACCATGCCGGTTGTGCTATTTGCAGTACAGACGTACAGGGTCGCAATAAGATAAAGGCTGATTTACAAGAGATGATGGATGAGGGCCTAATCCATATAATCAGGCCTAGGGAAGAGTATGAAGAGGAAGTGAATATGGTTTCGGGATGTCCTGGAGAATTCAGAATTTTTGATGTAGAGTATATGAATGAGGACCTCGTGCAGTTGCATGCTACATTCTGCCATACGCTTGGTCAGGTGGAACACCAATATGGATCTTGCCGAGTTTGTTGTCGAGACCCCCGAGGATGTTCAATCATGAAGAAGGGTGTTCAGTTGTTAGACAATTGAACTATCAAGGTCACAAGTCAGAGGGATGATTACCATGAAGTTGATATGGTTGAGGTTTGTTTGACTGAAGAAGAGTCAGATGAATAGTATGCCTCCGCAGATGAGTATTTCTCTTCAGACGAAGATTTGTTTTCCAGAAATGACTTATTAATGACTGATTATGTTGAAGAAGGGGTAAACGTCTTTGTGCCTTGTTTTGGTGCACCCGCCCATTTTGAATTTGAGTATCATAGCAAGCCAGCTGTTACCCCATTGGTGATTAGCTTGCCGGGTCCTATCCCCTACAAGTCAGATAAGGTTATGCCTTACAAATATAATTCTACAATCTTATAGGAAGGAGTGGAAGTTCCCATCCAGCCAATTCCTGATGTTGGAAATATAGATGAAAATAGCAGGGTGACCCGCAGCGGTCGTGTGTTTGTACCAGTTGTTCGAAGAGATGTTGGTGTTGGAAAGAAAATTGTTGAGAATGATGAACCTAAGAAGGCTACGGGTGAGACTAGTGGAGCTACGTTAGAGAAAGAAGTGGATGATATTTTGAAGATGATTAAGATGAGAGACTACAAAATTGTAGATCAGCTACTGCAGACTCCTTCAAAAATATCTATCTTATCTTTATTGATGAATTCCTCTGCTCACAGAGAATCCTTGATGAGGGTACTGGACCAAGCTTTTGTGGAGAGTGATATGCCAATAGACCAATTCAGCAGCGTAATAGGAAACATTACTTCATGTAATAACTTGAGTTTCTGCGATGATGAATTACCAGATGAAGGAAGGAATCACAACTTGGCCCTCCACATCTCTATGAACTGCGGGAATGATTCACTATCCAATGTGCTGATTGATAATGGATCCGCGTTGAATGTTATATCGAGGAGTACACTTATAAAGTTGAAATATCAAGGAACGCCTATGCGCTCGAGTGGCATCATTGTGAAAGCGTTTGATGGGTCAAGAAAATCTGTTATTGATGAAGTGGACTTGCCTATTCATATAGGACCACATTTGTTTCAGATGACTTTCTAGGTCATCGACATTGTTCCCGCTTATAACTGTTTGCTAGGATGGCCGTGGATACATGAGGCAGGGGATGTCACTTCAACTTTACACCAGAAGCTGAAGTTTGTACGTGAAGGGAAAGTAATGATCATAAATGGGGAGCAGGCATTGTTGATATCTCATTTGTCCTCTTTCAGCATTGTAGAGGCGAATGAAGCTGCTGTTGGAACCCAGTTCCAAGCCTTATCCATTGACAACATAAGAGGAAATGATAATTCCATGGTTTTGCTAAAGGACGTGCAACAGGTTATGCGTAATGGTCATAATGTAGTTTGGGGATGAATTGTGGATCCACCTGTGAACAAGAACAGAACTGGCTTGGGGTTCTCTTTGAAGAATGACAAAGGTAAGGGCATGAAGCCGAAGTCTGTTGCAGGCAGGTATCAAGACATTTTCCGTAGTGGGGGTTATCTTCATCTGACTGTTTCCAAGATTAACGCCATTGTGGAAGATGAAGCAGAGCTGGAAATGCCTAATCATGTAACGCACGGAGTTAGGGTTCAGAACTGATCACCATTGATGTCCCCTCTTGCATACATGTTTTAAAGTAATTTGATTTGTTAATATTTTTGAAAAAGCTTTTACTATGCCCAAGGTTGAAGTATTAATGTTGTAGAGCTTATCTGTTTGTTGTGACTTTTAAAATCAATAATAAAAGTTGTCTTTGTTTCCCAAATTATGTCTTTATTTTCTGCTTTTTCTTGGAAAATGGTAATCAGAAAAAAAAACTTTCAAAATAAATAATAATTGAAATTCAATCTGCATGATCACTTGTTATATGTGACAGTTTCTAAATGCAATCACAAATCATATGTGCAGATTAATTAAAAAACCCGTTGAATACAATGACCCTGCACCCTCTCCCAACTTTGAATGCCCTGTGTATGGGGCTGAAGAAGAAGATTATGATGATATTATAGAAGAGGTCTCACGGTTGCTTGAGCACGAGGAAAATACCATTCATCCATATAAAGAGCCATTGGAAGTGATCAATTTGGGTTCAGAAGAAGATCCGAAGGAAGTCAAGATTGGAGAATTGTTGCATATTTTTGCTTGGTCTTATCAAGATATGCCTGGTCTAGATACAGATATTGTAGAGCACCATTTGTCGTTGAAGCCAGAGTGTCCGCCAATTAAACAAAAGTTGAGAAGAACTCACCCAGATATGGCAGTAAAAATCAAAGAGGAGGTTCTAAAGCAGATTAATGCTGGTTTTCTTGTGACGTCAGTGTATCCTCAATGGATTGCCAATATTGTCCCAGTACCGAAAAAAGATGGAAAATTCCACATGTGCGTAGATTACAGAGATCTAAATAAATCTAGTCCAAAAGACGATTTTCCATTGCCACACATTGATATGTTAGTGCATAGCACAGCAAAATTCAAATTTTTCTCGTTCATGGACGGATTTTCCGGTTATAATCAAATAAGAATGTCTCCAGAGGACATGGAAAAAAAACGTTTATCATACCCTGGGGAACATTCTGTTACAGAGTGATGCCCTTCGGGTTAAAGAACGCTTGTGCAACGTACCAGAGGGCTATGACAACCATATTCCATGATCTGATGCACAAGGAAATCGAAGTATATGTTGATGATATGATTGCCAAATCCCAGAATGAAGAAGGGCATGTAGAAGATTTGTTGAAGTTGTTTCAGCATTTGAGGAAGTATCATCTCTGCTTGAATCCAAATAAATGCACCTTCGGTGTTTGATCAGGAAAATTGTTGGGTTTCATTGTTATCCAGAAAGGAATTGAAGTTGACCCTGATAAAGTCAAAGCAATTTAAGAGATACCAACGCCAAAAAATGAAAAGCAAGTCAGAGGTTTCCTCGGGCGTTTGAATTATATTTCAAGATTCATTTCCCACATGACTGCAACATGTGAACCAATCTTTAAGTTGTTAAAGAAAGATCAAGGTTGTGTGTGGACGGATTTGACAAAGGGCATTTGAAAGTATTAAAGAATATCTGCTTCAACCTCCTATCTTGCTCCCTCCTATAGAAGGAAGACCGTTGATTATGTATCTGACAGTGTTAGATAAATCCATGGGATGTATTCTAGGACAACATGATGAAACAGGGAAGAAGGAGTTCGCCATTTATCATCTCAGTAAAAAATTCACTAATTGTGGGTCATGGTATTCCATGATGGAAAAAACATGTTGTGCTCTGGCCTGGGCGGCAAAGCATTTGCGGCAATATATGTTGAATAACACTACTTGGTTGATCTCCAAAATGGATCCAATCAAGTACATTTTTGAAAAGCCTGCTCTTACTGGGAGAATTTCCCGCTGGCAGATGTTGTTATCTGAATATGATATCGAATTCGCACTCAAAAAGCTATTAAAAGCAGTGTGTTGGCAGATTATCTTTCTCACCAACCAGTGGAGGATCACCAGTCTGTAGAATATAAATTCCCCGATGAGGATGCGATGTTCCTGAAAGTGAAAGATTGTGATGAACCATTGCCAAAGGAAGGTCCTGACCTTGAATCTCGTTGGAGTATGATATTTGATGGAGCTGTGAATGCTTATGGTAAAGGAATTAGTGCTATGATTGTCACTCCTTATGGACCGCACATTCCTTTTACTACATGGTTAACATTTGATTGTACTAATAATATGGCCGAATATGAGGCTTGCATCATGGGTCTCGAAGAAGCTATTGATCTCAGAATTAAAATTCTAGATGTGTATGGTGATTCGGCTTTGGTAATAAATCAGATTAAAGGAGAATGGAATACTCGTCACCCCGACTTGATCCCTTACAAAGATTATGCTAGAAGATTATTACCCTTCTTCAATAAAGTTGAATTCCATCACATTCCTAGAGATGAAAATCAAATGGAGGATGCTCTGGCAACTCTGGCTTCTATGTACCAAGTGAATACTTGGAATGATATACCCCGAATTATGGTCTGACGACTGCATAGACCCACTCGTGTATTTACAACAGAGGAGGTAGCAGATGAAAAACCTTGGTATTATGATATCAATAATTTTCTTCAGACTCAGGAATACCCGATTGGTGCATCAAAGAAAGATAGAAAGACATTGAGAAGATTGGCAGGCAGTTTCTTCCTCAGTGAAAATGTGTTATACAAGAGAAATTATGACATGGTCTTGCTCAGATGGGTGGATAGACACAAAGCAGACATGTTGATGCATGATATTCATGAAGGTTCATTTGACACTCATTCCAATGGACATTCGATGGCTAAAAAGATGCTAAGGGCAGGTTACTATTGGCTGACATTAGAGTTCGATTGTTATAAATTTGCAAAGAAGTTCCATAAATTCCAGATTTATGCAGACAAGGTCCATGTGCCTCCGACACTTCTCAATGTGATTTCCTCCTCGTGGCTTTTCTCTATGTGGGGTATTGCCATGATTGGGATGGTAGAACCCAAAGCTTTGAACTGACACCATTTTATCTTGGTAGCAATTAATTTCTTCACCAAGTGGGTGTAGGCTTCTTCATATGCCAATGTTACTAAGCAGGTGGTTGTGTGATTCATTAAGAATAACCTTATATGTCGGTATGGTGTGCCGAGAAGAATCATCACTGATAATGACTCAAATTTGAACAACAAGATGATGACAGAACTGTGCGAAGAATTCAAGATTGTCCATCACAATTCATCTCCATACAGGCCAAAGATAAATGGGGCTTTCGAAGCTGCTAATAAGAATATCAAGAGAATTATCCAAAAAATGGTTGTTAGTTATAAGGATTGGCATGGAGTGCTCCCTTTTGCTCTACATGGATATCGAACATTTGTCCGCACTTCAACAGGAGCAACCCCGTTCTACCTGGTGTATGGAATGGAAGTTGTACTCTCTGTCGAGGTTGAGATTCCCTCTTTACATGTGATAATGGAAACCAAATTGACAGAGGCTGAATGGGTCCAGAACATGTTTGACCAATTGAATTTGATTGAGGAAAAGAGGATGACAGCTTTACATCATGGACAGTTATATCAGAAAAGAATGAAGAAAGCTTTTGATAAAAAGGTCAAACCTCGTGAATTCAGAGAAGGCGACCTCGTGCTCAGGAAGATCATGTCTTTCAACGTTGATTCTAGGGGCAAGTGGACACCCAATTTTGAAGGCCCATATGTTGTCAAGAAATCCTTCTCTGGCGGTGCATTAATTCTTGAAACTATGGATAGTGAGGAGTTCCCACGTCCCATGAATGCTGACGCAGTAAAGAAATACTTCTCCTAAATAAATAAAAGAACAGCTCGCTAAGTTGAAAACCCGAAAGGGTTTCTTAGGAAAAAAGGGAGCATCTCGGTAGGCCAAAAACCCGAAAGGGCGGTCTAGGCAAAAATTAGAGACCTAAACAGAATAAATTTCCCGCTAAGTTGAAAACCCGCAAGGGCAGCTTAGGGAAAAGTTAGGGACTTTCTTGGCAAGTAACTACATCAGACAAGACTTGATCGTTGAAGCAACAATCTTCTCAGATCCTCACCATACTTCAACAGAAGTTGCTGCTCAAGATTTCAAAAGTTGTTAGAGGGGATAGTGGTCATTGTATCTCAATGTATCTTTTCCATTATATATTACCATTTTTCAAAATTTGTAATCATCTATGGAGTCTCGCCATTTGCAGACTACCATTCTATTAATGAACTTTGAGCTTTTACCCAATTCTTTGTATTTCTTATTTTATTTATCTTGCAAAGACTCCATTTACTATTGATAATAACTTTCAAAGCAAAAAAGATTAAATAACAAAATTGATTTTTCAAAATAATAATAATTTACAATCTGCTTTTACTTTGAGATTTATGATGAAACAATGACAACAAAAATGGTGATCCCAGGAATGGACAAACTCCAATTGTTTTGAGAAGTTTTTGTTCCCTTTGGGAAGGTTTACTCAGGATGTTTTCACCGTATTGGGTTTATGATTCTGGTATCCTCGGTCAAGTTTAGATTTATTTCTCCTCTTTTCCGAGTTTTCATGATGTGAAGTTTCAATCCACATTTTCTCCAGTGAAGTTTTCGTTTGGCCTAATAGAAGTTCTTTTTTCCAGAGAAGTTGGTATCATAACCACTCTTGAAGGACGCAGGTTCCTGGTTTCTCTAAGTGAAGGATGTATTGTGGTTTTCCCTTTGTGGATGTAGTGTTAACCTCCCCAATGAAGTAGGCCTGAATTCCCCCCAGTGAATGTTTTGATGTTTTGGTGTCAGTCTGCTTTACTTGAGACTGGTTTTGCAATCTCCAGTAGGAATGTTACTTTTAAAAACACTTGTTTCCCCGGTGAAGCCTGAAGAAGGATGTTTTATCCCTGTATCTGTACTATTTTGTCACTTCGGTTTGCTTACTTCCGGATTATGTCGCTCCCCAGTAAAGCTAAAGCAGCCAGTAGGTTTTGTTTCCTCATTTGACATTTACTTTTTCTTGGAATGATCATCTTGGATGAAGTTTAGCTGAGTGTTATTAGTGCCCGAGGTGGTTTTTCCTGGTTATTCCCAATGTTGTATATTTGTTTTCTCAGCATACGCACGATAACACTCATACATTCCTACGTACATCATGCATAGCTAAAATTGGCAAATCATTGTTCATTGGCATTTGTTAATATTTTTGTTGATATATCATCCTGTTTTGCAGAGTTACGTTGTCTTCTCTTTAATAGAGTGTTGGCCTTAAGCAGAAAGCGTATTTTCTTTCAATTTACCCACAGAGTTGTCCCTAGTGGATATTTTTGCTTTAGACTTCCTGTACAGCTCCTGGTTTAGATGGATTTGGTTTTCCCTCTTGAGTTTATTTCTCAAAGGATGTATTATGGTCGACCGTTTCATTCCAGTTTATTTCTGGTTTGAATTTGTGGTTCCACAACAATATTATTTACTTTGGATTTTTGAGAATTCAAGTTTTGGTTGGTGCATTTATTTTGAACGATAAGACTTTATCTCCTCAGTAGGAATATCGTGGCATCTCTCCAGGAAGTCATATTTCTTCCCCCCAGGAAGTCATATTTCTTTCTCCAGGAAGTCATATTTCTCTCCCCAGAAAGTCATTTCTTTTTACAATCCTCCATGACAACAAGTAGCAGGTCTCTTTATTTGAGTAACTTGTGCTTCCCTGTAAAAGTCGACGTAACTTTTTCTGCTATCTCCTCTATGAGTGAATAGTTTGCAGTTTGTCATCAGATTACGCCAACGGATGGCAAGACTTTCAATATCAAAGAAACAACTCGTTGTGAAATCTTTGCAAGTGGAAGTCTCTTTATTTGAGACAGCTTATATATTATCCTTTCCAGGCGGAGTGCCTTGGTTAAAGAAGAAGTTGAGACCCGTTTTAGGTGAAACGCCAGAATCTTGGGGAAACTATATTCTCTTTCTACCTTCAGTGAAAGTTGCTAGATCACCATCAATCAAAGTTGGTGTTTGTTATCTTTTTTCTACCCTCGGTGAATGTTGGTAGTTCATTGTCAGTGAACGGCGGTGCTATGATATATTCTCTTTCTACCTTCAATGGAAGTTGGTGTTTGTTATCTTTTTGCTACCCTCAGTGAAAGTTGGTAGTTCATCGTCAGTGAACGGCGCTGCTATGATATATTCTCTTTCTACCTTCAGTGAAAGTTGGTAGGACATCGGCAGTGGACGTCGATGTTTGTTATCTTTTTGCTACCCTCAGTGAACGTTGGTAGTTCATTATCAGTGAACGGCGGTGCTATGATATTTCTTTTCTCTCTACCTTCAGTGAAAGTCGGTAGGACATCGGCAGTGAACGTCGATGTTTGTTATCTTTCTCTCTGCCTTCAATAAACGTAGGTAGCTTCACCGTCAGTAGAAGTTGGTGTATCCTTTGACCATTCTACCATCCTCTTTCATTCAGGTCTTTTGATCCACCATTGATTTATTTTCTTGGTGGGGTTTCTCCCTTGTTTCTTTATTTTGTTACATCCCCAGTGGTGATTTGCGTCCCTTTGGAATTGTCCATGTGCATTCATGATCATAAACATTTGCATGGCATCTTAGGGCCAAAAATAGGGTTTGTTTTATATTTAAGTATCTTCGATCGCGTCGACACGAAGATTTTTAACCTTTGTATCTCTGGATAGAAGAAACTTAAATAAGGGCAGTTGTTTTACCCCAATTTTTCCCCCTAAGATCCCTTCATCATACCATGTTGATTCATTCACAACAAGATCACACTAGGATTCTTGGTTCCCCTCCTTATATTTAGCT
Source organism: Vicia faba (assembly GCA_948472305.1). Classification (NCBI taxonomy): domain Eukaryota; kingdom Viridiplantae; phylum Streptophyta; class Magnoliopsida; order Fabales; family Fabaceae; genus Vicia; species Vicia faba. The sequence goes on along the minus strand of OX451735.1, from coordinate 321,833,046 downwards.
TTTCCCTTTTGAGGAATCACCAAGCATATTGACTTATGTTCTTTTGTGATCATGAATATTGTTTTTGTCTTGATTTTTTCTTTTAACTAAATAAAATGCAATGTTGGTTTGTCTTGCATGTTATCCATGTAGGTAAAGGCAATGGGATTTAACAAGTTACCCCATGGGTTCATGAGTTTATTTCCATTCCTTAGTCAATAAAGCATGAGAAGTTCAAACCTCACCATTGGATTGGTTTTGGAAGAATTGGCATGGCAAGTTTGTTTTGGTTCATCACATTTCAAGGTTATCAAATTTGGTTGAAAAGCATAAGGGATTGATTGAAGAAGTTGTCATGGTTGGACAAGATTTTATTCCATTTTAGCACAAGTGCATATTTATCTCAATATTCAAGATATGGAAGTGATTTTAGTGGCTATGAGTTCTTATTATCATCCTCAACAACTTATATTTACAAATCATTTTTTTTGGTACAATAAGTTTGTTCAAAATTGTTAAAGTTCCTCAAAGCATTCTCTTGATCTAAGGAGCTAGGGTTTTGAACTTCAAAGGAATATATCTTGCTCATATATTGGTATTTTTGAGTGATTCCAAATACATCTTTCTCTTCAAAGGGTTATCAACAAACCACTTCAAAAGTTTCAAGGAGTTGTCATGAGGAAGAGACTTAATGAGGAAGAAAGATTACAAGTCCTCTAGATGAATCCCCAATTTTCCATGTGTGGCTTCAAATGATCATAACTTGGTAAATTTTTATCACCTTGATCCCATTCTTTTTCCATAATGATATTGAAGGTGTGAACTTTATGCCTTCTTTTATGTACAAAGTGAGAAAATGGATGGAAGTTTCCTTAAGGATGCACGACATTATAGGTCATTTCATGATTTTTTGCCAACTTCAACAATTCATAACTCTCTCAATTTTTGGATATTTTGAATGGTTCAAGTTTCAAAATGTCATCCAAGAGATCTAATTCATTCCATATTCTTTGGTCAAGAGAAAATTCCAAGTGGAAGGCCATGTTTGGATGCAAGACATTATAGGTCATTTTTGAAGAAGAACTTGAAATATTTCTAAGTATGGAAAGTCAACTCTTTTCCTCCAACTTTGACTCAACACAACTTTCATCTCGAGGAACCACTCGATTCCATTATTTTTCCATTGTAAAGCTTGTAACCTCATCTTTCTAAAGCATCAAGAATCATGCCCTAAGACCCCTTTAGCTGAGAATGCCATGATTTTGAAATTGGTAACTTGGAACTGAAGTTTCCTCACAAGTCAGATTTTGAAATCTTTGCTTTGGCTTCTAATCACAAGTTTTCCATAATGAATTAGCACAACAAAACACGCGTTTTGGATGAGTTTTGATCAAGTTTGAAGTCACACTTTTCTTGTTTCCAACTTCACATGATTTCCCTCCAAACTTCATCATTTCACACGCTTGAACATTTCATTTGATTCCCTATAAATAGAGGTCATTACCCATTCATTTTCTCAAGTTTGGATAGCCAGAATCACCCTGCCAAACTTGTTCCACAACTCAAAATTCAGTAACTTCAAAATCCATTCTCAAGCCTTTTTCAATCCAATTTTTCCATCAATTCACCTTCCTTGATCTTCCCTGAAGCTAACCACATAATTACATTCAAGAATCGTGCCCTATACTGCTCCATAGAAGTCCAGTTTCAGAGCTCTGCAACTCAATTTCAATAGGTAGATTCCTTCATAAATTCTTCAAAACTCTGATATCATTGTGTTGCTCTCATCTCCCTGGTTCTAGTTGCAACACTTACCTTTTAATGGAAACACATTTTGACCATGAAATTTCAAATCCCTTTTCAAAACTTTCCTTCCAAATTGCTTGAGCTATAGTTTATATGAATTTGGCGTGAGGGTGTGGTTGTCTTTGTCTTGAAGAGATGAAGCGAATGGCATAGGTCTGAGCTTCTGATTTTAAAGTGTGAGAGACCTGCAAATCACGTTGGCTGGAGGTTGAAGACGACCTACGTTTCATCTTCCAACCAATGATGGCACGCCACTTGTTATTTTTGAAAATCTGATTTATATTTGATTATGTACTTTATTCACTAATGACCATGATATCCACAGCGCGCCAGATCCCTTGGATTTGATTACTAACGCGTTTTGACTCTCATCCAATGGTCCACTTATTTTTACTTTTATTTTCTTTTCTGATTTTTATATTTTAATTGTTTTAAATTTCAAAAAATCATAGAAAATTCATTTTAAGTCCAAAAAATCTGAAAAAATTATGAAAAAATATTTTGATTATACTCTTTCTGATTTTAATTTTTTCACAATTTAATTTTATGTGTTGGTATTTTTTATAAATTTACACTTTATTTGAATTGTATTAAATGTTTAAAAATTCTTTTATACATTTTTAAATTCTGAAAAAATTATGGAGTGATCCAGTAATATTGTAACAAATATTAGTGACCTTATTTTATTTTTGTTTATGACTTTACTATTTTTTTTATCATTTTTGGTTTATTTTACCCATTTCTTTTAATTTTAAAAATAGTTTCTGACTTTAAAAAATTACCAAAAAAATTGTAAAATTATTTGAGCCTTTTTCTGATTTTTCCATGGTCTTACTTTTTATTTCTTGATTAATTTGAATATAGTTGATATTTTTCTCTTTATTTTCTATTTTTAAACATTATTTTGAAACCCTTTTGTATATATTAAAATGTAATATTATTTTGTGACTATTTTCTGACTGATCTTGGGTTAAATTTTGGATCATGAACTTTATTAACATCATTGGATCCATGGTGTTGAGTTTAACTCCACAAAAATGGATGAATGATTTTAATAATAGTTTGATTAAATTTAATTCAAAAGTGGTTTGTATATTCTATCTCATCCCTCTTCATCTCATCTCCTTCTTATTGCACTAAATGTTGTTGGAGTATGATCTCTATATCATGTCTCATAATAAATGGTGCATAGATTGCTATTGACCGGCCTCAAAATAGGTGTGACTTCTATATAAGTCCACTTACGATTTCTTAACATAGCGCTAAATTTTGTCCCGATTCAAATAAATGATCATTCGTGGCTCAATCTTATGTTTGCAAATCCAAGTATGTTAATTTGGTCTCTTTGATCCAATAACCTTGAGATTCATTGTGTGGAGGCTTTGGTTCTACCAATCCTCTAATGGATCTACAACACCTTTGGTCAACGCGAATCACTTAAACATCGTTGATCATTAAATGATACTTGTGAGATTTCCAAATGGATGATATACTTGACAAAAAAAATGCAACTTGTTGTGTGGAGGCTTTGGTTCTATCAATCCTCTAATGAGTTCCAAATGCAAGCTTCAAGATGGTCATCCAACTAACCACTATTTATTTACTTGTTTTACTTTATGCTTTTATTTTATTTTTATGCTTCATGTACCATTTACTTTTAGCATTTACATTTCATGCCATTTTCATATTTGCTTATTTGGGCATTTACTTTCTTGTCATTTTTACTTTGCTCACTTGAGCTTTTCTTTTCTTTTTTTTTAAGATACTTAATAATCAACATAAACCATAAAAATCTTTAATGGTACTGGGACTATTTGGTTACTATCCTTGGGATTATGGAGCATGGGACTTTTTTCTTGGACTTAGGATTAGAAACCTTGGCCTATCTTGGAGACCTTGTGTTCTTATATGATTATTTTATTTGGAGTTCTTGAGGTTTACCTCAAGACATTGGGTTGCTTGTTTGTGTTTTTGTGCAGGTTTTTGTGATTACACCCTTTGTTTGTAATATGGAATTCACCCGTATACAGCCGTTACTCTGCCCAATTTTTGTAAAGACTTAATACACTTCAAGTTTGGTTCTCTCAAGAGGTCTAGTATTTTTTTTGCTTGATTGGTTTCAATCCAAGGAATGGGAATTCTATATTGACTCATAATATCAAGTATTTGCTTCTTGTTTGTTAGATGGTTCGTATCCCTAGCTTTTACCTTATGCTTTAGGATAGTCCCTTCTTCTCCTCCCATCTTCTTTAATTTCAAAAATCTTCTTCCTCCTTTTGAAAACTCTTCTTGTTTTTAAACTTGAACCACTTTCATAATAAACTTGGACTTATGTCCATGCATTTTCAAAACATTTTAATAAATAAACTCCAATCAACTTAATAATACCTTGACATTTTTTGTGAGAAGACTAAAAGTCAATCAATCTCATTTCAAACCATTTTACCACTTTGGCTTTTATCTTTAAACTTTTCTCAAATGATTGAACTCTTGTCAATCCTTGTAGTGATGCAAACAACTATACTTCTACAATATATAGTGAAGAGAGATATTTTCCACTTGGGTGTTTAGTGAGGCATTGTTGATTTTAAGATCCAGGACATATCCTCCACTTTGAGATGATGCAAATTCCCCTTTCTCATAATTATGGGTAGTAGGTATGTTTTCCACACGAACAATGACAATGATGTTTTATCTTATAAAATTAACCAACACATTTGTGTTTTAAATTTTTAAAAGAGGAACTACGTGTACCCTGATTCCCTATTTCACGAAAAGGTGGTACGTAGGTACTAAAGGTTTGAAACTGCGGCGGGTGCAAAAATTATAAAATAAATATATTTCTTTTCTCACCTCCACCATCCATTTTTATACAATGTTTTTCATAGCCAAAATATACAGATTTCACAAAGAGGTTCATGCGGAGTACCGTAGATGTTTGGGGTTCTAATACCTTCCCTTTGCATAACCAAACCCATTACCTTGAATCTTTCCCCTTTTTTTTGAGTTATTTGCTCTTTTCCCATTCCTTTGGAAACAATAAAGCACGGTGGCGATTTTTATTTTGATTTGTATAAAGTCTAGTCAACCCAATGTCTTAGTCTTAAACATTTCTACCGCTACACCTACCATTCTGAAACTCTGGGGCATGACACAAACGACTGTTGGGATTTAAAGAATAAGGTATAGGATCTCATTTAGGTGAAGGAGATTGAGTTTGATCTTCCAGAGACGCCTAATGTAATAACTGTGCCAATGACCAAATATGGCCAAGGTGTCAATGCTGTTGATGATGACCATTTTATTTCTTTTGTGGATGAATTAACTACTCCTCTTCTGACTGTTAAAGAGAATCTTTTGCGAGCCAGTTTATTTTCGGGATGTGGTGAAGGTTTCCCCTTATGCCTGCCTCTAGCAGATGGCTGTTTGTTTTTGAAAATGGTCGTCCAGCGCCTGATGGTTAACAAAGAAATTCTGTTCGAAAAGGTTCCCCTTACAAGAAGTTATTGTGAAGATGTTTTGATAATTACCATTTCCGGCAATCCTCCCAGGGTCTCCACCAAAAGACCCATCAGGATTACATATGTTATCAATTTTTCTCCCTTGATCATCACTCTCCATGGGCCAATACCATATTCTTGAGATAAAGTTGTTCCCTGGAATTATGGGGCTGACGTCTATTACCATGGCGTCAAGCAAGACCTGTTGGTTGTTGAAGACAAAGTTATTAAAGGTATTGATTCTAACGTCGACAATATTGTCGGGACCAGTAAAATTATGAGAAGTGGAAGAGTTTTCTCTCCCGAGATCTCTTCAAATAATATTGTTACTCCTGTGATCATCCTTGTTACTGCTCCTGTCAGTACTCCCGTTGTTACTCCTATTGTTATCCCTGCTGTTATCCCTGCTACTGAGTCGGTCGAGACTCGGGGCAAAGAGGTATTGGTTGAGTATGTCCAGACGAAGTCTCACCCAAAAGTCATCCATGAGGCTTCTAAAAAGGAAATGAAGAGATATTAAAGATAATCAAGAAGAGTGATTATAATGTCGTAGAATAATTGGGGCAGACCCCTTCAAAAATATCAATGTTGGCCTTACTTTTGTGCTCTAAAGCCCATGGTAAGGGTTTAGTAAAATTCCTAAAGTCATCCCATGTGCCTCAAGAGACCTCTGCTGATCAATTCAAGAATTGTGTAGCCAGCCTGACTGCTGATAATGGACTGGGTTTTTCTGACGCTGATTTAACTCCCAAGGGAAGGAAGCACAATGATGCCCTGCATGTCTCCATCGAGTTCAGGGTCCCTACCCTAGCTCATGTTCTGGTGGATAAAGGTTCATCGCTAAATGTCTTCCCCAAGAATGTTCACACTAAAGCCTAGTAACATTGTGGTGAGGGCCTTCGACGGTTCTAAAATAATGGTGCACGTGGGGGGAGGGGGGGGTGGACATCCCTATCAAGGTTGGTACTCAAACTTTTAATTCCACTTTCTATGCGATGGACATCCACCTATCTTAATCCTGCTTATTGGGTCGACCCTGGATCCATGGGGCTGGTGATGTTACCTCTACCCTGCATCAGATGCTGAAGTACCCAATCAATGGGAAAATTATCACAGTCCATGGGGAAGAGGAATACATGGTGATCTACCTGAACTCTTACAGGTACGTTAAAATAGACGACGAGTTCATTGAGACCCCCTGTCAGAACTTTGAGGAGTTTCCACAGACAGTTGCTGCAACCAAGACTGCTTCCAATGTCCTAAAGATTACCAGACCTCCAGTGAAGATGGCTTCTATGAAGGATGCCAAGGCAGTAGTCGAAGAAGTTGGGTGTACCATTTGGGTCCAACGTCTAGATATTCCCTACAAATATGATAAATTTGGTTTAGGTTTTACTTCAGGAGCCCAGAGAGCTGTCCGTCGTGCTCGCACCGGGGGACCACCATTATGGATCTGCGACCTTAGAGTCAATGGTCTGGAAGATAGTGATAGTGATTATGACTTGGACAAGTGGATCTTCTCAACCATCAGCGGGGGACTCAGCAATTGGGAGGCTAAAGACTTTTTGCCCATTACTTTTATTCAAGAGTAATTTGTCTTTTATGTGTTTGAGGAAATGTAATATTTGAACAATTGAAACTTTAAAGCCTTGTGTCTTACTCGAGGCACAATGGTCTATTTGTGAGGGTCATTGCTTCATTTTCATATGTCATTAATAAAAAATTGGACGTTTTGCATACAAATTTTGCGCTCTTTGTTTTTCTTTTCTGCCTCTTTACTTTATCAAAAAATATACAGCTATGCTTTTACACACACCCATATATCAAATTGCAGATCCACATCCACTATGGATCCCATTGGTAACCATTATGATACTGCCAGTTATGACTTTGAAAATCCGATCTACCAAGCTGAGGACGAAGGTGAGGAAGATTGTGAAGTACCAGGAGAACTTGCCAGACTATTACAACCGGAAGAAAGGGCAATACAGCCTCATGAAGAGCCGATTGAGACAGTGAACTTGGGTACCGAAGAGGATAAGAAAGAAGTCAAGATAGGTGCCGATCTAGAGCATAGTGTCAAGGAGCGGTTAATTCAAACGTTACATGACTATGTTGAGTTCTTTTCCTTGTCATACGAAGACATGTTGGGACTTAACACTGATATTGTGGTTCATCACCTACCTACAAAAGAGGACTGCCCTCCAGTAAAATAAAAGGTTCGTCGCATGCGGCCTGGGATGTCAGAAAAGATAAAGGCTGAAGTCATGAAACAGTTCAATGTTGGTTTCTTAGTTGTCACCTCTTATCCATAATGGGTTGCCAATGTTGTTCCATTACCTAAGAAGGACGGTAAGGTACGTATGTGTGTGGATTACAGAGACCTGAATAGGGCAAGCCCCAAGGATGACTTTCAACTTCACCATATCGATGTTCTGGTTGACAACACTGCACAACATAAAGTATTCTCCTTCATCGATGGTTTCTCCGGATACAATCAGATCAAAATGGCTCCTGAGGACATGGAGAAAACGACTTTCATCACACAGTGGGGAACTTTCTGTTACAAAGTTAAGCCATTTAGGTTAAAGAACACCGGGGCAACCTACCAGCGCGACATGGTAGCTCGTTTCATGATATGATCCATCACGAGATAGAGGTCTACATTGACGATATGATATCCAGGTCTCAGACTGAAGAGGAGCACCTTGATCACCTACAGAAACTGTGTGAAAGGATGAAGAAATACAAACTAAGGTTGAACCTAAATAAGTACACGTTCGGAGTAAGAGCTGGTAAGCTCATAGGTTTCATTGTCAGCGGCAAAGGCATTAAAGCGGACCCTGCAAAGGTTAAAGATATACAAGAAATGCCAACTCCTCGCACTGCGAAGGATGTCAGGGGATTCTTTGGAAGCTTAAACTAAATTTCCAGATTCATTTCCCATCTGACCGCTACTTGTGAGCCAATCTTCAAGTTACTGAAGAAAGATTAAGAAGTGAAGTGGAATGACGATTTCTAGAACTCCTTTGACAAAATCAAGGAATATCTTCAAGAGCCTCCAATATTGATGCCGCCAATTGAAGGAAGACCTCTGATCATGTACTTAACAGTATTAGAGAACTCGATGGGGTGTGTACTGGGGAAGCATGACGGGTCTGGTCGAAAAGAGCATGCAATATACTACCTAAGAAAAAAGTTTACCGACTGTGAAATAAGATACTCACTGCTCGAGAAAACTTGTTGCGCTTTGGCATGGGCTGCTCTCCGACTAAGACAATATATGTTGACTCACACTAACTTGTTGATATCTAAGATGGATCCTATCAAATACATCTTTGATAAACCTGCTTTGTCTGAAAGAATAGTAAGATGGCAAATGATCCTGACCGAGTATGATATTTAATATACAACCCAGAAAGAAATTAGGGGATGTGTATTAGCTGATCATTTAGCCCATCAGGCTGTGGATGACTACCAATCCATGAATTTTGAGTTCCCGGATGAAAATATAATGTTAGTAACTGATTATGAAGAACCTGGACCGGATGATGGACCAAAAAAAGGATCCTGATGGACTATGGTTTTTGACGGAGCTTCCAACGCCCTTGGCAATGGCATCAGTGTTATGATCATATCTCCTGAAGGTTGTCATACTCCTTTCACTTCCAGGCTATGCTTCAATTGCACCAACAACATGGTTGAATATGAAGCATGCATTATGGGTCTCAAAGCTGCTATCGACTTGAGGATCAAATTCTTGAGTGTATTTGGAGACTCGTCCTTGGTAATCAGTCAAATCAAAGGAGAATGGGGCACGATGCAACCTAATCTCATCCCTTATCGAGAGAATGTGTTGACATTGATTCCACATTTTGAAGAAATTACCTTTGAGCACTTTCCACAAGAGGAAAATCAACTAGCGGACGCGCTAGCTAAGATGTCATCCATGTTCAAAGTCAGGTGGGATAATGAAGCTCCTCATATCACTATTGAGAGAATGGATGAACCAGCATACTGTCACGAGATTGGTAGTGAAGAAGTAATGGACAACCCTTGGTTCCATGAAATTAAAAGATATCTCGAAGCCCAAGAGTATCTTGAGGGAGCTTCAGTCAATGATAAGAAGTTCCTAAGAAGGTTCTCTGCCAAGCTCTTCCTCAGTAATGGAATCCTCTACAAGCGCAATCATGATTCTACCTTGCTTCAGTGTGTAGACAAGAGTGAAGTAGAGAAGATTATGGCTGATTTGCATGAAGGTACCTTTGGCACCCATTCTAGTGGACACACGATGGCTAAAAAGATCCTACAGGCAGGATACTACTGATCCACTATGGAAGCAGACTGTTATCAGCATTCGCGGACTTGTCACAAATTCCAGATCTATGCTGATAAAGTACATATGCCTCTGGTTCCTCTAAACGTCTTAACTGCTCCCAGGCCATTTGCAATGTGGGGAATCGATATGATTGGAGAAATCAGACCTATAGCTTCTAATGGGCACCGCTTCATCCTCGTCGCCATTGATTACTTCACAAAGTGGGTCGAGGCAGCCTCATTTTCTTCCGTTACCAATAATGTTATGGCCCGATTCATCAGACATAACCTCATCTGTCGGTACAATATTCCAGAAATAATCATTATGGACAATGGTACCAATCTCAACAACACTATGATCACCGAGCTCTGCATGCAATTCAAGATCCAGCATCATAACTCTTCTCCTTACCGGCCGGAGATGAATGACGATGTAGAAGCTGCTAATAAAAATATCAAGAAAATCATAAAGAAGATGACAGTGAAATACAAATATTGGCATGAGATGTTACCATTTTCTCTTCATGGTTACCGTACCACCGTGCATACATCAACATGGGAAACTCCTTTCTCTCTGGTGTAAGGTATGGAAGTTGTCATACCCATTGAAGTCCAAATCCCTTACTTGAGAATCATGAAGGGTGCAGGGCTGAGCGAAGACGAATGGATTCAGATTTGACTTGGCCAATTAAACTTGATTGACGAGAAGAGGCTCGCGGCTGTCTGCCACGGTCAGATGTACCAAAAATGTATGATCAAAGCTTTTAACAAGAAGGTCAGACGTCAAGTATATTAGGATGGTGACTTGGTAATCAAGCGCACCATACTGCCACAAGTTGATCCCAGGGGCAAATGGACTCCCACATACGAAGGGCCATTTATGATCAAGAACATATTTTCTAGTGGAGCCATGATCTTAACCACTATGGATGGTGGTGACCTTTCGCACCCTGTAAACGCGGACATAGTTAAAAGATACTACACATGAACAAAGACCCGCTAGGTTGACTGGCCTAGGAAAAAATAAGGGCATCCCAGTGAACTAAAAGGGTTCGGGAAAAATTAGGGATATACATAAAAAAAATTGTACACTCGGCTAGCCAAAAACCTGAAAAGGCGACTTGGGCAAAAAAGGGTATCTGGTGGACTGAAAACCCAAAAGGGCGGTCCAAGCAGAAGTTAGGGATTTAAAGCGTATAACTATGTCCCGTTGGATCACCTTACAGCCAATTTTCAGTATCAACTGTCAAGCTCAAATGGTGCTAATCAATCCAGTCAGCTTCGGACAAGCAGCGAAAGAGATGAGACGCTTAAAGATATAAAGGCAATAGCAGAATAGGAACCCAATGGGATTATTTCACATAACTATTTTCTTTTTACACTATTTTGTATTAGTTCATTTTTACGACGACATTCTCTTACTAGGATGTTCGTCTCCTTGTACAAAAATGCTTATTCAAATTAATACAAAGCTATTCCTTTGAAAGTGATAAACTTCTGTTTTTTATTTTTCTGTTTTGTTTGCAAAATGTCAAGTGATTATTTTGAACATGATTACTGTTTACAAATAAAGACATAAAAACAGAAAGACAGTTACTAATGGCTTTAAGAAACGGGACAATGTCTAAAGGCCATCCACGAAATTCCCACAGATACCTTCTCCCGCAGATACCTTCTCCAGCATGTACAGAGGCAGGGACATCCTACTACAAGGTCATTGGCATATTCTCAGCATACCGCCTAATGGTGTCAGGAGTTCTCATATCCCTGGCGGAGTAAGAATCTCTAACTACTGTTCAGACATCTAAAAATTCCCTAGTGAAGTCGCAAAGCTTCTCAGGATTCCCCAGTAGGGTTTCAACAAAATCCCCAAACAGCTCACAGAGTTTCCCTTCCCCCAACAAAGTTTATTTCTCTAATAATGGAAATTCGTCTCCCAGCATGTCAACTTCAAACAAAATCTGATGACTTACATTCTTCACCCTCAGCTGCAATCAGGGATTTATTTTCCCTAGTTCAACAACACTACAATAGAATGACTGACACATTCATATATTGCATTCATATATCATTTTACAAACATCATGGGATATGCAGCACAAATGCATATATCACAGTCTCATTTATTTTGAGAGTATCATCCAATTCATACATCATGACATCGCATGAAACTGACTTTACCTTTTCAGGTTGAATTCGTAGACAGGCGAACACTATCAACATATACAACAGGTCAAAGATTAATGCCTGAAACCAGACGGAGAAGCTATCTACACGAGCAAGTGCAATGAACTCCCGAAGCAAGACGAGTTTACCAACAAATAAAACAGGCCACAGATTAATGCCTGAAACAAGACAGGGAATTATCTATGTGACCGATGTTGCCAAGTCCCAGATTAATACATGTAACAAGCCAGGACAACTATCTGTGGACGACCGACAATAGGTTAATACTTGAAACAAGCCAAGAAAACTATCTACATGAAGAGATTGAAGATTAATACATGTAATAATCCAGGAAAACTATCTTTCTTTCTCAGGTCAGTGATTAATACCTGCAAGAAGCCAGGACAACCATCTCAAACGACCGATAAAAACAAGTTCCAGATTAATACCTGTAACAAGCCAGGAAAACTATCTGTGGATGAGTGATTGTAGATTAATACCTGTAATAAGCCAAGAAAACTATCTACATAAGGATATTGAAGATTAATACCTATAACAAGCCAGGAAAACTATCTTCCTTTCTCGGTTCAGAGATTAATACCTGAAACCAGACAGGACAACTATCTCAAACGATCGACAATTTTCAAGTTCCTGATTAATACCTGAAGCAAGACAGGACAACTATTTGTGAACAACTGATTTGTAGGTTAACACCTGAAACCAGATAGGAAAAATATATACATGACCAGACGAAGCAATCTCACACGGGTTTCTTCTCATATATCAACCAGAAATCATCAAACTCTCATATCTCAAGTACATAGATAACTCCTCAATAGAGTCTTAGACAACTGAAGCTCCTAGACTCTATTCCCTACAAGTTTTCCTCAAGCAAGAGAACAACAGAAACCCACATTCCCCAGCGGAGTCCTCCTCAAATAGCAGGAACAGAATTCCCCACAAAGGAACCATTTATGAATTCACCATCTACTTTGGATGGCATCTTTAAGCCCATCTCCAACAACTCTCAATCATCTTCTCCAAATGGCATATGTAAGCCCATTCCCGCCATCATCAACCATCAGTGTTACTTCATGCGAGTGCAAATTTTTGGGCACTCTAGTGTTCAATGATCTTCCACCTTCAGATCACGAAAGGCAAACAACCCAATCTAAACCCTCAGGTTTAAGAAGATTGAACAGGGGCAGTTATTGTACCCCAAAATTTTGCCTCTCATGTCTTCCAAGGTTTTCTCTTACATGGGCGGTTTACAAACACTTGTTTGAAGAAAATGAATTTTTTTGAATGATGGTCATATTTCTTCGATTGGCATCTGAATAAAGTGTACTTTGAAGGAAAGTCAACAATATCCTTTGATTGGCATGTGAACAAAAGGGTCTTTGAATTGGCATATCGACAAGGAACTTTGACTTGGATTTTAAAACCCTTCGAGCGATATTTGTCTCACAAGCTTTGATTGGGCATCTAAAAACCTTTGATTAAGAATTGGCCCACCAGCTTCGATTGAGCGTTGGTTCCCATTCGAGCAAGCCTTGGTCCAAGTTTCATTTAGACAAAAAATCCCGACAAGTTCCCTTCGAATCCATAAGGCAGAGGCTTCCTCAGACTTTTCTTGGATTCACAGGGGCAAAGGCTTCTTCTATGAATGCCTTCAATGCACAAGGCAAAGACTTCCTCTGTGTTTGTTTCCAATGCACAAGGCCAAGACTCCTCAACACATTTTCTGCACTATGACACACAATATGACCCCTTCGAAAAAGCACTCCAAAGGTCCATTCGAAGGACACACATTGATGGCCCATTCGAAGAAGGAACAAGGCATACATGTGGACTATTCAAAAGACACACAAAAAGTCCATTTGAAGGATATATAGGTGGTACATTCGAAGGAGACACATAATTATTAAAAGCGAGTTTGTCTTATGATGAGTCTTGGTCCTACATGTTGCCAGGCCCAAGCCTCCTGCACAATGGCATTCGAACAAAGTGATAAAAGAGGCTTCGACTGGCCAGAATGAAGTTCTTGTTTGGGCTATTTAAGTTTTCCAAAATCAAGCAGCTAAGGAAAATAATGGGCCCAATCAAAGGAGCCATGAGGAGCATGTCATAGCCAACCAAAGAGAAAAGATATGAGAACTTTCGAAGAAGCCCTGATAAGGGAAACTCTGAACAGATTCAAATTCCGAATCATCAAAAAGAACAATGCTCTGACGAGGAGAATTCTAAGCAATTCGAATTGATGCAGATGGTGACTTAATTGAAGAAACTCTGATAAGGGAAAATTCTGAACAATTGGAATTCAAAGTCATCAAAGATCTGAGCTATTCAAATTGATGTAGATAATCGAAGGAGCTATAAGGATGAAACTAGAGCCATTCGAAGAAGGAAATTCAAATCCAATCGAAGGGCAAGACTTGAGGGCATTCAAAGGTGAAACATATCCAGGTTCACTCAACATTTCAAAATGGCATGGATAATCCAAAAAATGCAATCCTTTAATTTGTCTGATTTTGCCTTCAAAACCTGGTTAATGGTTTTCCCTTTCCATTTCCACTCCCCTCAAACTCCTATAAGTACATGCCTAAGGCACGTTGCAAAAGGCAGATAAAAAAACATTTGAGACGACATACATACATACACCCAGAAACTATACCTATACATTGTCTCACACGCACACGCTACCTCATAAGCCATACTAAAGCTATCAAAAATCTCATAAGTGGTCCAAATTGAAGGAATCTTCAACAATGCTCCACTCACTCCTTGAAGTTTGCAGGAGACGTTCCCAAGCACTAGGCAATTCACGCCCAGAAGTGCCAAATTGAAGCCTCCCTTCATTGGTAAACTTTCAAATTCATATCTATGGTTTCATAATGTATTAATATTTGTTCAATGCTTGATTCATGCTAAGAATATCATGTAGCTCTGTTCGATTTGTATTTAAAGCTAAGGGCCTAGGTTCAACACCAAGTCCACTTTTATTTTCTTTTATCTCTAATGCCCATACTGCAGATCTGGCCTAAATGAACCAACGTATGCAGGATCGAAGGACCTGGGTTCGACACCCAATTCATGCTTTTTATTTTTTGTTAATATTTGTCTTGCAAGTCTAGATCGAAAATCACTTCCTCCCCCAGATCTAAAGGAATAGCTTCCTTCCCTGGATCTAAGAAGATAATTTCATTCCTTGGGTCGAAAGAACCATATCTTTCCTAGGATCGAAGGATCATTTCCTTCCCTGTATCGAAGGACCTCTTTTCATTTTCTTATTTTTGATTTTGTTTATTTATTTTATTTCTTGTTTCCCTTTTTTATTAACATTAAAACAAGATCACAAAAATTAGGTCTAATCTTTTTTTTTATTAAAATTATTTTTTTGTTAACTAATTAATTTAATTACTTTAACATCTTTCTTAAAATTAAATTTAAATATACTTAGACTTTATTTTCTTAAAATAAACAAAAACCAAAAAGACTTTCTTATTTTACTTAACAATTTTTTAGGGTTTTAGACGTTATTTTAAATTCGTGCGCGTTATTATTTTCTCACTTTTTTATACTAATGTACCTGCTGATGGAATGTAATTGATATTTACTAGGGCCCTTTACTTCTTTTCTTTATTTTCTTTCCCCCATTTTTGGACATGTAAATACCCCCTTCCCGGAGCATTGTAATAGCGTAGATTTAAATTCCTGCACTTTAAATTACTGTATATATTACTAGTAGACTAATAGGATTGCATGACAAGAACTTAATAATCAAACATTAGCAAACTTAACACAAGACTAAAATAACTGAAAACCAACATAATTACACATGTACACCTCTAGGGTACGCCCACTTCGGTTGCCTTCGGAAATAGTCACAACTCTCAAAATGTGAGAGATTTTAGTGGCTACCCTCCAGTTCAAAAGATCATAAGTCCCTCGGTGACCCTTTCAATGTTGCCTCGGTAAAAATATGATCTTAGAGCCATAGGGTAGTTACTAAAACATCTTGCCCAGTTGCCTTTATGACTATAAAAACGTCCCTTCGAATGTCCCTCAAACATCCAAACGACTATGGCTACCTACTCAATAATAGTAGGATAGCATTGTCTAAAGGATAGGAGGAAAAGAACAAAACTTTTGAGTATAAGTAGATAAGTTCCTAGATTCAATGCTCAAAACAAATTTTCACACTTAAACAAAAAATATTTCAAAAACACTTTCAAAAAAAATCACTTTGTCAACACTCTTGAGGAATAATGCAAGATTTATCATAAAGCGAATCGCCGCACTAAGGCATTTTCAAATACTTTTCAAAAACACAAAGAACAAGGTATTTCAAAATGAGCTAAGCATCTAAGAGCCCGTAGATAACTACGGATGGAAAGGGTGCTAATATCTTCCCTTTCCATAATCTACCCCCCTTACTCAGAAAATTCTCGAAAAGGTCTTTTTCTGTTCTTTTCACCCTTTCCTTTGTTGGATAAAATAAAATTCGGTAGCGACTCTTGCTTATCGCAACATTTTCAAATACAAATGCAAAACCAGTACAACAGTCGGTTCTGCCACCGTATCACATATTTCATCATATGTTTTAACTCATGACATCATGACATTATAGGTACAAGATAGAAATCCAGGTTTTCCACGGGGGCAACAGTTGTAACTTTGTGTTTTAGAATAGAGAATGTGAGCTTCTTGTGGGTATGTCTGCTGCCCAACTACGTCATACTATGATCAAGGTTTAGTGTCTTATTTCCCACCCTTGTTATATTCATTATTGTAATGTTTTGGTACTCATTATTGAGGTTTGTTATATAGGAGGGAATTGATGATCCATTGGAATTCCCATTGGCACTGGATAAGCTGCTAAACTTGGAGATGGCATTTAAGGTGAAGTGGCAGACGCGATGGAAAAATTTCTCAGTTGTGAGGATCCTTAGGGATGAGCCTTTTATCAGGAAGCTTAAGTCTCCATGGGACATAGACGAGGTATAATCTATTTTAACAAGTTTTTGGTATTTTAGGTTGTTTGATAATTTGGGTATTACAAAACTTTTCTGACAATACTTTGTTTGCCTCAATAAGGATGTTGTTTGGGTCCCCTCCATAACATCTTATCCTCTGCAGGTATTTACCCTATTGTAGTTTTTTGTTGTTCCTTTGTTTTAAGATAATTGTTGTTATATGGTTATATGACAAATATTGATTACCATTATATTATGCTTAGATTAAGGAGAGTGTGAATGAGGCCAAGACAGGTGCGCCTGATGATTTTGTAAAGGAAACAGTAATTTATGCCTCTCTCCCTGTTTCTGCTTAGGTTTATGTTGTTCTAAATAGTATAGAATAAAACATTTTGTTTGATTCATTATGTAACAGGATCTCGAGATCACCTCTAAGCATAACCCGGATCCAACGACGCCTATTGGTAAGAGAGACTTTCCAGGGGGATCTACTGAATCAACAACCTCAGAGGAATTCTGTGATGGAGATCTATCTTCTAACAAGCTTAGGAAGACAATCAAGCAGGAGAAAAGTGATTAGTCGTGGATGTTTTTTGTTATGAGTCTTCGTATGGTTTTAGATTTACCGTGTCTAAGTAATTATAATTGTTTTCTTTTTATATTTGTTTTCTTTTTTGATTTGGAATTGTGATTTTAAAGAATAGTGTGCTATTAAGTTATGATAAGTTGATGTTAACTCAATTTCCTGCATCTGTGTGCTTCTTTGTAATGATCTTGTATACATCAGGTTTACGTTAAATTGTTGCAAATTTGTTGTTCTATTATCACTCCTATTTAGCAGCAACTTTTACTCCATTGTTTTGAATCTATATACTGCTGCATAACAACAATGACAGTTTCAGACGTGGCTTTGTGCTAACATATGTAGATAACCCTCTTCAAAATGGCACCGGGAAATTAGTATGTGTGCACGACACTTCCAACTTCTGCATTACCGACAAGTAATTGGATGTAGATTCAGTTGTAGGTTTTCCCTGCCAAATCAGGACGATTCACATCCAATACGCTTGTGGAGATTTGCATTTATTGGAAAATCCTTGCACTATTTGTAGTCGTGCTGTGGAATTAGGGATAATTATGTTACTCTAAAATTCATGTAAATTGTATTGATTACATTTGTGATTTGTCGTAGTTGTAAGTACATTAGGCCTGCTCATTGCAAATAATGTGATAGATTTGTGTTATAATTATCACAATGTTAAATGTTGTTGTATATGAAAAACAAACAAGTTAGATTGTGTTTATTTTTTGTTGTTGGTGTCTTTAACTATTAGTTTTATATATCATCTGCAACTTCAATCCTCTGAGCTGAATCGCATATGGCATTTAAACATGACTTGATAGAATAGAAAATCTTATTACAACCAATGTCATGGGTATGTGCTTTCATGTGACAGTAACATCTGATTTGTGATTCAGAGTATCGTTCTTATCGAATATATTTTAATTCAGTTGCAAGAGTGCTATACACCTCTATATAATAGAAAAATATGCATACACCTCCAACATCTATACTCAATTGACCGTCTCAAATGATATTAATCAAACGTAATGTCTCCTTTGAAGTTATGAAATAATAAAATGATATATGTAGGTACTATCAACTCTGTTTTTTTAACTTGTAACTTAGATTGAATAAGAAAGTATCATTATCCAGTTTTTATTATATATACATATGCAGTAATGTATTTCCACTAATGTTAAATACTACACACATTAATACAGTTATTAGAGTCAGCTATCAAATTTTAATAACCACCCTATCGTTTTATTATTCATAACTTCCAATCTTTTGGATTTTTATACTAGTCCAGTTATATTATACTTATATTCCTACTTTCCACACTGCAACAGTTAGCACCGACGTTACAATGATTTTTTAATGTGATATCATTTAGAAACATTCATTGCCTCCTCATTCTGAAACTGCAATCTTGTGTTGTTTTGTATTTTCTGTAGAGTTTTGTATGCACGGTAATCTGTTTGGCAGTAGGTCTGTTGTTTTATCTGTGCTAACTGTCATTTCTTCACAAATACCAACAGCAAATAACCATTTATTATATACATTTCTTTTTCCTGAAACCATGCTACCATATTATGTTCCAAGCAATCCCGCTCAATCATCCATTTCCAGACATAGGAGCAGAGTCATTTTAAAAGCATACAGAAATTCCCGGCATCATTTGAATTCAGCAACTGAATGTCTATCGTCTGTACCACCTTCTGTTTCAACAATTACATCGAATGCACCAACTTCTATTTCTGCTGCATATGGACATTTCAGAAATCTTTCTCAATCAATTATTGCTAGAAAGAGGAGGAAACTAATTTTGGATAACAGGAAAAGGTCGCATAGTATGACAAATGACTCAACTTCGACGGGTATTGGTCTGATCCATGAAATTTCTGCGCAAGTGTTGCCCACTAGTGAACAGAAGAAATATATTACATCAATTCCATATAATAAAAATATATGCATTGATACATCATTTATCAGTCTTTACAAACATCATGTTTCCAACAATTTACCTGCATTTGGAAATGCAAAAAAATTGTTCCAGAGTATCTCTCGTGGAGCTCAAATAATAGATACCATCAGTTTTGTGTCTGCCTTAAGGGAATAAGCTTCTCATCACCATATAGCACCTGATACAACCTCTGAATCTCACTAGTCAGTCGATGTAGTCTCTAACTCCAGTGACGGTATGAGCTTGACAGATGGTTCAGATGTGGAGTCTAAATCAGAGTATGAACCATTAGTAGATTCTCATCTAAAAGGTAGATTAACTAATATGATTACTATACTTCGATAGCTTTATGTTTAGCTTATTCTTCATCAAATAATTCTTCACTGTCGCTATTTTAGTGAAACACCTCAGCACCTCTATTTAGAACACCATTCAGGTTTAACTTTGAATCCGAAAAGGAATAACTACACAGTTTAATTCCATAGTTTTGTTGAATTGCTTTTTCATACTATTCTGACATAGGAGAAAGAACTTGGGAATGTGAAAGTTGTCAATCATTGATGTGGTACGGTGAACACACTGGAAGACCAAAAACACCAATTAATATAAATTCCCACCGTTGTTGTCGCGGTGGAAAAGTTATATTACCCTTTATTCAGGACCCACCGTCGGTATTGCAACATCTGCTATATAATGAAACTTGCCTAGAGAGTAAAAACTACCAGAACAACAACAGAACCTATAATGCAATGTTTTCTTTCACGTCTCCAGGAATGAAATTAGACACAACATACTCAAAAACAGGAGTCCCACATACTTTGAGACTACACGGTCAAAACTGTCATCAAATTGGTACTCTACTACCAGAATTAGGACAACCTCCCCAATATGCACAGCTATATATTTATGATACCGACAACGAATTTGATAACAAGATGAAGTGTTTCAGGTTTTATAATCAAATAACGATGTATACTTCCTTTGTCACCATATTTCCTATCTAAATATTTGATGTTTTTGTAATTTATAGGGATAATAAGGTGATCCGAATCAACACAGTCAAAAACCTCAAGGTCATGTTAGATGAATGCAATGTTCATGCAAAAGCCTTTAGGATGGCAAGATGTGTTTTGAAGTTTAATTCTTTCTTGGACCTAGAGCTGAGGCTAATTACTGATAGATTCAAGGACGGTCGTGTCTATAATGAACCAATATATTTAAGGTTGCTGCCCTAATTATGGGTGATGTTGACTCTGCTTCTAAACGGGACATCATTGTTCGAGCACGCGAAGGTGGCTTGCAGCGAATAGATGAATTTCATCCCGCATATTTAGCATATCAATACCCTCTTATATTTGTGTATAGTGAAGATAGTTATAGGAAAAATATACTTCACAAGTATCGCCATGATAAGACAGTTACTGGCAGAAATCATCAAAGCATAAAGGATTGGCTTTCTTACCATTTGCAGCAATTAACCAATGAGGCAAAAACCTTACTTCACTCTAGACGTCTATTTCAACAGTTTTTGGTTGACAGTTACACCGCGATGGAATCTGAATGGCTTAATTGGTTGAGAGATAATTAATCAAAGTTACGGGTTAGAAAATATAACAGATTGACTAATCAGTGCATTGGTGGTGGTCCAAATCAAACACGAAAGAAATGAAAGCATGTGGTCTTACGGTCTACATTTGTTGGAAGCAAAAGATACATGGATCAACTGTATTTTGATGGTATGTCCATTTCAAGTAGATTGGGATTTCCTGACTTATTTGTTACATTTACATGCAATCTAATTTGGCCCGAAATCACACGTGCATTGTCCGACACTGGATTACGGCCACAGGATCGACTGGATATTATTACAAAAGTACTCAAGATCAAATTTGATGAACTAATGGATGATATTATAAAACGCCATGTTCTAGGCAAAGTGTTGGCATGTAAGTACTCTTCTTTATATTAAATCTCAATTATGCAGTAGGTTTTGTTCGAACAACTTTATATGTTAACTGATCATTACCCTTTTTTAGTTATGTACACCATTGAATTCCAGAAGCGTGGATTGCCTCATGCACACATTATGATTTTCCTCCACCCTCAAAGCAAATATCCAGCACCTTCAGACATTGATAAAATCATTTGTGCTGAAATTTCCGACCCCATTGTTCATCCTAGATTATACAATTTAGTTAAGGCAAATGTTGTACCCCAAAATTTGCCCTCTCATTTCTCAAAGGATCAACCTAGACCCTCAGGTTTGCTTCCATCCAATTGCAAATCTGAAATTACAAATTTTCCAAGAGAACCGTTCACAAGGGAAAAATGGTCATTTGCACACCAAAGGAGTCAAACTATGACTTTTGAATCAAAAATCAAGTTCCAAGAATCATATTTCATTAAGGCATGAAATTGGTTCATCAAAAATAAAAGTCAGAAGTTACTTTGAAAAACAAATTTTCTAAACATTTAGAAGATTTTCTAAGTGTCTAGAGAATATGATACTTCAGAACTTCTGAGCCAGACTCTATGCAAGTGTAGTCAGAAGTTGCAAACACGGTTCAGAACTTGACGCTTCAATCAGAACATGCAGAAGCGATACTCTTTGGTTAGAACATGATGCTTCAGTCAGAACATGATTCTTCAGCATATGAAGGCTATGTTCAACGCTCTGGTCAGAACATGCCCCTTCAACATTTAGAGGTTACGTTTCTGATCTTTTGCAATCAGAATATCACAAAATCCCAAGACCTCGTTTAAACAACCTGCTGCACTGCTACAGTATAATACTCTAACCAGCAGTTAATCCAGTCCACGCCTGCATTTTGTCAAATCTTGTGTTTGCACCAAATACAAAAAGCTGTGATAAAAAAGCAATGGAACAATGTGCCAAAAGTTCAAATCCCATTTGTTTTTCCCCCCAAAACCACAACAAATTCATCTATAAATATGTTGCTCCATCACACTTGCAAAGGGCTGGCTTTTGGAAGGAGAGAACTATCAAAAGAGAAAAAGAAACTTGTGAAACCCTTCATAAAAATCCACATTTCCCAAACAGAAAACCAAACCTTTGTTCTTCCCTTTGAATCAAAGAACTTGGCATTTTCTCTTCTGTTACTCTTGCTGATTCCAGAACATCCAAAGGCAGCAACTCAAAGCTTTAAGCCCATGTTCCAGGTTCAAGGTAAGTCTTTCTGACTTTGCATCTTTTCATTCAGAACATCATTAAACATGTAAATATCATAGTATTGATGTTGTTCATATTATTGCATAAGTAGAAAAAACTGTGGATCAGAGTTTCTTGATTAGGGTTAGACTCAGATTTAGGATTAGAACTTCTATAAGTTGTTGTGTTGTTATCCTTCTGATTTGCTATTTTATAAGAACTGAATGAATTTCTGGTGTGCTGATTAAAAGTCAAAATGTAACACAAAACTTCTATTTTTCACTCACCATTTTAACACACAGAACTTCTAGGATTTTCTCACTGATTAAGCACGCAGAACTTCTGAGTTCTCTTCATTGTTTTAACACACAGAACTTCTATGATTTTTTCTCACTATTAACATACACTAAACTTCTGATTCTTACATGCTGATAACGCACTGAACTGCTAATGTTCACCCACTGGCTCAGCACAATACATAACTTCTGATGATTCATTCACTGTTTTAACACAGCACAGAACTTCTTAGTTCTCCTTACATGTTAAATACACTAAACTTCTGATGTTTCCATTCGCTGTTTTCAAACACTCAGAGTTTCTGATTTTTACATGCTGATAACGCACTGAACTGCTGACGTTTACTTACTATTTTAGTGTAATATAGAACTTCTCACTTGTGGCCCACTGTCTGAATGTAACCCAGAATTTCTGTGTTCTCCCTCTAACGTTTCTTGTAGGACCTCAGAATTTACCAATCTAGAACTTCTGATTCCACTGACATTCCTTTCTGAGTCATCACACGCCTGGCTTCAGAACTTCTGATCCTTGTTGTTTTGCTTGCAGCAACACACTGTTTCTATCTTTCATTTATTTTCCTTTTCATCATTTTTAATATTAACTCCTTTTTTTTTATTAACCTAAAAAGACAAAAAAAATATTTTCTTTTATTAACTAATTTATTTCTTTTTTTAAGACAAAAAAACATTTTCTAAACAAGTCCATTTCTTTCTTATATTGTACATTTCAATATGGTTGTAATAGTGACTTAGGACTTATTTTTACTTGCAACCCCCATTCATAAATATGTACCCCATCCCTTAAATATTGTAATAGCGTAGGACTTTACATTTCCGCAACTTATCACTTTCAATATATGCTAGTAATTAGGGTGTGTATGGCAAGATATGAAAATCAACAAATAGATCACCCTAATCAAGACTAAAATGCATGCAATCAAACACACTTGCACACTAGCACCCTTAGGGTAATCCCACTTTGTTGCCTATCGTAAAATAGTCATGTCCCTCGAATATGGGACGTTTTAGCAAAGAACCTTTGATAAAAAATATCGTAGTACCTCGATGTTGCCTTCGGTAAACGATCTAGTCCCTAAAACAATATTGCTAAAACGTTCCATGGGTTTCCTTTAATGACTATACAAATGTCCCAACATCCATCCCTTCACATCCAACGATGGGGCTTATTACCAAATCAATGGTAAGATAGCAACATCTAAAGGAGGAGGAAAATCACATCTAAGACCTTTTGAGTAGGTAGGTTCGCTCTCAATTACTCGCTTGCTCACAACAAAAACATTTTATGAACCAACACTCTCACTTTGAAACATTTTCAAAAGACAAACACTTTGTACGCGTTCTTATAGAGACAAGAACAATTACAAAGAATACACATTTTAAAATACTTTCAAAACACATCTCACAAACACATCTTTGAACTATTTTCGAAACAAACACTTTGTATGCGTTCTTATAAAAACGAGAATCATTACAAAGTTATATTTTCAAAATACTTTCAAAACCCACACCACAAGCACATTCAAACAAAAGAAAGTGATCTAGCAAGTAACTAAGAGCCCATGGAAAACCATGGATGAAAAGGGTGATAATACCTTCCCTTTTCATAATCTACCCCCTAAACTCAAGAAAACATCTCTAAAGGTCTTTCCTGTGCTTTTTCACCTTTCATATTTGGATAAAAGAAAAGTCGATGGTGACTCTTGCTAAATCGCAACATTTGAGAACACAAACGCAAAACAACCAAGTCAGTTCTCCCACCATATCACAGCGAACATGATACATGGTACTTGTGGGTTATCGCAGATAAATTCACCATGCATGGAAAATGGAGAATGCACTAAATACTTCCCCCAAAAAATTCATTGAACATATTGTTGTTGATGCTGATGGTTATCCCTTATATAGAAGAAGATCGGAATCGCATGTTATCGAAAAAATGGAATTACATTGGACAATCGACATGTGGTCCCATATAATACAAGATTTCTTTTGAAATATCATGCACATATAAACATGGAATGGTGTAACCAAAGTACATCCATTAAATATCTTTTCAAATATATAAATAAAGGATGTGATAGGATAAAAACATATGTTTCTTGAAATGATACATAGCACGTTGATGAAATCAAACAATATCTGGACTGCAGGTATATCTCCCTGAGTAAAGTGTGTTGGTGGATTTACTCTTACAACATTCATGGGAGAAAACCTGCGGTGGAGCGTATGTTCTATCATTTAGTAGGTGAGAAGGCTATTTACTATACAGATCACAGTCGAATGGAAAATATTTTGGAAAGCGCAAGTGTGACTAAATCTATGTTTACTACATGGTTGGACGCAAATGCACAATATGAAGAAGCCCGATCACTAACTTATGCTTCATTTGTTTCAAGGTTTGTTTATGACAAGGGAAACAGGGTATGGAGGCCATGCAAAAGAGGGTTCACAATAGGTCGTTTAGTATGGGTTCCTCCGACTACTGGAGAACTATTTTACTTGAGGATGATGTTGACGGTAGTCAAGGGACCTACATGTTATGAAGATATTTGCAAAGTTGGTGACAACCAATATGAGACATTTAGAGATTTGTGCTTTAAAATGGGCTTTCTCGAGGATGATAAAGAATACGTAGCTGCGATTAAGGAAGCAAGTGAATGGGGTTCGGGACATTTTCTTCGCAGACTTTTTGTTGTAATAATATTGTTGGGTGTTGTTAATCGACAAGAACATGTCTGGATAGAGTCGTGGCAACTATTGTCCGATGGTCTTTTACATTCCCAAATACTATTAGCTCTAAATCCAGGTTTCTTCATATCTCACTCTCATTCATTTATGCAAACTATTTATTGGGCTGCTACCTTACTTTCAACACGTTACTGCAGCAGACGTGCGTCCATTCTTCTTGAACCCATGTTTGATCTAAATACTTTCGAACTTTGTTTTTCCTACTGCATCTGTACAGATTTGGTGTTGACAGAGACTGAATTGCAAAGTATGACTTTAATAGAAATTGAGAAGATAATGCAGGAAAATAGAAGGACTCTCAAATATTTTAGTCCCATTCCATATCCAGACACCTATGTACTGCAGCAGTAAGGAAACAGACTCATATATGATGAACGTAATTATGATTCTGCAGCTATGAAATTGGAATTTGCAAGACTCTTTAATGCTTTTACTGGTAATTCTTGAAATTTGTTTTCTTATGAACAACATTGCCATTGTCCCCCTGGCTATCTATTTTACCTGTTCCTTTTCAACATTTCTTAGATGAACAAAAAGGAATATATGAAAAAATAATGGGGGTTGTCTAGTCACAGAATGGTGGTGTCTTCTTCCTCCATGGTTACAATGGTACTGGTAAGACCTATATGTGGAGAACACTGGCGGCAGATTTGAGGTCCAAACATGAGATATATTTAACCGTTGCCACCAGTGGTATAACTTCTTTGTTATTTCCAGGGGGTAGAACTGCACATTCCAAGTTTAAGATACATGTACCGACGCTTGATAATTCTACTTGCAACATTGAATACAACGATGATGTAGGAGACCTTCTAAGACAGACAAAGTTAATTATATGGGACGAAGCATTGATGGCACACAAGCATGCTATATAAGCACTTGACAAAACATTAAAAGATGTCATGAGTGCATACAATAATTCGAAGGATGTGTTTGGTGGAAAGGTTGTAGTTTTCGATGGTGACTTTAGACAAATTTTACATGTTGTTCCAAGAGGCAGCCGTTCGGATATTGTTCAGTCGGCGACAAGTTTCTCTTACATATGGCATTCAGCTTAGGTTTTAAAGCTGACAAAAAACATGTGTTTGCATTCGGGTCCGACAGAGCAAGATAAAAAGAAAATTGCATATTTTTAAGATTGGATTTTGCGAATAGGCGAAGGCAAAGTATCAAAACCTAATGATGGTGTTGTAGAAATTTACATTCCCCCTGAACTTTTGATTACCGACTTTGATGCTCCTGTTAATGGAATTGTGAATAGTACATATCCTGGTTTCATTAATAGTTATCATTCCTATTATTACCTCAAGGGTCGAGCAATTCTCGCTTCTACATTAGAAGTTGGGGATGACATCAACGAACACATTCTTGCTTTAATGGAAGGTTGTCATATTCTTCCATTTTTTCTTTTTACTGTCAAATATACATTGACTTCTATTTGCTAATTTATTTCTGTTCTGAAAACAGGAGACATACGCGACTACTATAGTTCAAATTCAGTTTATAGGTCTGAGATCCATGTGCCCGAAGTACTTGACATCCTGACACCGAAATTCCTTAGTTCCCTACGTACGTCAGGTTTGTCTAACCATCACTTAAATTTAAAAATAGGAACATATGTTATGCTAATGCGAAACATAGACCAGTCAAAAGGTTTGTGTAACAGCACAAGGCTAATCATAACAAAAATGGAAAACCATTTCCTTCAAGCTTCGATAATGTCGGGAAAGGGTTCTAGAAATTTGGTTTACATCCCTAAGATGGATATGTCACCGTCGCAGTCACCATGGCCATTCAAGTTAAATAGACGACAATTCCCAATTATTGTCTCGTATGCCATGACGATTAACAAATCACAGGGACAATCTTTGGATAACGTAGGTCTCTACTTGCCAAGAGATATATTTACCCATGGTCAAATTTATGTTGCACTATCGAGGTTCACAACAATATAAGGAATCAAAATATTGATACATGATGAACATGGAAAGTTCAATGTAACAACTACAAATGTTGTTTAGAAGGAATTTTTCAGCAATATATGATTATTCAAATATTAGGTATTCTCTTTTGTTAATCTGCGTCATTTTTTTCTTGCTTCAAAATGTGTAGTGCATAATTCTGTAACATCACTTTTTGGTATATTCTGAATTTAATGTTAAGGCTTTTCTATCTGAAAAATATATGTTGTTCCTTTTATGTTTCTAAGCACACACCAGCTGTAATTGATTCTTATGCCATTTTATTTCAAATTGTTAATCATAACGTTTTGTTTGCTATGCATTTCTATATAAACATGGGATACCTGTCTCCATTGGAAAATTATCATTGACACGAAGTTTTAACGATGGTACTCTGAATTCTTTGTGGATCAGGGACGAGAGCATTAAGAAAGCTCGTGGTAGGTTTTTTCCAGAGGAGGTAATTAATAGCTTAATCGTCAATTTCTTAACATTTCATGATGAATATTCATTACTCACTCTGGAATTCCAATTAGAAGTGTAGAAGGTCTGAAAGTGGGTAACTCAACTGTTGATAGCGGTAATCTACTTGCATTCTAACCATGTAATCCACCGAGATCTTAAGGTGTTACATTTTCTCTTATACTAAGAAAAGTAAAATAAAAATGAAATGCAATTCATGTGATGTTTACTGAATATAATTTAATGTAAATTCTCAGTGTTCCAACATATTCCTCACCAACAACAATAATCTGTGTGTGTGTGTGTGTGTGTGTGTGTGTGTGTGTGTGTGTGTGCGTGCGTGCGCGTGTGTGTGTGTGTGTGTGTCAATATTGATGTTTGGGTTTTGGTTTAATGAGAAGATGGTGTTACTTGTGCAAATATCACTCAAAACATGCAGTTAAAATCATGTATTTACTTTTAGTATTATAACATCAACTATCTAAATATTTTAGCATAGTATGTACATAATGCCAAAAACTGATTACCAAAATTTAACATTATCATAACACCCATCGTTTACTAAATACTTTACCAAAATATTTAACAGATGTTCAAACCTTACAAATTTAAAAATACGGAGTCAACATAAACAAAAAACACAGACAACTAATCTTTATTTCCCATTACATATCCAACACAATCTATTTCACTATCTATTCTTTCCCGGCTCAACATAAACCAGTATTTCATCGGCTGGAGGATATCGAGTGCAGAAATGCAGAATGTCTCATTTCTTTAATTTTTCCTGTTTAGCAAATTCATACCAACCAGTTGTGAGATACTTCTCGCCTTCGTCATCATTCCTCACTTTCACTACACAATTTTCTGAGATAGCCTTGTCCGAATCATATGAGGCAATCGAGTTGACTGGTCCCATTAGGCACTTCTTAATCACTTCACGTGGTATTTGATGCAAAACATTTACTTAAATTATATAATATTCAACTCTGAAAAAATTAAATATATTGTGGCAACGATTAACTTCTATTACTTACCAACATATTCCTCCTCATAACCTTAGCATTGGATACATCCTTGCTCCATGTTTCTTCGTTTTCTTCAATATACATTGGCGTAAATTTCCTGATTCAAGCACCAAACCAAATATATGCATACTAATTTTAATGTATTTCTTCAATATAACTTATCCAATACATTTTAGCCATCCTAAACATACTTTAAAACTACATCATATACTACATTATTAATGGATTTTCAATATTGTTAACCTTTTCCAACATAACCACATCATAGGAAATACACAACAATATAGTTGGGTTCCATTATATTTGTATTATTTATAATTATGCAAAAATATAACAGGCCACAGAAGACTTAGTGATCTGTACATACTGAACTTCCAACCAAAAACCTATGCAAATCATGCATTTATAACCTTATTATCGCACTGTACATCAATAATATATACATAACATTTTGTGACATTATTATCATGACAAAAATAATGTATACATAAACTTACCCTGACTTTGTTGTCCCTTTGACGCCTGCTAAACTGTTATTAATTCCTTTCGTTTTAACATTACATTTGCTTCCTCCGACTTTACATTCATCAGAATCTTTCCCTTTTGAAGGAGAATCAAGATGTATTCCAGACAGAGAACAGTAATCCATGAAACCAATGATATCCATCTTTATATTGGTTTGTTGGAGAAATTTACGTGAATATTCAACATATTTACTATACTTTTTTTATCTTTTGGCGTTCAATCGATGACATATTCTCCGACACAGATCTGCAACAACTTTCATCATGCATATGTATTACTCACAACCTATATAACTTATAACTAAAACATTATCGATTCCATCAATAAAATTAACAATACTTGAAGATCGATAGCTACTGACTTACCCACATGCATGTCGTTTGACACCACGATTATTCATCTTCAACCGAAAGCGGAACCGAGCTTTTATTTCTACTGCTTCTCCGTGTTATGGTAAGCTGAAATTTGTAATTTTAACAGAAGCTCTTTTCCTGTATATCTCAATGCAAACTCATTTTAACCCTATTGTCACTAGAATGTCCCTTTTGTACTTTTATTCCCTGTTTGACAGTGGCCCAATGGCCCATTTGACTCTCCATCTCTTTTTTGGAAATAAAATATTCCCTAATAGATACAAATTATTTATTTTTATAATACATGTTTATATTATTATATTTTTTAAATAGAATAAAGGTTACAGTTGTCTTATTATTTTATACTTGCAACAAGATTAGTGGTTAAGATTTAAGCAATATTAAAACAATAAGTGAACCCACTTATACATATACTCACATTTTCACCCTTTGTAAACAAAGCACATCCGTCTTCAATTCTAACCATCCCCACACAGTGCACTATCTCCTCTTCGGATCCTCCAAACATGGCCGCCAGAGACTGCTCGAAGACCAAAACAACCTCATACGAAAACACGTCACGGTAAGTGCGAATGTTAGAACTATGATTATAG
Organism: Vicia faba; assembly: GCA_948472305.1. Classification (NCBI taxonomy): domain Eukaryota; kingdom Viridiplantae; phylum Streptophyta; class Magnoliopsida; order Fabales; family Fabaceae; genus Vicia; species Vicia faba. The sequence goes on along the minus strand of OX451735.1, from coordinate 321,802,597 downwards.
TTGATTGCATGTCATTTCAGTTGTTAAAATTCTAACTTGTATGTATTTGCATGTGTGCTTAATGATGGTTATTTGTGGTTATTTATAAATTTGTTGATGGTTAAAGGGTTAGAAACTCATGTATCAAGTTTTTTATGCTACAACGATGATGAAAAGGTTTTTGTACAATGATTATTTAGGGTTACCTTCCTTCTGATAAACCTGAAAACAAACACTTAACATATGCGAAACACTTTATGATATTCATATAAGTAATATGCATTTCCTGTTTTTTGTTGAAATACAGAATCTGGCCACTCGCACACTATAACATAGTTTGTTGTTTTTGTTGAAATATTGCAGGAATGATACCCCTATTTCTGAGAAGGGTTTAGAACAAAGATGGACTCGGGTTGTTTCGGGTCCCATGACCATGCGCTGCAATGCCCTTGTAAGTAAAAAACACATATGTATCTGTTGTACCCCAATTTTTTCTCCCAAGATCCCTTCATCATACCATATTGTTTCAATCACCACAAAATCACATTAGGGCTTTTGGTTCTTCTACTTATCTTTAGCTTTGCTCTATGAGGAGTTACCAAGAACCTTAACTTGTTTTCTCTTATGTTCATGGATATTTTACTTTGATTTTTTCTCTAATTAAAAAAATGCAATATTGGTTTGTCTTACTTGCTAATAATGTAGGTAAAAACAATGAGGTCTAGCAAGTTGCATCAAGGGTTCATGAGTTTATTTCCATGCCCTAGTCAAAGCTTGAGAGATTCAAACCTCACCCATGAATTTGTTTTGAAGTTGGTATGGAAGTATTTTTTGTGGCCATGAGCCCTCATCATCATCCTCAACAATTTCTATTCACAAAGGAAGAGTATTGGCACAAAAATTTTGTTCAAACTTGGCAAGGTTCCACCAAGCTTTCTCTTGATTTAGAGGTTAGGGTTTTGGACTTCAAAGGGGAATATCTTGCTCATATTTTGGTATTTTTGAGTGATTCCAAAAACATTATTCTCCTCAAAGAGTTACAAACAAAACACTTCAAAAGTCCCAAGGATTTTTTATGTGGAAGGAACTTGTTGAAGAAGAAAGATTACAAGTCATCCAGATGAATCCCCAATTTTTCCATATGTAACTTCAAATGGTCATAACTTGGTCAATTCTTATCACCTTGAGCCCATTCTTTTTTCATGATGATCCTAAGGGTGTGTAATTCATGATTTCTTTTATGTGCAAAGTAAGAAAATGGATGGAAGTTTCCTTAAGAATGCAAAAGATTATAGGTCATTTCATGATTTTTGGCCAACTTCAACAAGTCATAACTTACTCAATTTTTGGAGATTTTGAGTGGTTCAAATTGAAAAATGTCATTCAAGAGTTCTACTTAATTCCATCTTTTTGGGTCAAGAGCAAATTCTAAGTGCAAGGCCATGTTTGGAAGCAAGAGATTATAGGTTATTTTTAAAGAAGATTTTGAAATATTTCTAAGTATGAAAAGTCAGCTCTTTTTCCTCAACTTTGACTCCATGTAACTTTCAGCTCAAGCATCCATTTGATTCCATTCTTTTTCCATTACAAAGCTTGTACATCATCTTTCCAAAGCATCAAGAATCATGCCTTAAGACCCCCTGAGTTGGAAATGCCATTGGATTGAACTTGGTAACTTGGAACTGAAGTTTCACCATGAGTCAGAATTTGAAATCCATGTTTTGGCCTTTAAACATCAAATTAGCACGTGTTTGTGGTCTAAACATGTTTAACCAAGTTACCAAAGTGGATTAGAGCCTTGAAACGCAAGGATTTGATGAGTTTTGATGCAAATCAGATCACATTTTGCTCGTGTATCAGATCCACACGATTTCCCTCCAATTTGCATCATTCCACACGCTCGAGCATTCCATTTGATTCCCTATAATAGAGGGTCATCCCCCATTCAAATTCCCAAGCTTAGATATCCAGAATCACCCTGCCAAACTTGCTTCACAACTCAGAATTCAGCTACTTCGAATTTTATTCTCAATCCTTTTTCAATCCATTTTCTCTATCAATCCACCTTCCTTGATCTTCCCTAAACCTAACCATACCATTACATTCAAGAATCATGCCCTACATTGCTCCATAGAAGTCCAGTTTCAGAGCTCTACAACTCAACTTCAATAGGTAGATTCCTTTATCAATTCTTCAAGACTTTGATATCATTGTGTTGCTCTCATTGCCCTGGTTCTAGTCGCAATAGTTACTTCCTTCTGGAAACACGTTTGGACCATGTATTTTCAAATCCCCTTTCAAAACTTTCTTTCCAAATTGCTTGAGTTACAGTTTATATAAAAATGGCGCGAGGGTATGGTTGTCTTCGTCTTGAAGAGACAAAACGAATGGCATAGGTCTGAGCTTCTAATTTTACAGTTTGAGAGACCTGTAATTCGTGAGACTGAAGGTTGAAGATGACCAATGTGTCACCTTCTAACCAATGAAAGCGTGTCATTTGTTGTTTTTGAATTTCTGATTTTACATTTGATTCAGTGCTTTATTCAGTAAAGACCATGATATGCACAGCGCACCAGATCCTTTGGATTTGACTACTAACGCGTTTTGACTCTCATCCAATGGTCCACATCTTTTTCTTTTATTTTCTTTTTTTGATATTTATATTTTAATTGTTTTAAATTTCAAAAAATCATAGAAAATTCATTTTTAGTCCAAAAAATCTGAAAAAATTATGATAAATATTTTTGATTATTCTCTTTCTGATTTTTATTTTTTCACAATTTATTTTTGTGTTTTGGTATTTTTTATGAAATTTACACTTATTTGATTTGTTTAAAATATTTAAAAATACTTTTGCATATTTTTTTAATTCTGAAAAAATTATGAAATGATCCAATGACATTGTGACAAATATTGGTGACTTTATTTTATTTTTGTTTCTGACTTTACTATTTTTCACCACTTTTGTCTATTTTACCCATTTATTTTAATTTTTAAAAATAGTTTCTCACTTTTAAAAATTTCCAAAAATTTTATAAAAATATTTGGACCCGTTTCTGATTTTTCTATGGTTTTATTTTTTATTTCTTGATTAATTTAAACATAATTGATGTTTTTCTCATGATTCTCAATTTTAAACTTTTTTTAACCCTTTAAATGTATATATTAAATATATTAATATTTTGTGATTATTTTCTGGCTGTCTTGAGTTGATTTTTTTGATCATGACTGTATTAACATCATTGGATCTTGGGTGTTGAGTTCAACTCCACCAAAATGGATGAATGATTTTAATAATAGTTTGATTAAATTTTTAATTCAAAAGTGGTTTATTCATCTTTTTACCCTAATCCCTCTTCATCTCATCCCCTTCTTCTTGCACTAAATGTTGTTGGAGCATGATCCCTATATAATGTATCAAAACAAATGGTGCATAGATTGCTATTGACCGGCCTCAAAATAGGTGCGACTTCTATATAAGTCCATTTACGATTGCTTAACATAGCGCTAAATTTTGTCCCGATTCAAATAAATGATCATTCGTGGCCCAAACTTATGATTGCAAGCCCAAGTATGTTAATTTGATTTCTTTGATCTAATAACCTTGAGATTCATTATGTGGAGGCTTTGGTTCTACCAATCCTCTAATGGATCTACAACACCTTTGGTCAACGCGGATCACTTAAACACCGTTGATCATTAAATGGTACTTATGAGAATTCCAAAATGGATGATATACTTGACAAAAAGCAAATGTAACTTATTGTGTGGGGACTTTAGTTCTACCAATCCTCTAATGAGTTCCAAATGAAAGTTTCAAGATGGTCATCCCACTAACCACTAATTATTAACTTGCTTTATTTTTTATGCTTTTTATTCTTTTATGCTTTATGCACTATTTACTTTTAACATTTACATTCAATGTCATTTTTATCTTTGCTCACTTGAGCATTTATTTTCTTGTCATTTTCACTTTTCTCACTTGAGTTTTTCTTTTTCCTTTTCCTAAGATACTTAATAACCAACTTAAACCCTAAAAAACTCTTAATGGCACTTGGAATATTTTGTTACTATCCTTGGCATGATGGAGCAGTGGACTTTTTCTTGGACTTAGGATTAGAAACCTTGGCCTATTTTAGATACCTTGTGATCCTATCTGATTATTTTGTCTGAAGCTCTTGAGGTTTACCTCAAGACATTGAGTTGCTTGTTTGTTTTTGTGTGCAGGTTTTTTGTGATTACACTCTTGGTTTTGTAATATGGAATTCACTCGTATACAGCCGTTACTCTGCCTAATTTTTTAGAAGACTTAATACACTTGAAGAGGTCTAATATCTTTGCTTGCTTGGTTTCAATCCAAAGAGTGAGAATTCTATCTTGGCTCATAATGCCCAGTTTTGGCTTCTTGTTGGTTAGATGGTCCTTATCCTTAACTTTTACCTTATGCTTTAGGATAGCCTCTTCTTCTCCTCCTATTTTCTTTAATTTCAAAATCTTCTCCCTCCTTTTGAAAACTCTTCTTATTTCTAAACTTGAACCACTTTCATAATAAACTTGGACCTAGGTCCATGCACTTTCAAAACATTTTCCTCAATAAACTTCAATCAATTTAATAAATACCTTGACATTTTTGTGAGAAGACTAAAAGTCAATTTATCTCATTTCAAACCATTTTGCCACTTTGGCTTTTATCTTTAAAAATTTTCTCAAAAGATTAGACTCTTGTCAATCCTTGTAGTGATGAAAACAACTATACTTCTATATTATGTAGTGAAGAGAGATATTTTCCACTTGAGTGTTGAGTGAGGCATTGTTGATTTTAAAATCCAAGCCATATCCTCCACTTTGAGATGATGCAAATTCTCATTTCTCATTATTGTGGGTAGTAAGTATGTTTTTTACACGGACAATGACGATGATGTCTTATCTCTTAAAATTAACCAACACACTTGTGTTTCAAACTTTTAAAAGAGGAACTACGTGTACCCTGATCCCCTATTGCACGAAAGGTGGTACGTAAACACTAAAGATTCGCAACCACAGCGGGTGCAAAAATCATAAAATAATATATTTCTTTTCTCACCTCCACCATCCATTTTATATATAACACATTTTTTATAGCCAAAATATACATATTTTACAAAGAGGCTCCTGCAGAGTACCGTAGATGTTTAGGGTACTAATACCTTCCCTTTGCATAACCAACCCCCTTACCTTGAATCTTTCCCCCTTTTTTGGGTTATTCGCTCTTTTCCCATTCCTTTGGAAACAATAAAGCGCGGTGGCGATTTTTGTTTTGATTTGTATAAAGTCTAGTCAATTCAATGGCTTAGTCTTGAAAATTTCTACCGCTACAGTATCTATACCTTTTAATTTGAAATATTGGTAACAAAACTATACAAACTCAGTTTTATTCATCCATCTATATTTGTTCATTAACAACAAATACCCAGAGACATAATTAGAAATTGTTTTTGGGGAGGAGACAAACTGATTAAGCTGTTAGATTGCGACAAAGAAGTCTTGTACCATTGCCTTCTGAAAAAGCGGAAATGGAGTGTGGAAAGGTACCTCTTAGGTGACTGGTATGAATACGTCAAGGACTCCAATCTGAAGGTTGGTGATATATTACACTTCGGCATCCGCTACCCACCAGTGGACGAGATATTTGTATCGGTGGACCGAAGAAATGCAACTGAGGGTTGGCGGTCGTGGTAGGATAATGTTAAGGTTTTTTATTTAAATAGAAAGGACATATATTTATGTCAAGACTTATGGTATTTTGTTTTCTTATGAGTGTCTTTAGAAACATTACAATGATTTTAAGTTGTCCCACCAATGTTATTAGGTGAACAACTTATTTTGTGTAACATGAAACTTATGAATGTTTTATATTACTGTCTTATTAGATAATTAAGTATATTTGTTTCATATACTTTTATTATTATCATTATGTGACAATTTGACTATACCGTCGTACAAGTGACAATTATAACTGTTGAACAATTGTGGAATACAATTGAAGTTATTCTTCCTTAATTCATGACCTCTTCTTCAAATTTATGTCTTTGTGACTGTGATGTTTTATAATTACCCATGTTTGCTGGATGTAACTGTTGATAGTGTAAGATTGAAATTTTGATAGCACCATGAGAATGTCTTGGTTGCATTTGGGAAAATAAATCTACAACAAGACCACAGTAATATCTTTACAGCAACATCTGCTTTCATTTTATTGCATTGTTGTACAACTGCGATAAAGTATAGTAATACAATGTAAATAGTTCTGAGATAATTCCAATTAAAGTAACATGTATTGTTGTGTTTTATCACTTTATGCTATATTTTGGTATCTAAAATATAATTCTAACTGAGGTAGCATGTATTATTGCAAACTTGCAGTTAACATATAAAACTTATGGCAGTTAAAAATTATATGTGTTTGCACGTTAAACTGTAATGAAATAGTATCAGTGATATAAATCAGAATTATATGTTTTTGTTACTATTTCAATTTAACATCATTTCTTTAATTCAAACTATTCCATTTTATTGATTTATACTCATTGCACAAACTAATAATACAAAATATAATTTTTACAAAAATATAATTCATACATAATATCATAGCATTTGATTATTTTTCTTTCTAAATGAAATCCGCTTAGCTCAAAGAGAGTGTTAGAACGGTACTCGTACAAACGCACGAGTATCATACTAGTTTATTTATAAAAAAACATATAAAATTATACAATTATGTATTATATAATATATAAAATATAAAATATAAATAATATGGTCGGGATCGACGAATCTGCGGAACAGAGGATACTTTCCCGGTCCTCGCCTCAAAGTGTCATCGAAAGAATTTTTCTTATCATCCCCGTCTGTGGGAAAAAATATTCTCAACTTCAAAGTTCCAAATAGATAATAATCACGGATATTCGCATTAACAGATACAAATTGACATCCCTAAATGTAATTATAAACATCATCATTATATTATCCTTACCATTAATGGTGAATATTTTGAATATTTATTAGCATATTAATCTCTAAAATATATGGTACTCAAACTAGCAATTAGTTTGTATTTTTAGCATATTACTGCATATGATTAGTCTTTAAGCTATTGAACAAATGGGCCATAATTTAAATAAAAGAACAAAAAGTTTCTCATTCCATCTCCTATATATTCAAAATATATTAAAATATATTATGGGAAGACTTTTCTGATAATATAATTTTTCTTCCAATAAACCTCTTGCATTTTAAGTGGTGAATTAAGCATATCATAATTTTAAAACATAAGCAAAGAAACTCTACCAAAATTAACAAGTGCCAAAATTTAAGGAGACAGAGATTTAGAAACTAGTTTTAGCTCCACAAAACATGTTCATAGAAAAACCTTGTCCATACATACCTAACAAAACCCTTAACCAATACAAAGTTTCTCTAAACAAACAAAAAACAAATTCATGTAAAATTTCAAAGGATTAATCAATGTTAATCAACCATCACATTCATAACATTTACCATGAAATCTAATCATTATATTCCCACCAGATATGAAGCATTACATGATCGTCGAAGACACCATTCCATCGGTAGATCAAGTTGTGGATTCCTTAGATGTTGTTGTTTCTGCTTAAGTTGTTGTCGTTGCTGTATTTGCTGCATCTGTCTAATACTTTTCATCATAGTAGCAATTATTATAGCCTTTTATTATTTTGTTCAACCACACATGCCTACCTACAATGTTGAAAATCTTGATGTAAAATCTTTTGATCTACAAATAAACAATAACCTACACACCAACATTAATGTTGTCATGAAAGCAGTGAATCCAAATGCAGACATTGGTTTGGATTATTTAGAAAATGAAGTTAGTATAACATATTCAGGGACCGTAATTTCGGTGGGGCAATTTCAACCTTTCTTGCAAAAAGGGAAGGAAACAACAATTTTTAATATGACATTGAAGGGAGATAGTGATTTTGATCCTATAATGCAAAATAAACTATTGCTAGATCAAAATTTAGGACATATTCCTTTGTTAATTATGGTGAAGGTTCCTGTTAGGATTCTGATTGATGACTTACTTCATCTTAGGAAATTTGTTGTTCATGTAAATTGTTCATTGGTTATTGATCAGTTGAAACAGAACAAAAAGCCTAACATTTTGAAGAAAGACTTCACTTATGATATACATATGTGAAGAGATGTTTCTCTTTTATAAATTTGTATATATTTTATTTCTCAAGAACTCTATTTAATAGTTTTAGCTTTATGATATTGACTTATGAGTAGTGTTATTTAACCGCTCAAATATTGATAATTAAAAAGTGTCCAAATAATTTATTTATATCAATCTCTTAAGTCATATACTAGTATTAATGATTTGATAGAACCATTATACAACTGATTTTTTTTTATAAAATTAAAGAAAAAGAATTAGAGAAAAAAACTATCATCTTAAAGAGAATATTTTCTGACGTGTCTGTTAGCCGTAAAGATATTACTTAATTTGGAAAGAAATGGAGATTTATATTAAGAGATTGTTGTTTGATGATGCACCAAATTTAACTGTGTGACGTCTTTAATACCTTATATCAATACATATTTATGATACTTCTTCTAAAATAATCTCATTAAGACTATATGTGAGATGGGTGTGTGTAGTATACTATGTTGTTAAAACTCATTTTTGGTTAGCAAGGGGCCATTGCCTAAGAGAATGACACAAAGTTCCGCCTAAAAGATATTTAAGAAGTTTGCAATGAATCCAAAGAATTACTGATCTACCATAAATAGTGCATGAGTAGTTGATGTTTAGGAAAAGAATTACATATCCACCTTAAATACCTCAAATTAGGGTGTTTCCATATATTCATTAAAATAGTTTCAAATTAATTATTCTAATTATAATCAAGATGTAGTTAATATATTATGTGGTTTAAAGCGACATTAATATAAAAGAGTTTATATTAGAAAATTTTAATTTAATTTTATAAAAATATTAATTATATGAGATATTACTGAAATGCTAATAAAGGGAACTTGAATACAAAGAAAGAAATCATAACATCATAATGACGGTAGAGAAATAGTGGTGGTAGAAATTTTGGTGAGAGCAAATTTTGGTGAGTTATGATTTTCACTTTCTATATTTGGAGTTTGGGTCTAATTGTATGTTTTGTTGAGTATAAACAAAGGTGGAGAATAGTTAGACCGATACAAGACATAATGATGAGTGAAGTTAATTAGTTTATTCTAATCCGCTTACATTCTATTGGCGACTAGGATTTAGGGTTTAAGGTTTAGAAGAGTGGAATGTCATAGACCAAAGAGCTGGTAATAAGGATATTTCGGACCATTGTCCCATCTGACTCATTTTGGGGAAGATTGATTGGGGGCCAAAACCGTTTAGATTCAACAACGCTTGGTTTAAACATGAGGACTTTAAAACTTATTTTTTTGAGGAGTGGGCTAAGATTATCATGGAGGGGGGAGGTGATTATCACTACAAGAATGAGATTAAGGATGCCGTTAAGTCATATTTCGAGGATTTTTCAAGGAAAGCACCACTTCTAGACCGGTCCTAGAAGGGTTGTCTTTTAAATCCTTAAGTGAGCATGACCATTTGTGGCTTGAAAGATCGTTTTTTGAAGAGGAGGTTAAAGAGGCGGTATGGTCTTATGACGAGAATAAAAGTGATGGTCCTGGCGATTTTCTCTAGAACTTTTCAAACAAAATTGAAATATCCTTAAGATTAATGTCCAAAGGTTTGTGGCAGATTTTCACTACAGTGAAAACTTACGGAAGCATGTACTTCTTCTTTTATTACTTTTATTCTGAAGATCAAAAATCCGTAATTCTTGCATGAGTATCGGCCTATTTGTCTTGTGAGGGGCTTGCATAAAATTTTATCAAAGTTAATGGCGGCTAGATTAAAGAGTGTTTTGGGAAGCATTGTTTCGGTTAACCAATCAACTTTTGTCTCCGGTAGAAACATAGTGGATGGAGTGTTAATTGTCAATGAGGCGTTGGATTTTGGCTAGAAGAGAGAAGATGAGCTGCGTGGTTTTGAAAATTGATTTCGAAAAAGCATATAATTGTGTGAGCTGGAACTTCTTGAGATTCTTGCTTCCTAAGACGGGATCTAGTGAAAGGTGGATCAGATGGATGGAAGGTTGTGTTTTCACAAGTTCTATGTCCGTCATTGTTAATAGTAATATAACGAAATACTTCATTGTGAAGAGGGATCTCCGTCAAGGGGATCCGTTATCTCCTTTTTTGTTTGTGTTGGTTATGGAGACTTTAACCGGACTAATGAACAAGGCGGTGGAGTTAGGCGACTTTAGAGGGTTCAAGTATAGTGAAGAAGATGAAGTTAATATATTGAAATTCATAGACGATACGCTCATCTTGGCGGATGGTAGTTGTGAGAATTTATGGTGTATGAAGGCTATGCTTAGGGATTTCGAAATGATGTCCGATTTAAAGATTAATTTTCGCAAAAGTAAGATATATGGCATTAATGTGATTTCTAGCTATATATATATGGTTGGGTCGGTTTTGGGGCCGAGCCCAATGCTTCATCAACAACGGAAGATTCAGTTGTACCACATCTGATTGTGCATCCGGTCAAGTGGTGTGCAACGGAGCCGGTGCAATTCCACCAGCAACTTTGGTAGAATTGACAGTAGCATCAAATGGGGGACAAGATTTCTACGACGTGAGCAATGTTGATGGGTTCGGGTTCAACGTGCCTGTGTCTATAACACCACAAGGTGGGAGTGGTGACTGCAAAACCTCCAGTTGTCCAGGGAACATCAATGCTGTGTGCCCTTCAGAGCCTCAAGTGAGAGGCTCTGGTGGAAGTGTGATTGCTTGTTTAGCTTTTAATCCGGATCAATATTGTTGTTGTGGAGCTTACAATACCCCAGAAAAATTTCCACCCACAAACTATTCTACTATTTTCAAGAAGCAGTGTCCAAGTGCATATAGCTATGTGTATGATGATAAGAGCAACCCCTTCACTTGCTCTTCAAGACCCGACTATGTGTTACAATAAACAAACTTGTGGTATAATATAAACATCAAATATAAATGTCTTATATTATTGTATTGTATTGTATTGGTAAATATATTATTTGGATCCTTCTCTAAGTGTTATGTGTTACAAGATTGTATAATTTTATCGTTTTTATATGAAGGTTGTAGTAAGTACGTTATTGCAAAAAAAAATTATAATTTGGGTCCTTGAGAATGTGATTTCTATTAGACCTTGAAAGGGGAATAACATCTAGCATCTCTTCATCAAAAAACTTGTAACTAAAATTATCATCAACATCTAGCATCTCTTCATCTAGCACAATGTTAACAACATATTTTCTACCACAAAAGTTTGTAACTAAAATTTAATAAACTCGAGGTAACACGAGTATTATCATCACGATTCATAATATTATTCTTTTGAAACAAAATATCAGGGGGAATAGGTCATTTTGCGCTATAACACACAACATTCTTAACAATTTATTAAAAGATATACTCTCTAAAATAAAAGGCAGTAAGAGGGAGCCCAATTAGAGACTCCATCTTGTATAAGATAACATACTTTACAGTGAGGTTAGAAACCACCAAATGATCATTCGAAGCCGAGTGTTAATGAACATTATCAGAGATTTCACGTGTAATGATCTTTAGAGGGAAGACGATCAACAATTATTACTCTTTCACATCCAAAATACTCATTTATGATTGTAGGTGAAAATGAAATACAATGATATTCTCAAAAATCATTACTCTCACATTCAAAATACTCATTTATGATTGTAGGTGAAAATGAAATACAATGATATTCTCAACTTTCAAAATTATTGAACCCACTTGGAAGATTTACCACAAATTCCTTCACAGGATAATAGAGGCCAACATCAATCACAATCTTTAACAACTGAGTATCATTAAGGAGCTTTATAATTTCACAACATTTTTGTGCATCAACAGAGATTTCCCATTCAGATTCCAATCTCCTATGATAGAAAGTTTGTTATGGCAGTTGTTAGTTGTTGTAACTACTGTCATTCTTCAATGGCAAATCACGATGATCCTAATATCTCGACTCATCTGATCATCCTGGGCTTGTTCTTGTTTCACAACCATTAACCGGTGACAATTTCAATTCTTGGCGTCGCACCATGTTAACGACTCTTGATGGAAAAAACAAGATTGGTTTCGTAGATGGCACACTCCTAAAAACAGAAGATCACTTTCCTAGATATCGTTCATGGATGTGCAACAACAACAACATCATTTCTTCTTGGTTGTTTAATTCAATTTTCAAAGGCATCTATGCTACAAATGCTGCAGAGATTTGGAAGGAGCTTCAAGATCAATTTTAACAGAAAAATAAGAAGAATCTTCTCAGTATCACACAAGGATCATTCAATTCCAGTTCTTACTACACACAATTCACGTCTCTATGGGAGGAATGGGGGAATATCAACATGTTAACACGTGCAATTATAGTGGAGTACAACCTATTTTGGATCATTTTCAAAATGAGCACAATTTCACATTCTTAGTGGGACTCAACGAGTCTTTCAATGGCCAAATTCTCCTCATGGATCGTCGAACTTCTATCAAATTGTTATTTTTAAGCAATAGTAATTAATATATTTTTTTTGAAAATTATATATCAACAAAATATCTATTTTAATCCCTTAACTGTATCTTTGGGTTCAGATTGGTCCCTTAATTTTTTTTCGTGTCACTTTGGTCTTGCGACGAATTTAGCGACCGATTTCAAAGTTTTTCGTCGCTAATTAGACAAAAAAGATTAAAATGAAATATTTTAAAAGTTAATGGATCAAAGTGACACGAAAGAAGTTAATGGAACAAAATAGATATTTTACCTTACATGTTTTATCGTATATCAACATAAAATAGCCTCACTAATGTTCAATAGGACTAACCTGTATTAAAAAAAACCATTGTATAAAACGTCTATTCTAACCTTAATGGAACAAATAAAAGGATAGAATCTGAACAAGAGCTAAGAATCTTATGTTGATGGCAATAAAACTTAGAGAATTCTCAACATCAACCGGAGCATTTGGATGGAACTGAACTTCACCGTCTTCGGTCATCCCTAATAGTCACAGTGTGATGATATATCTATAACACATCAATGGCATTGTTTCATCTTTGCACGTTTCTCTAAGATATTAGGATGAATTTGTCTAAGGAAATCTCCCTCTACATATGGTGTTATGTAAGAATGTGACATTCTAAAATTCTTTATCAAAATCATGTCAGGGAGGTATTCAACGTTCTTAATCTAGTGCGGCCGAAGTTTTTAAAGATGGACACATCTAAGCCTATTGTTCGACGCATTAACAGTAAGATCTATCATATGCCCGGCGTGAACAGCTTCTATGGTAGTTGATTTTCAGTTCAGCTTTGCGTGGATGATTACATGAGTGTACAAAATTAATAAAGTTTAAATTAATTAATATTTTTTATTGAAAATTATATATTTTCTTTCTCAAGAACTCTATTTAATAATTTTAGCTTTATGATATTGACTTATGAGTAGTGTTATTTAAGCGCTCAAATATTGATAATTAAAAAGTGTCCAAATAATTTATTTATATCTCTAAGTCTTATACTAGTGGTATTACAATTGATTTTTGTTTACAAAATTAAAGGAAAAGAATTTGAGAAAAAAACTACCATCTTAAAAAGAACATTACATTTCTTGACGCGTCTATAAATCACAAAGATATTACTTAATTTCGAAAGAAATGAAGATTTATATAAGGAGATTGTTGTTCGAAGATGCACCAAATTTAACTGTGTGATCAACACATTGATTGTCTTCTAAAAGAGTGTGGATAACTCTATGAACAACATGTTTTCACGCAATATGTTTAATGTCTTTAATACCTTATATCATACATATTTATGATACTTCTATCTCATTAAGACTATATGTGAGATGAGTGTGTGTAGTAGACTATGTTGTTAATATGTTTGGATATTGTAACACAAAACAAGTAGAACGGAGTAGAGCGGAATGAAAAAGAATAAAACGGAACGAAATAGAATAAAAATATTATTTTAATGTTTGAGTATTTTACGAAGGAATAAAGAAATTTTGTCATTTCACCCAGATCGAAGAATATAAAAAAATAAAAAGTGATAGAATGGAATGGAATGGTTTCGTTTCATTCCATCTATTTTTAATCAATTCAAACAATGAAATATAAGTTTATACCATTCCATTCTATTCCACTCTCTCCCATCATTCCAAACAAAACCCTAAAATCATGGCCGCCCAAGAGGCTCTATTCTATTTTAACAATAGGGTTCATAATTAATTTAAGTATACAAAATAATTTAAATTGTAAATAACATAAAAATTAAGCAAATTAAAAAATTATTGGTTAAATATACAACACCCCTACAATGTAAGTGATATTTAATTTATCCCCTTTAATTTTTTTATTCCCCTATTGTGATTTCTAGATTATGTGAGTTTAGTCCTTGATTGACTATTTCAACCCAAAATATTCTTTTTATTCTATGTGGATGTCCACGTGGATTTTTAATAAATATTTTTTATTTTTCAAATGTTATGTGGCAATTTTTAATTTAAAAAAAAAATTTAAAATTTTTTTTAAATTTTTTTATTACAAGGGGAGTAAATGAAAATTCGCTCATATTGTAGGGGTACAATTTTTTTTTTGTTTTCATGATAAATAAGCTGTCAAAGTAACAAAAAAACCACTACATCCATTCAAGCAAATATTTTTACTGAATATCAAACATTCTCCAATGTCTCCTAATTAGCCTAATGGATTCCCTATAAATAGTGATATATGGTACCAAGAACAATCAAAAATGAAAATTCATATCCCGGATTCCACACTATATGTGTTATACTATTGTCTTTTTTGCTTGCAATTTTGTCAAAAAAACTTATTCTTATCGTCCAAGTGACATCATAGTTGTGAACCTTTTATTTTCTACAATCCATGATTCACAACACTAGCTAACCAACTTAACCCAAAATTGACAATTAATGTTACGTATCCATTCCTTAATACCCTATCATTTTCCATTAGTTGAAACATAAGAGCAAGGAGAAGCTTCTTTAGGAACAAAATTTGCTACTATCAACTTTAACCACTTAAGCCATACCATATGAAACTCACTGCAAAATGTTATCCAACTCTTCATAGCAAAATGCAATTTACATGCACTATATTATACATGTAATATCCATAACATCCAAACTAATTCTAATAGATACCTGGGTCAACAAGCCATTCCAATGCTAAATAGAATCAGAACAGCAACAGTAAAAGTCCAGATACACGTGCGCAGAGATACATCATAATTTTGACAAAACACTTCTCACAATCATTCCATCAAACACATGGCATGCATCCTCCGTTCTCTTAAATTTCACATACATACACACCAATTCATTCACCATAATGATATCTCATTTCAACAATAGAAGCCATACAGACAGTAACGAAAGATCGGTAACATATTCAATTTCAATGAAGTTGAGGTCAACTGTACCATATTTCTTCAAACTAAAAACAAAGACAAGAGCAATCCAACCCAATATCGAAAGAATCCACATCCAACCAAAAACAACACACGAATAACCAACATATGTCACTCGACGAAAACATTAAACCTTTGAATCCAAGGCCTCTGTGAAAACCACCATCCCGACAACTCACATCCTCTCTCCGAAAAATCCCTCTCAAATCTCCAAAAAATCCTCAAAAACTCCCAAGACCTAGATGTATTTTACGATGTTGTTTCATCTTCTCAGCTCTTTAAAAATAACAAAGCTTCCATCAACTCTCAGCAGCGCTCCAAACAGAGTTTATCGTGAAGGTTATTAGGATTATGTAGTGATGAATTCCATGGAGGAAGAAGAAGAAGGGAAAGATGTGTGGGGAATGTTGTGAGTGTCAGAGGAAATTTGTCATGAACAAATTTTTTTAAATAAATAATAAAAATTAAAAGAAATTTTTTACCCCCTGCCCCCCCTCCCCCCTCCTCTCATAATAAAATATATATATTTATTTTAATTAAAAATTGTCACATGTCATTTTTAAAAATAAATAATATTTAAAAAAAAATCCATGTGGACACCCACATAGGATAAAACGAATATTCTGGGTTGAAATAGTCAATCATAGTCTAAACTCACGGAATCTAGACATTACAAGGGAGAATAAAAAAATATTACAAGGGATAAACCAAATATCGCTTACATTACAGAGGAGTTGTACATTTAACCCAAAAATTATTTAGAAATATTTCAACAAATGCAACTATTACTTTCGTGTTTTTTATGTCAGTTAGGGATGAAAATGAGTCGAGTCGAGTCGAACTCGCCTCAACTCAGTTCGACTCGTTAAAAATTAGCCGAGGTCGAGTTCATCACAAACTTTTTTCCAGCTCAAACTCGACTCGTTAAGAATTGACCGAGTTCGAGTTCCTCACGAACTTTTTTTCAGCTGAAACTCGACTTGTTAGAAATTCACGAACATCTCGGTTTAACTCGTTAGATTTATCTTGTTAGGTTTAACTCGCTTATTTCACATACTTACAAGTAATTTTTTTAAGTATATATATATATATATATATATATATATATATATATATATATATATATATATATATATATATATATATATATATATATATATATATATATATATATATATATATATATATATATATACACTACTACAAAAAAGGGAAACGACAATGATTTTTTAGGCTTTTAACAGCGCTTTAAAGCGCTGCCTAAAGTAGCGCTGCTAAAAGAAAAGACAACGCTTTTTTTCAATGTAAAAGCGCTTTCTTATGCCCACTTTAGATAGTGCTTTTAGAATAGACAACGCTTTTTTATATACCCCTTTAGCAGCGCTTTTGCTTTAGACTGCACTTTGTTATTTTTTAAGTTAGGCTTTAGACAGCGCTTTCCTTTAAAAGCGTTGTCTATTCCCCCACTTTAGACAGCGCTTTCACACTTTAGGCAACACTTATTTTTAAGTTTTTACAGCGCTTTTCTCCTAAAGCACTGTCTATTGTTCACGATTTTTTTTAATAAATTATCTATTTTGACTTACAAAAGTGTTGTCCAATATATATAATGCATTTTAATCAGAATTTTAACCATATTTGAACCGGGTTTTCACCATATTATGCACCATATTTGGTAGCTTTATTCCAATAAAATATGCATATATAAAAATTACACATATATATAAATTGATGATATATACAACAACAATTACAAAATTTATAATACAAGTTAAAACTCTACAAGTTAAAAATCCTAAAATTCAAAATTGATGTTACATCTGTACATCTTTCTATCTTCGAGAATTCTCATGAAACAACAACAACATGAATATCTTAGCTTTATCTTCTACACATGCACCTATAAACCTGGAAAAAAAAACCAAATGATCGAAATTCATAACATGATAATATTAACGTTGCACTTTATTTGAATTTAATTTATACTCAAAACTCGAAAGTTCTCCTCAAAGGAAATAAGACAATATACCTTAACTTTTAAAATTCTCAACCCGATAATGAATTGACACCATTCCTTCATAAGTTCATCCAATTGATCTTTTGAGTAATGTGCACAATTGAATTCCTCAAAGTACTACATATATAATAATATAACATAGTATGTGATTTAGTTAAAACAATATGTCATTTTATGAGAAACACAAAATATGAAAATAGTATGTAATTCCTAAGTTAGAAATCCATACCGTGGATGGAATCTCTAATCGATCCAAAAGAATAGTTTCTTTCATAAACCTCAACATAAAATAGTCGCAATCTATACCGTTACGCTGGCGAGGACACTACACATGGAAAGAAAATACGAATATATATCAGGATATACCCCTTAAATTGTTTTATCAAGTATCATCACTAATGTAATCAAAACTGAATATCTCTTTGTGAAAATATACCTTCACTCTGATCCATGTAACGTTGTTGGCTCTACTTTTTGGCACTTGAATATCTCTTTGGGAGCAAAAAGCTAGTAGAACGCTATAATAAAATATAAACGACTGTTTAGAACAATCTCGCATAGAAACATAAACATAAACACAAATCCAGATATGTTGACCATAAACATAAACATAAACTTGAATATCTCTTTGGGAGAGAAAAACTTACGTGTCAATCATCTGTTTCAAATCTAGATATATTGACCAATAATTGTATAACGAATCCAGATAATATACAGTTTCTCTCATAGGATTAATCGCAACCAATAACCAGTGTCCACTGTAATATTAAACAAAGATTAAACAATGGCCAAAAATGGAAAATTATAATAGATCAAGTTAGGATGAAAATCTAACCCGTTGCCAGTATTATATGGCAAAAATGACAACTTCTCAATATCTTTGCTGGCCATGAATAAACCTAGTACATATGCTATGACATCATCTGGTCTCGTTATAATTAACCCTGAATTGACAGTGTTGGGAGCTAAGAAGCCAAATTTTGCTTCTAATCCACGCGGGCGCACAATGTTGTCATACATAAACCTTAAATTAAAACATCATTAACATTATACTATATTCATTGAAATGAGGGATTAAATTGTTCATCTAATTAAACAAAGTTGATCGGAGTATACCTGATGTATATACCGATAACATCGAGGCCTAATTCCAAATGTCTAAAAACTTGCTCCATATCCTCTCTACCAATTGCTTCAAGGTATTCAAAACCAAAGATGTCTTCACTCATAGGTATAAGGCGGGTGCCACCATCCGGAATATCTGTAATTCCTAAATATGTCCGAAGGCACGACCTGAAATGAGTAGTAGATTTTTTGCTAGCCACGGTCTTCTTAGCAACATCCTTTTTTTGTGTGGAAATATTGCTAATTTCAGGCGCCTTACCCCTACTGACTTGTGCAGTCTCTTTAGCATGAACCTAGTTATCATATAATTAGTTAGGGGAAGTATAAAATCACAAATTAGCATTTATCATAGCATAAATGTCATATAATTGTGTTGTACCTCAATTGATGCAATTGACTCGGTCTCCCGCCTAATCTCCTTATCTTTTGGAATGGATTTTGTTGGAGTCTAACATTACCATGTAAACAAAATGTAAGTATAATTGCCTTAAAAAATTTGAATAGTAAACGATTTTAAGCATACCTCATTATCTATGTAAATGAGGCTTGACGGCCATGCAACAAACGATCTTATTGCATCTGCCACCAATGTAGCATCTGTCACATCGTCAGGTAGTGGTAACAACGCACCCCCCTCTAAAACGACATCGAACGATACTTTCAAAAATCCATCTGGGAGCGGTCTATGGTGAAGCATTTCTCTCGAAGTATTATACACTTTTCCCTTTACAACCATTCGATAAGTCGGTGCCGACAAATAGAGTTGACACCGGGAAATTCCCTATAATTTAATAAATATGGTTATATAATTAATAAATATGATTATATAATTTATAAAGATGGTATATAATTACCTCGGGAATATTTTGTCCAAAGTTACCATTGATACTACCTTTGTCACTAGTATCTTTAAAACCTGTAGCTTGATCGATTTCCTTTTCCTTTCTCAGCTCATATACTTCTTGTTGTAACTTTTCCAACTTCTCCTGAAGTTCTTTATTGCTTCGAGCTTTTGTCTTTGATTTTTTTCAAGGATGTTGGAGTGATCCCAAATCCCTTACCCCTCATCCGACCAGAATACTCACGAATATCTAATGCTCGTGAGAGTATTCTCCTGCAATCATTATCTTCATCTAGAGGTATAGACTGGGAAACAGTCTCCTGAAATTCATATAAATATTGTAATTAAAGAATGATATGTTAATAAAAGAATGATGTAATTAAATAAATAATGTTATACTTACACATCTCTCGAAAATTTGTTGAACTTTTTCTTCAACAACTCCATCCTTACACACACGGGCTTCCTTCCACAAAATGTGTTCCGGAAGAGATGTTTCAGAACTATTCTCCTTTGTTAGCTACACATTAAGCCAAATAACATGATCAAATATAAGCGTGCATATATTATAGATACTTTGCAATTTATAGATACTTACAATAGATTGTTGTAAGCGTGCATATCCCATACGGCCTTTTCTGTATGGATATGCTGGACTTGATGCTCGTTGTCGATTTACGACACTTAAACTCTCAAATTTTTGGGTATTTCTTTTGGATTTAAAAGTTTCCCATTCTTCAACTGTAATTAAATCTGCATATTTCTTTGGAAGCTCTGCATCAACAAAAAATGTATCCGCATCCCTAAGAAACTTGTTTGACAAGAAAGCTTTAAACCCTCTATGTAGTTTCCCGGCCAATTTAAGAATATAATCTCTCCTGGAATCCTCAATGATGAACGACCTCTACGAAAATCATACACAAAGTGCGTTAGTATAAGTAATTTAGAGTCATAATCGTCATTAAAAACAATTAACATCACATATGGTACCTGTATCTCACTCCATATTTTATCTTTAGCACCGTCCAACACTCTTGCTCTTCAATCTTCACATGTAATTGTAATTTTTCTCCTTACCACCGAACCGAGATAACTCGTCAATGTTGAACCGTTAGGCTCAATTAGTTAGCCTTCTTGACTCCAATGCACATCATACTTTATGCCTTGGTCTCTATCCCGAATTATTCTCTTCATTATTGTTATTCCTCGTCTATATTCCATTTCCGTTTTACTAACGGCCTTATCTCCATCATGCACAGAATCATCACGTGGATGATCGTCGTTAGTAGCCATCTAACCTGTAATAAACATAAACATAAACTCAATATAAATTTCCATAGTCATTTAAATATATATAAAATGACAATGCCAAAAATTAACATAAACTTAAACGTAAACACAAACATAAACATAAACATTTTAATATGTTACCTCTTTCACTAACATCTCTTTCTTTTCTTGGTTGGAACATGAATTACTTGTTTCTTAACAATGCGGACGGATGGATTTATCCAAATTCCCTTATTATGATCATTTCTGATATATGATTCATCCACTATAATATTCTCATCTTGATCATTTATAATATACGACTCATTTCGTCTAATACATGACTCATTCTCATTATCAATATCACCTTGGTCTACACCGTTATCATCAACCACTTTGTTAGATAAAAGCACTATAAACCATTTTGTACTCGCCGGGTCAGTAACATAGAACACTTGTTTAGCTTGAGAGGCTAGAATAAAAGGCTCTTCTTTGTACCCCTCCTATTAAGATCCACTTGTAAAAATCCTGACTTATCCATTCGTATGCCACCACTACTTACCCACTTGCAACCAAAGATAGGAATCTGAAACTTCTCGTAATCAAACACCCAAATATGCTCGATAACCCCAAAATATGACAGATTTTCATATTTGGGGTTTAGGTCCTTCATACTTGAAATGTGCATTGCTTCAGCAAGCACGGTGACACCACTATTTTGCATAGTACTTTTATCATCTTGTTCTTTGGTATAAAATGTGTATCCATTAATTGCGTATGTGCTATAGGAAAACACATGCAAACTGGGACCATATGCCAAACATCTCAACCTTTCTGTTATTGAAGCGGGATCTGAATGAAGCTTTGAAAAAATATGATCCTTAAACCATGGTATAAAACTTTGATTGTGCTCTCGTACTATCCAATTTTCATTTCTATTCTGATTTAACCCTCAAAGTACATCCTTGTGCATTTCAATATATGGCTCAACCTCACTGTCATTATGCAGAACATACAGATGCACTTGATCCCGTTCATCTTTTGATACTGTCACAATTTTATTTCCAATTAATCTTTTACCTTCCTTTTTTTCAAAAATATGACTTTTGGGGAGTCCAATGGATTGAACTTTGGACAAATATTCAGTACAAAACTCAACCGCTTCTTCAACAATGTATCACTCAACAATACAACCCTCTGGGCGAATTCGGTTTTTCACGTACCCTTTTAATACTTTCATATAATGTTCAGCAGGGTACATCCATCTCATATAAGTTGGGCCGCACAACTGTGTCTCTTTCACAAGATGAACAACTAGATGTACCTTTATGTCAAAAAATGAGGGAGGAAAATACATTTCAAGCTCACACAAAGTAATAACAATTTATTTTTGAAATGTTGGTAAGATCTCAGGATCAATCACCTTACTACAAATTGACCTAAAGAAAAAACATAACTTAGTTATCGCACTCCTTACTTTATCTGGCAAAATAGAACGTATACCTATTGGTAGAAAATGCTCCATTATAACATGGAAATCACATGTCTTTAAACTCTTTAACTTGAGGTCTTTCATAGACACAAGTCTTCTAATATCTGAAGAGTATCCTTCGGGAACTTTAACTTCACTTAGAAACTTACACAATATCTTTTTCTCCTTTCTAGATAGAGTAAAAGCAGCAGGTGGTAGATATGTTCGGCTTCCTTTCTTCACGGGTCCTAGTTCAGTTCGTATTCCCATCTTTAACATGTCCTCCCTTGCTTTAAGGCCATCTTTAGACTTTCCTTTAATATTGAGTAACGTACCAATAACACTTTCAAATACATTTTTTCAATATGCATAACATCGAGAAAATGTCTCACATACAGAGACTTCCAATATGGCAATTAAAAAAAAATCGATCTCTTCTTCCACCCACCTTTGACAACCGTATGCGCAAAAGGCTTGCCAAACTGAGTACACATATCTTTCACCTTTTCAAAAATTTGGTCACCTGACAATGCAGGTGGAGCTTTACGTTGTTCGGAGTCTCCATTGAATTATTTTCTCCATGCACGGTGGTGATGTTTAGAATGTAAGAATCTACGATGACCGAGAAACACATTCTTCTGACAAGGTTCCAAACGCGTCATATCGGTTCCATCTTCACAAATAGGACACGCACGTTGACCTTTAATGCTATACCCAGATAGATTCTTGTATGCTGGAAAATCATTAATTGTGCCAAACAACATCGCCCTCAAATTAAAACTTTGTTTCCAATATCCATCATAAACCTCCACCCCGTTCTCCCACAAAATCTTTAAATCTTCGATCAAAGGTGTCAAGTATACGTCTATGTCATTCTCTGGTTGTTTAGGCCCAGATATTAACATAGATAACATCATGTACTTACGCTTCATACATAGCCATGGAGGTAGGTTATAAATCATAAGAATCACATGCCATGTGGTATGTGAGATACTTTGAAGACCATGCGGGTTCATTCCATCAGTAGATAAAGCCAAGCGAAGGTTTCTTGCTTCTTCTCCAAAATCAGGATAATCATTATCAAATTTTAACCACTGTGGTGAATCTGCCAGGTGTCGATACTTTCCATCAATAATTCTTTCATCTGCATGCCAAGTAAGGTGTCTTGCATCGGTTTCACTGTGAAACATGCGCCTAAATCTTGGAATTATAGGAAAATACCATAAGACTTTTGCTGGAGACAATTTTTTCTTATATCGAGACAAATCTCATTTAGGGCACTCATTTAACGATGCATATTCGTTTCGAAACAAAACGCAATCGTTTGGACAAACATGTATCTTATCATAGCTCATGCCAATAGAGCACAACATTTTTTTGGCCTCATAGGTTCGATTAGGAAGAACATTATCCTCCGGAAGCATATCTCTCATAAGGGCTAATAACTCTGTGAAACTTTTATCTGACCATCCATTGCCCGCCTTTAAGTTGTACAACTTTAATACCGCAGACAGTCTTGTGAATTTAGTGCAACCTTTATACAACAGTTTCTCTGTATCGCTTACCAATCTCTCAAACATTTTGGGACAATCCTGAAGATCTTCTTCAAGTGCATCTGCAATCTCTTCGACTTGATCAAAATCGTATGTATTTGTGTCCTTGTCGTCTGAAGCATAGGCTGTACTACTTTTCTCCCCCAGTTCAACGTTGTCGTTACTTTTTTCACCGTGAAATATCCAACACGTATAACTTCTATCAATTCCACGCATTAGTAAATGCGATTTCAATCCACATGTGTTAACCCGACCCACATAACAATAACCCAAGCAAGGACACTTCATTCGACTGGGGTCTTTGACGTGTTCAACAACAAACTTAACGAATTCCAATACTCCATTCTCGTACTCTTGTGACAATTGATCGGAAAACATCCATTTTTTATCCATTTTTTTCTACTTATTCAAGTAAACAAAAACACTATAAACGGATTATTCTCTTTTTGTTTGAATTAAACGAATTATTTCTAGAAATTTATTTCTAGAGTTAATAACATGGACTAAAAATAAATATATCTATATAAAAATAATTGTGTTTTTTAATTGATCGATACAGATAGAATTTGAACTTGGCTTACCAAAGAAAGAAAAGGGGCTATTGGTGTCAACGGTGGATGATGCGGCTTTAATGTTCTTCGAATCGGTGATGGTCTTCGACTAACTACACCAATACAAAGGGATCATCAAAAACAAGTTGTATATATATATATATATATATATATATATATATATATATATATATATATATATATATATATATATTCAAAATACTAGTAAAAAAATACTAGTTCATGAAGAATATAAACATGATAAACAATTCAGAAACCAATTAAAATAACAAAAAAAAACCATCATATATGTCATCTTTTTTATTCCAAAACAAAGAACCAAAAGAAAATGCAATAATGCTAAATGCTAAAAGTGTTGCTGTTATATATCAAGCCCTACCAAGAACCCAAAAATCAAAATGCATACATATAACTCAATTTAGACATCAATAGGAGGATAATGTCTTAGATGTTAGCATAGTACATTATCAATAGGAGGATAACTCAGTTTGGACATCAATGGAGATAAAGACATTTTCAAGAAAGAACCTACCTTGAGAACCGGCCGGTGTGGGTGGAGGAAAATCGAGAGAGACGGTGGAGGACGGAGGGGGGCTGGTACGACGGCGAAGGATTTACGGTTTCTATTCAAGGAGGGAAAGGGTTATGCTTTCTGTTCAAGGAGGGAAAGGGTTACGCTTTCTGTTCGTGAATCTGCGAATACACTGATTCTATTTTTTTAATTTTCATTTATATGGCTTTAGACAACACTTTCTAAAAGCGCTGGCTAATATAGACCTATAGCAGCACTTTTGAAAAGCGCTGGCTAATAGGGTTCTTTAGTAGCTTTTTTCTGATTTTTTTAAATAATTTTTATGACTTTAGACAGCGCTTTCTTAAAGCGCTGTCTAAAGTGAACCTTTACCAGCGCTTTTGATAAAGCGCTTTCTAAAGCAATACTTTAGCAGCGCTTTTTAAAAGCACTGTCTAAGGTCATATTTTTAGCAGCGCTTATTTTATACAGTTTCCGTGTTTTTTTTTTTAAATTCACTTATAGCAGCGCTTTTGTATAAAAGCGTTGTCTAATGTGCGCTGTTAAAAATCACTTTTGGCGTAGTGATATATATATATATATATATATATATATTTGACATTTTAAATTAATATTTTTTAAATAAAAAATAGAAATTAAATAAAATTTATAAGGTTGGAAATTATACGATGTTTATTTTATTTATATAATTATTTGTAGAAATATTTTGCTCACTTGAGAATATAAATTATCAATTAAAACCGTTAGATAAAAAGAAAATATGAGACTGAGATTTAGAGCAAATCTTTAAACCTACTTTTAATGACAATATAATCTATCTCATATATAATTGAATTGACTCATGAATATAACAAGTCGAATTATGTATAGTTCAAGTTCAGCTCATTTAGTTAACAAATTTAGTTTTTAACTCATATTCAGCTCATTTGATTCATGAACCTAGTTTAACGATTTAATTTTCGAATCGAATTTTAAACTATTTTCGAGTTGGTTTAATTCATTATCATCCCTAATATCAATAAAATTTCTCTTTTTTTTATACTTGTTATTAATTCATACAATCATAAAAACAATTGAATACAATTTACATATATTTTTTAGTAGAAAACATAAAATAATTCTTTAAAAAAATACAAAAAGATTTTGTAAGGAAGTGATATTTAACATGCTAAACTAATAAATAAGGTATAAATATTATAAGTACTACATTGAACTTATTTATTCAAAAATATCTTAAATTTAATAATTTATTATCTATTATTTAATTGTAATAACTAATTTAAAATGATGAAATAAATATTAACTTTTAAGTATATGATTATAAAATAAAAATTAACCAACAATTCATCTTCAAATATATAATAGATTTATATATAAAAAAAAAAAGAAGAAGAAAAATTAACAAAACATAGTATATATAATATTTTATCATAAAATATTTATAAAAATTTTCAAGAGTTAAAATAATAATAAAATGTTTGCATTGCAATGTGTATGTACCGAACTTCGAAGCATGTCTATGAACCTCAATAATTTAACTTTTTTATATTTCTTTTAATTTGTAAAGTATATATATATATATATATATATATATATATATATATATATATATATATATATATATATATATATATATATATATATATATATATATATATATATATATATATATATATATATATATATATATATATATATATATATATATATATTATATATATATATATATATATATATATATATATATATATATATATATATATATATATATATATATATATATATATATATATATATATATATATATATATATATATATATATATATATATATATATATATATATATATATATATATATTATTAAATTTGTATATAATTATTATCTGGAGATCTTCAAATATTAGAAGCTATGTGTTGCGGCACTTGTTACACAAATACCGAGTCGGGCCTGTCTAAACTCAATTTTTGTTAGCAGGAGGCCATAGCCTTAGTGAATGATAT